>CM057340.1:26901344-28231295 GCA_030015575.1 Agapanthus africanus
CGGGGTATATCCTGACCTTCTATGGACGCCTGAGCACTCGTATGCCCGTCCTACAAATAACCACCGGCTCGCTTCCGAGCCCTCCTACACACTGAGCTTCCTCAGCTCTCCCTGCTCGCCTCCGAGTTATCACAGAACCGATCTTTCTCGGCCTCCCGCTCGTCTTCGAGCCACCCGCCGAGCTAAGCTGTCCCGGTTCTACCGAGCAACCAAGGACGCAGAGCCCAAAGGCCTCCGCCACGGCTCCTCATATCTCTCAAGAAGCGAGATATCCGCCACCTAACATCCCGCGTTCCACGCCGCAGTATCCCATTAACGAGCGTATCTCGTCATTAATGGAAGGATCCCGTCATTCATGCAGGCGTAACGCCAGGAGCGTAACGGCCGGCGAAGATCTCGTGCCAGCTTGCTCCAAGCGACCACTATAAAATCCCTTCTCCCAGATGACTCAGATAACGAATTTCATTCCAATAAGCCGTTACTCTACTCAAATGCCTCGGCTAACTTGACCGTCAGAGGGTCCACGGTGGTACAACCATCCCGGGACTTCTTTTGCAGGTAGCTCGGCTTCACCTCGGATCAAGCCCACTGAGATTCACACGCTCAGGGAAACACCCCCGACGCCAATCTCAGCCATTCATCCACGCTCGCGACGGATCGACGGAGGACAATATCTGAAGGAGATTCTTAATTAGGCTCAGACTAATTTGCATCTAAAGATCCATAACTGAAGATCTACTTGCAAATTACCATGTAGATGAATGAAGAAGTTGGAGATGTTAAGAGAATACCACCCTCACATGGAATTGTTCTTTTGATGGTGAGCATCCATAGAATTTATCTACATAGTTATTGTGGATAGATCGATAAAAAAGAGTTTTGATCTGATACTCTTGTTATTATGCTATCATGATATATTTAATAAAGATGTTATTTGGATTATTAACTTATTTTCTGTTTATCGTTTTCTGCATCTTAGAACATAAATTAATATTCTTCATAGACATTATTGGACATGTTTTAGATTATACTCTATAATTTATATCTCTATATCAACAATTTAGTCAGGAACACCTGAATAATTTTGCAAGAATCTATTACGAAAGTACACTCTAACTCAAGGATACAAACCGTTATGCTCTGATATTTTTCCCTTTACATTGATTGATTGCGGAGGGTGAGAAGATTGGGACTCAAACGGTTATGCTCAGATCTCGCATGTAAGAGGCATTTTATTTCTGATACTGATGATCAAAAGTACTATATGTGGAATTAATTTAGAAACATATATGGTAATACTTATCTACTATATTAACTTGAAATGCTTGATAATGGTTCACCAACGAGCAATAGCTCAGTTGATATGACACTTCCCTCTCTGGGGAGAGTGTAGTGGTTGGATTCCCAGTGGGGGAAGTGACCACAATTTAACGCATTCAGGGTAAATTCATGGGTCCCTCATGTGTGTATGATGTGTGCTTGTGTATGTTGTGTGCTTGGGTGTGTTGTGTGTGTTCTAGGTACATGTTAGGGCGTAAAAGGAAAAAAAAAACTTTGTCGAATTCGAGGCTTGGTTTTCGGTAGATATTTTATATATTCCTTTTACGTATATATATAGGGGGGAAACCCTATTTTAGGTTTAATAGAGACCCTCGCTATTCGGAGTCTCTGCGTACATCCAGTTACTCACAAAACTTCTCCATTTTAACCATATCTATTCATTTCAATTCTATGAATAATTGTTCTTAATAGCAGCCGACTTTACTTCTAGGTATCTCTTGTTCATCAATCACCCCTAACAATACTCATCAAAAAATAACATGCACAATAGTTCAAGTTTTTTTTTCCTTGCTCAAATCCCATGACAATTATCTCCTAATGATCATCTACTAAATTCTTCTAAATCAATGAGCAGCATATGCAGTATCATTCATGTGCATATCATATCATTCATTGTACCTCTGCACTTCATTCTTGAGAATCGTCTGAGCTTGTTCCCTAGTTTCAAGAGATTACACTACACGCAGGCAGTGCAGTGAGCTTATAGAGGCAGCTTATAACTTATAGGGTTTTTGAATAAGTTGGAAGCCTTTTAGCTCATAATTATTCTGCTATTTAAGGCGATTCGAAATTGCGCCGACTGGTGAGTAAGAAACGTCTACACTTAGGATTATTTTTTTTAGAATGCCTTGACCTTCCATTAGATGAAACAAAACGGGTCATCATAATGCAATGCATGCAATCAAGGGAAAGAACTTTGCATCTCAGAGCTCGAAGAATTCCTAAAGCAGCAAGGCCTTTAGTGTACGAGATGATTTAAAAGTAATTATGTTAACAAAGTTCAAGGCATCACTAAAGGTTTGATTAATGTTTTTTTTCCCGGGTGCATCATCTACAATAAGTCCTTACAAAGATTAACAGGCCACATAAGAATATTCGGGCAAAATCTGTTGTCCTTTTTTATTCCAATCCTAGCATCAAGTTCAAGCTTAAATTTCTTACTCTCAACTTAAAATATTTTGTTTGTTGAACTTTTGAGGTGTTGTGACCAAAAACTACCCTTTGTTTTGTTCCTTTGACAATTAGCAGCCATATAATCTCTCTGCATTGTCATAGTAGACAAAAAACAAATAGAGTGAGGTCCCTATATATTTAAATCCATTCGGGGGCGTTTATGCCTTACTTGCTCAATCGCTAACACGACATGCTTGATGAAGTGCAAAATGAATGATTGGTGAAGTGCAATAGAGTGAGGTCCCTATATATTTATTCTTGCAACCGTCGTGTTGCCATATGATCCGTCCGCATCAGCAATCCGTTGGAATTCAAATTTTGCGCGGATCGTTGGAGTTTAGAGCTCAAAGTTGTTTGTTGCTATCTGGGTCGCGAAGCAAAACTGCCCAGGATAGAAATGGTGAGTTTTCCTCTCCATCACATCTTTTTCTATATTTCTCACTGAATGATACGGGTTTCTAATTTTACATTGTTTAATTGTGAAGGGTGAGAAGATTGGGAATTCAAACAACCATGCTCAAGTCTTTAAGGTACGAGTCCAATTTATTCTTGCTGAACAATAAAAACACCGATCTTTTAGTAACCACCGTTTTTACATATTGGAAGAAACACGAACGCAAGAAAGATTGATTTTTGGCTTCAGAAATTGGAATTTAAGGGACAGGGTAGAAATTAATCAACTTATTCATTTGAAAATTTATGCAAACTTGGTTTCAAGGATTAATTTCCCTCTATAAAATATAGCCAGAATAGTTAGGTTGGTAAAATATTACAAGTTAAAGATGAGATGTATTGGGACGTACCTTTTAAGGTCAGTGATAATGGCTTATAATTTCATGCCTGAATTTTTATAGCTAAAGAGAGATGCAAAGGAAACAAAATGAAGATTTTTTTTTTCTAAGTTGCGGCCATGATATCATATGGGCTGCACCTCTCTTTGTTAACTTATCCATTTTTACCTAGATCTTAATTGACTTCAAATTGGCTATAAACTTACCCATTACCATAGAGCTTTGAGGAATCCTTTTAGAGAATAGTGACCCATTGTATAGAATTGTTCTTTTGTGGATAAGTTTGTAAAGCACTATCAAAGTTTCAGTGTTTTTGAGACTACCATTGAACTTTAAAACTGTCATGAACTTCCCTTGAAGGGTACTTTCATCAACGCATTTTCGTCAAAATATGTCATTCGCTTCATTCTGGATCTACAGTTCATGTAGAAGGTCTTTTCGGAGTTATTCAATCCCCTTCTATCTTAAACGAGCTAACAAAACTAACATTTTCATATTGCATAGCCGGTTCAAGAAGAGTTTATGGTATTTCTAAAGTTCAATAGTGCTACATCACAAACTTTGCGAGTTTGATGGTGGTTTATAAAATTTACTCTTCTTTTGATGATTAGCAGCCGTAAAATCTTGTGATATATATATATATCAGTATGGTTAACGGTTAACCTTACTAAACTTCAGGTGTAATTATTTCGCCTTTGCACAACAACATGAGTTACAATATTTGGGATTCAGGAGAGAGATGTAGAAATCAATGATAGGCCACAATTCACTCTGTTTAAGTTGATTTACATTATTGAGAAATGGGTAACAATAATTTTTCTTACCCAAGCAGAACTTAGGCACGTATTGAACAGTCGAAATGTTAGAATATAAAAATATTTCACTCAGGCCCCATCTTAATTTTAGAGTTTTGGCGCATGGGCAATGCCTTAAAATTGGTATCAGAGAAATGCATATTAAAATTTCGCCAGATGTGCATTTAAGTACGGATTAAATAAAATGTCACTCGACAAAACTTCAGGTTTAAGCCTGCAGAAGGGCACACAACTTGTCGGGGTATATAAGAATATAAAAGTATATGGCCCAACCCTTATATTAACTTTAGAGTTTTAGTGCAGAGACAGACACGTTCAGACGAAATAAGATTATAGATGATAGACCATGATCAAATAATTGATTTTAAGCTTTGATATGATCATGTATCAATTAACCTATTAGACTTTTATTCTATCATTAATTGAATCTAATATATAGATTTCTGGAAGCAACAACTTACAGAAAGTTGCAATCTATCTAACACTCTCAGAATAAAAAAATGTGGTCTAAAACTAAGCAAATACTCCAAATGAATATTAATGTTTGGACCAACAAAAACTTTGTCGGCAATATTGGGTCCACATTTATGTTTTTTTTAAATATATATTTTTTGGTTGAAACCATGCATGTGTGTGTGTTATTAGCTGCGAAAAGCATTTATTCTTCTCCCCTAGTGATATATTTTTTTCCTCTTATCTCTGCCTCATGTTACACTCATTTCTAATGTCCTTGAGAGTACAAAGATATAAATGGCTGCCTCCTTTCATTTATCATGCTGGAGCTTTGAAGACGGTTAAGATGGTTTGGTCATGTGCGACGCAGACCTATAAAAGTACCGATTCGATGAATGGATACTCTCGATATAGGCAATATCAAAAGGGCGACAGAGAGACCAAAGAAAATATGGATGGGGGTGATACAAAAAGATATGGTTGCCAAAGGCCTCTATGAAAGTGTATTGTTTGATAGGAGTGAGTGGAGACGGAGGATTCATGTGCTGGACCCGGCGTGATTTTCATGTTGGTTCATGTAGCCTACCCCATATGCTTGGGATAAAAGGCTGTTGTTGTTGAGCTTTGAAGACAAGAGGTTTTCACTTATCGGAAAAAGATGCAGACTTTAAAGAATCCTTGAGAGCATCCAATGCAAGACCTTTCAGCAAAACTACAAATATATAAACAGGAGATGCTGGAAAATATTTTCCGTGCGCCGACGATATATGCCTGATCATGTAAGAGGAAGAAAGATATAGAACCAGGAATCTCATCAGCGCTGTCCAAAGGGTGGCCAAAAATTTCTTTTTATCTCTCATGCGTGGATGCATTGCACCCAGTATAATAAATAATTTCTCAAGATGCTCAGGCTGAAGCACTTGATTAAAATGAATTTTTTTTCGAAGCTTGAATTGTTGATGCTGATTTTTTCACCTCTAGAAATTTTTGTGATTCTGACTTCTAAAGGCTTGAACTGATTATCCCTGTATTTTCTTACAAGCATTTAATAAGGAAGACTGTTTTTGGAACCCAGAAGTATTAATTCTGTTTTACTTTTATCTTCGATAATTTTTGTGATTATGAGGTCTTCTATTTTATATATACTGAGGTCTTGAACTGTGAATTTCTCTATTTCTTTCTTTCATTTTTTATACAATTTGTCTGTTTTTCCCGTCCGTGCTGTGGGTATATACTTTTTGTATTTTTTCTTTAGGGTATAAGGAGCCTGCAGGGCTGCTGCAGACGCATAACTGCAGTGTTGGCCCCATTGGGCCTGCAGTGTTCCTGCACCTCTTGTTCCCTCTTTTTTTCTTCTGAGGGGATACGATTGTTTTGGAAATTAACTAGCAAACTCTTATTTTGAAAAGAAAAGTTTTATTATGGGAGATATGCTTTTTTTTTTGTGTGTGGTTATATACTTGGTTGGATTGAAATTGAGTTCGATGGTATATTCTTGTGCCATTTTCCCCGACATTTTCATAGATTGTCCCATGGCCAGTAAATTTTATCTAATGGTTAAAATTTTGTTATTTTGTTCATTTATTCGCCGTCGATAATGTGGGTCTTTTCTTGTTCATATGAAAGTTGAATTCGATGGTTGATTCTTCTTACATCGTCACCATTTCACCAAATTCTTATATTAATTCCATGGCTAGTAGCTTTTACCTTATTTTATGCTCATCTGACTCATGTTTAAGTTTACAAGAAAAAATTTCATCTTATATATTGACTCGAAGAAGAAATGGTCATAAATTTGTCACATATTTCAATCCAAGTTTTGTTTAAGAGTAATTATGCATCATTTGATGAGGGTTTGATGAGGGGAAGGTATAATTAGTTAATCATCGAGTACTTTCCAATCTATTTTAAACTTTATAGCCACGTATTATTTTCATAAAATGTTAACATCAAACGGAAAAAAGCTTTTACATGTTCGTATGCATGTCTATTTGCATGCATACTTATTCACATGCTGACACATAGTCGTTAACCCCGCCATATCCATTATTATTGTAAACTAAAAAAATTAATTTAAACATGATTTAGTATGGATCAAGTCTCATGATCTCTTACATAATTATTCATGAGGCAGTTACTTTTCTTAAGCCAAAGTAAAATGTCCTTTGCTTTGGTCATGAATTACAACTACATCGATTATTGGAAGCTGTGGCCTCTGAAAAATGATCAAAGCATGCATGGCTTGGGGTCCTTTAAGAACATGGTATTTATGTGTAATCCAAAGTTGTCAAATCTCTTGGCTGCAAGATTGGCTCTTGCCAAGTATATAGGATGCATGTTCCCACTTAAAATTTTGGGAAAAAGACACTGATATACGATATACGTTACAAATGAGTTTTGAGAATTTTTAGATATCTATTACGAGGAAAATGACCCTCGGAACTTCTCATGACCATTTTCATGAGAGCTGGCTAGAGAGTCTTGAAAGCCTAGAGAGAGGTGAACCCATTCCTCTTTAAGCTCCGAGGAAAATGGCCGTGAGATGTTCTTAGGATCATTTTCCTCGAAATATATGTTTGTAGCATAAATAAAATAAAAGGAGGCTTTATCACAAGAGGTAATGTGTGTTTTTTCTAACAACAGGTCTTCTATTCAATTCTCACTGCCTGTAATTTTTTTGGATTATATTAAGTGAGTGAATATGATTGTGTTTTTTCTTTTCAGGATAAAAGTTTCTTCTATATTTATAACTAAATTAATTTAAATCTTTGTTACCAATTTTATTTTTTGTGAGTTTTTATATAATATACAGTATGATTTCTAAACGGACCCTACTTTTTTTGGTGTCCGCTATTAGAAATTCCTGGTTCCGCCTTTGACTAGAGGGAAGGTTTTTGGTTTGATTAGATTTGGCGAGATACATGTATTGCAATTTTGCATTCAAAATAGGGTAAATTTTATAAAATACCAATAAATTTTCAACGTTTTTGCAACCACAAATGAACCTCACTCAAACCAATAATGTTTTCTAAATATGCTAGATTTCGCAACTCGTTTTAAATATCAGTGGACTGAATAACCCTAGAATAATCTTTGCATTCAAATTAAATAGTCTCAACAGAGACCGGGTATGGCATTTTTTATGAAAATACCCCAACTTTGTTAACAAAAATGCCCTTCAAGAAGAGTACATCGCAATTTTAAACTTCATCGGCAAACGAACCGACATTTACATTGTTCCCGCAAAATTTTTTGGTTCAAAGAGTACATTTTTTCTCATTCAAGTTGTGCGCACCTATACAAGCGTACTTGACAAGATTGCCAAATTAAATCACATGTGCGACGTGCAATGAATGCACGTGCGCACAAGTCAAATGACTCCGTCCAAGTTATGCGCACATATACATGCGCACTTAGCAAGATTGCCAAATTGAATCACATGTGCGACATGCAATGCACGTGCACATGAGCCAAAGGTCACAAATGCGCATGTACATTCCTTAAAGCGAACGTTTCTAATAAAAAATAAATCTTGTTAATAAGGAATTAAGTCCTTAATTAGAAGAGAAATCTTTTGTTAAGATCCATGATCTCCATTAAACATCACCACTTGATTATGAAATCAATTGAGATCTCTAAATAAGAGATTCTCTCAAACTGATTGATATTTCTTATGACCTATATAAAAGACCCATGAGATTAAATCAAAAAAGGACCGACCTCCCATAAGCTTCTTATCTCCTTCGAAAAGAAAAAAGGTGAAGATAAAAAAGAGAATATTTCTATCACCACAGAAGCCACTGCTTCTTTCATAAAAGCTTTTGCTTTTCATTGAATCCATTGATTCATCATAAAAGAAATCAAAAGGATTTCATATTCAATCGCTCTCATATAAAAGTTCATACTTTTATGAGAGACCGATCTTAAAAATCTAAGATCCTTATCGAAATATAACTTGATATCCACATAAAATGGTCTTGTGATGATATCATCATGAAGAGAAAAAAATCAAAGAATAGAAACCAATGCTTCTTTTTAAAAGCTTTTGCTTTCTGATCAAAATAAGTGCGCAACCAAACTAAGTACGCACATGATAAAGGCCGTCTACACAGACTTGCACATCATGTGACATCCACGTGTGCGCAATTAATGAATACGAAGGTATGCGCATTACGTGATATGCACGTGTGAGCACTTGTTGAACTTTGCTTATGAAATTATGCGTATCACGTGTTATGCACGTGTGCGCACTTGATGAAAATTGCCTATGAAGGCTTACGCGTCACGTGATATCCACGCGAGCGCAGACTGCCCATGAAGATGCGCATCACATGATAGGCACGTGCACAGTTCCCCAACCATAAAGAGGTGCACATCACATGATATGCACGTGCGCAGCCCCACGACCATAAGAGGTGCGTGTCACGTGATATTCACGTGCGCATTTCTTGATCGCAAGCAAGCACGCAACCCACGTGATTTGCACATGCACCCCCTCATTAAAGATGATACATGTTAATGCGTACATATGCACATGCGCACACATCCACATGTGCACATGGACAGTAAGCCTTTACTTGAATACTTAGTCAAAATAAACTAAGTATAGAAGCTTATGCTTCTGATATATGATCTATTGATCAACATATCAATGATGTCCAAATTGATCTTAGTCGGATATATGATTAAATGATCGTTTATCTATGATACACATATTGATCTTAGTCGGATATGATCATTCACCCATATTAATCTTAGTCAGATATATGACTAATGACTAATCATCTAAGTTGATCTTAGTCAGATCCATGACTAATGATCTTCATCCCATATTTTCTAAGTTAATCTTAGTATCATATAAGACTAATAATCCTTAAATTCACCATGTTCTCTTCTCTCATATACGGAATTTGGTTCAAGAGTATGTTCTCTTCTCTCATATACGGAATTTGGTTCAAGAGTATATCTTTCCACACCTTTGATATACGTCGTTATAATTCCTAAACGTTTTCAGAGAGGTGGCGGGTCCCAACAACCAGCAACTCCTTACTCGTCCTTACTTGATGAAAGATATGAAATTTTATCAAGACAGAGAATGCCTTACGCATCCCATGTAGATGCGCACCCTCATATCGATACACTCTACATCGACGCACCTCCATATTGATGTACATATCTCATATTGACACACATCTCATATAGATGCATATCTCATATTGAGCTTCAACTTTATACATGTATGTATATGTATATTTTTGAAGGAAATACAAATACCTTCAAATTGGATAGCACCCCAATATTAGGCGCATCCCATGTCACCATCGTTCACTTCGCCACATAAAATATACACATACGCGCAAGATGAAAGATGGACCAAACGTTCTTAAACTAATACTTCGTCCCGAACACGGGAATGCTGGACCGAAATGTCCCTAAACTAATATTAGACCGCAACGTCCTTACACTAATATTGGTTTGGCCCTACAGCTGGTCTCTATATTGACCCCCCCCGTATAAATTCCACGGGCACAAACAAGCCACATTCAATCCATGTCACCCATGGACCGCGATATTCTTAAACTAATATATTTTACACTGCGGACTGTCTCCATATTGACCACTGTATGCTATCTATGGGTTATTCATACATGATCTAATGATCAGTTGAGCCCATATGCTCATTGTTTTTAAGTCGATCTTAGTCTCATATATGATTAACGATCCTTAGATCAAACCCATATATCCCATGAATTGATGGACCTTATTTATATAAGATCTGCGTCCTAAGTTTAAAACCCCAAATCTAATATACGGATTTGGACTAATCCGCGCCCTACGGACGATGATATATATTAGTCTCCGTATTCAATCCAAGGGCAACCCCATAATAAAAAAACATAATACGACACGACAGGTGAAAGTTATTATCGCAATGCGATAGCATAATTTACTGCAGAGGATTGTGCCTGCAAGGAAGAGCGTCCCCATAATCAAAAACCCCTCAAAGAGGGGGAATCTGATAAGTCATGCTAAATCGGCCGCATCTGTACAAACCTCCGATATACGGTGTTATAAATCAACTTGGCATCTTCAGAGAGGTAGATGGACATGTTCTAAATATCATCTATTCCCAAATTTAGGCAAGACGCCTTTCCGACGCTTCGATCCAGTCTTCGGCAGTAAATATATTCTGGCATGCCCGGTGGGATCTTTACCTCTTTCCACTCCACACTTTGCGTGTCTTATTTTTCCGCGATCAAATAATCGCGGCATATATGTTTGTAGTTACCCTTGGATGATAGGATACCGAAGCTGGTATTCCGTCTCTATGTAGGGGTCAATGGCGTTCGCTTCTACTCACTGCAATTCGAGCTCTGTTACATCTGGTGGAGTCAAATATGTGCCACTTATAGCTTCAGTTTTCTGCGTTCCAGCTCTTCAAGAAATCAACAGGTTTTTCTTTGGGTCGATACTCCCACCTCTTACCTTCGGTGCCTCAATGCCGAAGGAGGAAGCCTAGAAGAAGTCCGTCTTTCACAGACTGGCTCCCCATGTTTCAGCTCTGCCGACGGCATCGGTCTTCATACGACTGGCTTTTGCCGAGGACCAAGGTTCACATAGGGGGCATAATATTCATACTGTAAAAAACAGGGGGCAAGCTCAGCAAACCCCTGAGACTGATGAAGCGCCGGTCGCAAGACATCACCGACGTCGATATCAGCGTCAAATAAGACAAAATGGGGGCAGTTCTCCATTTGGTCCTGCTTCAACTCCAATAGCGAATGCTGCTGTTCCAACTAGGAACTGCTTTGAGCTGCCGTGAAGGGTTCGACAAAATTCGCTCACCGCAGCACTGAAGAAGTCTCCGCAGCCAGTAGAGATCCAACGGGAGCAGAAAAAAGTTTGCTCCCCAAAAGAACTTTCCTCATATATATATAAGGTGTTGAAGGAAGTGAAGATCTCAGTTGTTGTTCGCGGCTCTTCCCCTAAGCGTCAGCCAAATTCTGACAGCCCCCTTCCAAATACAAGAGGATTCATCCCAAGACGGTCCCTGCTATGATGGTTCTTCCTAAACTAGCTTCTCACAAAAAAGAGAGGCCAGATAAAGCTCAGGCGCCCGAAGCAAAATCCAGAGGCCAAAGTTCTAAATGCCCCAAGCTTAGGGGCATGGTAGTTCATATAGTCTACATGGTGAACTCCAAAGACGAAGGTCATGCTTCTATTAGTCACATACTGCATACTCAGTCTCTGACAAAAGCTTATCAACAATATGAAAAGCTAAAGGAGATGCTTTCTTAGGCGGCAGTACTTACGAGTCCACTGCCTAAGGCAAACCGCGAAGACGCACCTGAAGAAAGGAAAAGGCAGGAGTCAGATATTGACTTCCTGAAGTGGGCTCTCAAGAAGAGAGATGAAGAAGCGGAAGCGATGTCCACTAAAATGAACCAGATGGCCCTTCTGATCCAGAATATAGTTGGAATGATGGTCCGTTCAGAACCATTGGCAGATGAACTACCGATAGTCACTATTAATGAAAAGGGTAACACTTTAAATTCTCTGCAAGCCTCACCAACGGCTAAAGAGGAAATGATCCTAAAAGTAAAGCTGGATGCATATATCGCTCAGCAAATCAAAACTCACTATGCCAGTGAAGCTGCAATTAGGTCGATCATGACTGGTCGACCGTATCCAGTGTGCTACGATCAAGTACAATACCTGCCAGAATACATACTTCCGACGTTCCACATGTACAAAGGGACTGAGAATTCTCGTCAGCACATTGCGCATTTTAAATCCATATGCGACAACACTGAAGGAAATGATATAATGTTCCACCGATAGTTCGTCAGCAGTCTGGAAGGCACTGCGTTCGAATGGTATGCGGAACTCCCAAATGACTCCGTGAAGAATTTCGACGATATGGAAATGCTCTTCTGTCAATGGTTCTCCAGTGCGAATAAATGCACTACTATGACGGCGTTGGTCCATGAAAAGGTTAGACCGAATGAGACTTGGTTCAATATGTTACCTGATGGCGAAATCTCTGGTCTAAATACGAGCAGTATATCGACGAAATTGCAGCCGTGGGAACGTTCATAGCTACCTTTGATCAAAATCTAAAGGCATTCCCATATATGGCATTCTTCAAGCTGACGATCTTCCAACAGCTCATAGATAAACTGGCTCAATTAGATCAGATGAGTCAAGACCCTTTCTTTTCCGATGAAGATATATGAAAAGCGGAGGCAAGGCAGTGTTTGTCGCCAACGCTTAACAAAAAAATAAGCAGTTTTGAAGCAATTTGTCGCCAAATTAGTGACAGCGCGGATTCTACCCTTGAAAAGATTGGGACACGAATACTCGTTCGTCCGAAATATACGCAGGGGCAGCTTGCACTTTGGCGGAGGAATCTTTACGTGAGAACCTTTCTTCAGATAAAAGAAAGGATATCAAAGGACCTACAAGCGGGTCCTGTAATCAAGTAGAACCGCCTACTTGAACCAGAAGTCATGGAAGAGACGTAGAAGCCTTGTCCTACTCCTAAAATGGATGATGAGAGGAAAAGTCCCTAAGTTAAGTTCATTCTTCCAAGGAAGAAGAAGACTCAGTAGAAAGAGTGACATGATATCTCATTTCTACGTATATGAAGAAGATGCTCCGTCGGCGTCAGAAAGTGACATTGATGAGCAGGGGGCAGGTGTCGTGTAAAGTGCCCGGTATTTCCTGCAAAACAACCTGATTGGTATGATGATAAATGAAGCAGTTCGAGGTGTAGAGCGTTTTTCATCACCCTATTGAGATAGAAAATACGCGTTGCTTGTCAGGCATATTACAGATTCCCCTTGTCTAGGGTAGGCCGGGATTTATTGATCGTGAGGATCCGAATATCCGGCAATCGCGGACTAAGCCGCCGTTAATTATCCCTCACTTTTGGATCGAGCGAACCTCCGATTGACGGGTAAAACTGGTCATGCGAACTCAATGTGCAGTGTGCGTATGTTGTGTCTTGAAGATGTTTTGGACGTATCGGGGGCCTCTCAGAGTTTACGGGGGTCCCACTACTCGGATAGCGGGTTGGGGGTCAAGGGGGTTAGCAGCTCGCTTGCGGGGCAGCGTCCCATTAGAAATTTTTTCTAACGGGGGATATGTTTTGAGTGTGAAGCGTGTGGGAAAAAGAGAGGTGAGGAGCGTCCTAAAGACGCGTGAGATGGCACATGGCCACTGGTGCCAGCGGGTCACGTGCGTAGCGTGTGGGCGCTAGGCTCTAGCGGTCACGTACATAGCGTGTGGGCGCTGAACGCCAGCGGGTCACACGCTCAGCACGTAGGAGCTGGACGCCAGCGAGTCACGTGCCCGGCACGCGGCCGTTGGGCGCCAGCAAAAAAAAGGGGCTTAGCCCCGAGACCGAGAGTTGAACTTCCGAGGGGCTTTAGAATTGAACTCCTAGAAAAAGAAGAATTTTTATTTGGAGTTAAACTCTTAAAACATATGGATTTGGGGTTAAACTCATTTGAGAATTTGGATCTTAGACTTGGAGTTTAGCTCCTCAAATATTGATTTGGACTTGAATTTCCAAAGGGTTTAGATCTTAGATGATGAAAAGAGATCTCTTTTCTTCCTCTTCAAGCCTTAGACTTCCCTAAATGGGTTCTTTTGAGATGAGTTCCTTCTTCCTCCTCTATTTTTGTTGGATCTTGGAGAAAAGAGGGCAGTGGGATTAAAAATCTCCCTTTTAGAGATTTGATGGAAGATCTGAGCCCCCCTTCGAGGGTTTTATGGTGAAAACTATTTCTTTTTGGGAGCAGAAGAGTTAAACTCTTGATTTAATTCAAAAAGGAGAAGAAGGTTTAAAAACTTGAGGAAGGAGAAAGAGACACAAAGCCCTAGAAATTTTGTAGGGAATGAATTCTTATTTCATTTCATCATAATGTTGCCTTATTTAGGCTTACAAGTTTACACATAGTCCTTTGAGCTTTACAAAATGGCATTTTCCCCATCCCATATCCATGTGCTTAATTTTTTCTGCATATGAGCCATGGGCTTTACAAAAATTTGGTTTTTTGCCCATTTATTTTACATTTATGCATGAAAATTACATCAAACATATTTATTTCTTGATAATTATTCTTTTGGCATGGGGAGGGCCGGCCTCTTCATGCTCGGGCTCGACTTGGGCATAGGCTTACATGACCGGGGCTTAGGCTTGCTTGCTTAGACTTGGGTTCGGGCTTAGGCCTTGCTTGGACTTGGGTTCGGACTTGGGCTCGGGCCCGTTTTTTGGGCCTTGACTTTGACTTATCGACTTGTTGACCTCGACCGTGGGGTGTAATTTTTGACCCCAACAAAGTACCTCATCAATGAATACACACTGTGTATATGGGTTTGTTCCCGCCAAATTTTTTTGGATCAAAGCTTGTTTTTTCCTTTATAAAAATAGAGGGCAGCCCCCACGTGTTAAACACGTGATCACTCACATGCAAAGCATGTGAGTAGTGGTCTCAGATAGATTTAAATCCTATGACAGCCCTCACGTGCAAAGCACGCGAGTACCTGCTACAGTTAGGATTAAATCGTATAGCGGTGCCCACGTGTTAAACACGTGAGTTCCCTTTCCGTATTCTTTTGGTAGCGTTCACATGCAAAACATGCGAGCGCCCCAATTTAAAATTCTCTCATCTGATAGAATTAAATTTTACGTGATAGAATTAAATTTTATTTGGGAAATATTTTTCCTGGTCTTTCTAATATGAAAAAATCTTTCTCTAATAGAGAATCTTTGGATTTAAAATTCAATGGTGATAAAATATCACTAATTAAACTATCTGATAGAATTAAATTCTATGTGGGAAATATTTTCCCGATCTTTCTAAAATAAGAAAGATTTTCTCTGTTAAACAGAATTAAATTCTATATTAGGAAAATATCTTCCTAATCTTATTAAACTAATAAGATATTCATATGATAGAATAAAATTCTATGTTAAGAAAATATCTTGCTAATCTTGTTAAACTAATAAGATATTCATATGATATAATAAAATTCTATATTTGGGAAATATCTTCCTAATCTTATTTAAAAAAATAAGAAATCTTCTCTGTTAAACAGAGAGCCTTTGGATTACAAATCCAACGGTGAATAAAATTTATCGTTTGATCTTTAATATCAATTTGATTGATTATGAAATCAATCATGATCTCTCAATGAGAGATTTCCTCCAACAGATTGATTTTTCTTCTCTCCTATAAATAAGAGTAAAGAGATTAAATCTCAGAGGAGGACACCCCCTATAAGATTCTGTAAAAAATTATATAGAAGGTTCTCCACAATCTTCTACAAAAACAACAGAGAATTTAATTCTCAATAAAGAAGAAAAATCGTCTTTCTCCTTAAAACCCTAGGTAAACAAAAAAGAAGAGATCAAAATATCTCGTTTACCCATCATATCATATCTAAGGGTTTAACCCTATAAAAAAACTGAGTTCTTTCTCTAGATTTGAGATCCACAAGACAAGTCTTCTAAAAGTTGAGAATTTAATTCTCATCGGGAAGATCTTGTTCTTGAGAATAAAATATTCAAGGAAGAACAAGATTAAAAAGGATATGAGAGAAGAACATGAAGAAGATGGAGTACATAATTGTCACGCCCCGCTTCCCAAAATACGGAAAACGAGGAATGACTAGGCCAGCTATGCTCCTACGGTCAAGAAATAATCCCGCCGTAGTCATACTTCGGCTTCTAGCACTACATGGTAATCAGTAAACAAAGCACAAAAGTAAAGGAAATACATCACTAAAATATTACATCAAGGTTCATTATCCACAATTTACAAATAAACAAGAAAAGAACTACTAATCAAGTTCGAGTACAAGGTCTCTTTTAGGAAAAGCAGTAAAAGATGAAAGAGATACTCCAGACTAAATCTCCGCTAGCTCGAAAGGTAAATCCGACTCCTGCGCTGGTTCTTCCTCGAGGCCTGAGCATGCATACTCAGGTCTTCAGAACGACGTAATGGCAATGTTATAATAATGACATGAAACAGGCAAATAAGGTAATAACAGTGAAAGTAAAATGCGGATAATCACTATGTCACTAAATGATGCAAAGTATGATCATATTTGAAATCTGTGTCCCTATAAGTCTCTAAATCATATTTGAAATCGAATTGTGGAAAGGAGGATCATGTTTAACGGGAGTCTCGTACATACTCGAGACAACGGCCTACATGCCCGGGACATAACCCTGTCAGTCGGATCGCTAGATCCTTCCTAATATATATAAGAATCACTGTTCGAATGATCATCCTCTAAAACACGGTCCCGCTAAATACGATGCTCTTTCCACTTCAATTTCCCCTTTTCCCCCAGGTTTACACTATTGATGATTATGATTTAGTCGTGTGCAAGTATGCACCAATAACACGGTTTTGTCACTGTTCACTGTATCAATCACTGTCACGAATCATTCACTTTTCCATTGGCGTACTTGACACTCCTAAACCAATACCATTCACGCACGATAATACAATGTCCACTGAATAATAACACGCACTATCACCATGTATATGGCAATTGGGTAAGGTATGTACATTTATGCAGTTAACAAGTCATGTGTAATATGAACTATTATGCAAGTCATAAGCTTACAAAAATTACAGTAATTCATATGCTCAGAATTTAGTGAAACGATACAAATACGGTAACAAGTAGACTTAGTCTTAAGTTCATAAAAATTTGTTTCGGTACAATCGGATATCTTCTATTCAAGTTACAGCCGTTTCAATTTAAGTGCTCGCTGCAGGAAATTCAGTTTCTGAACTGAACGTCCATTTCGCGGCACAATTTTCACCCAGTTGGGATCAGAATTTAGTGACACTACTGTTGAATGAAATTTAGAATTTTCAATAGGGTTTCCAACGCAATAGACGGATTCTCAATCGCGTCTCTATGTCAGAAGTTATGCACTGTTCAACGATAGGGTATCAGTTCTGTTTCAGTTTGGGACTGCTATACGTCCTGCTCTTTTAAATTGCAGTTTAAATAGTAAACGACGATAAAAAGGGGTGAAATCACTTGCGTTATTTAGCTAACAGATTCATATTTAATAAAGTGCAGGGTCCCGCAACATAAAAGTTCAGGCAGCAAGGTAGTAAGCATTACGAGATAGAAATCTACAGCCAGAGCTGCTCTGGACTGCAGTCCAGAGCCGCTCTCCGAACCAATTCTCGTCATAATTTCAGTACAGAAACAATTAAGAACTTGTATAGGATTACAGGTCGTCGAGTCGGATTCGATTTGAGCCCTCGAACGCATCATTTCAATGTGTACACAATTAATTATGATGTTAACAAGTTTCAGGTGCGGGAAATTCTCAGTTTTTACGGGTGTAGTTGGGGATGATCGTTTAAGCCAGTAACAATCGTACTTTTCAGTCAAATTTATACACAATGTTCATTATCACATGGGCCGGCATATGCAATTGAGTTCCGTCAGTTTAATGGAATATTTTCGTTCGGGTTTTGCATCAAACAGCTATGTCATATAAGTTTTCATGAATCGTAAATATAGAATTAATACGGTTTTAATTTGTAACGGAAATAATTTAGCATGTAGCAAGTAGGGTACTTGCCTGGAGACGCTTGGCGATGCACGGCAGCGGCAACGGCACGACGCGGGACGAATCGGCACGGTTTGGATTCATAGCCTCGGCTCGCGTTTCGGGTTTGTCGTCGGAGTTGCCCGGGAGACGGCTAGTGGTCACTGGAGGCGGAGTGTGGTGCTATGGATCTCTGTGAATGCGCTGGGGTCGACGGTGGTCGGCGGTGGTCGCTCCGACGACGGCACAGCGGGGAGTTTGGAGCTTGGTGGTTTGGGTTTGGTGTGGGTTTTGGAGTGAGGGAGTGAGGTAGTGGGGCTCGGGTTTGGTGGTGATGCTGCTGCAGAGGATGCAGAGGGTCGACGAGGTGGCGGGGAGCTCGTCGGCGAGGGGGGCGAGGGGTGCAGGTGGTGGCCAAGGTGGTGCAGGCGAGGGGGTTCTTGCGAGGAGATGGGTTTTGGTGAAGAACAGTGGGTGTTGAGGTGAAGGCGGGGGCTTTAGGAGGAGGTTAGGGTGCTCGGTGATGAAGGAGGAGGTTGGAGGAGGTTCGTCGTCGTCGTCGGGGGTGAGCGGGGTTGAAGCTTGGAGCTTTCGAGGGAGAGGAGAGGAGTGAGTTGGAGAGTGAGAGGGATAGAGGAGAAAGGGTGCGAGGAGTGGGTTGATGAGCTCGAGGGCGCGCGGTTGTGGGAGGCGAGCGTGGGAACGTGGGCGACGACGCGGGCGTGGGCGAGGCGACGTGGGTGCGCACGGGGGGAGGGGGCACAAAGGAGCGGGAAAAATGGACGTGGGGAAGAAGAAAGCAACGGGTCGGGTCGGGTTTGCTGCGGGCGCGGGTAATGAATGGGTTAGGGATTTGGGCTTGGAAGCTTTGGGCCGGGAAAGAAATTAGGGAAAATCATTTAGTTTTATTTATCTGTTGGGCTGAGGAGGTTTTGGTATATTTATTTAGTTTTGGTTTTAATTTATGTTTGGGCTGGGGCAGTGGGTTAATATATATTTGGTTTTAGTTTTGGGCTTTGATTTTTAATCGCTTAGGAAAAAAAATTAGTAAAACTTGAGCAACCAAATACCTACAAAAATCACGAGGAAAAATAGGGAAGCAATTGGAGGACTAGGAAAAATATAGGAAAATTTTATTGATGGGAACGGGGATTTACATCATACCCCCTTACAAAAATTTCGTCCTCGAAATTTAACAAGGATACAATGAAACAAAGTACTAAACAAAGAGATGTGGAAAACGTGCACGGATATCTTCCTCCCGCTTCCAGGTAGATTCTCCTGGGGAACGACCGCCCCAAGGCACTCGGACTAACGGAATGACCTTGTTCTTCAGCACTTTCTGTCTGCGGTCGAGGATGGTGGTGGGCTGCTCCTCGTAAGATAGGTCGGTACCCAAAGCTAACTCCGAATAACCCAGAACATGGCTCTCATCCTGCACATAACGCCGCAACTGTGACACGTGGAAGGTATTGTGCACACCAGCTAGCGATGGAGGCAAGGCAAGTCGGTAGGCCACCTCTCCTACTCGCTCTAGCACCTCAAAAGGTCCAATGAAACGGGGACTGAGTTTTCCCCGACCTCCAAACCTGATAACTCCACGGGTAGGGGAAATCTTCAGGAATACGTGATCTCCGACTTCAAACTCTAGTGCTCTCCTGCTGGTATCTACCCAACTCTTCTGTCGATCCTGAGCCGTCTTAATACGCTGCTGATCATTTGGACCTTGTCGACTGTCTGAACGATGAGCTCAGGACCCAGTAGTCTTCGTTCTCCCACATCATCTCAACAAACTGGGGATCGACACTTCCGCACGTAAAGTTCTTCGAAAGGAGCCATCTGGATTCTAGCCTGATAACTGTTGTTATAGGAAAACTCGACTAGATGTAGATGATCTTCCCAGGAACCCTGAAAATCCAACACGCAGGCTCTCAACATATCCTCGAGCGTCTGAATCGTACGCTCGGATTGTCCGTCCGTCTGCGGGTGATAAGCTGTGCTGAACTTGAGGCGGGTACCCAAACTCTCCTGTAAGCTCCTCTAGAAGTGCGAAACGAATCTGGTGTCTCGATTTGACACAATGCTGACCGGAACACCGTGAAGTCGCACTATCTCCTGCATGTATCTCTCTGCCAGTGACTCTGTCGACTGTCCCACTGGGAATGGTACGAAGTGTGCAGCTTTCGTGAGGCGGTCGACGATAACCCAAATGGCGTTATTGCCCCTAGGGCTCCGTGGTAAGGCCGTCACGAAATCCATAGTAATGTGCTCCCACTTCCATTCTGGTATCGGAAGCGGTTGTAACAATCCTGCTGTCCTCTGATGTTCCGCCTTCACCTGCTGGCATACTAAGCATCTGGATACGAACCGCGCAATTTCTCGCTTCATCCCGTTCCACCAAAAATGCTGCTTTAGATCTCGATACATCTTTGTACCTCCCGGATGCACGGAATAAGCTGAGCTATGTGCCTCAGCCAGTACCTCTTCTCGAACATCCCTTTTAAGTACGCAGAGTCTGCTACTGAATCTCAGAGAGTTGTCCTCGTGTATGATTAATTCCGTTCTCAGCTCAGCTTCTACTTGCGCTCTGAACTTTTGCAATCGAGGATCGTCCGCTTGTGCAGCCTTGATGCGATCCACAAGGGAAGACTACACCTGCAGTTGCCAAAATTGACTGATTGTGTTCGGTGTAACGACTTCAAGCTCGAGTCTCTGAAAATCCTCAATAATGCTCCTCTGATTGGTCAACATCATGACCGTTGGCTTGCGACTGAGAGAATCCGGTACAACATTTACTTTCCCCGGGTGATACTGAAGGTCCAAGTCGTAATCTGCCATCAGTTCTAGCCATCGGCGCTGCCTCATGTTTAGTTCCTTCTGAGTGAAAACGTACTTTAGACTTTTATGACCCTCCACCTTCTCGCCCAATAGATAGTGCCTCCAAATCTTCAACGCAAAAACCACTGCAGCTAACTCCAAGTCATGCGTAGGGTAGTTCCTCTCGTGATTTCTCAACTGTCGAGAGGCGTAAGCAACCACTCGGCCGTGCTACATCAGAACACAGCCTAATCCCTTCCCTGAGGCATCACTGTGTATCACCAAACCACTGGAATCATCTGGTACTGTAAGAATAGGCGTTGTGGTTAACTTCTGCTTTAGTGTGTCAAATGCCTGAGTACACTCCTTTGTCCATGCAAATGGTACATCCTTCCCCGTCAGCCTCGTCAACGGTTCAGTGATTCTTGAAAAGTCTTGGACGAACCTCTGATAATAACCTGCCAATCCCAGAAAGCTTCTGATCTCGGCTACAGACTTCGGCGTTGGCCAATCTCTGACAGATTCTATCTTTGCCGGGTCCACTGAGATGCCTTCGCCCGAAACAATATGTCCTAAGAACTGAACCTTGTCGAGCCAGAATTCACACTTGCTTAATTTCGCATACAGCTTTTCTTCCCGAAGAATTTGTAGAACCGTGCGCAAATGCTCAACATGCTCCTCCCGGGTCTTCGAGTAGACAAGTATGTCGTCGATAAATACAACGACAAACGTGTCCAAGTACTTTGCAAACACCCTGTTCATCAAGTCCATGAATATCGCTGGAGCATTGGTAACACCGAACGGCATCACAAGGAACTCATAATGTCCGTAACGGGTCCTGAAAGCCGTCTTGCATATATCCTCGGCTGCTACTCTGATTTGATGATATCCAGAACGGAGATCCAACTTCGAAAATACCTTGGCCCCATTTAACTGATCGAATAAGTCGTCGATGCGCGGGATTGGGTACTTATTCTTTATTGTGACTTTGTTCAGCTCCCGATAATCTATACACATCCGCAGCGATCCATCATTCTTCTTCACTAACAGAACTGGTGCACCCCACGGTGAAACGCTCGGCCGGATAAATCCTTTCTCCAGGAGTTCTTCAATCTGCTTCTTCAATTCTGCCAGTTCAACCGGTGCCATTCTGTACGGGGCCTTGGAAACTGGTGCTGTACCTGGAGTCAAATCGATCGAGAACTCCAAGATGCGTAGAGGTGGTAGACCCGGTAAGTCTTCAGGAAACACGTCCAGAAAATCCCGAACAATCTCTGGGCCTAGGCTCTCTTCAATCTCCATGGCTGTCAGCTCCTTTGGCTTGGCTCTATACTTGGCTGGCTCCAAAGATTCGCTCCCGCCTTCGAAAATAAACTCCGGATGATTGGGAATGTGGAAGATCACATTCCTTGCTCGACAATAAATAACTGCATGGAAGGTACTCATCCAATCCATCCCGAGAATTGCATCATAGCTGCCTGTCCCGATCAAAAGGAAATTCGCATAGAATTCCCTGCCACACACTACAACTGGACATGATCTACATTCTCGACTAGATACTATCACGCCATTACCCGTATGTATTTCCCAACCCTTGGTTAGTGGTTCATGTGGTATGGAGTGTGTATCAACGAAATGCGTAGACATGAAATAATGCGTTGCTCCAGATTCAAATAGTACTCTAGCTGGCATAGAATGTACGAGTAGAATACCTGTAACAACTTCGCCTGAAGCCTCTGCCTGCTCGGCGGTCAAGGTGAAAGCCCGTCCCTGGACGCAACCTGTATAGGGTTGCCTCTGTTCCTGTGACCTCTGCTGCTGTGGTCCAGACCCTCCTTGTATCTCTGCTCACTCGGGGCAACCGCTAATTCTGTGCTGACTTGATCCGCAAATCAGACATTGTCCCTTGACGCGGCGACAGTCTTTCTGGGTATGCCCATCTCTGTTGCAGTAGCCGCAAACTTCGTTCTTGCTCTGGGGGCGATGCTGGGGCACGAACGGGCGCTTCATCTGTGTCGTTCCAGGCCTGTGAACCGTTATGGCTCCTCAAGAAGGTGCGTGGGTGCGTACTGGAATGACTGGGGGCTTCCTGAACTTGTTGATCAATTTCTCCTGAATTCTCGCCGCGTTGAGTACCTGTGCAAAAGTCTGAAACTCGAGCGACACGATCAACTGTTGTAGCTCGAAATTGAGCCCCTGCAAGAAGCGTCTGGCCCTGGTGGCCTCTGAAGCGACCATGTACGGAGCAAATTGGCTCAGACGGTTGAACTCTGCCGCATATACGTCCACGGGGCGGCCATTCTGTTTCAGTAGAATGAATCTTTCTTCCATCTCTGCCTTGGCGGTGGAAGGGAAATAATGGTCCAAGAAGCACTCCTTGAATTTGCTCCATTCGATCGGCCTGTCTAGCCTACTGTCTTCCACTGACCACCATGTACGGGCTTCATCTTCCAACTGGATCTTTATCACGTTCACTTTATCTTCCTCTGGTACCCTGGCGGTCGTCAGTAAGTTTTCCATATTCACCAGCCATTGCTCGGCCTCAAGTGGTTCGGCTAGCCCTGTAAATGCAGCTGGATGCAACCTTCGAAAATCTGACATGGTGCCAGCCCTGGCAGAGTAAGCTGGTGGAGTAGTGCCCTTGGGGGCGGTAATGAGTGCGGAGGGTCCTCCTGCAGCGGTAATAGCCCAGAGTCCCTCGGCGAGTAAGTCCGTCTTCCTCTCCAGAGCTTCTGCGAGAGAGGTCAGTGCACTAAGTATCCTCTCCGTGCGGTCCTGAGAACTTGAGTCCGAGGAGTGGTCGTTCGGGGACGTCATATCGCTGGAAGATATTCAAAAGGATATGATTAGATACAAGGATGAAAATCAGGGATAGTGAAGCGAAAATAATGTAATACAGTGTAGTTAATGTTATCCCTTACTATTAAACACGGCTCTGATACCAACAAAACCATGTCACGCCCCGCTTTCCAAAATACGGAAAACGAGAGATGACTAGGCCAGCCATGCTCCTACGGTCAAGGAATAATCCTGCCGTAGTCACACTTCGGCTTCTAGCACTACATGGTAATCAGTAAACAAAGCAAAAAAGTAAATGAAATACATCACTAAAATATTACATCAAGGTTTATTGTCCACAATTTACAAATAAACAAGAAAAGAACTACTAACCAAGTTCGAGTACAAGGTCTCTTTTAGGAAAAGCAGTAAAAGATGAAAGAGATGCTCCAGACTAAATCTCCGCTAGCTCGAAAGGTAAATCCGACTCCTGCGCTGGTTCTTCCTCGAGGCTTGAGCATGCATACTCAGGTCGTCAGAGCGACGTAATGGCAATGTTATAATAAAGACATGAAACAAGCAAATAAGGTAATAACAGTGAAAGTAAAATGCGGATAATCACTATGTCACTAAATGATACAAAGTATGATCTGTGTCCCTATCAGTCTCTAAGTCATGTTTGAAATCGAATTGTGGAAAGGAGGATCATGTTTAACGGGAGTCTCGTACATACCCAAGACAACGGCCCACACGCCCGGGACATAACCCTGTCAGCCGGATCGCTAGATCCTTCCTAATATATATAAAAATCACTGTTCGAATGATCATCTTCTAAAACACGGTCCCGCTAAATACGATGCTCTTTCCACTTCGATTTTCCCTTTTCCCCCAGGTTTACACTATTGATGATTATGATTTATTCGTGTACAAGTATGCACCAATAACACGGTTTTGTCACTGTTCACTGTATTAATCACTGTCACGAATCATTCACTATTCCATTGGCGTACTTGACACTCTTAAACCAATACCATTCACGCACGATAATGCAATGTCCACTGAATAATAACGCGCACTATCACTATGTATATGGCAATTGGGTAAGGTATGTACATTTATGCAGTTAACAAGTCATGTGTAATATGAACTATTATGCACGTCATAAGCTTACCAAAATTACAGTAATTCATATGCTCAGAATTTAGTGAAACGATACAAATACGGTAACAAGTAGACTTAGTCATCAGTTCAGAAAAATTTGTTTCAGTACAATCGGATATCTGGTATTCAAGTTACAGCCGTTTCAATTTAAGTGCTCGCTGCAGGAAATTCAGTTTCTGAACTGAACGTCCGTTTCGCGGCACAATTTTCACCCAGTTGGGATCAGAATTTAGTGACGCTACTGTTGAATGAAATTTAGTATTTTCAATAGGGTTTCCAACGCAATAGACGGATTATCAATCACATCTCTATGTCAGAAGTTATGCACTGTTCAACGATAGGGTATCAGTTCTGTTTCAGTTTGGGACTGCTATACGTCCTGTTCTTTTAAATTGCAGTTTAAATAGTAAAAGACAATAAAAAGGGGTGAAATCACTTGAGTTATTTAGCTAACAGATTCATCTTTAATAAAGTGCAGGGTTCCGCAACATACAAGTTCAGGCAGCAAGGTAGTAAGTATTACGAGATAGAAATCTACAGCCAGAGCTGCTCTGGACTGTAGTCCAGAGCCGCTCTCCGAACCAATTCTTGTCATAATTTCAGTATTGAAACAATTAAGAAATTGTATAGGGTTATAGTTCGTCGAGTAGGCTTCGATTTGAGCCCTCGAATGCATCATTTCAATGTGTACACAATTAATTATGATGTTAACAAGTTTCAGGTGCGGGAAATTCTCAGTTTTTACGGGTATAGTTGGGGGTGATCGTTTAAGCCAGTAACAATCGTACTTTTTAGTAAAATTTCTACACAATATTCATTATCACACGGGCCGGCATATGCAATCGAGTTCCGTCAGTTTAATGGAATATTTTTGTTCGGGTTTTGCATCAAACAGCTATGTCATATAAGTTTTCATGAATCGTAAACATGGAATTAATACGGTTTTAATTTGTAACGGAAATAATCTAGCATGTAGCAAGTAGGGTACTTGCCTGGAGACGCTTGGCGATGCACGGCAGAGGCAATGGCACGACGCGCAACGAATCGACACGGTTTGGATTCACGGCTTCGGCTCGCGTTTCGGGTTTGTCGTCGGAGTTGCTCGTGGGACGGCTCGTGGTCACTGGAGGCGGAGTGTGGTGCTATGGATCTCTGTGAGTGCACTGGGGTCGACGGTGGTCGGCGGTGGTCACTCCGGCGACGGCACAGCAGGGAGTTTGGAGCTTGGTGGTTTGGGTTTGGTGTGGGTTTTGGAGTGAGGGAGTGAGGTAGTGGGGCTCGGGTTTGGTGGTGATGATGCTGCAGAGGATGCAGAGGGTCGACGAGGTGGTGGAGAGCTCGTCGGCGAGGGGTGCAGGTGGTGGCCGAGGTGGTGCAGGCAAGAGGGTTGTTGCGAGGAGATGGGTTTTGGTGAAGAACAATGGGTGTTGAGGTGAAGGCGAGGGCTTTAGGAGGAGGCTAGGGTGCTCGGCGATGAAGGAGAAAGTTGGAGGAGGTTCGTCGTCGTCGTCGGGGGTGAGCAGGGTTGAAGCTTTGAGCTTTCGAGGGAGAGGTGAGGAGTGAGTTGGAGAGTGAGAGGGATAGAGGAGAAAGGGTGCGAGGAGTGGGTTGATGAGCTCGAGGGCACGTGGTTATGGGAGGCGAGCGTGGGAACGTGGGTGACGACGCGGGCGTGGGCGAGGCGATGTGGGTGTGTGCGGGGGGGGGGGAGGAGGGAGAAAACACAAAGGAGCGGGAAAAATGGACGTGGGGAAGAAGAAAGCAACGGGTCGGGTCGGGTTTGCTGCGGGCGCGGATAATGAATGGGTTAGGTATTTGGGCTTGGAAGCTTTGGGCCGGGAAAGAAATTAGGGAAAATCATTTAGTTTTATTTATCTGTTGGGCTGAGGAGGCTTTGGTATATTTATTTAGTTTTAGTTTTAATTTATGTTTGGGCTGGGGCAGTGGGTTAATATATATTTGGTTTTAGTTTTAGGCTTTGATTTTTAATCGCTTAGGAAAAACAATTAGTAAAACTTGAGCAACCAAATATCTACAAAAATCACGAGGAAAAATAGGGAAGCAATCGGAGGACTAGGAAAAATATAGGAAAATTTTATTGATGGGAACGAGGATTTACAATAATACTCCAGGAACTTAGTTCCTTCATAATCAAGAACTTAGTTCTTAAAGAAGCTGATCCCAGAACCTCAAAATAGTAATCTTGGTGATCGTTAATGGTCAAAATACCATTAACAGAGATTTAACCTCTATGAAAATATCAACAGAGATTAAATCTCTAAGAAGACAATGCCTCATGCGAAACACACATGAGCGCCAAAACTCAGCGCCTTACCTGAAACACACGTGAGCGCCTAAGCTGAGCGTCTCACATGCAACACATGTGAGCGCCTAAAGCTGAGCGCCTCACATGAAACACACGTGGGTGCCAGAAAAGACTACTGCTTAGCACTATTTCAGCATCACACGTGAAACACATGCGAGCGCTATATATCTGAGTGCTTAGCATTGCTGGGTAGTATATAAACCCAATCTGTCGGGACCCGATTCTTGCTCACGGAGCAAAGTGCCACACGGAACAAAGTGCCATGCCAAGTGTCGTGTTAAGTGGGCGGGGGCCACCTCTTGAATCCGTGGGGGCCACCTCTTGAGTCCGTGGGACCCACTGTAGAACAATGTAGACTCTTCGGAATACATTCCGAAAGGGGGCAGATCTGTACTATAAATGGAATGATACCACTCTTCAATACAGAGGCGCTTTTTAAGTGAATCGGCACTACAGGAGCTTGAGAACTCCGTAGTTAAGCGTGCTCGGGCCAGGGATGTTCTGGGATGGGTGACCTCCTGAGAAGTGGTCCCTGGTCGGGTCCGGTTCGCCCCGAAGGACAAAACCGTGCGGCTTCGGCCAGAGCGGACAATACTCTCTGTATTGGGGGAGGGGGGGTGGGGCGTGACAGAATGGTATCAGAGCTGGTCCCTCAATAGTAGGTCTGTGGTTCGAGGACGAACCATTGTTCAAAGGGGGGGAGAATGTCGAGACCCGATTCTTGCTCACGGAGCAAAGTGCCACACGGAATAAAGTGCCACGCCAAGTGTCGTGTTAAGTGGGCGGGGGCCACCTTTTGAGTCCGTGGGACCCACTGTAGAACAATGGGGACTCTTCGGAATACATTCCGAAAGGGGGCAGATCTGTACTATAAATGGAATGATACCACTCTTCAATACAGAGGCGCCTTTTAAGTGAATCAGCACTACAGGAGCTTGAGAACTCCGTAGTTAAGCGTGCTCGGGCCAGGGAAGTTCTGGGATGGGTGATCTCCTGGGAAGTGGCCCCTGGTCGGGTCCGGTTCGCCCCGAAGGACAAAACCGTGCGGCTTCGGCCAGAGCGGACAATACTCTCTGTGTTGGGGGGTGGGGCGTGACACAATCGTTGCTCCAAATTAGCTAAGTATGTGAAGCTTGAGCTTATTTTTTGCTTTTGAATCAACTAAGCCCATATGATCATGATTTCCAAACTAATCTTAGTCCTATATATGAGTAATGTTCTCTCATCAATGATTTCCAAAATGATATTCATCTCATATTTTCTAAGTTAATCTTAGTTTCATATAAGACTAACGGTTCTTATATCCACTATGATCTTTTCCTTCAAATACGGGATTTGGTTCAAGGGTACATCTTTCCACATCTCTGATATACGTCATTGTAATTTCTCAATGTCTTCAGAGAGTTGGCGGGTCCCAACAGCCAACAACTCCTTCGTCCTAAACACAGTCTTAGCCCCAAATTAGCTAAGTATGTGAAGCTTGAGCTTATTTTTTGCTTTTGAATCAACTAAGCCCATATACTCATGATTTCCAAACTAATCTTAGTCCTATATATGAGTAATGTTCTCTCATCAATGATATCCAAAATGATATTCATCTCATATTTTCTAAGTTAATCTTAGTTTCATATAAGACTAACGGTTCTTATATCCACTATGATCTTTTCCTTCAAATACGGGATTTGGTTCAAGGGTACATCTTTCCACATCTCTGATATACGTCATTGTAATTTCTCAATGTCTTCAGAGAGTTGGCGGGTCCCAACAGCCAACAACTCCTTCGTCCTAAACACAGCGATAATAGACCGAAATATCCTTAAACTAGCATTTCGCCCCAAACACGGCGATGATGGACCGAAATGTCCCTAAACTAGCGTGTCTCCCCAAACATGGTGATAATGGACCGCGACGTCCTTAAACTAATATGGTTTGTCCTGCGGACTGTCTCCATACCGACTACTGTATACTATCTATAGGCTATTTATATATGATCCAATGATCAGTTAAGCCAATATGCTCATTTGTTCATTAGTTGATCTTAGTCTCATATATGACTAACGATCTTTAGATCAAATCTAAGTTTCCCGTGAACGTATGGACCTCACAAATATGAGAAATGCGTCCTAAGTTCATTTCTGTTGGCAAACCAAGCTACCAACGCGGGCCATGTTAAGTAAATACTTGACCCAAAATATCTAAGTTGATCTTAGTCTCAAATAAGACTAACGACCCTTAGATAAAGCCCAAGTTTCATATGAATGGATGGATCTCACAAATATGAGAAATGCGTCCTAAATTCATTCCCGTTGGCAAACCAAGCTACTAACATGGACCCCGTCAAGCAAATGCTTGACCCAAATCATGAAAATATACGTATGGATTTGGACTTATCCGATCTCTACGGACGACGACATGAATTAGTTTCCATATACAATCCACGGACAACCTTAATAAACAAAAATAACACACGACACGAAGTGATCTACCAGAGCAGGAGAAAGTTGTTATCGCAACGCGATAACGTAATTAACCGTAAGGGCTTGCGCCTGCAGGGAAGAGCGTCCCCACAATCAAAACCTCTCACAAATGAGGAGGAATCTGATAAAGTCTGCTACAACGGTCGCATCTATCTAAACTCCGATATATGGTGCCATAAATCACTTGGTATCTTCGGAGAGGTGGATGGATATGTCCATATAGCATCTGGCCCCAAATTCAGGCTAGACGCCTCAACATCTCAGTCCAGTCTTCGGCGGTAAACAGATTCTGGCACGCCTGGTAGGACCTCTTCCTTTTTCCACTCTATACTTCACGTGACATGTTTTGCCATGATCAAATAATCGCGGTATATACATGTTTGTAGTTGCCCTTGGGTGTTATACTGAAGCTAGCGTTCCGTCTCTATATAGGGATCAATGGCATTCGCTTCCACTCACTGCAACTCGAGCTCTGCTACATCTGGTGGAGTCATGTACGGGCACTTGCAGCCTCAAATTTCTGCAGTCCGGCTCTTCAAGAAATGAAGGGGCTTATTTTTGGGACAATGGTCCTACCTCCTACCATTGGTGCCTCAACACCGAAGGAGGAAGCCCAGAAGAGGTCTGTCTTCTACAGGCTGGCTCCTCAAGCTTTAGTTTTGCCGACGGAATCTGTCTCTAAACAATTGGCACCCACCAAAGACCAAGGTCAATACAGAGGGTATAATATTCATGCTCTCAAAGAAAACGGAGGCAAGCTCAGCAAACTCCTGAGACTGAAGAAACTCCGGTCAAAAGACATCATCGATGTCAAAACATGCGTCATATAAGACAAGCTGAGGGCAGTTCACCGTCTAGGTTGATTCCAACTTTGATGGTGAATTCTGCTGTTCCAACAGAGAACAACTCTCGACTGCTGCGTGTTAGTTATATGTATGCCCTAGAGGCCATTACTATACATAGGATGTATATTGTAGTGGATACTTGTACATATATAGGGAGGACTTTCTTGTTCGACATGATAGTATGCTATCTGGTTGATCTTTACCTTAACGTGTACACTGATTATCTCTCTGTTACATGTTGGTAAAGCCCTTAGGATGTGTACTTGACTACCTGGACTATGATGCGGATCATACTAGTGGGGACATGGTAGTCCATAAGTACATCCTTCAAGGTCCCTAGTCGTGGGTGTATCGAGACAGGGCATCGATATACCAATGTAGACTAGCGTATACCTTCTCGACCCATACAGATGGGCGATGGATGATCCCATATCCATTGGTGTTTGGCATCAGAGATGATATACGGGTGCTCAGTGGAGACTGGGTACACTGGACGGACTCGCCGAGAACTCCCAGATGGTATTATACCTTACGTCAGATGGCAGTTCTCTGGTGACACTGGTACAGAATAGTCTGTTGACCCGAGATCGTCATAGAGTCTTGTGTGATTCCCACTGTGCTTTGATTTCCACCTTACCACATCCAAGAGGTCGTGCAAAACGGTGGTTTTTGGGTACAGTCCCGAATCACATGGAGGCAATGAGCGATAGGAGGGGATTCGTCTCTCCCGGTATAGGGAGTTGATGTTGCGCTGTGTTCGATTGGCTATAACCGGAAATCCCTGGCCAGGGTTGCTGAGATTTACTGGTAAGTGTTACCAGTAGTTTCTCAAACTGTTATAGACCTCATATCGACACGACTTATCGAGCTATTGGGGTCTGACGTTTACCACCCCTAGGCAAGATATGCGACATATCAGACGAACAGACCGGACTGTACGGTAAGTGTTACTGGTTGGATTCACAGGAGTGTGAGCGGGCTTGCTCGTCGATCTTCTGATTGCTCAATACCCGGGTGGCCGTTACGTTTAGCAGACCGCTTGCGGCTTGTGGGTGCTTGATATGATCATCATCTGCTGCCGGCGTATTGACGAGTCTTTAGAGTCCTACACCGAGATTTCCTGGATCAAGCGAAACGAAATAGGAGCGCATATGAGATATGTGCGGGACCGAGAATAATACCAGTATGTGATACTGTATTCTATTCTCGCGATTTGTATCATTGGACGGTTATATGAGATATAGCCGGGTTACCGAATCAAGTGTTGATTCGATACATTGATACACTAAATATTAGTCGGTTATATGCAGTATGACCGGATCATTAAATCAAGCGTTGATTTAATGATTTAATGCATAATTATATATTTGATATATTACTTTGCATTAACTAGTATTGGTTCACTTAAGATGGATTTTCTCACTTGATGTGCACATTGTATATGTGATATATTTTTGTGCACTTGATTGTATCATGTTTGATGATACATGCAAACTTGGGTGTGTTTACTTTTAAACTTTGATTTAGGTTAATGGTTAAGGTTTTAAATGTTTTATTTATTTTCTTTATGCATTTATTTTTAAGGGCAAGAAAGAAAATGGTTGCTTCTTTTGTTTTTTGTTGAAGCTTCATGAAGCTTTGAAAGCTTAACCATTTTTTTCTTTCTTTAACCCTAACCATTTACTTAAACCCTAGTTAATTCTCCACTTGTTAAACTAACCCATGGTTGCTATATGATAAGATCACTTGATTTATTATATTTAATCAATTGGTTTTATTATACTTATCATATTCTTTTCTTCTTCTTCTTCTTCTTCAAGAAGAAAGAAGCTTGCTAGCTTCAATGGTGACTTGAGAAAAAGAGTGAGAAATCCAATTCTAAAGTGAACCCACTTTCTATTTCTTCATCCTCTACCACTTGCCAAGTAGTATAGGGTGTTTTCTTCATAAGTTTCATGACTTGGTGAAGTTGGAGCTTGATCTTGAGTTGCCTCGACGTAGATCATCTTCGGCATCGAAGTCAACGACCTAGCCCGATCATTTCTCCGACGAAACCATCGCCAGAGTCTGGGATCCGATGATCGCAGCAGAGGGACATCAACACGGAGCTATGGAGGTGGAGGACCGGATCTACAAAGGTTGTATTTCCATTCACTTAGCAATAAAGTTGTTTAATTGCATGTTTCGCCTTTGCCTCTAGTTATCGATCAATCATTAGGGTTGTTAGGCACATGGAAAATTTGATTTTGCCATGGTTGATCAGTTGTGGAACCTCTTGAGTGTGCCTAGAAACCCTACAGTAGTATCAGAGCGTTAACTAGAGATTAGGCGAAAAAGAAAGCTAGCAAACTACTTTGCTACAAAGTGGAAGGGGGAGAATAAACTAGGGTTAGGTGAATGGTTAGGTTTAGGAAAGAAACAAGAATGGTCAAAGGGGAAAAATTGGGTATTTATATCCGGTCGAACTTTTTAACATATTCTAGAATTACCCGGAAAAACACATAGACGAAATTAGACTTCCCGATCGAAACACCGAGTCCCCAATACAACCCAGAAAACTCAACACTTGAGTATATATTAAAAATTCCCAGAAAATACAGCAATAAAAGAAAGAAATTACTATACAAAAATTATTGAAAATTGCCACTTGTTGGATTTTTCCGTAGTTTAATGACGTTCTAAGTAGTGCAAGTAACGCGATGGTCCTTCTAGAAGACAACAAACCTTAACTCGATTATATGACCGTCTTGAACTACCCTTTGAACCTTAGGGTTTGGGGCAGTACGGCGTGCCACATGTGAGGCGTTGGCTTGACCCTTCTACGGCTGGGCCGTTGGTACTGAGGCATGAAGTGAATGTTTTTAAACGTGTTTCATGTGTTGAGCTGTTTTGGGAAAACTTGGGTGTTCGATTGTTCGATCGGAAAGTTTGACATTTTCTATTTATCCGGAATGTGATACAATATTTGGAATCCACAAGTAGTTATGAGATAACTGATTTGGATGTTATAAACATAGCACTTTAGTCTCACTTGATCGGTTGCCACGGAATTTTGATGCGATCAAAAGTCCGTCGCAATCACGTAGCATACGCGGATACTCGCCGGGTAAACTTAATAGACAGCTACAACCCATATCCCCGACCAAGTGACTGTAGGAGAACCCCGTCGCCGAAAGCATCCGTTCGGGTGCTCGCGGCAGCGGTGTTCCGCCTTAGTGCACTTCGTCGACGGTATCGGGGGTGCGGCCGTCTACTAAAGTTTGCGACGAGCATTCGGTCAGGATGCCGGGAATCTTGTTGAATTGCCCGACTAGATATTGAAAAGAGTTTTCGATAAATGAGACTAAAATACGGGGTTTATAATTGTTAGGCATGTGATGTCTAAGGGATTCATTTGATTAGGCATGCGATGTCTAAAGAGTTTGCGGATTCCAACTGTTGTAGTTTTACACTTTCTTTTCTGCGACCGTAAGTGTAATATGTGATATCGCCGGTTTCGTTGCTATATATCAACGACAATTGGGATGTGCATATTTACTTACGTTGATGACATGTGATGTTATGTGTTGCTGGATATGTTATATTGGATCGTCGCGTTTTGAATAGCCGGGTTTTTTTTTATGTGATATGAGTGTTTTTCATTTTCATTCATGTAAAAACTTGTATGTAATATTCTTTTATTGGGGCACTTCCAGGTTGCGGAAGATGTCACCGTTTGTATATTATTTACTTTTCCGCACTAGGATAGACCCAAGGAGGGGAGCACAAGTAACCGGGTTCTAGGGTCCAGTGGGAGACTATTTCGAGGAGTCGAGTCCGGGTCTCCTAACCCTAGAATTGGTAGGGTTGCTTGCCGCTCTCGTAGGGGTCTAGGGGTGTGGGATTAGCTATTCATCACGACCGTGGAATCCGTGTTTTATACTGGCTCGTATTTAAAACACGGACGTCCTAGTATATCCAATATTTTATATGTTTCTTCTGCTGTGATATCTGTGATGTGATCATGTGATGTTCTATGATAAATACTGTATATAGTATATACGATATGTTATATAGACGTTACTTATGTTTTACACCCGCGCTAGCCCTGCCCCGCTCTGCCGTTAGTTACCTAACCTAACGGTGCACGAGGGGACATCGAGGCGAATGCGGATGACATAAGTGTACGTCATATTTATCTGTGATATTTAGGTAACTTAAATGATGGGACTTCATTAATTTGATTAATGAAAGTAAAAGAAACCTAAAGATGTTGTAGAATCGAATTTCAAAAATAAAACAGGTAGCTACAGTTCTTGCTTTGCACAGCGGTATATATGATATATCCTGCACCTTATTTGATGAGGAAAGGGCCGACGATCCCTTCACCGGGAGTGACCCCTTTAGCAATAACTGGCAGATGCTACACCCCTCGGTTTGTCTTTTGATTGCTTCTATAGTTTCTGCTTTGCACAGTGATATATATGATATATCCCGCACCTCATTCGACGAGGAAAGGGCCGACGATCCCTTCACCGGGAGTGACCCCTTTAGCAAAACTAGAAAAGCCTCAGAAACATTCCATTTTAAAAATCATTTGATTCTACAATGATATCAAGTTCATTTACGCAATAGGTTTTCAGAAAAACCTGTCGTAGCCCTCCGTCATTTCAGATAAGTCCTGCTTAGTATTCATGCTGCGTTTGTTGACCTTGTCAAGGCGCAGTGTGCGGTAGCTAACCAGTATTTATCTGTTTATGCATATGATGCAGATTGGGTTAGGGTAGTCGTACGGCCTTGTTGACCTTGTCAAGGGTCGTGCGGGTGGGTTTGATTCAATCAAGAAATGTACGGGTTGAACTTGACTAGTGGACTATGGGTTGTTTGGCATTCGTCAAGGTCATAGAACACTAGGGGCAAAATATTATCGGGAATTTCAAGTGTTGAAATTTGCAATGAGATTGCATACCTTCTATGAGATAGTTGGATCCCGATGCCCGCTGCGAGTAAGAGTTACTCCTGGGAGAGTTTTACACATTACAATTAGCCGATCAAGTAGGTGTCTAGAAAGGTGTCAACGGGGTTACGCCTCTTGGAAAACGAGGTTTACTGTAATTAGGTCCATGCGAAAGCACGGGGAACCTCTCTCAAAGTACCGACACTGGCCTGGCTGAAAGATTGGCGAACTTATAGCGTGTAATTAATCCCGGCTAGTCTTTCCTTTTAGGGTTTGAAGGAAGATTTGATAAAAACAGTGGGAGCCATCCTGATTAGATAAAAAAATAACCAATCTGATCTTGCAAGAGCATACGCTGAGTGTTTTCTTCTCTCTCTCTCCAGGTAGCGACCATATCACGCCTTAATCAAGATAATAATATGGATGTATTGACCGAACCCGCTTGTTATACTGAGCTGGGGAACATTGGTCCCGCTCCAACTTATAATTGTTATAAGACAGAGCAGGAAATAGGGGAATACCAGAATTCCTATGCCACCCAAACGAAGAAAGTGCATATGATGCATCTCCTTCGGGTGTGTTCATTACAAAGAACTGTTTCTCAGTGTCCTCTGCATCCTGGGTATTTGATACCGGATCAGGATCCCAGATATGTAATCTGTTACATAGGGCTACAGAAAGGTAGAGAACTGAGAACGGGTGATAAGTTTCATGAGACAGAAAACGGTGCAAGTGTTGCAGCCGGGTCTGTTGGTCACTGTCACCCTTTATTACAAATACATTGATTCTGAACAAATGCTATTATATACCGAACCCGATATACAAAATCATATCAGTCTCTTTATTAGTAAAGAAAAGATATAATTTTGTATTGTTGGATAATGTTTTGAACATTTCCTATTTCAAAATTTGATCGGTTCAGGCACGTTATCTAAAAGTATTGACGTTCTAAATCAAACTACAGTTCCTAGTATACAGAACACACATAAGAGGAAGAGTTCAGAAATGAACGAATCTTTCTTGAGGCATTGTAGACTAGGTCATATCAATGCGATCCGACTAGCTGAAGTTACATTTAGATGCATATTTAAATTAGTTTGAATTTACATCTTATGAAACTTGCCGGTCATGTCACAAAGATACGATGACCACAGCTCTGTTTGTTGGAAACAGAGAAAGGGTTAGTGAACTCTTGGGATTGATACATGCTGATGTATGAAGGTCCCCTATCTACATATGCCAAGACCGGTTCTTTGTACTTAATTACATTCACTGATTATCTCTCAAGATTCAGATATATGTTCCTGTTGAAAGACAAGTCCGAAACTTTTGAGATAATCACAGAATATAAGTTAGAAGTAGAGAACCAATACGGGTATAAGTATTATGTCCTTTGATGAGATCAAGGAGGAGAATACTTGTGCATAGAATTCCTGGACTATTCTAAAGGAGAATGAGATTCTCTCTCAGCATTACTCCTCCGTATACACCATAGCACGATGGTATATCGGGGCGGAGCAATTGCACCCTATTCGATATGGTGCGCTCTATGATGAGTACTACTGAGTTACCTGTTTCCTTTTTAGGGGTTATGCACTTGAGAAGCTGCATACCTATTGAATTAGGTTCGAATCAGATCACAGCCTACCACTCCATATAAGATATGGTATGGGAAGAGCCCATGTCTTAAGCTAGTTAAGATTTGGGGTTGACCAGCCTATGTCTAAAAGCAAAATCTGGACAAGCTCGAGGCAAGGTCTGTAATGTAGAACTGGAAAGGTTCCAGTTATACAAACTACAGCAGATGATTTGATAAAACCAAAGGATTCAATAGTTACTAACGAACCTCAGCCTCTCCGCCGATCTAGTAGGGTTCCTCACCCACCAAAGAGTTACTTCGGTTTCTCTATGACAGTAGGAGCGAGGACTGCATCATGAGATGATGAACCAACTAGTTTCGAGCTGGCCATCAGGATTGGGACTCTATAAGAATGGCTGGATGCTTAGCGATCTGAGATGGAATCCTTATACACCAACAAAGTATGGACTTTGGTTGCTTTATCTAAAAGGTTAAATCCCCATCAGGAGCAAGTATATCTTGAGAAGATTACTTGGTGTACATAGAAAAGTTGAGACTTTCAAAGGTAGACTTGTTAAAGATTTGCATCATTGACCAGGTATGGATCATGATGAAACTTTTTCTAAGGAGCTATGCTTAAGTCCATCCAGATCCTACTTGCCACGGCAACATACCATAACTACAATATCTGGCGGTTGGGTGTCATAACTGTTTTTCTAAATGATGTTTTAGAAGAGAAAGTCTATAAGTACACAGTCAGAAGGCTTCGTAGATAGTGGGAGCAGCGGAAACGTGTGCAAGATGTTTTATGTGATGAAGCAGGCATCGCGGAGTTGGAACATCTGTTTTGATGAGTTAGTCAAATAGTTTGACATCATCAAAATGGTAGATGAACCTTGTATATACAAAAAGGTAGTAGCGAGTATGGTAGTGATCCTCGCAGAGTACGTGGATGACATACTCTTGATAGGGAAGGAGTTTCCTATGCTACGCTCGGTCAATCTCCGCTTATCACAAGGATTCTCCATATAGGATCAAAGTGATACCTCCTAAATCCTGAGTTTTCATCTATGAGATAGATGTAATTGGATGTTAGGATACTCACTAGATGTAGTGAGATGGTATCAATCGATCCTGAGGAGAATCACTGGAAAAGTTCCAGGGTGATAAGGACGACTGAATGTCAGTCACAGGCATTGTCTTTACCCTTAGTAAAGGGACCGTATGTTGGAAGAGTTCCAAGCTAGATACCGTGGCATACTAGACGATAAAGGCTGGATATATCGCTACTTAAGATGCTACCAAAGAGGCAGTTTGGATGTATATTAGTTCATGAGATGAACTTAGTTCCTCCCATTGTGTGACAATGGAGTTGTGGCTTATGCCAGGGAACGCCCGTCCCATCAGTGATCCAGACATATTCTAAGGTAGTGTCACCTCATCATGGAGATGGTTGATCTCCAGGGGATCAAGGTTAGGAGAGCAGACTCAGAGGACAACACGGCGGATCCACTCACAAAGGCCTTTTCCCAGAGAGAGACTATTATGGGATGGTTGAGTATGGGATACTACAACCACTGCTACAGATGGCCCTAGTGCAAGTGGGAGATTGTTAGTTATATGTATGCTCTAGAGGCCATTACTATACATAGGATGTATATTATAGTGGATGCTTGGACATATATAGGGAGGACTTTCTTGCTCGACATGATAGTATGCTATCTGGTTGATCTTTACCTTAACGTGTACACTGATTGTCTCTTTGTTACATGTTGGTAAAGCCCTTAGGATGTGTACTTGACTACCTGGACTATGATGTGGATCATACTAGTGGGGACATGGTAGTCCATAAGTACATCCTTTAAGGTCCCTAGTCGTGGGTGTATCGAGACAGGGCATCGATATACCAGTGTAAACTAGCGTATACCTTCTCGACCCATACAGATGGGCGATGGATGATCCCATATCCATTGGTGTTTGACATCAGAGATGATATACGGGTGCTCAGTGGAGACTGGGTACACTGGACGGACTAACCGAGAACTCCCAGATGATATTATACCTTACGTCAGATGGCAGTTCTCTAGTGACACTGGTACAGAGTAGTCTATTGACCCGAGATCGTCATAGAGTCTTGTGTGATTCCCACTGTGCTTTGATTTCCACCTTACCACGTCCAAGAGGGTGTGCAAAATGGTGGTTTTTGGGTGCAGTCCCGAATCACATGGAGGCAATAAGCGATAGGAGGGGATTCGTCTCTCCCGGTATAGGGAGTTGATGTTGCGCTGTGTTCGATTGGCTATAACCGGAAATCCCTGGCCAGGGTTGCTGAGATTTACTGGTAAGTGTTACCAGTAGTTTCTCGAACTGTTATAGACCTCATATCGACACGACTTATCGAGCTATTGGGGTTTGACGTTTACCACCCCTAGGCAAGATATGCGACATATCAGACGAACAGACCGGACTGTACGGTAAGTGTTACTGGTTGGATTCACAGGAGTGTGAGCGGGCTTGCTCGTCGATTTTCTGATCGCTCAATACTCGGGTGGCCGTTACGTTTAGCAGACCGCTTGCGGCTTGTGGGTGCTTGATATGATCATCATCTGCTGCCGGCGTATTGACGAGTCTTTAGAGTCCTACACAGAGGTTTCTTGGCTCAAGAGAAACGAAATAGGAGCGCATATGAGATATGTGCGGGACCGAGAATAATACTAGTATGTGATACTGTATTCTATTCTTGCGATTTGTATCATTGGACGGTTATATGAGATATAGCCGGGTCACCGAATCAAGTGTTGATTCGATACATTGATACACTAAATATTAGTCGGTTATATGGAGTATGACCGGATCATTAAATCAAGCGTTGATTTAATGATTTAATGCATAATTATATATTTGATATATTACTTTGCATTAACTAGTATTGGTTCGATGTTTACATGCAAACTTGGGTGTGTTTGCTTTTAAACTATGATTTAGGTTAATGGTTAGGGTTTTAAATGTTTTATTTATTTTCTTTATGCATTTATTTTTAAGGGCAAGAAAGAAAATGGTTGCTTCTTTTGTTTTTTGTTGAAGCTTTGAAAGCTTAACCATTTTGTTTCTTTCCTTAACCCTAACCATTTACTTAAACCCTAGTTAATTCTCTACACTTGTTAAACTAACCCATGGTTGATATATGATAAGATCACTTGATTTATTATATTTAATCAATTGGTTTTATTATACTTATCATATTCTTTTCTTCTTCTTCTTCTTCAAGAAGAAAGAAGCTTGCTAGCTTCAATGGTGACTTGAGAAAAAGATTGAGAAATCCAATTCTAAAGTGAACCCACTTTCTATTTCTTCATCCTCTACCACTTGCCAAGTAGTATAGGGTGTTTTCTTCACAAGTTTCATGACTTGGTGAAGTTGGAGCTTGATCTTGAGTTGCCTCGACGTAGATCATCTTCGGCATCGAAGTCGACGACCTAGCCCGATCATTTCTCCGACGAAACCATCGCCAGAGTCCGGGATCCGATGACGCAGCGGAGGGACGTCAACACGGAGCTACGGAGGTGGAGGACCGGATCTACAAAGGTTGTATTTCCATTCACTTAGCAATAAAGTTGTTTAATTGCATGTTTCGCCTTTGCCTCTAGTTATCGATCAATCATTAGGGTTGTTAGGCACATGGAAAATTTGATTTTGCCATGGTTGATCAGTTGTGGAACCTCTTGAGTGTGCGTAGGAACCCTACACTGCGAAAGGTCAGACAAAATTCCGCTACCGCGGTATTGAAAAAATCTCCGCAGTCCGTGGAGATCTAACAAGAGCAGAAGCCAGTTCACTCTTCAAAGGGACTTTCCTCATTCATATATAAGATACAGAAGCAGGTGAAGAACTCAGTCGTAGTCTGCGGCTCTTCTCCTAAACGTCAGCCAAATTCTGACAACTCCCCTTTTAAATACAAGGGGATTCATCCTAAGGCTGTTCCTGCAATGATGGTTCCTCTTAAAATGGCTTCTCACAAAAAAGAGAGGCCTAAGTGCCCGAGGCAAGCTCTAAAGGCCAAAACTCCAAATGCCCAAGCCTGGAGGCATGTCAGTTCACACAATCCATATGGTGAGCTCCAAAGATGAAGGTCAAGCCTCTACTAGTCACAGGCCGCATACTTGGTCTTTGACAAAGGCTCAGTAGCAACATGAAAAGCTGCAGAAGATACTTGCTCAAGCGGTAGCACCCACAATTCCATTACCTATGGAAAATCCCGAGGACGCACTAGAAAAAAGAGCAGGACATGAGTCGGATATCGACTTCCTGAAGCGCGCTCTCAAGAAAAGAGATAAAGAAGCAGCAACGATGTCTGTTAAAATAAACCAGATGGCCGTCTTGATTCAGAATATAGTTAGAATTATAGTACATTCGGAACCACTGGCAGATGAACCGCCGGTAGTCGCTCTTAAAGATAATGGTGACACTTCAAATCCTCTGCAAGCCCCGCCAACGGATAAAGAGGAAATGATTTCCAAAACAAGGCTGGACGCATATATCGCTAAGAAAATCTAAACTCACTATGCCAGTGAAGCTGCAAATAGGTCAATCAAGACTGGTCGACCGTATCCGGCGTGTTACGATCAAGTACAATACCCGCCAGAATACATACTTTCGACGTTTCACGTGTACAAAGGAATCGGGAATCCTCGCCAGCACATCACGCAATTTAAATCCATGTGTGGCAACACTGGAGGAAACGATATACCGCTCTTCCAACAGTTCGTCAACTTTTTGGCAAGCATTGCGTTCGAATGTTATGCGGAACTCCTAAATGACTCTGTGAAGACCTTCGACGAGATGGACATGCTCTTCTGTCAGAGATTCACCAGTGCGAATAAACGCACTACCGTGGCTGCATTGGTTAACGAAAAGGTTGGACTAAATGAGACCCGTGTTCAATATATTACCCGATGGTGAAATCTCCGGTCTAAGTGCGAGCAGCGCATCAACGAAGCTCCAGCCGTAGGAATGTTCATAACCACCCTTGACCCAAATTCAAAGGTGTTCCCATATATGGCCCTCTTCAAACCAACGACCTTCCAAGAGCTCATAGATAAAATGGCTTGATTGGACCAGATGGGTCAAGACTCATCCTCTTCCGATGAAGATATATGAAAAGTAAAGGCAAGGTAGCGTTTGTCGCCAACGCTCAACAAAAAATGAGTGGCTCTGAAGCAACCCGTCGCCAAAATAGCAACAGCATGAGTTCTATCCTTCGAAAGATTAGGGGATGTGAATACTCGCTCCCCTAAAATAAACGCAGGGGGTATCTTGCTCGCGAGCAGAGGAATCTCTACCCAAGATAGTCCTTTCTTCAAAAAACTTAAAGGATATTAAGGGACCTACAAACGGATCTTACAATCAAGTGGAATAGCTCACTTGAACTAGAAATCATGGAAGGGACGTAGAAGCCATATCCTACTCCTAAAATGGATGATGAGGGGAAAGCCCCCAAGTCAAGTTCATTCTTCCAAGGAAGAAGAAGACCCAGTAGAAAGAGTGACGTGATATCTCATTTCTTCGTATATGAAGATGATGCTTTGTCAGTATCAGAAAGCGACATTGATGAGCAGGGGGTAGACGCCGTGTAAAATGCCCGGTATTTCGCGCAAAATAACCCGATTTCTATGATGGTAAAATAAGTAGTTCAAGAACACGAAGACAGCTTATGGTGTGAAATGTCCATGCAAATAAAGGACAGGTAGCAGCGCTTCAGTAAGTAAGCATTGGAAAGAATAAGTTATGCAACTCCCCCAACCAAATGATAAACCATGGACCGAAACATCACTAAGCTAGCATTTCACCCCAAAAACGGCGATAATAAATTGAAATGTCTCTAAACTAGCATATCGCCCCAAACACGACGATGTTGGACCGGAACGTCCCTAAACCAGCATTTCTTCCCAAACACGGCGATAGTGGACCGAAACGTCCTTAAACTAATACGTCGTCCCAAAAACGGCGATAATGGACTGAAACGTCTCTAAACTAGCGCGTCGCCCCAAAAATAGCGATGTTGGACTGAAACGTCCTTAAACTAGTGCGTCGCCCCAAAAACGGCAATAATGGACCGTAATGTCCTTAAACTAATACGCTCATTGAGATCTATATTGCAACTGAAGTACCACTGGCGAAAGTTGCAACTCATGTCCCACCGATTACGTTGTTACTCCTGCGATGAAGTCACCCCTAAGTCCTACCGGCAAATAGATGGGTCACCTGCGACGAAGTTACTTTCGAGAGTTTCACCGTTCATAAAAAAACCGGTATGTCCACGAGTGAAATGGGCACAGATGAAAATCCGAAAGGGCGTCGTAAGTAAAAACAACAGGACTGCCAGCGAGGTTGTGAAAACCCGAAAGGGCGCAATCTCATTATAAAAAAGAAAAAAAGAAAAAAGAGAGAGACGGTATGTCTACAAGCGAAATAGGTATGGATGAAAATCCGAAAGGGCGTCGTGAGTAAAAACAGCAGGACTGCCGGTGAGTTTGTGAAAACCCGAAAGGGCGCAATCTCGTAAAATAAAAAAAATATATGCACTTGCAAGGCCCTCTCGATCTTGTAAGGAAAAAATACCTACGTGAGATCTTTACAACTTATAAAGGATCAACACACTTAGGAGTCCATATGATTCCTATGGAGAAATTACACTTGCGAGATCCTCATGACTCGTAAGGAGAATTCCCCCTATGAGACCCTCACGGCTTATAGAATTCAAAAGTCTTAGGTTACAGGGGTCTATACTTGTTCTTAAGCGCTCATATTCCCCAAGTTGCCTTATAAGTAGTTCGATATCGACTCTCGTATACAATCCATGGGCACGAAAAAATATGTTCCAACCGAGTTCCACCAATGGCGAGAAATATCCTCATATGGTGAACGACACTTGTAAGTTCTCTCGACTTACAAGAAGAAAATACTCTTGTAAGATCCTTACGACTTACAAGAGAAAATATCACTTAGGAATTCCCATGATTCCTAAAGAGAAAATACGCACACGAGATCCTCACGACTTGTAGGGAGAAATGCCTTTATGAGACTCTTACGGTTCATAAAGTCAAAAAGCCTTAGTCGACAGGATCCTAATCCTGTTTGCTAAGCCATCTTTGTTCAAATTGACAAAGGCAAATGATTCGCTCATGGAAATTTCCTAGTTGTAGCGATGCTAATGCCTAAACAGGTGTCAAACTCCAAGTCCTCTCACGGTAAATGATGATTCGCTCCTATCAATATTCCAGTTGTAGCGATACTGATGCTAAGATTGGTATCAGAACCCAAGTCCCCGACTCGCAAAAAATTGAGCGAGCAAAAAAATAGCCGAAATGATGGGGCAACTCGTAATAAAAATCAGCGGGCCAAAAAAAATATATGCATTTAAAACAGCTGAAATGTTTGGGTAACTCTTAATAAAAAATAACGAGTAAAAATAAAAAAATGACATAGCCGAAATGATTGGCCAATCGAGACTTTTGTGATATGAAAAGCTGAAATGATAGAGAATTGAGGAAATAAAAAAAAAAGAGAAAGAAAAATTTGCCCTGCAAGTATGTCCACACTAACTCTTGTATACAATCTATGGGCACAAATAAAAAAGGGAACCATATTTTCCCACCATGCTTCGTCAAAAGAAGTTCTAGATCTCGATGGCGACATCTATAGCCTGGAGATCATCCCAACATTCTTCTCATTCTAGCAGAGTGCAGACGCGATGTCAACAAAGGACAAAATGGTCAAATTAAAGATGGAGTAAAGGTATATTCCTAGCTCCTTGTCTCGATGGCAATGTATGCGGCCTAAAGACCAATTCGACGTCTCTCGTACTCCAGCAAAGTGCAGACGCGACATCAAAAAAGCTCCAAGGAGCCAAATAAAAGAGGAGTAATAGCAAAATCCTAGCTCCAAATCTCAATGGCAAATTTACAGCCTGGAGATCATCTCTACGTCCTTCTCATTCCGACAGGGTACAGACACGACATCAACAAGGACCCAAGGGTCAAATAAAAAAAAGGAGTGATGGAAAAATCCTTGCTCCAGATCTTGATGGCGATAATTATACAACATAGAGGTCGTATGGATGTCTACCCGACTTCAGTGAAGAATTGGCGCAACATCATCAAAGAAAAAATGAAGTGACGGCATATTCCTAGTTTCTGGTCTTGATGGCAATACATACAAATCCTAAAGACCATTGGAGATCATCCTACCCCAGAAGGGTGCGGTTATGACTCATCGGGGCTTCAAATTAAGCTTAACCTTAAGTAAAAAGTGCCACGGCAATACCTAACGCTTATTCTTCCGACAGTAGTATGGATATTTTGATCTAAGAAGATTACTTGAAGACGTCTTGTCCAGCCTTAGAAGGGATCAGAGACACGGCGGACGCGGGGCTACTCGAGCAGCAACCCAAGGGATTACATATCGAGGATATATCATCCAACGTGGCAGTACGATGGACTTAAACTTAGTACCACAAACCTAACAGACCTATATCAAAAAGGGGGTTATCTATATTTCACGTTAAGATACACCTCCGAGATCCTCTCGAATCGTAGGGAGAAACATCTTTATGAGACCCTCATCGCTCATAAAGGTGAAAAGCCTTAGGCGATGGGGATATCAACCTATTTCCTAAGCACTGTTGCCCTACAAGGAGGTCAAGATTGACTCTTGTATATTATCCACGGGCCACATTTTCTAAAGTTGTATCTAATAAGGAGAAGAAGCCACTTATGGGTCCTCTTGACTCGTAAGGGGAAAATACTCTTGTGGATCCTTACAACTCTCAAAAGAAAACATGCTTAGGAGTCTTCACGACTTCTAAGAAGAAAATACACCTATGAGATCCTCTCGACTCGTAGGAAGAAATATCTTTATGAGACCCTTACGGCTCATAAAGTTGAAAAGCCTTAGGCGACAGATCTAAACCTGTTTCCTAAGCTATCGCCGCCCTACAAGGAGGTCAATACAGACTCTTGTATACTATCCACGAGCCACATTCGTTAAAATTGCATGCCAATGAAGTGAAGAAGCCACTTGCATGCTTCACAACTCATAAGGAAATAATACCCAAGCGAGAGCCTTACGACTCACAGAGGCAGCAGACATTTAGAAATTCTCATGATTTCTAGGGAGAACATGCATCTATGAGATCCTCACGACTCATAGGGAGAAAAACCTTCTTGAGACTCTTATAGCTCATGAAAATGGAAAAAGCCTTAGGCGACAGAGACTTAAACCTGTCTCCTGAGCCATCAATTCTATGACGATGCATAATATTGCACTACTTAACCCATGTACATACCTACATGGGCAATATAGTTGGGGGCATTTGTTCCCGCCAAAAATTTTTGGCTCAAAATTTGATGTTCCCTTTATAAAAATAGAGTGTATCCCGTGTTAAACACATGATCACTCACATGCAAAGCATGTGAGTAGCGGTCTCAGATAGATTTAAATCCTATGACAGCCCCCACGTCCAAAGTACGTGAGCCCTCACGTGTAAAACACGTGAGTACCTGCTGCAGTTAGGATTAAATCCTATAGCTGTGCCCACGTGTAAACACATGAGTTCCCTTGCCATATTCCTTTGGCAGTGCTCACATGCAAAGCACGTGAGCACCCCAATTTAAAATGCTCTTATCTGATAGAATTAAATTCTATATGATAGAATTAAATTCTATGTGGGAATATTTTTCTTGATCTTTCTAATATGAAAAGATCTTTCTCTAACATAGAATCTCTGAATTTAAAATCCAATGGTAACAAAATATCACCAATTAAACCATCTGATAGAATAAAATTTTATGTGGGAAATATTTTCCTGATCTTTCTAAGATCTTCTCTATTAAGCAGAATTAGATTCTATATTAGAAAAATATCTTCCCAATCTTGTTAAATCAACAAGATATTCATATAATAGAATAAAATTCTATTTTAGGAAAATATTTTTCTAATCTTGTTAAACTAACAAGATATTCATATGACAGAATTAAATTCTATGTTAGGAAAATATCTTTCTAATCTTGTTAAACTAACAAGATATGCATATGATAGAATAAAATTCTATATTTAGGAAATATATTCCTAATTTTGTTAAAATAAACAAGAAATCTTCTCTGTTAAACAGAGAGCTCTTGGATTAAAAATCCAATGGTAAATAAAATTTACCGGTTGATTTTTAAGATCAATTTGATTGATTATGAAATCAATCATGACCTCTTAATGAGAGATTTCCTCCAATAGATTGATTTTTCTCTTCTCCTATAAATAGGAGCAAATAGATTAAATCTCAGAGGAGGAGACCCCTCTATAAGCTTCTGTAAAAATAATATACAAAAGGTTCTCCACAAACTTTTACGAAAACAACAGAGAATTTAATTCTTAATAAAGAAGAAAGATCATCTTTCGTCTTAATACCCTAGGTAAAGAAAAAAGAAGAGATCAAAATATCTCCTTTACCAATCATATCATATCTAAGAGTTAACCCTTTAAAAGAACTTAATTTTTTCTCTGGATCTAAGATCCACAAGACAAGTCTCCCACAATTTGAGAATTTAATTCTCATCGGGATGATCTTGTTCTTGAGAATCAAAGATTCAATGAAGAACAAGGTTAAAAAGGACATGAGAGAAGAACATGAAAAAGATGAAGTGTATAATACTCCAGAAACTTAGTTTCTTCATAATCAAGAACTTAGTTCTTAAAGAACCTGATCTCAGATCCTCAAAATAGTGATCTTGGTGATCGTTAATGGTCAAAATACCATCAACAGAGATTTAAGCTCTCTGAAAATATCAACAGAGATTAAATCTCTAAAAAGACAACATCTCATATGAAACACACATGAGCGCAAAAACTCAACGTCTCATGTTAAATACACGTGAGCGCCTCACGTGCAACACATGTGAGCGCCCAAAGCCGAGCGCCTCACGTGAAACACACGTGAGCGCCAGAAAATACTAGTGCTTAGCACTATTTCAGCGCCTTATGTGAAACACACATGAGCGCTATATATCTGAGTGCTTAGCACTGCTGGGTAGTTTAAAAACCCAATGCTAGCCCCAAATTGGCTAAGTCTGTGAAGCTTGAGCTTCATTTTTCTTTTGAATCAACCGTGCCTATATACTCATGATTTCCAAATCGATCTTAGTCCCATATACGATTAATGATCTCTCATCGATGATATCCAAAATGATATTCATCACATATCTTCTAAGTTAATTTTAGTCCCATATAAGACTAACGATTCTTAGATCCACCATGATCTTTTCCCTCAAATACGGGATTTGGTCCAAGGGTACATCTCTCCACACCTCTGATATACGTCGTTGTAATTGCTCAACGTCTTCAGAAAGGTGGCGGGTCCCAACAGTCAATAACTTTTTCGCCCCAAACACGGCGATAATGGACCGAAACGTCCTTAAACTAGAATTTCGCCTCAAACACGGCTATGATGGACCGAAATATCTCTAAACTAGAGCGTCGCTCCAAATACGGTGATAATGGACCACGACGTACTTAAACAAATATGTTTTTTCTTGCGGACTGTCTCCATACCGACTATCATATACTATCCATAGGCTATTCATAGATGATCCAATGATCAGTTGAGTCCATATGTTCATTTGTTCATAAGTTGATCTTAGTCTCATATATGACTAACGATCCTTAAATCAAACCTAAGTTTCTCGTGAACGGATGGACCTCACAAATGTGAGAAATGCGTCCTAAGTTCATTCCTGTTGGCAAACCAAGCTACCAACGTGGACCCTGTCAAGTAAATACTTGACCCAAAACATCGAAGATGATCTTAGTCTCAAATAAAACTAATGGACCTTAGATAAAGCTCAAGTTTCATATGAACGGATGGACCTCACAAATTTGAGAAATGTATTCTAAGTTCATTCTCGTTGGCAGACTAAGCTACCAACGTAGATCTCGTAAAGCAAATGCTTGACCTAAATCATGAAAATATATGTATGGATTTAGACTAATCCGCGCCTTATGAGCGACGACATGAATTAGTCTCTGTATACAATCCACGGGCAACCTTAATAAACAAAAATAACACACGACATGAAGTGACCTACCTATAATTCCATGTCGCGCACCCCGCAAGTCAGCGGGGAGGCGAAATTTTCAAAAAACGATTTTTCAAAGCTCGCAACACGGACTTGAACTCCAGGATCGATGCTAAACCCTAGTTAACAAAATACTGTGTGAAGTTTAAGTAATCAGATGAAAGTTATACCTCACGAAACCAAGTCCTTCGGATCTTTTAGTTGCTATTCTCCTCATCATCGTAGGCTCCGAGGATCGTAACGGATCGTAGCTTCCTCGAGTCAAAGACGATCCACCCGAGAGTCTATAGTCCGAGCTCCAACCTCAAATCCGAGGTAACTAGGGTAACTAGCTTGCTGAACTAGAAGACCTAGGTGATGTAAAGAGTGAAGATGGAATAGTTTGTCTCTTAGAACCTTAGGTTTCTCAACTCATGAGACTTTTAGGGTTATGAGGAAAAAGAAGAAGACTTGAGGAAATGAGAATGGTGTTGTGAACAATGAAAAGAGATGGTTGTCTCTTTAGATGAATGCGAACATATCAATAATTGCGGAGAAATATCTCACACAAATATCTAATTAGCTTCATAAAATATCTTGTGGTGAGTCATGACCATGAGTCACCAAGTAGCCATGCTAGAATCAATGTAATAATCCACCTTATTTCCTCACCTAATAAAGTTTAATCCAATAAAGAAATCAAACCCTAATAGGTGTCCACTTCTATAAGCTTTCCCGACAAATTACGAGAATGCCCCTCATCTGTATATACATACAGTATCTGCATTCTGAAGAATACGAATACAAAGAGACAAAATAAATCCATCAATACAATACTAGGATCCGGTTTAAACCAAAACCCACTAGTATTATCTGCCCGAACATCTTAAGGGCACAAGTACACGTACGTGATCAAAGCCCTGCCGTAAAACCATACGGCTTCTACATCTTTCTCCCGATGCAGGGAAACCCTCTATGTGAGACTTTAAAGACTTGACAGTACGCTGGTAGTGGGTTTAACCACAAGCCGCAAGCGGTACTAGCTGCACGTAAAAGCTACCCAGGTATCTGTCGATAAGAAGGCCGATGAGTAAACTCATCCGAACTCCTACTGAGCTTGTATGTGACAATCTCCGTACATTCTGGTCTGTTCGTCTAAGAGTATCGCATATCAGGAATAGAGGGCGGTAATCGTCAGACCCCTAATAGCGCAATAAGTCGTGCCGGAGTGTAGCCCAAAACACCCTGAGAAACTACTGGAATACCTACCAGTAAATCTCTCTTGCCCTGGCCAGGGACTTTATGTAATGGCTCTCCAAACACAGCGCGATATTAACCTCCAATACCGGGAGAGACGAATCCTATCTAACCGCCACTTCCTCTAAGTACTTTGGGACTGCGCCCAACTACTACCTGTTTGCACGACTCCTTTGAGCCGTGGTAGGATAGTAATCAAAGTACAGTGGGAACACACTCGAGGCAAAGAAGCAGTGTCAAGTCGACGGACCAAGCTGCACTCATGTCACCTGGGAACTGCTACCCGACGATAGGTATAATACCCACTAACAGTTCCCGACGAGTCCTGTCCAGTGTACTCATAACCTAATGAGCACCCGCATACTATCTCCAGTACTACGTACTAATGGCTGTGGGACATACCATCTCCCCTGCTGGGATGAGAGCGTATACACTAGTCTACTCTGGAGAATCGATGCCCCGTCTTGATAATCCTATGACTAGGGACCTGTATAGGATGTGCTTGTAGACTATCCAGCCCCCACTAGTGTGACTGCCATCACAACGCTGGTAATCAAGCAAAGATCCTAAGGGCTCTACCAATATGTTTAAGCGATATGCTGAAAGAAATACATGCACATATTGAGGTAGAAACAAACCAGGTAGCATACTACTATTTCGAGCAAAATTGTTACTATATCCGTGTATATCCCAAGCTTCCATTAAGTAATATACAAACCAATATGATACAATAATGGCCTCTAGGGCATATAACACTAACAATCTCCCACTTGCACTAAGGCCATATACGGCATATCGCAGACCTAAGATCTCGAATAGCCACTTGAACTCTGTCTAAGGAATGACCTCTGTGAGTGGATCTGCAGTGTTGTTCTCCGTATCTACTCTCCTCATCTCGATCTCCTGGGGATCAACGATCTCCCTGATCAGGTGGTACCGCCTCAAGATATGTCTGGATCTATGATAGGACCTGGGTTCCTTCCTTAAAGCTATATCGCCGTATGTTGTCACAACACTAAAGTATTGGACCAAAAATTGAAGGAACCACCTGAAGTTCAGTTAAGAACTTCCTCATCCAGACTGCCTCTTTTGCGGCGTCTCATGCAGCGAACTACTCAGTTTCCATCGTCGAGTCTGCATCAGTGTCCTGCTTGGAGCTCTTCCAACAGACCGCCCATCCACTGAGGGTAAAGACATAACCCGGCATGGACTTGGAGTCATCCTTATCACTTTGGAAGCTGGAGTCAGCTGTTACGCCCCGCTTCCCAAAATACGGAATACGAGGAGTTGACAAGGCCAGCCATGCTCCTACGGTTGAGGAAATATCCCTCCGTAGTCACACTTCGGCTTCTAGCACTACGTGGTAATCAGTAAACAATGCACAGGTAATGAGAAATGCAGTAACTAAATCAAAAAAACTAACCAGATGGAGATCAAGGAAGTATAGCTCTGGGTCGCTGATCAAGATGTCCGAGCCAAATCGAACCTGAATGGTTTGCTCTCGATGTCCTCGAGGTACGTCAGGTCCTGGTCCAAGCTAGATCCACTTCTCACTTTGAGCATGCATACTCAGGTCGTCAGAGCGACATGATAGCAATATATATACGTAGATACAAATGTGAACTCGTGCAATAATAATGAATATGTAACAATAATCAGAAGAATAAAGACGTGAACATGAAGTAGCCAATGCAGGTATCCAATAGAGCAGGTAAACGGTAACGCGGTAAACAGTATAGCAGGTATGTTAACTCAGTAAACAATGCATGTCAATGTCACTAACCCTATCAGTCTCTAAGTCTCACTACACAGGTCACTAAGCCTATCATCAGTCCAAGTATGAGAGTCAACCACTCGTGTGTATCCCCTACCCAAGGGTAGGACCTAAGGGCAAGGGAACATGGGCCCGAGTCGCTCGCTAATAATCAGTATATCCCCATATATCTCCAGAATCGCTGTATGTGCCGGCATGGGACTCCCGAGATTCTGTTGAACTCACACTCAAACTACCCCACACCCCGTGGTCTACATCAAACGCCAACCATAAACTCAAATACCAGTCGGTCCATGACAAGTCTACGCGAGAACTGAAGACAGGGCCTCCATCAAGTATGTCTCGACTGATACCCAAGATAAATGGACAGTGTTTGGTTCCTTACCTGTGACACCCATACAAGTGCTTCCATAATTGTCCCATACCAATTATAGTCACACTTATACACGTCCCACAGACGTTGACAATGCAATAAATCAATAGGGTCCACTGATTGTGTACAAGTACGTGTCACTTTCACTTATCCATTCATGCTTAAACACTAATGTACTTGCCAAAATCAAACATTAATACCTAACACTGGGTAATGCATGTGATCACTAGGTTACCAATGCAATGACGTACATATAATGTGATGAGAATACAGTAATTAAGGCATGATTAAGATATCATCAGTCGGTGTCCTACCACTTGCATAATTTATCATAAATCATACATGCAAAATTTAGCGAAACAATGAGAAGAGGGTAAGCAGTAGGTTTGATTATCTATCCATCAAAATTGGTCTCGCGTTAATCGGGTTTCAGGATCCCTATACATGGCCATTTCATTTCAAGCGTTCGCTGCAGGAAATTCAGTTTCTGAACCGAACGTCCGTTTCGCGACACAATTATCACCCTGTTGAGATCAGAATTTATCAATGCTATAGTTGAATGAAATTTAGGTTTTTCAATAGGGTTTCCAACGCACCAGACGGATTCTCAATCACGTCTCTATGTCAAAAGTTATGAACTGTTCCATGATAGGGTATCAGTTCTGTTTCTATTTGGGACTGTCATACGTCCTGTCCGTTTAAATTACAGTTTAAATAGTAAACGATGATAAAAGGGGTGAAATCACTTGCGTTATTTAGCTAACAGTTTCATCTTCAATAAAGTATAGGGTTCTGCAATGTACAAGGTCAGGCAGTAAAGGGGTAAGCACTACGAGATAGAAATCAACAGCCAGAGCTGCTCTGGACTGCAGTCCAAGGCCGCTCTCCGAACCAGTTCTCGTCATATTTTTTGAACAGAAACAATTAAAGACTTTTATAAGGCTCTAGGTCGTCGAGTCGGCTTCGATTTGAGCCCTCGAACGCATCATTTCAAAGTGTACACGATGAATTATGATTTTAACAATTTTCAGACGCGGGAAATATTCAGTTTTAACGGGTGTAATTGGGGGTGAGCGTTCAAGCTAGTAACGATTATATTTTCGAGTCAAATTTCACCACAATATTCATCGCCACACGGGCCAGCATATATGATCAAGTTCCATCAGTTTAGTGGAAGGTTTTCGTTCGGGTTTTGCATCAAGCACTTGTGTCGTATAAAGTTTCACGAATTATAAACATGGAATTAATACGATTTTGATTTGTAACAGGATAATCTAGCATGTAGCAAGTAGGGTACTTCCCTGGAGACGCATTGGCGACGCACGGCAGCGGCAACGGCACGAACGCGCAACGAACGGTACGTTTTGGGTTCACGGCCTCGGCTTGAGTTCGGGTTCATCGTCGGAGTTGCCCGGGGATGGCTCGCGATCACTGGAAGCGGAGTGGGGTGCTGTGGATTTCCTGGGAGTGTGCTGAGGTCGGCGATGATCGGTGGTGGTCGCTCCCGCGATGGCCACAGCGGGGAGGTGAAGTTTGTAGTGAGAGAGTGTGGTAGTGGAGGGGCTCGTGTTTTGGAGGTGATGGCGATGCAGAGGATGCAGAGGGTCGACAAGGTGGTTCAGGGCAGCGGGGAGCTCGCCGGTGAGGGTTTCAGGCGGCGAGAGCTCCGGCAATGGGAGCTCGGGGTGCAGGCGATGGAGAAGGGGGTGCAGTGAGGAGGTGGGTCTTGGTTGAAGCTCGGAGCTGGTGTGCAGGGGCTCAAGGAGGAATGCTCGTCGTCGAGGGTGAGAAGTTTGCTGGCGGTGCTCGGGCAGTGGAGCTCGGGTCTCGATGGGTTCCGGTGTGCAGTGAGGGGGTGTGGCGCTGGCGAGGGGAGAGAGGCAAGTGGGGCTCGAGCTCTGGAGAGAAGAGTGAGGGAGGAAGGACGAGGCGATCGTAGTCGGCGGCGGCGGCGGCGGTGGTGTAGAGGGATGGAGCTGGGAGTTTTTCCTTTTGAGAAAGGTGAGGAGTTAGGGGGAGATCGAGAGTGAGGAGGTAGAGAGAAGAGAGGGGGACGAGGGTGAGCTTGAGGAGCTCGTGGGTGCGCGCACGATCGTAGACGAGCGCGGAACTTGGTCGCGAGCTGGGCGGGTACCGTGGCGACGTGGGAAGCTTAGGGGAGGAACAAGCGGGAAAGTGTTAGGTTGAGGAGGAGGGATAACGGGTCGGGTCGGGGATCGCGGGTAAGGATGAAGAGGTAGGCCGGGAAGGTGGGCTGGGGATTGGGTTTATATATATTTATTTATAAATTTTTGTAAGGGAAAGATATGGAAGTGGGCTAGGCTTTAGGGAAAATAAAGGAAATGAGATGTCCGGGCTGTGAGGGAAAATAGGAAATGTAAAATGGAAATAGGGCTAGGGTTTGGGAAAAGAGAGATAAGGTTTGGGTTAAAAATTTGGGAAATAGAAAGGGAATTAGATGTAGGTTTAGGTTTTGGAGGTTTGGGCTGGGCTCGGGGAAAAATGGAAATGGGGAATAAGAGAAATAAGTAATAGGATTTTAGTTTTAAATTGGGAGTTTGATAAATTAGTTTAAATAAAATTTATACGCTTTTTAAATCGGAATAAATCTAGATTAAATTCTGGAAAAATATGGAAAATTCGTAGAAAATTTTGGGGAAACATCTGAAGACTTATTTATTAAAAATACGCTAATTATATATATAGGGACTGGGTATTACATCAGCAAAGGCCTCGATCTGGAGGCCTTTTCCTCCATACACCAAGAACATCTTCTTAGTCCTTCTCAGGTACTTGAGAACTTATTTACTGCTATCCAGTGCTTCTTCCCTGGGTTTGACTGATACCGGCTTACCATCTTAAGTGCGTAAACAATATCTGGTCTGGTACACAATATCACACACATTATAGAGCCTACCGCAGAAGCGTAGGGTATATATGTGATGCGATCCCTTTCCAAATCAGTCTTGGAAGATATCTCTTAGGAGAGGGTGATTCCGTGACAAGCCGGTAGACTACCACGCTTGGAATCATCCATACTAAATATTTTCAGTATGGTGTTGATGTATCTTGACTGTGAAAGTCCCACCATCCTTTTTGATCTATCACGATAGATCTGGATCCCCAGAATGTAGTTGGCATCACCCAGGTCAATTATGGGGAACCTTAGTGACAAGAATCCTTTGACTGATTGTAGTATAGGAATGTCATTTCCTATCAAGAGAATGTCATTCACGTACATGACGAGGAATCCAACAGTTCTAGCTACAATCTTATTATAAATGCATGGTTTACCTGGATTTTTGATAAAGTTGAATTCTTTTGACTGTCTCATTAAAACAGATGTTCCTACTCCGCGATGCATGCTTTAGTCCTTAAATGGACTTAAGCAACTTGCACACTCTCTGTTTCCCCCAATCAGAGCAAAGCTTTGTTCAAATTTCTAAATTTGAATTGAAGCAGTGCTTCATAGCAGTGCCAGCGCTAAGAGTCAAAGACTCTGATGCAGTGCTCACGTGAAAAGCACGAGAGCACTAGCGCTAGCAGCGCCAGCGTTGAGAGTCAAAGACTCTGAGACAGCGCTCATATGCAAAGCACATGAGCGCTAGCGCCAAGTGCGCTAGACTCTGAAGTAGCACACCACGTGCAAAGCATGTGAGCGCTAGCGCTAAGAGCGCTGCACTTTAAGCAGCGCACCACATGTAAAGCTCGTGAGCGCTAGCGATAGAACAAAATGTTCTCGGCCCTTGGATCAAAGATCCAACGAACATGATTAAAAATTATCAATTGACCAGAATAAAATTCTGTTAAGAAAACATTCCTCAGAATCTTTCCAAACAGGAAAGATTATGCTCTGAAAATCAGAGCACCGTTGGATCAATGATCCAACGGTGATTAAAAATCACCAAAATACAGAATAAATTCTGTTAGGGAAAAATTTCCCAATCTTGTTAAAAACAAGAAGATTGCCATCTGTAAATCAGAAACCCTTGGATCGAAGATCCAACGGGGGAAACACCCCCAAATCAATTAGAGAAAAAATCTCCCTAACTGATTTAACAAATTAGCCTACCCTATATAAAGGCCCCAAGACTTCAAGTCTTGCAGAGAGGAACCCTCCTCCCCCCCACAAATTTTGAGAAAGTTCAGAGAGAAGAGCAAGCTCTTGGCAGAAGAAGAATTTCTTCAAGGTAAATAAAGAGATCAAAGCATCTCATCAGAAAAAAAACTTAGTTCTTATGCTAGATCATAGATCTATAAGGAAAATGTCTTTCATAAAAAGATCATAACATCTCATTATAAAAAAGCGGGACGGGGGGAGAATAATTCAATTCTCTTAGGATCACAGATCCATAAATGCAAAGCCTTTCACCAAAAACATAAGAGATTGAAATATCTCCTATAAAATAAGAACTTTGTTCTTAAATCCATGAGACAAAGTCTTTTATAAGAGAGAATTTAAATCTCAGAGAGCAGAGTTGCCTAAAAAGAGCCCTAGCGCTCCAATTAAACCAAGCGCTTCAGCGCTCCAAATTTAGCGCACAGCGCTACAGAGCCTTAGCGCTCCAAATTTAAAAAAGCACCTCAGCGCTCCAAGTCTGGTGCACAGCGCCAAGTGCGCCACGTGCTCCTCATGTGTGCGCTATTTCACAAGAAGCGCTCTGCGCTCATTGTCTGGCGCTCAGCGCCAAGCGCGCCACGTGCTCCTCACATGTGCGCTACTTAAACAGAATTGCTCTGCGCTTATTGACTGGCGCTCAGCGCCAAGCGCGCCACGTGCTCCTCATATATGCGCTATTTAACAGAAGCGCTCTACGCTTATTGACTGGCACTCAGCGCCAAGCGCGCCACGTGCTCCTCACGTTTGCGCTACTTAACAGAAGCGCTCTGCGCTCATTGACTGGCGCTCTGTGACAAGCGCACCACATGCTCCTCACGTGTGCGCCGAGGGAACATTAACTATTCTTTAAATAAATCCCCAGAGCTATAATGAGTGCTCAGCACTCAATAAAAGACAAAAACTGTTGTCAGAACCCAAAGCAATGCTCAGCATTGTTAAATGAAAAAGATTGGGCCTAATTAAATGTCCAACATTTTAACTGAATAGGCCGAGCCCAAGTTGGCCACAGATTCCTAATTCAGATTAATTGAGCCCATATGCTCATAAATCTTTGATCATAGTCCTAAATTGGACTACAGATCTCCCAACCAATATTCGTTCAAGGGTACATCTCTTCACTCCTCTGATATTTGTTGTTGTAATCCTTCAACGTCTTCAGAGAGGTGACGGGTCCCGACAACCAGACATTCCACGGACTGTAGGGTCCTTAAACTCATGGACTATGATGTCCTTAAACTTTACGGACTGTGGGGTCCTTAAACTCATAGACTATGATGTCCTTAAACTTTACAGATTTTGATGTCTTTAAACTACCATAGACTGTGAGATCCTTAAACTCATAGACTATGATGTCTTTAAACTTTACAGACTATGATGTCTTTAAACTGTCACGGACTATGATGTCTTTAAACTTCTGGACCGCAATGTCCTTAAACTAAAACAATCGAGCCTAAATGCTCTTTTATTGGATCTAAATGATCATGTTAAGTAGATCTTACTCTAAAATTAGACCAACATATCTTTAACAAACGTTTAAGTTGATCTTAGTTTCAAATGAGATTAACGATCTTTAAACCCAACCCAACCCAAATCTAAGATAATACGGGTTTGGACTAATCCACGCCCTACGGGCGACAATATAAATTAGTCTCCGTTTACAATCCACGGGTAACCAAAAATAAAATAAACACACAGGACATGAAGTGACCATCTGGAGAAGGAGAAAGTTGTTACCGCGATGCAGTAGCGTAATTAACTGCAGGGACTTGCGCCTGTAAGGAAGAGCGCCCCCACAATCAAAAACCCTTCACAACGAGGGGGAATCTGACGAAATCTGCTACATCGGCCGCATCCGTCTAAACCTCCGATACACGGTGCCATAAATCAACTTGGCATCTTCGGAGAGGTGGAAGGATAAAACTAAATAGTATCTGCCCCCAAATTCAGGTAAAACGACTTACGCGGTTTCGTCTCTGTTTTCGGCAGTAAATAGATTCTGGCACGCCCGGTAGGATCTTTTCCTCTTTCCACTCCACACTTCATGTGTCGTGTTTCGCGAATGAATCGCGGTTTGCTATGGTTGCCCTTGGATTCGAGGTACTAAGATTTGGTGCTTTGCTATGTGCAGAAAATAGAAGATCAATGGCTTCCAACTGCACAAACTGCAACAGCTGCAACAACTCCCACTCTGTCCTCGCTGGAGGAGTGACTTACGAGCCTCAGGCAGCTTCCATTTTCGTGATGCCAGTAGAACAGGTGACGCAAGACACCACTGGGCTGTTCTTTAGGACCATCCTCCCACCTATGAGCTTCAATGCCCCAATGCCGTTGCAAGAAGCTCTGAAGAAGTCGGTCTTTGATCGGCTTACGACTACCACAGCCCCTCTCAACGGGTCGTCCAAGTCCATCACCTCAGTCTTTGATAGGCTAAGCCAAAACTCCAATGGGCCCATGAAGAAGCTATCGATACCTGAAGGGGTTATCCCGAAACGGATAGCCATCCCTGCTCCAGTGAAAGAAGTCATCAAAGCGGCTTCTTCTGCTAAAAGATCAGTCTTTAAAAGACTGGCTGCTTTAACTCCCGTTCCGGGTAAAATCGCCAAGGCTGCTACCCGTGTCCGAAAGTCTGCCTTCGACAGGTTGGCCATCCCTTCTCAGCGGACGTCGATTTTCGACAGGCTAACAACGACAACAACACCTTATCAGAGCAGGGCGCATGAAGAAGCCACCCCCATAGCTGAGACAGTACCGTCTGTTCGACGCGCTCGATGTCGCCACTGGCACCGAGTGAGGAAAGCTGGGGGCAGTTCCCCTTCTGGATTTACTCCGCCAGCTCCGACGATGGAAGTTGATACTGCTGTTCCAACTGGGAACAGTTTTGAACCACTTAGGAGGGTGCGCAAAAATTCTCCGATCGCCGTGGTAAAAAGATCTCCGCCTGCGGAAAAAGTCACAAAGGCGAAGCCGGAGCAGCCCCCTCAGCGGCTGTCCTCTAAAATTCACAAGGTCTGGTGACAGGTCCAAGACTCGGTGATCAACCAAGACTACTCCCGCCGAAAAAAGAAGATGAAAGTTCGGCAAGAGAAGGACCACCCTGTCGTACAACATAAGGTGTCGTCTAATTGGGTGCCCGCAGCAACGGCTTCCTCAACTTTGACCACTCACAAAAGGGGAAGGCCGGAGAAAATTCCTGTGTCTGCGACGAATCTCAAGGGCATTGAATCTAAATGCCCTAAATCTAGGGGCATGGTGGTGCACACTGTCTATATGGCATCCGGGAAAGAGGATAGCCGTATCTCTACGGGTCATCGACCAATCACCAGATCCGTAACAATGGCTCAGGAGCAACAACAGAAGCTCCAGGAAATGTTAACACAGATGGCCGCACTCACTGGGCCAAAAGAAAGCTCGGAGACATCGTCAGAGCAGCGTCATGAATAAGAAACCGATGCTGAGTTCCTCCACAGAATCCTCAAAAAGAAAGACAGAGAGGCCGCGGAACAAGCGGCCAACATAAAACGAATGGCGCTTTTATTCCAAGATATGGTCGGGATGATGATACAGCCGGATCCTCCAGCTGAAAACTCTCCGATTGTCCTTGAAGACGACAGAGGGGAGACATCGAACTCTCTTCCGGCTCTATCAATGGCCAAAAAAGAGACCATTTCCAAAGCCGCCATCGATGATTATATAGCTCAACAGATACGAGCTCATCAGGCGAGCGAGGTGGCCAGCCAAATCGTCAAGACTGGACGACCCTATTCGGGTTGGTACGATCAAATAAAGTACCCGCCAGGATATACAATCCCTAAGTTCCACGTATACAAGGGGACATGCAACCCCCATCAGCATGTCACTCAGTTCAGGGCTCTCTGCGGCAATACCGGAGGTGACGACAAATTGCTATTTCGTCAGTTCGTCGGCAGCTTGGTAGAGACAGCGTTTGAATGGTACTCTGAGCTCCCGAACGACTCCGTTAAGACATTTGCAGAAATAGAGTTACTGTTTACACAAAGATTCACCAGCGCTAGCGAGCGCACTCCGATCACTGCACTAATTAACGCTAGAGTGAAGCATGGAGAAACCTGGGTTCAATACGCCATTCGGTGGCGGAATCTGTGGTCAAAGTGTGAACAGCGCATAGAGGAAGCTCCTACCGTGGGCATGTTTGTGGGAACCCTCGATCCTCAGGCGACCATATCCCAATTCATGATGTTTTTCAAGCCGACTACCTTCTGGGCCTTGATCGACAAGCTGGCCCAAATGGACCAGATGGGCCATAAACCGTCCTCCTCAAAGACGGATCCTCGGAATGAGAAGGGGAAAAGGAAAGCAACCTTCGTCGCCAACGCTCAACAACAACCGAGTAGCTTGAGACCGGTTGTTCGCCAAAGCAACAAGCGGCAATCTCTCGATGAGAAGTTGAGACGTCCTTACTTGTTTCCCTGGGATAAAACAAGAAGACTGTTTGAACTAGCAGTGCGCAACGGGCTCATCACTCTACCGGAACCGAGACACCCACTAGAACCGAACGATGTCAACGATTCCAATTACTTCCCTTACCACCGAGTATTGGGCCATCCGATCGAAGACTGCTACGTCTTAAAAAATTGGGTTGAAGGCCAGTATCAACAGGGCAAGTTTGCGCTGTCCGAAAACTGGAAGGTAAATCCGCCACAACAGCACACCCTTAAAAGGGTGGACACGCCGGGGGCATCATGCTCATTTATAGTGGAAGCTCCATGGGAAGTAGTTCTTTTGGCAAAAACGCAAAGAATGCTGAAGGATCTTCAAGCATGCCCGACAATCAGGTGGAAAAGCCCGCTAGAGCCTGAGATTATTGAGGGAATGCTGAAACTGCGCCCGACATCGAGAGTTGGTAGTGATGGGCAAAATACCCAAGCCCAGCCGTCGAAGTCTTCGAAAAAGAAGAAGAGGACTAAAAAGCCCGCATAGTCTGATGACAAACGCACGGACCTGCAAAAGCATATTGACGCATTGGAAGAATATAACCAGAAGGCGCGAACCCCAGTCACACTCCAAGAGTTTCTCAACCATATCCTTGTGGGCGGAGATGATGACAATGACGAGGGAGACGACTCGTCAGAAGAACCCGAGGATTACATGGCAAGTTGTTACATGATCTCTCATTCCTCGCTAAATGATGAAGAAGCTTACTCGGCATTAGAAGACAACGTAGAGGAGCTGGGGGTAGAATCGGCACCAAAATCCTTGGAACCGTCCGATGAGCTGATTGGCATGCTGCTAAATGAAGCCCGTCAGAAGAGCAAAGTTGATCGAGAATGCAAAATGGCTATATTCGAAAAGCCAGGCGTCGATGTCAAGTGGAAGAAGTCGCGGTAGGGATGGATCATAAAATACCCCAACGAAACCAAATCGCACCCTAAATGGGTGTATCCTACTTTATCGTTATGTATCCCGTCACGTGACAAATACACGTGCATACAGGATGAACGATGGACCGTAATGTCCTAAAACTAACTATGGACCAAAATGTCCTAAAAACTAACTACTGACCGAAACGTCTTTAAACTACTACAAACCCGCAGCATCCTTGGGCTGACGCGTAAAAAAAACAAAAAACGGTACGTCCATTAGCAAAATAGGCACGGATGAAAACCCGAAAGGGCTCCGTGAGTAAAAACAGCAGGGCTACCGGTGAGTTTGTGAAAACCCGAAAAGGGTGCAATCTTGTTAAAAGGCACTTGCAAGGTCCTCTTGACCTTATAAGGAGAAAACCACCTGCGTGAGATCCTTACGACTTACAAGGGAGCAACACACTTAGAGATCCCCACGATTCATAAGGAGAAATTACACTTATGAGATCCTCACGACTCGTAAGGAGAACCCCTCTATGAGACCCTCACGGCTCATAGGATTCAAAAGCCTTAAGTTACAGGGATCTGAACCTGTTCTTAAGCCGTCATCACACTCTCCAGATTGCCCTACAAGCGGTTCAATGTTGACCCTTCTATACAATCCATGGGCACGAATAAACATTTCCCTAACAGAGTCCCACCAGCGACTAGGGATATGCTCACACGGTGAACGAACCTTGTAAGTCCTCTCAACTTATAAGGAGAAAACACTCTTGTAAGATCCTTACGAATTATAAGAGAACATACACTTAAGAATCCTCACGATTTTTAAGGAGAAAACGCACCTACGAGATCCTTACGACTCGTAGGGAGAAACACCTTTATGAGACCCTTACGGCTCATAAAGTCAAAAGCCTTAGTCGACAGGATCTTAACCCTGTTTGCTAAGCCACCTTTGTTCGAACCGACAAAGGCAAATGATGATTCGCTCCTGGCAATATCCCAGTTGTAGCGATGTTGATGCCTAAATTGGTATCAAATCCCAAGTCCTTTCACGGCAAATGATGATTCGCTCCTGGTAATATTTCAGTAGTAGCGATGCTGATGCTGAGATTGGCATCAGATTCCAAACTCCATACTCGCAGCAAAAAGTCAGCGAGCCATAAATGCATATGAAATAGCCGAAATGATTGGACAACTCGCAATAAAAATCAGCGAGTAAAATATATGCATATGAAATAGCCGAAATGATTGGGCAACTCGCAATAAAAAAACATCGAGTAAAAAAAACAGCTGAAATGATTGGGCACCGTGAAAAATAGCCGAAATGATTGGGCAATCGCGACTTTCGCGATACAAAAAGCTGAAATGATAGATCATCGCGGAAAGAAAGCAAAAAAAAAAATGAAAAAAATGAAAATTTTGCCCTACAGGCAGTCCATACTGACTCCTGTATACAATCCATGGGTATAAACGAAAAGGGATCCACATGTCCCCCAGTAGATCCTGTCAAAAGGGAAAGTCAGATCTCAACAGTAACATCTGCATCCCAGAAGATCAACAACGGTGTTCCTTCTTATGCCAGCAGGGCACTGAAGCGACACAACGAAACGGAACCATGGAAAAGTCCCTAGTTCCAAATCCTAACAGAAACATCTACAGCTTAAAATTTAGCAACGGTGATCCTCTTCATTCCAACAGGATTCGGACGCAACAACACCAAACGGAGCCACGGTAAAGTCTCTAGTTCCAAGACTCTACGGTCCACAGACAACCTAGAGTCAACCAATGACATCCCCGCCGGATCAACGCTCCGTCTCGAAAACAAGTCAACCGACCCCTAGGGAAATCAGTGTCCTTGGCAAAATACCTCGATTAAGGAAAATCAACGTCCTTGACGAGAGCATTTTGATTCGCGTCGACCCGCAGAGAAATCAATGTCCTTGCAGGAATACCTCGATTCGTCTCAACTCCGAGGAAATCAGTGTCCTTGGCAAAAAACCTCGATTCAGGAAAATCAGCGTCCTTGACTAGAGCATCTCGATTCGCGTCGACCCGCAAAGAAATCAGTGTCTTTGCAGGAATACCTCGATTCGTCTCAACTCCGAGGAAATCGGTGTCCTTAGCAAAAAACCTCGATTCAGGGAAATCATCGTCCTTGAATAGAGCATCTCGATTCGTGTTGGCCCGTAGAGAAATCAGTGTCTTTGCAGGAATACCTCAATTCGTCTCAACTCCGAGGAAATCAATGTCCTTGGGAAAATATCTCGATTCAGGGAAATCAGCGTCCTTGACGAGAGCATCTCGATTCGCGTCGACCCGTAGAGAAATCAGTGTCATTGCAGGAATCTCTCGATTCGTCTCAACCCCAGGGAAATCAGTGTCCTTGACAAAAACCTCGATTCAGGAAAATCAGCGTCCTTGACGAGAGCATCTCGATTCGCGTTGACCCGCAGAAAAATCAGTGTCTCAGCACGATTCGGACGCGACAATCAACCTCGGAGCCATGGCAAAGTCCCTAGTTCCAAGTCTCGACGGCCACATCAACAGCCTGGAGACCCACAACAGCGTTCCTCTTCATTCCAGCAGGATTCAGACGCGACAATCAACCTCGGAGCCATAGCAAAGTCCCTAGTTCCAAATCTCGATGGTTCATAGACAACCTAAAGACCATCTCGACATTCGTCTCATTACAGCAGACGCAACGTCAGCAAAGCGGAGCCATGGCAAAGTCCCTAATTCCAAATCTCGACGGTTCACAGACAACTTAGAGACCACTTCGACATTCATCTCATTACAGCAGACGCAACGTCAGCAAAGCGGAGCCGTGACAAAGTTCCCAGTTCCAGGACTCGGCGGTGCACAGACAACTGAGAGTCAACCCCTGACCCCGTAGAACATGGCCAAAGTCAATCCTGACCCCGTGGAACATGGCCAAAGTCAATCCCGAGCCCGTAGAAGACGTCTAAGGTCAATCCTGACCCTGTGGAACACGGCCAAAGTCAATCCTGACCCCGTGGAACACGGCCGAAGTCAATCATGACCCCGTGGAACACGACCGAAGTCAATCCTGAGCCCGTGGAACACGGCCAAAGTCAACCCTCGACCTCCCCGTTGAAGCAATGCTTTGACTCGGGAGTAGGTCAACTCATCAACCACTTACGAGTCCTCTCGACTTGTAAGGAAGAAAATTCTCTTGTGAGATCTTTACGACTCTTAAGAGAAAACACACTTAGGAATCCTCACGATTCCTAAGAAGAAAATACACCTACGAGATCCTCTCGACTCGTAGGGAGAAAAATCTTTATGAGACCCTCATAGCTCATACAATCGAAAAGTCTTAGGCAGCAGATCTGAACCTGTTTCTTAAGCCATCGCTACCCTGTAAAGAGTCCAAGATGGATAGCTACCTACTATCTATAGGCCACACTTGCTAAAATTATATGGCAACAACACAACAAAGAGAAAAGATCAACAGTGGGAGAAAAAATGTGTATGTTTTATTCATGAATTCAATGGAGTACAAGATGAATCATATAAAAGAATAAAAATGGATACATGTTATTCAAAAAATTACAAATGTTTAATTGATACAAAAGCAGCTACTGAGAAGGAGGTGTTTTCAATAAATCAGTCAGTTGCTCGTGCACTCCTCTCAACTCCTTTTCACGATCAGCCGCCGCGGCCAGCTCTGCTTCGACTTGGGCCCGTTGCTGCAGACAGGATGAAAGTTTATCATCAATTTCCTGCTGAGCAGCCTCCTGACTCTGCGCAACCTGCTCAATAAGATCAAGCTTCTTCCTCAGCACCAGCCCATTAGAAATACATCGTTGAAGGTTTTCAAAGATCGAGTTCAGCTGTGCAGCATTCGCTGCGACCTCAGCACGCAGTGGGACAGATTCAGCGGAATTCGCTTCACGTTCCTTTCGCTTAAGGGTTGCCTCTCGTTCGAAATAGCGAAGGAACGGAACGCTCTGGTCAACCCATGCAGCTCGCTGGGAGTTCGAAGCTAACACCTCCGGAGCAGGACGCCTAAGCTCAATCTTATGCAAACAGGCCTCGAACTTCCAACAATAGTTAACCCAAGACTCGACGACGCCCTCGCTATGGAAGTTCACGAGCATCACCAACATGAGATTAACTTCAGCGGCAAAATCTACAGCAGATGCAAAGGCCTCGGCGTCAAGGTCCTCGACGAACTCGCTTAACATCCGCAGGCTATTCACAGCACCCCAAGAAGAAGGGCGTTTAGCAAAAGTCCCTACTGGCATGGGTATCTAAGACTCGAAGGGAGCCGGAGTTGGTGTGATTGCTGCGAAAAAAATAATAGTCAGATATCGGCTTAAGAGATAAAGAAGATGCAAGAGCGATGAAGGCTACTATACCGGCTACGACAGGTGGCAGAGCTGGGAGTACTGGAGGCGCGACGATTCTCTTGTCCCCTCCTTCAATTTGTAGTGTTGTAATCAACTTAAAGTTAACAACGGCAGGGTCATCCATTAAAGAAAAGAAAACACGTCGGTTAGAGAAGATACTCACCGGCACCAGTAGGCAAAGCGACTTCCGACTAGAAGGATAAGTGCGGGTTCAACACTTGATATAGATGATCAAAGAGAACTCCTGCAAGGTTACGATGATAATATGGTCAGTACGTGAAAGATTCCATCCCTGATTTGAATTAATCGCAAACCCATACCTTCTAGCATTTGAGAGGATATAAGAGGAGGCGAAAGGTTGGCGACCGTCAGAGCAGCAACCGGTGATGCTTCTTCGGATGGCACGACCTCAACGCTCACCACACCTGCATTAGAAACAAAAGAAATGCCGTCAGAAGGGATTGAAATGGATTGCAAAATAAAAAGGAAAACAATGACCCAAGATCTACCTGATGGATCACGAATCGAAACCACGACAAGAGCATCACTACGCGTAGCGACTGCTTCGCTCTCCTCCATTGGAATGGTTTCGCCGCCCATGGCTTCGTCCCCTGATTCGATGAGGGCCATCGTAACACTCGCGATACCAGTGGACAGTCTAGAACCGCAAGGAGAAAGAGTGGCAATTAGGGCGGTTCCAGACTCCTGAGAAAGAGTAGCCGCTTCGGGCTCGGTGATTGCCGTCATCTTACCTGCCACCCCCTCATCAGGACTTGGCGCTGGAGGGTATGATATATGAGAATCTGAGGATCAAAATCTAATAAAAGGACCCAGTGTTACGTTACCTTGGGACGGCTTTTCAATTGCCTCCCGAGCCGCGCGTACCGCCTATCTATGAGCGGTAGATAGGGCAGCCGGAGCATCCTATGGAGAAATAGGGACATGGGAAGCAGTGCTCGAGCCTGCACCTACAGCTAAGGCGACATCATGTTCTTTCGCTGCACGCCACTTGCACTTCCTTTCAGCCTGAGCCGTAAGAGCTGACCTCGTCAGGACTTCCGATAAAGGTAGACCATCATCTGAACCAAGTTCTGCCTCCAGTGCCGTTACGACGTCCATCATCGGCTGCTTCTGCGCGATCCCTAGTGGCGACTTAAGGATAGCCGTGGCTGTAGTGGCCGGCGCTAATGATGCCTCTGCGTCACCATTCGCGATCGGCACCGCATTTGGGATAACCTGAGTCGGGGTAGTCCCTACAATAAGATGAAAAAAGAAGAGTTAGTTTACCTATAAAAAAAGTGAATGAAGGCACAATGAACTGAAATATACCGAGACCCAAGGGAGCGTGAAGCCTTTCCTCCTCTTCGAAAGTCTTGAGAGAAGCTGCAAGAGCTTCTTCGGCGGAGATACCTGTTGAAGAAGAAAGCGTTAGTCAAAGTATAATAATTAAAATGACCACGGAAAGATAAAACTGAAGTATACCTGATTGAGCAATGGTGATTAGCTCTGCCTCATTGCGAGCCAATTGCGCTGAAACCGTGATAGCAGCCTCCAGATCGGTATCATCCGGCACCATGAATAAACCTTTATTGGTCCCGTACTCACTCAAACCCTTGCTATAGGGAGCATGGGGCTCCTGGCTGAGTACGGCATCGAGAGAACACATCGATTTCTTTTTCTTCTGTGAGTGAGTGCCGGGAGCCGATAACACAAGCTTGCGCTTGGCGGGCAATTTGGGGTGATGAGTCCTTATCTCCGCACCCATGCCGGACTCGGGAGATGCCACAGCTACCGCTTTTACAGGCGCGTAGGGTAGGGGCAGCTCAGGAATATCACGTGGAACCACATCTGCAGCAGCTTCCCTCAAGGGAGGATGGACGATGGTCCATCGCTTCAAAGGAACGTTTGGATTACCCGCTGGGGTGGTGCCCTTGCGGTCAAGCAGCAATCGCTTTTCTTCTCTAATAACGGCGCCCATAGAATGCTGATACCATGCCACATATACGTTCAGGGCTTTTGGAACGCATCTCGGCTCACTAATAAAGAAATTGGAGCCGGTGTTCAACTGCATAAAATGGTGCAACGCGCTCTGGATACCCTCTTCAGTAGCAACTGGTTCTGCCAAGAAGGCCTCGAGTGGGACGCCCTAATTATAGCTTAATTGCTGGGCGAAGCGATGCGGGTTGTAACTCATGAACAACGCCAAATCATTCTTCCTAAACACGAGAAAGCCCGGCCTGATGGAGTATAAATGAAGAATTTCCCGAGCTTTCAAGGTAGAGGCCCCGTCTTTAAAAATGTCCCATGATGGCTGCACCGTTTTCGCGGATTCTTTACCGATGGTTAGAACCTTATCGGTAAAGGTTATGCCATCTCTAACCGTGCGTGGACGAAGGAGCAAACCCCTAGCTTCCCGCTATGTCGGATTTACAATGGACGCATCCACTAGCCGTATAATCCGACGGAAGTTATACTTGTCGTAGAAGCAAGGCCTTTTATGAGCGCCGAAAGCGCCAAGTACATGTAGCTCGATCCATGACTTAAAATAATGCATCGAAAAGTTCACGTGCTGCACCCCTGGTTCAGTGGTGTCCGCCGCCAAGCTGAGGCCATGATACAAATGGGCTAACCCAGCGATCCCGACGGCCACTTGCATCCCAACAACCATTCGGTGAGCAGGATAAAAAACGGACGGCCTCATATGACGAGGGTGCATTGGAAGCATAAACCAGGTTAGCCATAGCCCGAGGAAACCCAAAAAGAATGCTTCTTCGTCGATCCCAGGAGCCGCAAGCTCTGCGAAAGAGACGACCGGGGTGTTGGGGATAAATAAACTCCTCTGATCCGCCCCAGTTGCCGGCTGGTTGTCCAAACCAAAACCAAAAGGATCATCGAGTTTAGCAAATTTCGCGGCTTCCTTCGACAGGACTTCTGAGCGGAGAAAACGGGCGATGAAATCTATGAAATTAACCCCACAGCTTCCGGATTCAAGAAAAAGGCTCTCATAGATATTCAACACCTTAATCAAACTGGGGAATTGATGTTGAATGGCGTTCTCTGGGGTAAGGCCTGTCATCACTGACTTGGCAGCAAAGACGTACTCGTCCGGAGGAAGCAGCTCCTCATAGTGTTCTCCCCTAACCAGTAAGCTAGAAACCTCTGCAAACTCCTTTAAAGAGATTGAGACTTCTCGATCCAACAGAAAGAAGGTGTGGGACGGAATATTCCATTGCTCCAGAAAAACCTTGACCCACCAGGCAGGAGGCATAGAATATTGAAAGAGAGAAGCGTAAATCGCGGGATACAACCCGAGCTTCAGCAGCTGCCACTTCTCAACCGACAAAATATAGTGGGCCCATTGCAAATGCCCAGCTGGATGACGAGGAGTTAGGCCTATCATATACGACTGTCCCTAAGGGCGCGACTCGCCTTGGCAGATACGTCGCCCCAAGGTATCTAAAGCCATTAGAGGCTGTACGGGTATTGCAGCCATAGAAGGCTAAAGAGGACCCTCTGAAGTCCAGTTGACCTCCTCCACGGTATAGTTCACCGGGGGTGGGTCGGCGTAGTGGATTACTGAAATAGGCTCCGAAAGTGCTGCGCAAGAGAATCTACGTTGCCCCCTGATGAAATGACTGTACCACGTTCCCCATAGATGAAGGTTCTTCCGCTCTAGGTCATGATCCTTGATCAGTGCAAAAACTTCCCGGTCTACTGGGGCGTCAGCAAATGCGCTCTCCGGACGAACAAAGGGGAATAAAGTATCGAAAGACATAGTGCCTGCACGAAAAAGAACAAAAAAATTATTAGCCGTCGATTCTACAATTTAAGTTCTGGCACTTCTTACTTTAAATTCGTACCGCATTGCAATGCAGTGGAAAGGGACCAAAGGAGACCCACACAATCTTGATGATAGTTCATCATTAATAAAACAGCTTCAGCATTTGATGAGACCATTATTAAATGAAGAAATCCTAAAAGAATTCTCATTTAATGAAAGACCCTTGGGCCAAGAAGTAAATCTTCATTGAGAGCAGTGCTCTACAACAGATATGACATCTGTCATAATTAATCATGAAGGGAATAAAAATTCCCCAAAGAAAAAATTCTGAAGAGCCATTGCTCTATGAAGATGATGGAATTATCCATCAAAACCCTAAAAGAAAAGCTTTTAATAAATTAAAAATTTCATGATCTTCAAGATCCATGAACAAACTTTAAGAGTTTTTCATGAAAGGTTAAAAAATTTATATGTTTTGAAAAGAGCAAAGCTCTATTAAGAAACCCTAAAAATCTATATGATTTGAAAAGAGCAAGGCTCTGTTAATGGGTGAAACCCTAAATTACAAAGTAATCCCGTCAAAGATTTAATCTTTACCTAAAAACTTCGACAGGGTTCTGTCTCTAAGAGAAGATCTTAAAACAAAGAGCCATACTCTAAATGAGAATTAATTCTCAGAAAAACAAACAAGAAAATGAACATGGGTCATCTCAGGGGCCAAAGGCCCTATTTATAGGCACTGAGAGCCGTTTCAACTTCTAAGTTGATCTAATAGCACAGATGCTGCCACCGCAGCACTTACGTGTAAGCCACGTGAGCGCAACGGTGGGGGGGCATTTGTTTCCCCCAATCAGAGCAAAGCTCTGTTTAAATTTCGAAATTTGAAATAAAGCAGCGCTTCATAACAGCGCCAGCGCTAAGAATCAAAGACTCTGATGCAGCACTCACGTGCAAAGCACGAGAGTGCTAGCGCTAGCAGTGCCAGCGCTGAGAGTCAAAGACTCTAAGGCAGCGCTCATGTGCAAAGCACATGAGCGCTAGCACCAAGTGCGCTAGACTCTGAAGCAGCGCATCACGTGTAAAGCACGTGAGCGCTAGCGCTAAGAGCGCTGCACTTTAAGCAGCGCACCACATGCAAAACACGTGAGCGCTAGCGATAGAACAAAATGTTCTCGGCCCTTGGATCAAAGATTCAACGAACATGATTAAAAATTATCAATTGACCAGAATAAAGTTCTGTTAAGGAAACATTCCTCAGAATCTTTCCAAACAGGAAAGATCGTGCTCTGAAAATCAGAGCACCATTGGATCAATGATCCAATGGTGATTAAAAATCACCAAAATACAGAATAAATTCTATATGGGAAAAATTTCCCAATCTTGTAAAACAAGAAGATTGCCTTCTGTAAATCAGAAGCCCTTGGATCGAAGATCCAACGGGCGAAACACCCCCAAATCAATTAGAGAAAAGATCTCCTGAATTGATTTAACAAATTAGCCTACCCTATATAAAGGCCCCAAAACTTCAAGTCTTGCAGAGAGGAACTCCCCCAAACTTTGAGAAAGTTCAGAGAGAAGATCAAGCTCTCGGCAGAAGAAGAATTTCTTTAAGGTAAAATAAAGAGATCAAAGTATCTCATTAGAAAAAGAACTTAGTTCTTATGCTAGATCATAGATCTATAAGGAAAATGTTTTTCACAAAGAGATCATAACATCTCATTATAAAAAGGGGGGAGAATAATTCAATTCTCTTAGGATAACAGATTCGTAAAGGAAAATCCTTTCACCAAAAACATAAGAGATTGAAATATCTCCTATAAAATAAGAACTTTATTCTTAGATCCATGAGACAAAGTCTCTTATAAGAGAGAATTTAAATCTCAAAGAGCAGAGTTGCCTAAAAAGAGCCATAGCGCTCCAATTAAATGAAGCGCTTCAGCGCTCCAAATCTAGCGCACAACGCTGTAGAGCCTTAGTGCTCCAAATTTAAAGAAGCACCTCAGCACTCCAAGTCTGGCGCACAGCGCCAAGCGCGCCACGTGCTCCTCACGTGTGCGCTATTTCACAAGAAGCGCTCTGCACTCATTGTCTGGCACTCAGCGCCAAGCACGCCGCGTGCTTCTCATGTGTGCGCTACTTAAACAGAAGCACTCTGCGCTTATTGACTGGCGCTCAGCACCAAGCGCACCACGTGCTCCTCACGTGTGCGCTACTTAACAGAAGCGCTCTACGCTCATTGACTGGCGCTCAGCGCCAAGCAAGCCACGTGTTCCCCATGTGTGCGCTACTTAACAGAAGCACTCTGCGCTCATTGACTGGCGCTCAGCGACAAGCGCACCACGTGCTCCTCATGTATGTGCCGAGGGAACATAAAATGTTCTTTAAATAAATCCCCAGAACTATAATGAGTGCTCAGCACTCAATAAAAGACAAAAACTGTTGTCAGAACCCAAAGCAATGCTCAGCATTGTTAAATGAAAAAGATTGGGCCTAATTAAATGTCCAACATTTTAACTTAATAGGCTGAGCCCAAGTTGGCCACAGATTCCTAATTCAGATTAATTGAGCCCATATGCTCATAAATCTTTGATCTTAGTCCTAAATTGGACTACAGATCTCCCAACCAATATTGGTTCAAGGGTACATCTCTTCACTTCTCTGATATTTGTCGTTGTAATCCTTCAACGTCTTCAGAGAGGTGACGGGTCCCGACAACCAGACATTCCACGGACTGTAGGGTCCTTAAACTCATAGAATATGATGTCCTTAAACTTTACGGACTGTGGGGTCCTTAAACTCATGGACTATGATGTCCTTAAACTTTACAGACTATGATGTCTCTAAACTACCATGGACTGTGAGGTCCTTAAACTCATAGACTATGATGTCTTTAAACTTTATAGACTATGATATTTTTAAACTGTCACGAACTATGATGTCCTTAAACTTCTGGACCGCAATGTCCTTAAACTAAAACAATCGAGCCTAAATGCTCTTTTGTTGGATCTAAATGATCCTGTTAAGTAGATCTTAGTCTAAAATTAGACTAACGTATCCTTAACAAACGTTTAAGTTGATCTTAGTTTCAAATGAGATTAACGATCCTTAAACCCAACCCAAACCCAAATTTAAGATAATACGGATTTGGACTAATCCATGCCCTACGGGCGACAACATAAATTAGCCTCCGTATACAATCCACGGGCAACCAAAAATAAAACAAACACACACGACACGAAGTGACCATCTGGAGAAGGGGAAAGTTGTTACCGTGATGCAGTAGCATAATTAACTGCAAGGGCTTGCGCCTGCAGGGAAGAGCGTCCCCACAATCAAAACCCCCCCACAACGAGGGGGAATCTGACGAAGTCTGCTACATCAGCCGCATCCGTCTAAACCTCCGATACACGGTGCCATAAATCAACTTGGCATCTTCGGAGAGGTGGATGGATAAAACCAAATAGCATCTGCCCCCAAATTCTGGCAAGACGACCTACGCGGTTTCGTCTCGGTTTTCGGCGGTAAACTCTCTCCCGCTGCTCCCAATTTGATTAAAACCCTTTGGCTGATCCATATAGACGCACTCTTCCAAATAACCATTTAGAAAAATTGTATGTACGTCCATCTGCCAGATCTCATAATCTTGGAAGGCAGCAATGCTAAGAAGGATCCGAATGGATTTGAGCATAGCCACTGGAGAAAATGTTTCATCATAGTCTAAACCAGGTCATTGACGAAAAACCTTTTGCAACAAGTCTAGCCTTATAAGTTTCTACCTATCCATCTACACCAATCTTCTTTCTGAAGATCCATCTGCAGCCTATAGGTTTTACCCCTTCTGGAGCAATGTTCAAAGTGCATACTTTGTTGGCGTACATGGACTCCATCTCGGTCCGCATTGCATCCAGCCATTTTACCGAGTCACCACTCTGAATGGATTACTGGAAGCTAGTTGGCTCATCATTATCAATGATGCAATTCTCTCTATCCCCGTCTATGAGAAAACCGTAATATCTCTCAGGCGGTTGAGACTGCCTACTAATCCTGCGGATTGGTGCAGGGATGTCCTGTTCTTTTGAAATCTCTGGTTCTACCATACTTTCAATAATAGTTTATGGTTCTAGAATTTCTTCCAGTTCTTTTGCTCTCCCACTAGTCCTTTTTCAAAAAATTGATTTTCTAAAAAGTGGGCATGACGAGGAACAAAGACCTTTTGTTTCTCTGCGCAATAGAAATAATACCCCCTGGAGTTCTTTGGGTATCCCACAAACTTACACAGTACTGAGCGTGCCTCGAGCTTGTTCGCATGCTGCTTTTTTTACAAAAGATGGACATCCCCATGTCTTAAGGTACTTAAGATAGGGTTTCTTCCTACTCCACATCTGATATGGTGTGATAGGCACAGTATTAGTAGGAACCTTATTCAGAAGGTATGCAGCTGATTCCAGTGCATAACTTTAGAAGGATTGCGGTTACTCAGCATTACTCATTATGGAACGAACCATATCCAATAGGGTTTTGTTCCACTTTTCCGATACACCGTTGTGTTGTGGTGTGTATGGAGGAGTAGGCCGATAGAGAATTCCATTCTCTTTTTAGTAATCCAGGAACTTGGCAATTAAGTATTCATCACATCGATCAGATCTCAGTGTCTTGATACTTTTGCTTGTTTGTTTTTCCACCTCATTCTTATATTCTCGGAATACCTCAAAAGGCCTCAGATTTATGCTTCATCAAGAAGACATGTCCTTACCTAGAGAAATCGTCCGTAAAAGTAATGAAATAGGAATAACCACTTCATGCATCTTTAGATATTGGACCACACATGTCGCTGTGTATGAGTCCTAAGAGCTCGCTCGCTCTTACTCCGTGTTCAGTGAACGGAGTCTTTGTCATCTTTCCTATGAGACAAGGTTGACAAGTTGCATAAGACTGATATTCGAATGGATCCAAATATCCCTCTCTATGTAATTTCGACAACTGTGTTTCATTGATTTGACCCAGTCTACAATGCCATAAGAAAGCCTTATTTAATTCTGGAGACTTTCTTTTAAGTGTGTTCTGGACGTTGAAAACCTGAGCTTGATTTAACATGTATATACTGTCCTCTAGTGTACCTGACCCAATCAAATTTTGATTTAGGTGGATGTGAACCACATGGCTTACAAACTAGACTAGGTACACACAAACAGTTACGTACAATCAATATCTGCCCACTTGTCAATTTTAGATGATATACCATATGGATACAGCGTCCACGCTCATTCCGTTTAGCAACCTGAGAGTCATATCACCTGCCTTGATAACTCTACGGTTTCTCAAAGCCTGTAATGAATTATAGATAAGAGATCCCGATCCGGTATTTTGTACCCAGGAAGTAGAGTTAATTGACAGACTGTTTTCAATCACAAATACACCCGAAGTCAAATCCACAACATGCTTTGGATCATAGATTCTGGCTTTCCAAGCCCTGAATCCCTTCTTCCAATGCCCTTTTCCGTGACAATAGGAACAACTCTCCTTCCCTTCTGTTAACCCTGAAACTTTTGCCCAGCCATTTCCTTCTATCTTACTGACACCGCCTACCGGCTTTGTGGAGGTCTTCTTCTTTTCACCCTTTGCTTTCGTCTTGGATGCAGAAGAGGAAGATTCCCCAATAAGCAGAGCCGGTGTCTCCCTAGTTTCCTTCAGGGTGCCCTCAACTGGAAGTATAAATTTCTTTCCCTAGGCGTAAATAGAAGATAGGGATTGTAGAATTAAGTCAACACGTGAATCGTTCTCCAACGTGGTTTCCAGGTCCGTGAGCTAATCAATATATCTAGTCATTGTAGGGACGAGGTTCCCTATAGATGACCCGACAGCCAACCTCACTTGAAGCAATTCCTTTGAGGTCTCATATCTTGCGATATGAGATTGCTCTCCATATAAATCTTTGTTATGGAAGAAGATGGAAACTAAGTCCATATTCTCGTGCCGCCTCTGGTATATACCATCAACTGAGGCCAACACGAGGCACTTTGCATTTGCACAGTATTTTTTTCTTGTCTTACGGATATCAACATCCGCGACGGTGGAAACTGGACATGGGACGGCGAAGGCTAGAGTAGTAATGAGGTGGTCCAGCTAGTCATAGGTAATGAACATCTGGACATACCTTTGCCAGTCAATATAGTATAACTCAGTCATTTTATTATATAACTGTAATCTAATTTGGTCATCTGGTCGCTGCAATTAGGAGAGAGAGAGAAGAAAGCACTCAGCATGATGCTCTTGCAAGTTTAGATTGGTTTTTAATTTATCTAAACATGATGGCTCCCACTGTTTCTCGAATCCCTCCTCAAACTATAAAATAAGAATTAATCAGGATTAATCTCACAGTACAATACTTGCTTAACCGTTCAGCCAAGCTAGTGTCGGTACTTCGATGGAGATTTTACAACGCTTTCGCGAAATTCCTTAATTAAATAACCTTTTTTCCCTGGAGGCGTATCCCCGCTAACACTGTTCTAGACACCTACTTGGTTTATAGCATGGATCGTTAAATGAAAAATCTCCCGAGGAGTAGCATATACTCATAGTAGGATCGGGATCCAAATATCATTGTGTGATAATCCTAAAGGAATCCTACCAATATTATCATACTCTAAATGGTATGCAACACTAGCAAGTTTCAGTTTCTTTAGAAACTCCCGATGTAGATTTTTGCCCTATGCTCTTATGACCTTGACGAAGGCCAACAAATCATAAGTCACATGTCAAGTTCTATCCATCATTGTTCAGATTAATTTGAACCCACCCATATATACGACTGTCCCAAACCAATGCATCTATCCATGCTACATATGAACACCCAGCAGCTACCAATCACTATGCCTTGACGAAGGCCAACAAACATAGCTTGAATACTACTGAATATTCATATGAAATGAAGGAGGGTTACGAATGGTTTTGGTGAAATCGTGAACGTAATGAACTTGATATAATCGAAGGAACCTGATAGCTTTTAAAAGGAGTGGTTTAAGCTCCATATTTAAAAGTCTCACGTTTTAAAAAAACCGAGTGGTTTTAAAATTTGTTCCAACTATTCAGCTTTGGTTTGTTTGCTTTGCATTAATGTTATGCAGTCCCATCATTTACATCTATCATCACAGAAAAATACGAAAATAACACGTCCACTTATGCCATCCGCATTCGCCACTGGGCCCCGTCTAACACTGTTAGGTTACTTAACTAACGCCAGAGCGGGGGCTGGACTAGCGCGTGTGCAAAACATAAGCAACGTCTATATATATATATATTATAACCATTCGTCTCACGCAATAATAGGCATTCCAGATTATAGATGAACATATTAGATATACTAGGAATTCCGCGTTTCGTTTAAGCCTGTAACAAAAGACGGATTCCACGGTCGTGATGAATAGCCAAACCCCACCCTAGAACCCTATGGGTGCGGCAAACTACCCGCCAAATACCCGAAGTGAAGCAACCTCCCTCATCAAAGTGAGTACGCCACTCAGCACTTCAAAGTACCCGGTAGTTTGTGCACCCATCTTGGGTCTATCTTAGGAGCAGAAAACAGTAAAAGAAAATAATACAACGGTGGCTACAATCTCAATCCGGATGTGCCCCGCAAAATAATATTACATCACTTTACAATTTACATCGAATGAAAGAATGAAAAAAAATCATCTCACATCCCCGGCTATTCAACCATGACAATCCAATAAGTTCATATACACAAACCACAAGAACAGCAATACAGATATATGCAACCCCGACTAATCGACGTATAGCAATTAGTCGACGTTTCCAAACACATATATCACAATTTGAAACTTGTTAAACGACGTTAAAACCGCAACTTCGAAACACTCCGTATTGCCATAGGAAAAAGATAACAGTATATCCAAAATTGGTAAAAACAAACAACACCTGAGACCTTAGATCCAAGCAACTAGAACACAGAAAAAAATTCAAAGAATTTCACCACAACTAAAAAGGCAGTGCCGGTTTTTTTGAGAATGTGGTCGGCCTAATTCTGATGAATTTGCTTCATTTTTTGTGTGCGTTCATATCACAACAAGTAGAGCACTCTGCAATTGTTTAAAAAAATTTTAGAGGCTCGGGGAAAATTGACAGAAACTTGGATCTTTGTCTCGATATTTCAAAGTTATTTCGGTTTCGTAGTTTTATACTTCATCTAACCTATGGTTTAGTAGGCTCTGATACCACTATAATTCCATGTCGCGCACCCCGTGAGTCCGCGGGGAGGCGGAATTTTCAAAAAACAATTTTTCAAAGCTCGCAACACGGACTTGAACTCCAGGATCGATGCTAAACCCTAACTAACAAAATACTGTGTGAAGTTTAACTACTCGGATGAAAGTTATACCTCATGAAACCAAGTCCTTCGGGTCTTTTAGTCGTTGTCCTCCTCGTCATCGTAGGCTCCGAGGATCGTAATGGATCGTAGCTTCCTCGCTGGCTTCCTCGAGTCAATGACAATCCACCCGAGAGTTTATAGTCCGAGCTCCAACCTCAAATCCGAGGTAACTAGGGCAACTAGCTTGTTGAACTAGAAGGCCTAGGTGATGTAAAGAGTGAAGATGAAATAGTTTGTCTCTTAGAACCTTAGGTTTCTCAACTCATATGACTTTTAGGGTTATGAGGAAAAAGAAGAAGACTTGAGGAAATGAGAATGTGCTGTGAACAATGAAAAGAGATGGCTTCCTCTTTAGATGAATGCGAAACATAACAATAATTGAGGAGAAATATCTCACAAAAATATCTAATTAGCTTCACAAAATATCTTGTGGTGAGTCATGACCATGAGTCACCAAGTAGCCATGCTAGAATCAATATAATAATCCACCTCATTTCCTCACCTAATAAAGTTTAATCCAATAAAAAAATCAAACCCTAAAAGGTGTCCACTTCTATAAGCTTTCCCGACAAATTATGAGAATGCCCCTCATCTGTATATCCATACCCGTATCCGCATTCCGAAGAATACGAATACAAAGAGACGAAATAAATCCATCAATACAATACTAGGATCCGGCTTAAACCAAAGCCCACTAGTATTATCTGCCCGAACATTATACGCGCACAAGTACACATACGTGATCGAAGCCCTTCCGTAAAACTATACGGCCTCTACATCTTTCGCCCGATGCAGGGAAACCCTTTATCTGGGACTCTAAAGACTCGACAGTACGCCAGTAGTAGGTTTAACCACAAACCGTAAGTGGTACTAGCTGCACGTAACGGCTACCCAGGTATCTGAGAAGGCCGATGAGCAAACTCATCCGAACTCCTACTGAGCCTGTATGTGACAATCTTCATACAGTCCGGTCTATTCGTCTAAGAGTATCGCATATCGGGCCTAGGGGAGGTAATCGTCAGACCCCTAATAGCGCAATAAGTCGTGCCGGAGTGTAGCCCAAAACATCCTGAAAAACTACTGGAATACCTACCAGTAAATCTCTCTTGCCCTGGCCAGGGACTTTGTGTAATGGCTCTCCAAACACAGCGCGATATCATCCCCCAATACCGGGAGAGACGAATCCTATTTAACTACCACTGCCTCCAAGTGCTTCGGGATTGCACCCAATTACTACCTGTTTGCATGACTCCTTTGAGCCGTGGTAGGGTAGTAATCAAAGTACAGTGGAAACACACTCGAGGCGAAGTAGCAGTGTCAAGTCAACGGACTAAGCTGTACTCATGTCACCTGGGAAGTGCTGCCCGACGATAGGTATAATACCCACCAACAGTTCCTGAAGTGTCATGTCCAGTGTACTCATAACCTAATGAGCACCTGCATACTATCTCCAGTACGACGTACTAATGGCCGTGGGACATACCATCTCCCCTGCTGGGATGAGAAGAGTATACACTAGTCTACTCTGGAGTATCAATGCCCCGTCTCGATAATCCTACGACTAGGGACCTGTATAGGATGTGCTTGTAGACTACCCAACCCTCACTAGTGTAACTGCCATCACAACGCTGGTAATCAAGTAAAGATCCTAAGGGCTCTACCAATATGTTTAAGCGATATGCTAAAAGAAATACATGCACATATTAAGGTAGAAACAAACCAGGTAGCATACTACCATTTGAGAAAGACTGTTACTATATCCGTGTATATCCTAAGCTTCCATTAAATAGTATACAAACCAGTATGATACAATAATGGTCTCTATGGCATATAACACTAACACTACCGGAGCAGGAGAAAGTTTTTATCGCAACGCGATAACGTAATTAACTGTAAGGGCTTGCGCCTGCAGGGAAGAGCTTCCCCATAATAAAAAACCCCTCACAAATGAGGGGGAATCTGATAAAGTCTGCTACAACGGTCACATCTATCCAAATCTCCAATATACGGTGTCATAAATGTTGGGTTAGCCTAGCATCTCATGAAGGGTTTGGAAGCGTCACATGTACCAAAGATGGAATCTTTAGGGTGCTAAGTTAACAAACATCGGATCGTTCCTAGAAAAATTAGGGTTTCTAAAACTTGCATATCATCTCATGAAAGAAAAGCTAGGGTTTGGAGAGTACAACCTTTGTAGCTCCCTACGCAGGACTCCTTGGCTACTTGGGGTTTGGAAAAACTCCGCTTGAACTCGTCTAGGTCACCGATGATCCACCCGGAGTCCGCTTTGTCCAAGCTAGCAACTTCGCAAGATCAAGAATGAAAATCGAAGCTAACACTCTAAACAAGTGGGCAAGACTTGTGTAGAATGATGTTGTGGTGCATTTCTCACTTCAAAATCTTATCTTGATGAATAATTTGCTCACTTGAAAATTCAAGAGAGCAAGAGATCAAGGTTGAAGAAGATGATGGCTATTTTAGAAGAAGAGAAGAATAACTCCAAAGAGAAAAAGAAAAACATAAGAATATATATTTTTCTTTCTTCATCTCAAACCATGGTTTTCTCTTTATGGATATTTAATTTTACTTTAGTTAAAACACAAGAGAAAGATTAAACCATGGTCAAAACATAGGTGCTAATGGTTAGGTCAAAAGAAGAGTGTAGAAACTTTTGACCATGATTCAATCTTATCTCTTTTGTTTTGTTTTAGCAAAAATAGAAATAAATATCCATAATATAAACCATGGTGTGAGTCTTATATATTCACCATTTTCTATGTATAAACAACCATGATAGATGATGTATGTATGTATGTGTGCATGCACATCCATATGTGCATGTATCAATAAGGAATGCATACATGCATCCATACATCCAAAGATACAAGAAAAGATTTCTAGTGAGAATCTAATGGTTAAATGATAAATCAACACTTAATTTATCAATCCGGCCATATCACATACGATCCTAACCAAAAGCAAGCCGCCCGATCAATATACGGTATCCTATACGCGCATTTTAATCGGGTCCATACGCATATCGTATACGCGCACCACAACGTTTCGCCTGGACTAGATAACTCCATTGTGGGACTCTAAGACTCGTCAATACGCCGGCAGTGGGTGATGATCATATCAAGCACCCCCAAGCCGCAAGCGGTCAGCTAAACGTAACGGCCACCCGGGTATTGAGCGATCAGAAGAGAACAAGCGAACCTGCTACAACTCCCGTCGAGCCAAGCGGCAACACTTCCCGTACAGTCCGGTCTCCTCGTCTGATATGTCGCATATCAAATCTAGGGGTGGTAAACGTCAGACCCCAATAACCGATAAGTCGTGCCGATGTGAGGCTCATAACGGGTCGAGAAACTACTGGTAACACTCACCAGCAAATCTCTGAATCAGCCCTGGCCAGGGACTTCCCTATTACGGCCAATCGAGCACAGCGCAACATCAACCCCCAATACCGGGAGAGACGAAACCCCTCCTATCGCTCATTGCCTCCATGTGACTCGGGACTGTACCCAAAAACCACCGTTTTGCACGCCCTCATGGACGTGGTAAGGTGGAAATCCAAGCACAGTGGGAATTACACAAGACTCTATGATGATCTCGGGTCTACAGACTAACCTGCACAAGTGTCACCTGAGAACTGCCATCTGACGTGAGGTATAATACCATCTGGGAGTTCTCGGCGAGTCCGTCCAGTGTACCCAGTCTCCACTGAGCACCCGTATACCATCTCTGATGTCAAACACCAATGGATATGGGATCATCCATCACCCATCTCATGGGTCAAGAAGCGTATACGCTAGTCTACTCTGGTATATCGATGCCCTGTCTCGATACACCTATGACTAGGGACCTTGAAGGATGTACTTATGGACTACCATGTCCCCACTAGTATGATCCGCATCACAGTCCAGGTAGTCAAGTACACATCCTAAGGGCTTTACCAACATGTAACCATAAGACAGTATAAAGAGACAAGTATACATGTTAAGATAAAGAGCAACCAAATATCATAATATCATATCGAGCAAGAAAGTCATCTCTATATATGTCCAAGCATCCAATATAATATACATCATCTGTACAATACTGGCCACTAGGGCATACATACAACTAACAATCTCCCACTTGCACTAGGGCCAGCTGCTGTATTATCGCATACCGAGCATCCCGAAGAGTCTTTCAAACTGTATCTGGGGAATGGCCTTCGTGAGTGGATCCGCTGTGTTGTTCTTCGTGTCAACCCTCCTGACCTCAATCTCCCGACGATCAACTATCTCCCGGATCAGGTGATACCGCCTCAGAATATGCCTGGATCGCTGATGGGACCTGGGTTCCTTGGCCAATGCCACCGCTCCATTGTTATCGCAAGACAAAGGTCTTGGATGCTCAATGGATGGAACCACTTCAAGTTCAGTAATGAACTTCTTGATCCAGACAGCCTCTTTGGCAGCATTGTTGACAGCGATGTATTCAGCCTCCATCGTCGAGTCTGCCATGGTTTCCTGCTTGGAACTCTTCCAGCTAACCGCCCCTCCGTAAAGGGTAAAGACAAATCCCGACTGCGACTTAGAGTCGTCCTTATCACTCTGGAAGCTCGAATCGGTAAAGGACTCCACTTAGAGTTCTCCATTACCATACACCAAGAGCATCTCTTTAGTCCTTCGTAAGTACTTGAGAATGCTCTTCACAGCTGTCCAGTGACTCTCTCTAGGATCAGCTTGATACCTACTCACTACACTTAGTGAGTATGCTATATCGGGTCTGGTACATAGCACCGTGTACATGATAGAGCCTACAGCCGAAACATAGGATATCCCTTGCATGCGAGCTCTCTCCAAATCAATCTTGGGAGACATCTCTTTGGAGAGAGTGACTCCAGAGATCGTGGGTAAGTTCCCACGCTTGGATTCTTCCATACTAAACCTCTTTAGTATGGTGTCAATGTACCTGGATTGGGACAATCCCAATATCCGTTTGGATCTATCTCTATAGATCCTAATTCCCAATATGCAGGAGGCATCACCAAGATCTTTCATCGAGAATCTTTGTGATAAGAAGAGCTTGACCGATTGCAGTATAGGAATGTCATTTCCTATCAAGAGTATGTCGTCCACGTATAATACGAGGAAGACAACCATACTCTCTGCCACCTTCTTGTAGATACAAGGTTCATCTACGTTTTTGACGAAATCAAACTCTTTGATAACGACGTTAAAGCAGATGTTCCAACTCCGTGATGCTTGCTTTAATCCATAAATAGATTTAAGCAGCTTGCACACTTTCCCGCTGCTCCCACTATCTACGAAGCCCTCTGGCTGAGTCATGTACACGCACTCTTCTAAATCACCATTTAGAAAGGCGGTCTTAACATCCATTTGCCAGATTTCGTAGTCATGATATGCAGCGATGGCAAGCATGATCCGGATGGATTTAAGCATAGCCACTGGAGAAAAGGTCTCATCATAGTCCACACCTGGTCTTTGACGAAAACCTTTTGCAACAAGTCTAGCTTTGAAAGTCTCTACTTTCCCATCTACACCAAGTTTTTTCTTGAAGATCCACTTGCTCCCAATGGGTTTTACCCCTTCAGGAGCATCTTTCAAAGTCCATACTTTGTTGGTGTACATGGATTCCATCTCGGACCGCATAGCATCCAGCCATTTCACTGAGTCCCCACTCATGATGGCTTGCTCGAAGCTAGTTGGGTCATCATCCTCCATGATGAATCCCCGCTCCCACCATCAATGAGAAAACCGTAGTATCTCTCAGGTGGACGAGAAACCCTGCTAGATCGGCGGAGCGGCTGGGGTTCGTCAGGTACTACTGAATCCTCTGGTTCTACCAAGTCTTCTGTTATAGTTTGTTTCGCTGGAACCTCTTCCAGTTCTACCTCAATGCCACTTGTCTGTTTCATGAGAAAACCTTTTTCTAAGAAAGTGGCATGTCGAGAAACAAACACCTTTTGTTCCTCGGGGTGGTGGAAGATATACCCTTGTGAATTTTTGGGATATCCTATAAACTTACATAAGACTGATCTTGTCTCGAGTTTGTCCGGATTTTGTCTTTTGACATAGGCTGGACAACCCCATATCTTAATGTAATTGAGATGTGGTCTCTTCCCTTTCCATATCTTATATGGAGTGGTAGGCACTGATTTGGTAGGAACTCTATTCAATAGGTCCATGGCATTCTCAAGCGCATATCCCCAGAAGGAAATATGTAACTCAGCTGTACTCATCATTGGGCGCACCATATCTAATAGGGTACGGTTTCTCCGTTCTGATACACTATTGTGCTGTGGTGTATAAGGAGGAGTGAGCTGAGAGAGAATCCCATTCTCTTTTAAATAATCTAGAAAATCATTGCTCAAGTATTCTCCTCCTCGATCAGATCGAAGGATCTTAATACTTTTGCCCGTTTGGTTCTCTACTTCGTGCTTATATTCTCTGAATTTCTCAAAAGCTTCAGACTTGTGTTTTATCAGGAACACATGTCCGTATCTAGAGAGATCGCCAGTGAATGTAATGAAGTAGGAAGAACCGTCCCTGGCATGTGTAGACATAGGACCGTATACATCACTATGTATCAGCCCTAAGAGTTCCGTAACACTTTCTCCGTGTCCCGTAAACGGAGTTTTGATCATCTTGCCTTTGAGACATGACTGGCAAGTGTCATAAGATGAAAATTCAAACGGATTCAAATATCCATCCTTATGCAACTTAGCTAGTCGTGTCGCATTGATATGACCAAGTCTACAATACCACAAGAAGGATTCGTTCATTTCTGAACTTTTCCTCTTGTGTGTGTTTTGTATATTGAGGACTGTATTTTAATTTAGAATGAATATGCCATTATGTAACGAGCCTGATGCAATCAACTTTTGATCTAGGAATATGTTCATAACATTATCCTTTACTACAAAATTATATCCTTCTTTACTTAATAAAGAAACTGATATAATGTTGCACATCATGTTTAGTATATACTAGCATTCATTTAGAATCAGTGTATTACCACTTGGTAATACTAGGTGATATTCGCCAACTGCTTTGGCTGCAACATTTGCCCCATTCCCTACTTGAACGGAATGATCACCTTTTCCCAGTTCTCTACCTTTCCGTAGCCCATGTAATATTTTACATATGTAGGATTCTGATCCGGTATCTAATACCCAAGACGTAGGGTGAACTGAGAAACAGTTCTCAATAACTAACACACCTGAAGAAGATGCATCAACATGCATGTTCTTTTGGGCGGCTTGAGAATCTAGATATTCTCCTATTCCCTGTTCAGTCTTATAACTCTTATAAGAAAGAACGGGTCCAACGTTCCCCTGCACAGTATAACATGCGGGTTCGGTCAATACATCCATATTATTATCTTGATTAAGGCATGACATGGTCGCTACCTGGAGAGAGAGAGAAGAAAACACTTTAGTGTATGCACTTGCAAGATCAGATTGGTTATTATCTTATCTAATCAGGATGGCTCCCACTGGTTTTTATCAAATCTTCCTTCAAACCCTAAAAGGAAAGACTAGCCGGGATTAATTACACCCTACAACTTCGCCGATCTTTCAGCCAATCCAGTGTCGGTACTTTGAGGGAGGTTCCCCGTGCTTTCGCACGGACCTAATTAAAGTAAACCTCGTTTTCCCAGAGGCGTAACCCCGTTGACACCTTTCTAGACACCTACTTGATCGGCTAATTGTCCTGTGTAAAACTCTCCCAGGAGTAACAATTACTCGCAGTGGGTATCGGGATCCAACTATCTCATAGAAGGTATGCAATCTCATTGCAAATCTCAACACTTGAAATTCCTGATAATATTTTGCCCCTAGCGTGCCATGACCTTGACGCATGCCAAACAACCCATAGTCCGCTAGTCAAGTTCAACCCGTACAATTCGTGATTGAATTAAACCTACCCGTACGACCCTTGACGCATGCCAAACAACGCCGTACGAATACCCTAATCCAATCGCATCTCATGCTACAGATAAGTAATAATCAGCTACCATACACTACGCCTTGACGCATGCCAAACAACCGTAGCACGAATACTAAATATTAGATATCTGAATTAACGGAGGGCTACGCAGGTTTTTCTGAAAACCATGAGCGTAATGAACTTGATATCGTTGTAGAATCAAGTGAAGTTTTGAAATGGAGTGATTTTGAGGCTTTTATTAGTTTTTCTAAAGAGGTCACTCCCGGTGAAGGGATCTCGGCTCTTTTCTCATCGAATAAGGTGCGGGATATATCATATATATCACTGTGCAAAGCAAAACTCCAAAAGCAATCAAAAGCAAACCGAGTGTTGTAGCATCTGCCAGTTTCGCTAAAGAGGTTACTCCCGGTGAAGGGATCTCGGCTCTTTCCTCATCGAATAAGGTGTAGGGTATATCATATATACCGCTATGCAAAGCAAAACTGTAGCTACCCTTTTATTCGAAAATTTGATTCTACAACATCTTTTAGGTTTCTTTTCTTTCATTAATCACATTAATGAAGTCCCATCATTTAAGTCACCTAAACATCAGAGATAAATACGACGTACACTTATACCATCCGCATTCGCCTCGATGTCCCCTCGTACACCGTTAGGTTAGGTAACTAACGACAGAACAGGGCAGGGCTAGTGCGGGTGTAAAACATAAGTAACGTCTATATAATATATCATATATACTATATAGTGTATCCATCACAACATATCAAATGATCACATCACAGATATCGCAGCAGAAACATAGATATAATGTGGGATATACTAGGACGTCCGTATTTAGTACTTAGCCAATAATAGAAAATACGTATTCCGCAGTCGCGATGAATAACCAAGCCCACACCCTGAACCCTACGAGAGCGGCAAGCGACCTTACCAATTCTGGTGTTTAGGAGATCCGGTCTCGACTCCTCGAGATGGCCTCCCACTGAACCCCAGAACCCGGTCACCTGTGCTCCCCTCCTTGGGTCCATCCTAATGCGGAAAAGTAAATAATATACAACACTGGTGGTATCGATCTCAACCCGGAAGTGCCCCAAATAAAAGAATATTACATTACATTTGAATTTACATGAATGAAAATATAAAACTCTTATCTCACATAAAACCCCCCGGCTATTCAATCGCGACAATCCTGCACATCATATCTCAGCAACATATAATATCTCATATCATCAACGTAAGTAAGTATGCATACACCGATTGTCGTCGACGTATAGCAACGACAATCGGCAATACCACTACATACTACACTTACGGCCACAGAAAAGAAAGTGTAAAACTGCAATATCTGGAATCCACATTCTCTTTAGACATCGTAAATGCAAAATATCACATACTTCGTATTTCATGTCTAGTAATATGAATTCCACACATTGCATCACATTCCAGATAATTAGACAGTACTAAAGTTTTCGAACGAACGATCAAATACCCAAGATTCACTACAGCTCAACACTTGAGCGGAGTTCAAAAACCCGGAGTGTGACACAGTAGTAGCGGTCCAGCCGTAGAAGGGTCAAGCCAACGCCTCACATGTGGCACGCCGTACTGCCCCAAACCCTAAGGTTCAATGGGCTGTTCAAGACGGTCACATAATCGAGTTAAGGTTTGTTGTCTTCTAGAGGGTCCACCACAAAACTTGCACGTATCTCCAAAATATTTAAACCCCGTGAAAAGTGAGCAAATGATACTCGTTCAAACACTTCAATACTTTCTAGTTTTCCGGAAAAATCACGAAATGAAAATTCCGATCGAATCGATGAGTCCAAAACCATCTCCAAAATTTACAGTACTAAATTCAGATTAAAAATACTCCAAAACAATATACAAGCAGAGAAATTAGTTACTGTACAAAAACGACACCATGAATCAACAGAACGGCCGCGGAACCGCGGCCTAAGCAGGCTATTGCCGCGGTTCCGCGGTGGAATTAACTGTTCATGGCCCCGTTTTTCACAGTAATTCTTACATTTACCTGCTGAATTTTTTGTATATTTTTAATTCTGAAAATAACCAGATTTTAAAAAATGTCCAGAGAGCGTCCGAGAAAGTCGTATTTTGGTTCGATCGGAGTTTTTACTTCGTTAAAGTGTCGCCTAATATTTTAGGTTGGCTCTGATACCAATATTGGGTTAGCCTAGCACCTCATGAAGGGTTTGGAAGCATCACATGTACCAAAGATGGAATCTTTAGGGTGCTAAGTTAACAAACATCGGATCGTTCCTAGAAAAATTAGGGTTTCTAAAACTTGCATATCATCTCATGAAAGAAAAGCTAGGGTTTGGAGAGTACAACCTTTGTAGCTCTCTACGCTGGACTCCTTGGCTACTTGGGGTTTGGAAAAACTCCGCTTGAACTCCTCTAGGTCACCAATGATCCACCCGGAGTCCGCTTTGTCCAAGCTAGCAACTTCGCAAGATCAAGAATGAAAATCGAAGCTAACACTCTAAACAAGTGGGCAAGACTTGTGTAGAATGATGTTGTAGTGGCTTTTCTCACTTCAAAATCTTATCTTGATGAATAATTTGCTCACTTGAAAATTCAAGAGAGCAAGAGATCAAGGTTGAAGAAGATGATGGCTATTTTAGAAGAAGAGAAGAATAACTCCAAAGAGAAAAAGAAAAACATAAGAATATATATTTTTCTTTCTTCATCTCAAACCATGGTTATCTCTTTATGGATATTTAATTTTACTTTAGTTAAAACACAAGAGAAAGATTAAACCATGGTCAAAAGGTAGGTGCTAATGGTTAGGTCAAAAGAAGAGTGTAGAAACTTTTGACCATGATTCAATCTTATCTCTTTCGTTTTGTTTTAGCAAAAATAGAAATAAATATCCATAATATAAACCATGGTGTGAGTCTTATATATCCACCATTTTCTATGTATAAACAACCATGATAGATGATGTATGTATGTATGTGTGCATGCACATCCATATGTGCATGAATCAATAAGGAATGCATACATGCATCCATACATCCAAAGATACAAGAAACGATTTCTAGTGAGAATCTAATGGTTAAATGATAAATCAACACTTGATTTATCAATCCGGCCATATCACATACGACCCTAACCAAAAGCAAGCCGCCCGATCAATATACGGTATCCTATACGCGCATTTTAATCGGGTCCATGCGCATATCGCATACGCGCACCACAACATTTCGCTTGGACTAGATAACTCCATTGTGGACTCTAAGACTCGTCAATACGTCGGCAGTGGGTGATGATCATATCAAGCACCCCCAAGCCGCAAGCGGTCAGCTAAACGTAACGGCCACCCGGGTATTGAGCGATCAGAAGAGAACAAGCGAACATGCTACAACTCCCGTCGAGCCAACCGGCAACACTTCCCGTACAGTCCGGTCTCCTCGTCTGATATGTCGCATATTAAGTCTAGGGGTGGTAAACGTCAGACCCCAATAACCGATAAGTCATGCTGATGTGAGGCTCATAACGGGTCGAGAAACTACTGGTAACACTTACCAGCAAATCTCTGAATCAGCCCTGGCCAGGGACTTTCCTGTTACGGCCAATCGAGCACAGCGCAACATCAACCCCCAATACCGGGAGAGACGAAACCCCTCCTATCGCTCATTGCCTCCATGTGACTCGGGACTGTACCCAAAAACCACCGTTTTGCACGCCCTCATGGACGTGGTAAGGTGGAAATCCAAGCACAGTGGGAATCACACAAGACTCTATGACGATCTCGGGTCTACAGACTAACCTGCACAAGTGTCACCTGAGAACTGCCATCTGACGTGAGGTATAATACCATCTGGGAGTTCTCAGCGAGTCCGTCCAGTGTACCCAGTCTCCACTGAGCACCCGTATACCATCTCTGATGTCAAACACCAATGGATATGGGATCATCCATCGCCCATCTCATGGGTCGAGAAGCGTATACGCTAGTCTACTCTGGTATATCGATGCCCTGTCTCGATACACCCACGACTAGGGACCTTGAAGGATGTACTTATGGACTACCATGTCCCCACTAGTATGATCCGCATCATAGTCCAAGTAGTCAAGTACACATCCTAAGGGCTTTACCAACATGTAACCATAAGACAGTATAAAGAGACAAGTATACATGTTAAGATAAAGAGCAACCAGATAGCATACTATCATATCGAGCAAGAAAGTCATCTCTATATATGTCCAAGCATTCAATATAATATACATCATCTGTACAATACTGGCCTCTAGGGCATACATACAACTAACAATAAATCAACTTAGTATCTTCGGAGAGGTGGATGGATATGTCCAAATAGTATCAGCCTCCAAATTCAGTCTAGACGTCCCAACGTCTCAGTCCAGTCTTCGGCGGTAAACAAGGCTATGTGCACGAAATTGATGGATCTTCTTTCGTGAAGAGCTTAATTCCAAGACACGGAGCATAGTTCCATGGGTGGAGCATAGTTCCCAGGGTGTGGAGCATAGTTCCATGGGTAGAGCATAGTTCTAGAGAGTGCGAAGCATAGTTCCGATGGTCAGATATATCCTGAGATGAAACATAATTCTGACGCAGGGTAGACATTCTGAACAAAGTATAGTTCTGATGCAGAGGTTGACTCCAAGGCAAAGCATAATTCCGATCAGGAAGGTAGATACTCTGAGGCGAAGCATGATTCCGACACGGGACACATTCTTAGACGAAGCATGATTCCGATGTAGAGCTTGATTCCAAGACGAAGCATAATTCCGACAGGGAAGGTATATACTCCGAGGTGAGGCATGGTTCCGATACGAGGCACATATTCTGAGACAAAGTATAATTCTGATGCAGAGGCAAACAATCTGAGGTTGAGCATGATTCCAAGGGGGAGATCGTTGGTTGACTTGATTCCGAGACGGAGCTTGATTCCGACAGGGTGGTCGTTGGTTGACTTGTTGATTCGATTCGATTTGGGAGTTTCTTATCCATCCAGCGGGGCTTTTGAGCCTGGGACTTGAAATTTGGGTTTTTGTTTGGCGTCAGTATCGCTACACTAGAATATGGTACCGGGAGCGAAACATCATTTTCATGGAGAACTTAGGATTTGGGTTGGCATTAGTATCATTACACTGGAATATGGTACTAGGAGTGAATCATCATTTTCCATGAGAGGATTTAGGATTTTGGTTTTGGTTTGGTATCAGTATCGCTATACTGGAATATGGTACCAGAAGCGAATCATCATTTACTATGGAGAACTTGGGATTTAGGTCGGCATCAGTATCGCTACACTGGAATATAGTACCAAGAGCATATTATCATTTTCTATGAGAGGATTTGGGGAGTTTGGATTTGGTTTGGTATTAGTATCGCTATACTGGAATATGATAACAGGAGCGAATCATCATTTGCCTTTGCCCGTTGGATAGCGATGGCTTAGGAGACATGTTTAGGTCCTTGTCACCTAAGACTTTTCAATTTTATGAGCCGTAAGGGTCTCATAAAAGCATTTTCTCCCTACAAGTCGAAAGGATTTCGTAGGTGTATTTTCTCTTTAGGAGTCGTGAGGACCCCCAAGTGTGTTTTTCCTTTGTGAGTCGTAAGGACCCACGAAGGTGCTTTCTTACGAGTTGAGAGAATCTCGTAAGCTTTGTTCTCCTCATGCATAGTGAGGACTCATGAGTGGGTCTTCTTAAATGGAGCATAATTTTAAGGGCGGAGACCGGCCATGGGGCTGGTAATTGCTGTGGGGCATGGGTGTGATTTAGCTTGTTTGTGCCTATGGATTGTAAATGGTGGTCAGTTTGGGGACCGGCCATAGGCCTGGAAGAATTTGGGGAATTTCGATCTTAGTTTCCTGGTCGGTGTCTGCATCGCTACACTGGGATGGTGCCAGGGGTGACTCATCGTTTGCCGTTAGGACATTTGGGGATTTGAAATTTTGTTGGAATCTGTATCGCTAACATTGAAGTATGGTTTCAGGAGCGACTTATCATTCGCCTTTGAAGTGGTTTGAAATATTTATTTATATACACATTTTTTATTTACCGCGATGGCTTCATCATTTCAGCTTTTCTTATCGCGAAAGTCGAGATTGTCCTATCACTTCGGCTATTTATTCGCGGTTTCCCCATCCACCTTTGATATGAGATGGGCCTCATGTGCCAAAGCATAATGTCTGAGCTTTGTTATTGCGAAGATCAGTGCCAGGCAATGCTTTTCGATGGGGGAATAGTTGTTTTCTGCTCCCAGGAGAACTCAACTCAAATAGTACAGAGCTCTCTCCTTTCTCTGATCGTTCTCTTGTGCCCATAGCATACCTAGAGAACCCTCAAGGGCTGTTGTATATAGGATAGGGGGTTTCCTTTAACCGGAGCTGTCAATACTGGAGGATTTTGCAGGTATTGCTAGATTTCGTCTAGTGCATTTTGGCACTTTTGATTCCAAACGAACGGGGTCCCTTTCTTCATCAAATGACTGGAGGGACAACATTTTCCGGAGAGGTTGGTTATGAACCGCCGGATATACGCGAGCTTTCTTTGAAGTGATCGCACCTATTTGAGAGTTCTTGGCGTGGGTATTTCCATAATCGCCTTGATCTTTGAGGGATCGATTTCGATATCCCGGTGCCGTATGATGAATCCTAGGAATTTGCCTGAGGAAAATTCAAACGCGCATTTTAGAGGATTTATCTTAAGATTATATTTCCAAAGACGTCGGAACACTATTTTTAGATGTTCCTAATGCTCCTTGTGAGATATACTCTTTACCACAAGGTCGTCAATGTAGCATTCGACAATCTCATGGATGAGGTCATCGAAGATCTTTGTCATAGCCCTTTGGTAGGTAGTGCTAGCGTTGTTTAAACCGAAGGGCATAACCTTATAGCAGAATATGCCCAGTGGAGTCCGGAAGGCAGTATGCTTTTGGTCTTCAGGATTTTTACTTGATTGTATCCTGAAGATCCATCCATGAAGGAGAAGACCTCATGAGTAGACGTATTATCGATCATCAGCTCAGTAACAGGTACTGGAGAGTCATCCTTCGGGCAGGCTTTGTTGATGTCCCGAAATTCTACGCAGATGCGCACTGTCCCGTTTTTCTTCATCACTGAAATGATGTTAGTGATCCAGTCGGGATATTGAACTTCTTGGATGAAGCCGGAGTCGATTAGTTTCTTGATTTCAGCGATAATACTCATCTCAAGTTTGAGCCGCGTTCTTCTTGGCGCCTCTTTGACTGGATTTATGTCCGGCGATATGGCCAGTTTATGTACTGCCACCTTTGGATCTAGACCTGGCATTTCGGAATAGTTCCACACGAAGCAGTTTTTATATTGCATGAGCACGTCTTTTAACGTGGTTATCTGTTTTTCAGATAATAGCTCACCGACGAACGTCGGCCTTGGATCATTTTCTGTCCCTAAGTCAATTTTTCTTAGGTTGTCCGCCATAGTGTGTATCCCATCTTCCAGCTCATTTGGTACTGGTGGAAACTCGGAGATCACCTTATCCACGTCTTCATTTGCGAAGCATATATGGAAGTAATCCATAGTCTCGTGCCCTCCTTCTTTTGAGAGTGTTATTATATGGCAAGTACGAGTTCGTTTCCCTTTTTGTGGTTGAGCTGGTCCTATCCTCACGGTATAGGTATTCTTTGGTTCATGCTTTTGCGGCGGGGTTACCCTCCAGCTGTCGGATAAAGCGAACCTGCCTTGTTGATACTGGCCTTTTACCCAGTCTTTGAAGGTGAAGCAGTCTTCGAGGGGATGACCTATTCCTCGGTGGTAGGAGCAATAATCCGGATGATAGACCTTGTTTATGTGTTCAGGATGCTGAGACTCCGGGAGTGTCATCATTCGATACTTCATGATAAGGTTGAATATTTTCTTCGTCTTTTCTTGGGGGAAAGAGTATTCCCGGCCCATCTTCTTTATAAAGGACAGGTTCCAATTGACTTTTTCTCGATTGCACGGTTTCTTGGATCCGCTTTGTTGTTTTTGAATGTTGTTTGTGTTCTTTGCCCTGTTTTTCCCTCCATTTCGGAATTTTCCCCTTTCGCAAGGACATACAGTGGGCCGGGGATGAAGAGCATTATAGTCTTCCTTCTCCGCAAATTGCCGATTGAGGCGTTGCATCATGGTTTTTTCATAAATGGCCATTTCTCCGCTGTGATTGTCTCGACTCCTTTGACAAGCTTCTTTATTATCTTGTCTATTTGTTCTTCTTCTTCGAGCGACGGACTTAACGTTCTTAGGGCGTGATTTCGCTCTGTTTCAACGTCACGACCATTTGGAAGAGCGTTTTCCTCTTTGCTGGAGCTGTTTATGACGCGACAGCTGTGGAACTGCTCCCGTTTCTTGGACCGAACATATCCGAGCCCGGTTGTCTCCATTTTCCGGTTGGGCATTTTTCGCTGAGTCCCGAGAATATCCCAAATCTTTTTGTAGAATTGGGCTTGTCGAACAGTTTTTTCGAGGGGTACACCTTGGCGTCTTAATAGCCTTTTCAATCTCTCCACGCAGTATCTCGACAGACGGATTGGTTTAAGCCTGTCGAGTGCAAAATTGGCACCATGCCAAACTTCTTTTTCTACTTTGGTCTCCATAGATTGGTAGAAGAGGATCGCCTTTTCACCTCTTCGCCTGGAAGGGGCGTAGAAAGTCTATAGTTCTTATACGCTGTATGTATTGAGCGCATCAAGTTCCTTGTACTGCCGAGGCGGAGCTATTGTGATTTGTAGACTCTGATCTGTTCCGGTAAAGGTTTGCACTGACGGGCGGATGGAGAACACTGTGTTGGCTTCGTCCTTTGAGTCGCTGCCTAAGACCAACATAGGAGTAGATGGTCTGGGCCTATTGTTTTCTTTTTAGGATTCCCCTGAGTGGACTATTTCTTCATCTTCCTCGGAATCGCTCCGAAAGATCGAGATAGCGGCGACGGACTTCTGTTTATCCTCTGGCTTATGACACCTTTCCGTATCCACGAAGTCTAGTAGGAAGTACTTTGCGTATTCATATTTGCAGACCTCGTTTATGGAGAACAGATTTAGTAACGGTGTATTCCAAGCCGTCTTTGAAATACCTCATACACTGATATTGTGTAGAAGGGATGACACTGTACTCATGTAACCAAGGCCTGCCGAGCAAAGCGTTACAGTAAGTCTTGGTATCAATGACATGAAATTTGATGTCAGTGACGAGTAGCCCGAAGCGTAATGTCAATATTACAGACCCGAGCATCCTTGACGACTGGGAGTCGAACCCGGAGATGCTAATTTTGTCTCGGGCTAGGTGCTGAACGTTTATGCAAATCTTCTTCAGCACTCTCAAGTTGAGAAGGTTGACGGAGGATCCGTTGTCGACAATGATTTTTCCTATCTTGATGTCGTGGCAGTACCCAGTGACATACAACGGGATATTATGATCGCACATACCGAGAAGGAGATCTTTATTTCTGAATGTAATGTCAGCCATGTGGACCTCTGCCAGTTCATCTTTCATCTTCTCTTCCGCGAGGAAAGCTTGGAACTGATTGGGCTCTTATAATGCCTTGATCAGGGAATCTCGTGCCTCTTTGGACAGGAGGAGAGCATCCAATATGCTCAGTTGTGAGGGTATTTTCCTCAAATGCGCTAGGACATTATAATCCACCTTGTTTTTCCTAAGCAGGTCCTTCACTGCGATCTCTTTAACAACTCCATCGTCGAGGGCAATTTTCACAATGATTTTTTCTTTTCCTTTGTCCTTTTTGCTCGAATCTTTGTTTGTAGGTCCGAGATTCTTTTCAGGCAACGTGAGGTTACGCAGCTAAATATTCTCGCAGTTCCTCTCCTCCTCTTTTTTATCGGAGGTGGATTCTTTGAAGAGAGGGCTGAGGGGTATTTCGTTCTCAGAATCGCTCCCGAAAGCAAAATCTTGGAGTTTTTTCCCTTTCAAACTGGTATCAACCATATGACAGTTGCTAGTCATTTTTTCATGTGCATCTATCGCACTTTTTTGCCGTCGATGAGCTTCGTGATTCATCCTCATGAAGAGTTTTTTATGGGCAACGTATCCTTACCACCACTTCTTGAAAGCACTGCATTCCTCGATGGGGTTGGTGACCCTCCGATGATACAGGAAGTAATTTGGATGTGAATCCTCTCTGTCGAGGCATATGACTCCGGGAGTCTTTCCTACGAGAGGTGGCAGCTTCATTCCCATTGACAAGGCTTTGGCGATCCGCTTCTCTGTTTTGATCCTGCTCTTATTTATAGCAGGTAAGCTTTGGTTTGGTTGGAGAACTTTACGACTCATCCTTACCGCAGCTTCTTCATCCTGACGCTGACACTTAGCCTTTCCGTATATGGTTGTTTTGTTGGGTTATGCCAGCGCCCTGGCCATCATTCCGTGGCCAAATGCGGAACAAAAAATTTTAAAATCCGGCGCTAACGGAACCCTAATCTACGAATCGTACCATTAACCCTATACTAGTTCTATAAAAGGAGTTTAGAGAGGTTATACCAATCGATCTGTGTCCTTCGGTCTTCAACCTCTGTCCCAAGCTCCTCGCGGCTTCCGCGATCAAGTTTGATCTCCGGTCTACCCATATCGAAGAAGATCCACGTCGAGAGTTAGTAATACGGGATCCCGCCTCAAAACCGAAGCAACTCGGGTATCTAGTTTGCCAGCCTAGATAGCCAAGATGAAGTAGAGATTGTGTGTGATTACTTTGTCTCAATACATCCAAGGATTCTCAACTCATGAGAGGGTTTGGGTGGAGGTTGAAGAAGAAGCCATAGAGTGAAGAGTGTGAGCTCAAGCTTTTTGGCAACTAAAGAAAAATGCGTGCTGCCTTTTTCTTGTGTGTTGTTTTTTCCAAGTGTTTTTGTGTTATATATATTGTGAGAAAGTGAGCAACTAAAGAAAAGTCCTACCAAGAAAAAGATCTGCCTTTGCTCCCAATAATATCTCACAAATATCTTAGCAGAAACAAAAACCCCCCATGTCACCATGAATCACCAAGTCCATATGCATGAATCAATGCCAAGCCATGAGTCACACTTCCACACCAAATAAACATTTAAACTAAATGTTTAACACAATAAAAGAAATGGCATCAACTAAAGAAATCTTGTAACGAATTACAAGAATACCCCTCATCCGTATATACATATCCGCATCCGTATTCCGATTGAATACGATTACAACGAGACGAAAATAATCCAACAATACAATACTAGGATCCGGTTTAAACCAAAGCCCACTAGTATTATCCGTTCGATCATGATCCGTGCACAAGTGCACGTATATGATCGAACCCTGCCATAAAACCATACGGCCTCTACAACGTTTCGCCCGAAGCATTGAAAACCTCTGTGTGGGACTCTAAAGACTCGTCAATACGGTGGCAGTGGGTTTAACCACAAGAACGTCAGTGGCACTAGCTGTACGTAACGGCTACCCAGGTATTAAGCTAAAGGGAGGCTGATGAGCAAACTCATCCTGAAACCCTACTGAGCCTGACAGTGACAATATCCATACAGTCCGGTCCGTTCGTCTATGAGTATCGCATATCGAGTCTAGGGGGTGGATAAAGTCAGACCCCTAATAACGCGACATTTAGTGTCGGTATGAAGCCCATCACTACCTGATAAAATACTGATTCGAATCAGTAATTCTCGACTATCTTGGCCAAGGATTTCTGGTGATGGCCACCCGTGCACACCGCGACATCAACCCCCAATACCGGAAGAGACGAATCCCCTGACGATCCGCTCACTGCCTCCATGTAGCTCGGGACTGTACCCAACTAAAACTTGTTTGTACGACTCGTTTAAGCCTTGGTATGGTAGTAATCAAAGCACAGTGGGAACTCGCACGAGACAAATGACGATCTCAGGTCGATAGACTAACCTATACACATGTCACCAGAGAACTGCTATCTGACAATTGGGATAATACCAACTAGTATGTTCCCGGCGAGTCCGTCCAGTGTACTCATAACCCAATGAGCGCCTGTATATATCTTAGGTGAACCAACTGGCACCAATGGCTTATGAGACTAGCCACCGCCCCTTGTCGGGGTTTCGATCCGTATACACTAGTCTACTCTTGGAGTATCGATGTCCAGTCTTGAAACACCCACGACTAGGGATACTTTAAGGATGTGCTTATAGACCACCCAACTCTCACGTATATAATCGCCATCATACTGCTGGTAATCAAGCAAGAATCCTATGAGCTCTATCAACATGTAATAGTGATCTGTAATGTCACCTAAACCATGTACACGATGATAAAGACAAACTAGATAGCATACTATCATCTCGAGTAAGACTGTTCTACCGGTATAGGTCCTCTCTCAATCATTACAATCACGTGCCTGCGATCCAATAATTTACTTGAGGGTACTATAACCAACAATCTCCTACTTGCACTTAAAGCTAATTATCACGGTGTCGCATACTCACAGCCCGTGTGATACCGAACACCCAACTTCTCTACTAATCAGTTTCACAAAGCTCGTTTGTAAAACTATTGCGTTTGAGAAATAGCCTCAGTGAGTAGATCCACTTCAATGTTTCTTTCTATGTCTCTCTTTATCTCAAGTTCGCGGAGAAAGCCATCTCCCGAAATGAGCAATACCTGTCTTAGAATATATCTGGATATCTAATGGGACCCAGTTCACAAATGAACTCCAAATCCAACAAACTTCTTAGACTGTATCGTCCACTGAATTTAATCAGTATCCTGCGCCATGCCTCCCTCAGTATCCGCTTGGACCAGCTGTCCAAACTACTGCCCCTCAAAAGAGGGAAAACTATAACTCTGATAGTCACTCTGTCATTCAGGTCACCTTGGAAGCCTGGAATGATAACCGTCTCCCGAAGGAGGCTGTCGTTATCATATCTCTAAAACATCCACTTATGTTCATAAACTGATTCCGAACGTTTCTCCAGGGTTGGATTAATATATAAACTTATTGCATCTAGTGCAAAAACAATATCTGGTCTGGTACTTGATATCTCATGATTGACTCAATTGCCTAAGCAAGTGATATTCCAATCATGCACATCTCTCCCCCTTTTAGTCTGTAAGACACCTTTAGAGAGGGTGACTCCATTACCTGCAGGTACACCACCATGCCAGAAGTCGTCCATTCTAATACACTTTTAAAATAGTGTCAAAGTACCCATATTGGGAAACTACCCAAATCTAGATCTAAAACCATAGATCTAGTAACCAGAATACCTGATATAATATCCATATCCTATGTGAAGAAACCACTATGTGACAACCACAGTATAACCGATCGTAGTATAGAAATTTTACTTCCTACAAAGTGTATGTCATCTAAATACCAGGACATCACACCCTACTACCTTCTTAACAGATCCATCTCCTATTCTGATGAAGTCAAAGCCCATGACTGTCACATCAAAAATAGATGATTTATCTCCGCTATACCTGCTTTAGTCTATAAATAGACACAAGCTACTTGTCCACTATGCTTTCGCTGCTCCCACTGACTACAACAACCCTCTGGCAGAGTCATATACACGTGCACTTCTAAAGCAAGTTTAGAACGACGCTATACTCATCCTCCTGCCGGGTCTCATAGTCTATAACAGCAGCAATGGCAAATCTGGATAAACAAGAACCACTCTGTCACCGTCTTTGAGGATACCGAAGTACCTCTCGGGTGCCTGAGGTGACCCACCATATCTGCGGAGTGGCTAATGGAATGTCAAACCCGATTGAATCTTTAGGTTCTATTAAATTTTCATTTATCGTTTATGGTTCTGGAATCACTTCCAGTTCTACTATACTCCTACCACTGTTTTATGAAAATGTCCATTTTACTAAAACTGTGGCGAGTCAAGAACAATATCACTAGTGATCTCCTAGATGGTAGAAAGTTAACCCTCGTCATAGCCCGAGATAACCCACAAACTGCCATTACAGAAACTTGCCTTGAGTTATCCAGAGTCTGGTTTTAAGCATAAGCTGGACAACTCCATATACCTTAACATCGTTAAGATATGAACCATTCTATATACAATATAGAAACGGAGGCACTGATTTAATTGGAACCAGATTCAAATCATTCAGCTGTCTCCAGTGCATGTCAACTAAATGGAAAAAAAGGCCGATCAACATTACTCAACTTAGGAGTGCATCCAGATATGAGTAACTTGAAAGAGAAGCAAGTTCTCAAAACCATTACTATCAACTGAATACCAAACACAAGTATCTATATTTTCGATCAGCTTGAAGAATCCTGATACTTGCAACACATGGTTCTCTATTTTATTCTTGTACCTATAACTTCTCAAAACTTGGACCTTGTATTTCTACGAAATATTTGTCTAAAACTGGAGAAGTCACAAGTAAACGGAATATAGTACGAGTACCTACCCCTCTGTCCTAATGGACACTGGACAACATACAATACTTTGTATAAGTCCCCTTAGTTGAACAACTCATACCCTTGTGCGTCGTAGGTTGAAAACTTTACTATGGTTAAGAAGAATTATACCGCTGTTTAATGCTCCTTACCCAATCATCAACTGATATAGGTAAATTTCATGGACATAATTTAAAAAAGTTATATCTCACTTTATAAAATAAACGTACAGATATATCAGTTGAAATTGGTGCATAACAACGGATATTCAAAACCAAATATTTTCCATCAGGCAAAACACCGGGTGATTTCCTCTAATATCACCAATTACAATGAATTACGATATAATGAGGATATAATCACCTAATTCCCAATGACTTACTCTCTCTCATCATCTGTAAAACCATACAGATGTGAGAATCAAACCTGGTAAATACATACCCTGGAGTAAGGATCTAACTGGAAAATCGGTTTTTAATTAACAACGCATAGTGAAACTGAAACATGAAAATGTTTCGAAGGGGTAGCCGGGTATTCCTAGTAATACATCTTCCATTATCCTGATTCATGACTGTAACCTTTTATTTCCTTGCCATCTCTCCAAATCTTTTTATTTGTCTTTACTCATTACCTTCTGTATACCATCCTTAGGCTAAATGGTTTTCTTCCTTCCCTACCGTTCGACACCAGCCTATGGTTTAGAAGAAAATTATCCAATAAGCGTAATAGGTGTACTCTCCTAATCCTAGGAGTACTCGCAACCTGAGAGAAGGTAAAGATAAAAGACAACTGAATAAACCTTATTCTATTTCTCCTGAACCAGAATCCATTCTCGAACTGGAACAAGTTCCTTTGAGTTCGTATATAACTATACGATGGATTATCCAATAAATGTGGATCTTCGTAGTAATACGGGGTGTTCTGAAGAAATGCAAAGGTGAAGTAGGAGTGGCAATGATATACGCGGTTTCGTCATGAATGATAGCAGTCGTAATTTACTTTGCCTTCTTTCTAATCCCTTTATTTGTCTTTACTTATTACCTTCTGCACACCACACTTAGGTTAATTGGTTTTCTTCCTTCCCCACCTTTCGACATCTGCCTATGGTTTGGAAGAAGACTATCCAATAAGCGCAATAGGTGTATCCTCTCTTAATCCTAGAAGCCCTCACAAGCTGAGAGAAGGTAAAAGGAAAAGACAACTGAATAGTCCTATTCATTTTCTCCAGAACCGGAAACCATTATCGAATCTGAAACAAGTTTCTTCGAGTTAGTATGTAACTATACGATGGTCATATCCAATAAATGTTGATTTGATATGGAATGTTCCGAAGAAAAACAAAGGGTAAAAGTAGGAGTGGTAATGAAGTGTGCAACTCTGACAGTCCAAAATCCAGTGTGTTTTAAGAAGGTCCGGTTAACTTGGTTACTGAGTTATGGTCTAGGGTCGGGCCATGGTCACTGCCAAAGAGAGAGAGAAAAGAAACACTCAGCGTGCAATCTAACCTAGCTCAGAATGATTAATCACTTTATCTAATCAGGATATCTCCCACTGTATCCTTAAATTCTCCTCCAAATCTGAAAGAAGAATTAGTCGGGATCATCTAAAATCACCCGAGGAGTAAACCAACTCATCAGTGGGAATCGGTATCCGACTATCATCGCATGATAACCTAATGGAATCCTCTTAAGTTATCACACTCCAGAAGGTATGCGCATGCCTGGCAAGTTTCCTGTATATTTGAAACTCCCGATGAGATTTCTACTCTATGCTCTTATGACCTTGACGAAGGTCAACAAATCATAAGTCATATGTCAAGTTCTACCCATCATTGTCCAGGTTAATTTGAACCCACCCGTACATACCCTTAACGAAGGCCAACAAAGTAGTACGACTGTCCCAAACCAATGCATCTATCTATGCAACAGAAAAGTAATAAACAGCTACCATACACTATGCCTTTACGAAGGCCAACAAACATAGCATGAATACTAAGTGCTACCCGTCTGAAATGACGGAGGGCTACGAATGGTTTTTGGCGAAAAACCTTTAACGTAATGAACTTGATATCGTTGAAGGAACCGGATAGCTTTTTACAAATATATAGTGGTGAAAACCTTCGCTAAAGAGGCCATTCCCGATGAAGGGATCTCGACTCTTTCCTCGTAGACTGAGGTGCAGGATATTCCAACTGAATATCTCGATGCAAAGTAAAAAAAGTAATCGACTATAGTGAAGTTATTACCCTAACACAAACTTCAGCCTAAGCGGTCACTCTCGGTGAAGGGATCTCGGCTCTTGCCTCGTCGAATGAGATGCTGGATATTCATAACCGAATACCGCTGTGCAAAACAAAAGAAACGTACTTTTAATAACAGCTTTTTAAAATTGTTCCAACAACATCAATTTGGTCTGTTTTCCATGCATTGATCAAAATCAACGCAGTCCCATCAATTAATCACACCAGAAAAGAACGGAAATATGATGTACGTATATGCCATTTGCATTCGCCACTGGGCCCCGTCATCACCCGTTAGGTTACTTAACTAACGACAGAGCGGAGGCTGGACTAGCGCGGGTGTAAAATATACACAACATCTACTAGTATATATATAACAATATATAATAATTGCTCCGGGCATGATAAATGCAACATCACAGATAAGCGATAAGCATCACAGAACAATACAGATAATCTGGGAGCCCCGGGTTTCCATTAAGCCACAAGTGAAACCCGACGTTCCCTTGGTCGTGTGGATAGCCTGGGCAATGAAACACCTAGACCCCTACGAGTGCGACAAGTTGCCCGCCAAAACCAGAAGCGAAACAGCCCCCTTTATCAATGTGAATGGGCCACCCGGCACTTCACGGAATCCGGTAACTTGAGCACCCCTCCTTGGGTTAACCTGTACCCCTTATGAGTGCGGCGAATAGCCCGCCAATTCTAGAGTGAGGCCCCCTCCGTCTCAACGCCATGAGATGCGGACCCGTTGCCCTTCAGAACCCGGCTATCCGTGCATTCCATCACGGGGTAGCTCTAGTACAGAAAAGAAAAATATGTACAACGGTGACATCGACCTTAACTCGGTCGTGCCCCAAACAAATAATATACAAACAGACAGCGATGACAGTCCACACGTCGGACGCTCGCCCTGCGATATCAAATGTACAAATGAAACTAAACTGTACTAATATTGCATCCAAGCTATCCACCATGACGATTCTGCAACAACCACAGCACAACACAGAACATCAATGTGAATATCACGTTCGCAAACCCATCTAAAAGAACTATAGCTATTAGACAAATTGTACTGCTCTAATGACATTCACGGTCGCAAATAGTAATATAAGTACTGTAAAACTTTAAATAGTGTTAGAAATATCGACTTCGAAATAACCCTGAATAGCCCCAAACTGATAGATAAAACTATATCCAAACTGAGCTAAACTAGCAATACCACTGAACTGATATTCCATAGACTAGACCACACCTAAAATTTCAAACCCAGAAGCCAATTCAAGACCGGCCAGGCCGGAATTTTTCCTCATGTGGCCGGGTCTAGTCGGGTGAAATGGGCTCGTATTTGGGGTGCAGTCTAGTTGTCATCATATTAGTCTTCAGCAATTGCTTAAATATTTTTAGAAGACCATATAAAATTCGATAGAGAATGGAATACTAGATGGTGTTGTTTCGGGGTTGTTTCGGATTCGATAGTTTAACATCGTCTAAACAAACTAGTATGCGGTTAATGGGTTGGCTCTGATACCATATTAGGTTACGCCAGCGCCCCGGCCATCATTCCGTGGCCAAATGCGGAACAAAATTTTTTAAAACCCGGCGCTAACGGAACCCTAATCTACGGATCGTACCATTAACCCTATATTAGTTCTATAAAAGAAGTTTAGAGAGGTTATACCGATCGATCCGTGTTTTTCGGTCTTCAACCTCTGTCCCAAGCTCCTCGCGGCTTCCCCGATCAAGTTTGATCTCCGGTCTCACCACATCAAAGAAGATCCACGTCGAGGGTTAGTAATACGGGCTCCCGCCTCAAAACCGAAGCAACTCGGGTATCTAGTTTGCCAGCCTAGATAGCCAAGATGAATTAGAGATTGTGTGCGATTACTTTGTCTCAATACACTCAAGGATTCTCAACTCATGAGAGGGTTTAGGTGGAGGTTGAAGAAGAAGCCATGGAATAAAGAGTGTGAGCTCAACCTTTTTGGCAACTAAAGAAAAATGGGTGCTGCCTTTTTCTTGTGTGTTGTTTTTGCTAAGTGTTTTTGTATTATATATATTGCGAGCAAGTGAGCAACTAAAGAAAAGTCCCACCAAGAAAATGATCTGCCTTTGCTCCAAATAATATCTCACAAATATCTTAGCCAAAATAAAAACCCCCATGTCACCATGAATCACCAAGTCCATATGCATGAATCAATGCCAAGCCATGAGTCACACTTCCACACCAAATAATCATTTAAACTAAATGTTTAACACAATAAAAGAAATGGCATCAACTAAAGAAATCTTGTAACGAATTACAAGAATACCCCTCATCCGTATATACATACCCGCATCCGTATTCCGACTGAATACGAATACAAAGAGACAAAAATAATCCAACAATATAATATTAGGATCCGGCTTAAACCAAAGCCCACTAGTATTATCTGTCCGATCATGATCCGTGCATAAGTGCACGTATATGATCGAACCCTGCCATAAAACCATACGGCCTCTACAACGTTTCGCCCGAAGCATTGAAACCCTCTGTGTGGGACTCTAAAGACTCGTCAATACGCTGGTAGTGGGCTTAACCACAAGCACGTCAGTGGCACTAGCTGTACGTAATGGCTGCCCAGGTATTGAGCGAAAGGGAGGCTGACGAGTAAACTCATCATGAAACCCTACTAAGCATGACAGTGGCAATATCCGTACAGTCCGGTCCGTTCGTCTATGAGTATCGCATATCGAGTCTAGCGGGTGGATAAAATCAGACCCGTAATAACGCGACATTTAGTGTCGGTATGAAGCCCATCATTACCTGAGAAACTACTGATCCAAATCAGTAATTCTCGACTACCTTGGCCAAAGATTTCTGGTGATGGCCACCCGTGTACACCGTGACATCAACCCCTAATACCGGGAGAGACGAATCCCTGACGATCCGCTCACTGCCTCCATGTGGATTGGGACTGTACCCAACTAAAACCTGTTTGCACGACTCCTTTGACCCGTGGTAGGGTAGTAATCAAAGCACAGTGGGAACTCACACGAGATAAATGAAGATCTCAGGTCGATAGACTAACATGTCACCAGGGAACTGCTATCTGAAAATAGGTATAATACCAACTAGTATGTTCCCGGCGAGTCCGTCTGGTGTACTCATAACCCAATGAGCACCTATATACATCTTAGGTGAACCAACTGACACCAATGGCTTATAAGACCGGCCACCGCCCTTCGTCGAGGTCTCGATCCGTATACACTAGTCTACTCTTGGAGTATCGATGCCCGGTCTTGAAACTCCCACGACTAGGGACACTTTAAGGATGTGCTTATAGACCACCCAACTCTCACGTATATGATCGCCATCATACTGCTGGTAGTCAAGCAAGAATTATATGGGCTCTATCAACATGTAATAGTGATCTGTAACGTCACTATCATGCCCCACTTCCCGGTGTACGGGCAGAGGGCGCGACTGGCCGCTACGTATATACTCTGAAGTAAACACGCTAAGCGTATCTAAGCAATATAAAAGAAATATACACAAGAGAAAAATGTAATGAACAACAACTTTATTTATTCACATTCTTTTTACAATACATCTGAAAGGTAAATACATGGAATGAAAAGCAATGCCTAAACAGTGGCATAACAGAAATGGAAAGTACTGAAATGAAATGTACAAGTATCTAGAGCACAGGGTCGAAGGCTAGCTGATCCAAGTCCTCGCTGGTGGGCTCGATCTCCTGAAGGTCCGAATCACTTGACAACATTCCAAAAAAGAAAGAGAAAGAATGTCGTCAGCGAACAATCGTTCGGTAAGTCCCAAAGATAAGGGAGAAGTAGAATAGACAGAAAGAGAGAGAGACAGAGTGTGTAAGTTTTAAAGTTGTATTATATTGTTATAATATTGTATTTAGTATTAACGCTGTTGTTAACGTAAGTTCAAGGGTGAATGTCAACCAATCTCAAGAGTGTTCTTGAACCCAACAGACTGTAATCTAGGAGTAGAGAACCACGGCCCGATCAAATGTTAGGAACGAGATATCAACTTAGTGTTGAAATATTCCAAACTCAACAGGCTGTAATCCAGGAGCAAGGAAACACGGGCCCTCATGATAGCTTGCTTGTGTTAGTAGACATGGATTCATAATCTAGTGTGACTCTTGAGATTTTGTTGGATTCACGCATGAATTACCCCAACATCCCGTGTATTTATTTTATTGACAGTAATGATTGTACCGATGGTGTTTTATTGTATTTTGTAAGTTGTATTGTCTTGTATTATAGATTGTATAGATGGACGACTTTTCGAAACCATAATATCAGTAAATGGATGTAACTGGAGGATCATGTAGATGGATGTATATCCATGGTTCGGTTCGGTCAAGTTGTATAGATTGAATATTGAACAGATTGAATATATGGATTCATGGATTCATGTTGAATTGTTATATTGTAGATTAAACTTGAATCATATTCAAGTCAGATTGATTATAATGAGACTCAGTCTGAGTCAGACAATTAGAAAAGGAAATTGAATCCTGAATTAGGTTTTGGTGTTATCGGTAACCGCTGCAAATGAACGGCAGGATTTGTGTCTTTTTCAAAGACGATTACTGTGTTGATAACACCATTTGTTAAGCTGTCTACCTTAAATTGGCAAGCACCCACTTCTCCGGCTCCCTGAGGCTCAAGAGATTGGTCCTGCTTAAACCTATGTTTACTAGGGTCCTTATTGTAATTTATAAAATTTGAGGGGGGTTTATGTAAAATTAATTTTGTATAATTTTCAAAATACACCTCAAGTAATTAGTTATCGTCTTTAGAGTTTTCATTAATGTAGATTTTATATATGTGACATTTCTAGTGAGTAAAACCTAATTTCATAATATAGGGTTTTAATTGTAAAGTATTGAACTTGTATGGAATTGCATGGTATTTTCTTGTAAATGAGCTGTTTTCCTTGAATTTTGGAAAGGTGGAATATTATAAATACTAAAAATAGATATTTTGATATTAATTACATATATATTTATTTATAAAAATATAAGTTTTAATTATAGTAGAAATCACATTTTCTAAAGAATATTGTATTTTAAATCTTTCGAGACCGAATGCTCCTTGCGAAGGTCTGCATCTCTCACTACTAAGCCTGAGGATGTGCGATAATCCGCACCATTCCGAACGGGTTCCCCAAATGGGTTGTAGCGGCACATTGCAAAGATTTGTCAAAAAAATACATTTCTTGTAGAAAACGGTTTTAATAGTAAAAGGTATTTATATGTAAAATTGCATTTTCCCGTATTCTATGTTTCCGAAAGGCATCATGCTATGTTGCATATGAATGTTGTGAGGAGGTAGGTCATTACCTCGTGATCTATTTAAAGGTATAGCAAGGAATTATGATATTAAATGTCGAAACTAAATTACATGGTATTTTTCTGAAAAGATGCGATAAAAATTACAATATACATTCTTTTGAAATGGAACTTATTCAATATATTTTGTTAATGATTAATAGTCATGATGTGAAAGTGTGGTATTGTTTTGTTTAAGAAAAAATTGAACTTTTTAAAGAAAACCGAATTGGAAGTCGGATAAACTCCGCTTCCGTCAGGTTTTAGAAATACGAGTTTTAAGGTTAGAAAAGAGAAGAGGGAGGAGGGACTTACTTTATTGTAGATTAGGGAAGAGGAAGAGGGAGTGGTAGGAGATGCCGGTGCTTCGTTTCGTCGCCGGGAGCTCCTAGGGTTGTCGTCGGAAGTTCGTCGGCGCTTCGCCCTTCGCTAACTCCACCTGTACACAAAAGTTCTTGAAATTTTTCTTGAGAGTTTGGACAGAGTTTGTGAGTGAGGGGTGTGTGAATTGGAGTGGTATTTATAAGAAAATATTAGGGTTAGGGTTTGATAGAAAATGCATTAAAAATTATGTATTAAAAAGAGTTTAATTAGGTTTTATTAGTCTCTGGAATAATGCAGGGAAATTAAACATGATAGGGGTTAAGGAGAGGCCAAAAGGCATAAGTTTCATAAAGGCACGAATAGGATTTGGCCGAGTTAGGCCGGCAGCACCGGCCGATTCAGGCGCGCCGCCACCCCGATTCAACCGAGTCGAGCTCCGTCTCGGTGCCACGTGTCATATGTCTCTTGGTCTATCTCATGGGCCAGTTTGTATTTAGTGTGACCTTTGGGTTTATGAGTTATGCATGTGTAGGCTCTTGAGATTCTAAAAATTTTAAAGAAAACTAATTAAAAAATAATGTGGCTGATGTGATTTGAACTCTGGTGCTTTGGTTCAGCAGTGCAAGGTCTTACCAGTGAGCTACAAGCTCTTTCTTGCTATTAAAAAGCAAAAAAAAACTTATAACTTGTGCTCAGGCAAAAGTACCCCTTTCTGTATTTTTGAAAAAAATTGTACAGAAAGTTTAGGGTTGTTACAGTCACCTAAAGTATGTACACGATGATAAAGACAAACAAGATAGCATACTATCATCTCGAGTAAGACTGTTCTACCGGTATAGGTTCTCCCTCAATCATTGCAATCATGTGCCTGCGATCTAATAATTGACTTGAGGGCACTATAGCCAACATGTTTTGCGTTCTAGGTTAACTTTGCTTTTTTGAATGGTTTCGTTTAACAGCCTATCGATTTGGTCTTCTGGCAGTTCCGTGGATTTTAGTGCCGATTCTGCACCCAGTTCATCCGTGTTGTTTTCTGATGCCGAATGAGTTTCTTCGTCATTTAACAACGAATGGGAGACCATGTGGAAACTTGATACACGGTCTCCGGTATCTCCTGATGAGTCATTTTCCTCATCGGTGTCACTATCTTCGTTTTCAAGAATATGCTTGAGAAACTCTTCGAGCGTGACCGGTGTCCGCGCCTTCTAGTTGTACTTCTCTAGCACGTCAATATACTTTTGTAGGTCTGTGCGCTTGTCGTCATACTCGACAGGTAGCACTGGCTTCTTGGTCTTCTTCTTTTACTTCGAAGACTTTGAAGACTTGACTTGGGGATTTTGCCCTTTGTCAACGACTTTCGGTACGGGACGTGGTTTCAGCATCCCTTCGATAATTTCGGTGGGCTTTTCTACCTGACTGCTGGACATGCCTGTAGATCCTTCAGCATTCTTGTGGATTTTGCTGAAAGAACGACTTTCTATGGAGTTTCTTCCACGAGTGAGGTGGATGCCCCCAGTGCATCCACCGTTTTGGGAGCATGCTTCTGTGGTTGGTTTACCCTCCAGTTATTAGACAGCGCGAATTTCCTCTGCTGGTACTAGTCTTCGACCTATTTCTTGAAGATATAGCAATCCTCAATTGGGTGGCTCACCATTCTATGATAGGAGCAGTAGTTAGGGTTGTTGACATTGCCGGGTTGTGGTGGACGCCGCTGGTTTGGCAATGTGATGAGTTTATTATGCATTGCCAATTCAAAAAGTCTCCTTGTCTTATCACGGGGAAACGAGTAAGCGCGTCGTAGTCTTTCCTCTAAGGATGGGTGCAGACGCGCGTTGTTTGGTGAGCTGCCGGTTTTGGATCGCTCGGCCGTTGTTGTGTATTAGCAACGATGGTCACTTTCCCTTTACCCTTAGCATTTCGAGGGTCCTTATTTGAGGAGGAAGGCTCGTGGCCCATCTGGTCCATTTGGGCAAGTTTATCAATCAGAACCTGGAAGGTTGTTGGTTTGAAGAATGTCATGAACCGGGACACTGTCGTTTGAGGATCAAGGGTCCCGATGAACATGCCTACGGCGGGAGATTCTTCGATGCGCTGTTCGCACTTAGACCATAGGTTCCGCCACCGGATCGCGTACCGGACCCAAGTTTCTCCTGGCCTTACCCTGGTATTGATTAATGCCGTGATCAGGGTGCGCTCGCTTGCGCTGGCAAAACGCTGTGTGAACAACAGTTCCATCTCTGTGAATGTCTTTACGGAGTCATTTGAGAGCTCCGAGTACCATTCAAAGTTTGTTTCTGACAAGCTGCCAACAAACTGGAGAAGAAACGGTTTTTCGTCGCCTCCTGTGTTGCCGCACAGAGCTCTGAACTGTGTGACGTGCTGATGGGGGTTGCATGTCCCTTTGTATACATGGAACTTAGGGATCGTATATCCCGGCAGGTACTTGATTTGATCATACCACCCTGGATACAGTTGCCCAGTTCTGATGATTTGGCCAGCCGCTTCATTTACTTGATAAGCTCTTATTTGTTGAGCATTATAATCATCAAGAGCTGCCTTGGAGATCGTTTCCTCCGTGGCTGTTGATAAAGCCGGAAGAGGGTTTAATGTTTCCCCTCTGTCATCCTTGATGATTATCGGCGGATCCTCGGCTGGGGGTTCTGGTTGGATCATCATTCCAACCATGTCCTGAAACAAGTGCGCCATCTGCTTCATGTTAGCAGCTTGTTCAGCGGCTTCTTATCTTTTCTTTCGAGCACCCTTCGCAGGAAATATGTATCGGTCTCCTGCTCTAGGCGCTGTTCGACCGCTGGATCCAAACGTTCTTTCTGTCCGCTAAGTGCTGCCATTTTGGTTAGTATTTCCTGGAGCTTTTGTTGTTGCTCCTGAGCTTTTATCAGCGACCGAGTTTGCGGTCGGTGACTCGCCAAAGCACGGCTTCTTATTTCATGGAAGCCATGTGGAACGTATGTACGATCATGCCCCCAGACTTAGGGCGCTTGGGTCCATTGCCTTTGGAATTTGCCGCCGGCGGTGGGATTTTCTCCAGCCTCGTCCTTTTGTGGGAGGTTGAAGTTGAAGGAGCCATTGTAACAGGCTCCCTTGTAGAAGAAATTTCTCGCTGTATGACAGGGGAGTGGTCCTTTTCTTTCCGAGCCTTAATTTTTTCGGCCGAGGAGAGTAATATTTGTTGATTACAGAGTCCTGGACTTTTCGCCAGACCCTATGAATTTGCGAGGAGAGCCGGTGAAGGGGCTGCTTCGGCTTTACCTGCATAGTAACCTCTGCAGGTGGGGGAGATTTCTTTAGTACAGCCGTTGGAGAGTTCTTGAGTACCCTTCTGAGCAGATCAATTCTGTTCCTGGTTAGAACAGCAGCGTCAACTTCCACCATTGGGGCTGGTAGGGTAAGTCTAGAAGGGGAGTTGCCCCCAGCTTTTCTCACTCGGCGCCAGTGGCGACGTCAAGCGTGTCTTGTAGAAGGGACCGCCTCAGTTTGGAAGCGTGTTCTTCGTGCCCACGGCTTTGCTGAGGGGCTGCTGTTAGTGTTAGCATGTTGAAGACAAAGTTTGGGGAGGGCCGGACAATCTTTCGAAGATCGACTTTCTGATGGGGGAAGCACCTTTGACAACTTCGCCTGCAGTAGGAGTTGGGAAGGCTATCCGTTTTGGGGCAGTCCCTTCAGGTATCATAAGCCACTTTGCGGGCCCGTTTGAGCTTTTTCTCAACCTATTGAAGACCGAGACATCAGATTTGGACAGCCCATTGAGAAGGGCCGTTGTAGTCGCCATTCGATCGAAGACCGACCTCTTGGGAGCTTCTTCTTGCGGCGCTGAGGCACCGAAACTCACTGGTGGAAGCATGGTCCCAAAGAACAATCCAGTAGTGTCTTGTGTTGCTTGCCCAACCGGTATTGAAAAGATAGATGCCGCATTGGGCCCGTAGGTCACTCGTCTAGTTGGGGTGGAACGAGAGTTGCTGCTGCAAGAGGTGCAGTTAGAAGCCATCGATTTTTTCTGCACAGGAGCAAGACACCAAATTTTAGTATCTCGAATCCAAGGGCAACCATAACGAACCGCGATTTTGTTCGTGAAACACGACACACAAAGTGTGGAGTGGAAAGAGAAAAAGGTCCCACAGGACGTGCCAGAATCTGTTCACTGCCGAAAGACCGGACTTAGACGTTGGGACGTCTGTCCTGAATTTGGGGGCAGACGCTATTTGGACTTATCCATCCACCTCTCTGAAGATACCAAATTGATTTATTTTTGAAGATCTGGGATCAAGTTCTTCTTTAAGAACTAAGTTCTTTTATAGGTTCTTTTTCCTTTTGTTTTCCTTTTAGACCTAGTTCTTTTCTGAATCTTTGATTCTCAAGAACAAGATCTTCCAGATGAGAATTAAATTCTCAAATTGTGGGAGACTTGTTTTGTAGATCTCTGATCCAGAGAAAGAACTAAGTTCTTGTTGGGATCCGGCGCCCGTGCCGTGAAGGCCGCGGGTGAGGCGGAAGCGAAAACAAAAACTTTTTGCAGGCACCGGACGCTCACACCTGAGGATACAAACCAAACCCCCTAAACTAATAAGCTAAAACATGCAAGGTTGAGAAATACAGCCTTTTCCGCGTGTCCACCCAATTGTGGGAGTCCCCTCCAAGCTCGTAGCCGCCGGGAATGCGCTTGAGCATCGATCACTCTTGCCGAAGATGATCCACCTGAAGGAACATGGAGGAGGCTCTGACCGACCGTCCAAAGTTGCTAGGTCTGGATGGCCGATGATGTAGGAATACTTCACTATATTTTTCTCTCTAGAATCTTGCTTTATAATGATAGCAAGAAGAAGAAGGAGAAGGAGAAGATGAAATCAGAGCTAACCATGGAGGAGATGAGGAAAAATATCATCAAGTGAATAAGTGTTTTAAAGCATGGCTATATAAATCAACCATGATGCAATAGTGCATCCAAATGGATTTAACAATATAAAACAAAGTCGTGCATCTCTACATTGTTCACACCATACTTCACTTTCTCCACTTTCCACCTCATTTCCTTATTTTTTTTTTCTAAAAAGAAAAATAAATATGAGGTGTCCATCTTCTAGAAGCATTCCCGTATAAATACGGAATACTTCACCTTGTATATGTATTGCTACACATACGCGTATCCGTATAAAAATACGGATAGTACCAAAGAAAGAAAATGAATAGTGAACAATAATACTAAAATATATATATCAAAATACATATATAAATTATTAAATCAAAACCTGATTTAATAATCCGGCTTAATCCTAAGCCGGCTAGTATTATCAACCGTCCGATTAAAATCCATGTATCACGTACACGTATTTAATCGGACCCCCTACACGTACCACCGTACGGCTCCTACATCTGTCGCCTGAACTGGGAAAATCCTATGTGTGGGACTCTAAAGACTCGACAATATGATGGCAGTGGATTTAACCACAAGCACGTCGGTGGAACTAGCTGTACGTAACGGCTACCCAGGTACTTGTCGAAAAAGGGGTCGACAATCAAGTGCGTCCTTACCCTACTGAGCATGAATGTGACAATCTCCGTACAGTCCGGTCTCTTCGTCAAAGAGTATTGCATATCGGATCTAGGGGTGGATAACGTCAGACCCCTACTAACTTGATAAGTCATGTCTGAGTCTAGCTCATCACCAACTGAGACACTAATGATCAACTATCAGTAAATCTGTCCTACCATGGCCACGGATTTCTGGTGATAGCCAACTGAACACAGCGCGACATCGACTCCTAATACCAGGAGAGATGAATCCCTGACAGTCGACCACTGCCTCCATTTGGCTCGGGACTGTACCCAACTAAAACTGTTTGCATGACTTCTTTGAGCCGTGGTAGGATAGTAATCAAAGTACAGTGGGAACTCACACGAGACAAATGATGACTTTAGGTCAAAGGACTAACCTGTACTCATGTCACCTGAGAACTTCCATCTAACGATAGGTATAATACCATCTAGAAGTTATCGGCGAGTCCGTCCAGTGTACTCACCTCCAGTAAGCACCTGTATACTATCTTAGGTGACATAACACTAATGGCTTGTGAGACTAGCCACCGCCCCTCGTCGGGGTCTCGAAAAGTATACACTAGTCTACTCTGGAATATTGATGTCCAGTCTCTATACTCCCACGACTAGGGACATTTAAGGATGTACTTATAGACCACCCAGCTCTTACATATATGATCGCCATCATAATAGTGGTAGTTAAGAAAGAATCGTTTGAGCTCTATCAACATGTAATAGTGATTTGCAATACCACATAATGCATGTAAATGATGATAAAGACAAACCAGATAGTATACTATCATTTCGAATAAGATTGTTCTACCTGTATAGGTCCTCCCTCAATTATCATAATCACGTTGCTGCATTTACAATAATTTCCTTGAGGGTACTATATCCAACAATCTTCCACTTGCACTTAAGGCTAATTATTGCGGTATCGCATACCCACATCCCGTGTGCTATCGAATACCCAACTTCTCTACTAATCAGTTTCTCAAATCTCATTTGAGAAACATCCGTGTTTGAGAAATAGCCTCAGTGAGCGGATCCGCTATAATGTTCCAACTTTATCTCTCTATATCTCAACTTTGCGGAGATGAACAATCTCCCAATCTGAGCGATATCCTGCTTCAAGAATTTTTCTGGATACCTGATGGGACCAAGTTCATTAACGAACAACTTCTATCCAATAAAATTCTTGGGCTGTATCCTCTGTTGAGTTATAACCGGCATTCTGCATCATGATTACCTCAGTATCCTTATTGGAACACTTTACACTGATCCTCAGAAGAGGCTAAACTCATAACTTGATTGCATCTCTGTCAACCAGGTCACCTTGGAAGCCATAACCGATAATCGCCTCCCGGAGGAGGCTGCCGTTACCAAATCCCAAGAATATCCTCTTATGTTCTTTACTGCTTCCCTTTGTTTCTCTAGGATTGGATTAATATCTGTTTGTTGCAACTAGTGCAACAGCAATATATGGTGTTGTACAAGACTGTGCATGATTGACTCAATTGCTTAAGCAAATGATATGTCATTCATGTCAGTCCCTCTCTTCATCAGACATCTATTTAAATAGGGTGACTCCATCACTTGCGAGTACACCACCACACCAGAAGTCGTCCATTCTAAAATACTTTTAGAATACTGTCTAAGTATCCGATTTGGGAAACTTCCAAAATTTAAATCTAAAACCATAGATCTAGTCACCAGAACTCCTGATATACTATCCATATCCAACGTGGAGAAAACACTGTGTGACAACCAAAATCTGAACGATTGTAATATAGGAACATCACTTCCTATCCGGAGTATGTCATCTAAAACATGGACAGTACTCCCTACATCCTTCTTACTAGGTTCATCTTTGTTTTGACGAAGTCAATCACCTTGACTGTCACATCAATAACAGATGATCCGTCTCCGCTACCCTTGCTTTAGTCTAGGAATAGACATAAGTATCTTGCACACCTTTCGCTGCTCCCACTAACTACGATAACCCTCTAGCAGAGTCATATACACGTGCACTTCCAAAATCTCATTTGGTAAGACGTTATAGTCACCCACCTGCTAGATATCATAGCCATGAACTGCATCAGTGCCAAAACATATCCATATGGACTTCAGCATAGACACTGATGTAAAAGTCACATCACAATCCACAACGGGTATTTGATGAAAACCCTTCACAACAACTCTAGCCTAATTAGGTAAGCATATTTCCACCTGCATAGATCTCGAAAGATCTAGCTACTCCTAATAGGTTTTTCCCCTTAAGGAGCATCCAGCAAAATCCAAAATCCATAATTTTCTGAAGTGCGTGGAGTCCATCTTGGGTATGAAGCATTTGGTCACCTTGAAGTTACCACTTCTTATGACCTACTGATAACTAGTAGGGTCATCATTAACATGATGCTGACCTCCCTGTCACCATCTATGAGAAAAAAGAAGTGTCTTTCGGATGTCTGAGGTCACCTACTAAAATTTGCGGAGTGGCTGATGGTTTGTCAAGTCCAATTGAATCCTTAAGTTCTACTAAATTTTTGGTAACCGTTTGTGGTTCTGGAATCACTTCCAATTCTACCATACACCTACTAGTTTCTTTTGCAAAAAGATATTTTTATAAAAATATGGCGAGTCAAGAACAATATAACTATTGATCTTGAAAATGGTAGAAATAATATCCTAGTGAATGCTTGGGATAATCTACAAACCGCCATTACCGAAGCGTACCTCGAGTTTGTCCGGATTCTGCTTTTAGACAGAAACTGGATAACTCCATATCTTAACAACCTGAAAATATGCAACCATTCTATGTCCATATAGAATCAATGCACTAATTTAGATGGAACCAGATTCAAATATCATGCAGCTGTTTCAAGTGCATATCACCTAATGGAAAAATGCCAATACAACATTACTTATCATGGAGCGCATCCACCGATGAGTAACCTGTGAGAGAATCAAGTTCTCGATATTACTATGATGGAATACCTAGCATAAGTATCTACATCTTCGACCACCTCGAAGAATCCCGATACTTCCAACGTGCGGTTCTCTACTTTATTCTTATACCTATAAATTTCTCAAAATCTTTGACCTTGCATTACTATGAATGCGTGTCTAAAACCAGAGAACTCATAGATAATCCTGAATGAAGTAAGAGTACCAATCTCTTGTCCCGAAGGACACTGGACAACATACACTTTCAGGTATAAGTCCCAAGAGTATACCAACTCAAATTCAGTGTTTTGTAAATTGAAAACAGTATCTTGGTTATGAATGTCTTACACCGTTATTCAATGCACCTTACCTTATCCTGAACTGATAAAGGTAAATGTTTACAACATAATTTTCAAAATGTATATCTCACTTTACAAAAATAAAGGTACAGATATTTCATTTTAAAATCTGCTGCATAACAACGGTTATTCGAAACCAAATATTTGCCGTCACACAAAAACCAGGCGATTTAATCCAATATCACCAATTACAACGAATTTTTATATTAAGGATCAAATCACCCATTTCCCAATATTCTACTCATATTCATCATTTGTAACACCGTACAGATGTGAGATCCAAAACTGGTAAATATATACCCTAGAGCCAGAATTGATTGGGAAAACAGTTCTCCATTACACATACATGGAAAAACCAAAACATGAAAATGTTTCATTGTGGATGGTCATGTATTCCTAGTAATGCCTTTTCTATTATCCAGATTCAAGACAGCAGTCGCAATTTCCTTTGCCCTCACTTCAATCCTTATATATGTCTCTACATCGTACCTTCTGCACACCGTCCCTGCGCTAACTGGTTTTCTTCCTTCCCTATCTCTCGGCACCATCCTAAGGTTTGGAAGAAGACTATCCAATAAGCGTAACAGGTGTATTCTCCTAATCAAGAAGCTCTCGCAATCTGAGAGAAGGTAAAGGGATGAGACAACCGAATAATCCTATTCAATTTCTTCAGAACCTCGAATGAAGTAACTTCTTCGAGTTCGTGTGTAACTATACGATGGACGTTCCAAGCAATATGGATCATCATAGCGATATGACGTGTTCTGATGAAATGCAAAGGGTAAAGTAGGAGTGGCAGGGATATATACGACTTTATCGTAAATCAAGGCAAGCCAAAGCTAAATGGTGTAAGAAAGTTCAGTCAAATTGGTTTATGAGTTTTTAAGGTAAATCATGGGTCGCTGTACCAGAGAGATAGAAAAGAAACACCCAGCATGCACTCTATCAAGATCAGATTGGTTTTCACTTTATCTGATCAGGATGGCTCCCACTGTTTTCTCGAATTCTCCTTCAAACCCTAGAAGGTGAACTAGTTGGGATCATTTAAGTGAAAAATCTCCCGAGGAGTAATACGTACTCATCAGTGGGAATCGGAACCCAACTATCATCATGTGATAACTGATGGAATCCACTCAAGTCACCACACTCCAGAAGGTATGCGCATTCCTAGCAAGTTTCCCGTATGTTTGAAACTCCCGATATGGTTTTTGTCCCTGGGACCCAAGTGACCTTGACTGAGCCAACATATCAAAGGGTCCTAGTCAAGCTCAACCCATCATTATCTGTATTTCATTAAACCCACCCGTACGAGTTCTTGACTGAGCCAAAATGACCGTACGACTGTCCTAACTAATCGCATCTAGTGCTACAGAAAAGTACTACATAACTACCGATCACTACGCATCGGCTGAGCACGACATACGTAGCATGAATACAAAGCAATACTGATCTGAAATGGCAGAGGGCTACGGCTGGTTTTTGGCGAAAAACCTTTAACGCAATGAACTTGATATCGTTGAAGGAACTCGAGTGGGTTTGAAATGGAGTGGTTTAAGCTCCGCTTTTTAAAACTAGTAACATAAACTTTTGCTTAAGAGTGAACTCCCAATGAAGGGATCAAAGCTCTTCCCTCATAGAATGAGGTGCGGAATATTCCTAACCGAATATCTCTATGCAAAGCAAAAAATATGATTATGAGTTTTGAAGAAAACCGAGTAGTTTTAAAATTGGTTTCGACAACATCATTTAGGTTTATTTTTCCTTGCATTATATCGATAATGCGTTCCCATCATTTTATATTTCCAAGCCACAAAAGAAAAAACCAAAATAACATGCTTTTTATATGCCATCCGTATTCGCCACGGGGCCCCGTCATGCACCGTTAGGTTACTTAACTAACGGCAGAGCGGGGGATGGACTAGCGTGGATGCAAAACATATAGAAGTATCTACTAAATATATATATATATATATGTATATATATATGTGTGTGTGTGTGTGTGTGTATGTGTGTGTGTGTGTGTATCAACATCGTAGGCAGATAATAGTCATCACATTAAATAAAATCATCAAAAGCATGCGAACAACAATATGGAATAGTGGATAATCTAGGAGCCCCGCGTTTTATTTGAGCCATAAATGAAACACGGCATTCTCCGGTCGTGTGGATAGCCAGTGCAATGAAGAGCCTAGACCCCTACGAGTGAGACAAGTTACCCGCTAATCCCCGAAGTGAGGCAATCCCAGTTAACAAAGTGAATAGGCCACCCAGCACTTCATGGAATCTGGTAACTTGAGAACCCCTCCATGGATCAACCTATACCCCCTACGAGTGCGGTGAATAGCCCGCCAATTCTAGAGTATGCTCCCCGGTCTCAACGCCATAAGATGCGGGCCTGTTGCCCTTTAGAACCCGGCTATTCGAGCACTCCTCCGTGGGTAATCCTAGTACAGAAAAGAAAATATATATAGAACGGCGACATCGACCTCAACCCGGTCATGCCCCAATCAAGGAATATAATAACTGGCAGTGACGGCAGTCCACATGTCGGACGCTCGCCCCGCAATAATGAATATACAAATGAATATATGTAACATTGCACACAAGGCTATTGTAACAACCCTAAACATTCTATACAATTTTATTCAAAAATACAGAAAGTGGTACTTTTGCCTGAGCACAAGTTATAAGTTTGTTTTGCTTTTGAACAACAAGAAAGAGCTTGTAGCTCATTGGTAAGACCTTGCACTGCTGAACCAAAGCACCAAAGTTCAAATTCCATCAGCCACACATTATTTTTATTTAAAATTCTTTTAATCTTTTAGAAGCCCAAGAATCTATACGTGCACAACTCGTAAAACCAAGAGTCACACATAAAACAAACGGGTCCACGAGATAGACCAAGCGACAAGGGACACGTGGCATAGAGACTCGGGCCGGCGACTCGCCCGACTCGGCCGGCGCCGCCAGCCCGACTCAGCCCGATCCCACTTTTTCTTCAACTCCCAAAGACCTTTGGCCTACCCCACTCCCCCTGTGCTATTTAAAATCCCTGAAATTAAACAGAGAATTAAAACACCCCTTTTAATTTTTTAAATGCAAAATTAAATACAATTTTTATCACACCCTTTCATTTACCCTAAACCCTAATTTTTTCCTATAAATACCATACCTAAAAAAAACCCTCCTCACCTCCAAATCTCTGTCCAAACTCTCAAGAAAATTCCATAGACTTTTTGTATGTAAGTAGAGTTAGCAAAAGGCGAAACTCCGACAAAGTTCCGACGGTGATCCGAGGAGATTCCGGCGTCGAAACGACGCACCGGCGCCTCCTACTTATTCATTTTCCTCTCCTCTACACAATCAACCTGTAAGTCCCTTCTTCCCTTTCTTTTTAATATTCTAAAAATTTAAAATTCTAAAACCCGACGGAAGTGGAGTTAATCCGACTTCCGATTCGGTTTTTCCTTAAAAATCATATTTTTCTTAAACACAAGAATACCAAACTCTTCCATCATGATCATTAAATATTAACAAAACATCTTGACAAGTTTCATATTAAAAGAATTCATATTTCAATTTTTATCGCACTTTTACAGAAAAATACCATATAGTTTAGTTCGACATAAATCATTATAATTCCTTACTATATTTTTAGATAGTTCACGAGGTAATGACCTACCTTCTCACAACACACATCTCTATCATAGCACGATGTCTTTTTGGGAACAATAGAATACGGGAAATACGACTTTATAGTAAAATACCTTTAACTTATAAAACCTTTTTCTTTAAAAAAATGTATTAAACATTTCCATGCAAATGCGACTCTACAACCCATTTTGGGGAACCCCGTTCGGGATGGTGTGGATTATCGTACATCCTCCGGCTTACTAGAGTGAGATGCAGACCTCAGCAAGGAGCATTCGGTCTCGATGGATTTTATACATTTTTCTTAGAAAATGAGATTTTTACAAGAAAATTAATAAATTTATTTTCGTTAAATATGTATATATATATATATATATATATTACCAAAATACTTATTCTAAATATATATATATATATAATATTCCATGTTTCCAAAACTCAAGAGAAGAATTCAAATATTACATGAAACTACCATGATAATTCAAACAATATTCATATTACAAATAAATACCATATACTATGAAATTAGGTTTTATTTCACTAGAAATGTCACATTGATAAAATACACATCAATGAAAACTATAAAGACGATAATAAAATACTTGAGGTGTATTTTGAAAATTATACAAAATAATTTTTACATACAACCCCCTCAAGTTATACTAAATTACAATAAGGACCCTAGTAAACATAGGTTTAAGCGAGACCAGTCTCTTGAGCCTCAGGGAGCCGGAGATATATGTGCTTGCCTATTTAAGTTAGACAACTTAACAAACGGTGTTATGAACACGGTAATCGTCTTTGAAAAAGACAAAAATCCTGTCGTCCATGTGCAGCGGTTACCAATAACAACAAAACATAATTCATGATTCAATTTCTTTTCTAATTATCTGACTTAGACCGAGTCTCGATATAATCAATCTGACTTGAATGAGATTCAAGTATATATATAACAATTCAATATGAATCCATGAATCCATATAATCAATTTGTTCAATCTATTCAATCTGTATTGACCGAACCGAACCATGAATATATTCCATCTACATGTTAATCCATTATATCCGTTCCATTACTGATATCATGGTTTCGGCAAGTCATCCATCTATATACAATATACAATTCAAACAATACATCAATACAATTAAAATATCGCGGGGTTTATAACGGGTAGATTGGTACGGAAGGTTTTAGAAGTGGCACGAGACAGCAACCATTAAGACATCTAACCTGAATTCAATTGCCGTTATACCGTGGCTAAACGATTCCTTGTATTTTGTCCACCGTAGTCTCTGGTCTATTGAGACTCCTCTCGTATACACCGGCCTCTTCTGTACCAATGTACAAATAACAGCGTTAACAATATAATACAACTTTAAAAGTTACACACACTCTCTCTATCTATTCTATTTCTCCCTCATCTTTGGGACTTATCGAGCGATTTGTTTGCTGACGACATTCTCTTTTTTCTTCTTTGGAATGTCGTCAGGTGAATCGGATTCACTGGAGATCCATCCCACCAGCGAGAATTTGGACCAGCTAGCTTTCGACCCAGAACTTTAGATTCCTTGTACACATTTACATTCTATATTTTCCATTTCTGTTATGTCACTGTTTAAGTATTGCTTTCAATTCCATGTATTTACTTTTGTGATGTATTGTAAAAAGAATGTTAATAAATAAAGTTGCTTTTCATTGCATTTCTCTTTTGTATATTTCTTTTATATTGCTTAGTTACGCTTAGAGTATTTACTTCAGAGTAAATACGTAGCGGCCAGTCGAGTCCCCTTCGCCGTACACCAGGAAGCGGGGCGTGACAGCTATCCATCACGACAATCCGCACAAACTATAACCATATATATATATATATATATAACCGCAGAAGCAAGCAACACCAGAATGTGTGCAACCCGTCTAAATGAACATATAGCAATTAGACGACGTTCATCAACACATATACAACCTCACAGATACCGACGATGCAAAAGTTTTGAGTTTTTAAAACTCCCGAGTTGTTCCAAAGCTAAGATGACACAAAGTGAAATCTGGGATAAATCAAACAACATCAAAAATACCATTTTACAAAACCCAGCACACACCATGAAAACGAGCCCCATACATGAACAGTAAACCGGTGAGGCCGGCTATATTAGGAATCTTGTCGGGCTAAACTTGATGGAATTGTCTCGTTTTCATTGTGTGTCTCTATTTAGTCTAGATGAAACTTCCGCACTTGTTTAAAAAAATTAGAGATAAAAAATATTTCGATAGAAACCTGGTTTTCGAAATCGGTGTTTTCGGTTTTGAAACTTAAGCATCGTCAAACACTAGTTTATGGTGTTTGGATGGATTAGATACTATGTTGGGATCCGGCGCCCGCGGGCGAGGTGGAAGAAAAAACAAAAAAAATTTGCGGGCACCAGACGCTCACACCCGAGGATACAAACCAAACACCCTAAACAAGTAAGCCAAAACATGCAAGGTTGAGAAATACAACCTTTGTCGTATGTCCATCTAATTGTGGAAGACCCCTCCAAGCTCGTATCGCCGGGAACGCGTTTGAGCATCGACCATCCTTGCCGAAGATGATCCACCTGAGGGAACACGGAGGAGGCTCTAACCGACGGTCCAAAGTTGCTAGGTTTGCATGGCCGGTGATGTAGGAATACTTCAATATATTTCTCTCTCTAGAATCTTGCTTAAAAATGATACCAAGAAGAAGAAGGAGAAGGAGAAGATGAAGCAAGAGCTAACCATGGAGGAGATGAGGAAAAATATTATCAAGTGACCAAGTATAGAAAAGCATGGCTATATTAAATCAACCATGATGCAATAGTGCATCCAAATGGATTTAACAATATAAAACAAAGCCATGCCTCTCTACATTGTTCACACTATGCTTCACTTTCTCCACTTGCCAACTCATTTCCTTATTTGTTTTTCTAAAAAGAAAAACAAATATGAGGTGTCTATCTTCTAGAAGCATTCCCGTATAAATAGGGAATACTTCACCTGGTATATATATCGCTACACATACGTGTATCCGTATAAAAATACGGATAGCACCAAAGTGAGAAAATGAATAGTGAACAATAATACTAAAATATATATATCAAAATACATATATAAATTATTAAATCAAAACCTGATTTAATAACCCGGCTTAATCCCATACCGGCTAGTATTATCAACCGTCCGATTAAAATCGGTGTATCGCGTACACGTATTTAATCGGACCTCCTGTATGTACCACGGTACGGCTTCTACATCTGTTGCCTGAACCGGGAAAACCCTCTGTGTTGGACTCTAAATACTCGATAATACACTGGAAGTGGGTTTAACCACAAGTACGTCAGCGGCACTAGCTGTACATAACGGCTACCCAGGTACTTGTCGAAAGGGGGTCGACAATCAAGTGCGTCCTTATTCTACTGAGCCTGAATGTGACAATCTCCGTACAGTCCGGTCTCTTCGTCAAAGAGTATCGCATATTGGATCGAGGGGGTGGGTAACGTCAGACCCCTACTAACCCGATAAGCCATGTCTGAGTCTAGCTCATCACCAACTGAGATACTACTAATCAACTATCAGTAAATCTCCCCTACCGTGGCCACGGATTTCTGGTGATAGCCAACTGAACATAGCGAGACATCGACTCTTAATACCAGGAGAGACGAATCCTTGATAGTCGACCACCGCCTCCATGTGGCTCGGGACTGTACCCAACTAAAACCAGTTTGCATGACTCCTTTGAGCCGTGGTAGGGTAGTAATCAAAGTACAGTGGGAACTCACACGAGAAAATAATGACTTTAGGTCAAAGGACTAACCAGTACTCATGTCATCTGAGAACTTCCATCTGACGATAGGTATAATACCATCTAGAAGTACTCGGCAATCCGTCCAGTGTACTCACCTTCAGTAAGCACATGTATACTATTTTAGGTGACATAACTCCAATTGCTTGTGACATAACAAAAATGAAGACTTTATCTCTGTGTTCTCTTTACCTCGGTTCACTTTTTTGAATGGGGAACCTTCCTCATTGAATTAAATTCTTTATTGTTTTTAAAGCTCTCTTATTTTTTTAGAAGCTTTTAGGGTATTTTTTCTGTGATCTCTCCTCTGTTTTTTGGTCTCTGTTCCGTCTGTGAGACTTGAAGTCTCGGGGCCTTTATATAGTGGAGGCAAATTGTTAATTAGTTTTGAGAAAATCTCTCATTGAGAGATTCCAATTGATTTAGTTGGACTCAAAATTGATTTGGGGAATTTTACCCACCGTTGGATCTTTTGATCCAAGGATTTCTGTTTTACAGAACGTGTTTTCTTGTTTTTAACAAGATTGGGGAAATATTTTCCTATATACAGAATTTATTCTATAAAATGGTGATTTTTTAATCACTATTGGATTTTTAATCCAAAAGTTCTCTGTTTTACAGATAGTAATCTCTTTTTATTCAGAAAGATTGACGGAATATATTCCTAAAATAGAATTTTATTCTATTATTGGATCATTGATCCAACCGGGAGTATTTTTCTTATTTAGAGAGATTTGGGAGATATTTTCTCCTAATAGAATTTGATTCTATATTTTGATGATTTATCAACTCCGTTGGATATTTGATCCAACGACTCTGTTTAACATAGAGTATCCCAAATTTTTATGTAGAATTTAATTCTATTGATTTTGATTTAGGCGCTGGCGCTGTTCATAACAGAATACTGCATTTTATACCGCCCATTCTTATGCTCGTGTGTTTATAGGTAGGTGCTTTTAATTCTTGTTTGTTACATATTTACAGAGTACAGGTTTCCAGTCCAAATATTGCAAATCAAGACAAAATCTCCACAGTTACACCAAATACAGAACATCTGTCACAGCAGATAAAAGCCGGGTTCCGGTCATCCATATCCGTCCAGTGCCGAGTATCAGTTCCAGAGACAAGACATATGACAGTGGTCATTCGTGTCTCGGACAAGCACAGAGCACGAGGGGGGCTGCACAAGAATCAATGGGTGCGCGGAGCTCGAGGGAGATAAAGTCAAAAGTAAAGAAAAAGATAGCAATCTTGGACTAAGAATTCTGAAGATATTCTGGAAGATTTTGTGCAGTTTGAAGTTTTCAAACACGAGGAAAAAGTAAACCAGGAGATCACCCAAAAACCGAGGACCCAAATCCCCTATACGGCCGCGGATCCGCGGCCAATAGGGGGTATTGGCCGCGGAAACGCGGCCGTACTGTGGCTTCAGCGTGTCATCTTTTAGGGGCTTTTTTGTAACTTCCCATAGGTTCTGAATGTTGCCCTAGATTTCCAGATCCCTGCCTATAAATACTCCAGAACTGAGCTAAGTCAAGGGTCCAATTCTAAGTTCATTCTTTGTTCTTCTTTCTTTTTAGGATTTAGTCTTCTTCTTCTTCTTCTTCATTCTTTTTCCTTGAAAATTGTAGTGAGAGCTTTTTGAGTGGGAGATCAATGAAGATGAGGGCTTTTTGTATCATTCTCTTTTGTTTCTTCTTCCCCTTGAGATTCTTGCTTTCTCTTGATCATTCAACCTCTTCATTGAGCTTGAATGGTTAAGGGTTAGTTATTGATCTCAAGGATCGTATTTTCTTATGGAATTAGCGCTTCATTTCACATGCGTTCTCTACCCTTCCCTTGATCTTGCAACCTCTTGATTGAGCTTGCAAGTTTAAGGGTTGGCTATTGATCACATGCTTGTCTTGAGTTCTAGTTTCTTGTTCTTTTTATCGCTTTTTATTACTTGCTTATTATTATCTTGCTTTACTTTCTTGCAATTTAATTCATGCACTTAATTACTTGTAATCTTTTCTTTTCTTTGTTCTTTTCTTTTGCTCTCTTTTGTTCATTTTGTGAATGGTTGTTATTATTGTTGTTAAGATGAAATACGGTATTGTAAGTTAATATCTTCTTTCTCATTTCCTTTTCCCGTTATTTTCCATTGAACTCCGCCCAAACCATACGCAAGCGCTCCGTTAGGCACCCTACCCTAACAAGGTAACGGTGATTCCTAACCGCGACCGGTTGCGTTCGGTTTGGCCGGAGGCGAAAGCAAGAGACAAGAACGGAAGGACAAGGGTGAATAAGCCGTATTCCACGAATACCGCGCTTAAATCCCCTAATCCACGTTGTTGCCGATTGCTTTAGCTTCAATTGGTCAAGACTCGGCTCAAAGGTTTTGAGTACGAATTTCATTAGCTTACAATCTCGTATCTTTTTCTTAACAACTTTATATTTGCAAATAATACACATAGGTTAGATCAAACAAACATATACTCATTCTTTATTGACCCGTCTAAAACAAGAAAGGACATATAACCATCTCCCTGTGGATCGACCCGTGCTCAACCGGCTAGCTGCATAGCGACACCGTCTTGATTGCGGTTAACTTCAATTCTTTCAATCAAATGGCGCCGTTGCCGGGGAGACGGTAGCGTATTTTCTTTCTTGTTATTCGGGTTAATATTCTTTTTGTATATATTTATAAAAAAAAAAAATTCTTTTCGTTTTTTTTTGATCAATTTTGTGGGCAACAGTGCAGATTTTTGCAGATTTGCAAACTGCGATTGTGGGGAGCAAAGTGTACATTCAAGGCTAAGGTGATTGCAAAGTACAGTGCCAAAGATCTGGGTAGTTTGACCCGCGCAAGCGAACTTTTCAAGCTTACCGGATTTGATTCAACGGGGGTTTCCTAACCCAAAACTTAACGGTACGTACTTTACTAACATCTTCTTCTCAAATCCGACGCATCCAATATACTATTCTTTGCAGGATTCTTTGCAAGTTCGCTAGCAAACGCTAAAAATTGACTAACCCATTTGTTGCAGTGCCGCGCTTAAACTAAAAAAAACGATTTTTTGATTCTTTATAGAATTTTTATTGAATTGCGCATTGCATACATTAATACGGACTTAAGGGCAAGCGAACCCCACAATATACGGTAAAGGATTTCATCACCTTTTCCGTGGCCCACAAATCACGAACTTGAGCATAACGTTTACCTGCACAAATTTTAAAAGAAATTAGACTTTAAGCCTTAAGGACTTCGCGCTCACTAGGAGAAGTTAACTGTGTTTAGAACCTCGCTTAACGGTATATTGTTTACGAGGTGTCTAGGAAAGTGTTAACGGCGCAACCGCCAAAAGAGAAAGGGTTATTTAATTAAGGAACTTCGCGAAAGCGTTGGAAAACCTCCCCTTATCTCTGCACTTACCTGGCCTCGTGATCAGTGTATCTTGAGCCCGTTTCTCGACACAGTTTTACTTCGACAATCAAGTTCTGGAGCAGGTCTAGTTGACCTAGGTGAACCCTAGAACGATTAGGTGTGTGGTATTTTTGTGTCGTGATTGTTTTTGTCCATATTTTTTTTGTGTATATTTCATTCTTCTGTTAATATATAAACTATAAAAAAAAAATATCACATTCTTTTTCCCCTCCTTTTCTCTACCTTTCTTTCTCTCTCTTCATATCATGGGTACCCCACCTCGAAAAACTCTTGCCGAACTTTGGTACCCGCAACCAGACATTACTTCTTACGGTTCTTGCTTTGGCCGAACTTCGAACGATCCATCCATGCCAAAAATTTCATTGAAAGATCGGATAGACGCGTCTAGGACAAACAATTTGACTCCGCAATCAACTTCGTATCAACCATTTCAAACATTCACCCCTTCTTACGTTGATACCCCTCCTTCGAGTCATGTTGCAACTCCAAGACCTATGTCTATTGCAGAACGTATTGAACAATCTCGTAGCCGATCTTTCACTCCTGTCACCACTTCAAATTCTTGGGATCAACAATTTCATTCACCTTCTTATCCAAATGTTGATCCTACCCATGTCCAACCATTCAATTCCTACCAGTCCTACCCTACTTTTTCACCTTCCCTAGACATTGTTTCTGAACCGCCATTTGGGAATTTTCAATATCCAAACAACTTTGAATCTTTTACTGAAACCCCTTCAGAACCAATGTCTAGTCTAGAACAGTCCTTGGAAGACTTTAGGGTAGCGTCAAGCCAACAGATGATGGATTTGAATGCGTCCATGGACGCCCTCATACAACCTAGTGACACGGTAGCTAGTTTTCAACTAGCTCCAAATTTTCCAATGTATGAAGAGGCGGTAGGACAGGATGTGAATTTGAGTGGAGAAAGTGAGCTGTATACCCTTCCAAATCAAACCTACCCGTCTCAAATTGAATCCCACAACTCCTGTGTTGAAAGTCTATCAAGTGTCCCAAATGAATTATCAGTTGAAGATAGAATGTTTAATGAGTTGTGCGACTTTGTAGTATTTGATTTGCCAAATTGTGAAGGGACCTTACCAAGTGAAACCACACCCAATCCTTTTGACCTCTACACCTCCATCTTAGAACCTGAATTGATTGAAATCCATGCTTTTGATGAGGTGTCTGAGAAAATTGACTTTCACTTGATTAAGGATATTGACGCTGGGACTATTTTGGTTGATGAACCCGTAGATTTGACTGAGTTTTTCTCTCCAATTCATCATCCCGAGTCATTAAATGTTTTTCCCGAACAACATATGCGTCTGGACTTTGATGAAATATGCATGGATGAGCTTAACTTTGACTTTGAGGATATTTTTGAGGATGAAACAGTTCTAGATGATGAGTCGGATTTTCCAATTCATCCTGTTCCTTTCACTGACTGTGTACACCCTCCAGAACCCTTAACCGATACCCTTCCTCAACCACTTCCCTCCATCCTTTCCATCGTTCCGACCTTGCAAGAACCCGTACCATTTTCACTTCCTGTGTCTGGTTTACCGAGTTCGGCGTACCCATGGGTTCTTACGAATCTTGAGGGATTTGACCCAATCTCTCGCCGGGTTAATAGATTAGCACAATCGCTGTTTACACATCGCTCATCACAAATTGTGCTAATCTATTCACTCCATTTCCTCCCTCAAGTTCGTATTCCACTTCTTTTTCCCTTCCGCCATTCTTCTTCCTCTCATATACCGAGACCGTATCCCGCTTCTCTCCGCATACGGTCTCGCGTATTCTCCATTTCTTTCCTCTTCACCTTCTTTCACCAGCCACTGCTTTATCACGATAAGATATTTCAATGGTTGGTACTAATTTTTGGCCTGTGTAAGGTCTTGTATAGCTTGATACTGTTCTTTCCCCCCTAAACCTGAACTTCAACGCCTAACAGTGGAAACAATGTTTTACTTAAGTTTGGGGGGAACACCTTTTTTGTATATATTTTTGGTTTTTCTTTTTGTATATAATTTGTTTTTAGGGGGAGCGCCGACAATTTTGACCCTCTTGGTATAACCTGACAGTGAGGGCACTGTCAAGTTTAAGTTTGGGGGTGTGCTCGGTAAGCTTTCTTCCTTCGCATTCATTTGTATATTTTGCATTTGCATACCCTATTAAAAACCCACAAAAAATTAAAAATTTTCCAAAAAATATAAAAACTTTGTCGTCAAGTTAGCTAATAGGGTAACATAGATCTTTATTCCGAAAGTTTAGTTGATATGATAGAAATAACTAAATTCTAGGCTTAGGGATTGAAAACCCTAAAAATAACCCTCATTCTGTCTAACTTTGGTAAGTATACGTCCTTACAGTTTTTTTGAGAAATAGGTAATCTTGAGTTCAGTTCTTGAGTTAAGTCAAGATGAAGGGAAAGTATTGATGTTTTACTGAAGGATAAGTCTGAAAAATAGTTTCTTTTCTCGAGTTCAAATTTAGAAAGTATATACCCTACAAACTGCACTTACACGCACCTTGAAACTTGGGATAGTAGAGGATACCTTGAAATACTCTTGCCTGAAAGCCTAGTATGAAAGAAAAAACGGTATTTAAAGCTAAACACCAAAAGAGCATGTTGAAAAATATATCCGGTCTTGAAAAAGAAAAAGAAAAAGAAAAAAAAATAGAATAAAGTCAAGACCTGGAAACTGCTATTTACGCTTTAAAGTTCACACATTCAGTAATCGGTCGTTAGTGCCTCAAGAAGCATTAATAGTCGCATGAAAGGTGTGTGAGCAAATCCGTCCATCCTTAATGAAAAGAAGTAGTATTTGGTATTAGGGCAAGGGTATTATAGCTTGAATTGAATTCTTGAGTGTAGGGGTGCAAATATACACACACGTAGGGGTATACGATCGATGTTTGGACAAAAGATAGAAATAAAGAATAAGACTTGTGTTTTCTATAAAGTTGATAAAAATCCCTGATTTGAGGCCGCACTTTAGAAGGAAAACTCAGAAGAACCAACATCTTTCTAAACTTTTTTGGAACGTATAGGACCTAAGGTTAAATAGATAGGAGGTGTGAAAAATAAGGGTTGGATATTTCTAACTTAGGATGATAGAATTTCTAACGTAAATACTGAACTGTAGGAGTAGAATCAATGTTAACTTATGACACTAGCTTGACGGGATTTTGTGGGTAGTATCCGCTGAAAACCCTCAGGAGACAACACTCCTCCTACTAGGGACACCTAGAGGTTTAACGGCTTGTTGCACGTGCTCAGTGCAATCGCGTTCCCTGCGAAAGTGCGGTTAGGATTTTCTTTTTTGTGTGAATAATTGGTTTTGCTCGGGACGAGCAAAAGTTAAGTTTGGGGGTATTTGTTCATAACAGAATACTGCATTTTATACCGCCCATTCTTATGCTCGTGTGTTTATAGGTAGGTGCTTTTAATCCGTATTTGTTACATATTTACAGAGTACAGGTTTCCAGTCCAAATATTGCAAATCAAGACAAAATCTCCACAGTTACACCAAATACAGAACATCTGTCACAGCAGATAAAAGCCGGGTTCCGGTCATCCATATCCGTCCAGTGCCGAGTATCAGTTCCAGAGACAAGACATATGACAGTGGTCATTCGTGTCTCGGACAAGCACAGAGCACGAGGGGGGCTGTACAAGAATCAATGGGTGCGCGGAGCTCGAGGGAGATAAAGTCAAAAGTAAAGAAAAAGATAGCAATCTTGGACTAAGAATTCTGAAGATATTCTGGAAGATTTTGTGCAGTTTGAAGTTTTCAAACACGAGGAAAAAGTAAACCAGGAGATCACCCAAAAACCGAGGACCCAAATCCCCTATACGGCCGCGGATCCGCGGCCAATAGGGGGTATTGGCCGCGGAAACGCGGCCGTACTGTGGCTTCTGCGTGTCATCTTTTAGGGGCTTTTTTGTAACTTCCCATAGGTTCTGAATGTTGCCCTAGATTTCCAGATCCCTGCCTATAAATACTCCAGAACTGAGCTAAGTCAAGGGTCCAATTCTAAGTTCATTCTTTGTTCTTCTTTCTTTTTAGGATTTAGTCTTCTTCTTCTTCTTCTTCATTCTTTTTCCATGAAAATTGTAGTGAGAGCTTTTTGAGTGGGAGATCAATGAAGATGAGGGCTTTTTGTATCATTCTCTTTTGTTTCTTCTTCCCCTTGAGATTCTTGCTTTCTCTTGATCATTTAACCTCTTCATTGAGCTTGAATGGTTAAGGGTTAGTTATTGCATATCGAGGAATATATCAGCCAACACGACGGTACCACGTACTAAAACCCTAGTATCATAAACCTAACGGACCTCTGTCGTAAAAAGAATGGGGGTTATCTACATACAATGTTAGGACAAGTTTGCCTATAAACCCAAGGGAGGTAAACTAAAGATACTCCGAAATAAGTGAATAAACTAAAAACTCCGAAATGAGTATGAAGATAAGACGTCTTCAAGGAATCTCCTTATGTCATATTATCGTCGGAAAAGCAAGCGTTAAGAATTTGCCATGACGCTTTTTACCTGAGGTTAGGCTCAATTTGGAGCATCAATGAGTCATAACCGCACCCCCTCTGGGGTGGGATGATCTCCAATGGTCTTTTAGGCTTTATATGAGTTGCCGTCAAGACACGAAGCTAGGAATATGTCATCGCTTCGGTTTTTGCTTTGATGATGTTGCACCGATTCTTTGCTGAAGTAGGGTAGACATTTGTAGGACCTTTATGCTGTATGTATTGCAATTGAAGTCCGGAGCTCGGAATATACCATTGCTCCAATTTCATTTGATAGTCACGTCTGCATCCTGCTGAAATGAGGGAGAACGTCGAGATAGTCTTTAGGTTGTATATGAACTGTCAAGACTTGGAGCTAGGATTTTGCCGTCACTCCATTTTCATTTGACCCTTGGGTCTTTGTTGACATTGCGTCTGCATCTTGTTGACATGAGAAGCATATCGAACCGGAGCTATGATTTTGACATTACTCCATCTTTGCTTTGACCCTTGGGTCTTTTGTTGGCGTTGCATCCGCACCTTGCTGGAATGAGAATAACATTGGGGTGATCTCTAGGCTTTAGATGTTGCTATTAAGATCTGAAGCTAAGATTTTTCCTTCACTTCATTTCCATTTGATTGTTGTGTTTGTCCCTGCTGGGATGAGGAGGGGGACGCAGAGATAGTCCTGAGGTTGTATATGTACCGTCGAGATTCGGAGCTCCTTTTGACGAAGCGTGGTGGGAAAATATTGTTCCCTCTTCCTTTATTTGTGCCCATGGATCGTTTACAAGAGTCAATATGGACATACTTGCACGGCAAAAAAAGTTTTTTTTTTCATTTTTCATTTTTTTATTTCTTTCCACGATGCTCTATCTTTTCAGCTTTTATGTCGCGAAAATCACGATTGCCCAATCATTTCGGTTATTTATCGTGGTGCCCAATCATTTCGGCTGTTTTCGTTTTTACTCGCTGCTTTTTATTGCGAGTTGACCTATCATATTCGTTTTTTTATTTATTTGAAATCTGATTCCAATCTTGGCATCAACATCGCTACAACTGAAACATTGCCAGGGGCGAATCATCATTTGCCTTTAAGAGGGCATGAAATTTAATAACTATTTAGGCATCAACATCGCTACAACTGGAATATTGTCAGGAGCGAATCATCATTTTCTTTTGTCGATTTGAACAAAGATGGCTTAACAAATAGGGTTATGATCCAGTCAACTAAGACTTTTTGACTTTATGAGCCGTAAGGGTCTCGTAAAGGTATTTCTCCCTGCGAGTCGTGAGGATCTCGAAGGTGTATTTTTTTCTTAGGAATCGTGAGGATTCTTAAGTGTGTTTTCTCTTGCAAGTCGTATGGATCTTACAAGAGTGTTTTCTGCTTGTAAGTCGAGAGAACTTACGAGTGTCGTTCTCCTTATAAGTCGAGAGGACTTACAAGTGTCGTTCACCACATATGGATATTTCTCACCATTGGTGGAATTTGGTGGGGGGATATTTATTTATGCCCAAGGATTGTATACAAAGGTCAATATGGGACCGCCTGTAGGCAACTTGGGGGATATAACGGATTAAGAACGGGTCCAGGTCCCCGTAGCTTAAGGTTTTTGAATCCTATGAGCCGTGTGGGTCTCATGGGAGGGAAATTCTCCTTACGAGTTGTGAGGATCTCGCAAGTGTATTATATATATATATATATATATATATATATATATATATTACGAGACTGCGCCCTTCTGGGTTTTCATAAGCTCGCCGTCTGTCCTGCTGTTTTTACTCACAGCGCCCTTTCGGATTTTTATCCATGCCCATTTTGCTTGTGGCGTACTGTTTTTTTATGAGATTGCGCCCTTCTGGATTTTCACAAGCTCGCCGGTAGTCCTGCTGTTTTTACTCAGGGCGCTTTTCAGGTTTTCATCCGTGCCCATTTTGTTTGTGGACATACTATATTTTTAACGATGGTATACCTGAGAGTAGTTTCGCCGCAGAGGCCCATCAATTTGTCGGTGGGACTTTGGGGTGACTTCATTGCTGGAATAGATGTGTAACCAGTGGGACTTGAGTTGCAATCTTTGCTGTTAAGAATTCGATTGCAATATAGATCTCAAGGGAATGTATCGCCGTATTTGGGACGATGCACTAGTTTAGGGACGTTCCGGTCCATTATTGCCATATTTGAGGCAAAACTTTAGTTTAGGGACTTTTCGGTCCGTTGTCACTATGTTTGAGGCAAAATCTTAGTTTAGGGAATTTTCGGTCCGTTGTCGCCATATTTAAGGCGAAGTTCTAGTTTAGAGACATCTCGGTCCGTTATTGCCATATTTGAGGCGAAGTTCTAGTTTAGGGACATTATTGATCGTTTAAAAAGTTTGTTCGAAAATAACCGCAATCAAGATGGTGTCGCTAGTAGCTAGCCGTGATGAGTACGGGCTGTCTGCAGGGAAACGTTAACTCTTTTCTTGGTTTAGACGAGTTGATAAAAGATGGGATTGTTTGTCGTTATATTTTAAAATAGATATAAAATTTATAATGAAAAGACATGTAGGGTTCATAGGACTTAGTAATAATGGATAAATAATTAAAAATGACACTTTTATCTTTTAATAATTTAAAACTAGACCGGTAGTGATGAATGTAGATTAGGGTTCTTGGAAGAAACTAAGGGTTCCCCACTATTAACCCTTGTCCTTTCATTGATCCCTATTCATGTCTAGTCCTTAACAAAACAAGTATTCTACCAATCTCAAATTGTGGTCGAACCTATCAATAAATTGATAGCACACCCGATAAGATGGTTAACATTTATTTTGCTAAAGTTTATAAACTTTAAAATGTATAAAAGTAGTTAAAAGGTTTTCTCATCCATTATCCTACCCTATCCTACAAACCCTAGCAAACTATGAATTACTCACTCATAGTTAACTTAGAAGAGAGGATGAAGGTGGATGAAAGTATAATGAAGATGCAGAAAAATAAGTGCAGAAATTAAATGCGGAAAATAAATGCAAAGAGAATTAAAACTAAAAACTACTTTTATTAATCAACTATTGCATTTACAATTCTCCTTAGAAAGTTGATTACAAGAACCCTAATTTGCTCTAGATCTCTCTCTTGTTGAAGATAGATGAATAGATGATGATCACTCGGATAGGTGGATCTCTTGGATCTCTTGATCTCTTCGATAATGATTTTGAATGTGCAGCTCTCGGTCCCTTATATAGCATTTGAAACCAGAAACCGTAGATTCCATAAGTGAAGATATACAGTTACGATCCAAACCACAAAATATCACATCCGACGGCTACTAATTTGCCGCGGAACCGCCGCAAATACCCCTTTTGGTCGCGGTTTAGTTGCCACTTGGTGAAATCAGGTTTTGGGATTTCTTCTAGTCTCTTGTATTGACACGTGAAGATCCTCTTGATGTCTAGATTCTCAAAATAATACTGCGAGTCTCTGCCGTTGCTAGATCTCTCGATTTACTTCAAAATTTTGGCAGATTCGCTTTCAATATCCCGATTTGACTCGGATATCTTACTTGGATTCCAGACTGGAGCTAATATTTGCACAATATCTCAAATTAAAGTGTTAGTAGTATTTGGTATTTTTGAGATATTATCCTAACAATTTATATGACATAATATGTTAAGAATATTGATTAGAAATACTTGATATGATATGCATATTTTAATTATTAAGATTTCATTTAAATATTATATGCATATATTTTCCCTAATTATGTTAATTAAAATGTAGAAACATATGATAATAAAATTTTTACAGATAAACCCACATATATTTTATATTTACAATAAACACCTTATAGTACTTAACAATAGTAGGGAAAATGTCCATTCAAATATGCAATATTTTATACCCCCAAACTTAACTTTGATCGTCCCGAGCAAACTAGTTATTAAAGAGAAATTTTTTTTAACTAGTATACTTTCGTAGGCAACACGATTGCACTGAGCATGTGCAACAAGCTTTTAAACCTCTAGGTGTCTCTAGTAGGAGGAGTGTTGTCTCCTGAGAGTTTTCAGCGGATTACACCCAAAAAATCTCATAATAAAGGAAAGAAAATGAAAATTACATATAAAGATAAGGAACATATAAAAGAATGAACTTGAAAATAAGAGTTTCAAACTACACTAGCTTTTTAGTTACCATGAGCCCTATCTTAATAGTCATGTAAAAATGTCAGAAATCACTTCATCCCTCAATAAAACATCGTCTTTAGTTTTCCTTCCTACTTTTATTTCAAACATCGATCATATACCCCTACGTGTGTGTAAAAGACATCTCTACACTTAGTGATTTCAATTCAAGCTATCATACTCTTATCCATCTTTTTTAGTACTTTTTAGTCGGTGAATGTTTTAGATGGAATTGCTCACATATTTTTCATGCGACCATTAGTACTTCTTGATATACTAACCAACCGATTACCAAATATGCTCACTCATTAAGGCGTAATTAGCAATCTCCTAGTCTTGCAACACCTAAGGCTTAGCAGTGGCTCCCAAACCAGTTGGTCTAAGGCACTAGATGATAAGGCACTCTCGCTATATTTTTTTATGCTGCTTTAAGTAATTACAAAATCAGTGTTCAATTTTCTTCACCATTTATGTTTTTTGTGTCATTTATATTTTTGTTTATATATATTTTTTTTCATACTAAGGCTTTTAAACAAGAGCATTTCAAGATATCTTCTACTATCCCAAGCTTTAAGATGTGCGCAAGTGCGTATAGTAGGGTATCAACGTTCAGATATTTGGACTCAAGAATAGAGACTATTTTTCAGACTTATTTCTATCCTCAGATTAGTGATTCCCTTCATCTTACCAACCCTTGGGACAACAGCTCATGACTATCTATTACTAAGTTCGTTTTAAAACATATAATTTTCTTGCTTTTCTTAAATTCTTCCTATCTTTCATATGTATTTTCACTTTCCAACTTTTATTATCAAAATTTATTTTAGTACTTTTATTTCGTATAATGCAAAATGATGCATGAATAAGCACAACCCCCCCAAACCTATTTGTCGCATTTGTTAGTTATATGTATGCCCTAAAGGCCATTACTATACATAGGATGTATATTGTAGTGGATGCTGGGACATATATAGGAAGGATTTTCTTGCTCGACATGATAGTATGCTATCTGGTTACTCTTTACCTTAACGTGTATACTGATTGTCTCTCTGTTACATGTTGGTAAAGCCCTTAGGATGTGTACTTGACTACCTGGACTATGATGCGGATCATACTAGTGGGGATATGGTAGTCTATAAGTACATCCTTCAAGGTCCCTAGTCGTGGGTGTATCGAGACGGGGCATCGATATACCAGAGTAGACTAGCGTGTACCTTCTCGACCCATACAAATGGGCGATGGATGATCCCATATCCATTGGTGTTTGACATCAGAGATGATATACGGGTGCTCAGTGGAGACTGGGTACACTGGACGGACTCGCCGAGAACTCCCAGATGGTATTATACCTTACGTCAGATGGCAGTTCTCTGGTGACACTGGTACAGAGTAATCTGTTGACCCAAGATCGTCATAGAGTCTTGTGTGGTTCCCACTGTGCTTTGATTTCCACCTTACCACGTCCAAGAGGGCGTGCAAAACGGTGGTTTTTGGGTACAGTCCCGAGTCACATGGAGGCAATGAGCGATAGGAAGGGATTCGTCTCTCCCGGTATAGGGAGTTGATGTTGCGCTGTGTTCGATTGGCTATAACCGGAAATCCCCGGCCAGGGTTGCTGAGATTTACTGGTAAGTGTTACCTGTAGTTTCTCGAACTGTTATAGACCTCATATCGACACGACTTATCGAGCTACTGGGGTCTGACGTTTACCACCCCTAGGCAAGATATGCGACATATCAGACGACGAGACCGGACTGTACGGTAAGTGTTACTGGTTGGATTCACAGGAGTATGAGCGGGCTTGCTCGTCGATCTTCTGATCGCTCAATACCCGGGTGGCCGTTACGTTTAGCAGACCGCTTGTGGCTTGTGGGTGTTTGATATGATCATCTGCTACCGGCGTATTGACGAGTCTTTAGAGTCCTACACAGAAGTTTCCTGGCTTAAGCGAAACGAAATAGGAGCGCATATGAGATATGTGCGGGACCGAGAATAATGCGTGTATGTGATACCGTATTCTATTCTCGCGATGAATGTATCGAATGGTTGTATGTGATATAACCTAGTTATCGAATCAAGGATTGATTCGATAAGCCGATACATTGGATTTTAGTCGGTTATATGCGATATGACCGGATCGTTAAATCAAGTGTTGATTTAATGATTTAATGTATAATTATATATTTGATATATTACTTTGCATTAACTAATATTGGTTCACTTTAAAAGGATTTTCTCACTTGATGTACACAAGTTGTATATGTGATATACTTTTGTGCACTTGTTTGTATCATGTTTGATGATACATGCTCACTTGGGTTTGTGTAAAGAATTAAACCATGGTTAAGTTAATGATTAGGGTTTTGTTTATTTAATTACTTATTTATTTATTTATTTTTTCATTTTGGAAAAGATAAATAAGGAATGGTGGCTTTCTTTGTTTGCTTGTTGAAGCTTCATGAAGCTTTGAATAAGTCCACCATTCTTGTCTCATGCTCAACCCTAACCATTCAAATTAACCATAGTCTATTCTCTACACCTAACCATGGTTAGTATATGATAAGTATTCATATTATTTTCCTTTTTGAAAAGAACTTATCATATTCTTTATTCTTCTTCTTCTTCTTGAACAAAGAAGAAAACCTTGCAACCATCAATGGTGACTTGATGAAAAGAGTGAGAAATCCAATTCTAAAGTGAACCCACTTCCTATTTCTTCATCCTCTACCACTTGCCAAGTAGTATAGGGTGTTTTCTTCACAAGTTTCATGGCTTGGTGAAGTTGGAGCTTGATCTTGTGTTGCCTCGACGTAGATCATCTTCGGTATCGAAGTCGACGATCTAGCCCGCTCATTTCTCCGATGAAGCCGACGCTAGAGCCCGGGATCCGATGATCGCAGCGAGGGGACTTCATCACGGAGCTATGGAGGGGGAGGACCGGATCTACAAAGGTCGTATTTCCGTTCACTTAGCACAAAAGTAGTTTAGTAGCTTGTTGTTTCGCCTAAACTCTAGTTAACGATCCGTATTAGGGTTTCTCGGCACCGGAAATTTTTGAAATTGGCATGGTTGATGCCTCGTGAGACCTCTTGAGCATGCCTAGGAACCCTACAGTGGTATCAGAGCCTAACTAGAGCTTTAGGCGATGTGTAGACGAAGCTAGGAGTCCGATCGAACCCGATATTTCCCGATTTCAACCCTCTCTGTACAATTTTTCAAACAGTGGATTTTTGTGAATTAAAAATTCTCAAAAAATTAAGCAGGAAAAACTAAGAATTACTGTGAAGTACGGTCCCCTAAGTCAACAATTTGACCGCGTAACCGCGGCGAAACCATGGGTTTTGCGGCGGTTCCGCGGCCAAAATTTGGACTTAGTCCCTGAAATTTCATATATTTATTCTTAGGTCCTTTCTTGGCAATTTTTTATGGGAATATTTTAATTCCACTCAAGTGTTGAGTATTCTAGGGTTTTATTGGGGACTCGTTAATTTGATCGGATAATTTAACTTCGTTTAAGTTTTTTCGGATATTTTAGAAACTGTTAAAAAGTTCGACCGGATATAAATACCCACTTTTTCCCCTGCCGGGAAATTTCCAAGTGTTGGATCTTTTCGTAGTTTAAGAACGTTCAAAGTAGTGCAAGTAACGCGATGGTCCCTCTAGAAGACAACAAACCTTAACTCGATTATGTGACCGTCTTGAACTGCCCTTTGAATCTTAGGGTTTGGGGCAGTACGGCGTGCCACATGTGAGGCGTTGGCTTGACCCTTCTACGGCTTGACCGTTGGTACTGAGGCATGAACTGGATGTTTTTAAACTTATTTCATGTGTTGAGCTGTTTCAGGAAAACTTGGGTGTTTGAATGTTCGATCGGAAAGTTTAACATTTTCTATTTTATCTGGAATGTGATACAATAATTGCAATTCACAAGTAGTTGTGAGATAACTGAATGAATGTTATAAATCTAGCGGTTTAGTCTCACTTGATCGGTTGCCACGGAATTTTGATGTGATCAAAAGTCCGTCGCAATCACGCAGCGTACGTAGATACTCGCCGGGTAAACTTAATAGTTTGCTATACCCCATAGCCCCGACCAAGTGACTGTAGGAGAACCCCGTCGCCGAAAGCATCCGTTCGGGTGCTCGCGGCAGCGGTGTTCCGCCTTGGTGCACTTCGTCGGCGGCATCGGAGGTGCAGCCGTCTACTGAATTTTGCGACGAGCATTCGATCAGGATGTCGGGAATCTTGTTGAATTGCCCGACTTGATATTGAAAAGAGTTTTCGATAATGAGACTAAAATGCGGGGTTTATAATTGTTAGGCATGCGATGTCTAAGGAATTCATTTGATTAAGCATGCGATGTCTAAGGAGTTTGCGGATTCCAACTGTTGTAGTTTTACACTTTCTTTTCTGTGACCGTAAGTGTAATATGTGATATCGCCTGTTTCATTGCTATATGTCAACGACAATTAGGATACGCGTGTTTACTTACGTTGATGACATGTGATGTTATGTGTTGCTGGATATGTTATATTGGATTGTCGTGTTTGAATAGCCGGGGGGGTTTTATGTGAGATGAGTGTTTTTCATTTTCATTCATGTAAAAAAACTTGTATGTAATATTCTTTTATTGGGGCACTTCCAGGTTGCGGAAGATGTCACCTTTTGTATATTATTTACTTTTCCGCACTAGGATAGACCCAAGGAGGGGAGCACAAGTAACCGGGTTCTGGAGTCCAGTGGGAGACCAACTCGAGGAGTCGAGTCCGGGTCTCCTAACTCTAGAATTGGTAGGGTTGCTTGCCGCTCTTGTAGGGGTCTAGGGGTGTGGGTTTGGCTATTCATCGCGACCGTGGAATCCGTGTTTTATACTGGCTCGTATTGAAAACTCGGACGTCCTAGTATATCCAATGTTTCATATGTTTCTTCTGCTGCGATATCTGTGATGTGATCATGTGATGTTCTGTGATAAATATTGTATATAGTATATATGATATATTATATAGACGTTACTTATGTTTTGCACTCGCGCTAGCCCTGCCCCGCTCTGTCGTTAGTTACCTAACCTAACGGTGCACGAGGGGACATCGAGGCAAATGCGGATGGCATAAGTGTACGTCGTATTTATCTGTGATGTTTAGGTAACTTAAATGATAGGACTTCATTAATATGATTAATGAAAGTTAAAGAAATCTAAAGATGTTGTGGAATCGAATTTCTAAAAGTAAAACAGGTAGCTATAATTCTTGCTTTGCACAGCGGTATATATGATATATCCTGCACCTTATTCGATAAGGAAAGGACCGAGATCCCTTCACAGGGAGTGACTCCTTTAGCAATAACTGGCAGATGCTACAACCCTCGGTTTGTCTTTTTGATTGCTTCTATAGTTCTTGCTTTGCACAGCGGTATATATGATATATCCTGCACCTCATTCGACGAGGAAAGGACCGACGATCCCTTCACCGGGAGTGACTCCTTTAGCAAAACTAGAAAAGCCTAAAAAACACTCCATTTTAAAATCATTTGATTCTACAACGATATCAAGTTCATTACGCAATAGGTTTTCAGAAAAACCTGCCGTAGCCCTCCGTCATTTCAGATAAGTTGTATATAGTATTCGTGCTGCATTTGTTGGCTTTCGTCAAGGTGCAGTGTGCGGTAGCTATATGCTGCTTATCTGCCGCATACGATGCGATTGGATTAGGGTAGTCGTGCGGCGTTGTTGGCTTTCGTCAAGGGTCGTGCGGGTGGGTTTAATTCAATCAAGAAATATACGGGTTGAACTTGACTAGCGGGCTATGGTTTGTTGGCTTTCGTCAAGGTCATAGCACGTTAGGGGCAAAATATTATCGGGAATTTCAAGTGTTGAAATTTGCGATGAGATTGCATACCTTCTATGAGATAGTTGGATCCCGATACCCACTGCGAGTAATTGTTACTCCTGGGAGAGTTTTACACATTACAATTAGCCGATCAAGTAGGTGTCTAGAAAGGTGTTAACGAGATTACGCCTCTGGGAAAACGAGGTTTACATTAATTAGGTTCGTGCGAAAGCATGGGGGACCTCCCTCAAAGTACCGACACTAGCCTGGCTGAAAGATTGGCGAACTTGTAGTGTGTAATTAATCCCGGCTAGTCTTTCCTTTTAGGGTTTGAAGGAAGATTTGAAAAAAACAGTGGGAGCCATCCTGATTAGATAAAAATAATAACCAATCTATTCTTGCAAGAGCGCACGCTGAGTGTTTTCTTCTCTCTCTCTCCAGGTAAAGACCATATCACGCGTTAATCAAGATAATAATACGGATTATTGACCGAACCCACTTGTTATACTGAGCTGGGGAACGTTGGTCCCGCTCCAACTTATAATTGTTATAAGACAGAGCAGGAAATTGGGGAATACCAGAATTCATATGCCGCCCAAACGAAGAAAGTGCATATGATGCATCTCCTTCGGGTGTGTTTATTACAAAGAACTGTTTCTCTGTATCCTCTACGTCCTGGGTATTAGATACCGGATCAGGATCCCAGATATGTAATCTGATACATAGGGCTACAGAAAGGTAGAGAACTGAGAACGGGCGATAAGTTTCATGAGACAGAAAACGGGGCAAGTGTTGCAGCCAAGTCTGTTGGTCACTGTCACCCTGTATTATCAGTACATTGATTCTGAACAAATGCTATTAGATACCGAACCTGATATACAAAGTCATATCTGTCTCTTTATTAGTAAAGAAACGATAAAAATTTGTATTGTTGGATTATGTTTTGAACATTTCCTATATCAAAAGTTGATCGGTTCAGGCACGTTATCTAAAAGCATTGATGTTCTAAATCAAACTACAGTTCTTAGTATACAGAACACACACAAGAGGAAGAGTTCAGAAATGAACGAATCCTTCTTGAGGTATTGTAGACTAGGTCATATCAATTCGACCCGACTAGCTAAGTTGCACATAGATGCATATTTAAATCTGTTTGAATTTACATCTTGTGAAACTTGCCAGTCATGTCACAGAGATAAGATGACCACAGCTCTGTTTATTGGAAACAGAGAAAGAGTTAGTAAACTCTTGGGATTGATACATGTTGATGTATGTAAGGTCTCCTATCTACACAGGCCAGGAGCGGTTCTTTGTACTTCATTAAATTCTCTGATGATCTCTTTTGATTCAGACATATGTTCCTGTTGAAACACAAGTCCGAACCTTTTGAGATATTCACAGAATATAAGTTAGAAGTAGAGAACTAAAATACGGGTATAAGTATTATGTCCTTTGATGAGATCAAGGAGGAGAATACTTGAGCACGGAATTCTTGGACTATTCTAAAGGAGAATGAGATTCTCTCTCAGCATTACTCCTCCGTATACACCATAGCACGATGGTATATCGGGGCGGAGCAATAGCACCCTATGTGATATGGTGTGCTCTATGATGAGTACTACTGAGTTACCTATTTCCTTTTGGGAGTTATGCACTTGAGAAGCTGCATACCTATTGAAAAGGGTTCGAATCAAATACGTTGCCTACCACTCCATATGAGATATGGTATGGGAAGAGCTCATGTCTTAAGCTAGTTAAGATTTGGGTTGTCCGGCCTATGTCGAAAAGCAAAACCCGGACAAACTCGAGGCAAGGTCTGTAATGTAGAACTGGAAAGGTTCCAGCTATACAAACTACAGCAGATGATTTGGTAGAACCAAAGGATTCAGTAGATTCCAACGAACCTCAGCCTCTCCGCAGATCTAGTAGGTTTCCTCATCCGCCTGAGAGATACTTCGGTTTCTCGATGACAGTGGGAGAGAGGATTGCATCATGAGATGATGACCCAACTAGTTTCGAGCAGGCCATCGAGAGTAGGGACTCTGTAAGAATGGCTGGATGCTTAGCGATCTGAGATGGAATCCTTATACACCAACAAAGTATGGACTTTAGTTGCTTTATCTGAAGGGTTAAATCCCCATCAGGAGCAAGTATATCTTGAGAATATTACTTGGTGTAGATGGAAGAGTTGAGACTTTCAAAGCTAGACTTGTTAAAGGTCTGCATCATTGACCAGATATGGACTATGATGAAACCTTTTCTAAGTAGCTATGCTTAAGTCCATCCAGATCCTACTTGCCACGGCTACATACCATGACTACGATATCTGGCGGTTGGGTGTCATGACTGCTTTTCTAAATGATATTTTAGAAGAGAGAGTCTATAAGTACACACTCAGAGGGCTTCGTAAACAGTGGGAGCAGCGGAAACGTGTACAAGATGCTTTATAGGATAAAGCAGGCATCGCGGAGTTGGAACATCTGTTTTGATATGGTAGTCAAATAGTTTGACTTCATCAAAAGGGTAGATGAACCTTGTATATACAAAAGGGTAGTAGGGAGTATGGTGGTGATCCTCGTAGAGTACGTGGATGCCATACTCTTGATAGGGAAGGAGTTTCCTATGCTACGCTCGATCAATCTCCGCTTGTCACAATGATTCTCCATAAAGGATCAATATGATACCTCCTAAATCCTGGATTTTGGATCCATGAGATAGATCTAATTGGATGTTAGGAGACTCACTAGTTGTAGTGAGATGGTATCAGTTGATCCTGGGAAGAATCACTGGAAAGGTTCCAGGGTGATAAGGACGACTGAATGTCAGTCACAGGTATTGTCTTTATCCTCATTAAAGGGACGGTATGTTGGAAGAGTTCCAAGCTAGATACCGTGGCTTACTAGACGATAAAGGCTGGATACATCACTACTTAAGATGCTACCAAAGAGGAAGTCTGGGTGTATATTGGTTCATGAGATGAACTTCGTTCCTACCATTGTGAGACAATGGAGTTGTGGCTTATGCCTAGGAACGCCCGTCCCATCAGTGATCCAGACATATTCTGAGACAGTGTCACCTGATCATGGAGATAGTTGATCTCCAGGGTGATCGAGGTTAGGAGAGTAGACTCAGAGGATAACACGGCGGATCCACTCACAAAGGCCTTTTCCCAGAGAGAGACTATTATGGGATGGTTGAGTATGAGATACTACAACTACTGCTACAGATGGCCCTAGTGCAAGTGGGAGATTGTTAGTTATATGTATGCCCTAAAGGCCATTACTATACATAGGATGTATATTGTAGTGGATGCTGGGACATATATAGGGAGGACTTTCTTGCTCGACATGATAGTATGCTATCTGGTTACTCTTTACCTTAACGTGTATACTGATTGTCTCTCTGTTACATGTTGGTAAAGCCCTTAGGATGTGTACTTGACTACCTGGACTATGATGCGGATCATACTAGTGGGGACTTGGTAGTCTATAAGTACATCCTTTAAGGTCCCTAGTCGTGGGTGTATCGAGACGGGGCATCGATATACCAGAGTAGACTAGCGTGTACCTTCTCGACCCATATAGATGGGCGATGGATGATCCCATATCCATTGGTGTTTGACATCAGAGATGATATACGGGTGCTCAGTGGAGACTGGGTACACTGGACGGATTCGCCGAGAACTCCCAGATGGTATTATACCTTACGTCAGATGGCAGTTCTCTGGTGACACTGGTACAGAGTAGTCTGTTGACCGGAGATCGTCATAGAGTCTTGTGTGGTTCCCACTGTGCTTTGATTTCCACCTTACCACGTCCAAGAGGGCATGCAAAACGGTGGTTTTTGGGTACAGTCCCGAGTCACATGGAGGCAATGAGCGATAGGAGGGGATTCATCTTTCCCGGTATAGGGAGTTGATGTTGCGCTGTGTTCGATTGGCTATAACCGGAAATCCACGGCCAGGGTTGCTGAGATTTACTGGTAAGTGTTACCTGTAGTTTCTCGAACTGTTATAGACCTCATATCGACACGACTTATCGAGCTATTGGGGTCTGACGTTTACCACCCCTAGGCAAGATATGCGACATATCAGACGACGAGACCGGACTGTACGGTAAATGTTACTGGTTGGATTCACAGGAGTATGAGCGGGCTTGCTCGTCGATCTTCTGATCGCTCGATACCCGGGTGGCCGTTACGTTTAGCAGACCGCTTACGGCTTGTGAGTATTTGATATGATCATCTGCTACCGGCGTATTGACGAGTCTTTAGAGTCCTACACAGAAATTTCCTGGCTCAAGCGAAACGAAATAGGAGCGCATATGAGATATGTGTGGGACCGAGAATAATGCGTGTATGTGATACCGTATTCTATTCTCGCGATGAATGTATCGAATGGTTGTATGTGATATAACCTAGTTATCGAATAAAGGATTGATTCGATATGCCGATACATTGGATATTAGTCGGTTATATGCGATATGACCGGATCGTTAAATCAAGTGTTGATTTAATGATTTAATGTATAATTATATATTTGATATATTACTTTGCATTAACTAATATTGGTTCACTTTAAAAGGATTTTCTCACTTGATGTACACAAGTTGTATATGTGATATACTTTTGTGCACTTGTTTGTATCATGTTTGATGATACATGCTCACTTGGGTTTGTGTAAAGAATTAAACCATGGTTAAATTAATGATTAGGGTTTTGTTTATTTAATTACTTATTTATTTATTTATTTTTTCATTTTGGAAAAGATAAATAAGGAATGGTGGCTTTCTTTGTTTGCTTGTTGAAGCTTCATGAAGCTTTGAATAAGTCCACCATTCTTGTCTCATGCTCAACCCTAACCATTCAAATTAACCATGGTCTATTCTCTATACCTAACCATGGTTAGTATATGATAAGTATTCATATTATTTTCCCTTTTGAAAAGAACTTATCATATTCTTTATTCTTCTTCTTCTTCTTGAACAAAGAAGAAAACCTTGCAACCATCAATGGTGACTTGATGAAAAGAGTGAGAAATCCAATTCTAAAGTGAACCCACTTCCTATTTCTTCATCCTCTACCACTTGCCAAGTAGTATAGGGTGTTTTCTTAACAAGTTTCATGGCTTGGTGAAGTTGGAGCTTGATCTTGTGTTGCCTTGACGTAGATCATCTTCGGCATCGAAGTCGACGACCTAGCCCGTCCATTTCTCCGATGAAGCCGACGCTAGAGCCTGGGATCCGATGATCGCAGCGAGAGGACTTCATCACGGAGCTACGGAGGTGGAGGACCGGATCTACAAAGGTTGTATTTCCGTTCACTTAGCACTAAAGTAGTTTAGTAGCTTGTTGTTTCGCCTAAACTCTAGTTAACGATCCGTATTAGGGTTTCTCGGCACCGGAAATTTTTGAAATTGGCATGGTTGATGCCTTGTGAGACCTCTTGAGCATGCCTAGGAACCCTACAGCAGTGTCTTCACTTATGCTATCTTTTAATATCAAGACCTGTAGACCTGGGAGGAAAAGTTCTCAATGATTAGCAAAAGGGGACAAAAGTCAATGACAGTGAAATCCTCCCCCAAACTTATTTTTGTCTCACAATTGTGCAATAATTTGTTTTTCTTTCAAGAGCCAAAATATTTTTCTCCCCCCTCCAAACTTAAGTAAAACAATATTTTAAGCATTTAAAATCATAAGAGGGGGGTAAAATTATTGGTCTATGCAAAAATTTACGAAGACCAAAAGTCAACCCCAGCTATTCGAATATTTTTTCAATGTAACACCATGGTTGGTAGAAGATCATGTTACAGAAGAAATGGGGAGGAGATAAGAGGTATAATTGAACGGGTTTACGTCTCGTTGGTAGAGAAGAAACGGTGATGGTGGATGAAAACGAGAATATGAAAGATAAGGAGTAGGTGGAATATTCGCATTTTCGTACTTGATAAGAAGAAGGGGTGGCGGTTCAACTTTTTCGGGTGGAGCTTGATTCATTATAACATCCATGTCTTTTAGGAATGCGAGTTCTTCGGTGAATATGTCTTAAAAACTTCCATCGATATTCCGAATGATAATCTCATCGGAAAGAAAGGTATGATACTCGGATAGCTCGAATAAATCATTTGACAGTCAAAAGATTCAGACTTAGGTGTGGAATTGTCGACAGAAAGTTCCTTACGTGTACAATAAACAACAGGATCAAACAATAACGCACTAGTGGCGTCAAGATCAGTATCGTGAAGCTCCTCAAATTCGCAACTGTCGGAAGCTATCTTTTCGACAGAACATACATCAATTATATAAGCATAAGGTTTGGAGGGTTGACTTCCTAACCTGTAGATGTTAAGCTTAATTGTCATCTTCCCGAAGGACATGTTCATGTAACCGTTACGACAATTGATTATTGCGTCGGAAGTTGCTAGAAAAGGTCGTCCTAGAATCACCGGAATTTGGCTTTGTGGGTTTGCTACAGGCTGTGTATCTATAAATATAAAGTTCATATGGAATATAAATTTCCCGACTTTGATCAACACGTCCTCTAGCTCACCCCTAGGTTTGGTGATAGACCGATCGACCATCTGGAGAGTGCAGTGCGCAGGTTTCAATTCTCCTATGCCTAATTGCTCATAAACAGAATACGGGAGCAAGTTAACACTAGCACCTAAAGCGAGTAAAGTGCGATTAATGTTTTTACCCCCAATAGAAATAGATATTGTAGGACAACTGGGGTCCTTACGTTTCTTAGGCACATGTTGGGTAAAAAAATTGCTCGTATTATTCACTAAGAAAACTTTTTTAAGCACTTGAATTTTCCTTTTCCTAGTACACAAGACCTTTAGAATTTTCGCATAGGAAGGAACTTGTTGGATAGCATCTAGGAGAGAAATATTTATGTTAACATGCTTAAAAAATTTCACAATCTTCTCCATTTGGGCACTTTGTCTATTGGCCCTCAACTTGTTTGGAAAAGAAGCTTTATCAATAAGGATTGGGTCCAACATTTGAGGAGAAGTTTGTGTAGAAGGAATGGATCCAAAAATTGGATTTAGGATGGTTGTAAATGGTAATTCCTTCAAGAAAGTGGATTGAGGGTTCGAGCCAATGGAAAATGGAGAATAGGCTCGGAAGAAGATGTTGGATCAGACGAAGTAGGAGTAGGAGTAGTAGCCGGGGTATCATCAATATCATCAACTTCAACTAGTTCACCAATTTTGTTATTCAGCACTCTTCCCGATCGCAACGTGGTTACGGCACTCACATTATGATTATGAAGGATGAGATTTGCGCTTTGTGAGTGGCCGGGATTTGGTAGAGGTTGAGATAGAAATCTCCCTCTCTCTCTCACTCATCGCGGCATTTATTTGTGCAATTTGTGCTTCGATCGATTTTATGCTTTCACCGTGGGAAGCAGTGTATTGCACTAACATTTAGATAGAAGATGTTAAATTAGCTGTCGTTTGTGTGGAGTGTTTAATAAACGTTTCTAAGCTCCTTTCGAGTGTCGAGGTTTTTTCGGTACCGGCCGTTGGAGTATTTGTCTGTGGTTGGAAAGAATTATTATAAGGGACACTGTTGTTGGTCGGATTTTGGAAAGAGTGCAGTTGAAAGGGGTGCTGAATTTATTGTGGTGGCTGTTGTTGTTGTGGGGGAAGTCTTTGAAAGTTATTTTGGCCTGGGAACTGATTTTGAGTTTGAGTTTGAGTTTGGTTTTGGTTCCAAGCAAAATTAGGATGATTCATCTATCCCTGATTATATGTGGAGAAATAAGAATCGTTTCTAGGTCGTTGCTAAAAAGCAGCATTGGTTTGTTCTTGACCTTGAGACGCAGGATTCAAAGGACATTCTTCCATTAAATGTGATGGGTCAAAACATCAACCATACACAATTTTGGGGAGTGTAACTTGGTTTAGGGAGGCTGACGAGAATTTGTTTTCTATAACTTCGAGTTTCTTTTGTATCATGGCCATTTCGGCTTTTACTGCGATGGAAACATCGAGTTGATGGATACTTGCCTTAGATGAAGACGATGTAGTAGATCTAGTGCTCTCCCACTGTAATGTCTGTTCGATGAGATCTTCCAGAAATTTCCAAGCTTCGCCATCGTCTTTTAACATGAAATGGCATTGATAAATGTTTCAAGCATTTGTTTCGTGGCTTGATTAATACCCTCATATATAAATCGGCGAAATTACCATCTATCTATTCCATGATGAGGGCATTGGACAAGAAGATCTTTAAACCGTTCAAAGCATTTCCAAAATGGTTCATTGGGAAGTTGGGTAAATTGGTTAATCTCGCTTCGAACACGGGTGGTTTTGTGAAGAGGATAAAATTTCTTAAGGAATGCTATAATGCATTCATCCTATTTAGCGATAGAATGTGCGGCAGTGCTATAAAGCCATTTTTCTTCTAGATCGCATAAGGTAAAAGGGAGAAGACGTAATTGCATAGTATCCCCTGAAAGTTGGGTTGTACTCATCATAGCACATACGTTTTCGAATTTGGTTATGAAAACGTATGCATCTTCGGATTCAAGCCCGTGGAATTTAGGCAACAGGTTGATGAAGTAGGGTTTAATTTTGAAATTATCCCTATTGGCTAATGGAAGAGACAGACAAGTAGGAAGGGGTTCACGTACAGGATAGCATGTTTCTTGGAGAGAGATGCGCGGTGGATTCTGTGCACTTACGGGTGGTGGAAGGGTGGTATCATTAAATCCCGATGGAGATTCGTCCATCTCGGGAGATGTGGTAGGTGGAGGAGAAAAAGAAGATGAAGAAATACCGACTTCGGAGTCGATAGAAAAAACGCGGACAAGATGGGCATTAGAATCCCGTGTCCGGCCGATCATGCACTAAGCAGGTTTAGTGTACCTGGCAGCATGTGTTATGTGAGAACGATTTTAAGTAAGTTTGTTTTGAAAAAATGTCGGACATGAGGCTTGACTCAACAAATGACAAAATGTACAATCAAACCCCAGAACTAGGGTCACCTAAGTCAAGTCACTAGACCGCTCCTAGAATTCCAAAGAGCAAGTCGCAGGATCAATCCTCTGCTACCTCCTTATCAATCTTATGGCCAGGTAAGTGCCATCTAAGTGGGAGATATCCGCTATACGAATCACCGAAATAGCATGTATAATTAAGTAACCACTTTCTTTAGTTACACTTGCCTTAGACACCACAAGAAAAATGCGGATAAGCAATAGATTACCCACGACCCTCCTCTGTCCTTATTGAGCGTGAATGTCCTTAGGGGATAGGTCCAGATATTTTTTAATTAATGTAGGGTGAGAGTATGCTCGTTTTTTATTTGTGGGGCCTAGGAAAGATGATAAAATCCCCACCTAAGCTGAATTTGGGTTATTGCCCCTTAAAGTCCGGTTTAAGTATGCAAAAACAAACCGAAATCAAAACACGCAAAAAGATTTTTGAGTGACGCTGTTTGCAAGAATCCTGCAGGTAAAATCAGATTATTGGAGCCTTAGAGGAGAGAGAAAGATATTTAGGAAAATACCTGAGGATTTTGGGGGCCCAAACCTACCAATGTGTCGCGGTTCCACCGCCAAACCTTACCAAATGTCGCGGTTCCGCCGCAAGGTGGGAAGTTATTTTGCTAAATTTTCTTTAGGGCACTCCTATACTCCTCTAGTCCAAGTTGAAATCTCTGAATCTCCGTTTCCTTGCTCCAGTTACTCCAGATTTCCTTGCAAAACTCACACAATAATCGTCAAAAATGCAAGATGCGGTTTTGGTTCTTGTTTATGTTATGTTCACTGGATTTTATAAGAAATCAACCCGAATAACAAGAAAAAAATTACGACTGTTTCCCCGACAACGGCGCCATTTGATTGATCATTTAAAAAGTGTGTTAAAAAATAACCGCAATCAAGACGGTGTCGCTAATAGCTAGCCGCGATGAGTACGGGTCGTCCGTAGGGAAACGTGAACTCTTTCCTTACTATTTTTATATAATAAAAGGTGTTTATTATAAATATGACACATATGAGGGTTTATCTGTAAAAATATTATTTTCATATGTTTATATATTATAATTAACATTATGAAGGAAAATATAAGCATATAATATCTATATAATATTTAGTCCATTTAAATATACATACCATATCAAATATCCTTAACCAATTTTCTTAAACTATAATATCATATCAAATGGTTAGGATAATATCTCAATAATCCTAAATATTACTAACATTATTCATTGAGATATTGTGCAAGGTTTAGTTCAGATCAAGAGATCGAGATGTGAGATGTCGGGAATCAAAAATCTGCCGATAAAGTTAGATAAAATCGAAGAATCAATACTGGCAAAGACTCAGGAAATATTATCAAATACCAGATATCCAGAAGATCTCCATGTGTCATATTGAAGCAACCCCAGAAAACTGAAGCCAATATCTCACCAAACGGCCGCGAGTCTGCGGCCAAACCATGCCAAACGCGGCGGATCCGCGGCCGAGTCAACGATTCAGGGTGTAGGATTTTGTGGTTTGGATCTCAACAACAACACCTGATTCTTGGGATCTTTTGTTTCTGGTTTTGGTGCTATATAAAGGACCGAGGGCTAAACCTAGAAATCATCAAACCGATGAGATTACGAAGTCCAAGACGGCTCAAGAATCCAGGTTAATCATCAGCTGTTCATCTACCTCCTTAAGAAGAGATCGAGAAGCAAACTAGGGTTTTGTAATCACTTTCTAAAGGAACAAAGTGTAATCGATCAAGTTGATTAATAAAGGTAGTTTTTTTATTCTTATTGCATTTTATTTTCTTCATGATCTCTATCCGTTCTTCTATCTCCATCATGCGCGAGTAATTCTCCGCTTGTTAGAGTTCGTAGGATTAAGGTAGATCAATGAATGATTAAAATCCTTTAACTCTTTTTACGTCCTATAAAGTTTATAAACTTTACCAAAAGAATCGTTAACATCCTAATCGGGCGCGCTATCAATTCATTGATATTCACGACCACGATTAGAGATTAGATTAACAATTGTTTTGGTAAAGGCTAGACATGAACGGAGATCCATGTCAAGATAGGGGTTAAAGAGTGGAAACCCTATTCCCTCCAGAAACCCTAATCTACATGCATCACTGTCGATCTAGTTTTAAATTTATTAAAGGATAAAATGAGTAATTTTTTATTAATCATCCATGACTACTAAATCTTAACGAACCCTACAAGCCCCCTTCTAATATAAAACATATATCCATAGTTAATCTAGATCTATATCCTACATCCGTGATTGACGTAGATCTAGAATCTACAACCACTCTTCACTATTTATTATTCTTCCTCCTTTCCTAATCAATACGCCTAAAGTAAGATTAAAAGATTCAACGTTTCTCCGAGGACGGCCCGTACTCATCTCGGTCTAGCTACACGCGACACCGTTATTGATTGCGGTTACTACACACTTATTTAAATACAGAATCAATTAAATGGCGCCGTTGCCGGGGATACGTGCGTAATATTTTTTTCTTACTATTCGTGTTGAATTCTTATTCGATCCATATCATAAATAAACAAAACAACAAATTGTGTATTTAACGATTATTGTGTGAATTTTGCAAGGGAATCTGGAGTCACAGATTTAAGGAAACAGAGATTCAGAGACATTCATCAAGATCCAGAGGACTATGGAAGGCCACGTAGCAAAAATCTTCACAAGATCTCCTGATTTGGCGGCGGAATCGTGGCAAAAAGAGCTATTCGGCGGCGGAACCGCGATGTAATTGGGGGATCTTGCTTCCCAACTTCTCTGGTAACTTTCCTATCTCCTTCTCTCTCCTCTGAAAAATCCAATAATATATTTTTCTGAAGGATTCTTTGCAAAATATCACCTCTTAAAAAAAGATTTTTTTGCGTGTTTTGTAATTGGTTTGTATATATTTTAATACGGACATTAAGGGGCAAAGACCAAATTCAGATTAGGTGGGGATTTCTTCACCCTTCCTAGGCCCCACAAATCACAAAACGAGCATCCGCATCACCCTACATTAATTAAAAAAATATCTAGACCAAGACTCTAAGGACCGTCGCGCTCAATAAGGACAGAGAAAGGTCGTGAGTAATTTATCGCTTATCCGCATTACTTTTGTGGTGTCTAGGCAAGTGTGTCTAAGGAAAGTAGTTACTTAATTAGGCACGCTATTTTCGGTGATTCGTATAACGGATATCTCCCACTTACCTGTCACTTACCTGGCCACAAGAGTGATAAAGAGGTGGTAGAGAATTGATACTGCGGCTTGTCGTTTGGAAGTCTAGGAGCAGTCTAGAGACGTGACCTAGGTAATCTTAGTTCTAGGGTTGTGTATGCATTTTTTTGTGGTTTGTCTCATGTCCGACATTTTTCAAAACAAACCAATTTTTAAGTTCTCACACGCTGCCACTTGCACTAAACCCGCTTAGTGGATGCTTAGCTGGATACGGGATACTAATGCCCGTCTTGTCCGCATTCCGGCTATCAACTACGAAGTTGGTACTTCTTCATTTTCTTTTTCCCCTCCACCCACCACATCGACAAAGATAGACGGTTCTCCATCAGATTATAACACCACCCTGCCACCACCCGTCGGTGCGCAGAATCCACCGTGCATTTCTCTTCAAGAGAGATGCTATCTTATACCCGGTCCCCTTTCTACCTGTTTATCTATTCCACCAGCCACTGAGGATAATTTTGAAATTAAACACCACTTCATCAACCTGTTGCCTAAATTTCACGGGCTTGAGTCTGAAGACGCATATGTTTTTATCACTAAATTCGAAAACATATGCGCAATGATGGGTATGTAACATTTCAGAAAAAGTAAAATATTATTTTGGGGAATTTTTATAATTAAATAATAAATATATTGAATATTTTAATGAGGCGGTATAATTAAATACCAATAAATTAGGAAAATTTGGAAAATTATAGGAATTATTGAAATGAGGGGGTTTTATGTGATTTAAGCAAATTATAAGTTTTTATGATTAATGATATTCATTTTTAATGCTAATCGCGATTAAATCTCGTTAATCGTGCATTAAGCTGGTTTTGTGCACATTACATGCACCAAGTCATTTTCACACTTGTTACATTTTCGTACATGATACTTTGTTTTGGGTGGTGTTATTTTGAATTTAAGATAAAAGAGAAGAGAAGAAAACAAAACAAAAGAAAAGAATATTTTAAAGAGGGACGGTCATGAGAGAGAGAGAGGTGAGGGGTTAACTTTGACTTGGCCATTCTCTCTTCACTTCATTATCCTTATCATTTCTTCCTCCTTCACTCTCATGGCAGCACACTTCATCCCCCCTCCTCTTCAACCCTCATAACATCATCTAAAACAACCCAAAACCCCATCTCCATTTCATTAAAAATGTGCACAAGCTTATAGCAAACACTTTGGACCAAGCAAGATTTGATTTTGGACACTTGGGGCAACTCAAGAAATTTCTTGAGTTTCCAAATGAGGTAACTTCTGCACCATTAGATTAGTATTTCAATTTCTTAAGCATCCATACTTGTTTAGAATCGATATTGTGTGGTTTTATGAACTTAGAAAATTCCTAGATGAGGTTTGAGGGAATGTTGAGTTGTGGTTATGCTAATGAGCCTTATTGGTGACTACAAAGCCCTTAAAGTGTAAAACCTAGACCACACCAGTAGCTTAACCCAAAATACGGAATTTGGAAACTTTCGTGTCGGTTTTGTGAATATATAGTGGATGCAGAGGAATCTGGAGTGATCTGGGGCCATTACTAGAAAAGAAAACAACTCGAATAGCCTAGATGGACCACCACGAGACCACCCTGCCAAAACGAGACCCTAATTCCCCTGCAGTACCGAGCTGGCCGGATTTTAGGGGGTAGGGGCCGGCTGCTTTGTAGAATTAGGTGCCCAGGTTGTTTCTGTAGGTCATTTACACCCTATACATCACCCCAGTATTGTTTGTGCACCTTGATTTGACCTGAACTAAAATATGGAGCATATTTTCTTGGTTTCTGCCTTATGTTTTAAGATGGTTATGGATTTAAGTTTTGGTTTTGGTATTGTATTTGGTCACTTGACGTTTGTACGTCGATATCAGGTGTTTTGGGGCTCTTTTGTATGAGTAGACCATAGGTTTTGACCTATGTGAGATTCGCTTGTCATTTTGGTTTTGAATTGGATTTTAATGTGATACGATACGTTATTATATGTAGGTACCCTCACGAGGACTTCAAGACGACGAGCAAGCGCGTGGCGACATCGGCAAGCGAGGATCAAGGTGAGTAGATTTACATCTACGGGGGAAGTCGAGTGGATAGCGTATAGCACCCTCGCAAAGTTAAGGGAACCTATAATAGGAAACTATAGATAGAGTTAAATAATAATTAGAGAAACTATAGGATAGTTAGAAGCGATATGATATGATTGATATATGATGACGAGATTCGAGGATGATGTTCGACGATATTGCCGTATTGGATACTATAGGATTAGATAGCCGACGTAGATGTGTCATCCAAGCCATACCTATTTCCAAACTGAAGAGTCGTATGCATCTTTTATATAGATACCTTAAGGGATGTTACGGATTTTCAAATGATATCTTTTTCTTGTAAAGCACCGTAGCCCCAACTTTCAAAACTATGATTCGCCCCTTTGCAAACTGATTATATGGTTCCGGTGTGTGTGTTAGATTTGATATGTATGCTTATAGTAAAGATAGATTGGATATGTGAAATTGACTTGATATGAGAGATAAATGCGATGAAAAGATAAGACGATGTGATATGATGATTTGATGATATGTTGGTATACCGATGCGAGTCGATTGAGATGATTGATACCTTCGCCGGTCCCCTGATATGAGATTGTTATGGATGTGACCTAGGACATAGGTATATAGATAATTATAATGTGTGAATCTTGAATGATATATCGTACGAGACGTTGGGTCCATACCCTCATTGTCGTAAAGGTTGTTAGGATCCCTATTGGTTTTATGCCGCCGTATGATGATTTTCCGTGCGTGATGAGTTCGACTTGATGATTGATCCATATCATTGACTAGAGGATGATGTACGATGGATTATATCATACGTGATGTTGTGAGGCTAGATGCCGATTGATAGATTCACCGACTCAGACATATGATAGATACGTATACCGTATAGCTTTTAGCTGATGTTTTACCTTATGCTGCATTCATATTACTCTCGTTGCATTGCCTATACATGTGCTAGTACACTCACACCATTATCGATGATGCGTATGTTCCACGTACACAGATTGCCGGCTCACACACTGCATCATCGATAATTGCTATGTCACTACACAGTAGGATTGCTGTATCATGATATGACCCCTTGCATAATTTACTTGCTATAGTTGCATATGCACCTTTATACGATGTTGCATTGGACTTTTAGAAATTGGGAACCGCAGGATATACTTTAAAACTAGATTCATTTTAAAGAGCAGTTTTCCCTCGACATGTGCATATTTCTGTTATATATCGTGTACATCATGCTTTATGATTACACGGATTGAGATATGTTGTTTTCATGAGACTTCTGGATTTGAGAACCATGATCATTTCAAAAGAAAATATGTATTGTTTTAAAAACCCGTTTTCTCTTGATATGATATTTCAGTGCGTCCACCATGCGTTTTCTCGGTTCTGAGACATGTGACATGTGAAACCCGATTCAAGGAGGAGGAGGATCCGTTTGCGGGTTCATGGTGGACCCGATATGGTACCCCGGGACGAGAGAGAGATTTCGTAGGGATGACGATGAGCCTAGCTGAGGGACCACTACCTACCGGTGATTGGTTGGGCCAGGCGGTTATCCGGAGGATACCGACCGGGTCAAGAGATGGATATTGGGCCGACCTATCTGCCAGAGCCCGCGGGCCGATCCCGCAGACGGAGCCCGAGGCCCGATCCGGACTGACGGAGCCTGAGATATGAGGATTTACGTGTCGATGCTGGACACGGGTTTCATGATGTTTCGAGTGTCGATGCTGGGCACTCAGGTTCCATGATTTTGATGTGTCGGGAGGGACACACGTTGATTTATATCCCCATACTTTCATGCATATGCTTTTATGATATTTACATGCATGATGTTGTTGTCATTGGTTGACACGTGGACGGGATCCACTTACATACATACATTGATCATATAGTTGGACGAGATCCACATGCATACATACATTGATTATATGGTTGGATATTATCCGCATGCTGTTAGGCATTGAGTATAGTGATTTGGCACATATTTCAGATTCGGTCACCCTAGATATCATAGTATTACTTTTATAATACAGTTGACATAGGAAATCGTTATTTTATTCGATTTCTACTTGTTGATGTTTTTCTACTCACGAGATGGCAACTCACCCCCGTTGTGCCACAGTTCTTGCAGGTTGACCGCTTGGATCAGTAGCGGCATCGCTGGCACACAGTTGTATTCGGGTGTTTTGCATTGGTGGGTGGGACATTTGTATCGCACCCACTCTTGTATTTACTATTCATATTGTATCTAGTCAACCCCATCAATCAAAACTAGTATTTGTATAAGTAATGAGACTTAGTAAGATTTGTGGTTGCGAGACTTAGAGCGAGGGGTATTCCGCTACTTGTGGTTTTGATGTCTTACTTATTTCTTTTTCCTTTGTGGTGAACTTCGCCGTTGGGCGTCGTATACTTGTTTTATTACTTACGTGGTTGTGTATCCGCCGTTTGGCAAAAAGCTAGCTCCCGCTTAGGGATGCCCTTATTATTATCTTGTATTTGTGGTTTTGGATCAAATTTACAAAGGAGGTGCTGCCCAAATTTTTAAAGACGAAACATGTTTTCAAACTAATAAATTCCACTTGCATTTTTCATGTTCCTTTTCTATGCATTTAAGAAAACTTGATTTCGTTATACCTTTATTTTAAAACTTCAACTCTTTTATTTTCTTTAAAAGGTTTAGATTTCTGGGTTTCGGCTTACTTGAGTTACGTTACGCCTTTAAATGTCGCGTGATTCAAGTGCCGGTTACGAGCTAATATTTCGGGTCGTGACAAAGTTGGTATCAAAGCGCTAGTTTTAACCTTTGTTCGAGTCTAGGTTTGACTATGTGGAGTCTGGGGCATATTTTATTTCGGAACCTAGGCTTGATCTTACGGAACTTAGACTTGAACGGGGGGGTATTAGACCCGAACTTTCGTTTCATAGGTTGACCCTGATTGATGGAGTAGGTAGATTGGGTAGAGTGACGTACCGTACGTATGTTCCGCGGCATATTTACGATACAATACTCCACTTAAGAAACCTTAGGATATACATATTTTGAGATCTGTGATTATCTTTGTACCCATGATTATACATCCATTTGAGATCCTTGATTCTATTCGTTTCCATGATCATACTCTCATTGATGTTGTTCCTTCTTATGATCATATATCCATTCTGGATCTGTCATTTTCTTTCATGCCCTTGATCTATTTTCATCGATACACGATTGAGGTTCCTGTCACCATGTTTGAGCGCAGTTTGTGCTGCTGCTAGTGTTGCGGTCAGGGAGAGCTCGTCTAGTACGAGGGCTAACCATTGTGTTTTCTGGAGACATGGGAACGTCTCGATGTAGTGTTCGTGTTGCGACCTCTTGTTGAGGCGAGTGGTTGGTTTTATACCGGATGATCGGGCCATTGTTAGAGCTGTCTGTTGTGAGAGGACGGTTGATGTACAACATACCTCAGAGATTGTGATGTTGTCTACCATGCAGACAGATGACTCAGCTGTTGTTGAGATTGATAGGATGTCGCCTCCAGACTTTACGAGTTGAGATCGCTGGAGCTTTCAGGCAGAGATACGACAGATGATAGCTAGTCTATCCCGAGTTGAGAGACGAAAGTGATTTGTCAGATTGATGCGCCGATGCAGGCCCAGTTGAGTTGAAGATTTCCAGTGTAGAGAGTCTTACTCAGGTCTAGAGTAGACCAATCCAGAGATGACCGTGGATGTATCTTCTATCCTTAAGTATTGAATCATTGTTTAGCATGCGGACGAAAGGTGTTCACATGTCGTCTTGGCAGACTTAAAAAATTTCGAACGAATGTCAGAAACCCATTTTTCTAAATTTAAGGTATTCGGAGGAACATGCAAGAAATTCTGTGGACCCTCTAGAAGAATGAAACCCTAACTCGACATGATAACCATAGAACCGCTTTTGAATCTTAGGGTTTGCGGCAGTTTAGCGGTGCCATCAGTGAGGCTCGGGTTTGCCCTTCTGCGGCTGGTCCAGAGGTACTGTGGTATGTACCAGATATTATTAGACTGTGCTCAGGTGTTGAGCTTTCAGGAAATTATGGGACTTTGATGACTCGATCGAAAAGTTTAACGTCGTCCGGATATCCTATGATAGGAGACCAGTAAGCTGACCAGCTTCAGATAGAGGACCTCACCCAGATGCGTAGTGAGTTGATCAAGAACGGACGAGTATGGAGTATTCCTCCGATGGCTGGGACAAGTTCCCGAGGACTTGTTCGGCTAGAGATCTTCTACAGAGTGATGAAGATACCGAGTTCATGATTTCGAGTCCGAGTGAGAGACTCCGGATTGACTGTAGCCGAAGACATAGCAGTACGCAGATAGCATGGCGTGACGTCGAAGCGGACGATAATATAGACGAGTGGAACCAAAAGTTCGTGTGAGATACTGACAAGCTATTTTTACTCCCCGTCGAGATTAGAGATCAGATATGGGTACAGAGGCGTTGAAATATGACCAGTTCCCGAGGAGATGTTGTGCTGAGAACGCAGATGTCCAGAAAACGAGAAAGGATTGTGCAAGAGTACAGCCTCCGTACAGTTCGGCATAGGAAATATTAGGAGAGACCCTGAGCAGGTTCTATCCAGGACACTGCTGCAATAAGACTGCACCGAGGATCAAATGTGTGACGTGTATTCAGAGGGCCAGGGCCGACGCCAGAGACGTGCTGCTTTACGAGTGGTCATGATAATTGGCTGAGAGATGACCAGAGGAGTGCCAGAGCGGAGTCGTTTCCGTTAGCACACCGGACCGGGCCGATGAGACGATGGATTGCGAGATTGGTAAATCCATAGAGAAAATAAGGACCCAGAGACAGAAGATGCCAGACTGTGAGCAGGAGACAAGCAGATGTTCATGCTCTGCTAGTTTTGGGCACGCCGACACTTTTTTCGACATTGTAAGAGGTGTACCTCAATATCATTTATTGCGATTTGCGTTTGTGATCCGAGTATCACGCTTATATCGCTTGGATTTGAGTTTTGATGATTGAGTTTCGTGATATGGTTTTCGTGCACCATGGCTGCACCTACTGGGTATTTACATTTTGCGCATAGTTATCGCACTTGATTTATATATTTTATACACCGTTGTGTTGGTTTGAGATTGTGCATATCTATTGCATTTGATGTCGATTTTGTACCTTCGTAGCATGTGTTTAATATTTCATGGATTTCATACGGATGATTTGATTTTTGCACTCGGTATAGCTTACATGTGCTTACAGTGCATTGACACGTATTTTGTGCACGCAGTTGCACACATTTATGGTTTTATGCACCTTGGCACACTCGGTGTTGCTTTTTATACGCATTTGAGTTATTGATGCATTTTCGTGCATTTGATGCACCAGATGTTGTTTTCGTGCACAATAGATGAACCAGATGTTGTTGTCGTGCACACCCGTTGCACTGGACGGATGCTTTTTTGCACACCCGTTGCACTTAGTTTTGCTTTGTGCATATTGTGGCACCTGTATTTGGATTTGATTTCCGTGCGCACCAGACGCACGTGATTGTTAGATACGCCTTTTGAGGCTGATTTTGCTTTTGAGCACTTTGTATTCGTATTGGGCACTATATTGTGTAATAGCCAAACAGGAATGATAAGAGGATGGTACCTAAGTATTTTGCATGCATTAAAAAGTTACCAAGAGGTTTTCAAAAAGGAGCTATAGTCTCGTTATTTCCAACGTGTCCGTGAGCGACACGAACGTTTATAAAGGAAAACCTTGTTGGAATATTTCAGAAAGGACGGAACGTATATTGAGCAAAACATATATGAAACTATATTTACTATTTTACAAATGAGCGTCCATCACTTATGCCGTGAGTTACGCATCATACGGCTATTCAGAAAGGATTTTGCATATACTTTATTCAAATTTTGGAGTTTTTCAAGGATGCGTACTATATGCAAAGTATAGTATTTGACTAGTGTATTTTGGATTTTAGTATTGGATTTCGAGACCTGTATCTCCACTGTAACTCCGAGGATATGCGTGCAAATCTGATGATTTGCGTGACTCTTGACGGAGTTCGATTTTGAGTTTATACTCGTTTTCAGGCGCACGCGATGCGCGGTGCTATTTCTGTATCTTCCGTGATTTTGGAGCCCTGTTGATTTGAGTTGATTATTGAAATGTTTTAGTAATTGGGGGTTTAAATTTAAATTCGGGGACCGAATTTCTTTAATGGGGAAAGATCGTAATATTTCAGAAAAAGTAAAATATTATTTTTGGGAATTTTTATAATTAAATAATAAATATATTGAATATTTTAATGAGGCTGTATAATTAAATACCGATAAATTGGGAAAAATTTGGAAAATTATATAAATTACTGAAATGAGGGGTTTTTATGTGATTTAAGCAAATTATAAGTTTTTATGATTAATGATATTCACTTTTAATGCTAATCACGATTAAATCTTGTTAATCGTGCATTAAGCTAGTTTTGTGCACATTACATGCACCAAGTCATTTTCACACTTGTTACATTTTCCTACATGATATTTTGTTTTGGGTGGTGTTATTTTGAATTTAAGATAAAAGAGAACAGAAGAAAACAAAACAAAAGAAAAGAATATTTTAAAGAGGGACGGGCATGAGAGAGAGAGGTAAGGGGTTAACTTTGACTTGGCCATTCTCTCTTCACTTCATCATCCTTATCATTTCTTCCTCCTTCACTCTCATGGCATGTCACGCCCCGCTTCCCAGTGTACGGCGAAGTGGACGTGACAAGGCCCGCTACGTATGTACTCAGAAGTACATACGCTAAGCGTAACTAAGCAATATAAAATGAATCACAAGAGACGAATAATAGAAATAACAGCAACTTTTATTAATAACATTCTTTGTACAATACGTGAAAGGAAATACAACTGAAATAAAAGATGCCTAAACAGTGGCGTAACAGGAAACGAAAAGTACAGAAAGGAAAAGTGTACAATGAAACTACAGTGCAGGGTCTTCAGTAAACTGCTCCAAGTCTTCTTGCGATGGCTCAATCTCTGCCGGGTCCAAACCACCTGACGACATTCAAAGAAGAAAGAAATAGAATGTCGTCAGCGAACAGGTCGCTCGGTAAGTCCCAAAGAAGAATGAAGAATGAGAGTGACAGAGTATAGTATTTTCTAAAGTATTGTATTGTAGAATATTATGAAATATGGTTTAACGTAATTGTTTGTAGCTTGGTACAGGAGGATGCCAGTGTATACGAGGGGAGTCTCTATATGCCAGAGACTAAGGGCACGTATAGTACAAGGAACCGTTTATGCCACGGTACAACAGCAACGGAATATAGGTTAGGTGTCTTAATCTGACCACCTCATTCCACTTTTAACATCTTCCGTACCAATCTACCCCTTTAAACCCCGCGATGTCATATTTGTATTGTTATCTTGTAAACTTGTAATGATTGCTTGATTGACTTGATTGACTGACCGAAACCATGATATCAGGAAACGTTAATAACCGTAGAGTCATGTAAATGGAATACTGGGAATCATGTAAAAGGAATATCCATGGTTCGGTTCGGTCAAGTTATATAGATTGTTAACTGGAATCTGGAATTCATGTATTCATCTTGAGTTGGAATATAAAAGAATATAGATTGACTTGAATCACATTCAAGTCAGAAATAGTCATACTCTAACCCGAGTCAGACTACAAGACGGTAATTTGATGTTCAATAATTGTTAGGGGCCTTATTGTAATTTATAAAACTTGAGGGGGTTTATTGTAAAAATACTATTGTATATTTTTCAAAATACAACTCAAGTATTTAATTATCGTCTTTATGTACATACAACAATTTAATGATCAAGCTAAATATGTATACATGTTCGAATAACATGAAATGAGTCAAGTATATTATTCGAGTAACTACCATAAACAATGCTGTAAAGAAATATTATGTACGACTAATTAATCAAGTTGAATGAATGCGAAATATAAACAGAAATATGGCTCTAAATGTTTTGCATGCGTGAGTTCCAGTTTTACCTAAATATGACTACCGGTTTGAGAGATATATATGTTTTCGTATCGTCGCGCAAAACAGATCAGAATCTATTCAGCACCGTCACATATTTTTTAAACGCAGTTTGAGTTAATTTGTATCAGGTTTCAGGTTACGAAAATTATTAAAAAATTGTAGGTATTTCGATGTACTTATCGAAAACACCAAGATTCATATGATTTGGATTTCTGAAGCTCTAGTTATGATCATTTTAATATCAGCATTTAAAACAGAAATTCAGATTTCTGGACAGCAACTATATATTCTATTGCAAAGCCTATATCAGGTTGTTTCATGCATTCCTAAGTAATATAATATACAGAAAATTATAGTTCTATCAATGGTGCATTTACACATCTAAATTTTGTCACAAACGGACATCGGGTGTTCGAGTTATGTCCAATTTAAAAACAGTGTGCGAATCGGAACAGATTCTGTCCAGATCCGTCACTTAATATTGTAACGCAGTTTTCTTTATCTTAGATGGGTTTTCAGTAAAACTATAAAACTAAGAAAATATAGATCATTCGATTTAGATATCAAAAACACCTGAGTTTGCTCAATTTGGATACCGGTATACCAAGTTATGTGTCTTAGAAATTGACCGATAACTGCAGTTTTCTGTTTTACGATCAGTGAATAAATACGATGTAATTCCTAAACCGTTATGCGGATCGATCTAAAATTTTTACAGCATGTAAAAAATAATATAATCTATCATATGTAAATTCCATGAAATTTTTAGAAGTACAAATTAATTTCTAAAAATTATTTTAAAGCTAAAGGTATTGATGTGTATACTAAAATCGACAAAAAGATTTACTAGTATTTTATGCAGGCTTCTATTTTTCTTTTAATAAACAAACCGATTTCATAAAACATTATAGATATATTGTGGCATGAAATTTGTGTTCTCACAACTTGTAATAAACATTCATAGTCATGCACAAAGAATTAAAAACACGATAATTTGAACAAGAGGCAAAACCATATAAAACTATATATATCTACACTTATATATATATGTATATATTTATATTTATCTTTTCTTACGGATTACGATATGAAAAGAATAGGGTGTTCACGAGGTATGACAAGAGAAAAATAAGAGATGGGGGGAAGGAAAGAGAAGGGACTTACATACACAAGCCGGTATTGTCACCGGGCTTGTCTATCCGCCGACAGCCTCGCGTTACTAGCGAGACCTTCTTGAAGAGTTCTTCATGTTCTTCTTCTTGGACTTTAGGTGAAGAGGGAGAAATGAGAGATAGAAAAATATGAGGAAGGAAAAGATGGAGGAGGACAATTAAGATGGTGTAATGGTGAATTATGTATAATAATATATGCATTTAACATAAGAATTAAAAGAGAAATGAAAGGTCACCATTCATTTTGGAAATGAAAGGTCTCATTTGTAGGTTATGAGAAGAATAAAAAAAATGATAAAAATAATTGCAAGAATGGGGATTTGAACATGTGACTTATGGAATAACAATGCAAGGACTTATCCAATGAGCTATAAGGTTGTTCATGCACATATTTAATTAGAATTAAATATATGATGTTGCTTAAAAAGAAAATGGGCTTTTTAGATGGGCTGTAGAGAATAAGAATAATGGATTTGGGTTAAATATTTATGAAAGGAAAAATAAGAATGAGAAGTTAAAAACTTAAATATAAGAAAAAGAAATTGTACCTAGAAAAAAAATACATAATAGATTGAGAAATAAAATAATAATAAATTTAATAGAAAAAGGAAAATACCAAGTACAAATAAATACGGTATATTATTGAAGAGAGATAAAACAAATGTATAAAAATTTTGGGGTTGTTACATGGCAGCACACTTCATCCCCCTTCCTCTTCAACCCTCATAACATCATCTAAAACAACCCAAAACCTCATCTCCATTTCATTAAAAATGTGCACAAGCTTATGGCAAACACTTTGGACCAAGCAAGATTTGATTTTGGACACTTGGGGAAACTCAAGAAATTTTTTGAGTTGCCAAATGAGGTAACTTCTGCACCATTAGATTAGTATTTCAATTTCTTAACCATCCATACTTGTTTAGAATCGATATTGTGTGGTTTTATGAACTTAGAAAATTCCTAGATGAGGTTTGAGGGAATGTTGAGTTGTGGTTGTGCTAATGAGCATTATTGGTGACTACAAAGCCCCTTAAAGTGTAAAACCTGGACCACACCAGTAGCTTAACCCAAAATACGGAATTTGGAAACTTTCGTGTCAGTTTTGTGAATATATAGTGGGTGCAGGGAAATCTGGAGTGATCCGGGGCCATTACTAGAAAAGCAAACAACTCTAATAGCATAGATGGACCACCACGAGACCACCCTGCCAAAACGAGACCCTAATTCCCCTGCAAAACCGAGCTAGCCATATTTTAGGGGGTAGGGATGGCCGCTTTGTAGAATTAGGTGCCCAAGTTGTTTCTGTAGGTCATTTACACCCAATACATCTCCTCAGTATTGTTTGTGCACCATGATTTGACCTGAACTAAAATTTGGAGCATGTTTTCTTGGTTTCTGCCTTATGTTTTGAGATGGTTATGGATTTAAGTTTTTGTTTTGGTATTGTATTTGGTCACTTGACCTTTGTACGTCGATATCAGGTGTTTTTGGGCTCTTTTGTATGAGTAGACCATAGGTTTTGACTTATGTGAGATTCGCGTGTCGTTTTAGTTTTGAATTGGATTTTAATACGATACGATACGTTATTATATGTAGGTACCCTCATGAGGAATTTGAGACAACAAGCAAGCGCGTGGCGACATCGGCATCGGCAAGCGAGGATCAAGGTGAGTAGATTTACATCTATGGGGGAAGTCGGGTGTATGGCGTATAGCACCCCCGCAAACTTTGATGGAAACTGATTTATATATATAGAATATGGTTAAGGGAACCTATAATAGGAAACTATAGATAGAGTTAAATGATAATTAGAGAAACAATATTAGAAACTATAGGATAGTTAGAAGCGATATGATATGATTGATATGTGATGACGAGATTCGAGGATGATGTTCGACGATATTGCCGTATTGGATACTATAGGATTAGATAGCCGATGTAGATGTGTAATCCGAACCATACCTATTTCCAAACTGAAGAGTCATATGCATCTTTTATACAGATACCTTAAGGGACATTACGGATTTTCAAATGATATCTTTTTCTTGTAAAGCACCATAGCCCCTACTTTCAAAACTACGATTCGCCCCTTTGCAAACTGATTGTATGGTTCGGGTGTGTGTGTTAGATTTGATATGTATGCTTATAGTAAAGATAGATTGGATATGTAAAATTGACTTGATATGGGAGATAAATGCGATGAAAATATAAGACGATGTGATATGATGATTTGATGATATGTTGGTATACGGATGCGAGTCGATTGAGATAATTGATACCTTCGTCGGTTCCTGATATGAGATTGTTATGGATGTGACCTGGGACATAGGTATACAGATAATTATAATGTGTGAATCTTGAATGATATATCGTACGAGACGTTGGGTCCGTACCCTCATTGTCGTAAAGGTTGCCAGGATCCCTATTGGTTTTATACCGCCGTACGATGATTTTCCGTGCATGATGAGTTTGACTTGATTATTGATCCATACCCTTGACTAGAGGATGCCGTACGATGGATTATACCATACGTGATGTTATGAGGCTAGATGCCGATTGATAGATTCACCGACTCAGACTTATGATAGATACGTTTACAGTATAGCTTTTAGCTGATGTTTTACCTTATGATGCATTCATGTTACTCTCGTTGCATTGCCTATACATGTTCTAGTATACTCACACCATTATCGATGATGCATATATTCCACGTACACAGATTGCCGGCTTACACACTCCATCATCGATAATTCCCATGTCACTACACAGTAGGATTGCTGCGTCATGATATAACTCCTTGCATAATTTACTTGCCATAGTTGCATATGCACCTTTATACGATATTGCATTGGACTTTGGAGAAATTGGAAACCGCATGATATACTTTAAAACTAGATTCATTTTAAAGAGCGGTTTTCCCTCGACGTGTGCATATTTCTGTTATATATCGCATACATCATGCTTTATGATTACACGCTTTGAGATATGTTGATTTTATGAGACTTCTGGATTTGAGAACGGTGGTCATTTCAAAAGAAAGAATGTATTGTTTTAAAAACCCGGTTTCTCTTGATATGGTATTTCAGTGCGTCCACCATGCGTTTTCTCGGTTCTGAGATGTGTGACATGTGAAACCCGATTCGAGGAGGAGGATGATCCATTTGTGGGTTCATGGTGGACCCGGTATGGTACCCCCGGGCGAGAGAGAGATTTCGTGGCGATGACGATGAGCTTGGCTGAGGAAACACTACCTACCGGCGATTGGTTGGGCCTGGCAGTTATCCGGAGGATACCGATCGGGTCGAGAGATGGATATTGGGCCGACCCATCTGCCGGAGCCCGCGGGCCGATCCCACAGACGGAGCCCAAGGGCCGATCCGGACTGACGGAGCCCAAGATATGAGGATTTACGTGTCGATTCTGGACACGGGTTTCATGATGTTTCGAGTGTCGATGCTGGGCACTCAGGTTCCATGATTTTGATGTGTCGGGAGGGACACACGTTGATTTATATCCTCATACTTTCATGCATAAGCTTTTATGATATTTACATACATGATGTTGTTGTCGTTGTCGTTGGTTGACACGTGGACGGGATCCACTTACATACATATATTGATCATATGGTTGGACGAGATCCACATGCATATATACATTGATTATATGGTTGGATGTTATCCGCATGCTGTTAGGCATTGAGTATAGTGATTTGGCACATATTTCAGACTCGGTCACCCTAGATATCATAGTATTACCTTTATGATATAGTTGACCTAGGAAATCGTTATTTTATTCGATTTCTACCTGTTGATATTTTACTACTCACGAGTTGGCAACTCACCCCCGTTGTGCCACAGTTCTTACAGGTTGACCGCTTGGATCAGTAGTGGCATCGCTGGCACATAGTTGTATTCGGGTGTTTTGCATTGGTGGGTGGGACATTTGTATCGTACCCACTCTTGTATTTACTATTCATATTGTATCTAGTCAACCCCATCAATCAAAACTAGTATTTGTATAAGTAATGAGACTTAATAAGATTTGTGGTTGCAAGACTTAGAGAGAGGAGTATTCCACTACTTGTGATTTTAATGTCTTGCTTATTTCTTTTTCCTTTGTGGTGAACTTCGCCGTTGGGCGTCGTATACTTGTTTTATTACTTGCGTGGTTGTGTATCCGTCTTTTGGCGAAGAGCTAGCTCCCGCTTAGGGATGCCCTTATTATTATCTTTTATTTGTGATTTTGGATAAAATATACAAAGGAGGTGCTGCCCAAATTTTTAAAGACGAAACATATTTTCAAACTAATAAATTCCACTTGCATTTTTCATGTTCATTTTCTATGCATTTAAGAAAACTTGATTTCATTATACCTTTATTTTAAAACTTCACCTCTTTTATTTTCTTAAAATGGTTTAGATCTCTGGGTCTCGGCTTACTTGAGTTACGTTACGCCTTTAGGCGTCGTGTGATTCAAGTGCCGGTCACGAGCTAATATTTTGGGTCGTGACAGGGTGCATCACAACTTTCAGTGGATGCTATGCGCTTGCGTCTTCTCCCTTTCACTTTGTGCGATTTAGCAGAAAAATGGCTTTATAACACTGCCGCACACTCTATTACCAATTGTGATGAATTCGTGATAGCATTCCTTAAGAAATTTTACCCCAATCATAAGACCGCCCGTGTTCGGAGCGAAATCAACTAGTTTACTCAGCTTCCCAATGAACCATTTTGGAAGTTCTTTGAACGGTTTATGGATCTGCTTGTCCAACGTCCTCACATGGAATACATAGATGGGATCTGTGCCGAATTATATATGAGGGCATTACTCCAGCGACAAAGCAGATACTTGAAACCATGTGTCAATGCAATTTCATGTCCAAAGACGATGGTGAAGCTTGGAAATTTCTGGAAGATCTCGCTGAACACACTTTACAGTGGGAAAGCGTTAGACCATCATATAAGGGAGGTATCTATCAGCTCGATGTTTCCATCGCAGTAAAATCCGAAATGGCAGCAATATAAAAGAAACTAGATGCTATGGAGAACAAATTCTCATCAATCTTCCTAAACCAGGTTACGCTTCCTAAGACCGTTTGTGGTTGCTATTCCGATCCATCACATCTGACGGAAGAATGTCCTTCAAATGCACCGTTTCAAGGTCAAGAACACACTAATGCTACTTTTCTGCAGCGACCTAGAAACGATCCTTATTCTTCCACGTACAATCAGGGATGGAGGAATCATCCTAATTTTGCTTGGAACCAAAACCAAACCCAAAATTAAAACCAGTTCCAATGCAATTATCAAAGACCTTCTCCACAGCAGCAGCAACCAAACCCACAGAGTCAGCACCCTTTTCAATCGCAACCTTTTCAAAATCCTGCCAACAATTCTACATCTTATTACATTTCATTCCAAACGGCCGGGAATGAAAACTTATCTGCACTCGAACGAAGCGTGGATATGTTTATTAAACATTCCATGCAATCGACGGATGAAATAAAGTCTTCTATCCGATCATTAACACAGACTGCCATCTTCCACGGTGAAATTATAAAATCGATAGAAGCACAACTTACGAGAGAAAAAGGAAAACTTCTATCTCAACCCCTACCAAATACTGGCCACTCACAAAGTCATAATGTGAGTGTCGTTACCACATTGAGATCAGGAAGAGTGTTGAACAATCAAATGGGTGAACAGATTGATGATGAGGAATCAATTGAAACCCCGGCTTCCACTTCTTGCCCTATTTCGTCTAGTCTCCCACCTTCTTCCGAGCCCGTTCTCCGTTTTCCCCAAGGCTCGAACACTTCGCTCACTTCTTCGAATCTACCTAAAACGATCCTCACTCCAATTCTGGGTTCGATCCCCAAAAAGTTCTCTACAAATGTTGGACCCAAAACTTATTGATAAAGCTCCATTTCCAAACAGGTTGAGGGCCAACAAACCTAACGCACAAATGGAGAAGATTGTGGAAATGTTTAAGCAAGTTAACATAAATATCCCTCTCCTACATACTATTCAACAAGTTCCGCCTTATGCGAAAATCCTTAAGGACTTATGCACTAGGAAGAGAAAAACTCAAGTGCCGAAAAAGGTATTCATGACAAGTAACGTGAGCACAGCTTTTACCCAACAATTGCCTAAGAAACGTAAGAACCCCGGTTGTCCTACAATATCTATAACTATTGGGGAAAAAGCATCAATCGTGCTCTACTTGATCTCGGTGCTAGTGTTAACTTACTTCCATATTCCGTCTATGAGCAGCTACGTATAGGAGAGTTGAAACCTGCCCACTGCACTTTCCAGATGGCAGATCGATCTATCGCCCAACCTAGGGGTGAGCTTGAGGATGTGTTAATCAAAGTAGGGGAATTCATATTCCCTGTGGACTTTATTGTTTTAGATATACAGCCTGTGACAAACCCACACAACCAAATCCCGGTGATACTCGGTCGACCTTTTCTGGCAACTTCCAACGCTGTCATTAATTGTCGTGACGATTCTATGAACTTATCCTTCGGGAAGATGAAAATTGAGCTTAATATTTACAAGCTAGAAAGTCAACCATCTGAACCTTCTGCTCATTTAATCGATGTCTGTTCCATCAACGAGATAGCTTCCGACAGCTGCGAAGCGGAAAAAGGTATTCATAACAAGTAACGTGAGCACAACTTTTACCCAACAATTGCCTAAGAAACGTAAGGACCCCGGTTGTCCTACAATATCTATAACTATTGGGGGAAAAAGCATCAATCGTGCTCTACTTAACCTCGGCGCTAGTGTTAACTTACTTCCATATTCCGTCTATGAGCAGCTAGGTATAGGAGAGTTGAAACCTGCCCACTGCACTCTCCAGATGGCAGATCGATCTATCGCCCAACGTAGGGGTGAGCTTGAGGATGTGTTAATCAAAGTAGGGGAATTCATATTCCCTGTGGACTTTATTGTTTTAGATACACAGCCTGTGGCAAACCCACGCAACCAAATCCCGGTGATATTCGGTCGACCTTTCCTAGCAACTTCCAACGCTGTCATTAATTGTCGTAACGGTTCTATGAACTTATCCTTCAGGAAGATGAAAATTGAGCTTAATATTTAAAAGCTAGAAAATCAACCATCTGAACATTCTGCTTATTTAATCGATGTCTGTTCCATCAACGAGATAGCTTCCGACAGCTGCGAAGCGGAAGTACTTTGCTATGATGATCTCGACAACACTAGTGCGGCATTGTTTGATCCGGAAAATTATTATAGTGAGGATATCTTTGATAAGTCCATCCTCGAGTTTGAATCCGTTGACTCGTCATAAAAGTCAGCAGCGCGTTCCGAGTCAATATCCTACGCAAGTTATGAACCTCTTATGGAGTCCGAGTATCATTCCCTTACCCCACCTTCTATTGTCTCTCCGCCAATACTAGATCTCAAACCGCTACCTTCTAATCTTAAATATGAATATTTAGGTGAGAATGAGTCTTTTCCCGTGATCATATCCGCTTCTCTAGCTTTAGAGCAAGAGAACTCACTTTTGGCGGTATTGAGATCAAATCGGCAAGTATTTGGTTGGACAATGGCTGACATCAAAGGGATTAGTCCCTTAATTGTTGAACATTATATACATCTGATGGATGAAGACAAACCAACCCGAGACCCACAAAGATGGTTAAACCCCGTTATGAAAGAAGCGGTAAAGAAAAAAATGGTCAAGTGTCTAGATAGTGGTATAATTTACCCAATATCTGATAGCCAATGGGTAAGTCCTATTCATGCGGTCCCTAAAAATTCTGGCATAACGGTCATAACTAATGAGGCTAATGAATTGATCCAAACACACACTCAAACTTGATGGCGCGTATGTATTGATTACAGAAAACTCAATGCCGCAACGAGGAAAGATCACTTCTCTCTACCTTTCATTGACCAGATGTTAGAACAATCAGCTGGACATGAATACTATTGTTTCTTGGACGGATACTCTTGCTATAAGCATGTCCCAATCGCCAAAAAGGATCAAGATAAAACAATATTTACTTGTCCTTTCGGTACTTTTGCTTATAGACGCATGCCCTTTGGTTTATGCAACGCTCCCGCTACATTTCAGCGGTGTATGATGAGGATATTCTCAGACATGGTTGAGAATTTTCTGGAGATATTTATGGACGATTTCTCTATATTTAGGGACTCCTTTGAAGAATGCCTACGTCATCTTGACGCAGTTCTTACCCGCTGTAAGGATAAGAACTTAACTTTGAATTAGGAAAAATGTCATTTCATGGTCCAAGAAAGTATTGTCCTTGGACATATCATTTCACGAAAAGGCATTGAGGTTGACAGAGCTAAAATTGATGTCATCCATAACCTTCCTCCTCCCAAATGCGTCAAAGATATACGATATTTCCTTGGTCATGCAGGATTTTATAGGAGATTCATTAAGGACATTAGCAAAATTGCTAGACCCTTAACTCTTCTCTTAGCCAAGGATACAACATTTCACTGTGATTTGGATTGTAAGGCTGCTTTTGAATCGCTTAAAATATCTCTCACTACAGCCCCCATTCTATCATCTCTGGATTGGAACCACCCGTTCGAGCTTATGTGTGATGCATCGAATTTTGCTATTAGTGCAGTTTTAGGACAGCACATTGATAAGATGCCACATGTAATTTATAATGTAAGTAGGACCTTGAACGATGCATAAATTAATTACACAACTACCGAGAAAGAACTCTTGGCGGTTGTATTTGCATTAGAAAAATTCAGGCCCTACTTGAATGGCTCGCCAATAGTGGTTTACACTGATCACTCTGCCCTACGACACCTTTTATCGAAAAAGGATGCTAAGGCCAGGCTAATACGTTGGATCCTATTGTTACAAGAATTTGATCTTGTCATACGAGAAAAGAGTGGATGTGAAAACGTTGTAACCGACCATCTTTCACGCATCAATTCTTCACCAACGTTGACTGTGCCAATAAACGATTCCTTCCCCGACGAACAACTTTTGACCGTATCCTGCGAACCTTGGTTCGTAGATATTGTGAATTATCTAGCGACGGGACTTATTCCTAGCAATTGGTCGAAACAAAACAAACTTCGATTTCTATTCCAAGTAAAATACTTTTACTGGGATGAACCTTATTTGTTTAAGTATTGTTCCGATCAAATCATTCGCAGACGTGTCCCTAACGATGAATTCAAGAGTGTATTGTCTTTTTGTCATGATCAAGCATGTGGTGGTCACTTTGGTCCACGTAGAACGGAGGAGAAAGTTTTTCAATGTGGCTTTTATTGGCCAATATTATTTAAAGATGCATATGATCATTGCAAAACTTGTCCACGGTGTCAACACATGGGTCGGATTTCACGAAAAAATGAGATGCCGCTCCAACCTATCTTGGTTGTGGAGATATTCGATGTTTGGGGTATTGATTTTATGGGCCTTTTCCCCAAATCTTTTGGGAATTTATATATCTTGTTAGTGGTTGATTATGTCTCAAAATGGGTGGAAACAATACCGTGTCGCACTAATGACAACAAGGTTGTTATTAAGTTCCTTAAAGAAAATATCTTTTCGCGATTCAGGCAGCCTCACGCTATAATTAGCGACAACGGGACGCATTTCTGTAATCGGTCTTTCAAGGCTTTGATGCGGAAATATTCAATCAACCACAAACTTTCTACGTCCTATCGTCTCCAAACGAGCGGGCAAGCTGAGATTTCCAATAGGCAGATAAAATAAATTTTGGAGAAGAAGGTTTCTAAAAACCGTAAAGATTGGTCAACCAAATTGACGGATGCTCTTTGGGCATTTCGTACCGCTTATAAGACCGATCTTGGAATGTCTCCATACCGCCTAGTGTTTGGAAAGGCTTGCCACCTTCCTGTCGAGATTGAGCATAATGCAATGTGGGCTATAATAGAGCTCAACTTCGATTTTGATCAAGCCTGCAGCTATTGGAAGCTGTAATTAAATGAGCTAAGCGAACTTTGCGATGAAACTTACAATAATGCGATTATAGTAAAGAACCGGACTAAAGTGTTCCACGATAAAAACCTTTATAGAAAAACCTTCATACCGGGACAACAAGTCCTTCTTTACGATTCCCGTCTTCATCTTCATCCGAGTAAGCTAAAATCTCGTTGGAAGGGACCTTTTGTGGTGCGGTATGTATACCAGCACGGGGCAGTAGAAGTTGAAAATATTAAAAACGGTTCAATTTTTAAAGTAAATGGGCATAGATTGAAACCGTATTTTTCTGCTGATCCAGCGGAGGAGCTCCTGTTTTTACAGGAGCCGCTTTATCATAACTAAAACTCCTCCGCCTCACCTCCATGTCTCAGTAACATCGTCTCATTTTAAGAATGGAGGTGAGTGAAATAAGACTTAACTAAATATCTGTGTGTGCCAAAATACAAGTTTGGGGTTAGTTTTCATTTAACTATTATTTTACCCCTCTTAAGTTCTCTCCCCAAGTCTACAGGTCTATGCATTCAAGGATGACATCAGTGAGGACACTGTTGAAAACAGATTTGGAGGAAAGGTTTGTATTCACTAAATTATCTTTTGGCACTTGGAACTATACAAATTTTTCTTTTTTTTTATGTAATAAAAGAGTAGAAAGTGAAAAATTACATATGAAAGATAGAAAAATTTTAAGAGAAGTAAGAAAGTTAGATGTTTTCTTAAACGAAACCAGTTAAAAGTAGTTATGAGCCGTTGTCCCAACGGTTAGTAAGATGAAGCAAATTACTAATCTGAGGATAAAAATAAATCTGAAAAATAGTCATTATTCTTGAGGCCAAACATCTGAATGTTGATACCCTACTATACGCACTTACACACATCTTGAAACTTGGGATAGTAGAAGATACCTTGAAATGCTCTTGTCTAAAAGACTTAGTATGAAGAAATATATATATATATATATACACACACACACACACACACACATATACATATAAGTGGTGAAGAAGAAAAAAATGAACACTGGTTTTGTAATTACTTAAGGCAGCATAAAAAAAATATAGCGAGGGTGCTTTATCACCTAGTGCCTTAAACCAATTGGTTTGGGAGCCACTGCTAAGCCTTAGGTATTGCGAAATGAAAATTTGCGCCTACATGCGCGAGCACATTTTGTAATCGGTCGGTTAGTACCTCAAGAAATATTAACGATCGCATGAAGAATGTGTGAGCAATTTTATCGAAAATATTCACCAACTATAAAGTACTTTGGAAGATGGACAAGAGTATGAAAGCTTAAATTGAATTCTCTAAGTGTAGGGATGTCTTTTACACACATGTAGGGGTATATGATCAATGTTTGGAAGAAAGGTAGGGAGGAAGACTAAAGACGATGTTTTATTGAGAGATGATGTGATTTCTAATATTTTTTCACGACCATTAAGATAGGGCTTATAGCAACTGAAAAGCTAGTATAGGTAGAAACTCTCATTTTCAAGTTCTTTCCTTTAAAAGTTCTTATCTTTATATGTAACTTTCATCATCTTTCTTTTATTATAGGATTTTGTGGGTGTAATCCGCTGAAAACCCTCAGGAGACAACACTCCTCCTACTAGAGACATCTAGAGATTTAACGGCTTGTTGCACGTGCTCAGTGCAATCGTGTTGCCTATGAAAGTGTGCTACTTAGGTTTTTCTTTTTTTTTCTCCTTCTCTTGAATAAATAGTTTGCTCAGGACGATCAAAGTTAAGTTTGGGGGCATTTGTTTAGTCGAAAATATCGTGCATTTGATATGATATTTTCCTTACTATTTTTATATAATAAAAGGTATTTATTATAAATATGACACATATGAGGGTTTATCTATAAAAATACTATTTTCATATGTTTATATATTATAATTAATATTATGAAGGAAAATATAAGCATATAATATCTATATAATATTTAGTCCATTTAAATATGCATACCATATCAAATATCCTTAACAATTTTCTTAAACTATAATATCATATCAAATGGTTAGGATAATATCTCAATAATCCCAAATATTACTAACATTATTCATTGAGATATTGTGCAAGGTTTAGTTCAGGTCAGGAAATCGAGATGTGAGATGTCGGGAATCAAAAATCTGCCGATAAAATTAGATAAAATCGAAGAATCAATACTGGAAGAGACTCAGGAAATATTATCAAATTCCAGATATCCAGAAGATCTCCATGTGTCACATTGAAGCAACCCCAGAAAACTGAAGCCAATATCTCACCAAACGGCCACGGATCCGCGGCCAAACCATTCCAAACGCGGCGGATCCGCGGCCGAGTCAACGATTCAGGGTGTAGGATTTTGTGGTTTGGATCTCAATAACAACACCTGATTCTTGGGATCTTTTGTTTCTAGTTTTGGTGCTATATAAAGGACCGAGGGCTAAGCCTAGAAATCATCAAACTGATGAGATCACGAAGACCAAGACGTCTCACGAATCCAGGTTGATCATAAGTTGTTCATATACCTCCTTAAGAAGAGATCGAGAAGCAAACTAGGATTTTGTAATCACTTTCTAAAGGAACAAAGTGTAATTAATCAAGTTGATTAATAAAGGTAGTTGTTTTATTCTTATTGCATTTTATTTTCTTTATGATCTCTATCCGTTCTTCTATCTCCATCATGTGCAAGTAATTCTCCGCTTGTTAGGGTTCGTAGGATTAGGGTAGATTAATGGATGATTAAAATCCTTTAACTCCTTTTACGTCCTATAAAGTTTATAAACTTTACCAAAAGAATCGTTAACATCCTAATCGGGCACGCTATCAATTCATTGATATTCACGCCCACGATTACAGATTAGATTAACAATTGTTTTGGTAAATGCTAGACATGAACGGAGATCTATGTCAAGATAGGGGTTAAAGAGTGGGAACCCTATTCCCTCCAGAAACCCTAATCTACATGTATCACTGTCGATCTAGTTTTAAATCTATTAAAGGATAAAATGAGTAATCTTTAATTAATCATCCATAACTACTAAATCTTAACGAACCCTATAATCCCCCTTCTAATATAAAACCTACATCCGTAGTTAATCTAGATCTATATCCTATATCCGTAATTGACGTAGATCTAGAATCTACAGCCATTCTTCACTATTCATTATTCTTCCTCCTTTCCTAATCAATACACCTAAATTAATATTAAAAGATTCAACGTTTTCCTGAGGACGGCCCGTACTCATCTCGGTCTAGCTGTACGCGACACCGTTATTGATTGCGGTTACTACACACACATATAAAACATAATCAATCAGGCAGGTAGGCTCCACCTTGGTAGAATTTATTTATAATATATGGGCCTTCATAGTTTGGCTCGAACTTCCCCCGTTTTGCATGATTGGGGATCATGAGTCTTTTGACGACTAGCACGAGTTTGCCTTAGCGAAATGTTCTCGGCCTGGTCAGTTTTTTGTATGACCGTGTCATCCTTTCCTTATAACCTTCCAGATTTTTCTGTGCTATAAGGGGAGTTTTGTCGAGGGCATCAAGCTCCTCAAGCCGAAGATGAGCATTTTCTTCATTTGTCAGCTTGTATCGAACCGCTACGCGTAGAGAAGGGAGTTCTATTTCCAGGGGAAGCACTGCTTCCGTGCCGAATACCAACGTGTATGGTGTTGTATTCATAGCCGTTTTGAACGTTGTTCGGTATGCCCAGAGAGCTTCGTGCAACCTTTCGTGCCAGTCTTTGTTGTTACTGGACAGTATCTTCTTTATAATCTTTTTCAAGGTCTTGTTGAAACCTTCAGCTAGACCGTTGGCCCGAGGGTTATAAACTGAAAAGTATCTCCAATATATTTTATGTTGCTGTGCGAAGCGGCTTATTTTATGGCATCTATAAGCTAGCCCATTATCCGAGATAATTTGTCACGGAGTGCCGAACCGATAGATGACATGGGTTCTGAAGAAATGGAGGATATTCTTCGTCTTCACCTCCCTTAATGGTACTGCTTCAGCCCACTTAGAGAAGTAGTCGTTCGTTTCCAATATAAACCGATGTCCTTTAGAATATTCCGGTTCAATGGTGCCAATTATATCGGTTCCCCACATTTCGAAAGGCTAGTTATCCACTATTGGGTGTAGCAGATTTGGATGTTGGTGGATAAAGTACCCATGAATTTGGCACGAAAGACACTGCTTCGAATATTCGATGCAGTCCTGAATCATCGTGGGCCAATAGTAACCTATTCTTTTTTTCTTCAGCTTCATCTTTGGTCCAGCTTGATGAGAACCGCAGAGTCTGTCATGAGTTTCTTGGACGACTCTCTTTGCTTCTTCTGTTCCCAGGCATCTTAGCAACACACAGTCGAATGATCTCTTATATAGAGTATCATTGACGAAGGTGAAGTACGGAACTCGTTTCATGAGCTGATGTCTAGACGACGCATTTTTGAGCGTTCATTAGGATTTGAAATAGTCTATGAAGACTTCCCTCCAATCATTACCCTTTTCTTCGCCCTCTATTTGAAGGGCTACTTGTTCGGTCGCTTATTTTCCTTCAGATGTCTCTATCAGGTCTTCCGAAGATATATTTGTTGGTAAGAGAATCCTGTGTCTTTGCACAATGATCCTTACGTCATCGAGGTCTTCATCGGTCAGTTTCTTAGCCAATTTGGCCAATGCATCCGCCTTACTGTTTTCTGCCCGCGGTATACTCTCCAGGATGTAGGAGGGGATTTGTGTCAGCAATTGCTGCACTCTTTCTCCATACTTTATCAGCTCTGACTTGCATGTCTGATAGTCGCCATTTACTTGGCAAACGATCAGCTGGGAGTCTCCATATATGAGGAGGTCTTTGATTCCCATGTCGATAGCGATCTCGAGGTCTGCTATCAAAGCTTCATATTCAGCTTCATTGTTAGTTCTTGGCTCTGTTAAGGAGAGGGTGTAACGCAACATCCCTCCTTGCGGGGTCACGAAGATAATTCCCACCCCGGAATTGATTATAGTGGGGTTTCGCTTTCGTTGTTTCATGGAGGATGGTCCATCAAAGTAGAGTTCCCATTGGGAATCATTTTCTTCTTTCTCTTCTTCGATTGCGTCGAACGCATGTTCGTCTGGCAATTCACAATTTAATGGAGAGTCGGCTGGTATCAGATGCTCCGCAAGAAAGTCAGTTATGGCCTGACCTTTTACTGCTTTAAGGGGTCGATACGTCACTGAGAACTCCATCAAGAGGAGGGCCCATTTGGCAAGCCTTCCTGTCAGTATGGCCCTTGACATAAGATATTTGAAAGGATCCACCTTTGAAATGAGATGGTCCTCATGTGCCAAAGCATAATGTCTGAGCTTTGTTATCGCGAAGATCAGTGCCAGGCAATGCTTTTCGATGGGGAAGTAGTTGTTTTCTGCCTCCAGGAAACTCAACTCAAATAGTACAGAGCTCTCTCCTTTTCCTGATCGTTCTCTTGTGTCTATAGAGCACCTAGAGAACCCTCAAGGGCTGTTGTATATAGGATAAGGGGTTTTTCCTTAAGCGGAGCGGTCAATATCGGAGAATTTTGCAGGTATTTCTTGATTTCGTCTAGTGAATTTTGGCACTTTTGATTCCAAATGAACGGGGTCTCTTTCTTCATCAAATGACTGTAGGGATGGCATTTTCCGGAGAGATTGGTTATGAACCGCCGGATATACGCGAGCTTTCCTTGAAGAGATCGCAACTGTTTGAGAGTTCTTGGCGTGGACATTTCCATAATTACCTTGATCTTTGAGGGATCGATTTCGATACCTCGGTGCCGTATGATGAATCCTAGGAATTTGCTTGAGGAGACTTAAAACGCGCATTTTAGAGGATTCATTTTCAGATTATACTTCCGAAGACGTCGGAACACAATTTTTAGATGTTCCTATTACTCCTCGTGAGATCTACTCTTTACCACAAGGTCGTCATTGTAGCATTCGGCAATCTCATGGATGATGCCATCGAAGATCATTGTCATGACCCTTTTGTAGGTAGCGCTAGCGTTCTTTAAACCGAAGGGTATCATCTTATAGCAGAATATGCCTAGCGGAGTCCGGAATGCGGTATGCTTTTGGTCTTCAGGATGCATTCTTACTCGATTATATCCTGAAGATCCATCCATGAAGGAGAAAACCTCATGGGTAGACGTATTATCGATCATCAGCTCAGTAACAGATACTGGGACATCATCCTTCGGGCAGGTTTTGTTGAGGTCCCGAAAGTCCATGTAGATGCGCACCGTCCCATTTTTCTTCATCACTAGAACGGTGTTAGCGATCCAGTCGGGATATTAAACTTCTTGGATGAAGTCGGAGTTGATTATTTTCTTGACTTCAGCGTTAATACCCATCTCAAGTTCGAGCCGCATTCTTCTTGGCGCCTGTTTGACTAGCTTTATGTCCGGCGATATGACCAGTTTATGTACTACCACCTTTGGATCTAGACCTGGCATTTCAGAATAGTTCCACACGAAGCGGTCTTTATATTGCATGAGCACGTCTTTTAACGTGGCTACCTGTTTTTCAGATAGTAGCACGCTGACGAACGTCGGCCTCGGATCATATTTTGTCCCTAAGTCAATTTTTCTTAGGTTTTCCGTTGTAGTGTGTATCCCATCTTTTAGCTCTTTTGGTGCTGGTGAAAACTCGGACATCACCTCGTCCTCGTCTTCATTTCCGAAGCACATGTGGAAGTCATCCATAGTCGCATGCCCTCCCTCTTCTGAGAGTGTTATCATATGGAAAGTACGAGTTCGCTTTCCTTTTTGTGGTTGAGCTGGTCTTATCCTCACGGTATAGGTCCTCTTTGGCTCATGCTTTTGCGGCGGGGTTACCCTCCAGCTGTCGAATAAAGCGAACCTGCCTTGTTGATACTGGCATTCTACACAGTCTTTGAAGGTGAAGCAGTCTTCAAGGGGATGACCTATTGCTCGGTGGTAGGAGCAATAATCTGGATGATAAACCTTGTTTATTTGTTCAGGATGCCGAGACTCCGGGAGCGTCATCATTTGATACTTCATGACAATGTTGAATATTTTCCTCGTCTTATCTTGGGGGGAAAGAGTATTCCCGACCCATCTTCTTTATAAAGGACGGGTTCCAATCGACTTTTTCTCGATTGCACGGCTTCTTGGATCCGCTTTGTTGTTTTCGAGCATTGTTTGCATTCTGTGCCCTGTTTTTGCCTTCATTTCGGGATTTTCCCCTTTCGCAAGGACATACAGTGAGTCGGGGATAAAGAGCATTATAGTCTTCCTTCTTCGTAAATTGCTGATTGAAGCTCTGCATCGTGGCATTTTCATAAATAGCCATTTCGCCGCTGTGATTGTCTCGGCTCTTTTGACAAGCTTCTTTTATTAGCTTGTCTATTTGTTCTTCGAGCGACAGACATAACGTTCTTAGGGCGGGATTTCGCTTTGTTTCAACGTCACGGCCATTTAGAAGAGCATTTTCCTATTCGCTGGAGCTGTTTATAACGCAGCAGCTGTGGACTGCTCCCGTTTCTTAGACCGAACGTATCCGAGCTCGGTTGTCTCCATCTTCCCATTGGGCATTTTTCGCTGAGTCCCGAGAATATCCCAAATCTTTTTGTAGAATTGGGCTTGTCGAACAGTTTGTTCAAGGGGTACACCTTGGCGTCTTAACAGCCTTTTCAATCTCTCCGCGTAGTATCTTGGCAGATGGATTGGTTGATGACTGTCGAGTGCAAAATTGGCAGCATGCCAGACTTCTTTTTTTACTTTGGTCTTCGTAAATTGGAAGAAGAGGATCGCCTTTTCACCTCTTCACTTGGGAGGGACTGTAACATTTCAGAAATATAAAATATTATTTTTGAAAATTAAATATGAAAATAATATATTTCGCGAAAACTATTCGATTTGCGAATTGTGGTTTTCATAAAATAGTATAATTATATACCAATATTTGGAAAATTATTGAAGATTAATATGGTTTAGTTATTAAAAAGGTATTTATTTGGATTTGGGCATTTTATAAATAATTATGCAATTATTATATGCAAGTTTAAATTAAACTCGATTAGTGCACTATTAATCACGATTAAGCCAAATCCGTATTTTAAATATCCATGGCTAGTGCACCATGACATATTGCATTTTGTTGCATGTTGCTTCTTTTGTATGCTTAATATTTGGTTTTAATGAGAAAAAGAGAAAAGAAAAGAAGAGACATGGAGGCATGGGAGGGGGGACAAAGGGGTATGGGCAAGTGAGAGAGAGGGGGAGGGTAATCTTTTGACCATGGTTCATATCTCCATCCTCCTCCTTCTCCTCCTCCTCCTTCTCCTTCTCCCCTCTACCTTACTACCACCCACAAACCCCATGAAAAACACCTCCAAACTTATGTTTCCCTTCATAAAAATTGATCACAACCTCATCCCAAACCACATGGATGAATCAAGCTAAGGTTTTGAGCACTTTGGGCAACCCAAGAATTTTCTTGAGTTGCCACATGAGATATGTCCCTACACTTTTAGTTAAGTTTTTGAGTTTCCTTGCCCGCTATTGTAGTTTAGAGTTAAACCGATGTAGTTTAGTGATCTTTGGAAATTCCTAGATGAGGGTTAGGAGATAGTATGACTTGTGAAGGTGTATTTGAGGTGTAGTGAGTGTTTTCTATGACTCTAGTGATGTTTACTGGCCTAGACCAGAGTATAGAAACCAATACATGAACTTAGAATTTTCACATGTCGGTTTTGTGGAGTTTTGGGGATTTACAGGAAATCTGGAGCAACTTGGGATATTAGTAAGAAAAACAAACAACTATATTGACCTAGTTAGACCACTAGACTACACCAGAAGAACGAGACCCAAATTCAAAGATATGGCAGGCGCCACCTGTTACTGTAGCATATCTCAACGGCCCAATTTTGGATTCTGGTGATGGGGTTTTGCCTGTAACTCACACTCCTTATAACCTAGCTACTGTATTGGTTGTTTTGTCCTAGTCTACCTGTGCTAAAATCTGGGATCTTTTTGAGTTGCTTTTGATAATGTTTTCCGATATTTGAAACTTGGATTTATGAATTTCTTGATGTGATTTGGTCGTTGGACGTTTGTACGTCAACGGCGATAGTTATTTGGTTGTTTTTGCATGCGTAAGCTATATGTTCTAACCTATAAGCATTTCGTGTGCCGTATCAGTTTTCGAACTTAGTTTTAATAACGTTACGACATGTGTTGATATGTAGGTACTTTCGCGTGGACTTCCGAGACGACGAAGCACATCGATTTCGACTAAGCGAGGAAATTAGCAGGTGGGTAGATATATATCTATGGGGGAAGTCGAGTGGATGGTGTATAGCACCCCCGCAACCATAAAATAGGATATTTATATATAGTATGTGTGTGTGTGTGTGTGTGTGTGTATTTGTGTTTGTTTACACACACACACACACACACACACATGTGAGATAAGGATATTATGTGTTAATGGATATGAGTCGATATGATCGGACATGATGTCATGAGGTTATGATGTATGATCGAGTTGAGACCTCGTATATGATACGATATATTAAAGGATTGTTGGACGATATACACAGAACATGTGATAAAATGTGACTTGATAAGATAATAGTATGTACGTAATCTTGGATCCGTACCCTTGATTATGATGTAGTGCGACAGATGATACCGTACGAGATTATATATGTAATGATTGATCTGCACTCTTGACTCGAGGATACTTTACGATGGACTATACCGTACGTGATACTATGAGGCTGGATCGTCGACTGATAGATACATCAATGCGGATATTTTATAGATTTTTTTAATCCCTTTCTACACTGTTTTAGTTTAGTCCCTTAAGTAGATGTTAGATTAGATTTAGAGTCATACCTATCTTCAAAACTAACGAATAGTGGGTATTTTTTTCAAAGAGAAACCCGAAGGGGCTACGGATTTTCAAAATGATATTTCTTTTCTCAAAAACACCGTAGCCCTTACCCTTCTAAAAACAACGATTCGTATTAATTTCAATTACGATAATGGTATGGCTCAAATATAGATACGTATATTTTATATTGTTGCGCATACTGTTTACTATTCTGCTATGTTATGTTATTCTCATTGCATTGCATATACATGTGCTTTCATTAGCTATTACGATCTCGTCTGCTAAGACATATGCACTATTACCGATGATGCGTATGTTGCACATACACTTTCTTGCCGGCTCACACACATCATCATCGGTAATGGCCATGCCACGTACACATTAGAAACCGTCATCTCACTTGTATAACCTGAGAGCTGGTAGTTTAATTATATTGTTTTATTCTGTCTCTCACATGCTAGTTTAGATATTGCATTTCTTACTTAGATGCCACATGCATTTGTATACATACATTGCTATAGTAATATATATATACACACACTCTCTCTCTCTCTCATATGATGTTTTATTTCGGTTTCGTGGATTTGGGAAAGCGCAAGATACCTTTTGAAACTTGAAATATTTAAAAAAAAGGCGGTTTTCCCATTAATATGATATTTCTTGTCCACCATGAGTTTTCTCGGTTCTGAGCGTGTTTTCGAGACCCGATTCGAGGAGTGGATGAACCGTCTGCGGGTACATGGTGGGCCCGGTAAGGTACCCCGGGGCAATAAGCTCGAGATGTAGACGATGAGCCTGGCAGGGGAGCACTGCCTACCGGTGATAGTTTGGCGCGGCGGATATCTGGAGGATACGACTGTGATTGTGAGATCAGATGGATATGGGCCGATCCGGAATGACGGAGCCCGAGATATAAGGATTTTCGTGTCAATGCTGGACATAGATTTCATGATGTTTCAAGTGTCGGTGGACACTCAGATTTCATGATTTAATGTGTCGTTGATGGACACACGTTAGTTGATTCTAATATACATACAGGCATATGATTCAGAGGTTTGGTTTTTACTTGTGTCATTCGGATTGATTATATTGTTGATATAAATACATGGATGGACACCCTAAATACCATAGTATTGTTAGATATGTATGCCTTAGAGGCCTGTATTATATAGGATGCTAGGTATGTATATGTACAGAAACAGTCTTTGCTCGAAATGATAGTATGCTATCTGGTTTATCTTCATCTTAACGTGTGATGCGTTGTTTTTCATATCTTATATACATGTTGATGAAGCCCTTATGATTATGCCTGCCTACCAGGATTATGATGTAGATCATACTAGTGGGGCCCGGGCAGTCGAAAAGCATATCATTTAATAGTTCCTAGTCGAGGTTATATCGAGACAGGGCATCGATATTACTAAAGTAGACTAGTGTGTACGTTTCTTGGCCCTAGGGGCGATGGTTGATCCCACAACCATTGGTGTTTGACATCAAAGATTGTACACATGTGCTCATTAGAGAATGGGTACACCGAACAGGACTCGCTGAGAACTCCTAGATGGTATATATACATATTGTTAGATAGCAGTTCTCTGGTGACACTTGTACAGGTTAGTCTGTAGACCCGAGATTGTCATAGTGTCTTGTGTGATTCCCACTGTGCTTTGATTTCCTCCCTACCACGGCTCTACTGAGTCGTGCAAATAGGTGGATTTTGGATACAGTCTCGAGTCACATGGAGGGGTGAGCGATAGGAGGGGTTTCGTTTCTCCCGGTATAGGGAGTTGATGTCGCGCTATGCTTGATCGTCCATAACAGCAAATCCCTGTCCAGTGTTGTCGAGATTTACTGATAAGAGTTATCAGTGGTTTCTCAAACCGTTATGAGCCAAAAATTAGCATGACTTATAAAGTTACCGGGGTCTGACATTTACCACCCCTAGACTTCATATGCGACGTATTAGACGAAGAGACCGGACTGTACGGTAAGTGTTGTTTACAGGCTAGTTTGGGTTGGGATGAGTTCGCTCTTCGGCCACATTTTCGTCATGTACCTGGGTAGCCATTACACATAGCTAGTGCTGCTGACGTGCTTATGGTTAAACCCACTGCCAGCGTACTGTCGAGTCTTTAGAGTTCCATACAGAGGGTTCCCTGGTTCAGGCAAAAGATGTAGAGGCCGTAAGTTGTTACGGAAGGGTTTCGATCATGTTTGTGTACTGGCTACAGGAATGATGATCGGAAGGATAATGCTGGTAGGCTTTGGTTTAAGCCAGATACTGGTATTATATTATTGGATTATTTGTAATCGTATTTTTCGAAATACTAATACGCGTACACTTATACGGTATATGGTGATGGGTATTCTTATAATTGTACAAGAGCACCTTTTAGAAGGAGACGCCTCATAATAGGATTTTTATTTTGTGAAAATAAAAATATGAGGTGGAATTTAGAGAATTGTCAAAGCATGGATGAAGGAATGGCTAATTGTATTTTTTATTCATTTGGGATTACTATTGAAGTATGGTGCATTATTTTGGAGATAAAATAATACACACTTCAATTATTTCTTATGACCCATATCATTTTTTCCATGGTTGATTTTTTCATTCATCACTATCATTTTCTCTTTCCAAGTTTTCTCGTTCTTCAACCTCTAAGCTTTACCCTTCACATGAGTTGTGAATCAAAAGCTTAAGAAATAAATTAATCCACTAGTTCATCTCTACATCATCTAAGTAGTCATTTCTAGCACACTTGACTTCTTAGTTAACTCTTGTGAAGAGCTTGAAGGTTGTTCCAATGCTCTCGGGTGGATCATCTACGTTCTAAAGGTGATCGAAGATCGAGGTCGTTGCAACCATCCAAAGAGCCTAGGAGTCGCATCCGAACGAAGACCCGAAGGACCGATTCACTAGGTATAACCCCCTATCATAATAGATAACAACTCTAGATAGGGTTTCTAGTTATGGTTTAGCACAAGATCTAGGGTTTAAGAGTGGGTGTTGCATGCAAGAAAATTTTCGTTTGCCACTTCCGCCTCCTCACAAGTGTTGTGAGGGTGTGCAACATCAACTAACATGGTATCAGAGCCTAACTAAACCATAACTAGTTCTTTAGACGACATTTAAAGTTTCGAATACGAAACAACTTCGATACCGTAAAACAAAAACTCATGTTTCTGGAAATTTTTAAAAGTGTTCTAAAATTTTTTTAAACATGTGCAGAATACTTGTTCTGGCGAGAATGTTGTTTTTCCCGGTGTCGCCGGGTGAAGAATGGGGTTTGGGCTTGGGTTTTTACGGTTCTCTGTATTCTGGGTTTTTGGCTTTATGGTATTGTTTGATAATTTCCAGATTACATATGATGTAACCTAAGTGTTAAGGGAATCAGAGTGTTTCGAAATCGAATTTTTTAATGTCGTTTATCCGCTTTTCAGTTTGATATGTGTTTGAAACGTTCACTAATTGCTATACGACGATTAGTGGGGGTTGCACATATGTATATCATGTGATGGTATGTGTATATGAATATGTTGAATCGTCGTTGATGAATAGTCGGGGGATGTGAGAAGAGTGTTTTCTTTTCTTTAATTCATGTAATTTTTAAAATTGATGTAATATTTTTTTGCGGGGCATATCCGGGTTGAGTTGTGGTCACCGATGTATTATTTCTTTTTATTGTTTTTGCTCCTAGGATAAACCAAAGGTGAGGTACACAAACTACCGGGTTCTCGAAGTGCCGAGTGGCCTACTCATTTTATTGAGGAAGGTTGCTTCACTTCGGGAATTTGGCGGGTAGTTTGCCGCACCCGTAGGGGTCTATGGTGGGGTTTGGTTATTCATCACGACCGTGGAATCCGTCTTTCGTTAAAAGCTTGAACGAAATACGGAATTCCTATTATATCCAGTGTATTCATCTGTGATATGGAATGTTTATAAATGCGTGCGACGAATGGCTATTTATATATGAGATATATAATAAACGTTGCTTATGTTTTGCACCCGCGCTAGTCCAGCCCCCGCTCTGCCGTTAGTTAAGTAACCTAATGGTGCATGACGGGGCCCCGTGGCAAATGCGGATGGCATAAGCGTACGTTCTATTTTCGTTTCTTTTCTGTGATGTTTAGGAAACGTAAATGATGGAACAACATTAATGTGATTAATGTTAAGGAAAAGAAACCTAAAAATGTTGTAGAATCAAACTTTTTAAAAGGGGTAACTCTAGATTTTTCTTTGCATAGTGGTATTCCTTGATGAATATCCAGCACCTCGTTCAATGAGGAAAGTCCCGAGATCTCTTCACCGGGAGTGACCCCTTTAGCGAAACTAGCAAATGTTACAAAGCACTCGAATTTTTTTTATAGTTGATCTAATTTTTGTTTTGCATCAAGGTATTCCTTGATGAATATCCAGCACCTCATTCGATGAGGAAAGAATTGAGATCCCTTCACCGGGAGTGACCTCTTTAGCAAAATTAGAAATATGCTACAAAACCATTCGATTTTTAAAACTGGAGCTTAAACCACTCCTTTCACTCGATTTTACAACTATATCAAGTTCAAAACGTTAAAGGTTTTCATCAAAACCATCCGTTGCCCTCCGCCATTTTAGGAAGTAGAGTATTTAGTATTCGTACCACGTTTGTTGACCATAGTTAAGGCGTGGTGTACGGTAGCTAAGTGATGTCTTCCTACAAAATATATCATGCGATCGATTAGGAAATTTGTATAACTTTGTTGACCATAATTAAGGGTCATACGGGTGGGTCTAAATCAATCACAAAATGTCGGGTAGAACTTGACTAGTGCTTATGATTTGTTGACCATAGTTAAGGTCATAAGACACTAGGGGTAAAAACCATATCGGGAATTTCAAGAGTTGAAATTTGCAATGAGATTGCATACCTTCTATTTGATAGTTGGATCCAGATCCCATTGTGAGTAAAAGTTACTCTCGGGAGATGTTTTTCACTTTACAATTAGCTAATCCAGTAGGTGTCTAGAAAGGTATCAACGGGGTTATGCCTCTAGGGAAACGAGGTTTATTTTAATTAGGTCCGCGCGAAAGCACGGGGAACCTCCCTCGGAGTACCGACACTAGTCTGGCCGACCGGTTGGCGAACTTATAGATTTAAATTAATCCTGGCTAATTTTCTTTTTTAAGGTTTGAAGGAAATTTTGATAAAAAGCAGTAGGAGATATCGATTAGATAAGATTAATAACCAATCTAATCATGCAAGAGCAATCGCTGAGTGTTTTCTTTTTTCTCTCCTAATGGCAGATATCTATGATGGGACTTAAGCTTTTATTAGACAAAAATAAACCCACATGACCGAATTACAAAGAATGGCTGAGGAACGTAAATATTACCCTGACATATGATAAGGTCGGATACGTCCTGACTACTCCAGCCCCTCCTAGCCCAGGCCCTTATTCTTCAGTTGCGGATAAGAAAATCTGCAAGACATGGGATATAGACTGCGCAATGCTTGCTTCTATGGATAATGAACATCAGAAGCAGCATGAGAAGATGGATGTACAATCCATCTTTCTTCATACAAAGGAGTTGTATAGAGAGCATCTCGTACTCTCCGATAAGAGGCATCCAGAAAGTTGTTTCAGATGCGGATGGCTGCTGGCACGTCCATAGGTGACCATGTATTGAAGATGATAGGACTTATCGAAAACTTAGAGGACCTGGGATGGACAATGGAGAATGAATAGTATGTTGATATTGTTGTACAGTCTCTCCTCCTGTGTTTTCTCCATTCATAGTGAACTTCAACATGCACAATCTGGAGAAGTCACTTCCTGAACTTCTCAATATGTTGACGAGTGCAGAGAGCACGCTAAAGATAGCGAAAACTCCCACTCTAGTTGCTGGGCCATCTTCCTCTTCCGCCCCGAAAACTAAAGCCAAAGGAAAGAAGAAGAAGAATCCCATCAAACCGAGAGGTAGAGTGAAAAAGGCACCGGGGAAAGACAAGACAGGGGCTGCTGCGTCAGGAAAAGGGGAATTCTTCTGCTGCCATAAGACTGGGCACTGGAAGAGAAACTGCGTTGGATACCTTGCCGACCTCAAGAAGAAGAAGCATGCTGATGCTTCCACTTCAGGTGTGTTTGTAACAGAAAACTGTTTTTCAATTAACTCTGTTTCCTGGGTATTTGATACCGGATCAGGATCTCATATCTGCAATTGTGTGCAGGGGCTGAGAAATAGTAAGGTCTTGAAGAAAGGTGATCACACTCTCCAAGTTAAGAATGGTTCCTCTGTACATGCTGCATCAGTGGGAGAGTATCACCTTGGTTAGCCGTTGGGTTGTATATTGGTTTTGAACCCATGTTATTTTGTACCTTCGATGTTGTGTAATATTATATCTATATCGTTGTTGGACAATGAAGGATATGATTTTATATTACAAAGTAATGTTATGAACATTAACCTTAATCAATAGTTGATTGGGTCTGGTACATTAAATAACGGGATATACGTCCTGAATCAACTCATAGTTTTCAATATACAACACACAAACAAAAGAAAGATTTCAGACATAAATGAAGCTTTCATTTGGCATTGTAGACTTAGTCATATTAACGAAACAAGACTAACCAAGTTACATAAAGATGGATATTTAAACCCGTTTGAATATAAATCTTATGCGACTTGCCAGTCTTGTATCAAAGGTAAAATGACCAAAACTCCGTTTACTGGACACAGAGAGAGAGCTACTGAACTCTTAGGCCTCATACATAGTGATGTATGTGGACCAATGTCTATACATGCGAGAGGTGGTTTTTCATACATCATAACTTTTACTGATGATTTCTCGAGATTCAGACACGTGTTCTTGTTGAAACATAAGTTCGAAGGCTTCGAAAAATTCAAGGAGTATAAATCTGAAGTAGAAAAACAAACAGGCTTGGGTATCAAGAAACTTCGATCGGATCGAGGAGGTGAGTACCTAAGTACAGAGTTTCTAGATTTCCTAAAAGAGAATAGAATTCTCTCTCAGCTCACTCCTCCGTACACACCACAGCACAACGGTGTGTCGGAACGGAGAAATCATACCCTATTAGATATGGTACGGTCAATGATGAGTGATACTGAGTTACCACTTTCATTCTGGGGGCATGCATAGGAGACTGCAATATATCTATTAAATAAGGTTCCGACCAAAACCGTGTCTACCACTCCATATGAGATATGGTATGGGAAAAGACCATCTCTTAAATGAGTTAGGATATGGGGTTGTCCGGCTTATGTGAAAAAGAAGAATCCGGACAAACTCGAGACACGACCGGTTTTGTGTAAATTTGTGAGATATCCAAAACATTCGTATAGATTTCTTTTCTATCACAAGGAGGAACAAAAGGGTGTTTGTTTCTCAGTATACCACATTTTTAGAAAAAGTTTTTTTACAAATAACACTATTGGCGATGCGGTAGAACTGGAAGAAATTCTAGAACCACAAACAAATACCGATGATTTGGCTGAACTTGAGGTTTCAATAGAACCCAACGAACCTCAGCCACTCCGTAGATCTAGTAAGACTTCTCGTCCACCTGATAGATACTACGGTTTTCTAATTGATGGTGATAGAGAAGATTGCATCATAGATGATGATGATCCTACTAGTTTTCAGCAAGCTATCACGAGTAGTGACTCAGTGAAGTGGATGGATGCCATGAGATCCAAAATGGAATCCATGCACACCAACAAAGTATGGATTTTGGAGGTTGAACCTTCTGGAGTAAAACCCATAGGGTGCAAGTGGATCTTTAAGAGAAAGATTGGTATGGATGGACAGGTGGAGACCTATAAACCTAGGCTGGTAGCAAAAGGATTTCGTCAAAGACCAGGATTGGACTATGATGAGACCTTTTCACCAGTCGCAATGCTTAAATCCATTCGGATCCTGCTTGTTATAGCTGCTCACTACGACTATGAAATCTGGCAGATGGATGTTAAAACGGCATTTCTAAATGGTGATTTAGAAGAATGCGTTTTCATGGATCAGCCAGAAAGCTTCATTGATAGTGGGAACAGCGGAAAAGCATGCAGGTTGCTTAAATCCATCTATGAATTGAAGCAGGGATCACGGAGTTGGAACATCTACTTTGATGATACAATCAAAGAGTTTGGTTTTATCAAAAATATAGATGAACCTTGTATTTATAAAAGGATTGTAGAGAGTACTGTTACATTCCTCGTATTGTACGTGGACGACATTCTCTTGATAGGAAATGATGTTCCTATGCTACAATCAGTCAAACTATTCTTATCGTAAAGGTTCTCCATGAAAGACCTGGGTGATGCCTCGTGCATTCTGGGAATAAGATCTATAGAGATAGATCTAAGAGATTGTTAGGATTGTCCCAATCGAGATACATAGACACCATACTAAAGAGGATTAGTATGGAAGATTCCAAGCAAGGTAATTTACCCGCTTGTCACGTGATCACCGTCTCCAAAGAGATGTCTCCAAAGACTGATGATGAGAGGGCTCGCATAAGCATTATACCCTACGCTTCGGCGGTAGGATCTATAATGTATGCGATGTTATGTACTCGCCCAGATGTAGCTTATGTAATGAGTGCAGTAAGCAGGTATCAATCCAATTCAGAGGAGAAACACTGGACTGCTGTGAAGAACATTCTGAAGTACTTGCGAAGGACTAAAGATTTATTCTTGGTATATGGTAATGGAGACCTCCAAATGGAGGCCTTTACCGATTCCAGCTTCCAGAGTGATAAGGATGATAGTAAGTCCATCTCGGGGTTTGTATTTATCCTAAATGGAAGGGCGGTATGTTAGAAGAGTTCCAAGCAAGATATCGTCGCTGACTCCACGATAGAAGCTGAGTATATTGCTGCCAATGATGCCGCAAAAGAGGCAGTATGGATGAGAAAGTTCGTTTCTGAACTTCAGGTGGTTCCATCCATTGCTAATTCAATACTTTTGTATTGCGATAACAATGGAGGCATGGCTTTGGTAAAGGAACCGCTGTCCCATCAAAAATCCAGACATATCTTGAGGAGGTATTACCTCATCAGGAAGATAGTGGATCGCCAAGACATCGAGATACGGAGAGTAGACACGAAAGACAACAAGGCAAATCCATTCACCAAGGCCATCCCTCAAGTCCAGTTTGAGAGACTATTCGAGATATTGGGCATGCGGTACGCCGGCAACTGGTTCTAGCGTAGACAGTGGGTACTTATTGCACCAACTACCGGCCTTAGTGCAAATGGGAGATTGTTAGATATGTATGCCCTAGAGGCCTGTATTGTATAGGATACTAGGAATGTATATGTACAGAAACAGTCTTTGCTCGAAATGATAGTATGCTATCTGTTTTATCTTCATCTTAACGTGTGATGTGTTGTTTTCCATATCTTATATACATGTTGATGAAGCCCTTAGGATTATGCCTGCCTACCAGGATTATGATGTAGATCATACTGGTGGGGCCTGGGCAGTCTAAAAGCATATCCTTTAATAGTTCCTAGTCGAGCGTATATCGAGACAGGGCATCGATATTACTATAGTAGACTAGTGTGCACGTTTCTTGACCCTGGGGGTGATGGTTGATCCCACAACCATTGGTGTTTGATATCAAAGATTGTACACAGGTGCTCATTGGAGAATGGGTACATCGAACAGGACTCGCTGAGAACTCCTATATGGTATATATACCTATTGTCAGATAGCAGTTCTCTGGTGACACTTGTACAGATTAGTCTGTAGACCCGAGATCGTCATAGTGACTTGTGTGATTCCCACTGTACTTTGATTTCCTCCCTACCACGGCTCTACCGAGTCGTGCAAATAGGTGGATTTTTGGTACAGTCCCGAGTCACATGGAGGGGTGAGCGATAGGAGGGGTTTCATCTCTCTCGCTATATGGAGTTGATGTCGCGCTATGCTTGATCGGCTATAACAGCAAATCTCTGGTCAGGGTTATTGAGATTTACTGATAAGAGTTATCAGTAGTTTCTCGAACCGTTATGAGGCATAAATCAGCATGACTTATAAACTTACTGGGGTCTGACATTTACCACCCCTAGACTTCATATGCAACGTATCAGACGAAGAGACCGGACCATACGGTAAGTGTTGCTTATAGGATCAATAGGGTTGGGATGAGTTCGCTCGTCGGCCACCTTTTCGTCATGTACCTGGGTAACTGTTACGCACAGCTAGTGCCGCTGACGTACTTGTGGTTAAAACCACCGCCAGCGTACTGTCGAGTCTATAGAGTCCCACACAGAGGGTTCCCTGGTTCAGGAAAAAGATGTAGAGGCTGTAAGTTGCTACGCAGGGTTTTGATCATGTTCGTGTACTGGCTACAGGAATGTTGATCGGAAGGATAATACTGGTAGGCTTTGGTTTAAGCCAGATACCGGTATTATATTATTGGATTATTTGTATTAATATTTTCGGAATACGAATACGAGTATACTTATACGGTATACGGTCAGGGGTATTCTTGTTATTGTACAAGAGCACCTTCTAGAAGGAGACATCTCATAATAGGATTTTTATTTTGTGAAAATAAAAATATGAGGTGGAATTTGGAGAGTTGTCAAAGGATGGATGAAGGAATGGCTAATTGTGTTTTTTATTCATTTGGGATTACTATTGAAGTATGGTGCATTATTTTGGAGATAAAATAATACACACTTCAATTATTTCCTATGAGCCATATCATTTTTTCCATGGTTGATTTTTTCATTCATCACACTCATCTTATCTCTCCAAGTTTTCTCTTTTTTCAACCTCTAAGCTTTACCCTTCACATGAGTTGTGAATCAAAAGCTTAAGAGATAATTAATCCACTAGTTCATCTCTACATCGTCTATGTAGTCATTTCTAGCACGCTTGTCACGCCCCACCCCCCAATACAGAGAGTATTGTCTGCTCTGGCCGAAACCGCATGGTTTTGTCCTTCGGGGCAAACCGGACCCGACCAGGGGCCACTTCCCAGGAGGTCACCCATCCCAGAACTTCCCTGACTTGAGAACTACAGAGTTCTCAGCTCCTGTAGTGCCGGTTCACTTAAAAGGCGCCTCTGTATTGAAGGGTGATATCATTCCATTTATAGTACAGATCTGCCCTCTTTCGGAATGTATTCCGAAGAGTCCCCATTGTTCTACAGTGGGTCCCACAGACTCAAGAGGTGGCCCCTACGGATTCAAGAGGTAGCCCCCACCCACTTAACACGACACTTGGCGTGGCACTTTATTCCGTGTGGCACTTTGCTCCGTGAGCAAGAACCGGGTCCCGACATTCTCCCCACCTTTGAACAAGGGTTCGTCTTCGAACCACAGACCTACTATTGAGGGACCAGCTCTGATACCATTCTGTCACGCCCCATCCCCCAATACAGAGAGTATTGTCCGCTCTGGCCGAAGCCGCATGGTTTTGTTCTTCGGAGCGAACCGGACCCGACCAGGGGCCACTTCCCAGGAGGTCACCCATCCCAGAACTTCCCTGGCTCGAGCACGCTTAACTACAGAGTTCTCAGCTCCTGTAGTGCCGGTTCACTTAAAAGGCGCCTCTGTATTGAAGGGTGATATCATTCCATTTATAGTACAGATCTGCCCTCTTTCGGAATGTATTCCGAAGAGTCCCCATTGTTCTACAGTGGGTCCCACAGACTCAAGAGGTGGCCCCCACGGATTCAAGAGGTGGCCCCCGCCCACTTAACACGACACTTGGCGTAGCACTTTGTTCCGTGTGGCACTTTGCTCCGTGAGCAAGAACCGGATCCCGACAACACTTGACATCTTAGTTAACTCTTGTGAAGAGTTTGAAACTTGTTCCAATACTCTCGAGTGGATCATTTACTTCCAAAAGGTGACCGGAGATCGAGGTCATTACAACCATCCAAGGAGCCTAGGAGTTGCATCCGAACGAAGACCCAAAAGAACGATTCACTAGGTATAACCCCCTATCATAGTAGATAACAACTCTAGATAGGGTTTCTAGTTATAGTTTAGCACAAGATCTAGGGTTTAAAAGTGGGTGTTGCATGCAAGAAAATTTTCGTTTGCCACTTCCGCCTCCTCACAAATGTTGTGAGGGTGTGCAACGTCCACTAACAAGTATTACCTTTATGATACATTATAATCTAGGAATCGTTGTTTATTCGATATCTACCTGCTGATATTTTCTACTCACGAGTTAGTAACCCACCCCCGTTGTGCCACAGTTTTCTTGCAGGTCCGACCGCTTAGATCAGTAGCGGTATCGCAGGCATACAGTTCCTTCAGGGTGTTTGGTTAGGTAGATGGGACACATTAGATCGTGCCCATTCTTGTATTATTATTCATGTTGTATTTAGATAAACTCCATCAATCAGAAACTAGACTTTGTATATTAGTAGACCAAGACAGACTGTATGTTTGAAAGACTTAGAAAAATGGGTGTATGTTAGCTTCTTTTGAGGTTTTTGATGCCTTGATTTACTTATTTCTTCTGTGTTGATCTTCATCGTTGGGCATCGTATATTTATTGCTTGCTTGCGTGGTTGTGATTCCGCCGATTGGCGAAGAGCTAGCTCCCGCTTGGGGATACCTATATATATTGCTTGTATGTGTTTTGGATCAAAATATATAAGGGAGGTGCTGCCCAAATTTTTAAAGACGAAAAATGTTTTCAACTATAGTATAATCCACTTGCATTTTCATATATCATTACCTATGCATTTTAAAAGAAAACTCGATTTCATTATACCTTTATTTTAAAAAACTCCACCTCTATTATTTCCCTAAAAAGATTTAGATTTCTGGATTTTGGTTTATTTGAATTAGGTAGGGTCCTATAGACTTCACATGATTCAAGTGCCGGTCATGTGCCTTTTTCTGGGTCGTGATAAAGTTGGTATCAAAGTTTTAGGTTTAACCTTGGTTCAAGTCTAGGTTTGACTATGCGGAGTCTAGGGCATATATATATTTCGGAATCTAGGCTTGACCTTATGGAACTTAGACTTGGCCGAGGGAGTATTAGACCCAAACTTTTGTCGCGTAGATTGACCTTGGTTGATGGAGTAGCTAACTTAAGTAGAGTTACGTACTATGTGTATGTTTTGCGGCATACTTATGATACGCTACTTTGCTTAAGTAGCCTTATGATGTACATTTCTTATACACTGTATTTCTATTCGTTTCTTTGATCTATCTTCATCGATGCCTGCTTGAGGTTCCTATCACCAGGGTTTGAGCGCAGAGAGAGAGAGAGTTGTTGCTAGAGATGCGGTCAGAGTGAGCTCGTCATGTAGCGGTATAGTGTTTGTATTGAGATCTCTCTTTTGAGGTGAGTGTTCGGATCTGTACTGGATGATCGGGCCATTGATAACGGCTGTCAAATTGAGAGGACCGTTGATGTGCAGCCTACCCTAGAGGTCGCGATATTGTCTACCGTGCAGACATACGACCCAGCTGTTGCTGAGATTGACGGGATGTAGCTTCTAAAGTTATTAACTGAAACCACAGGAGCTTTCAGACAGAGATGTGACAGAAGACCGCTAGTCCATATTGAATAGAGTGACTGAGATGATTAGTCTGATTTGATGCCCGACGCAGGCTCAGTTGCATTGAAGAATTCTAGTTTGAAGGATCTTACTCAGATCTAGAGTAAATAGATTAAGAAAGGGCATTGTTCATTGGATACTCTGATGTGAGATCGGTAAGTTGACCAGCTTCGGATAAAAAGACCTCTCCCAGATGCGTTGTGAGTTGATTGAGAACGGATGAATGTAGCGTATTCCTCTGATAATCTGGACGAGTTCCCGAGAACGCTATCGGTTAGATATCTTCCATAGAGTGGTGAAGATACTCGAGTTCGTAATTTTGAGTCCGTGTGAGAAACTCCGGATTGACTGTAGCCAAGAACGAATTGCAGCACTTAGCCCGCCAGTTATGACATCGAAGTGGATGATGATGAAAACGGGTGGAACAAGAGGCTCGTGCAGGATGTTAACGAGCTGTGTTACTCCCCGTTGATGCCAGAGGATTGATATGTGTACAGAAGCGTTGGATACAGCCAAATTTCAGAGGAAAGCCATGATGAGGACGCAGCTGTCCGGATAAGAGAAAAGGGTTAAGAATATAGTGCCAACCTCTGTACAGTTCAGCATAGGTGAGATCAGAAGAGATCTTGAGTAGGTTCTTTCCAGGACACCGCATCGATAGAGATTTGCACCTAGGAGCAGTTGTATCACGCGTATTCAGAGGGCCAGATGCCGCCATCAGTAACGTGCCGTTTGCGAGTGGTCGTGTTGATTGGCCAAGAGATGATCAGAGGAGTGCCAGAACGGAACTGTTTCCGTTATTACACCTAACCGGGATGATGAGCGGAAAGATGGTTGGATTGGTATCCACAGAGAAAATAAGAACTCAAAGACCGAAGACACCAGACCGTGAGCAGGAGGCAAGTGGATGTTCCAGCTCTGCCAGTTTTGGGCGCACTGGCAATTCTTTTCGACATTGAAGGAGGTATACCTTAATGTCATTTATTGCGATTGTGTTTTATGAATGAGTATCATATTTTTGTCGCTTGGACCTTGAGTTTCGGTGATTGGGTTTCCTGATATTTGCTTTCGTGCACTATGGCTGCACCTACTGGATATTTTCATTTGTGCACAGTTATTGCACTTGATATTGATTTTGTGCCTTGGCTGCACGTATTTATGATTCCGTGGATTTTGATACTGTCGATTTGATTTTGTGCTCGTTGTATGCACTTGATTTGATTTATGCACTCGGTATAGCTTGCATGTGCTCGCAGTGCATTGATATGGATTTTGTGCACGCAGTTGCACACGTTTATGATTTTATACACCTTGGCATGCTCGGTGTTGTTTTTGTGCGTATTTGAGATATTGATAAGTTTTCGGACACCTAGTGCACCAGAGATTATGTTTTTTGTGCATTTGTTACACTAGATCTCTGTTTTCATGCACCGTTGCACTTGAAGTTTGTTTTCGTGCGCTTTACTGCACTAGATTTTTTGTGCCGACCTGACGCACTTGATCTTGATTTTCGCGCATATTGGACGCATGGTATAAGATTTTATGCACACCGGATGCACTTGATTGAGATTTTAATCGTGCATGTTAGTTGCACTGGGTTGAGATTTTCATGCACTTTAGATGCGCTTGATGTTGTTGTCGTGCACACCTGTTGCACTTGACAGATGCTTTCGTGCACATCCGTTGCACTTAGTTTTTGCTTTTGTGCACATTCATGGCACTTGTATTGGACTTGGATTCCCGTGCACACCAGACGCACGTGATATTGGATACGCCTTTTGAGGCTGATTTATTTCTGAGCATCATATTTTAATGATGGGTACTATATTATGTAGTAGCCGAGCAGGACTGATCTGAGAACAATACCTGAGTACTTTTGCATGCAAAAAAGATTACCAAGAGGTTTTCAAAAAGGAGCTATAGTCTCGCTATTTCCTACGTGTCCGTGAGTGACATGAACTTTTACGAAGGAAAACCTTTGGGATATTTCAAAAGGGCGGAACATATATCTTAAGCAAACATATATAGACGTATATTTACTACTTTACAATTGAGCATCCGTCACTTATGCCGTGACTTACGCATCACACGGAGATTTGGAAAAGATTTTGCATGTGTTTTATCAAGTTTTTAGAGGAATTTACAAGGATGCGTACTATATACGTATTATGATTTTGACTATAGTATATTTGGATTTCAGTAGTGGATTTCGATATCTGTATCTCCATTATAACTCCAGTGATTGCGTGAAGCTTGATGGAGTTTGACTTTGAGTTTCACATTCATTTTCATGCGCACTCGATGCTCTATGATATTCTTGAGTATTTCATGATTTCGGAGCCTCGTGATTTAAACTGATATTAAAATGTTTTAGTATTTTGGGGTTTAAATTTAAATTCGGGGACCGAATTTATTTAAGGGGAGAAGATTGTAACATTTCAGAAATATAAAATATTATTTTTGAAAATTAAATATTAAAATAATATATTTCGCGAAAACTATTCGATTTGCGAATTGGGGTTTTCGTAAAATGGTATAATTATATACCAATATTTGGAAAATTATTGGAGATTAACATGGTTTAGTTATTAAAAATGTATTTATTTGTATTTGGGCATTTTATAAATAATTATGCAATTATTATATGCAAGTTTAAATTAAACTTGATTGGTGCACTACTAATCACGATTAAGCCAAATCCGTATTTTTAAATATCCATGGCTAGCGCACCTTGACATGTTGCATTTTGTTGCATGTTGCTTATTTTGCATGCTTGATATTTGGTTTTAATGAGAAAAAGAGAAAAGAAAAGAAAAGAAAAAGAAAAGAAGAGATATGGAGGCATGGGAAGGGGGACAAAAGGGTATGGGCAAGTGAGAGAGAGGGGGATAATCTTTTGACCATGGTTCATATCTTCATCCTTCATCCTCCTCTTCATTCTTCTCCTCCTCCTTCTCCTTCAACCCTCCACCTTACTACCACCCACAAACTTCATGAAAAACACCTCCAAACTTATGTTTCCCTTCATAAAAATTGATCACAGCCTCATCCCAAACCATATGGAGGAATCCAGAAAAGGTTTTGAGCACTTTGGACAACCCAAGAATTTTCTTGAGTTGCCACACGAGGTATATCCCTACACTTTTAGTTAAGTTTTTGAGTTTCCTTACCCTCTGTTGTAGTTTAGAGTTAAACCGATGTAGTTTAGTGATCTTTGAAAATTCCTAGATGAGGAATAGGAGATAGTATGACTTGTGAAAGTGTATTTGAGGTGTAGTGAGTGTTTTTCATGACTCTAGTGATGTTTACTGACCTAGACCAGAGTATAGAAACCAATACACGAACTTAGAATTTTCCCGTGTCGGTTTTGTGTAGTTTTGGGGATTTACAGGAAATCTGGAGCAACTTGGTATATTAGTAAGAAAAACAAACAACTATATTGACCTAGTTAGACCACTAGAAGACCACCCCAGAAGAACGAGACCCAAATTCAAAGATATGGCCGGCGACACCCGTTACTGTAGCACATCTCACCGGCCCAATTTTGGGTTCTGGTGATAAGGTTTTGCCTGTAGCTCACACTCCTTATAACCTAGCCTGTATTGGTTGTTTTGTCCTAGTCTACCTGTGCTAAAATCTGGGAGCTTTTTAAGTTGGTTTTGATAATGTTTTTCGATATTTGAAACTTGGATTTATGAATTTCTTGATGTGATTTGGTCGTTGGTCATTTGTACGTCAACGAAGATGGTTATTTGGTTGTTTTTGCATGCGTAAGCTATAAGTTCTAACCTATAAGCATTTCGTGTGCCATATCGGTTTTCGAACTTGGTTTTAATAACGTTACGACATGTGTTGATATGTAGATACCTTCACGTGGACTTCCGAGTTTGGGGCGATGGATATCCGAAGGATACCGACCGTGGTCGTGAGATCAGAAGGATATGGACCGATTTGGACTGACAGAGCCCATGGGCCAATCCGTACTGACGTAGCCCGAGATATGAAGATTTTTGTGTCGATGCTGGACACGGGTTTCATGATGTTTCGATTGTCGGTGTTGGACACTCAGATTCCATGATTTGATGTGTAGTTGAAGGACACACGTTAGTTGATTCTCATATACATTCAGACATATGATTCAGAGGTTTGGTTTTTACATGTGTCATTTGCATTGATTATATTGTTGATATAATACATGCATGGACACCCTAAATACCATGGTATTACCTTTATGATACAGTATGACCTAGGAATCGTTGTTTATTCGATTTCTACCTGCTGATGTTTTCTACTCATGAGTTGGCAACTCACCCCTGTTGTGCCACAGTTTTCTTGCAGGTCCGACCGCTTGGATCAGTAGCGGTATCGCTGGCATACAGTTCCTTCAGGGTGTTTGTTTGGGTAGATGGTACACATTGAGTCGTGCCCATTCTTGTATTATTATTCCTGTTATATCTAGATAAACTCCATCAATCAGAAACTAGATTTTGTATATTAGTAGACCTAGACAGATTGTATGTTTGTGAGACTTCGAGCGATGGGTATATGTTCGCTTCTTTTGAGGTTTTTGATGCCTTGTTTTACTATTTCTTCTGTGTTGATCTTCGCCATTGGACGTCGTATATTTATTGCTTACTTGCGTGGTTGTGATTCCGCCGATTGGCAAAGAGCTAGCTCCCGCTTGGGGATGCCTATATATATTGCTTGTATGTGTTTTGGATCAAAATATATAAGGGAGGTGCTGCCCAAATTTTTAAAGACGAAAAATATTTTCAACTATAGTATAATCCACTTGCATTTTCATATATCATTACCTATGCATTTTAAAGGAAAACTTGATTTCATTATACTTTTATTTTAAAAAACTTCACCTCTATTATTTCCCTAATAAGGTTTAGATTTCTGGGTTTTGGCTTACTTGAATTAGGTGGGGTCCTATAGACTTCATATGATTCAAGTGCCAGTCACGTGAATTTTTTCGGGTCGTGACAGGGACGTAGAAAGTTTGTAGTTCTTGTACGCTGTATGTATTGAGCGCATCAAATTCCTTTTAATGTCGAAGCGGAGCCATTGTGATTTGTAGACTCTGATCTATTCCGGTAAAGGTTTGCACTGACGGGCGTATGGAGAACACCGTGTTAGCTTTGTCCTCCGAGTTTTTGCCGAAGACCAAAATAGGAGTAGATGGTCCGGGCCTATTGTTTTCTTTCTAGGATTGCCCCGAGTAGACTATTTCTTCATCTTCCTCCGATTCTCTTCCAAAGATCGGGATAGTGGCGACGGACTTCTGTTTATCCTCCGGCTTATGACACCTTTCCGTATCCACGAAATCTAGTAGGAAGTACTTTGCGTCTTCATATTTTCAGACCTCGTTTATGGAAAATGGATTTAACTCCCCTGTAACGGTGTATTCCAAGCCGTCTTTGAAATACTTCATACATTGATATTGTGTAGAAGGGATAACATTGTACTCATATAACCAAGGCCTGCCGAGCAAAGTGTTATAGCAAGTTTTGGCGTCAATGACATGAAATTTGATGTCAGTGATGTCAGTATTACGGACCCGAGCGTCCGTGACGACTGGAAGTCAAACCCAGAGATGGTAATTTTGTCTCAGGCCAGGTGCTGAACGTTTATACAAATCTCCTTTAGCACTCTCAAGTTGAGAAGGTTGACGGAGGATCCGTTGTCGACAAGGATTTTTCTTATCTTGATGTCGTGGCAGTACCCGATGACATACAACGGGCGATTATGTTCGTACATACCGAGGAGGAGATCTTCATCGCTAAATGTAATGTCAGTCGTGTGGACCTCTGCTAGTTCATCTTTTATCTTCTCTTCCGCGAGGAAAGCTTGGAACTGATCGGGCTCTTATAATGCCTTGATCATGGAATCTCGTGCCTCTTTGGACATAGGAGAGCATCTAATATGCTCAGTTGTAAGGGTATTTTCCTCAAATGTGCTAGGACATTGTAATCCACCTTGTTTTTCCCAGGCAGGTCCCTTACTGTGAGATCTTTAACAACTCCATCGTCGAGAGCAATTTCTTCAGAGATTTTTTCTTTCCCTTTGTCCTTTTTTCTCGAATCTTTGTTTGTAGGTCCGAGATTCTTTTCAGGCAGCGTGCGGTTACGCAGCTGAATATTCTCGCAATTCCTCTCCTCCTCTTCTTTTTCGGAGATGGATTCTTTGAAGAGAGGTTTGAGGGGTATTTTGTCCTCAGAATCTCTCCCGAAAGTAAGAACTTGGAGTTTTTTCCCTTCTGAACTGGTATCAACCATATGACAGTTGCTGGTCATTTTTTCATGTGTATTTGTCCCACTTTTTTGCCGTCGACGAGCTTCGCGCTTCATCCTCTTGAATTGTTTTTTATGGGCAACGTATCTTTGCCACCACTTCTTGAAGGCACTGCATTCCTCGGTGGGATGGATGACCCTCCGATGATACAGGCAGTAATTTAGATGTGAATCCTCTCTGCAAGGCATATGACTCCGGGAGTGTTTCCTACGAGAGGTGGCGACTTCATTCCCATTGACAGGGCTTTGGCGAACTGCTTCTCTATTTTGATCCTGCTCTTATTTGTAGCAGGTATGCTTTGCTTTGGTTGGAATACTTTATGACTCATCCTTGTCGCAGCTTCTTCATCCTGATGCTGACGCTTAGCCTTTTCGTATATGGTTGTTTGCGTTCTCGATTAACTTTGCTTTTTTAAAAGGCTTCGTTTAACAGCCTATCGATCGGGTCTTCTAGCAGTTCCGGAGATTTTAGTGCCGATTCTGCACCCAGTTCCCCCGCGTTATTTTCTGATGCTGAGGGAGTTTCTTCATCATTTAACAACGAATGGGAGACCATGTGGCAACTTGTAACGCGGTCTCCAGTATCTCCTGATGAGTCATTTTCCTCATCGGTGCCACTATCTTTGTTCTTAAGAATATACTTGAGGAACTTTTCGAGCGTGACCGGTGTCCGCGCCTTCTAGTTATACTCCTCCAGCGCGTCAATGTACTTTTGTAGGTCTATGCGCTTGTTGTCATACTCGGCAGGCTGCACAGGCTTCTTGGTCTTCTTCTTTTTCTTCAAATATTTTGAAGGCTTGACTTGGGGATTTTTCCCTTTGTTAACGACTTTCGGTACGGGACGTGGTTTCAGCATCCCTTCATTGATTTCGGGTTCAAGTGGGCTTTTCTACCTGACTGCTGGACATGCCTGTAGATCTTTCAGCATTCTTTTGGTTTTTGCTGAAAGAATGACTTCCCATGGAGTTTCTTCCACGAGTGAAGTGGATGCCCCCAGCACATCCACCTTTTTAGGAGCATGCTTCTGTGGTGGCTTTACCCTCCAGTTATCAGACAACGCGAATTTCCTCTGTTGGTACTAGTCTTCGACCCAGTTCTTGAAGATGTAGCAATCCTCAATTAGGTAGCTTACCATTCTGTGATAGGAGCAGTAGTTAGGGTTGTTGACATCGCCGGGTTGCAGTGGACGCCGCGAGTCTGGTAATGTGATGAGTTTATTACGCATTGCCAATTCAAATAGTCTCCTTGTCTTATCGCGGGGAAACGAGTAAGCGCGTCATAGTCTTTCCTCCAAGGATGGGCACGGACGCACGTTGTTTGGCGAGCAGCCGGTTTTGGACCGCTCAGCTGTTATTGCGTATTGGCAATGAATGCCGCTTTTCCTTTACCCTTAGCATTTCGAGGGTCCTTATTTGAGGAGGAAGGCCCGTGGCCCATCTGGTCCATTTAGGCCAGTTTATCGATCAGAGCCTGGAAGGTCGTTGGTTTGAAGAATGTCATGAAATGGGACACATTCGTTTGAGGATCAAGGGTCCCGATGAACATGCCCACGGCGGGAGATTCTTCGATGCGTTGTTCGCACTTAGAATATAGATTCCGCCACCGGATCGCGTACTAGACCCAAGTTTCTCCCGGCCTTACCCAGGCATTGATTAATGCCGTGATTGAGGTGCGCTCGCTTGCGCTGGCAAAACGCTGTGTGAACAACAATTCCATATCTTTAAATGTCTTTACAGAGTCATTTGGGAGCTCCGAGTACCATTCAAAGGCTGTTTCTGACAAGCTGCCAACAAACTGGCGAAGTAACAGTTTGTCGTCGCCTCCAGTGTTGCCGCACAGAGCTCTAAACTGTGTGACGTACTGATGGGGGTTGCATGTCCCTTTGTATACATGGAACTTAGGGATTGTATATCCCAGCGGGTACTTGATTTGATCATACCACCCTAGATACGGTCGCCCAGTTCCGACGATTTGGCCAGCCGCTTCATTTGCTTGATGAGCTCTTATTTATTTATTTTTAAATATTATTTTTTTACATGCACACACTAATTAGTGATAATTACAAATTAGTTTAGGTTAACTACATGTTAGTGCACCATGACAACTAAACACAATTTGTAACATGTTTTTTTTGGAAGTGAATGTTGACCATGATTCTAGATATTTCTAAGAAAAGCTAGAAAATAAAATAAAATAAAATGAAATAAGATAATGAATTATGGTGCATATTGTATGGGGTATGGGGGAGTTTTGACTTGAGCTCACACACACCCCCTCCCCGAGTTCGGCCAGAATAGGGCAGTAGCCCCCCTCTCTCTCCATTTCTTCTTCTTCACTTGTAAAACCCCACAAAAACTCACTCAAAAATCCACAAATTCAACTCTAATTTCTAGCAAAATAATCACAATAATTCCTTTGCCTAATCTAGCATGGTTCTTGGCTCAAGTCCTCATTTTGGTTAGCATGTTTGGATCTCTTTCCAAACTATCTTGAGGTATAAAGCTTAATCTAATTGTTACTTTGTTAATTATTTGCTTTAATCTAATTTTAATTAGGTGTTAATATAGTTTAATTGGAAGGTTAGAGTTTTAAGAGAAGGGTTTCGGTTAAGTTAAGGTTTCATCACTTAATTAGGGTAGCCAAGTGTAGTTGAACATTCTAATGGCTTTACAAATCTAATCTAGTTGTTACTTTACTAATATTGCTTTTAATTATCTTAATTAAGTGTTTATGCAAATTAATTGCATGTTTAGTATATAAAAAGTGGGATTAAAATTAGTTAATATTTGTGTGGCTTAATTAAGATATTTAAGTGTGATTGTGGCTACTACGTTTGCTAAAACACCTAGTTTTGCACTAAAATACCCTGTTGTTGCTTACTAGGTTTTTAAAGGAAATGGGTTTCAGTTAAATTTGGGGTTATGATGAGCTACAACTATTTTCCTAAGATTAGTTAGCATTATGTCTTGTGCGATTAGTACGATTGGATTCTAGGATTGGTGTTTGCTACGCATAGCAACCTCTAGTTATGGTTTGTGGCGATATCGCACGCGTTTTGTGCACCAAGTGCATGCACGTTTAGCTAGTGCGCATTGGTTGATTTGTATCGTTTTGTGTCCGCATCTATTTAAATGTCTGACCTCATATACACTATCTGTATGATTCTAGGATTATTTGCGGAGACGTCGGACGCAGCACGGAAAGGAAAGGCTGTGATTGGATCAGATTAGCCGAGGTGTCCCGGTGAGTAGATGTACACATCTATGGGGGATCGTCTGGATGGCGCAAGACGCCCGATAGTTAGGATTATAGTAGTTCTTGTACCTATATGTGTAGTCTCAAATCATTCATATCATAGCATTGCATCTTCTTACATAGGATGTTATTACCTAGGACACTTGCACCATTACCATTGGTTCATATCGCACGTGCACTATTCATGCGAACACACATGCCATTGGTAATTGCTATGTCACGAATACTATAGAACTTTCTTAAACCAGTATCTGAGCATTTCATCATATACGATATATAACTTGTAGTTGTATGTTCAATTCATCAGGATGGATACGTAGGATTGCTAGTCATATATACCTCATTGCATCATCATTCATACATAGTTTTCTAGTCATACATCGCATGGCATATTATCGATATCATAGACATCCATCATTACTGACATGTTCATATATATTGTGATTCTTTTTGGAGATTTCAGTATTTATGAAATTTCTGGATTTTGGGGGAAAACCGCAAGAATTTTATAAACCTATTAACATTTTAAAAATGCAAGTTGCGGTTTTCTCGTGATATGATGTATATGGAGTCCACCATGAGTTTTCCTAATTTGAGTTGGTTTTCGAGACCTGATTCGAGGAGTAAGATGAACCGTCTCGTGTATATGGTGGACCCGGTAAGGTACCCCGAGACGAGAAGCTCGAGTTGTAAATGATGAGCTTGGCAGGGGACAATGACCTACCGGTTATTATTGGCTTGGCGGTTATCCGGAGGATACAGACCGGAGTCGTAGGATGTGACAGATTTGAGAGCCGATCTGAGAGACGGCTATTGAGATATTGAGATACATATATTGTGTCGATACTTGACTCGGATTTTCTGTCGATTTCATTGGTGATACTCCAGTTTTATCATACAAAAGTTTTACTAAGATATGAATACAGATTTTCTTATACCAGATACCTCCAGGTTTCATGTTTGATTATTCATTCATGTCGCATTCATACTAGTGCATCGCATCATAATTTTATATGTAGATTGTGACGCATTTGCATGCATGCTTATGATAGCTTTATTAGATGTTACTTACTACTCACGAATTGGAAACTCACCCTCGTTGTGCCACAGTATCTTGCAGGTCCGACCCGTCAGCATAGTAGCGGCGGGCATACTTCTTCTTCTGCTCCCTTTGCAGCGACTTTGCGCATAGGTGGGTTTTTGGGAGGACATTCTTTTGTTCCCACATGTATAATTATTTATATCTAGTACACTCCATCGACCGTTTGTATTATGTAACTTAAAGACTGGGCAGTGAGATTTGTGTATTTTGTTTTCTGGTGCCGAGCTCGTGTGAGCCGACTTTATATTTTGTTTTGGTTTTCTTGCTTTTAAATGTTGATTTCATATTATAATGATATATCTTGCATGTGGTTGTGTTCCGCCATTCGGCGAAGAGCTAGCTCCCGCTTAGGGATGCCGTTATTCATTGTTTATGTATATTCATGTGTTGTACCGATTTGGGGCCAGTTTTTACAAAGGAAACTCTGCCGAAATTTTTACGAAAACTTGAGCTTATTATAAATATTTCCAAAATGATCTTTCTATGTTAATTTAACTTTAAAACAAGTTTTCTTTCACTCTATTTCTTTAAACGGTTTAGATTTATGGGCTTAGGCTTACTTAGATTACGTTACGCCTCTAGATGCTGCGTAATTTAAGTGTTAGTCACGTTCCACATATTCGGGTCATGACACGTCTGCTGGCCGCTTATCCTGTTCAGTGTACGTATCGGAAGGACTAGAAGCTGATTGGGGCCGTTTTTCGCAAAGGTGTTCCGCTCTTGGGCTGGAGGGAGTATCGATTGGCTGTTTCAGGATATCAATCCCTGGCTCATGAACTAAATTTTGATTTTCCTGTAATTGCAATCGGGCAACTTGGATCGTGAGATCTGCCACGACATTTGCCAGCTCGTCGACTTCGGAATGGACTTTGGCCAACTTCTCGTCCCTGTCTTGAAGCTGCTTTTGAAGTCATTGGAATAATACTTGCTCTATAGTTCCGGGTATGATAACCAGGTCATCCTTACTGCCTGAGCTCGATTCTGCAGGAACTACGGACTCCTTTGGCTTAATGGCCTGAGCGGTCTCTTCATCATCTAGACCGAGCCGGTGTTGGGTAGCAACAACTACGTCATTATCATGGGTATGAGGCGTAGGAGAAATTGTTCTTCTGGGCTCCACCATGTAGATCGTATGGGTTTTGTACCCGTCTACTGCTTCTTCATTAGCAATATTGCTCGTTGGGCTTTTGGCAAGTTGCCTTGGTCCATTCTTTTCACAAAAAGGGCAAACGACTGAGAGCGGTAAGTTCCCGAAAGGCTTCGATCTCTGTTTATATGAAATTTGCGGTCGCAGCTTTATTGTTTGCTAACACGTCTTTAGACAGTTCTATCTCTCCTGCATTGTATTGTTTTTCGACACAATCTTTAAAGACAAAGCAGTTCTCAATGGCATGACCTATCACTCTGTGATAGGGGCAATATTTAGGGTCGTCGGTCATATTCGCTTCTTGCGGTCTTTTTGATTCCGGCAATTGTAGACCGTTTCTTAGGGCGTCCTTGAATATCTTGTCTATTCAGTTTCTCTTTCAAAGGCGATTCTCCTCCCCCTCCCAACAATGTCTTCCGAGGTTAGTTGACATTGGGACCGCTTGTCCCTCATCTATTTTGGTCAACCGAAGTATTAAAAGATTCAGTATTATCGGAATTTCCGCCTTTGTAGTTATCGTCCTTTCGGTTTCTCTAGGATTTATTGTTATTTTGGGAATCCGGGGAGGATTCCTGTTTTGAGCGCTCCAACATTTGAACTTTCTTGGTCAGCTCTTGGAATGTCTTGAGACCCACGGTGCATAAAAAAGGATTTATCCAGGTGCCGAGATTTCTGATGAGATGATTGACGGATTGGTCTTGTTCCAACGGTGGTTCACATTTATTGGAGAGATTGCGCCATCGGGTTATAAAATCCGTACTGCTTTCGTTGTTCTTTGGTTTGGTCCTTACGAGGTCGGCAATGGTGATCTTATCGCTAACACTCATGAACCTTTGTCAAAACAGATATTCCATTTAGACGAAAATAGTAATAGAGCCATCCGGTATGCTCGCATACCAATCGAAAGCGATATCAGTTAGGCTATTAACGAACTGGTAGAAGAGAAGCGTATCATTGCCTCCAGTATTCCCGCATGAGGTTTTAAAGTGGGCAATGTGCTGATTCCCATTTTCCATCCTATTGAATCTTCTGAATTTAGGGATGACATAACCACCAGGAAACTCTACCAGATCATACCGAACAGGATATGGTATTCCATACTGCTGACATCTTTTTGCGCTTCGGCTACCAATGTTTTGACTATGTTGGCGACCAAATCCATGATTTGATCTTGCATTAGCGGGTTGCTGTCATTGGTAGTCAAGTCATTTTCTGAGATAGGATGCGGCTGACTTTCATGTAGTTTGCCTGCTTTTAGACTTTGGAGAACAGGCATTGGCTGCTTCGGATCGTTATGACCCGGCTCAAGAGTGGATACTTACGCTTGATTGGAGGGAGCCCGAGCAACCTGAGCCATGAAATGCATCACAACATTCGTCAAGTCGTCAATTTAGAGTAAAGCCCGGCCATCTCCTTGTCTTTACTTCTGAGCTATTTTCGGAGCTCTTGAAGTAACTCCTGTTCTGCGGTCCTGGGACGGAAAGTCGGCTCCTCCTCGCTGTCCGAACTAGATTCCACATGGACTGAGGGGTCCTTCTGCTTATCAGCCTCATCGAGAGGGTTTTGATCATCCTGAGGAGGAGGCTGATCTTGGGAAGGGGCAGCCGCATTCAAGCCAGATTGGGCTTGAGATGTGGTGGCCCTATCCTTACTCTTGCTGCGTGTTCCCGCCATATAGACGGTGTGGATCACATATCCAGCCATCTCTTTATCTTTGGCGGCTGATTTCTCGGACTGCCGTCGTGGCCCTTCCTCTTCAGGAAAGGACAAGCAACTGAAAACGGTTGGCCTGGATGGGTTCTTGGGTGGCGCTGGCGCTTCTTTTCTTGCTTTGCCCCGCTGCTTTCATGCTGCACGAAGTACTTGGTAGACTCCTAAAGAAAAGGTGTCACACCTTTTGTGCTGGAGCGTGAACACATCTCTTCGTAGCACATTTTGAATTGTAGCCTTCTTAATCTTAGCAGACATCGCATTCTTCTGGACCCACTTTAAGGGTTCGAAAGAATTGCGGGTTTTCACGGCTGACACTGCTATGGTTGCAAAGCAGTCCGGGCTTTGGAACTTCTCAAAATTCAACTTGGACGGGGGCCTGGCCTTTTTGTTGGCTCTATATCTGAGCCGCTTCTACGTCAGCTTCTCTGTTTTGAGCGCCTGGCAGGCTTCTGCTCTTTGGGAAGCCGCCGTAGGCCGAGTGATGGGGGGCCTTGAGAGACATACACTCGCGCATCCGTCACAGGTATCGCTTGAGCTTGCTTGCAACATCTGGCGACTTCTTTTGTTCTGGCAGCTTTGCCCACAGCTGGAGCCACAGAAAGCCATTCAAACACCGACTTGCGCTTGAGTTGTAGTGCCCTTGCGATCACCATAACTTGGACGGGGGCCTGGCCCTTTTGTTGGCTCTATATCTGAGCCGCTTCTACGCCAGCTTCTCTGTTTTGAGCGCCTGGCCGGCTTCTGCTCTTTGGGAAGTCGCCGTAGGCCAATTGATAGGGAGCCTTGAGAAGACATCCACTCGCGCATCCGTCGCAAGTATCGCTTGAGCTTTCCTACGACGTCTGGCGACTTCTTTTGTTCTGACGGCTTTGCCTACAGCTGGAGCCACAGAAAGCCATTCAAACATCGACTTGCGCTTGAGTTGTAGTGCCCTTGCGATCACCACATTCGGCCTCCTGCCCCTTGAGGTCAGTCTGACCACTTGGTTTGCCGGGATCTCCACTAGATGAGCGCTTCTGGCGGGGTAGATGATGACGGAACCAAATTGGAGTGGAGGCTCCTTCCACTACCTCATGAGACTCGCTGGAAGGATCACATGTGCGTTTTTCTTGACCACGTAGGTCACCGGAGTTGCGTCAGAAACGAAGCTCGTCTTGAGAGACATGGTTGCTGAGTTCGAGATTGCAATTGAAAGTTGTTAATCTATAAAAAGAAGCATGATTTCAATACTGGCAATCTATATATATGTTTATTGAGTTTGCATGAACGTTTAACCTAAAATATGGGATGAGAGAAAAGGTCACACCGGGCGTGCCAGAATATATAGAGTGTTTTTCGTCACCCTATTAAAATAGGAAATATGCGCTGCTTGTCAAGTGTAATACAGATTCCTCCTACCTGGGGTAGACCGGGGTTTATTAATTGTGGGGATCCGAATCTTCGGCCGCCGCGGACTAAGCCGCCGTTTGATTTCTTAAAAATCTGCATTTAGGGTTAAACTCCTTTGAGGATTTGGATCTTAGACTTGGAGTTGAGCTCCTCAAAAATTGATTTGGGGTTAAACTCCCAAAGGGTTTAGATCTTGGATGGGGAAAAGAGGCCCCTTTTCTTTCTCTTCAAGTTTTAGACTTCCCTAAATGGGTTCTTTTGAGATGGGTTCCTTCTTCCGCCTCTCTTTTTGTTGGATCTTAGAGAAAAGGGGGCGATGAGATTAAAAATCTCCCTTTTAGAGTTTTGATGGGAGATCTGAGCTCCTCTTCGAGGATTTTATAGTGAAAAACTATTTCATTTTCAGAATAGAAGAATTAAACTCTTGATTTAATTCAAAAATGAGAAGGTTTAAAACCTTGAGGAAGGAGAAGGAGGCACAGAACCCTAGAAATTTTGGGGGGAATGAATTCTTGTTTCATCTCATCATAATGTTGCCTTATATAGGCTTCCAAGTTTACACATATCCCCTTGGGCTTTACAAAATGTCATTTTTCCCATCCTATGCCCATATGCTTAATTCTTTTCGCACATGAGCCATAGGCTTTACAAAAATTTGGCTTTTGCCCATTTATTTTACATTTATGCATGAAAATTATATCAAACCTATTTATTGCTTGATAATTATTCCTTTGGCATGGGGAGGGCCGGCCTCTACATGCTCGGGCTTGACTTTGATATGGGCCCACTTGATCGGGGCTTGGGCTCGCTTGCTTGGACTTGTGTTCGGGCTTGGGCCCACTTGACTTAGATTCAGGCTTGGGCCCGAGCCTACTTTTCGGGCCTTGACTTTGACTTATCGACTTATTGACCTCGACCGTGGGGTGTAAATTTTGACCCCAACACGAGGAGGTGAAGATAGTCTAAGGGGTGAAGTGTCTGTGAAAACAAAGGACATGCAGCACCGCCTCAGCAAGAAAGCGTTGGAAAGGATGGGTTATGTAACTCTCCGACCGAGTGATGAATGTTGGACCGAAACGTCTCTAAAGCAACGTCTCTAAACTAGCATTCCGCTTCGAACACGGAGATGTTGGACCGAAACGTCCCTAAACTAGTACTTCGTCCGGAACACGGAGATGTTGGACCGAAATGTCCTTAAAACTAATAATAGACCGAAATGTTCCTAAAACTAATATGCGCCTTGAGATCTATATTGCAACCAAAGTCCCACCGACGAAAATTGCAACTCAAGTTCCCGCCGACCACCCAGCTACTCCTGCAATAAAGTAACCCCCCTAAGTCTCAACGGCAAACAGATGGGTCAACTGCGGTAAAGCTACTTTCGAGAGTTTCGCCGAGAGAAAAAAATGGTATCTCCACAAGCAAATGGGCACGGATAAAAATCCGAAAAGGCGCTGTGAATAAAAACAGCGGGACTGTCGGCAAGTTTGTGAAAACCCGAGAGGGCGCAAACCCGTTAAATGAAAAAAAAATGTATGCACTTGCAAGGTCCTCTTAACCTTTGTAAAGACTCTGAAATCACTGTACAGAAAATTCTTGTTATTGTAAATAAAATAGTATTACAGCCTGTGTAAGAGTTATAAGTTAGATTTGTTTAATAAAAGCAAGAAACAACTTGTAGCTCACTAAAGTCTCTATACTGTTGTGACATAGCCTGTGTATTCAAATCCCATAAGATACAATTATTTTTTATATTTTTTTTTTAATTTTTCGGAAGCCCAAGAGTTGCACGTGCAATACACGGGGAAATGAAAAGTTTCAGAAAAATCAAATACGTGCAATGAAGTGTACACACCCAACTTGACACATGGCACAAATCTCGAGACAGATCGACAAAATCCGACCGCCCGTTTCCTTGACTTGGCCGGCCCGACGGTCCAAAGTGCTCCAAATCAGTCCGTACTTTGCACACTTGTCCCTTCGACTCTCCTTAACTCCCCTGCACAGTTTGATTTTCCTACAATCAAATAGAGACTCTTCAATTTACCATTTAATACCTTTTTAATGCATTTTAATCCAAAATTTTAATTCCCAAATCCTAATTCTTCACTATAAATACCACGCCATGTCATAGCTCTACCCCATTCTGAAATTTTAGCAAAAATTCTCTCAAAACTATCTAAGTGTCATGTGAAGTTAAGCCCCTCAAGTGGAGTAGCGAGCCAAACTCGACGACCGGAGTATCTCCGACGAAACCACGACCCCGAGAGCTTCTTCAATCTCTTCTTAACCATCTAAAAGCCTTAAGTCCCTCTTCTCTCCATTTCTTTCATCTCAATTCGTATTTTAAAACTACTCGACAAAAGAGGAATTATCTCTGATATCATATTCTTTTTACATTTGTAAGGCATGTGTTAAGCAAATTAAAACAAACTAACATGCTACCTTAATCTTGACATAATTTCAAATCATTCAGTTTTTAATTTAACAAAAATTTCATAAGAAATAAACATATAATAAACTTTTTCACTGAAATACCATGAACTTTAGTATAACACTTCTCGATAATTAGTTTAAATACCTTTAGAAAAACTTCATAGGGTAACGACCTACCCCATATGCACACTGTGGTTCTATAGCACAGTATTTTAGAGCTATAGTTAATTTAAAGAATAACTTTTTCATTAAAATACCACACCATTTCAAAACGGGTTTCTTTAAATCGGTATTTCAAAATTTTTGGCAATTATGCCTCTACAACTCTCGTTAAGGGACCCGCTAATGGATAGTGTGGATTATCGCTCATCATTGGAACAGTAGAGTGAGATGCAGAACTCCTCACGGAGTATTCGATCTCGAAAGAAATAAAAAAATACGGTTTTAAGAAACGTGGATTTTCTAAACAAAACTAATTTTGAAAAAAAAATTATATAAAAATTATAAATCCATATTTTCAATAAAAACATATTATGGAACTATACTTTTAAAAAAATAAAGATTAAAAATTATTAATAAAATACCACCAAGTTTCCAAAAGTAGTAGTTTTCATAAAAATCCTACAAACTTTCAAAAAGCTAGGTTTTATCACCAAAGCACCACAACAATTAAAATACATGTTCATGAAAACCCTAAATATTATAAATCGCCCTCGAGATTTATTTTTAAACAATATTTATATATATTTTTCATAAAACCCCCTCGAGATATGCAAACAATATTTTAAGGACTCTAGATTAATATAGGTTTAAGCAGGATCAATTCTCTTGAGCCTCAGGAAGCCGGAGAAAGCGAGTGCTTGCCTATTTAGGTTAGACAACTTAATGGAGTTATCAAATGGCAATTGTCTTGGAAAAAAACATAAATTCTTCCGTCCATGTGCAGCAGTTGCCGATTTCTTCCGAACATAAGACTTTTGACAGTTTAAATCAATTCCTATGAAAAAGATAAGAACTCAAAATCCAAACTCAAATCTAAACTCGAAATCAAACCCCAAACTCGAAACTCGAATTTAAAGTTGAACTTGAACTCGAATATGAATTCGAACTCAAACTCCTTGAACCAACTTGACTCAAACCAAGATTGCAATTGACATGACTCGCATATTACTCGACTCACTCGAATACATTCTACACCTTTTGAAAAATATGGTTTCGATCAAGACATATTAATCAATCAATCAAATCATTTAAGTATATTAACCAGTTATAATATATTATACTCGGGGTGTTTGGGATAGTTTCTTGTGTGAATCCAACAGAGCTTCAGGAGTCCCGTTGTTTCGCCCAATCAGATCAAAGCTCTGTTGAAATTCAAAATTCAAAATTTTGAAGCAACGCGCCACATGTCAGGCGCAACGCGCCACATGTCTGGCGCTGATACGTCAGCGCAGCGCCCAAGAAGGCACGCCCAATCAGAGTAAAGCTCTATTTTAAGCAAAATTAAAGGAAGCAACGCTTCAGTTGCATAAGCACTGCGCTGCGCGACACGTGTCAGCGCAGATGCGCTAGCGCAGTTGCGCTGTGCTTTGCGCTGCGCGACACGTGTCAGCGCAGCTGCGCTAGCGCAGGTGCGCTGTGCGCTGGGCGACACGTGTCAGCGCAGATGCGCTGCGCGACACGTGTCACGCGCTGGGGCATTTGCGCCAAACAGAATTAAGATTTTAAAGAAATCTTTCTGTTCTTGTTAAAACAAGAAGATTTTCTTCTGTAAAACAGAAGCCCTTGGATCAAAGATCCAACGGTGGGGAAAATTCCCCAAATCACTCAGAGAAAGATCTCTTTAACAAATTTAACTAATTTATGGGCACTATAAAAAGGACCCTAGACCTCAATTCAAAGGCATCAACATTTTCTAAAAAAAAAGAGAGAAAGAGAACTCTGAAGAACTCCTCAAGAACAAAAAGGTAAAAACCTTTAGAAGGAAGAGAAAGTTCTCTTATAAACAGATCATAGAACTAAAAACAAGATCAATGATCGTTAAAAAGAAAATATAATAAAATAGTGCTTTGCACTTTTTATGAACCTTTGGTTCTTGGAGATAAGAAAAACAAGAAAAAACATATCTTTTGTTTGATCTAAATTAGATCAAGAAATCAAATAGTGCTTTGCACTTCTGTTCTTGAATCTAAAAGATTCTTAGTGCTTTGCACTTTCAAACTGTACTGTTGCGCTCTTGGGAGGGCGGCACGTGTCAGCAGCGCAAGCGCAGCGCACTGCGCTTGCATGACACGTGTCGTCATCACAAGCGCTTGCGCTTTCTGATTGGCGCAAAGCGCCTGAAAATGCAATGCATTTACAGAAGGGCCAAGCCCAATTAAAAAGGGCCTAACAGGCCAAATTAAATGCAATGCATTATATTAAAAAAAAGGGCAGAGCCCAAATAAAAACAGATGCTGTGCATCATTTATAAAAGGGCAGAGCCCAAATAAAGGTCTAATAGACCAAACAAAAATACCCTGCATTATTAAACAGGAGCAGAGCCCTAGTAAAAGTCTAATAGACCAAAAATAAATAAAATGTTGAACATTTTCAACTGGACTTAGCCCAATTCTGGCCGTAAGTCCTTAAATTAAATTGAACTGAGCACAAATGCTCTCTCAAATCAATTTACCTCCGGTTCGAGGGTACATCTCCAAACTCCTCTGACACTTCTCGTTGTAATCCTTCAACGACGTCAGAGAGGCGACGGGTCCCAACGACCACACATGGATATGGACTGCGGGGTCCTTAAACTAATATTGGACCGAAACGTCCTTAAACTAATATTGGACCGAAACGTCCTTAAACTAATATCGGACCACCACGTCCCTAAACTGGAATATGGACCATCACGTCCCTAAACTGAAATGCGGACCACCACGTTCCTAAACTGGAATATAGACCACAACGTCCCTAAACTGGAATGTAGACCGAAACGTCCTTAAACTAATGATGGACCACCGCGTCCCTAAACTGGCGATGTACCGAAACGTCCTTAAACTAATGATGGACCACTACGTCCCTAAACTGGAACAATAGGGCCTCCAAACGCTCTTTTGCCGGATCTAAACGGTCCCGTTTAAGTTGATTTTAGCCCCAAACACGGCTAACGTATCCTTAAACATTCAAATGGACTATAAAACTCTAAATCAACTTTGGTTCAAGGGTACATCTCTGAACTCCTCTGACATTTATCGTTGTAATCCTTCAACGATGTCAGAGAGGTGATGAGTCCTGACGGCCATATATTAAATGGATCCAGACGATCCCGTTAAGTTGATCTTAGTCTCAAATCAGACTAACGTATCCTTAACGAACGTTTAAGTTGATCTTAGTCTCAAACGCGACTAATGCATCCTTAAACTAAAAACACCAAACCCAAATCTAAGTAAATACGGATTTGGACTAATCCACGTCCTACGGGCGACGGCATTATTCAGTCTCCGTATACAATCCACGGGCAACCACAAACAAAACAAATACACACGACACGAAGTGAAATTCTGGAGAAGGAGAAAGTTATTACCGCGATGCGGTAGCGTAATTAACTGCAGGGGCTTGCGCCTGCAGAGAAGAGCGTCCCCACAATCAAAAACACCTCAAGCGAGGGGGAATCTGATAAAGTCTGCTATATCAGCCGCATCCGTCTAAACCTCCGATACACGGTGCCATAAATCAACTTGGCATCTTCGGAGCGGTGGACGAATAAAACCAAATAGCATCTGCCCCGAATCTCAGCGTCAGGACATCGCGGTCTTGTGCGCCGCCATTCGGAGGGGAACAGATTCTGGCATGCCCAGTGGGACCTTTTCCTCTTTCCACTCCACACTTCGTGTGTCGTCTTCGCGAACCAATCGCGGTTTGTTAACGGTTGCCTTTGGATTTCAAGCTACTAAGATTTAGTCTTTTGCCTGGCGCAGAACTCAAGATTCAATGGCATCTAACTGCACCAACTGCTCTAAATGTCACTGCAACGGACGCTCCACATCCCCCGGAGGTGTAGCATATGGGCCCCAAGCGGCCTCCTTCCTCGCTCTGCCGGTAGAACAGGTGACCCAGGCCACCACCGGCCTATTTTTCGGGACCATGATCCCGCCTACAAGCTTCTCTATGCCAATACCTGCACCGGAGGTGAACAAGAGATCGGTCTTCGACCGGCTCACTGCTACGACGGCCCCTGTCAACGGGTCGCCAGCTACCAGACCAACAGCCTCTGTTTTCGCCAGGCTGGATCAGAACTCTAAATCGGTTGTCCCAAGGAAGGCAATAACTGCTGCTCCAGAAGTCGTCAAGACGGCTTCCCTTGTCAAAGAGTCAGTCTTTTCAAGACTGACGATTCCTGCTCCTGCCCCTGCCCGAGGATCTGTCTTCGACAGGTTAAATATCACCCCTCAAAAGACAACCTCAGTCTTTAAGAGGTTAACACCGGCGGCGCCTCATTCGGGCAGGGGGCAAAAAGAAGATGTCTCAATCTTCGAGCCAGTCCCAACGGCTCGTCATGCTCGACGTCGCCATTGGCAACGAGTGAGGAAGGCAGGGGGCAATTCCCCCTCAGGGCTAACTCCACCGACTCCAGTGGTGGAAGTCAACGCTGCCGTTTTAACTGTGAACAGCTTTGAACTGCTGAGGAGGGTACGGAAGAATTCTCCAACCGCTACACTGAAAAGATCTCCTCCGCCTGCGGAGAGAGTCCCAGAAACAAAGCAAGAACAGCCCCCTCAACGGTTGTCCTTAAGAATTTATAAAGTTTGGAGGAGGGTTCAAGACTCCGTGATCGACACGGATCACTCCCGTCAACGAAAGAAGATGAAGGTGCAAAAAGAAAAGGACCGTCCTATTAAACAGCAGAGGACAATGATCACCAAGATGCCCACTGCAACGGCCCCTTCAATTTCAACGGCCCACAAAAGAAGAAGGCCGGAGAAAACCCCCGCGCCCACGGCAAATGCCAAAGGTGGTGAGCCTAAACACCCTAAGTCCGGGGGCATGATAGTTCATACAGTTTATGTGGCATCGGGAAAGGAGGATAGCCGCATATCAACAGGTCATAGACCGCACACGAGGTCAGTGACCAAGGCTCAGGAGCAGCAGCAGAAGCTCCAAGAAATGATGAACGCTATGGCCGCACTTACAGGGCCAAAAGAAAATCTTGAAACACCCTCGGATGAACGCCACGAGGAAGAAAACGACGCCGAATTCCTTCGTCGGATATTAGAGAAGAAGGACAAAGAGGCTGCTGAACAAGCAGCCAACATACAACGTATGGGCCTCCTCTTCCAAGACATGATAGGGATGATGATACAACAAGATCCTCCGGCTGAAGAGCCCCCGATCGTCCTTGGAGATGATAGGGGAGAGACATCAAATCCTCCACCAGCTCTGTCGATGGCTAAAGAGGATACAATCTCCAAAGCTGATTTGGACGAGTACATCGCCTAATAAATACGGGTTCATCATGCGACCGAAGCAGCTGGCCAGGTCGTAAAAACAGGACGGCCATATCCAAGTTGGTACGATCAAATCAAGTACCCACCCGGTTACACAATTCCCAAGTTCCATGTCTACAAGGGGACGGGCAATCCTCACTAGCATGTTGCCCAGTTCAGGGCACTCTGCAGCAACACCGGTGGTGATGACAAGCTTTTACTTTGCCAGTTTGTTGGAAGTTTATCGGATACGGCGTTCGAGTGGTACTCTGAGCTCCCCAACGACTCTATCAAAACCTTCGCGGAAATGGAGCTATTGTTTACTCAGCGTTTTGCAAGCGCCAGTGAACGTAACCCGATGACAGCACTGATTAACGCCAGGGTAAAGCCAGGCGAGACGTGGGTTTAGTACGCTATACGATGGCGGAACTTATGGTCGAAGTGCGAGCAACGCATTGAAGAAGCTCCCGCGATGGGTATGTTTGTAGGAACCCTTGATCCACAAGCAACCATCTCGCAATTTATGATGTTTTTCAAGCCGACTACCTTCCAGGCTTTGATTGACAAGCTAGCGCAGATGGATCAGATGGGCCATAAACCCCCTCTTCCAAAGCCGGACTCCCGAAATGACAAAGGAAAGGGAAAAGCGATCGTCGTCGCTAATGCTCAACAACAACCGAGCAACTCGAAGCCGGTTGTGCGTCAAAATAATATGCGCCCGTACCTAGACCTTGAGGAGAGACTAGGGCGTCCTTACTTGTTTCCCCGTGATAAAACAAGAAGGTTATTCGAGCTGGCATTACGCAACAGACTCATAAATCTGCCGGATCCAAAACGTCCGCTGCAACCAAGTGATGTCAACGAGCCCAACTACTGTCCTTATCATAGAGTACTGGGTCATCCGATCGAGGATTGTTACGTTTTCAAAAATTGGCTTGAAAACTAGTACCGACAGGGTAAATTCGCGTTATCTGACAAATGGAAGGTGAATCCCCCGCAGCCCCACAAGTCTAAGGGGACGAATACGCCGGGGGAAACATGCTCCGTCGTTGAAGAAGCTCCTTGGGAGGTTGTATTATCAGCCAAGACAAAGAGAATGCTAAACGACCTTCAGACATGTCCAGCGATTAGGTGGAAGAACCCGTTGGAACCGCGGGTCATTGAGGGGATGTTGAAGCCACGTCCAACTCCAAAGACCGATGGTGGTTGCTCAAGCACTCGCAACCAGCCGTCAAAATCTTCGAAGAAGAAGAAAAAGAAGTCAAAGAAGCCCGTGAAGCCTGGCGACAAGCGCACGGACCTGCAAAAATAAATTGACGCGCTGGAGGAATACAACCAGAAGGCACGGACTCCCATTACATTCCAAGAGTTTCTCAACCACGTCTTTCAAGAGGAAGGTGAGGGAGAAGGTTCGTCGGATGAATCTGAAGAATGCGTGGCGAGCTGTCATATGATTTCCCATTCGTTCACGAACGATGAGGAAACTTCTTGTACTGAAACGCTGGGGGCAGATCCTGAACCAAAAATTCCGGAGCCATCGGATGAAGTGATTGATGCATTCCTCAATGAAGTGTTCTTAAAAAGCAAAGTTGATCGGGAGCGCGAGGAGGTTATATTTGAAAGGGCCAAACGCCAGCGCCTTGACGAAAGAATTAAGATACTCCCGCGGGAGCGAAGTACACCCACTGCGGACAAAAGCCAATTCAAGATGAGGAAAAAGTTTGCTAAGGCCATATCAATGGGCATGAAGCTACCATCCTCTGAAGGAAACATCACCGGTGAAGTGGAAACGCACCCCTCCTATTGCTTATATCATCAAAAGATTTCGCACCCCACACAAGAGTGCAAAGCTTTCGATAGATGGTGGTAAGGATACGTTGCTCATCGACAACGCTTTAAGCGGGAAAAGTGTAAAACTCGTCGAGAGCAAAGAAATACGACCGAAGTGATTAAAAGAACTACCGGTGATTGTCACGTGGTTAGCACCGGCGGGTCACAAGTGCCTACATTCGGGAGCGATTCTGATGAGGAGCTAGAACTTGCCCCTCTCTTTAAAGAGTCCGCTTCGGGAAAAGGAGAAGAACCGAAGGTCTGCGAAAATATCCGGCTGCGGAATCAGACGCTGCCTGAAAAGAACCTCGGACCCTTGAACAGAAAAGATAAAGGGAAAGAAAAGGTCTCTGAAGATATCGTCTTAGATGACCAAGTGGTGGAAGAGCTAGCCGCCAAGAACCCACCGAAGAAGAATAAGGTGGATTACAACGTCTTAGCACATCTGAGGAAGCTACCCTCACAGCTCAGCATTCTTGACGCTCTTTTGCTATCAAAGGATGCGAAAGATTCGTTAATTAAGGCACTCCAAGATCCGGAACAATTCCAAGCTCTCCTGGCCAAGGAAAAGATGAAGAATGAATTGGAGGAAGTGCACACGGCCGATGTCACTTTCGGCGATGAGGACCTTCTCCTTGGGACGTGCGAGCACAATCGCCCCATCTATGTCTCAGAATACTGTCACGACATAAAGATAGGCAAGATCCTGATCGACAATGGATCCTCCGTTAATCTTCTCAATATGCGGGTGTTAAAAGAGATCTGCATGAGCGTCCAGCACCTTGCTCGTGACCAGATCACCATCTCCGGGTTCGACTCCCAATCATCAGAGACTCTGGATCTGTGATACTGACGCTACGCTTCGGGCTGCTCGTCACAGACATTAAATTCCACATCATAGATTCCAAGACATGCTACAACGCTCTGCTCGGCCGATCATGGTTACACGAGTACAACATCATCCCTTCTACACAGCATCAATGTATGAAATATTTTAGGGATGGTCTTGAGTATACCGTAACAGGAGAACTGAATCCGTTTTCCATGAATGAAGTTCGCAAATATGAAGATGCCAAATACTTCTTGCCGAATTTTGAAGACATGGAAAGGTGTCGCAAGCCGGAGAATAAAACTAACGCTACCATCCCTGTCTTCGGCAGTGATACCGAGGAGGAAGAAGAGATAGTTTATTCGGGCCCGCCCCAATACACTAAGCTGGGACCATCTGCTCCTACATTGATCTTTAGCAGTGATTCAGAGGATGAAGTCCATGCTGTATTCTCTGCTCGACCTTCGATACGAGCTTCCGCTGACGAAGAGCAAACTTTACAAGTCGCCATGGTGCCGCTTAAACATTATAAAGAACTGGATGTGCTTGATATCGACAGTATAGAGGAGCTGCAGACGTTCAATATCCCTCCCAGGCGAGAAGGCAATTCTATTCTACTGCTCTGAAGAAAACAGAGTGGAGAAAGAAATCTGGCACGGGACGGATCCTATGCTGGACAGACTTCAACCCATCCGTCTACCCAGATATTATACAGAAGGCTTGAAAAAGCTGCTGAAACGCCAGGGGATATCCTTCAAGCAGACCGTTCGAAAAGCCAAGTTCTATGACGAAGTCTGGAACGTTCCCGGGACTCAACGCAAACTGCCTAATGGGAGAATGGAGACAAAAGGACTTGGATACATCCTGTCAAAGAAACGAGAGCTACTAAACAGCTGCTATGTCATGTATGACTTCGATGAAGAAGCGGATGCTCAATGGGAGGACGCTAATCTCGAGACAGTAAAAGTTCCAAATGCAAAAGAGTCCAGTCCGTCCTTCGAACAACGAATGGACAAGCTTATAAGGGAAGCAGGTCAAAAAGTCCGGGACGACCATGACCGCGAAATGGCCATCTACGAGAAAGCCAGAACGCAACGCCTCCTTCAACAGGCCATGAAAGATGAAAATGCCGCTCCTTATCAACCTGTTATAAAGAAGGCTCGGCGCAAAAGCAGAAATAAGTCGAAAGGCCAAAAAGGCGCTCAACAGCAACAAAGCAGGGCTAAGAAGCCACGCAAACGGGAGTTGAGCGTTATTGATCTATCCCTCATGAAGAAAATGAGTCGAGCATACTCTTTTCCTTGGGATAAGACGAAGAGGATACTTGAGCTTGCTCTAAAACATCAGATGCTCACACTGCCGGAGTCCAAGCACCCCGAACAAGCAAGCGAAGTCTCTGGCCCAAACTATTGCTCTTACCATCAAGTAATAGGGCACCCACTCGAAGACTGCTTCACCTTTAAGAATTGGGTCGAAGATCAGTATCAGCTCGGCAAGTTCGCTCTGTCTGACAACTGAAAGGTAACGCTGCCACAGAAGCACGAGCCCAAGGTCACGAAAGAAGAACCGGTTCCACATTGGGATTGGAAGCGAATTCGCACCTGTCACATGATTACAATATTAAAAGAAGAGGCCGAGGACATGGATGACCTTCCCTGGTGCTTCGAAAACAGCAACGACGAGGTAATCTCATAATTCCCACCAGCGCCGAAAGAGCTGGAAGATGGAATCCATACCACTGCAGATAACCTTAAGAAAATTGAGTTAGGATCGGCAGACGATCTGCGACCGACATTCATCAGCGAGCTGCTATCTGAAGAAAGGGTGGCTGTGTTAAAGGACGTGCTTCTACAGCATAGAGATTGCTTCGCGTGGAACTATTCCGAAATGCCGGGATTAGATCCAGAAATCGCTGTGCATAGATTGGCGATATCCCCGGACATCAAGCCAGTCAAATAGGCGCCGAGGAGAATGCGGCTCGAGCTTGAGATAAGCATCAATGCTGAGGTCAAGAAGCTGATCGACTCTGGCTTCATCCAGGAAGTTCAATACCCTAAATGGATCGCCAACATCGTCCCGGTAATGAAGAAAAATGGGACAGTGCGCATATGCGTAGACTTTCGGGATCTTAATAAAGCTTGCCCGAAGGATGATTTCCCAGTGCCAGTCACCGAACTGATGATAGACAATACGTCCACTCATGAAGTTTTCTCCTTCATGGACGGCTCGTCGGGTTATAATCAGATAAAAATGCATCCCGAAGACCAGAAGCACACAGCCTTCAGGACCCCTCTGGGAATATTCTGTTATAAAGTGATGCCCTTCGGATTAAAGAACGCCGGTGCCACTTACCAAAGGACCATGACGAAGATCTTCGATGACCTTATACATGAGATCGTTGAGTGCTATATCGACGACCTCATGGTTAAGAGCAAATCATACGAAGAACATCTAGAGCATCTAAAGACTGTATTTCAACGCCTTCGACAATATAACTTGAAGATGAACCCTCTTAAGTGTGCATTCGGAGTTTCCTCGGGCAAATTCTTAGGATTCATCGTCCGACACCGGGGTATCGAAATAGATCCGTCCAAGATCAAGGCGATCATGGAAATGCCTCCGCCGAGGACTCTCAAACAGTTACGGTCTCTCCAAGGAAAGTTCGCATATATCCGGCGATTTATAGCCAACCTCTCTGGCAAGTGCCGCCCTTACAGTCACCTGATGAAGATGGGAACTCCATTCATTTGGGATCAAAAATGCCAGCGCGCGCTGGACGAAATTAAACGGTACCTGCAGAGCCCGCCGGTGTTGGCTGCTCCAGTCAAGGGAAAACCCCTCATTCTTTATACAACCGCCCTCGAAGGTTCCTTAGGCGCATTATAGGCACAAGAGAACGATCAAGGAAAAGAAATAGCACTCTACTACTTAAGTCGAGTTCTGCTGGGGGCAGAAAGCAACTACTTTCCCATTGAAAAACACTGCCTGGCGTTGATCTTCACGATAACAAAGCTCAAGCACTATGCGTTGGCGCACGAAGTCCGTCTTATTTCAAAGGTGGACCCCCTTAAATACTTGATGTCGAAGGCCATGTTGATGGGACGACTCGCTAAATGGGCCCTGCTTTTGATGAAGTTCTCAATAACATATCAACCTCTCAAGGCAGTGAAAGGCCAGGCCATCGCCGACTTCCTCGCTGAGCACCCGATACCTGCCGATTCTCTTCTGAATTGCAATTTGCCAGACGAACATGCGTTTGACGCGATTGACGGTAGTGATACCCAATGGGAACTTTATTTCGATGGAGCATCTTCCATGAAAAAACGCAAACAAAGTATCCCTATAATCAAATCGGGGATAGGCCTCATCTTCGTGACTCCACAAGGAGGGATAATGCGTTTTGCTTTCTCCTTAACAGAGCCGAGGACGAATAACGAAGCCGAATATGAAGCCTTGATAGCAGGTCTTGAGATCGCCATCGACATGGGAATTGAAAACCTCCTTATATATGGAGATTCTCAACTGGTCGTTAGTCAAGTAAACGGCGACTACCAAACGTGCAAGCCAGAACTGGTGAAGTACGGTGAAAAAGTGCAACAACTGTTGATCCAAATTCCCTCCTATACTTTGGAGAACATACCGCGCGCGGAAAACAGCAAAGCAGACGCGTTGGCCAAACTTGCTAAAGAGCTGGCTGACGAGAACCTCGATGACGTCAGAATCATGGTACAAAGCCGTCGGGTGCTTGCCCCAGCAGAAATATCTCCGGAATCATCCGAAGAAAAAAAAGCGAGCGAGCAGACGACCCTGCAAGTAAAAGATTGGGAAAATACCAAGGATTGGAGAGAAGTCTTCATAGATTACTTCAAGTCCCGCCGAATGCCTGAAGAAGCGTCTACAAGACATCAGCTCATGAAACGAGCTCGGTCTTTCGCCTTCGTCAATGATACTCTGTACAAGAGATCATTTGATTCTCTGTGATTGAGATGCTTAGGACCTGACGAAGCGAAAAGAGTCATCCAGGAAGTTCACGACGGACTCTGCGGTTCTCACCAAGCGGGCCCAAAGATGAAGTTGAATATCAAACGGATGGGCTACTACTGGCCCACGATGATTCAGGACTGCCTCGAATATACGAAGCAGTGTCACTCATGTCAAATTCATGGGGATTTCATCCATCAGCATCCAAATCCATTACATCCAACGGTGGCTAGCTGGCCGTTCGAGATGTGGGGAACTGACATAGTCGGCCCCATCGAACCAGCATCGTCTAGGGGACATCATTTCATCCTGGCGACGACTGACTACTTCTCTAAATGGGCAGAAGCAGTACCGTTAAGAGAAGTTAAGACGGAGAATATCCTCCATTTCTTCAAGACGCATGTCATATATCGGTTTGGAACTCCGCGACGGATCATCTCCGATAACGGGCCAGCTTATAGAAGCCATAAGATCAGTCGCTTTGCACAGCAGCACAATATAGACTGGAGATATTCCTCGGTTTATAATCCGCGAGCTTACGGTCTAGCTGAGGCCTTCAACAAGACCTTGACAAAGATCATGAAGAAAATGGTGTCATGAAATAAGAAAGACTGGCACGAGAAACTGCAAGAAGCTCTATGGGCGTATCGAACTACGTTTAAAACGGCCACAAACACAACGCCGTACGCGTTGGTATTTGGGACGGAAGCAGTACTACCCCTCGAGATAGAGTTACCCTCTCTACGAGTGGCAGTCCACTATGAGCTGACGGACGAAGAAAATGCTCACCTTCGGCTTGAGGAGCTTGACGCCCTTGAAGAAATACGGCTCATAGCGCAACAAAATCTGGAGGCCTATAAAGCAAAGATGACGCGCTCATATGAAAGACTGACCCGACCGAGGACATTCCGCCAAGGCGAGCTTGTGCTAGTGGTCAAAAGGCCTATGATCCCCAATCGCGCCAAGCGGGAAAAATTCGAGCCAAACTATGAAGGCCCGTACGTCATAGATAAGGTCTACCAGGGTGGGGCTTATCTACTTATGGACATGCACGGTGAAAGGCCTTTCAGGCCAATAAACGGTCGCTTCCTAAAGAAATACTATGCTTAATGAGCCACGGCCTAGGTCAATGGTGGATGACGACGACTATGTCCGCTCGCTATCTTCCTAAACTCAAACTCTATCAGCAGTAGCCAGCCTTCTCAAAGTCGGACCGAAATGTCCTTAAACTAATAGCAGACTGAAACGTCTTTAAACTACTACCGCAGCATCTTTAGGCTGACGAGATAAAAAAAACATATAAAAAAACAAAAAAAACGGTATGTCCATAAGCAAAAAGGGCACGGATGAAAACCCGAGAGGGCTCCGTGAGTAAAAACAGCAGGGCTACTGGCGAGTGTTCGTGAAAACCCGAAAGGGCGCGACCTCGTAAAAAAATATATATATAAAAATAAAAAGAATAAAAAAACGGTATGTCCATAAGCAAAATGGGCACGGATGAAAACCCGAAAGGGCTCCGTGAGTAAAAACAGCAAGACTACCGACGAGTGTTTAGGAAAACCTGAAAGGGCGCAACCTCGTTAAAGGACACTTATAGGGTCCTCTCGACCTTATAAGGAGAAACCACCCGCGTGAGATCCTTACGACTCACAAGGGAGCAACACACTTAGGGATCCCCACGATTCCTAAGGAGAAAATACACTTGCGAGATCCTCACGACTCGTAAGGAGAACTCTCTTATGGGACCCTCATGGCTCATAAGAGTTGAAAGTCTTAAGTTACAGAGACCTAAACCTGTTCTTAAGCAACCCCCATAACTTCCGATATTGTCCTACAAGTGGCTCAATACTGACCCTTGTATACAATCCACGGGCGCGAATAAACATTTCCCTAATCAAGTCTCATCCGAGACTGGGGATATGTTCGCATGATGAACAACCTTTATAAGTCCTCTCGACTTACAAGGAGAAAACCCTCTGGTAGGATCCTTACGACTTACAGAGGAACATACACTTAGGAATCCTCACGATTCCTAAGGAGAAAATACACCTACAAAATCCTCACGACTTGTAGGGAGAAATACTTTTGTGAGACCCTTACGGCTCATGAAGTTAAAAGCCTTAGACGACAGGACCCTGACCCTGGTCGCTAAGCCACCTTTGTTCGACATCGACAGAGGCAGATGATGATTCGCTCCTGGTAATATCCCAGTTGTAGCGGGGCTGATACCGAAATTGGTGTCCAATTTCAGGTTTACGGGGAAAAGCCAGTAGGCTGCACATGCATATGAAATAGCCGAAATTATGGGGCAACTTGCAATAAAAAGCAGCAAGTAAAAATGTATGCATGCAAAATATCCGAAATGATTGGGCAACTCGCAATAAAAAGCAGCGAGTAAAAACGAAATAAACAGCCGAAATGATTGGGCACCGCGAAAAATAGCCGAAATGATTGGGCAATCGCGACCTTCGCGATATAAAAGCTGAAATGATAGAGCATCGCGGAAATAAAATAAAAAAATGATGATAAAACTTTGGCCCTACAGTTAAGATCACATCGATCCCTGTATACAATCCAAGGGCGTAAACAAAGAGAGAACCATACTTTCCCAACAGGCTCCGCCAGAAGACGAAGCCAAATCTCGACGGTTCAGTCCAATTCCGAAGAAACCAATGTCTTCAGCAAACTCCTCAACTCACGGATACAAACACTCCTTGATGAGAGCCTCCTGATCCGCGTCGACTCGCAGAGCCACCAGTGCCTCCGTAGGAAATCCTCGACTCGTTTTAAACCCCAAGGAAACAAATAATCCTTGGCGCTTAGGAAACAAATAATCCCTAGCAAACTCTTCGACTCACGGATACAAACACTCCTTGACGAGAGCCTCCTGATCCGCGTCGACTCGCAGAGCCACCAGTGCCTCCGTGGGAAATCCTCGACTCGTTTCAAACCCTAAGGAAACAAATAATCCTTGGCGCTTGGGAAACAAATAATCCCTAGCAAACTCCTCGACTCACGGATACAAACACTCCTTGACGAGAGCCTCTTGATCTGCGTCGACTCGCAGAGCCACCAGCGCCTCCGTGGGAAATCCTCGACTCGTTTCAAACCCCAAGGAAACAAATAATCCATGGCGCTTGGGAAATAAATAATCCCTAGCAAACTCCTCGACTCACGGATACAAACACTCCTTGACGAGAGCCTCCTGATCCGCGTCGACTCGCAGAGCCACCAGTGCCTCCATGGGAAATCCTTGACTCGTTTCAAACCCCAAGGAAACAAATAATCCTTGGCACTTAGGAAACAAATAATCCCTAGCAAACTCCTCGACTCACGGATACAAACACTCCTTGACGAGAGCCTCCTGATCCGCGTCGACTCGCAGAGCCACCAGTGCCTCCGTGGGAAATCCTCGACTCGTTTCAAACCCTAAGGAAACAAATAATCCTTGGCTCTTGGGAAACAAATAATCCCTAGCAAACTCCTCGACTCACGGATACAAACACTCCTTGATGAGAGCCTCCTGATTCGCGTCGGCTCGCAGAGAAACCAGTGTCTCCGCGGGAAATTCCCGATTCGTCTCAACTTGCAAATGAAGCCTCAGGCAGCAGGGACTAAAAAACTTGCTTCCTGAACAATGGGACCCTGCAAGTCGATCCGAAAAGGTCTCTTGCATACTATTCACGGGTCTCCCTCTCCAAAGTCAAATCTTGACAAGGAGGGAAACAACCGCTTACGAGCCCTCCCGACTCGTAAGAGGGAAAAATTCTCTTATAGGATCCTTACGACTTATAAGAGAAAATCACACTTAGGAATCCTCACGCTTCCTAAGGAGAAAAACCCACCTACGAGATCCTCTCGATCCATAGGGAGAAAAATCTCTACGAGACCCTCACGGCTCATAGAGTTGAAAAGTCTTAGGCAGCAGATCTGAACCTGCGGCCTAAGCTATCGCTATTTCTTAAGAAAGTTAAGACGCGTGTTCTATTATCTGTTGACCATGTTTACTCAGGTGGCGTGCTGATAATAAAAGAAAGAAAAGGCAGAGAAATGACACAAGACATTACAGAAAATGTGTATCTTTTATTCATAAACTTGATTGAGTAAAGGATACATTGTGCTAAAGGATGAAAAATATATATATACATTTTTTTTATTTATAAGTACAAACGATATAAGGAGAGTTACTGAGAAGGAAGTGTCCTGCATAGCTCTAGCAATTGTTCGCGCACTTCCTTCCCCACTTTCTCCTGATTGGCCACCACTGCCAACTCCGCCTCCACTTGGACTCGTTGTTGCACGACAGATGCAAGCTGATCCCTGACGGCCTGATGAGCAGCTTCACGGCCTGGAGTGTCATGCTCGGCGACATCAAGTGCCCGCTTCAGTTTCAGCCCATTTGAGATGCGCTCCAGAAGGCCCTCGAAGACGGCCTTTACCTCAGCGGCGTTCGCCTCAACTTCAGCACGCAGGCGAGCAGTTTCGCTTGAAGATTCTTGGCACTCCTTCAGCCTCAAAGCTGCTTCTTGTTCCAAATGACGGAAATGAGAAGTGCTTTGCTCGAGCCATGCTCCCCGTTGAGTGCTCACGGCCAAAGTCTTGGGGGATAGACGCATCGAATCCAGCTGATGAAGGCGAGCCTCAATCTCCCGACAATGGTTAACCCAAGAGGCGACAATGCCCTCGTCATGGAAGGTGGCAAATATCACCAACATCGGGTTAACCATCGTAGCGAAGTCTTCAGCAGATGTAGGAGTCTCGACGTCGAGTTCTTCGATGTAGTCGCTCAACATGCGCAGACTATTCGCCGCACCTTTTGAGGACGGACGTCTCTCGGAAGGGCCGCCCGGTATTGTAATATGAGACTCAAAAGGCACCGAAACTGGAACGACGGCTGAAAAAGACAAAATGCGATTAGATGATGATTCAATAGATATGGAGAAAGTCATTGATAAAATAGTTTACTATACCGGTTGAAGCAGGTGGCAAGGCCGGAAGGGCCGGCGGCGCAACCGATCTTTCTTCTCCCCCTTCGATTTGTAACACTGCAGTCAGGACAAGAGAGAGTTAGAAATAATTCTACCACTGAAAAACAAAGATATCAATCAGGAACGGTACTCACCAGCGCCACCAGAGGGAGAGGCGAATTCAGATGGGAAGGAGAAGTGTGGGAGCAACACTTGATAGAGATGGTCAAAAAACACTCCTGAAAGACACAACAGTGTGACTTTAGTACACAAATTATGTGTCTGGAAGATAAGATTAATAAATTGCAAACCCATACCTTCCAACATCTTAGATGGTATGAGAGAGGGTTGAGAGGTGACCACCGCCAAGGCAGTCGTTGAAGGCGCTCCCTCAAGCAGTGGGGCATCGGCGCTGGCTGCACCTGCGTTACAAGAAAGGTGAACTTGTCAGAAAGGATTGTAAAGTAAAGAAATACAGCAACTTGGAGTTTACCTGAGGAGCTCCCGGCTGAAACGGAGGCGACTCCATCCTCTATCGACATGAGGCCACCACCCGTGGCCTCATCACCCGACTCGATGGGGACCGTCGTCGTGCTCGCACGGCCAGGAGACGGCGGAAGATCGTAGACGGGGAGGGCAATGATCGGAGCATTACCAGACTCTTAGGAGAGAGCGGCTGACTCCTTCTCGAGAGTCGTACTCATCTCACCCGCTACTTCTTCGGGCTCCACGACCTCCATCGGCTCATCCGCTGTCACCACGAGGTCGCCGGCCTCAAGCGCCTCATCCGCCACTACTCTGGGCTCAGTTACGACGATCATTTCATCTGCCGCCATTTCAGGCTCGGCATCAATGACCTTCTCGGTTGCAGACCCCTCAACCTCCATCTCAGGCTCCGAAGCCTCAGCGACGTTGCCCACCGTCGGCTCAGGTTTAGCAGGTGCCGCCCCCTCTGTTTCTTTGGGTTCAACGGTCTCCGCCTCCCCCTCGGTCGGACTTGGCCCTGCAAGATAGAATACATAAGAACCGACAGCTTTATGAGTCTAGTAACGAAATTCTGAAGGAAATATTACCTGAGGTAGACTTGTCGTTAGCCTCTCTATTGGCGCGGATCGCCTGTCTATGAGCTGTAGACAGGGCGACCGGGGCCTCTTCGGATGGAGTATCAGCAGGAGGAGCGGTGCTGGGGCCTTCTCCCATAGCCAAGGCAGCCCTGCGCACCTTCGCCTCACGCCTCAGCCGCTTCCTTTTCTCCCGGGCTGTCGCGATGGACCTTTGTGACGCTTCCTTCAAGGCGTCGTCATCCTCGTTCAGGGATGCCTCCAGAGCCTTTAAGGCATCTTTCATCGGCTCTTCAAGACGAACCTCCTGCGATGGCCCAGAGGAAGCGGGAACATCGGCAGCTGGCGGAACATCTGCATCACTTGGTGGGAGCGGCATTGAGGTTCCTGTGATAAAAAGGGAAAGTTAGATCGACCATAACACAAGGGAAATGAAAACTTGATGAATCAAAACTTACTGAGGCATAAAGACGCTCTAAGGCGTTCCTCCTCCTGGAAGGTCTTGAGTGAAGCGGCAATGGCTTCCTCATCAGTGATGCCTGTTGGAAGAAAAGAAAGAAAAAAAAACGTTAGTCAAAGGCAATTCGGAAAATATGATGCAATAAAGAAAATGCGACTAGTAGTTACCTAATTGCGTAAGCTTAGCCAGCCACGCGTCACGCTTTGCCAACCACGCTGAAGTTTCGAGAGCGGCTTCCAAGTCTGTGTCGTCCGGCGGCGGCATGATTAATCCTTCGTTAGTCCCATATTCGATTAGGCCCTCGGCGTAGGGAGCATGGGGTTCCTGACCGAATACGACATCTGCAGCGAAGAGCGATTTCTTTTTCTTTTGCCCTCCGACCCTAGGCTCACGTGGGATCGACTTCCGCTTAGCAGCCACCTTGGGACGACGGGTCCCGATGTCCGCACCCACGCCAGACTCCGGTGAGGATACGACCACTGTCTCCACTAGAGCACAGGGCGCTGGGGCTGCGTCTGTAATATCGAGGAGCGGCAATCCGTGCGGAGGACTTTACGCACGCGATGGTCCAGTTCTGACCTCTTTTAGAGGGGCAACTACTGGAGTCCTCGGGACCAAGGGAGCGTTACGGTCGGTGCCGGGAGGTGCACCTTTACGGTCGATCAACACTCGCCTCTCTTCCTTTATAACGGCCCCCGTTGCATGATTGTACCACTCTTTATATACATTAAGGAGTCGTGGAGCACAGGCCGGCGCACTGATAAAAAAACGAGAACCCGTGTTCAGGCGCATGAAGTGATGTAACGCGTTCTCCATCCCTTCTTCATTGGCAGCAGGTTCCAGTAAGAAAGCTTCCAAGGGTACCCCTTGATCGTAGCCCAGTTGTTGGGCGAAACGATGCGGGTTATATCTCATGAAGATTGCCACACCGCTCTGCCTGAAGACTAGGAAGCCCGGTCTAATAGAATACAAGTGGAGGGTCTCCCGGGCCGTAAAAACTGAAGCTCTATCCTTAAAGGAATCCTGTAATGGTCGCACCACAGCGGTGGACGCTTTTCCAATGGTTAATACCTTGTCAATGAAGGACATCCCGACTCCAACGGTGTGAGGGCGAAGCGGTAAACCTCTGGCGTTCCGTGGTGAAGGGGTCACGATTGATGCGCCAATCAACTGAATGATGCGAAGGAAACCACACTTGTCAAAGAACGAGGGCCTTTTATGCATGCCGAAGACACCGGCCGTATGTAGCTCGAGCCACGACATAAAGTAGTGCATCGGGAAGACCACGTGCAATATCCCGGGCTCGTTAGCATCCGCTGCTCGGCTGAGGCCATGATATAGGTGTGCCAAGCCAGCGATCCCAACAGCCACCTTTACCCCGATGGCCATCTGGTGGGCTGGGTAAAAGACAGAGGGCCACATACGATGAGAGTGCATTAGGATCACAAACCAGCTCAGCCACAATCCAAGAAATCCTAAGAAAAAGGCCTCCTCATCCATTCCAGGGGCCGCAATTTCTGCAAATGACATGGTAGGGAAGTCCGGAAGGAAAAAACCCTTTTGATCTATCTCCTTCTCCGGTAGGTTGTCCGCACCTAGACCGAAAGGGTCATCCAGAGTGGCAAACTTGGCAGCCTCTGATGAGAGGACGCTTGGGCGAAGGAACCGAGCGATGAAATCTTCAAAGTTAACCCCCCGACTCCCATGTTCGATAAAAAGAGATTCATAGATGTTCAACACCTTGATCAAGCTTGGGAATTGATGTTGAACGGCATTCTCCGGTGTGACCCCCCTTACCACCGGTCTAGCACCAAAGACGTACACATCTGTCGGGAGCAACTCCTCATAATGTTCTCCCATGACTGGTAGACCGGATACCTCCGTGAACTCCTCCAAAGAGATGGACACTTCCCGATCCATGGCAAGGAAAGTGTGGGTAGGAATGTTGCACTGCTCCAGGAAAGCCTTAAACCACCAGGTGGGGAGCGTGGAATACTGGAAGAGAGAGACGTAGACCGCGGTGTACAATCCTAATCTTATCAACTGAGACTTCTTTGTCGACAGGATATACCGGGCCCACGGCAGGTAGCCAATCGGATGGCGGGGGATCAGACCAATGTTATATGATTGCCCCCAGGGTCTCGCCTCGCCCTGACAGATACGACGTCCTAGGATATCCAAGACCGTAGGACGTTGGACCGGAACCGCATCCATAGCGGGATGAAGAAAGCTGTTCGCTGTCCAATCCACCATCTCCACAGCATACTGCACCGAGGGTGGGGTAGCATAATGAATCGCCGTGATGGGCTCGGACGGCACTGCGCATGTGAAGCTGCGTCGACCCATAATGATCTGGTTATACCAAGACCCCCAAAGGTGGAGACTCTTGTACTCCGGGTCGTATTCTCTAATCATGGCCAAGACTTCACGGTCCAAGGGCGCTTCGGGAAACCCTTCCTCCGAGCGGACGAACGGAAACGAGGTGTCGAGAGACATGATCGCTGCAAAAGAACAATCTAGACGTTAGTGTTGTAATTCCAACGCTTGGCGTTTAAAAAAAAAAAAGAAAAATACGTTAATCGATTAATTAAATTAAAACTAAATTAAAATTAATTAATTACACCACACAGCAGTGCAGCGGGTAGAAGACCGAAGGGGGACCCACAAATCTGGATGACAATATGTCAGTTAATAAGACAACCTCATCATTGAATGAGATTGTCAGTTGGTCCCCAAGAAAACATTCCCACTAATAATAATAATAAAAGAATCCCTAGAGATAAGGAGAAAATCTCCTCTTTCAGAGCAAAGCTCTGTCACAGAATGACACTTGTCAAATTCTGGTTTCAAAGGAATAAAATTCCTTAAAAAGAGCATAGCTCTATGGTAATAATGGAAAGGTCCATCAGAAAATGTTACACCTAGAAGAATTAAAATTTTTGGAATCTTGAAAAAATCCATGAAAAACTTATGAAATTTTTTTCATTTTTCAGATCTAAAAGATCTACAGATGATTCAAAGAGCAAAGCTCTGTTCATGGGTTAGAACCCATGAACAAGATCTCTACAGATCTATAAGTTCTTGAGAGCAAAGCTCTGTTTATGAAACCCCAGTGGGGATCTCTTTAGATCAAAAGATCTGTGAGAGCAAAGTTCTTTGGTTGAGATTAAGTTAAATTAAGTTTAATTAATTTTACCTAAAGTTTTTGACTTTAGAAATGAGCAAAGCTCTGAAAGTTCTTGAATGAGAGCAAAGCTCTGGAAAATAAAAATCTTGAAACGGTGAGATTTTTCTAAGGGCCAGAGGTCCTATTTATAAGGCGCTTGCGCCCCTTGAGCTCACCCCTTGATCCAACGATCAGGAGTTTGCCACCGCTGCACTCACGTGTGCGCCACGTGAGCGCAACGGTGGGGGGGCATTTGTTTCGCCCAATCAGAGCAAAGCTCTGTTGAAATTCAAAATTCAAAATTTTGAAGCAACGCTTCAAATCTCGGGCGCAACGCGCCACTTGTCAGGCGCTGATACGTCAGCGCAGCGCCTAAGAAGGCGCGCCCAATCAGAGCAAAGCTCTATTTTAAGCAAAATTAAAGAAAGCAACGCTTCAGTTGCGCAAGCACTGCGCTGCGCGACACGTGTCAGAGCAGATGCACTAGCGCAGTTGCGCTGCGCTGTGCGCTGCGCGACACGTGTCACACGCTGGGGCATTTGCGCCAAACAGAATTAAGATTTTAAAGAAATCTTTCTGTTCTTGTTAAAACAAGAAGATTTTCTTCTGTAAAACAGAAGCCCTTGGATCAAAGATCCAACGGTGGGGAAAATTCCCCAAATCACTCAGAGAAAGATCTCTTTAACAAATTTAACTAATTTATGGGCACTATAAAAAAGACCCTAGACCTCAATTCAAAGGCATCAATATTTTCTAAAAAAAAAGAGAGAAAGAAAACTCTGAAGAACTCCTCAAGAACAAAAAGGTAAAAACCTTTAGAAGAAAGAGAAAGTTCTCTTATAAACAGATCATAGATCTAAAAACAAGATCAATGATCTTTAAAAAGAAAATATAATAAAATAGTGCTTTGCACTTTTTATGAACCTTTGGTTCTTGGAGATAAGAAAAACAAGAAAAAACTTATCTTTTCTTTGATCTAAATTAGATCAAGAAATCAAATAGTGCTTTGCACTTCTGTTCTTGAATCTAAAAGATTCTTAGTGCTTTGCACTTCCAAACTGTGCTGTTACACTCTTGGGAGGGCGCCACGTGTCAGCAGCGCAAGCGTAGCGCACTAGCGCAGCGCACTGCGCTTGCATGACACGTGTCGTCATCACAAGCGCTTGCGCTCTCTGATTGGCGCAAAGCGCCTGAAAATGCAATGCATTTACAGAAGGGCCAAGCCCAATTAAAAAGGGCCTAACAGGACAAATTAAATGCAATGCATTATTTTAAAAAAAAAAAGGCAGAGCCCAAATAAAAACAGATGCTGTGCATCATTTATAAAAGGGCAGAGCCCAAATAAAGGTCTAATAGACCAAACAAAAATACCCTGCATTATTAAACAGGAGCAGAGCCCCAGTAAAGGTCTAATAGACCAAAAATAAATAAAATGTTGAACATTTTCAACTGGACTTAGCCCAATTCTGGCCGTAAGTCCTTAAATTAAATTGAACTGAGCACAAATGCTCTCTCAAATCAATTTACCTCCGGTTCGAGGGTACATCTCCGAACTCCTCTGACACTTCTCGTTATAATCCTTCAACGATGTCAGAGAGGCGACGGGTCCCAACGACCACACATGGATATGGACTGCGGGGTCCTTAAACTCGTGGACCGAAACGTCCTTAAACTAATATTGGACCGAAACGTCCTTAAACTAATATTGGACCGAAACGTCTTTAAACTAATATCGGACCACCACGTCCCTAAACTGGAATATGGACCATCATGTCCCTAAACTAAAATGCGGACCACCACGTCCCTAAACTGGAATATAGACCACCACGTCCCTAAACTGGAATGTGGACCAAAACGTCCTTAAACTAATGATGGACCACCGCGTCCCTAAACTGGCGATGGACCGAAACGTCCTTAAACTAATGATGGACCACTACGTCCCTAAACTGGAACAATAGGGCCTCCAAACGCTCTTTTGCCGGATCTAAACGGTCCCGTTTAAGTTGATTTTAGCCCCAAACACGGCTAACGTATCCTTAAACATTCAAATGGACTATAAAACTCTAAATCAACTTTGGTTCAAGGGTACATCTCTGAACACCTCTGACATTTATCGTTGTAATCCTTCAACGACGTCAGAGAGGTGATGAGTCCTGACGGCCATATATTAAATGGATCCAGACGATCCCGTTAAGTTGATCTTAGTCTCAAATCAGACTAACGTATCCTTAACGAACGTTTAAGTTGATCTTAGTCTCAAACGCGACTAATGCATCCTTAAACTAAAAACACCAAACCCAAATCTAAGTAAATACGGATTTGGACTAATCTACGTCCTACGGGCGACGGCATTATTCAGTCTCCGTATACAATCCACGGGCAACCACAAACAAAACAAATACACACGACACGAAGTGAAATTCTGGAGAAGGAGAAAGTTGTTACCGCAATGCGGTAGCGTAATTAACTGCAGGAGCTTGCGCCTGCAGGGAAGAGCGTTCCCATAATCAAAAACCCCTCAAGCGAGGGGGAATCTGACAAAGTCTGCTATATCGGCCGCATCCGTCTAAACCTCCGATACACGGTGCCATAAATCAACTTGGCATCTTCGGAGAGGTGGACGGATAAAACCAAATAGCATCTGCCCCGAATCTCAGCGTCAGGACATCGCAGTCTTGTTCACCGCCATTCGGAGGGGAACACCCGTATTAACCATTTTTATTTTTCTCGAATATCAGTCGGGTTGACTCATCCACAGCCTAGAGCCTCAATGCTAACACATGAAATGAGTCCATATTTCCTTGTTCCTGGGACCTCACTCTTGATCTTGTGAATATTTCTACGGCTATGTTGCCATTCACATTTGGAACTTAACGTTAACATAGTGACCATATAGAGATCTGTAGAATATATTTACCCATGATCAAATACTCTTACTCGTCATATATATTCTACACTTGTTATTTTTTTTACTCTTACCTATCTTTAGGACTTACCGAACGCTAGTTCCCTGACGGGGATTCCACCCAATTTTCTTCTCTTGGAATGTTCGTCGAATGCGGTCGAGACGGAGGAGGTTGAAGCTACAGAGAAGGACTACAACCAGATCGCTACCCAGGGCTAGCTCAGCTTAATTTTTCTTTAGTTTATATATGCCACTTGTTTAGGTATTTTTCTTATTGTATTTACTTTCCAGCATAAACTTTTGTATTTGTAAATATTGGAAGTTGAATAAAAATAAAGATATTTGTTGAAAAATTTGACGGTCTCAATTTATTCTTGTATTGTGTATTATTGTTTTTAATACGCTTAGTTTAATTATTTAGGGAATGACCTTCTCTGGATAAATATGCTGCGGGCTTGCCACGTCACCGTTTCCGTCTCTTGGGAAGCGGGACGTGGCAATCTTGTAAGGAGAAAATACCCGCATGAGATCCTTATGACTCATAAAGGAGAAACACACTTAGGAATCCATATGATTCCTAAGGATAAATTACGCTTGCGAGATCCTCACAATTCGTAAGGAGAATACACCCCCTATGAGACCCTCACGGCTCATGGGATTCAAAAGTCTTAAGTTATAGGGATCCAAACCTATTTTTAAGCCGTCATATCCCCTAAATTGCCCTACAAGTAGTTCAATACTGACGCTTGTATACGATCCATGGGCACGAACAAAATATATTCCCATAAAATTCCATCGATGGCGAGAAATGTCCCCACATGGTGAACGACATTTGTAAGTCCTTTCGACTTACAAGGAGAAAACTCTCTGGTAAGATCCTTATGACTTGCAAGGGGAAAATACTGCTTAGAAATCCTCATGATTCATAAGGAGAAAATACATCTACGAGATCCTTTCGACTCGTAGGAAGAAATACTTTTATGAGACCCTTACGGCTCATAAAATCAAAAGCCTTAGTCGACAGAATTCTAACCCTGTTTGCTAAGCCACCTTTATTCAAATCAACAAAGGCAAATGATGATTTGCTCCTGGTAATATCCTAGTTGTAGCGATGTTGATACCTAAGGTGTCAAACTCCAAATCCTCTCACAGCATATGATGATTCGCTCCTGGCAACATTCCAGTTATAGCGATACTGATGCCAAAATTGGTATCAGATTCCAATTCTCCGACTCGTAATAAAATCAGCGAGTAAGGAAAGATATGCATATGAAATAGCTGAAATGATGGGGCAGCTCGTAATAAAAATCAACGAACAAAAATATATGCAAATGACATAACCGAAATGATTGGGCAATTGCGAACTTTCGCGATATGAAAAGATGAAAAGATAGAGCATTGCAGAAATATAAAAAATGAAATAAAATTTTTTTTGCCCCGCAAGTAGGTCCATACTCACTCTTGTATACAATCCATGGGTACAAATAAAAAAAGGGGAAGCATATTTTCTCATCACGTTTCGTCAAAAGAAGAACCGAGTCTTGATGACACATCTACAGCCTAGAAACTATTTGGACGTCTCTCTTATTTCAGCAAAGTACATACGTGGTGTCGACAAAACTCTAAGGAGCTAAATCAAAATGGAGTAATGGAAAAATCCTAGCTACAGCTTGACGTTCTTTCTCAGTGCAGACGCGGCGTCAATAAGGACCCAAGGGTCAAATAAAAGTGGAGTGATGGAAAAATCCTAGCTCCAGATTTCAATGGCAACATCTACAGCCTGGAGATCATCCCAACGTTCTTCTCATAACGGCAGGGTGCAGACGTAACGTCAACAAAGACCAAAGGGTCAAATATATAAAAGTGGAGCAATGGCAAAATCCTAGCTCCTGATCTCGATGGCAACATCTACGACTCAGAGATCATCTCGATGTTCCTTCTTCGTGCAGATGCAATGTCATCAAAGACCAAATGGTCAAATCAGAGCAGAGTAATGGTAAAATCCTAGCTCAGCTCGACGTTCTTCTTATTCCAGCAGGGTGCAGACGCGATGTCGATATGGACCAAAGGGCCAAATCAAAGACAAGGTAATGGCAAAATTCTAGCTCCAGGTCTCGATGGCAATGTATTCGGTCTAAAGACCAGTTTGACGTCTCTCTTACTCCAGCAGAGTACAGACGTGGTGTCAGCAAAACTCTAAGGATCCAAAACAAAAGTGGAGTGACGGCAAAATCCTAGCTCCGGATCTCGATGGCGATATGTACAACATAGAGATCATATAGATGTATGCCCCTTTTCAGTGAAGGAGCGGCGCGACATCATCAAAGCAAAAGCGAAGTGACGACATATTCCTACCTTCGGGTCTTGATAGTAAGCCTAAAAACCATTGGATGTCATCCTACCCCAGAAGGGTGCGGTTATGACTCATCGGGGCTCCAAATTGAGCCTAACATCAAGTAAAGCGCCATGAAAATACGAAACGCTGGATCTTCTAATGGTAATGTGAATATTCCAACCTAAGAAAACTACTTTAAGACGTCTTGTCCAGCCTCAGAAGAGATCAAAGACTTGACAGATGCGGGGCTACTCGAGTAGCAACTTAAGCGACTGCATGTCGAGAATATATCAGCCAACGCGATGGTACGATGAACTTAATCCAGTACCACAAACCTAACGGACTCCTATATTGAAAAGGGTTATCTATATTTCATGTTAGGCTACGTCTATGAGATCCTCTAGACTTACAGGGAGAAACATCTTTATGAAACCTTCATAGCTCATAAAGTTGAAAAGCATTAGACGACGGGGATATAAACCCATTTTCTAAGCCATCGCTGCCTTACAAGTAGGATAATACTGACTCTTGTATACTATCCACATGCCACATTCGACAAATCTTCATTCAAGACATCCTTCAGTGGTTAACCAAAATACCAATGAAGTAAAGAAGCCACTTACGAGTCCTCTCGACTCGTGAGAAGAAAATACCTTCGTGAGATCATTACGACTCATGAAGGCGAAGGACACTAACGAATTCTCACGACTCCTAAGGAGAATATGCACCTATAAGATCCTCTTGACTCATAGGGAGAAATAAGTTCTTGAAACCCTTACGGCTTATGAAGATGGACAAAGTCTTAGTTGGCAGAGATCTAAACCTTTCTTCTAAGCCATCAAATATGTGGCGAGGTATTACTTTGCACTACTTAACCTACATACATATTTTACATGGGCAAAATAGTAAGGGCATTTGTTCCCGCAAAATTTTTTGGCTCAAAGAGTACATTTGTTCCAAATCAAGTTGTGTGCACCTATACATGCTCACTTGGCAAGATTACCAAGTTAAATCACGTGTGTGACGTGCAATGCATGTGCGCACGAATCAAATGACTCAGTCTAAGTTGTGCACACCTATACATGCGCACTTGGAAAGATTGCCAAGTTAAATCACATGTGCGACGTGCAATGCACGTCAAATGACCCGGTCCAAGTTGTGCGCACATATACATGCACACTTAGAATGATTGCCAAGTTGAATCATATGTGCGACGTGCAATGCACGTGTGCATGTGTCAAAGGTCATAAGTGTGCATGTACATTCCTTGAAGCAAACGCTTCTGACAAGAAATAAATCTTGTTAATAAGGAACCAAGTCCTTAATTAGAAGAGAAATCTTCTGTTAAGATTCATGATCTCCATCTAACGGTGATTAAAGATCACCATTTGATTATGAATCAATTGAGATCTCTAAATAAAAGATTCTTTCAAACTGATTGATATTTCTCATGCCCTATATAAAGAACCCATGAGATTAAATCAAAAAAGGACCGACCGACCATAAGCTTCTCATCTCCTCCAAAAAGAAAAAAATTGAAGATAAAAAAAATTCTCTATCACCACAGAAGCCATTGTTTCTTTCATAAAATTTTTTGCTTTTCATCTAATCTATTGATTCATCATAAAAGAAATTAAAAGATTCCATGTTCGATCGCTCTCATATAAATACTCATATTTTTATGAGAGATTGATCTTAAAAATCTAAGATCCTTATCGAAATATGGCTTGACATCCACATAAAATGGTCTTGTGATGATATCGTCATGAAGAAGAAAAAAATCAAAGAACAAAAACTATTGCTTCTTTTTGAAAGCTTTTCCTTTCTGATCAAAACAAGTGCGCATCTAAACTAAGCGCGCACATGATAAATGTTGTCTATACAGACATCTGCATCACGCGACATGCACGTGTGCACAATTGATGAACATTGCCTATGAAGTCATGCGCATCACGTGATATGCACGTGTGCGCACTTGATGAAAATTGGCTATGAAAGCATGCGCGTCACGTGATATCCACATGAGCACAGACTACCCATAAAGGTGTGCATCATGTAATAGGCACGTGCACAGTCCCCCAACCATAGAGAGGTGCGCATCACGTGATATGCACGTGCGCTGCCCCACGACCATAAGAGACGCATGCCACATGATATCCACGTGTGCATTCTTCGATCGCAAGCAAGTGTGCAACCTACGTGATATGCATGTACGCACTCTCATTAAAGATGATATGTGCACATGCGCACATGCACATGCGCACATGGACAGCAAACCTTTGCTTGAATACTTAGTCAAAATAAACTAAGTATAGAAACTTATGCTTCTCATATATGATCTATTGATAAACATATCAATGATGTCCAAATTGATCTTAGTCGGATATATGACTAATGATCTTTCATTCATGATACCTATATTGATCATAGTCGGATATGATCGTTTACCCATATTAATCTTAGTCAGATATATGACTAATGATCGTCCATCCAAGTTGAGCTTAGTCGGATCTACGACTAATGATCTTCATTCCATATCTTCTAAGTTAATCTTAGTTTTATATAAGACTAACGATCCTTAAATCCACCGTATTCTCTTCCCTCATATACGGAATATGATTCAAGAGTATATCTTTCCACACCTTTGATACACATCATTGTAATTTCTCAACGTCTTCAGAGAGGTGACGGGTCCCAACAACCAACACCTCCTTCATCGTCCTTACTTGATAAAAAATATGAAATTTTATCAAGACGGAGAATGCCTTACGCAACCTATATAGATGCGCACCCTCATATCGATACATCCCATATTGATGCACCTCCATATTGATGTGTATAATTCATATTGACACACATCCCATATAAATGCGTATCTCATATTGAGCTCCGACTTTATACATGTATGTGTGTGTGTGTGTGTGTGTGTGTGTGTGTGTGTGTCTTTGAAGGAAATATAAATGCCTTCAAATTGGATCGCACCCCAATATTGGACGCATCCCAGGTCGCCATCGCTCACTTTGCCGCATAAAATATACATGTACGCGCAAGATGAAAAATAGACTGAAACGTCCTTAAACTAATACTTCATCCTAAATACGGGAATGTTGGATCGAAATGTTCCTAAACTAATATTGGACCGAAACTTCCCTAAACTAATATATGTTTGGCCATACGGCTGGTCTCCATATTGATCTCCGTATACAATTCACGGGTACAAACAAGCCATATTCTATCCATGTCTTCCATGGACCGCGATGTCCTTAAACTAATATGTTTTGCCTGCGGACTGTCTCCATATTGCTTACCATATACTATCCATGGGCTATTCATATATGATCTAATAATAAGTTGCGCCCATATGCTCATTGTTCCTAAGTCGATCTTAGTCTCATATATGACTAACGATACTTAGTCAAACTCATATATCCCGTGAACTGATGGACCTCATTTATATGAGATCTGTGTCCTAAGTTCAAAACTCCAAATCTAATATACGGATTTGGACCAATCTGCGCCCTACGGGCAATGATATATATTAGTCTCCGTATACAATCTAAAGGCAACTCTATAATAAACAAACATAACACGACACGAAGTGATCTGCCTGGAGCAGATGAAATTTGTTATCGCAATGCGATAGCGTAATTAACTGTATGGGCTTGCGCCTGCAGGAAAAAGCGTCCTACAATCAAAAACTCTTCAAAGAGGGGGAATCTGATAAATCATGCTAAATCGACTGCATCTGTCCAAACCTCCGAAATACGGTGTCATAAATCAACTTGGCATTTTCGGAAAAATGGATGAATATATTCCAAATAGTATATGCCCCCAAATTCAGGCAAAACGCCCTCCCGAAGCCTCGGTCCAGTCTTCGGCAGTAAACATACACCTAATTTACAAATATTGGCCATCATCATAATGACTATATCACTTCACTTTTCGTGTTCTACTCATGAGAAGCGGTTACAAGGTTTGAAGGCATGCATATTACAATACATCCGGTGACGACCGAATTCGCATTTAATCATAACAGATTATAAACCTCGGATAACATAAGCGATTCCTCGAAGGCTTCATAGTTCTGGAAGGTAGCACCACTGATCAAAAGACGCTGATGCGCCTCATGTGAATTATGACAGCCTTCATCAGATGAAGAGCAAAAGGGACTTCCTCACATGAAGGTGAGGACTGATGCACTTTATGTTGGATGTCAGTATGGAAAGATCCATAAGCTGTCATTCAAGGAAAGTCAGATTTCCCAAGAAAAAGAAAGAGTCAATCCCAAGTAACAAACCGTTCTTGTGCTACGATCTCTTTTTGCATAGAGTTACCGGCAGTGTCACGCCCCGCTTCCCAAAAGAAGGAGAAGGATGACGTGGCATGGTCCGCAACCTATCTGTATTGAAGGTGGTCTATTCAATACAATTACGTTAAGCGTATGAATATTTAACATGCAGGATGTGTACCAAAACAAAAATAATAAAAGCGAAAGGCATTTATTTCCATTAACCAAACTTTATTACATCCCAAAAGAAAGAGTAAAATAAACTAAGTAGTTTAATTACATCGAGGAGAAACAAAAGCCCTAACATGTGGGCAACAACAAAAATTAAATCTAGCTAATCTTCCATCGTTCAGTCTGCATAATCTTCATAAGTTGGCTTCACACCTTGATCCTCACCATAATACTCATTCTTATCTGACGGACATTCCAAAGATAGAGGAAGAAAAGCAAGGTCCGTCAGCGAGTTATACTCGGGTAGGATTGCCTCATAAGGAAATAGGAGTATAAGAATGAACATGTGTATATAAGAGTATGATGTATGCATGTAGACATAAAGTAAGGGGTGTAAATGTTTGAAATGCACAACTTACGACGTTTTGAAAAGAGGTATATATGAGCATGAGTATGTTGTAAGTTATATGTAGATAAGTAGTAAGAAGTGAAGGTAAAAGTTCGTATTAGTTTGTTAAACAAGGGTCCGGATACTCGCGATTATTCCGTTGTAGCCACGGAACAACAACTGGAGAAGTGAAATGTATCGTTTCACTTTCCGGGACCATGATCGAGTAGTAGGGGAATCCAAGTTCCGAATTTCCTTGTCTAATCAAACTACCCATCCCCGTGATTCAGTATAAAGGTTCAGACGAATTAGAATTAGTGTGTATACCTCTAGGCATGGAATTTCCGCATTGTATAGTCGTCCACATTTTGGACTGGTCACCCGGAATATCGGGATCTTCATAATTGTGTAGTCGCCCATATATTGGACTGGTCACCCGGAATATCGGGATCTTCATATTTGTATAGTCACCCATATATTGGACTGGTCATCCGGAATATCAGGATCTTCATATGAAGTATTCCATACCTAGGTCCGCGCATTCTAACCATAACCGTATCAGCTATCAGGTATATGTCATGTTGTCATAAACTGGAAATTTAAAAAGTATTGATCCCGTTTAATATGGCCTTCCACAACCACTCGTTTTATTTTCTAAAGTTCGTAAAATATTTCGTGTCATCTTAGTAAAAAGAATAGTAGTGTTTAATTATCTTTTATTACTTCTAAGAAAAACCATGAGGTTTGGAATATTTATCATTTTGGAAAAACATAATGTTTTACGGAAAAATATCCTTTCGATAAAAAGTTGTGGTGTTTGTTTGAAAATCTTTTGCAAAAGATTTTTATAAGGAAAAGTTGCAAGAGATTTTTATTTGAAAAACTAGACTGCTCCTAACTGTTCCAAAGGGTAAGTTGTGAGATCCTCAAATCGCCTCTTCACCGCCAATTGTGGGCAGTTAAGCACAAGTAAGGAAAGGAGGGATCCGCTCACGAATCGCCGTGAGACGGGCCTTTTAAAATTACCTTTCTCACTTGTCTAACCTAGGCACCACAAAGTATGGTTTAGATAAACGACCGATGCCTACAACCTTTCCTTTGTCCTAGATTGGTGTTATTTGAAAATTTCCTTTTAATAAGGTACTAGATATTCCTTTTTGAAAAGATATCGTTATACGGATTATGATCCTTGTGGAAAATGGCCCTTCAATAAAGGTCGAGGTATTTAAATGAAATTAATAATTTTATGAAATTATAGTGTTTTAGATTCGGGGTAACGTTTTAGAAAATACGTTCGTTTTGGAAAAACCATAAGCCGTTATTTAAATTTAGTATTTTCTTCTTTAAAAATGTTGAAGAGGGGTTTAACAACATTATAGTAGTTGATGAAAAAGTGTAAGTAATATGTATGTATGTCGTATCTAAAATATTTATTTTACATATCTTATCTGTTATGGATATTTTAAACAAATATAACATTTTAATTAAACGAGGATATTTTGTGGAAGTAACCTATTTCGAGATCATTTTGATAGTATGGGTATGTCAGAGGTGAATTGACAATTCATGGGTTATGACATTAAGCATATCAGATTCCAGGTAGTATGAGAGTGCAATATATTTTTGTGTACAGAGGAAATTAAACACTGTTTTAAAACGTGGATTAACATTATCATCATTAGGGTACAAGGAATAGACATGCACGAATATTATAACATCATTTTAATACGGGGTTGATGATTAGAAATTGGAACTAGGTTATTGAGAAAAGGAGAAGGCGACAGAAAAAGGGGAGAGAGGCGGATCCTACCTTTTGTTTGAGTCGGATGCCGAAGGGTTGAAAACGTAGGCGTGTACAAAATTCTCAATAGGTTCGCGCTCAGATTTTTCCTCAGCAATTGGATGGAGCCGTAGCGTCGGCGTCGTCGATACGAAGGCACCGGTATTTTTTCAGAATTTTTGGAGTTCTGAGGTGTGAGAAATCAGTGTTTGAAGTGCCTATTTATAGCGTTTTATCACCAACCATAAAATCCAAGAAATCCGTTAAAATCCCATCAAAATCCACGCCCCCAATCATTCAGAATCATTAGCTCGTGATTGCGCCCGCCGCCTCTCATCTCACCCGTTGGATCATGATCCAACGGGCGAGATCACGCCGCTAAGAGCCGCCGCCGCCGCCACGTGTCACGCGCGGGGGGTCACGCGGTTTCGCATGGTCCCCACCACGTGGGCGCGTCGTGGGTTCTGGGCCGTTGGATCTTATGATCCAACGGTCCAGGATTAAAGGGAATTTAATTTTATTTATTTTTTTTAAAAATAAAAATAATATACTGTTTATTATTTAAAAATTGAATTTGCTTTTAAAAAAATTGTTAAAAATAGTTTAAAATACGGGAAAATTATGGAAAAATTTTAGAAAATATATTTTATTGTTATATTTAGTATAAAAATAATTTTGGGCTAAAACTAAGTAATATAACCATTCCTATGGTTTTAGTTAGTTATTATAGTTATATAATATCTAGTTTATCCTTTAAAATACTTTTAATTACGAATTAATTACTTTAATTGATAATAAAAATGTGTAGGTTATTTTAAGGCATTATAAAATTTTATTCAAACATTTTAAGCCTATAAAAACAATAAATAGATTTTAGAAAATTTCTTTAATCATTTTCAATGCTTTAAAAATTATTAACATTACTTTAAAAATATTCTTCTATCAACGAAACACGTAAATAATTATTTGATAGTAGAAATTTAAATAAAATATATTTTATTAAGTATTAGAAAACACGGTCGTTACAATCTACCCTCCTTAAAATAATTTCGTCCTCGAAATTTCAGAAGGTAGGTCAAGGAAAGAAAGAAATCACTAAGAAGGGATTATCGCGGTTAAATATTTTGGGTCTTGCCCTCTCGTCCCGTTTTCTCACTTCTGTGTATGTCGGCCTAGTAATTCTTTCTCCACATAACTCTAGTCAGATAGATTGTCTTGTCCCTCAAGGTTTCATTCTTCTAGTATCCCGATCAGTTGCTGCTCGTAGGTTACGCCAACTTTTCTATAATCTCGGAATGATCAAAAGTATGACTATGGTTGACAGCATACCCTCTTAACTGTAGGATATAAAAGTATTATGCACGCCCTCCATAGAAAATAGCAAAGCTAGTCTATACACAAACCCACCGTCTCCTTCCAAGATGTTAAACGGCCGATGAGTCGTGGGCTGAGCTTTCCTCGCTCGCTGCATTGTATCACCATCTCTACTTTTTTTTTCTACAATTATGTCAATCTTACAATTCTCCATCTTCAGGATCGTCCCAATCGATCGGTACTTCTCCCATATAAAACTTGACCCCTCTCATCCGCTTCATGTGCTTCGACCATCCATGTCCACACGATCTTCTTAGAGTAGTGTTTTATATCTTCAAAATGAACATTACCATCGTCAATTCTAGATCTGGATAGGAACAGTTGTATTCACGAGTCTTTAGTTGTCTTGACGCATGCAATTATATGGCCGCGCTGATACATCACACCACCAAGTCCCTTCTCCGAAAATCGTTGTGGATGTTTAAAACTTCTGGGTTTGCTAAGAATTGCAAGAATGGTTGTAATAGTTACGATCTACCCTCCTTAGAATAATTTCATATTTGAAATTTTCAAAGGAGTAGCCACTACTAGGCACGGAAATCAGTAACGCTGTCAGGAATCCTCTTTGCTGCATGTGTCGCTCTCGCGAGTTGGTGTATCACTTGATGTATGTAAAGTCTCTGAAGGGTCTAGGTATAAGGAATTAGAAATGTAAAATCAGTAGTTGATTCCGGGTAGAAAAGTTTGGAAGTTGAAGGGAGATTGTGAATTGATGAAAAACTTGAGAGATATAACCCAAAGGAAACTAATCGAAATTATGAAAACTAGAGGAATTATGGTGAGTCCAACGAAGATTTGCATCGAAAGAATGGTATCGAAAGAAAGGTTGAGAAAAAGAAAGAGTATCTCTGTTGTCTTTCCACGTGGCATCAGCCTTCTCGGCTGCCATGGTGAAGGTCTGGCATTTGAGTCCATTCCTCCGCGCTTGCTGAAAAACACGCTCATGTGTTGACAAGGGTGGTTCCTTTGGTGATGCCCCTTGATCGGTTGGTTGAGTGGCGGAAGGTGGCCGGTTTTCCTGTGTTGGTTCCCCATAATTAGCCGGCTTGTTGACGGGGCCTGATTGTCTCCCTCTCTGAGGACAGTCCCCAATAGCATGATCCGAAGACCCACAGACTCTGCAAAGTTTATTCGCAATACAACAGTCTCTCATAAAGTGTCCGGCTCTACCACAATGGTTGCATATAACAGCTGGTTTTCCAAAGATAGTTGGTCCTGCTGGTCTCTTAGCTTGTTGTTTCCCGTTGGATCTGGAAGATGATCCTCCAAGAATTTGATTGGCTGGTTGTTTAATGCGAGACAAACGGTCATCCTTCCTCATCCATCTCTGAAGGTCTTCAAAGTTTCATGCCGCCTCTAAGATTTCATCATAAGTTGAAAGAGTAGCAGAAGACATGGAGGACTGTGTCTTCAGGTCCAATCCTTGCTGGAATCTCTTATTATTAAGTTCTGGGATTGTCACCAGACGATGCGCGAACTGACTTAACCTTGCGAACTCCGAAGCATACTCGTCCACCGACTTATCCCACATGCTCCCTTGTTGGAAATGTATAAACTCTCTTTTCATCCTTAAGTGTGCCACGACTGGAAAATACTAGGTATCAAAACGCTGTTTGAATGTTCCCCAGTCGATGGGCTCCTTCAATCTACTTTCCTTTGCCTCCCACCATATCCTGGCATTATCCGTAAGTTGTAGCTTAGCGATGTTCACCCACGCGTCCTTCGGAATTTGAACGGCACTGAAATCATTGACTGTTCCCTTGAGCCACTGCTCAGCTTCTAAGGGAGTTTCCTTCCCCGAAAAAGTCTTGGGGTGGAGTGATCTGAACTGCTTCACTCCCGCCGAACCTTAAGAAACAGGGGTTAGTGCCTTACTTAAATCTCTGCTTGCTGCTGCCTACTTTCTCGTAGCTCCTGATGAAGGGCAGCTGTCTGCTACTGCTGTTGCTCCAGTGGTCCTTGCATCATGTAGCATAGTTTCTTGCTGAGCAGCGGCTTCATTGACTCCATTTCCCCTTCTGTTGCGGTTATGGTGTCGTCCGGCCATTGATGATCAGAATATGTTAGGTTACAAACAGGCTGAGGGATGAGACAAGATAATAGCTTGCATGGAAGAACAACAATCAATGCAAGAGAGAGACTAATAAGAAGAGCAAGAGATACAAGAGAGATTTTTGCTCGAAATTAAGATTTTATTATCCAACTTCAATATAGAGAGTACAACCGAAAAGTAAGGACATACCCCTATTATTCTTACATCGCTTTATACGGCCAAAGAAAAGGAAAAAGACTTATTAGTCTCGATTATGAGAGTTCAACAAGTGGTGATAGATCCTTGCACTAAAAAAGGTACGGCCATTCCCACAGTGCCTTGCGAGGACAACTGCCTGAGTTTCTTCGGCCTCGAGTTCCTCCTTACTCGAAGCTTCGTCCTTCAACTCATCCTCGGCAAGAGTCTCGTTCTCTGATTCCACCACTATAGGATTTTGTTCTTTTGCAGGGGCTTCCTCATCCGGATCATATTCTATAGGATTCTCTCCCGCCGCAGGAGTCTCTTTTTCTGGCCTATCCTTTATATGCTCCTCTTCCACGAGATCTTCTTCTTCGTCTTCGGAGTCATTAGCCATCCCAGGCTCCGGAGTTGCAGTATCGACTTTTTCGTCTCCCGAGTCGCTGTCGGAAATAACCGCCTGAGAGTCTACGACTTCGTCGTCTGAATCTCTAGATGTAGATTCAAAAGTAATATCGGACATGTCATCCTCATTGGAAAGATTTTCCATGACCAGAAGGGAAGGTCATGGACAGGGTACAGAATGTCAAGAAAGGGACAAGGGACATAGGAAAATTATGAAATCGGTATAGATGGATGAGATTCACAAATATAATAAGTCGGTTAACGGTTTCATTTTATTACACAAGATGACCTGCATGGGCCATCACAAAAACCTGTCACACCCCGCTTCCCAAAAAAAGGAGAAGGATGACGTGGTATAGTCCGCAACCTAACTGTATTGAAGGTGGTCTATTCAATACAGTTACGTTAAGCGTATGAATATTTAACATGCAGGATGTGTACAAAAACAAAAATAATAAAAGCGAAAGGCATTTATTTCCATTAACCAAACTTTATTACATCCCAAAAGAAAGAGTAAAATAAACTAAGTAGTTTAATTATATCGAGGAGAAACAAAAGCCCAAACTATGTGGGCAACAACAAAAATTAAATCTAGCTAATCTTCCATCGTTCAGTCTGCATAATCTTCATAAGTTGGTTTCACACCTTGATCCTCGCCATAATACTCATTCTTATCTGACGGGCATTACAAAGATAGAGGAAGAAAAGGAAGGTCCGTCAGCGAGTTATACTCGAGTAGGATTGCCTCATAAGGAAATAGGAGTATAAGAATGAACAGGTGTATATAAGAGTATGATGTATGCATGTAGACATAAAGTAAGGGGTGTAAATGTTTGAAATGCACGACTTAAAACGTTTTGAAGAGAGGTATATATGAGCATAAGTATGTTGTAAGTTATATGTAGATAAGTAGTAGGAAGTGAAGGTAAAAGTTCGTATTAGTTTGTTAAACAAGCGTCCGGATACTCGCGATTATTCCATTGTGGCCACGGAACAACAATTGGGGAAGTGAAATGTACCGTTTCACTTCCCGGGATCATGATCGAGTAGTAGGGGAATCCAGGTTCCGAATTTCCTTACCTAATCAAACTACCCATCTCCGTGATTCAGTATAAAGGTTCGGATAAATTAGAGCTAGTGCGTATACCTCCAGGCATGAAATTTCCATATTGTATAGTCGTCCACATTTTGGACTGGTCATCCGAAATATCGGAATCTTCATATTTGTGTAGTCGCCCATATATTGGACTGGTCATCCGGAATATCGGGATCTTCATATTTGTGTAGTCGCCCATATATTGGACCGATCATCCGGAATATCGGGATCTTCATATTAAGTATTCCATACCTAGGTCCGCGCATTCTAATCCTAACCGTATCATGTATCAGGTATATGTCATGTTGTCATAAACTGGATATTTAAAAAGTATTGATCTCGTTTAATTTGGCCTTCCACAACCACTCGTTTTATTTTCTAAAGTTCGTTAAGTATTTCGTGTTATCTTAGTAAAAAGAATAGTAGTGTTTAATTATCTTTTATTACTTCTAAGAAAAACCATTAGGTTTGGAATATTTATCATTTTGAAAAAACATAATGTTTTACGGAAAAATATCCTTTCGATAAAAGGTTGTGGTGTTTATTTGAAAATCTTTTACATGAGATTTTTATAAGGACAAGTTGCAAGAGGTTTTTATTTGAAAAACTAGACTGCTTCTAACTGTTCCGAAAGGCAAGTAGTGAGGTCCTCAAATCGCCTCTTCACCGCCAATTGTGGCCAGGTAAGCACAAGTAAGAAAAGGAGGGATCCGCTCACGAATCACCGTGAGATGGGCCTTTTAAAATTACCTTTCTCACTTATCCAACCTTGGCACCACAAAGTCTGATTTAGATAAACGACCGATGCCTACAACCTTTCCTTTGTTCTAAATTGGTGTTATTTGAAAATTTCCTTTTAATAAGGTACTAGATATTCCTTTTTGAAAAGATATCGTCATACGGATTATGATCCGTGTGGAAAATGGCCCTTCAATAAAGGTCGAGGTATTTAATTGAAATTAATAATTTTATGAAATTATAATGTTTTAGATTCGGGGTAACGTTTTAGAAAATACGTTCGTTTTGGAAAAACCATAAGCCGTTATTTAAATTTAGTATTTTCTTCTTTAATAAGGTTAAAGGGGATTTAACAATATTATAGTAGTTGATGAAAAAGTGTAAATAATATGTATGTATGTTGTATCTAAAATATTTATTTCACATATCTTATCTCTTATGAATATTTTAAACAAATATAACATTTTAATTAAACGAGAGTATTTTGTGGAAGTAACATATTTCGATATCATTTTGATAGTTTGGGTAAGTGTGGGTATGTCAGAGGTGAATTGACAATTCATGGGTTATGACAGATTTCAGGTAGTATGAGAGTGCAATATATTTTTGTGTACAGAGGAAATTAAACACCGTTTTAAAACGTGGATTAACATTATCATCATTAGGGTACAAGGAATAGGCATGCACGAATATTATAACATCATTTTAATACGGGGTTGATGATTAGAAATTGGAACTAGGTTATTGAGAAAAAGAGAAGACGACAGAAAAAGGGGAGAGAGACGGATCCTACCTTTTGTTTGAGTCGGATGCCGAAGGGTTGAAAACGTAGACGTGTACAAAATCCTCAGTAGCTCTGCGCTCAGATTTTTCCTCGGCGATTGGATGGAGCCGTAGCGTCGGCGGCGTCGATACGAAGGCACTGGTATTTTTTTTCAGAATTTTTAGAGTTCTGACGTGTGAGAAATCAATGTTTGAAATGCTTATTTAGAGCGTTTTATCACCAACCATAAAATCCAAGAAATCCGTTAAAATCCCATCAAAATCCACACCCCCAATCATTCAGAATCATTAGCTCATGATTGCGCCCGCCGCCTCTCATCTCACCCGTTGGACCATGATCCAACGGGCGAGATCGCGCCGCCAAGAGCTGCCGCCGCCGCCACGTGTCACGCGGGGAGGAGGGGGTCACGCTGTTTCGCGTGGTCCCCACCACGTGGGCGCGTTGGTGGGTTCTGGGCCGTTGGATCTTATGATCCAACGATCCAGGATTAAGGGGAATTTAATTTTTATTTATTTTTTTAAAAATAATATACTGTTTATTATTTAAAAATTGAATTTGCTTTTAAAAAAATGTTAAAAATAGTTTAAAATACGGGAGAATTATGGAAAAATTTCAGAAAATATATTTTATTGTTATCTTTAGTATAAAAATAATTTTGGGCTAAAACTAAGTAATATAACCATTACTATGGTTTTAGTTAGTTATTAAAGTTATATAATATCTAGTTTATCCTTTAAAATATTTTTAATTACGAATTAATTACTTTAATTGATAATAAAAATGTGTAGGTTATTTTAAGGCATTATAAAATTTTATTCAAACATTTTAAGCCTATAAAAATAATAAATAGATTTTAGAAAATTCCTTTAATTATTTTCAATGCTTTAAAAATTATTAACACTACTTTAAAAATATTCTTCTATCAACGAAACACGTAAATAATTATTTGATAGTAGAAATTTAAATAAAATATATTTTATTAAGTATTGGAAAATACAGTCGTTACAGCAGGATTGAGATGCGGCCTCTGGCTGACGAAGCATAGGAAAATGGAGCAAGAAGGCTGGGTAAATTTGTCGTTTGAGCTCTAAATGGGGAGCTATGCCACGAATTTGGCAATAAGGCTTATTGGCTGAAAGGTTGTCAGTTGAGACTTGCTATAAAGTCCGCTACAGGGATCCTTACATGGGTTGGCTTGAAGGGATTCACAGTATAACCCATGCATGATTGTTCAAGCCTTAAGGATGCTCCTTTTTAACTGAGTCGACTCTAAATGAATGGATTCGTACCGTACACACAAGATCCGATTTTGGAAATAACTTTGACGCCACCATCAGTCAAAAACGAAGCTTTATTGGTGAGAGATTAACACTGTACTTCGAAAAAAACTCTACATTCGGCCATCCTCGTCATCTTTGGTGTGGATAAGATATTTTATAGTCCCCGATAACAACAGGAGTTACTTTAACTATAAAGGATTCACATTTTACTTCGGCAAAATTTCCGACAACACGGCCATGTATACTACTCCTAAAATAAATCCAGACATGTTAATGATTCACATGTTAACACAAATCTGATCTTCAAGGACAATATGTTGCGGCCAAACTCTCTTATTTAAATAGAATCTCTTATTCAACCGACGATTTCGGTGTATAAGTTTTATCCTTTTGCAATTTAACAAGCCAAGTTTTTGCTGATCTCTCGGCCATCATTTATACAACTAAACTTTGGTATGAACGGATATGATTCACGGACAGCTGAGTTTTAAAAAACAAAAATAAAATCATCTAGCCAATAAAAATCCTTTTGGTTCCGCTTGGTACATGAAATGAAAGATTACCGGGAATTCTCACATTCCCGGGAATAGGATGACCGGGTATCTAATTCTAAGGAATCTTGCATTAACGCGCTTGGTATATTTTAATCATTTCCGGTAATATATTTATATGCAACCGTCGATCGGCGGCCGAAGAAGGGCCGGTGGATGGCTGTAAGGCCGGCGACGAACGACCGATCAGTGAGTACCGGCGGCCGGCAGGCCGGTGGACGACCGACAGTGGACGGCAACGCCGGCCGGTGGGTAGCAAGGAAGGCCAGCGGAGGATGGTCACATCATGGCTCGTTACATGTCAGACGGGAATAATTCATGGTAATTTAGGATAGACACATGTTTTGGGATATGATTACCATTAAATGGGGTCATTTGGTAATCCTATATCCTTGGTTATATATTTTACACCCAAACAAGCATACTAATATTTCATAGTAATTTAGAATTGCTAAACGTATCAAGCGTGGGTTTGAAGGTCAATTCTCTGTCAAACTTCCATCTAATACCAAGGGTCATTCCATTGGGAAAAGCAAACCCACATTAATTCGTCAGATAAATCAAATTATCCAAACTAATTACTTAACTAATCTTAACGGCTACTTCATCTTTGAAATCCCGTTAGCCTAAGTTCGTTAATTAATAGAAAACAACCGTCGCAATTAAAAACAGCCTATTAACCCTCTTAACGGCACTCTGACCTCCGTTATCTCGACGCAAGTGCCTGACCACGCCACCGCTAATGACGGCGAACGCTACTCGCTTGTGCGCCTTCAGGCCTCACTTGTTACAGAGAGACCGCTCGGATGATCGAAGCCGGTCATCAATTCCACGAAACAGTCCACTCATTCGTCGCCACGTGTACCCTTTTAATTACCTTCCCGCCAAAATGAACGCCAGCTCTGTGCACGAGTTTTGATGCAGGCTATTTACGAAAGGGCCATCATTGCTATGTCGGCGAAGCGGTGGCCGTACGAGTTTCGGACACGTGGGCTACCGTCCGATTGTTGACACGATGGAGGAGCTCAACGGGTGGCGCATGGCCTTTGGGCCCCACAGGTGCCAGGCTGGAGAGTGCGATTTCCCCCTTGTCCGCGACATGACGTCTTACAATTAAAAGGACAGTTTTGTAATTATATTAATTAAGCTGGTAAATCTTTTTTTTTAATTTTAAAAAGCTTTGAAGAATATACAGATTTTTACTTTAAACATCAAAAGTAGTTCTGAGGAGAAGTATACGAAATTATAAACTCAAGTAAAATAAGTCAGATATATGCCATAATTAAAAATGTGCCACATTTCTTGTATTTTGCACTATCAACCATTCCCTCATCTATCAATCCACAGCGTTTGTCTCCTATAACTATCTTCGATGCCGCCATGCTTATGTAAGAGTAATCTTCATCTTAATTTCTAACGTCTCATTAAGACAAAACTTCATTGTGCTCGTTCTATGATTATCTCTCTAAATGTTTGATATTTTTGTACCCATCGCTTCTTTACTCGTCAATTTCTATCAACAGTTTGGTTCAAGTCATCCATATCAATTTACATGGAATTTTATTTACATGCAATTAGGGTCAGCTTATAGCAATGACATTTTCATCAATTAGATTTACCGGTTCGTATGCAGCAACCCATTGCTAGCCTACATCGTGATCCTTATACTGCTCCAGTGCTCCGAATTCACGCGCTTTAGCTAATAATTTCATATAAATCAGAATTTATCAGTTCACTTAAAAACATTTTACTAATGGGGATTATTATTGGGGAGAGATCTTCTTGAGGAAATATTCTTCCCAAATTACGAAACTGCCCAAACAGGGAGCGACTAGTCAACCAAATAAACGAGGGCATCGTCGTTATTCCCAAGGATTGGATGGGTCTGATTCGTCATTGTCGGGCAAAGATGGATCCAGCTGGCATTTTGGATTCCCAATTTTGGACTCTCGAGGACAGCTACGATCCTATGTAAAATTGAAAAAATACCAGGCACCGTATCTTTTAGTTCCCTCCCTTTTTTAATCCTCAGAAAATCACTGCATCAATGCAAAAATATTTCTGAGAAAAAGGTTTAAAATTGCAAAATCGAAATTGATAAAGGGCTGATAAATACTATTCTTCTGAAACTAAAAGCGATTGGAGAGAGAGAGAGATTGGAGAAGACGAAGAAGGGCGAAGCAAAAGGGGAGGGAAAGGTGAAAGCGGAGGATTGTACCGCGGCGGTGAGCTCACCGCCCTCTTCCTTCCCCGATGATGTCATCGCCCTCGTCGGCGATCGCTTCGCCATCAAGGGATTCCTGCTGAAAACCCTAATCCTAACCTGATCCCTTTCGTGCTGAAATCTGGCGGGAATCAAAGGGACCCTAGCCTACTTGTGCCTCTCCGCCTTCGCACGCCTCGCCGATCTCTTCGAGTTTAGGACTCGAAAGAGCCGGCGGCGAGTCGGCGATCGCCGGAGGAGGATGCTGTGGCTCATGAAGCTCTCGGGGCTCTTCTCCGCCGCCATGGTGACGATCGTGCTGGCGCCGTCGCTGCAGTCGTTCCCGCCTGCGGAGGCGATCAGATCCTCTCATTTCGACGGCTACCTTCGCCGGAATCATCCTCATATCTCGATCGGCGATTCCAGGAACCGGTTCGCGTTTCGCCAGGCGCCGTTGTACACCAATGCCGCCACCTGCGATCGGATAGGCGGCGGCGGCGGATTGTCGGATTCCTCGCCGGAATCCACCGTCTGCGACCGCTCCCTCGTGCACATCGCGATCACGCTTGACGTAGACTACCTCCGCGGCTCGATCGCCGCCGTGCATTCCGTGCTCAAGCACGCGGCGTGTCCCGAGAGCGTCTTCTTCCACTTCGTCGTCTCGGAGACGAGCCTCGAAACCCTAGTTCGCTCCGTGTTCCCCAACCTCAGATTCAAGCTCTACTTCTTCGACCCCGAGCGGGTCCGGTCCCTGATCTCCTCGTCGGTGCGGCAAGCTTTGGAGCAGCCGCTGAACTACGCGCGCAACTACCTCGCCGAGATCCTCGAGCCATGCGTGCACCGCGTCATCTACCTCGACTCTGACCTCGTCGTCGTCGACGTCGTCTCCAACCTCTGGCAAACTTCCCTCAACTCTCGAACTATCGGGGCGCCCGAATACTGCCACGCGAACTTCACCAAGTACTTCACCGAGAAATTCTGGTCCGATCCTCGATTCGCCGGCGTATTCGCCGGCCGCAGACCGTGCTACTTCAACACCGGTGTGATGGTGATCGATCTTGATAGATGGCGGCGCCTGGGCTTCACCCGCAAGATCGAGCGGTGGATGGAGGTGCAGAAGGCCGCCGCCGCCGGTGAGGGGAGGATCTACGAGCTGGGGTCGCTTCCGCCGTACCTGCTGGTGTTCGCTGGACACGTGGCGGCGATCGACCACAGGTGGAACCAGCACGGGCTCGGCGGCGACAATGTGAGAGGCAGCTGCAGGGAGCTGCACGCGGGGCCGGTGAGCCTCCTCCACTGGAGCGGCAGCGGCAAGCCGTGGGTGAGGATCGACGAGCGGCGGCCGTGCCCCCTAGATGCCCTGTGGGCCCCATTCGACCTGTATGGACCCGCCACCGCCGGCTGATTCCGGTATTAGATGAAATTTTTTTACATTTTCTTTTTGTTACGTTGTTACTTTCTTACTGCTGTGTTCTTCTCTTGGCTTATTTTTTGTTTTTGTTTTGTTTTATTTTGGGGAGGAGGCGATTTGTATTTTATTAGATTGTTGTTGGCGTCTAAAAATAAGAAAAAGGGATAATATTCGATTTGTTTAAACAGAGGGGGATTAGTTTATTTTGGGACAGTGCCAAATTGATGAGGGAATTATAATGTAGGAGAACCGAGGGGATTTCACATGCTTCAATGACAGAATTCAATCTGCCGATTGAAATTAGCAAAAAAAATGTTGGGCACTTGGAGATATTATTTGCTGCAGATGGACGAGAATTTTGAGCACCCTCAGGACTATTTGATATGGTCAATCTAAGTATTCTGTATATTTCATGTCCGAACATATATGAATGGCACATGATAGAATTGTTGGATATGTTTGTTTTAATGAATCAAGCAAATAGTGATTGTTTGGTGGATGCCATGAATCTAAATTTGTTGATTGTTTGCTTGTTTGCAAGTCAGAATAGGTTTTTTTTTTTTGTATTTTTCTTGCATTTGTGGTAGGAATTTTGTTGGTGTCTAAATGTTTGTGGTTGCAATTTTTTGTTTGTTGCAATTATGCCGCAATTCTCTGTGCCCGAAAGTATATATTTTTTTAAAATAATAAGCCGAGGCATAATGCAAAGGCTCACTTGCAAAGAGACTTTACCTGACTAATAATGGCTACAGTGGCACTCCCAAATCATACTGGTTATTGTTAATCGGCATTGGTCGGTTCTATAAGCCTATTTTTATTTGTTGCTGCTCATAGTTAATCTTTTTCACCGCTGTCTTTCAGCCTTCATTGTTAAAAAAAAATTGAATTATTTCAAATTCCTTTCTTCAGTTGTATGCTCATTTCTTGTTCTGTCTACAAGGCATTAATAAATGTATCGACATTTTCACAGATATAGACGTCACTAAAGATAGTGCTATAGTTAACTTGGTCGCAACAAGTGTGACATTATTTTCAAGGGTTTTTTACATGTACCTCTTTAAAACATAGCAAATTCTTTTCTACCCAAAAAACTTGGTATTTAATTTTAATCTCATGATAATTAATACGATACATTATTTTACATTCTTTACGATTTTCATTAACTTTTAACGGCATAATATCATGTTTTTCTTTAAAATATTCCAACCTCTCTTTTTATTTGGAAATACGCAATTTCTTTTCTAAATTGAAATTAAGGTTTAGGCTTCTGCTGCATCTTTCTTAAAATCGGTCATGAAATTAGGATCATCTTCAACATCCTTCTTTAGTTATGAAGAATTTGAATATTTTTGCGGTCTTACTTATTGTCTTCGGATAAATGGTAAATCTAAAATTTATGGAGAAAAAAATAAAATTTAAGTTAATGGGGTTTTTTTCCGACGGAAATCGTAAAGTGGAGTAAAATCAAGTATCTTTTTAGTTTTGGAAGTAAAAAGTAAATACCAAGTTTTGGAGGAGTTAGAAATAAAATCGCTATGTTTTGGAAGGCATAAACCCTGTTTTCAATGGTATTTTACTGAAAGATTGAAATAAAGCCAAAATAATGTACAGAGTCATCGTCCATTGTTCCTGAAGCTTATATGTCACATGGAAACTTCGTAACTTTTGCAACCAACGACCCCACTTTGTTTGGATTTTGTTGCTAACTTGAGTCCACGTAGAATTTTACAAATTTTTAGAAATGTATTTATAAAAATAAATTAATTAATTAAAAAATGAGAATGGAGCTATTGTTGTTGTGAGCTGGCCAATGGAAGTTGTTGGTGGCTGAAGGCGTGGGGGGCTTTGGAGTCTTTGCTAGCAAAAAAAATAGCACCATACTATTATGCAATCTTGGTCATACATCATATGTATAAATCACATGCAATACACCAACATCAAAACCTTCTGTATTACAGAAATCTTGACCGTTGAAAAAAATTGCATGAGTGCTATTTTCTTTAAAATAGCATGGATTCCAGATCCCTTTGGTGATTGTTTGTGTGATCCACTGCCCCAAATTTTGGCCCCCACACTTTGTTTGACCTTTACTTTTGTCATAGGACCTTTAAAGATTAGCTATTCCGGAATAAGTATCAGGGTTTTTGAGATAGTATTACCGGACTCTAAAAATGTTATGAATTCGTGTTATAGGGTAAATAACATAATTAGTTCAATTTGAGCCTATTTAGTACATGTTCAAGGTTCGTTCTGCCCTAAATGATTTACCCTAAATGATTTGACGAAACTAAATTTTTCGGATAACATTGTCAGTTCAACGAGCTCTTTGTTATTTTTAAGGTTTAATGGTGCTAATAAAATTTATAACGAAAACAAGCCATGAAGTCCTATATCATAGATTTTGTCAGGTTAAAATATAGTTTGAAGTTAAATTATCATCACTAAAACGCCATTAAACTTTTTCAACGTATCAAATGAGATTGCTATGTAATAGATGATTTTTTTTTCCGGTAGAGTTGCACTTTAATTAGCATTATAACCACTCGCTTTCTTTGAGAGCGAGGGGCTGCTGATAAAAGGAAACAGAAGTAAATTAAAAATGGGGTCCATAATTCAATTTGTAATTGGTTAATATTGTCGGTGGATTCTAATGATGCTGACTCCTCATCTGTCAGCTCTTTTTGTTCACCTCAGAGTTTTAGATCAAAATTTTACATTATTTGCTCTCCAACCTTTTCAATTTTAACAAAAATTACCGTCCATGTAAATTGTCATGAAAACTGATTTTGTCTTTATATCCAAAAAGGCTAGATTTGAGCTCTGTTAAACATTGAAGTTGACGTGTTTTATCTGGTTAACATCAAGAACAATTAACTCAACCTTACATATATGCCATGAAAATTCTTTTATATTGTGCAATTAACCCTAATTAAAAAAGCTAAATTGCATGGAGCTAGGGTTAGCAATAAACTATGCTAAGCTTGTTGCTGAGATGAATGCATAGGTGCTGGCACTTTTTTGCTTAGTCCAATCAAGAAATTCCTTGAAAATTAAGTTGGTGGTTGCTGCTGCTTCAATTTTGCAAAGCCTTTTCTCCATCTCTCAATATACTTTACACATATACCAATTACTATCTTTTATTGTTACTAGCATTTCAAGTTGTTATACATATTTTATTGATGAATTTCTTTACCAATTTAACTACATGTCGTATTTTTAAAATAATAATGAAATGGCAATATTGTATGGCATTTAATTACGTGTATTGCACATAAAACAATGATATTTTTTGTTTGATTTTTTTGAATAAATAAGAAAGCAGATAACCAGTCAATTTCAAAATCAAATGACCCTCCCTTTGCCCAATAATAGTAGAGATAACTAGAGGTTTTTAGATGGTGTCATTAATCATCAACAAAATAAAAATAAAAAAATGACAAAATTCTATTCCGTTCAGAGTTGAGCATGAGTGATGTCCATCTCATCCATCACAAAAGGCAAAACTAAGAAGATGAAAAGTCAACAAAACACACACGCTCTCTTTCTCTATCACATTCATTACACATTCTCTTTCATGCTCAAAAACCAAAAAATAGATACGACTTACAAATTTATATATAAGTCCTATATCTTTATTATTTTGCGTAGCTCATAAATTTCTCAATTCTAATATTATCACTAACCGCATTCATTTAATTTAAGATTAGAAAACCTATAGATACCTATAGATATCTTTTGAAATTTCATGTAATGTCCAGAATAACAAAAAATATACATGTCTTCGGTATATAAATTGTTCAAAATCTACACATATGCATCGCACGTGCAAAATACTAGACATTTACAAACTATAAGGAATGAATTAATATGTAATCATGTGCTCTGAGTTAAGTTCCAGATTATATTGGTTTTGTTCATAGGCTGACTATTACTATTAGTATATGATGCAGTCAAGAATGTATGCCAGCTGCTAATTATCATGAATCATCATGCATGATGATTTACTTAATATAGTTACTTGTTTAAAGAACAAACAAATGTATATCTACTTGCTATTTTTTTTTTCTTTTTTATTTATTTCTTCTCCATTTTTATCTGGGAGTGGGAATGGTCCCATGATGAAGTTGGGCTTCAACTGTAGCAGTTGAAGCTTCAAAATGGCCAGTTTTTTAAGGATCGAATCTACAATCTACAATCAAAATCAAAATCTTTCTTAAAATAGTTGATATATTATTTGCTAAATTTTTTCCGCAGTAATTTCAGCATGCTATATATGGTGCATTTTTCGTGTTAGTATATAAACTAGATTCTCTCAACCATCATCATAGCATCGGAGTTTTAGTATAGTGGAATGGACATTTCACATGGTATCAGAGCAATCCAGCTTCGATTCTTACTGGACGTATATTAAATACGGGATTTATTAAATTAAAAATACCGCTGCGTAAAAGCTTAGTGATGATGCTCGATATCGGTGATCTCCCAGATCATGACACGTGGCAGATGACGTGTCCCAGGGTATGCAAGGAAGGACCTACAGTGGCCGACCAGACCACTCCTATGCCCGTCCTACCGACCAACGCTGGCTCACTTCCGAGCCCCCTGCACAACTGGCCTCCTCGGCCTCCCAGCTCGTCTCCGGGCTACCGCAGAACCAAGATATCTCGGCTCTCCAGCTCGTCCGCGAGCTCTCGCGCTGAGCTCATCTTCTTCGGTCTCATCGACCGATCAACAGCACCGCTCACAGACGCAACCACCATCTTGCGAATCTCGCCATGCACGAGATATCCGCCGGCCACATCCCATGTTCCACGCCATCACGATCTCCATTAACGAGCCTATCTCGCCATAAATGGGAGATCCCGCTCATCACGCGGGCGTGACGTCGGGAGCGTAACGGCCGGCGTGATTTTCGCGCCTGTCTTGCCTGCTGCCGCCGCTATATAAACCCCTTCTTCAGATGGTTCAAGTAAGCTATTTTTACTCCACTAAGCCGTTACTCTGCTCGGATTCCCTCTCTAACTTGACCGTCGGAGGGTCCACAGTGGTACAACCAGCCCGGAACTTCCTTGCAGATAGCTCGGCGCTAACAGCCTCAAACCCATTGAGATCCACACGCTTCAGGAGCCTGCCTCCAGATCAAACATCAGCCGTCCATCGCCGCCATCAGCAGATCAACGGAATGTAACATCTTGGCGTGATCTAGGTCACGTCAGCTGGCGCCATCTGTGGGAAACCTTGATTCCACAAAAACAAAAGTTCATATTCCAATCTTGCTCTAATGGCGAGCGATCATCACGACGATCCTAGCACCAGCCGCCGCCTCCCCCTCAACGGAGGCACGGAAGAACCTACTCCGCTGAATGCCATCAACGTCCTTACCGGCCGGATAGACTGACTCGCGTCTGTCGTGAAGGCGCTCATCCGTGTCCAAACGGCAGGGCAAGTTCCCCAGGTCGCCGCTTCTCTACCTCGAGACCGGGACCCCTATAGGGGGAGAGAAGACTCCGTGCGCGTCGACACGGCCGACCACCGCCTTGCTACCTCCCATGGCCGCAGATCTCCCGGGCCAATACTTTCTGTGACTCGCTGGGTACCCCACAGTTCAACACCGAGGTTCGTCGCCGGAGCACCTCACCCCGATATCCTTCATGCACCTGTCCCTCCCGAGGAGTTGTCGGTCAGCTCGCCTGTTACCAGGCATGACCAACACCCCCTCCCTCAACGAGGTCACGCGGATGGGACTCGCCACGGCAGCTCGAAAACTACCTCGCCGGGGGATCTAAGGAACCTCATTGAGAGGAACCAAGGCCGCGGCCAGACACAGGCCTCCAACAGCATAGGCCAGGGATTAGAATATGCCGAGTCGTCGGGGTACCACGTTTGACTCGACGCCCTCAAAAAGAAGATCGAGGGTATGCATCGGGAAGGCCACCGATCGAGCGACGGGGCTAAGTACGCCGCCGTCTCGCTCACCAAACCATTCACCGAGGAGCTACTCGCTGTCCACGTCTCCTCTTGCAACAAGCCCCCGAAGGTCTCCCTCTTCGACGGTAAATCTGACCCGAAGGACCATTTGGACGCGTTCACCGCGGGAATGAGCTTCCAAGATAACTCCGACGCCGCCTAATGCCGAGCTTTCTCGGCCACTCTCATCCGCGCCGGACGAGAATGGTTCCGAGGGCTCGAACCTCGCTCGATCTCAACTTTCGACGAGCTGGACAGTCAATTCTTTGGCCACTTCATCGGGAACAGGCGGCAAAAACGCACAGTTGACCACTTCTTCACGATCAAGAGTGGGGACAAGGAGACGTTCAAATCATACGTCACCCGCTTTTACAACGCCCTTCTCGAGGTCCCAGAGCACCGGGACGAGACCGTCATCACAGCACTTAGGTCTGGTCTTAGGCACAAGGAGTGGTTACGCTCCTTTGCATTAGCGCAACCTAAGACCATGGCCGAGGTAAAAGCCTGGACCGAGCGTGAGGTCCAGCTCGAATCCGAGGTGAATGCAAATCTCTCCTGGGCAGAGCAAGCCGACCAGAAAAAAAGGGCAAGGGAAGAGAGAAGGGGACCTGAGCGGGCAAAGCCCTATCTCCCGAATTTTCAGGAATACACCCCGCTCAACGTCTCCCAGACAGTGCTACTAGAGGAGGCCAAGGGCGAGGGATTCTTCAAGCTTCTCCCGATCTCGCGAATGGCCTCAAAACGAACCTGGGGCCCCTACTGCGGTTTCCATAGGTCGCTAGGATACTCCACGGAGAGCTGCAAGCAGCTTTGTGACTACATTGAGGAGCCCATCCGTTCGGGGCACCTCGCAGCGTACTTGAGGGACAAGCGGCAAGCCGACCGCGATCAGGAGCAGCGTCCCCCTCCCCCGAGCTGACTATCGGCCAAATCATAGTCGTGTCAGCGGAGGATACGTCTGGCACCAAAGAAGCTCGGAACCCTCTGCCGGGCATATGTGCCAACAGACATCCAAGGGGCTCAAGCTGCACGAATAAGAACATCTACTAGCATGTATCTTCTTTCCAAAGCAATGTACACCTTTCTTGAGATCTTTTATTTATATAATAAAGGGATCAATAAAGCATTGCAGAAAAGAAAAAAGAATCTTATTCATTCAAAAGATACAGTAGGCTCCTCAGCCGTACATAAAAAAAATTATTATTACAACAGCGGGGCAATGGGGTGCAGAGAGCACTGCTCATGGTAGTCTGAGGATATTTTCGCCAGCCGAGCCCTCGCGGCGTCTAACCTCTGCCTTCGATGCTTCCCGCTAGCGTCGGCATCGAGCCTCAATTGGTAGCACTTAAGAACGAGCGCCTCCGAGCGGTTTAGCCATCTCGCAGAGATCAGGCCGAAGTTCCTCAGAGACCTTAGCTTGCCAACGGCCTCGTCTTTCAGCTGCTCGGATAAGGGGTTGTAGAGCCCCGGCAACGCCCTCCAGATGGAGTACATCAACAGCTGAAGTAGGGAGGAGCGCCCGGGGAGCAATCGGCCGAAATGATCCTCAATCCGGCCTATCACCAACTGCACCGTGTCATCGGTACAGTACTGATCATAGAGGTACACGTCCTCGAAGTTCATGATATCTTGGATGGTGAAAGGGTTGTCCTCCATTCTTGCGTTTCGAGTGTGAGGAAGGGAGTAATTAACACCCCCTCGGTTTAATAGCCCACAACGCCCCCGAAATTCAACGGCCGCATGTTTCACCCGCGACTGTGTCTCCACGCGGCGGACATCACGCCACTCGATGCAAAATTGAAACGAAGCGGCTCTGGCGCTTCGCCTCCTCCACACGTTCCTGGCACGTGTCGCTCGCGACTGTCCATCTTCCCAAAGCCCTCACAAAGAGACAGCCGAGCGGCTACCCTGCTCGGCTATCCTTGGCCGGTAGCTCCCTACTATGCAACGTCGGGGATCTAAGCCCTCACAAAGAGGCAGCCGAGTGGCTATCCTGCTTGGCTATCCCTGGCCGGTAGCTCCCTACCATGCAACGCCGGGGATCAAAGCCCTCACCAAGAGGCAGCCGAGCGGCTACCCTGCTCGGCTATCCCTGGCCGATAGCTCCCTACCACGCAACGCCAGGGATCTAAGCCCTCACAAAGAGACAGCCGAGCGGCTACCCTGCTCGGCTACGCCTGGCCGGTAGCTCCCTACCATGCAACGCCAGGGATCTAAGCCCTCACAAAGAGACAGCCGAGCGGCTACCCTGCTCGGCTACGCCTGGCCGGTAGCTCCCTACCACGCAACTCCAGGGATATAAGCCCTCACAAAGAGGCAGCCGAGCGGCTACCCTGCTCGGCTATCCCTGGCCGGTAGTTCCCTACCACGCAACGCCAGGGATCTAAGCCCTCACAAAGAGACAGCCGAGCGGCTATCCTGGTCGGCTACGCCTGGCCGGTAGCTCCCTACCATGCAACGCCAGGGATCTAAGCTCTCACAAAGAGGCAGCCGAGCGGCTACCCTGCTCGGCTACGCCTGGCCGGTAGCTCCCTACCACGCAACGCCAGGGATATAAGCCCTCACAAAGAGGCAGCCGAGCGGCTACCCTGCTCGGCTATCCCTGGCCGGTAGTTCCCTACCACGCAATGCCAGGGATCTAAGCCCTCACAAAGAGGCAGCCGAGCGGCTACGCTGCTCGGCTATCCCTGGCCGGTAGCTCCCTACCACGCAATGCCAGGGATCTAAGCCCTTATAAAGAGGCAGCCGAACGGCTACCCTGTTCGGCTATCCTTGGCCGGTAGCTCCCTACCACGCAACGCCAGGGATCTAAGCCCTCATGAAGAGGCAGCCCCTGGCTGGTAGCTCCCCTACCCCTCAATGCCAGGGATCTAAGCCCTCACGAAGAGGCAGCCGAGCGACTACCCTGCTCGGCTATCCCTGGCTGGTAGCTCCCCTATCCCACAATGCTAGGGATCAAAGCCCTCACCAAGAGGCAGCCGAGCGGCTATCCTGCTCGGCCATCCCTGGCTGGTAGCTCCCTTACCCCACTACTCCAGGGATCAAAGCCCTCGCCAAGAGGCACCGGGCAGCAACCCTGCCCGGCCCATCCTTAAAGTTCAAAGCCTTCGCCAATAGGCACTGGGCAGCAACCTTGCTCAGCCATCCTTAGTAGGCCTTTTACGGCCCCTCCCGCGCTAAGAATAAAAAGCCCTCGAAAAAGGCAACCGGGCCCGCCCTTGCTCGGTTATCCCTGGCTGGTAGCTCCCTACACACCAGGGATCAAAGCCCTCGCCAAGAGGCACTGGGCAGCAACCCTGCTCGGCCATCCTTAAGGATCAAAGCCCTTGCCAAGAGGCACCGGGCAACAACCCTGCTCAGCCATCCTTAGTAGGCCTCTTACGGCCCCTCCCGCGCTAAAGATAAAAATCACTCGAAAGAAGCAACCGGGCCCGCCCTTGCTCGGGTATCCCTGGCTGGTAGCTCCTTACCCCAACACACCAAGGATCAAAGCCCTCACCATGTAGCACCGGGCAGCTACCCTGCTCGGCCCATCCTTGGTAGGCCACTCACGGCCCCTCCCGCGCTAAGGATCAAAGCCCTTACCAAGGGGCACCAAACAGCTACCCTGCTTAGCCCCGTCCTTTGCATGCCTCTCCGAGCCTCCCACGCTAAGGAACGTGACCTCACCACGAGGCATCCGGTCTGTCTACGTCTGAGTGATCTCCGCCTCGACTTCGGGGTCATGAGGATACCGTCTTTGCATACTGGGCAAATGAACAAATTCAACTCGATACGTAATCGCTGGATGAAGAACCGACATAACACAAAGGCGGTACTATGCAACTACAAGTGTTTACCGACAAAGGAAAATACGAGCGCAAATACTACTGCAAAAATGCGTGCGCAAATACTACTGCAAAAATTCTTTATTCACAAAGTCAAAGTCTTTACAAGGGTATTATGGGCCCCCCAGCCTTATCAAATTATCCGGAGGCTTACAAAAGAAAGAGGAAGGAAAGCCAAAAAGTTCGAGTCGCGAGCCCCGTCTAGACCTCGCCTCCCTCATCACCGTCGGCTGGGGGCATGACCACCGAAAGTGGGACTCGAGCACGGAGCTCACCATCGGCAAACTCTAGAAACTGCTCCTTGACGGCATCGAGAGCTTTGTTCCATGCAATGGTGGAGGCCTCGCCGAAGTCGACGTAAAACTAGTCCGACCCCTTGTAATCGGTCACCGTCTTCCTAGCCCGAATCTTGGCAACCTCCACCGCCTGAAGCGTTGCCTCAACATCCCGTCTGCTGGCATCCCTCGCCCTCTTCATGGTAGCAAAGCGATCGGCCAGTTCCATCAACTTCGCCTCGACGACTCGGTGGGACTCACTTAGGTGGTAATAGGACTCCCGGCACCTTGAGACGACGAGTTCCGCGGTGGCCGATCGAGCCTCAAAGACAGCCGTCCTCTCCCTTTCCAGACGCAGCTCAAGTCGCGGTGTCTCGACCTCGGAAGAGGACTCTCCCGCTGGCCTTGAAGCAGGGAGGGCCCCCTTGGCCTCCATGCGGGTGACGAGGGCGCAGCACTGAAGGACCTGACGAAAAATATCAAAGAGACCTGAAGACCCTCGAACTAAAGAAAGGGCGCTCAAAACGACACACAAGGGAGTACCTACCTGCACCGCCTCCTATGCTATAGCCGCCATTTGGGCTCTCAGGGTCCCCCGCGGAATCTTGCATCCGGCCGACTCTTCCATACCAGCAAGTAGGCCGGCAGCAACGGAAAGCCCAGACGGGACAACGAAATGGACATCCCTCTCCTGCACAGGAGTCCTCCCAGGGTTCTCCGATGGTGACGCATGAGAGACCGTCCTTTTCCTTTTAAGAGGAACCCCATCTTCGCCCTCTCCTGCATCCCTCGTCTGGGGCTTGGGAACCCGTGGACGCCTCTGGACGCATCCGGGACAATCATCGGGGACCCGTGGCGAGGCAGATGGCCCCGCCATCGGCAGCACATTTGATGCTGGGCTCGGGTCAGCCGGAGGCACGGCCGCACCGCTGGCCCCCATCCGGGACCGAACGCCGAAAGTACCAAAAGTCCTAGATCGATCCATCTACCCTGCCAAAGGGAGAAGTAGAATCAACTCAGAAGGAGAAGAAGCAGAAGAAAGAAGAAGAAGACACCCAACCTGATGAAGAGGAGTCCTCGGAAAAGCAAACGCGGGAATCCCGACCTAAAGAGGAGAGCGCCGAGCTAACAAGACCAAAGATGAGGAGATTATGAAGAGGAATGGGCCCTCGTGTGGACCCTACCTCTACTTATTGCCACCGGCGTCCTCATCCAACGGCGATAGTCGACTCCCGCCAAAAACAACTCTTCGCATTCGACAACCACGATCGCTCCACCTGCCGCACGCGCATTGGTTGTATCCCATCGGACGCCAGAGGTCTGCGTCCCGTCGCGTCAGCCAACCAGCACCCGACATGTGGACTGTCGCTTCAGTAAACGTACACACGATCCGGCGCACCCTCTTTAATGTAAAGATCTCGTCCTGATTCACTGGCATCATCCAGAATATACAACAGGTTACCCGGGGACACGCCCGACGATATCTTCGGAAAGGAGCTCACCTAGGATGACCCGGCAGGCCACTCTCGACCCGACCCGTCAGCTGGTCGGGATGAGAGTGGGGGGCTAATGATGATGCTCGATATCGGTGATCTCCCAGATCATGACACGTGGCAGATGACGTGTCCCAGAGTATGCAAGGAAGGACCTACAGTGGCCGACCAGACCACTCCTATGCCAGTCCTACTGACCAACGCTGGCTCACTTCCGAGCCCCCTGCACAACTGGCCTCCTCGGCCTCCCAGCTCGTCTTCGGGCTACCGCAGAACCAAGATACCTAGGCTCTCCCGCTCGTTCGCGAGCTCTCCCGCCGAGGTCATCTTTCTCGGTCTCATCGACCGATCAACAGCACCGCTCACAGACGCAACCGCCATCCCGCGAATCTCGCCATGCACGAGATATCTGCCGGCCACATCCCACGTTCCACGCCATCACGATCCCCATTAACGAGCCTGTCTCGCTATAAATGGAAGATCCCGCTCCTCACGCGGGCATAACGTCAGGAGCGTAATGGCCGGCATGATTCTCGCGCCTGCCCTGCCTGCTGCCGCCGCTATATAAACCCCTTCTTCAGACGGTTCAAGTAAGCCATTTTTACTCCACTAAGCCGTTACTCTGCTCGGATTCCCTCTCTAACTTGACCGTCGGAGGGTCCTCGGTGGCACAACCATCCCGGGACTTCCTTGCAGGTAGCTCGGCGCCAACAGCCTCAAACCCATTGAGATCCACGCGCTTCAGGAGCCTGCCTCCAGATCAAACATCAGCCGTCCATCACCGCCATCAGCAGATCAACGGAAGGAAATATCTTGGCGTAATCTAGGTCACGTCACTTAGTTTTCGGTGTAAACAGTGGAAGAGATATTTTATATGTGATGGCTATGAAATAACTCCATGGTCGATAGATCATCTCCGTTCCTATTTTAAAATGTCAAATAAAAAGTCTACAACAACTTTATTTAATATCATCAAAAACAATTAATGGATTAATGGGGAAAAAAAGATAGGTCAAAAGTTTTGTAAGGATATTGAAAGAAATAATAATCGTTCTAAAGATGGAACAGGTAAAATGGATGATTTTAAAATGAACGAGGGGTGGTGATGATGCTTAATATTGGTGATCTCCAAGATCAGGACACGTGGCAGATGACGTGTTCCAGGACTAAGAAGAAAGGGCCCACAGGGGCCGACCAAGCCACCCTTTACCCGACCTGCAAGCACAAGCTGGCCCTCCTCGGGGCCCCCTGCGAATTGGCTTCCTCGATCCCTCAGCTCATCCCGAGCTGCCGCAAGACCAAGACTCCTCGGCCTTCTCGCTCGCCCCCGAGCTCCCCAGCCAAGGACGTCTTCCTCGGTCCTCCGACCAACTTCACCGCTCACGGGCGTAACCGCCGCTCCGCAAATCTCGCCATGCGCAGATTCTCCGTCAGCAATATCCCACGTTCCACGCCATCATGATCTCTATTAATGGGCGATCCGCTCTCCGCGCGGGCGTGACGTCGGAAGCATAACTGTCGGCGAGATTCTCGCACCTGCTGCTACGTGCTACCACCGCTATATAAACCTCCATCACAGAGGGGTCAAGTAAGTCATTCTTTACTCTACTAAGCCGTTACTCTGCTCGGATCTCATCACTAACTTGATCGTCGGAGGATCCTTGGTGGTACCAAACCACCCCGGGACTTCTTTGCAGGTACTCGGTGCCAAACTCCTCATACCATATCTTTCACCAAAACCCATTGAGACCTACACGCAACAGAAGATCACCATCAAAATCCACCAGGAGATCAACGGAAGACAACATCTGACGGAGACCTGAAAAGGACCTCTATCAGTTGGCGCCGTCTATGGGAAAGCAAACTCCACAAAAACAAAGTTGGCCTTCCGATCTCCGCCTGCATGGCGAGCAACCATCCTGAAGATCCCGGCACCAGCCGCCGCCCTCCCCTCACCGAAGGCATGGATGAGCCTCTTCAAGCGACCATCATCAACGCCCTCACCAACCGAATAGATCGGTTACAGTCCCTCGTGGAGGCGCTTGTCCGCGTCCAAGCGGCCGGGCCTGGGCCCCAGATTGCCGCTCCACCACCTCCAGAAGGCTCTGCCCCCGTCTGGATGGCCGACCACCAGCAGTCTGCGACTCCTGACCACCGATCTCTCGATCCGATACCCCTCGAGGCCCGCCGAGCGCCCCACGGCTCCACACCAAGGTCCGCCGCCAGACAGCCTCGCCTCGAGCCTCCTCGCGACCCTTATCCCCCTGAGGAAATGTCAGTCACCTCGCCTATCCACAGGCATGGTCATCACCACCACCCTCGGTGGGGCCGCACAGAAGGGGTTCACCTCGGCGACTCGAGAGCCACCTCGCCCCGGGATCTGAGGCACCTCATCGAGAAGAACCAAGGCCACCCCCAGACGCAGGCCACCCACAGCGGAGGCCAGGGATCCCGAGGCGCCGATTCCTCGGGATACCACGGTCGGCTCGATGCCCCCGAGAAGAAAATTGAGGGCATGCGCCGGGAGGCTCACCTCTCGAGCGACGGGGCTAAGTACGCCTCCGATTTGCTCACAAAGCCGTTCACCGAGGAATTGCTCGCCTTCCACGTCTCCTCGCGCAACAAGACCCCAAAGGTCTCTCTGTTCGACGGGAAAACCGACCCGAAGGACCATTTGGACGCTTTTACTGCGGGGATGAGCTTCCAGGACCGCTCTGACGCCGCCCAGTGCAGGGCCTTCCCGGCCACCCTTATCCGCGCAGGTCGGGACTGGTTCCGGGGGCTTGAGCCCCGCTCGATCTCGACTTTCGACGAGCTGGCTACTCAATTCCTCGGCCATTTCGTTGGGAACCGTCGACAGAAGCGCACGGTCGACTACCTCTTCACGATTAAGAGTGGGGATAAGGAAATGTTCAAGGCCTACATTACCCGTTTCTAGAACGCCCTTCTCGAGGTACCCGAGCACCGGGACGAGACCGTCATCACGGTGCTTAGATCTGGTCTGAGGCACAAGAAGTGGTTACGCTCCTTCGCATTGGCACAGCCTAAGAACATGGCCGAGGTCAAGGCGTGGATCGAGCGTGAGGTTCAGCTGGAATACGAAGTAAACGCTAATCTCCCCCAAGCAGAACGATCTGACCAGAAGAAGAAGGCTCGGGAAGAGAGGCCTGAGCGCCAGCAGCCCTACCACCCGAAGTTCCAGGAGTATACCCCCCTCAACATCTCCCTCGCAGTATTGCTAGAAGAGGCCCAGAATGAGGGGTTCTTCAAGTTCCTTCCGATCACGCGTCAGGCTGTGAAGCGAACCCGGGGCCCTTACTGTGCTTTCCACCGGACACCGGGCCACGCCATGGAGGATTGCAAGCAGCTCAGGGACTACATCGAGGAACTCATCTGATCTGGACACCTCGCCACATACTTGAGGGACAAACGGCAGGCCGACCGCGAGCAAGAGCAGCATCACCTTCCCGCCGACCTAACCATCGGTCAGATCATGCTCGTTTCAACGGACGGCCAGCCCGGAACTCAGGGAACCTCGTACCCTGTGCCAAGCATAGGGGCCAACAGCCCTCCAGGGAGCTCAGGCTGAGCCAATAAAGTCATCTACTAGCCTGTACCTTTCTTTTAGAGCAATGTAAACTCTTCCTAGGGTCTGTTGTCAATTTAATAAAGATCAATAGAACATTGCGAAAAAGAAAGAGAAACCTTGTTTATTCAAAAGGTATTATGGGCTCCTCAGCCATACACGCAAAAAGAAAAGGAAATTACAACAGTGGGGGAGGGGATGCAGCGAGCACTGCTCGTGGTACTCGGTGAAGATCTCCGTCAGCCCGGGACTCACGAGGTCCAACCTCTGTCCCCGGTTCCCCCAGCGCGCGTCGATCCCAAGCCTCAGCTCGTGGCATTCGCGGACGAGCGCCTCTGAGCGGGCAAGCCGGTTCGTGGAGATCAGACCGAAGAGCCTCAGAGACCGCAGCTTGCCCACGGCCTCGTCATAGAGCTGCTCGGATAGGGGGTAGTAAAGCCCCGGCGACGCCCTCCAGATGGAGTACATCAGCAGCTGCAGCAGGGGGGAGCCTCGGGAGAGCAGCCGGCCGAAATGGTCCTCAATGCTCCCATAGACCAGCTGCACCGTGTCCTCGGTGCAGTTCTGGTAGTAGAGGAACACGTCTTCAAAATGGATGATGTCGGGGATGGTGAACGGGAATTCTTGCATTTTCAACGACCTGTCTATAAAGGATGGAAGGACCAGTACTCCTTCTGCTTTATATATCCCACCGCGCAGCTCAACAGTCGCCCGTTTTCACCCAAAAAGTCGCTGCCACGCGATGGACATCAAGCCTTCTCTGGTGGAATCGAAGCGACGCGCCCCTAGCGCTTCGCTTCCCCCCACATTCAATGCATATGCTACGTGCACTGTTGCCGTGACCGTTCCTATTCCCCATGCCTACAGCTGGACGGTCGGGCTACACCTCACCAAGATTCAACCCAGCAGCTACCCTGCTCGGTCACCCCTGGCGGGTAGCTTCCCTACTGCAACACCAGGGATCAGAAAGCCCTCCCAGAGGCAGTCGAGCCCGAGGATCCCTCGCTCAGCTATCCCCAGCGGGCAGCTTCCCTGCCACAAAGCCGAAGATCAAAAAGCCCTCCCAGAGGCAGTCGAGCCCGATGATCCCTCGCTCGGCTATCCTTCAGGACAAAAGCCCTCGCCAAGAGACACCGGGCAGTAACCCTGCCCGGCCAAAGGTCCTTGGTAGGCTTCTACAGCCCCCCTCCCGCCCCACGCTAAGGACCAAAGTCCTCCCAGAGGCAGTCGAGTCCTTGCTCGGCTATCCCCGGCTGGTAGCTTCCTACCACAACCAACAGGGATCAAAGTCCTCGCCAAGAGGCACTGGGCAGTAACCCTGCTCGGTCCCCGTCCTGAAGGGTCAAAGCTCTCGCAAGAGGCAACCAAGCAGCTACCCTGCTCGGTCAACTCCGGCTGGTAGTTGCCTATCCACGATGCCAGAGGTCAAAGCCCTCGCCAAGAGGCAAAAGCGCAGCCTCACCGCCCGGTCATCCTTAGTGGGCTTCTTACAGCCCTCCAGCGCTAAGGACCAAAGTCCTCCCAGAGGCAGCCGAGTCCTTGCTCGACTATCCCCGACTGGTAGCTTCCTACCACAACCGACAGGGATCAAAGCCCTCGCCAGGAGGAAACCGCGCAGCTTCACTGCCCGGTCATCCTTAGTGGGCTTCTTACAGCCCTTCCAACGCTAAGGGTCGAAGCCCTCGCAAGAGGCAACCGAGTAGCTACCCTGCTCAGTCGTCCCTGGCGGGTAGCTTCCCTACCATAACGCCAGAGATCAGAAAGCCCTCGCAAGAGGCAATAGAGCAGCTACCCTGCTCAGTCACCCCCAGCTGGTGGTCGATGCTCGCGTTGACAGAGGTCAAAAGATGGCACCCCCCATAGAGCCACCGAGCAGGCGCCCACTCACGCTCGGCTCAAGTACGGTGAACAGCGCTCTGCCCATCACCCGTAGAGGACCCGAGACCCCAGTGAGGGGCATCAGATCTATCCGGGTCAAAGCAATCTCCCCTCGACCTCGGGGCCCATGGGGCGCTTGGCATGCTTGTCAGCGAGTGATCGAAATCAATCCGACGGGCGATTGCTAGACAAGCGACAAACCTGGCATGAAAACACAACGGTGCAAGCAGAAATATCCTACAAGCATTCTTCACAAACAGATGGTAGAGCACGATTCGATGAAGCCAAAGAAAAATTTTATTGCTACCAAAGACAAAAGCTTTACAATGGGTATTTTTTGGGGGGCTCCCCAGCCTTACAAAAATTCAAAAACAAAATAAAAGGAGGAAGACGGGGGCTCTACACCTCGGGGCCAGGTACGGTCTTGAGGTCCTCGACCTCCACCACGTGACGCGCGGGGTCCTCAGCGGCTTGCTCGGTAGGGACCTCTTCCCCCTGCCCATCGGCGTCCACGAGGGGGAACTCGGCCCGGAGATCTCCGTCGGCAAACTCCGGCATCCGGGCCTTAACGGCATCCAGGGCGTCATGCCAAATACGGGTCGTAGCCACGGCCAAGTCATCATAGAAGTCCCTCGACTTCTTATAGCCCTCCACCGCCCTCGATTCAGCCGACTTGGCCGCCTCGGCAGCCGCCCCTAGCTCCTTTCGGAGGGTCTTCACCATCCTCTTCAGGTTGCCGACGAGCACCTGGGCATCCTCGAGCTTGACTTCGGCAATCACGGTGGCCTCGCGGTGCCGGGCTACCTCCCGTTTCCCGGCCTCCACCTCGCCTTCCAAAGCGGCGACCCTCGCCGTCATCGCCTCCAGCTCCCGCCTGAAGCTCTCTTGCAGCGAGGCGAGCCGACCCGCAGCCTCCAGCGCCGGGGCTACCACTTCGGCTTCCATGCGCAGGGCGAGGACCACGTGCTGAAGAACCTGGGAGACACAGAAAAGATCAGAAAGATGAAGGAGGCACCGAATCTCACAATGAACCAAAAAACTTACCTGCACGGACTCCTGGGCGATGGACGCCAGCTGAGCCCTGAAGGTCCCCCCGGGGACTCTACCCCCTGCCGAGGTCTCTATCTCGTGTAGAAAGCTATCCGCAACGGACAGCCCCGATGGTACCGCAAACCGGAGGCCCCCTTTCTCCACCACGGTCGGCGAGGATCGGCCCCGGAAAGGTCCCCGGGATCCCCTCTTGAGAGGCTCCGAGGGAGAGCCGGTCTCCTCCTCTGAGGCCGGGTCCTCCAGAATCAGGGCCCGCTTCCGGCCCGACACTCTGCTGGGACCCGGGGCGGGATCCGCCCCTGAGCGCTCACGGGGCACCACCACCGGAGCAGTAGGAGCCGGGGCGGGCTTCGCGCGAGAAGAGCTGACGCCCCCAGCCTTCGTAGCCTTTCTCGGCTGGCGCATAGAGGCTTTAAGCGAGTCGAAGTCTATGGATCCTGCACAAAACAAATACCCAACGAATCAGCGACGCGAGCAAAACAAAAGCCAAAGAAGCAGGCCTAACTTACCGACGAACTCGACGGGGCTAAACCCGGCCCAGCTCAGGACCCTCTCAGACAGCAGCACGTCAGGTCGGAGGATGGGCTCCCACGACGCCACTCTCACCACGACGGGGTCATCGGACTGGTTCCCCGACAAACATTTCTCCCTCGACCACCTGGTAGGCACGGGCCAGTCCTCGCCCTCAGGAGGGAAAACGAAGAAAATTTTCTTTTTCCAATCATGAATAGAAGAGGGAAAGGCCACGACCCCGGTCCCGAAAGCGCCCCCCGGCCGCTTCCTGAAAGAGAGATAAACCCATCTAGGGTCGCCCGCTCGACTACCGGGGTGACTTTTGAAGACGAGAAGAATCGAGAAGGGAAAGGCTGAAGGGAACCGCCTGTAACTTCAGGCGGATCAAGAACCCGATGAGGATCTTCCACGAGTTCGGCACTAACTGGCCGGGGGCCAAACCGAAATAATTCAGCACAGCGACGACCTCGGGAGAGAAGGGCAGGCACATTCCGCCCTAAAAAGCTTCCAAGTACTGGGCGATTTCCATACCCCGTACTTGATCTGACCTCTCTCCCTCCTTGGCCAGTCGGAGCGTGTAGCGCGGGGGGATGTGGAAGCGAGCCCGAGCATTAGAGAGCTCGTCCTCATGCTTCACCCAGCACGAGTAGCCAGGGGCTGCATCTGCCGCCGCCTCCCTGGAGGCTACCCCCGCCTCACGATTCCTGGGAGAGGATCCGATCCCTGCTCCCCGGGGGGACTCAGACACAACTAGAGGAACCCTAGAACCTACTCCTACAACATTTACTGACTCTATAAAGGATGACATCTAACCTGGGAAAAGGGAATCTTCGGGAGCCGAAAGTGGGAGAAAGGAGACGAGCGCCGAGCAACCAAGACTTAAGAGAGGGAAATATGAGGGAGTGAGGGCCCAAGGGCGGACCCCACCCCTGTTTATTGCTGCAAACGGTCTCATCCAACGGCGCACGGCATCTCCTGCCGAAACGACTCCTCGTGCCCCGCGGCACCGATCGCTCCACGTGTCGATCCTGCGCTGGACCGCGTCCTATTAGACGCCGCAGGCCTGCATAGTCGTGTCAGCCAACCGACGCTTGACGCATGGACCGTCGCTTCAGTTGCAGAGTGCACGAACCGGCGCACCTTCCTTAAATGCAGAGATCTTGCCCTGATTCGCTAGCGGAAAAGATAACTGACAGCCCGAGAACTCATCCCGACAAAGCCCTGGAAAGGAGCTTACCTCGGGAGGCCCGACGGTCCACTCCTGACCCGACCCGCTAGCCGATCGGGACAAGAGTGGGGGGCTAATGATGATGCTCAATATTGACGATCTCCAAGATCAGGACACGTGGCAGATGACGTGTCTCAGGACTCAGAAGAAAGGGGCCGACCAAGCTACCCTTTACCCGACCTGCAAGCATAAGCTGGCCCTCCTCGGGCCCCCCTGAGAATTGGCTTCCTCGGCCCCTCAGCTCGTCCCGAGCTGCCGCAAGACCAAGACTCCTCGGCCTTCTCGCTCGCCCCCGAGCTCCCCAGCCGAGGACGTCTTCCTCGGTCCTCCGACCAACTTTACCGCTCACGGGCGTAACCGCCGCTCCGCAAATCTCGCCATGCGCAGATTCTCCGCCAGCAATATCCCACGTTCCACGCCATCACGATCTCCATTAATGGGCGATCCGCTCTCCGCGCGGACGTGACGTCGGGAGCATAACTGCCGGCGGTATTCTCGCGCCTGCTCCTGTGTGCTACCACCGCTATATAAACCCCCATCACAGAGGGGTCAAGTAAGCCACTCTTTACTCTACTAAGCTGTTACTCTGCTCGGATCTCATCACTAACTTGATCGTTGGAGGGTCCTTGGTGGTACCAAACCATCCCGGGACTTCTTTGCAGGTATTCGGCGCCAACCTCCTCATACCACCTCTTTCACCAAAATCCATTGAGACCCCACACGCAACAGAAGATCACCATCAAAATCCACCTGGAGATCAACGGAAGACAACATCTGATGGAGACCTGAAAAGGACCTCCATCAGGTGGTTTCTTATTAATCGGACAAAAACGAGATGTGTTTCACGCTATTCTATTTTTGTTTCTATTCGCAAAATTTAATTAAATAGAAAATTGAGAAATTTATACATGAAACTAAGTGTGTGTGTATATATATATTTACTATTATAACTGGAAAACAAACTGGGGCACTCTACGCCAATTTGAATTTTCAGAGAGAATATACTATCAAATATCAAAATTTCTTAAGGTTTCCCGTCATCAATTTTACTATTTTCTTTTCTCTATTTACAAATATAAAAAATTCATATCAACACCAGCACTCGCTAATGTTGTTATTTTTTTGTTTCTCTCTCTCTCTCTCTCAAGCACTTCTTTTTATAATTACTCTGTGCTTCTTATCACATGGATCATACGTGCTTAAAATCATGCATCTTTATATTATGGAAAACCCGTCCAGCACCATTTATTTATATTTCATTTGCTGGTTACATTGCATTATATTAGACTTTTCATATTCTAAACCATCCTTTTATCCTCAACCCAAGTGACATCGCCTATTATTTGTTAATAAACAATAGATGCAACTCTAAATATATTTTTGTTCATTTTCTTTTTTTCTTTTGGGTACAAATACCAAAAAGAAAAAAGAAGTTTATTTGATGTGGAAACTATAGATGGTGTCATTTGACATACCGACAAAAAATTATAAAGGATGAAAGGGATGAACATGATAAATGGGATAAACTCGCCATCACTTATCAAAATTTTGATCCGAAGAAAAGACAACCTACGACAACTCTTGCATATAAGTTACTAATAGCCGCGGTTAAAACTTAATATTTCTTTCACATCTTTAAATAATGGTTCGTCCTCAAACCACAAACCTACTGTTGAGGGACCAGCTATGATATCATTCTTCAATACAGAGTCGCCCTTTAAGTGACTGGCACTACAGGAGCTTGAGAACTCCGTAGTTAAGCGTGCTCGAGCCAGAGAGGTTCTGGGATGAGTGACCTCCCGGGAAGCGGCCCCTGGTCGGATCCGGTTCGCTCCAAAGTACAAAACCGTACGGTTTTAACCATAGCGAACAATACTATTTCTGTATTGGAGGTGGGGATGACAATTTCTATCTTCGTATCTTTGAAAATAAAAGTTGACATGACATCTGACTTTTAAAAAAATACATTAAAAGTGCAAATGTCAAATTTACGTGTCAAGTTATGGCATGGACAAACTTATTTGGGGAGTCACAGTCAATAGATTTTTAACTATCTAGAAAGCTATAAAAAAAACTTAGAAATTTGGTAGTTATGTAATTTAGTAATTGCCCTTCCGTAATCACTTTGTATATAATCAATTGGATATATGGATTATTATTTTTAATTGTCATTAAGACAATGACCGAGGGAGTTTTTAAAAATCTTGCTAAGGCAAAAATGGGGAAGATAACATGTTCGAAATTAATATATTACAGAGAAATAACGGCCGACAAAGAAATAGACATGTCATTGCAAGAGTGTGAGTTAAGGAGTAGAATGTCAAGAGCTTTCGAAATCACAATACCGTCTTATTTAATTGAGGAAATAGCTCTTGGACGGAATCTTTCAGATTCTTTGGCTTCTGTCGCGTACGTGGTCCAATCTTAAAATTGTCATCTGTTACTGTTTAAAGAGAAGATGACACTCGAAGATTTTTAACAACAAAGACAAATCACCGCGGGATGACGTTAGTATCCAGTTAATGTGTGGGCGTTTTCGACATCAGACAAATGAATGATGAATTAAGATAGGCATGCAGGTGTTCTAGTCTTGTCATATCAATTTTGGAATTTATGACAACGAAGGCCTTCAACTTTTTATTTTTTAAGCATGCTTCCTTTCTTCTTTCTTTCTTCATTATACCTAGCTTATGATTTTTATGTAATAATTGAATATTTGGATTTTATTCTATTAGCATACGAGATGTCTGCGGCTTAACTTTTCATCAAGCAAAAAACTTAATATTTAAGAGTAAAAGGAGACATCGAGTTAGCTTTAGGTATATACTGTATTGATTTATAAAGAGTGATTAAATATTTATTACGGCGTTGAAGTAAATTGTACAAAACCGAGTAAGACACACCGAGATATCGAAGTATTTTCCAAAATTTCTCTATCTCATGGTTGAATTGTTTCTTTATGAGTTGGTTGGTCAAATATGACGAGACTAAAATTAAATTAGATTATGGCACATGCAATGCAAATAAAGATAATTTCTATCTTACTTCATGAAGAGTGATTGCGGATTCTATTTATGTTTAGTTTTGCTAAACTATTTAATCTTTCAACATGTTTCTGACAGGAAAAGAAAATTAATGAGATGAAAATCCATTGATGGATAATATTTGATCCAATCAGAAATGGTACTTTTTTTCTTCATGAAATCTAGGAGAATCAAGATGATTTACCCTCAAGCTAAATTCAATGGTTATTCGATTATTTAGTTAATTGTTAACTTATTTACCTATTATGCTGCGTGGAAGAGAAAATATATTATTACATTTAAATAACCAAAAAAACTAAAGGTTATAAGATAAAATAGATATGAGAAAAAAAAATTTTAAATCAAAATTGTGTTTTAAAAAAGTTAATAATTACTAGGTAAATTTTATCAAACCCCTTCTACTTTTTGAGGGGTTTTTAGACAATCCATTGAACTTTAAAAATTCTATAAAACCCCATTGAAGGGTGTTTTCGTGAAAAAACTGAAGGTATTTTTGTAAAAAACATCATATTCTTCATTTTGAGTTTATTCAATCTATCCGAAAGACATTTTGGGGTTATTCAGTTCAATTGTGGTTTGCACGAGTTAATCAAATTAACGATTTTATATAATATTGGTAGTTCGGTAGGTTTTATAACATTTTAAAAGTTCAATGAGATTAGCTCAAAAAACCCCAAAGATGGATAGGGTTTAGTAAAATTTACCAATAACTATTCATCCACAATATGACAAAAATAACCAAAATTACTTAATGACTCATTCAGGGGTGGACCTAGGATTTTTGGTGAGAAGGGACATGCTATGCAGTAAGGCTCCATTAAGATTTTGTTCAAAATTTTTAATCATCTGATCACTTTTAATCGACCAAACATTTTTGGTTTGCAAAAAATACATTAATAGAATTCATACTTAACATGATTAAAATGATTGGTCAATACTTCATTTTCCCAAAAAAATAAATAATAATCATAGAAATGCTAGGAATTGAACCCATAACACATTGTTACGTAATATCATACACTACCACATGAGCAATGACACATTTATATTATATGCATGAACTCAGTATATATAATGTACATTTATAATACGGTGTTGCTTCGGTGTATCAAAGTAGTGATTTTTTTTTCTGCAAAAATTATGTGTGTGGGGGGGGGGGGGGGGCACGTGCTCTCACTGCGTTGTATGTGGGTCCACCCTGGACTCATTTGCCCATTGCCAAATGATAGCCAAACTAGAAAGCAAGAAATGTGTGATACCCGGTTTCCTTGTATCCGTATTTTATGAATAAAATATTTTTCCAAATAATTTTACTTTTCATTTTTCTATTCTAATTTAACTAAAACCTTTACTCTAATTATTAACCCAATCCTTAACCCTAGCCTACTCCAACACCAACCCGACTCGGCCAGGCCCACTCCATCTTTTCTTCTCCTCATCCTCTTCCTCCCGAGCTCCTGCCCTCGTCGCTCCTTCTACTTGGCCAACCGCCCGCGTGACCCGCTCACCCTCGACGTCGCCTACTCCCTGATATCCCCTCAATGTCCTCCACGATCCCTTTGCCTGCCCTCATCCCCCTCAACAACCGACCCCTTTCTTTATCTCACATTCTCTCTCTCTCTCTCTAACTACTCGCTCACGAAAAACCAACCGAACTCCATCGCCAGCCAAAACCCCGAGCACCTCATCATCTTCAACTCCATCATCTCCTCCTATAGCCGAGCCCCTTCTCCACTTGCATTGCCTCAACCACCACCTTACCTTCCTACTGCCATCGCCAACCTTCCTGGCGACCCCTAGCTCCTCCTCCATGAGCACCGACCACTACCATCGCCGTCGCTCGCATCGACCCCACCTTCTCCCGCTAGCGAGCTCCTTGACCTCGTGACCACCTCAGTTCCTTCATCCTCCATCAACAATCGAGATCTCCTCCTCCATCGTCCTAAATCCGAGCTCCCCTTGCTGTCCTGACCGCCATCGGCATCTCAGAAAGATGCCGCCGCTGACCACCTCCTCCCTCGTCATCAACGCCACCAACTGCCGGCCTCCCCTTGAAACCATCACCTGCAACCTAAGTCATGCCCCACTTTGCACGCGAGCTCTTACTCCTCCACTCCAAACAGCCAAGCCTCCTTGCCTCCAACCTTCCCACCATCGACCAGCTCCGTGACCGGCCTCTCCTCGTCGCGACTGCTACCATCTTGTCCATCGCTGCGCCTACCCGTGGCCAAAGCCTAGCGGTAAGATGGACGAGCCTGTGTCTTGATCATGCCGCGTTCGTGCCGTTGTCGCTGTCACTGCTTGTATCATTGACGCCGCTGCCATGCCCCGTCGTGGTTGCAGTCGTCGTCAAGCAAGTCCAAAGACTTGCTTTACATATTAATATGCTATATACTGATACGCATATTTATATATAAATTTACATTTCTTTAATTAATCAAGATTAGTTATAATATTATGGATTCAGACGAGTATTATGATCCGTTATTGTGCGTAGCATGACGTGGAACATGAATCGGGTTTACTATCCGGCTTTAACATCGTTAAGAATTTATATGAATTAAATCCCGTTTTGATCGATTAAACGAAACCAAAGTTTCGATTGCTATACATATAATCAAGTGTTCGACGCTAGACCCTAAACGAAAATCTACTTTAAAATTGCAGAACTTGTTATAGATAAATCCGTTTACTGATAAAAAAACATCATTTAGGAATTTGGATTGAAAATAGTGAAGTTTACATCACGTAATGACGTCCCTAAAAGACGACGTTGAATCTGGAATTCACTGCACATGCCACATTCTAAAATCTATATTAAATTGAATACAACTTGTAACCTAATTTTCCATAGCTCGTATCGAAACCAACAGACAAACTTACAGCACCCCATAGTCGATCTCTGAATTTTAATAAGTTATTACAAAGAAAACTGAGACGATTCATGGCTCTGGACTGCAGTCCCGAGCAGGAATCTCCGCTTTTACCTGTTTTATGATGCATATATCTCACTGTTTAAGTGCGTAAATGTGCGGAACCATACATCGAGGCGTAGGAACTTGAGTTAGCTTTCTAGTGACGCTGGCTTCACCAAATTACAGTGTGTTTGATATTTATAACATATTTTACACTGTTAATAGATACGACTGATTACTGTAGTATCAGTTTTTACACAACAACAGTAAACTGAGTATAACTCCTAGCACACGATGGATATTTCTGATCCGTCCGTTGAACTCCTGACTGATAACCCTAAAATACATTGAACTATGACGCCGCCCTAACCGTGACTGTAACTAGGGGTAAAATATGGTTGAAAATGGACTTTCAATTCAGAAACTGTAACTCTAGCAGTGAACACCCGCATTTAAACAACCGTATCTCCCAAACCAGAAACCCGATTGACTCGAAACCAATTTTTTTGTACAGATAATTAAATATACTGTTTATGCCTTTTATATTATTTTGCTAAATTATTCACGTGTGATTTAATGTGATTTTCCTAAACCAAATGACACCGGCTGCTCATATATTATTAGCAGTGCATTTTACTGCATCTCTATCATATTGCATGACTGTTATACCCCCATTAATTAATGAACATTGCATCGATACCCTAGCAATTGTTTTTAGATTACCGAAATGTTAATGATTGGATTGTGGCAAGTACATTAGCGTAAAAACGTGAAAGAATAGTGATCATGACACGTACTTGTATACAATCAGCGCAACTATTTAATCATTACATTGTCAACGTCTGTGGGACGTATATAAGTGTAATTATAACTGAAATGGGATGGTTATGCAAACGCTTATATTAGTATCATAGATAAGACATTGGAGACTGCCCACTTGTCTAAAGTACTGGTCTTGTCATGCTTGATAAAGACCAGTCTCCAATTCTCGAGTAGACTTGTCATGGCTAACCGGTATTTTGGTTCGTAGTTGGACCTTGATGTAGACCGTGTTTGTTGGGATAGTTTGAGTGTGCGTTCGGTCAACGGAATCTTAGGGTTCCATTATATGAGCGTGTACTGATTACAGAAGAGGGCCCCCCAGGGTCCCATTACGTGAAAGCGTATTATTGATTGTTACTGATTACAGGAAAGGACCATCTGTTTCCAATGATCGACTTTTACGCTTAAACTGATGATAAGATAGTGACATAGACATTGAGACCTAGAGACTGATAGGATTAGTGACATGAACTTGCATCGATTTACTGATTTGATACTTATGCTATAGTGTTTATCAGTATCTGCTATTTCATGCTCATATCTTTAACCTACTTCATGTTTATTATTATTGCACGTATTATATATTACTATTTTGTCGCTCTGACGACATGAGTATGCATGCTCAGTGAAAGAAGTGGGCCCGTCTGATTTCGAGGAGATCGTGGATATCTAGACCAGTGAGCCGGCCCTATCATTCCTTTCATTATCACTGATTAGTTGTTTGTATCTGCTGCACTCAGTTTTCTTTTTACCTGATAGTTTTAGTGACTGTATTATCTCATTATCTATGTTAGATTACCGCTACCATGTATTGCCAGAAATCAAAATGTGACTACGACATGATTATTTCTTGACCGTAGGAGTATAGCTGGCGTAGTTATCCTCGTATTCGGTATTTTGAGAAGCGGGGCTTGAAAAAATGCATGTCATCTAATCATTGTATTTCTTTACTTTAGTAGAATAGCTGCATATCTAATCCCACTCATAACTTTCACAAATGTACATGTGTAGACTTTGACAGGTAACACATAAAACACAGTTAAAAGCGTGTTATTAAAATACAACAAAAAGTAATAAAGATAAGGACTTTATTATGATGGTTATCTCTAAACTAAAACTTGGTACTCAAGGTTAGTTAACAAATCTTGATCAACATCTGCCCCCCTAAATTGGTTAATAAATAAACTAGTTAGGTTATATGGAATTTTAAAAAAATTTCTTTATTGTTTTCTAGTAGGACAAATTATTTGATGTGAAGTACTCAATAGGTCCCTCGCAGAGGAAAAAAGATTAATTTTTTGACAATATACCCATGCAACTTTAAAGGGCCGTTCTCGGTTGCTTCTCAGAAGGCCACTCTTCTACATCATCTCTTAATCTCTAATGGCCTACACATATACCACACTTTTAACCTTCTTCGCTAAAATGGAATTTATTTTCTTGTTCAATAGAAGTGTATATATATTCCGTTTTTGTTTTAATCTTTCTTTTTATGAAGACCGGTTTAAATTATGCTGATATTCTAGATAGCGATGACCATATACATCTTTTTCTGGACAAAGCTACGTTGCAGGTCCAATAAATTATTCTTTTCTAAAGGAAATAGTAAAATTTTCCATGAAAATATCCCTAAAACATACATCAATTCTTGTTGTGGAGAGAGACATGTACATTACACTTTCATTGATAACTGGCAAGAAACAGACCTATTTTGTAACATATTCCATAATTCCCATAAAAAAACAAGGTGGTGATTAGAGACCAAGTATGTTGGGTTCAACTTCAAATAGGACATTCTACCAAACACTAGTCCCTGTTGTGCATGGGTACAAAAGTTTTTGATTATGACCCTCTACTTACAGTCATGCTCAACACCAATTGCATTAAAGATTGGAAAAATTGCCAAAAGAAACCCCACAAACTTTTCCGCTGCCAAAAAAACCCTGGCCAAAGAATCTTGATAGAAAAACCCTGACAAACTTTTCGATTGACAAAAACCTTTTGGTTGCAATATGTAGAGTCGCATACCTGTATAGTTTCCGGCAATATGTATGCACATAAAGTACATGTCTGTATAGTTTCATGTAATATGTATGCAGCTAACTAGATTCATTAAGCTGTTCAGATATTCCGGCCAAGAGTTTTTGCAACGGAAAAGTTTGTCAGGTTTTTGTTACAGGATTCATTAAGCTAGGGTTTTTTTCGATAACGGAAACATTTGTCGGCTTTTTTTTATAGCAATTCGTCCTTAAAGATTTGGTTGGCATCTCATGACCGGCCAAAAAAGATACTTGCCAATTTAAGATATTGAATCTCTATTTTAGCTATAAAAAAAATTGTTCGTAGAAAATAGAAAAATTAAGATAAAATAAGGCCTCACTTTTGGCAGAATAGCGGGACATCCAGCTTAAGATAAAAACCTTCGTTGTACGCCCCCCCCTCCCCCCCTCCGGCACAAACTCTAACAATGTTAATTTTCCATTTATGAGAAGTTTTTATATATAGATAATGTCCCTCGATCAATTTAATTGGCTAACACAATATATTGTTTTATTTTTCCCATACTCCCTTGAGCCATGCTGATAAATTGGAGAAGAGGAGAATTGGTAGATAGCATGTCTAATCTGGGAAAGAAAGCAGTGAACGAAATTGCGGAAAAATGTTTGAGGAAGAAAGAAATAAAGAAAGAAAGAAAGAAGTTTAGGGTAGAAAGCATAGAAAGGCATTTTTTATAAGTACACTAAAAAAAATGGTGTTAAATTTGTGGGCAAAGATCCTAGTGGAAGTTTAAAAGCTTATTTTTTTATCCTTTTTTTGAACAAAAAGCAAGGGTTCCTGAACAAGACTGTTCTAAGGGCCTGTTTGGTTGCAGGATTATGAGTTTGGATTTGGATTTTGGATTGTGGAATCTTAGGATTCCACAATTTTGTGTTTGGTTGTAAGATTAGGATTTTAGGATTTCTTTGTTTTGTATGGGGGGCCCACCACAAAAGAAGGATTCATGAATCCTAAAAATTTTCAAGGATTCTTAAGGATTTGACACTATTCATTGTACTGTTAGATGAGGCCCATGCACTTTATTTATTTAACAATCCCCTCTCTCTCTATCTCTCTCTAAAATCCTCAAATCCAAATCCCATTTGTTTCAATCAACCAAACAAAGATTACAAGGATCTACAAATCCAATACTAGGAATCCAAAACCAACCAAATAACAAATTCCCAAATCCAGAAATTTCAACCATACTAATTTTGGAATCCAAATTCCATAATCCTGCAACCAAACAGTCCCTAAGCAAACTCCTGATCAATAAGAAAGAATAAAATATGCAGACAGCGGGTCCAACCCATTTAACTAAGGCACCAAAATCTTTATTTTGTTCCTTATTGCTTAGAAAGTATTGCTTAAGATTGCTTTTTATTATTTGTTAAATAGCAATTTTAGCAATATCTATTTAAAATATAAATGCTGGGTTTAAAAAATGTATATATACGAGAAAATTGTGGGGTGGGATTTTAGGAAATCTAATTAAAATATAAAGGGTATTGATGATGCTCATTAGTGGGAACTACGCAGATCATGACACGTGGCAGATGACGTGTCCCGAGGCACATGGAAACAGGGTAAGAACCACACATTGGAGGCGTCCCCCGGGCTATCGTCCCGCTGCCTGAACCCGACCTTTGAGAATTCCCTGAATATTCCTATGCTTGCCATGTAAATGATCATTGGCTCGTCTCCGAGCCCTCCTACACGCCGAGCTCCTCGGCCCTTCGCCTCCGAGCTATCACAGAACCGAACTAGCTCTGCCTCCCGTCCTCTCTTAGGCCTTTCTCCGAGCTAGGCCTCCTCGGTTCTATCGGGCGACCTAAGACGCAGATCACAGGCGTCTCCGCCACGGCTCCGCGAATCTCGCCAGACACGAGATATCCGCCGCCCCACGATCCCGCGTTCCACGCCGTCGCGTCCCCTATTAACGAGCGTATCTTGTCATTAATGGAGGATCCCGCCATTCACGCAGGTGTAACGCCAGGGGCGTAACGGCCGGCGAGGATCTCATGCCAGCTAGCTCATGGCGACCGCTATATAAACCACTCTCTCAGACGACTCAGATAAGGCAATTTTACTCCAGTAGGCCGCTACTCTGCCTAAATACCTCGGCTAACTTGATCGTCGGAGGGTCCACGGTGGCACAACCACCCCGGGACTTCTTTGCAGGTAGCTCGGCCTTATACCAAATCAAGCCCACTGAGATCTACATGCTCCAGGAGGTAACCCTCAAACCCAATCTCAGCCGTTCATCGACGCTTGCGACAGATCGACGGAGGACAACATTTGAAGGAGATCTTGACCTCCATCAGTTGGTGCCGTCTGTGGGAACCGAAAATTCCACTCATCGAAAGTTGATCTTCCGATCTCTATCACCGCGACGATCCATGAATGAGCCGCCGTCCTCCCCACAACGGAGGCGCGGACGGATCCTCTCCTCCCCCTAACGCCGTTCACGCCTTGTATGCACGGATCGAAAGGCTCGTGTCCATCGTGGATGCCTTTGTCCGTGTCCAAACAACGGGACAAACCCCCCAGGTCGCCGTTCCCCCTCCTCAGGAACGCGACCTCCGCAGAGGGGGAGATGAAACTGCCCATGCCGGCACCAATGAACAGTGTCTCGCTATCTCCTGCGGCGACCAACTCAATGACCCGCTGGGCGCCTCCCAGCTCCACGCTGATGTCTCGTGAAAGAGCACTCCGTCCCGAGGCCCATCGCGCTCATGTCCCTCCCAAGGAGGTGTCGGTCAGCTCGCCTACTCCCAGGCAGGCCGACACCCTCTCCCTCGACGGGATCGTGCGGACGACACTCACCGCGATAACTCTAGAACGACTTCGCCAGGGGACCTGAGGAACCTCATAGAACGGAACCGGAGTAGCAGCCAGGCGCATGCTGCCAACAGGAGGGGCCATAACTCCGAATACGCCGAATCCTCGGGGTACAAGGACCGTCTCGACGCCCTCGAAAAGAAAATCGAGGGTATATATCGGGAGGGTCGTCCTTTAAACAAGGGGGCCAGGTATGCTGCCGACTCGCTTACGAAGCCCTTCACTGAAGAGCTGCTCGATGTACGCATCTCGTCCAGAAACAAGCCTCCAAAGGTGGCCCTCTTTAACGGGAAATCCGACCCGAAAGACCACCTGGATGCGTTTACGGCGAGCATGAGCTTCCAGGACAACTCTGACGCCACCGAATGCTGGGTGTTCCCCGCTATTCTCATCCGCGCCGGACAAGACTGGTTCCGAGGAATCATGCCACACTCCATCTCTATCTTTGATGAGCTGGCCGCCCAGTTCCTCGTGCATTTCGTCGGGAACAGACAGCAGAAGCGGACCGTCGATTACCTTTTCACTGTAAAGAGCGGTGACAAGAAATCCTTCAAAGGACACGTCACTCGCTTCTACAATGCTTTTCTTGAGGTTTCTGAGCACAGGGATGAGAATGTAATCACCATTCTAAGGTCAGGTCTTAGGCACAAGGAGTGGCTCCGCTCCTTTGTATTGGCGCAACTTACGACCATGGCTGAGGTAAAATCTTGGACCGAGCGAGAAATCCAGCTCGAAAAGTTGGACGAACCATGAGAAGTTGGAATACTTCGCATTCTCATAAATTGGTTTCCTAGCATCATTCATGAAATTTTCGTATTTATCCGCACGCGGTCCTTGACCGGAAGGAATGTCATTTTCGGTACAAATAGATTCACCTAGGGCAGCCTCTACCATATCCTCCATTTCTTCTGATGGAAATAAATTTCCGCCTCCTACCGCATTACCGAATTCTTCTTCTTCTCTTGCCGCATTATCGTGTTCTCCTTCTTCTTCTGCCGCAGTACTGCATTCTTCTCCTTCCCCATGATATTTCCAAGTTGTATAAAGTCTAGTGTGATACCCAGCCCCTCTTTATACCAAAATCTGACTTTTGTTGTTTTATAATTTATTTCATTTTATTTTATAATTTTATTTATTTATAATTTTGCTTATCTCATTTATAATTTTGCAAACCCTAAACCTAACTAGAATTTCCTTTCCCTAATATTTAAATTTACTCAGCCCACTCAATTTTGTTTTCCTAAATTAAATTCCAGCCCGAGTCACTTAACTATTCCCTTATTAAACTTCTGATTTCCTCGGCCCATTTCCTTTTAGATTTCCATTAAAAATTTCCTAAAAACCCCGGCCCTTTCATTCTATTTTCTTTTGTTTTTCCGCCCAACTCTTTCCAGCCCAGCCCCATTCTTTTCTTTGTCTTTTTTTATTATTATTTGATTTCTATACAGGCCCAGCCCACTCCATTTATTCCCAAATATTTTCTTTATTTCTTCCCTGGCCCAGCCCATGGCCCACGCCCGATCACTGTGTATCTTCCAACGGCTCTCTCCTCTCATTCCCGCTCGCGATTCCCTTCTCGCGCGATTCACTCCCGCCGCCTCCGCCCTCGCTCACGCTGCCGTTACACCCACGACTCGCGCCTGCTCCATCATAGCTCGCCTCTCTCTCTTCCATCACACTCTCATCTCATTCCTCTCCCTCTCTGTTTCTCGTTCTCCCCCTTCCTTCACTACCCCGAGCTTCCTACAGCCCACACCCGAGCTCCCCTCACCACCGTGACCACGAGCACCTCGCCTCCGTCACCTCCAGTTCCTCAACCATCACTCCCTCCTCCCCCCTCCTACACGACTCCACCCTCGACCCGAGCCCCTGCCAAGCCCCTACTCACTTCACCGCTCACTGCACCCGTGCTCGGCCACCCACGCCCCGACGCCAGCGAGCTCCTCGTCGTCATCGTCGTCATCATCATCATCGTCGTCGTCCTCAGTCCTCATCATCATCACCCTCAGCTCTCTATGTCTCTCTCTCTCTAAACCTCTCCCCCTCTCTGTCTCCCTCTCTCGTCATCTCTTTCTTACTCTCTCTCTCATTCTGCCTCACTCTCTCTCTGCAATTTCCTCTCTCTCCCTCTCTAAACCTTCACTCTCTCAGCTCTCTCTTTCTCACTCTCTCTCTGCAATTTCCTCTCTCTCCCTCTCTAAACCCTCACTCTCTCAGCTCTCTCTTTCTCACTCTCACTCTGCAATTTCCTCTCTCTCTCCCTCTCTAAATCTAACTCACTCTCTCTCACTGTGTCTAACTCTAACTCTCTCTCTCCTTCTCTCAACCGACCACCCCACAGCCATTGCACCAGAGCCAAGCGTCACAGCCGAGCCCGACCACCAAACTGCGAGCCGTCGTGCCGAGACTCGTGTCCGAGCCAAGACAGGTGCCGAGCCGCGCGTGTGTCGCGCGTTCGTGACGTCACAGCCACCGTACATCGTCTAGACGCCTCCAGGCAAGGTCTTACTTGCTTTCATGCTATTCCGTATATATTACAAATTAGAATCGTAGATATATTCCATGTTTGCTTGATGTTATATATTGTCACAAAACCGTTCGATGCTTGTTCCCATAGAAAATCATTATTGTATTTGACGGAACTGGACATATTATATGGGCCCTTGTTGAGATGATTAACGTGTGCAAATTTCATTAGAAAATACGACTGTTAACAGTTAAAATGACTACCCCCAAGTTTGATCGTAAAACTGAAATTCTGTTGCACCTGAAAATAGTTAAATTCATCATAAATCATATACATATTAGATTGGTGCGTTCGAGGGCTCAAATTGAAGCTAACTCGACGAACTTTAATCCTATACCAGTTTCCAGACATTTCGGTATTTAAACTGTGATGATATTCGGTTCGGAGTGCGGCTCTGGACTGCAGTCCAGAGTGACTCCAGTCCTTGCTTGCTGTTTCGTATTGGATACCATAGAATTTACTTAACTTGTAAGTCGCGGAACTCCACTGTTTATTATAGATAAATCTGTTAGCTAGACAACACAATTAGTTTCATCCTGTTTCGTTATTATTTACTATTTAATCTGTAATTTAGAAGATCGGGACACATAACAGTCCCAACAGAATCAGAATTGACATGTTGATATTAAACAGATTATAACTCCTAACGAACAGACGCGATTGAAGATCCGTCTGTTGCGTTGAAAACTTTACTGAAAACCCTAGAATTCATCTAACTGTAGCGTCGCTAAATTATGATCCCAACTGGGGTTAAAATGCGTTGCGAAATGGATTCCTGATTCTGAAATTGGATTTCCAGCCGCGTGCGCTTAGAATGAAACAGTTATAACTAATGATCCTGAAACCCGTTTGACCTGAAAAAAAATTCTAAGGATAGATAGCTGAACATATTAAATACTACCTGTTTATCATTTCGCTAAATTATATACATATGTTTCATGATAAATTGTGCAAGTGATAGACTGCTGTTTTTATAATACCTTAGTTGTGCTTCTTATACTGTTCATGCATCATATCATACCTATATCATTGTAGTGATAACCTAGTGACATCGTGCATTTACCCAGTGTTAGATTTTAGTGTTGATTGCGGCAAGTACGTCAGTGTTCGTGTATTCGTGATTAAGTGAAAGTGATACGTACTTGTGCAAAATCAGTGTCCCTTTTATTCTATTGCATTGTCGACGTCTGTGGGATGCGTGTACGTGTGACTATAAGTGGTATGGGACACTTATGGAAGCGCTTGCACGGATGTCATAGATAAGGCATCCGACACTGCCATTTATCTTAGGTATTAGTCGGGACGTGCTTGATGGAGGTCCAGCCTCCAGTTCTCGTGCAGACTTGTCACGGATCAATTAGTATTTAGGGTTGTGGTTAGCGTTTGATGTAGACCTCGAGGTGTGGGGTAGTTCAAGTGTGAATTCAACAGAATCTCGGGAGTCCCATGCCGGCTTATATATTTAGGGAGTTATATGGAGATTTACAGGGTATGTGCTATAGACACCGTGATACATTCGTTACATGTTGGGCCCGTGGTCCCTTGCCCTTGGGTTCTACCCTTGGGTGGAGGACACTCGCGAGTGGTTGACTCTCACACTTGGACTGACGATAGGCTTATTGACCTGTGCAGTGAGACTTAGAGACTGATAGGGTTACTGTCATTTACATTCCTTATATACTGTGTTGACATACATGCCACATCGTTATACTGTTTTACTGCTCCGCTGCATTTATCCCCGCTCATTTATATTCATGCTGTTATTGATTTACTGTTATTCATATCCATTACCACTGTTAGAACTGTACTTGATTATATACATTATATTGCTATTGTGTCGCTCTGACGACCTGAGTATGCATGCTCAGTGTGAGGAGAAGATTTAGCTTGGACCAGATCTAGACGTGCATCACAGACTTCTTGACTTGCCTTCCCGATTTATATTCATTTGTTCCACTTCAGGTCAGTCTTTATATTGTTTCCTTCAGTTACTGCATTTCTCATTACCTGCGCATCGTTTACTGTTTACCATGATAAACTAGAAGCCGAAGTGTGACTACGGCAGGACATTTTCTTGACCGTAGGAGCATGGCTGGCCTTGCCTACCCCTCGTATTCCGTATTTTGGGAAGCGGGGCGTGACATGGTTTAGTTGGTATCAGAGCCCAGGTTTTGCATAGATTGAGATTGCAGTTTTCCGTGCAGAGTTTGGCAATCTAAGACATCACTCAGTCTAGATTGTAAACTTGTCATTCTTGATCCATATTCACATCGTGTGTTCAGCTATCCATTCACTATGGTTTCGGATGACTTGACAAGGGTACGTGGTGGCAATTGCACTACCGTACTCTATTCAAGTGACTTAAAATGATACTGTTGATTCCCCACTTGTAATGATATTCATCATCTTTAATATTCTTGAATCCTTGTTCTATCCATATTATATTTTGATTCATTTAGCTTGTGACTTATATCATCCTCAAATTGCTGTTTCAGGATCATGTCTTCCAACGACTCTTCATCTTTGTCCGCTCCCCAGAATCAGACTGTTGAGATCCTTAGTGTACTACACGGTTTAAAGGAAGCCCAGGAGCGAACAAACGACCTATTAGCTGAAGGGCTGAGAAGACAAGTGAGTCAGACCCCAGCGGGAGTCTCCTATCATACAGGGATCTCTATTGGACGAGGAAAAGGGAAGAAGATGAAACGCCAATTTGTTTCCCCGCAACAGAAGTACCAGAAGAACCCCTGCTGTGGATATTGTAAGAGGCCAGGACACCTTCAGAGGGATTGTCGCCGTGCTCAATGGAAATGTCTGATATGCGGTTCCGACAAACATCTCATCAACGGATGCCCAGAAAGGAAAGAACTGCAAGGGAGAAACTCGTCCACACTCCCCACTTCTGCCAAGTGAGGATTGCCGCGTAGTTCGGACTTCGACGATAAGGAGGATCAAACGCAGGATTCAACTCACGCGACGAGAATGCAATGTTATAGTAGTCGAAGAATAATTTTCATGTTATCTACTTTCAGTAATAATAATGTTGTCATCCTTTATGAATATTTCTTTCTGCTTGAAATCCTGTATCCTTTGAACTTTTAGTTGAATGCAATGAAATTTGAATCATAATATATGTATTATTCTCATGCTTTCTCTATGTCACATTCTATTCCTTATCACAGTACTTTCATTCTGATCTTTCAGTTCCTGCAACCGCACATTTTTCCTATATTTTGTACCCTGAGTTTTCCTTGATGTATTCCACTGTCTAATCATGACTTCTCTTTTCAGGCCATGGCCCACCCTGGAGCAGCGCCGCATCTAGACGAGGATGCACAGTCATGCGTTTCCTTAGATCACACACTGACGAGTTCCGATGATGAAGTCTATGGTCCCCAAGTCAACTTCGAAAACAATGATTCAGGGGACGAAGGAGCAGCCGTCCCAGTGTTCGACATGATAGCTGATTCTGATGAAGAGGGAGAAGATCCCGAAGAGAACCCTGTAGAGGAAGACCAGATAGAAGAAGATCCCGATGAGGACCCGGTAGAAGAAAATTTCGTTGAGGAAAATCACGTGGAAGAAAATCCAGAAGAAGAGAATCAGATGGAGTCGGACCTCGATGAAGAAGCACCATCCGAGGAAGAAGGACCAGAAGATCAGGACCCCCCTGTGGAAGAACTCCCAATGGCGGCCCCCGCAAGGCGCTATGGAAATGGACGTCGCTACCTGAGCGCACGAGCCTACCGCAACCTGCTGAATCTCCACAACCGCGACTGACGGAACTTCTCTTGATGTTGTCTTTCTGGCCAAATAAAATATGTATAGTTTAGAGCCACTTATCGTTCTTGAAAATGTCTTGTTTCGAATTTTCTTGAATAAAATAAATCTTCTGAGTTTGTAAACCTCTTGATTATTGGTTCGCTTAATACTTGTTTGTTGCCCATATCCATTTATTTTCTGCTGAGATCCCTGACCGTCCACCCCTACTCATGGTATAGTTTTCACCCCGATTCGACTAGGAGGTACCACACCCTGATCCTTTGAAATGAGCCACTATTCATCCTTCGTCTGTACCATGTTTGAGATCCTTTTGGGAGGAGGACCTTCCTTGGGAATTATCGAGTTCATTAGCTTTTCAACTTCTCGATTCATGGGATTTAACGATCGTTAGTCTCCCCCTATCTTTTTACCTTGTAGTTCTTTCGTTGTTCATCCTTACTTCCTGTGCTGACCCAATCCCAATCTCCTTGATTTTCAACCTAAAGCCGCCACCCACCGACCTTTGAATGATTCACACTTCCTTGTAGTCATAACCTAACTAGCCTGTGCAATTTTGTGTTCTTTCTATTACCCTAAGTATATATAGGGACTGTGTTATTCGAAAATTTAGCTTTCATTATTTTGGTTTGAGTTACTGATTACTCCGTTTTTGTATTTTCAGTACAACTATTATTATTTTCATTTTCAGTAGCGCAACCTTACACCGTGCATACTTTTGGTCCATATTTCTTAATTTCACTATACAAGTTTTCTAAATTATTTTTCCTATTCTATCGATATCTTTACTAAAATGTGTTAGCTTACCGACTAGTTTTCACTGCTTTATTGTCGTCAATTTATTTTGAGGATCTGTGCCTATGATTACTATTATAAGTGGTTGAACCTTATATTTATTAATTCTGTTTGCTATTATGATGCGCACACTTTTGGTTCGACGTTTACCGAGCACACTTTGATTAATATTATTCGTTAATTGTTACCTATATTCTTGTATATTTTGTAGTTGCCCTTATAGTATTCCTGTATTATGCCTTTAGACCTAACTTTCGTATGTGGTCTTTCTATATATATATGTACCTTCAAAACCTTATCTACCCATTTTTTTTTAATAAATCAACATGTATTAGTTTTCGATATGATGACTCTTCGCCTATTATCTATAGCTAGTTGTTTCTTTTAAATTTCGAGGACGAAATTTTTGTAAGGGTGGTATGATGTGATACCCAGCCCCTCTTTATACCAAAATCTGACTTTTGTTGTTTTATAATTTATTTCATTTTATTTTATAATTTTATTTATTTATAATTTTGCTTATCTCATTTATAATTTTGCAAACCCTAAACCTAACTAGAATTTCCTTTCCCTAATATTTAAATTTACTCAGCCCACTCAATTTTGTTTTCCTAAATTAAATTCCAGCCCGAGTCACTTAACTATTCCCTTATTAAACTTCTGATTTCCTCGGCCCATTTCCTTTTAGATTTCCATTAAAAATTTCCTAAAAACCCCGGCCCTTTCATTCTATTTTCTTTTGTTTTTCCGCCCAACTCTTTCCAGCCCAGCCCCATTCTTTTCTTTGTCTTTTTTTTATTATTATTTGATTTCTATACAGGCCCAGCCCACTCCATTTATTCCCAAATATTTTCTTTATTTCTTCCCTGGCCCAGCCCATGGCCCACGCCCGATCACTGTGTATCTTCCAACGGCTCTCTCCTCTCATTCCCGCTCGCGATTCCCTTCTCGCGCGATTCACTCCCGCCGCCTCCGCCCTCGCTCACGCTGCCGTTACACCCACGACTCGCGCCTGCTCCATCATAGCTCGCCTCTCTCTCTTCCATCACACTCTCATCTCATTCCTCTCCCTCTCTGTTTCTCGTTCTCCCCCTTCCTTCACTACCCCGAGCTTCCTACAGCCCACACCCGAGCTCCCCTCACCACCGTGACCACGAGCACCTCGCCTCCGTCACCTCCAGTTCCTCAACCATCACTCCCTCCTCCCCCCTCCTACACGACTCCACCCTCGACCCGAGCCCCTGCCAAGCCCCTACTCACTTCACCGCTCACTGCACCCGTGCTCGGCCACCCACGCCCCGACGCCAGCGAGCTCCTCATCGTCATCGTCGTCATCATCATCATCGTCGTCGTCCTCAGTCCTCATCATCATCACCCTCAGCTCTCTATGTCTCTCTCTCTCTAAACCTCTCCCCCTCTCTGTCTCCCTCTCTCGTCATCTCTTTCTTACTCTCTCTCTCATTCTGCCTCACTCTCTCTCTGCAATTTCCTCTCTCTCCCTCTCTAAACCCTCACTCTCTCAGCTCTCTCTTTCTCACTCTCTCTCTGCAATTTCCTCTCTCTCCCTCTCTAAACCCTCACTCTCTCAGCTCTCTCTTTCTCACTCTCACTCTGCAATTTCCTCTCTCTCTCCCTCTCTAAATCTAACTCACTCTCTCACACCGTGTCTAACTCTAACTCTCTCTCTCCTTCTCTCAACCGACCACCCCACAGCCATTGCACCAGAGCCAAGCGTCACAGCCGAGCCCGACCACCAAACTGCGAGCCGTCGTGCCGAGACTCGTGTCCGAGCCAAGACAGGTGCCGAGCCGCGCGTGTGTCGCGCGTTCGTGACGTCACAGCCACCGTACATCGTCTAGACGCCTCCAGGCAAGTTCTTACTTGCTTTCATGCTATTCCGTATATATTACAAATTAGAATCGTAGATATATTCCATGTTTGCTTGATGTTATATATTGTCACAAAACCGTTCGATGCTTGTTCCCATAGAAAATCATTATTTTATTTGACGGAACTGGACATATTATATGGGCCCTTGTTGAGATGATTAACGTGTGCAAATTTCATTAGAAAATACGACTGTTAACAGTTAAAATGACTACCCCCAAGTTTGATCGTAAAACTGAAATTCTGTTGCACCTGAAAATAGTTAAATTCATCATAAATCATATACATATTAGATTGGTGTGTTCGAGGGCTCAAATTGAAGCTAACTCGACGTAATTTAATCCTATACCAGTTTCCAGACATTTCGGTATTTAAACTGTGATGATATTCGGTTCGGAGTGCGGCTCTGGACTGCAGTCCAGAGTGACTCCAGTCCTTGCTTGCTGTTTCGTATTGGATACCATAGAATTTCCTTAACTTGTAAGTCTCGGAACTCCGCTGTTTATTATAGATAAATCTGTTAGCTAGACAACACAATTAGTTTCATCCTGTTTCGTTATTATTTACTATTTAATCTGTAATTTAGAAGATCGGGACACATAACAGTCCCAACAGAATCAGAATTGACATGTTGATATTAAACAGATTATAACTCCTAACGAACAGACGCGATTGAAGATCCGTCTGTTGTGTTGAAAACTTTACTGAAAACCCTAGAATTCATCTAACTGTAGCGTCGCTAAATTATGATCCCAACTGGGGTTAAAATGCGTTGCGAAATGGATTCCTGATTCTGAAATTGGATTTCCAGCCGCGTGCGCTTAGAATGAAACAGTTATAACTAATGATCCTGAAACCCGTTTGACCTGAAAAAAAATTCTAAGGATAGATAGCTGAACATATTAAATACTACATGTTTATCATTTCGCTAAATTATATACATATGTTTCATGATAAATTGTGCAAGTGATAGACTGCTGTTTTTATAATACCTTAGTTGTGCTTCTTATACTGTTCATGCATCATATCATACCTATATCATTGTAGTGATAACCTAGTGACATCGTGCATTTACCCAGTGTTAGATTTTAGTGTTGATTGCGGCAAGTACGTCAGTGTTCGTGTATTCGTGATTAAGTGAAAGTGATACGTACTTGTGCAAAATCAGTGTCCCTTTTATTCTATTGCATTGTCGACGTCTGTGGGATGCGTGTACGTGTGACTATAAGTGGTATGGGACACTTATGGAAGCACTTGCACGGATGTCATAGATAAGGCATCCGACACTGCCATTTATCTTAGGTATTAGTCGGGACGTGCTTGATGGAGGTCCAGCCTCCAGTTCTCGTGCAGACTTGTCACGGATCGATTAGTATTTAGGGTTGTGGTTAGCGTTTGATGTAGACCTCGAGGTGTGGCTTAGTTCAAGTGTGAATTCAACAGAATCTCGGGAGTCCCATGCCGGCTTATATATTTAGGGAGTTATATGGAGATTTACAGGGTATGTGCTATAGACACCGTGATACATTCGTTACATGTTGGGCCCGTGGTCCCTTGCCCTTGGGTTCTACCCTTGGGTGGAGGACACTCGCGAGTGGTTGACTCTCACACTTGGACTGACGATAGGCTTATTGACCTGTGCAGTGAGACTTAGAGACTGATAGAGTTACTGTCATTTACATTCCTTATATACTGTGTTGACATACATGCCACATCGTTATACTGTTTTACTGCTCCGCTGCATTTATCCCCGCTCATTTATATTCATGCTGTTATTGATTTACTGTTATTCATATCCATTACCACTGTTAGAACTGTACTTGATTATATACATTATATTGCTATTGTGTCGCTCTGACGACCTGAGTATGCATGCTCAGTGTGAGGAGAAGATTTAGCTTGGACCAGATCTAGACGTGCATCACAGACTTCTTGACTTGCCTTCCCGATTTATATTCATTTGTTCCACTTCAGGTCAGTCTTTATATTGTTTCCTTCAGTTACTGCATTTCTCATTACCTGCGCATCGTTTACTGTTTACCATGATAAACTAGAAGCCGAAGTGTGACTACGGCAGGACATTTTCTTGACCGTAGGAGCATGGCTGGCCTTGCCTACCCCTCGTATTCCGTATTTTGGGAAGCGGGGCGTGACATGGTTTAGTTGGTATCAGAGCCCAGGTTTTGCATAGATTGAGATTGCAGTTTTCCGTGCAGAGTTTGGCAATCTAAGACATCACTCAGTCTAGATTGTAAACTTGTCATTCTTGATCCATATTCACATCGTGTGTTCAGCTATCCATTCACTATGGTTTCGGATGACTTGACAAGGGTACGTGGTGGCAATTGCACTACCGTACTCTATTCAAGTGACTTAAAGTGATACTGTTGATTCCCCACTTGTAATGATATTCATCATCTCTGATATTCTTGAATCCTTGTTCTATCCATATTATATTTTGATTCATTTAGCTTGTGACTTATATCATCCTCAAATTGCTGTTTCAGGATCATGTCTTCCAACGACTCTTCATCTTTGTCCGCTCCCCAGAATCAGACTGTTGAGATCCTTAGTGTACTACACGGTTTAAAGGAAGCCCAGGAGCGAACAAACGACCTATTAGCTGAAGGGCTGAGAAGACAAGTGAGTCAGACCCCAGCGGGAGTCTCCTATCATACAGGGATCTCTATTGGACGAGGAAAAGGGAAGAAGATGAAACGCCAATTTGTTTCCCCGCAACAGAAGTACCAGAAGAACCCCTGCTGTGGATATTGTAAGAGGCCAGGACACCTTCAGAGGGATTGTCGCCGTGCTCAATGGAAATGTCTGATATGCGGTTCCGACAAATATCTCATCAACGGATGCCCAGAAAGGAAAGAACTGCAAGGGAGAAACTCGTCCACACTCCCCACTTCTGCCAAGTGAGGATTGCCGCGTAGTTCGGACTTCGACGATAAGGCGGATCAAACGCAGGATTCAACTCACGCGACGAGAATGCAATGTTATAGTAGTCGAAGAATAATTTTCATGTTATCTACTTTCAGTAATAATAATGTTGTCATCCTTTATGAATATTTCTTTCTGCTTGAAATCCTGTATCCTTTGAACTTTTAGTTGAATGCAATGAAATTTGAATCATAATATATGTATTATTCTCATGCTTTCTCTATGTCACATTCTATTCCTTATCACAGTACTTTCATTCTGATCTTTCAGTTCCTGCAACCGCACATTTTTCCTATATTTTGTACCCTGAGTTTTCCTTGATGTATTCCACTGTCTAATCATGACTTCTCTTTTCAGGCCATGGCCCACCCTGGAGCAGCGCCGCATCTAGACGAGGATGCACAGTCATGCGTTTCCTTAGATCACACACTGACGAGTTCCGATGATGAAGTCTATGGTCCCCAAGTCAACTTCGAAAACAATGATTCAGGGGACGAAGGAGCAGCCGTCCCAGTGTTCGACATGATAGCTGATTCTGATGAAGAGGGAGAAGATCCCGAAGAGAACCCTGTAGAGGAAGACCAGATAGAAGAAGATCCCGATGAGAACCCGGTAGAAGAAAATTTCGTTGAGGAAAATCACGTGGAAGAAAATCCAGAAGAAGAGAATCAGATGGAGTCGGACCTCGATGAAGAAGCACCATCCGAGGAAGAAGGACCAGAAGATCAGGACCCCCCTGTGGAAGAACTCCCAATGGCGGCCCCCGCAAGGCGCTATGGAAATGGACGTCGCTACCTGAGCGCACGAGCCTACCGCAACCTGCTGAATCTCCACAACCGCGACTGACGGAACTTCTCTTGATGTTGTCTTTCTGGCCAAATAAAATATGTATAGTTTAGAGCCACTTATCGTTCTTGAAAATGTCTTGTTTCGAATTTTCTTGAATAAAATAAATCTTCTGAGTTTGTAAACCTCTTGATTATTGGTTCGCTTAATACTTGTTTGTTGCCCATATCCATTTATTTTCTGCTGAGATCCCTGACCGTCTACCCCTACTCATGGTATAGTTTTCACCCCGATTCGACTAGGAGGTACCACACCCTGATCCTTTGAAATGAGCCACTATTCATCCTTCGTCTGTACCATGTTTGAGATCCTTTTGGGAGGAGGACCTTCCTTGGGAATTATCGAGTTCATTAGCTTTTCAACTTCTCGATTCATGGGATTTAACGATCGTTAGTCTCCCCCTATCTTTTTACCTTGTAGTTCTTTCGTTGTTCATCCTTACTTCCTGTGCTGACCCAATCCCAATCTCCTTGATTTTCAACCTAAAGCCGCCACCCACCGACCTTTGAATGATTCACACTTCCTTGTAGTCATAACCTAACTAGCCTGTGCAATTTTGTGTTCTTTTTATTACCCTAAGTATATATAGGGACTGTGTTATTCGAAAATTTAGCTTTCATTATTTTGGTTTGAGTTACTGATTACTCCGTTTTTGTATTTTCAGTACAACTATTATTATTTTCATTTTCAGTAGCGCAACCTTACACCGTGCATACTTTTGGTCCATATTTCTTAATTTCACTATACAAGTTTTCTAAATTATTTTTCCTATTCTATCGATATCTTTACTAAAATGTGTTAGCTTACCGACTAGTTTTCACTGCTTTATTGTCGTCAATTTATTTTGAGGATCTGTGCCTATGATTACTATTATAAGTGGTTGAACCTTATATTTATTAATTCTGTTTGCTATTATGATGCGCACACTTTTGGTTCGACGTTTACCGAGCACACTTTGATTAATATTATTCGTTAATTGTTACCTATATTCTTGTATATTTTGTAGTTGCCCTTATAGTATTCCTGTATTATGCCTTTAGACCTAACTTTCGTATGTGGTCTTTCTATATATATATGTACCTTCAAAACCTTATCTACCCATTTTTTTTTAATAAATCAACATGTATTAGTTTTCGATATGATGACTCTTCGCCTATTATCTATAGCTAGTTGTTTCTTTTAAATTTCGAGGACGAAATTTTTGTAAGGGTGGTATGATGTGATACCCAGCCCCTCTTTATACCAAAATCTGACTTTTGTTGTTTTATAATTTATTTCATTTTATTTTATAATTTTATTTATTTATAATTTTGCTTATCTCATTTATAATTTTGCAAACCCTAAACCTAACTAGAATTTCCTTTCCCTAATATTTAAATTTACTCAGCCCACTCAATTTTGTTTTCCTAAATTAAATTCCAGTCCGAGTCACTTAACTATTCCCTTATTAAACTTCTGATTTCCTCGGCCCATTTCCTTTTAGATTTCCATTAAAAATTTCCTAAAAACCCCGGCCCTTTCATTCTATTTTCTTTTGTTTTTCCGCCCAACTCTTTCCAGCCCAGCCCCATTCTTTTCTTTGTCTTTTTTTATTATTATTTGATTTCTATACAGGCCCAGCCCACTCCATTTATTCCCAAATATTTTCTTTATTTCTTCCCTGGCCCAGCCCATGGCCCACGCCCGATCACTGTGTATCTTCCAACGGCTCTCTCCTCTCATTCCCGCTCGCGATTCCCTTCTCGCGCGATTCACTCCCGCCGCCTCCGCCCTCGCTCACGCTGCCGTTACACCCACGACTCGCGCCTGCTCCATCATAGCTCGCCTCTCTCTCTTCCATCACACTCTCATCTCATTCCTCTCCCTCTCTGTTTCTCATTCTCCCCCTTCCTTCACTACCCCGAGCTTCCTACAGCCCACACCCGAGCTCCCCTCACCACCGTGACCACGAGCACCTCGCCTCCGTCACCTCCAGTTCCTCAACCATCACTCCCTCCTCCCCCCTCCTACACGACTCCACCCTCGACCCGAGCCCCTGCCAAGCCCCTACTCACTTCACCGCTCACTGCACCCGTGCTCGGCCACCCACGCCCCGACGCCAGCGAGCTCCTCGTCGTCATCGTCGTCATCATCATCATCGTCGTCGTCCTCAGTCCTCATCATCATCACCCTCAGCTCTCTATGTCTCTCTCTCTCTAAACCTCTCCCCCTCTCTGTCTCCCTCTCTCGTCATCTCTTTCTTACTCTCTCTCTCATTCTGCCTCACTCTCTCTCTGCAATTTCCTCTCTCTCCCTCTCTAAACCCTCACTCTCTCAGCTCTCTCTTTCTCACTCGCTCTCTGCAATTTCCTCTCTCTCCCTCTCTAAACCCTCACTCTCTCAGCTCTCTCTTTCTCACTCTCACTCTGCAATTTCCTCTCTCTCTCCCTCTCTAAATCTAACTCACTCTCTCTCACTGTGTCTAACTCTAACTCTCTCTCTCCTTCTCTCAACCGACCACCCCACAGCCATTGCACCAGAGCCAAGCGTCACAGCCGAGCCCGACCACCAAACTGCGAGCTGTCGTGCCGAGACTCGTGTCCGAGCCAAGACAGGTGCCGAGCCGCGCGTGTGTCGCGCGTTCGTGACGTCACAGCCACCGTACATCGTCTAGACGCCTCCAGGCAAGTTCTTACTTGCTTTCATGCTATTCCGTATATATTACAAATTAGAATCGTAGATATATTCCATGTTTGCTTGATGTTATATATTGTCACAAAACCGTTCGATACTTGTTCCCATAGAAAATCATTATTGTATTTGACGGAACTGGACATATTATATGGGCCCTTGTTGAGATGATTAACGTGTGCAAATTTCATTAGAAAATACGACTGTTAACAGTTAAAATGACTACCCCCAAGTTTGATCGTAAAACTGAAATTCTGTTGCACCTGAAAATAGTTAAATTCATCATAAATCATATACATATTAGATTGGTGCGTTCGAGGGCTCAAATTGAAGCTAACTCGACGAACTTTAATCCTATACCAGTTTCCAGACATTTCGGTATTTAAACTGTGATGATATTCGGTTCGGAGTGCGGCTCTGGACTGCAGTCCAGAGTGACTCCAGTCCTTGCTTGCTGTTTCGTATTGGATACCATAGAATTTCCTTAACTTGTAAGTCGCGGAACTCCGCTGTTTATTATAGATAAATCTGTTAGCTAGACAACACAATTAGTTTCATCCTGTTTCGTTATTATTTACTATTTAATCTGTAATTTAGAAGATCGGGACACATAACAGTCCCAACAGAATCAGAATTGACATGTTGATATTAAACAGATTATAACTCCTAACGAACAGACGCGATTGAAGATCCGTCTGTTGCGTTGAAAACTTTACTGAAAACCCTAGAATTCATCTAACTTTAGCGTCGCTAAATTATGATCCCAACTGGGGTTAAAATGCGTTGCGAAATGGATTCCTGATTCTGAAATTGGATTTCCAGCCGCGTGCGCTTAGAATGAAACAGTTATAACTAATGATCCTGAAACCCGTTTGACCTGAAACAAAATTCTAAGGATAGATAGCTGAACATATTAAATACTACCTGTTTATCATTTCGCTAAATTATATACATATGTTTCATGATAAATTGTGCAAGTGATAGACTGCTGTTTTTATAATACCTTAGTTGTGCTTCTTATACTGTTCATGCATCATATCATACCTATATCATTGTAGTGATAACCTAGTGACATCGTGCATTTACCCAGTGTTAGATTTTAGTGTTGATTGCGGCAAGTACGTCAGTGTTCGTGTATTCGTGATTAAGTGAAAGTGATACGTACTTGTGCAAAATCAGTGTCCCTTTTATTCTATTGCATTGTCGACGTCTGTGGGATGCGTGTACGTGTGACTATAAGTGGTATGGGACACTTATGGAAGCGCTTGCACGGATGTCATAGATAAGGCATCCGACACTGCCATTTATCTTAGGTATTAGTCGGGACGTGCTTGATGGAGGTCCAGCCTCCAGTTCTCGTGCAGACTTGTCACGGATCGATTAGTATTTAGGGTTGTGGTTAGCGTTTGATGTAGACCTCGGGGTGTGGGGTAGTTTAAGTGTGAATTCAACAGAATCTCGGGAGTCCCATGCCGGCTTATATATTTAGGGAGTTATATGGAGATTTACAGGGTATGTGCTATAGACACCGTGATACATTCGTTACATGTTGGGCCCGTGGTCCCTTGCCCTTGGGTTCTACCCTTGGGTGGAGGACACTCGCGAGTGGTTGACTCTCACACTTGGACTGACGATAGGCTTATTGACCTGTGCAGTGAGACTTAGAGACTGATAGGGTTACTGTCATTTACATTCCTTATATACTGTGTCGACATACATGCCACATCGTTATACTGTTTTACTGCTCCGCTGCATTTATCCCCGCTCATTTATATTCATGCTGTTATTGATTTACTGTTATTCATATCCATTACCACTGTTAGAACTGTACTTGATTATATACATTATATTGCTATTGTGTCGCTCTGACGACCTGAGTATGCATGCTCAGTGTGAGGAGAAGATTTAGCTTGGACCAGATCTAGACGTGCATCACAGACTTCTTGACTTGCCTTCCCGATTTATATTCATTTGTTCCACTTCAGGTCAGTCTTTATATTGTTTCCTTCAGTTACTGCATTTCTCATTACCTGCGCATCGTTTACTGTTTACCATGATAAACTAGAAGCCGAAGTGTGACTACGGCAGGACATTTTCTTGACCGTAGGAGCATGGCTGGCCTTGCCTACCCCTCGTATTCCGTATTTTGGGAAGCGGGGCGTGACATCTAGTAAACCCATGTTTTACAATATGAAGCTCTGCCAATTCTACCTTCTGCCAGTACTTATTGTCACATCTATCGCACGGACAGAGAATCTTCTCTATTATGATCTTATTATGTGCGCGTGCAAATTCAAGGAAAGCAGCAACTCCTGCGACAAACTTAGGTTGCATACGTTGTTTCCAATCCACATACATCCAGTCCTTAACTCTGACGTACTCATGAGCCATGTTAGACTGTATAACATATAAATTGTAGGTTATGCTTACTATATTGAGAAATATAAGAACGGGATAGTTACTGACAAAGGAGAAAATCCGTGTATATGCTTTGTGTGTGCGTTTGTCGTTGAAAAGAATAAATTATCGCACGTATGTTAACCGATAGACGGGGACTAAGTGGCGCTTTTAGTTTCATATATGAGTATCGATGGGAATATGAAGGTTTCATATTATCATATATTGGTTTTAACTTGAACATCTCGAATCGCTCTCTAATTATGCGTTTGTTGTGTATTCTTGTTGTATGTGTGTGTTCCGGCTGTCAGGGGTAGGCTTCTATCCCATTAAGAATGTATAGAGCGAACACCCATCACTTGTGCTTTCAACCGTTTCGAGTAAATTTCGGCGACACCCCCCCCGCTGTTCTCCGAGTACACTGTAATAGAATAGATAATCATTTCAAAGCTGTGAAACAACGTTGAAATGAACATCTAATCTATCTTTGTACACGGAGAACCAGCGGAAAGGTACCGACGAAATATCTCGAAACGGATGAAAACATAAATGAATGAAGGCGTTTGCATTATACATTCTTAACTTGTCCACACGGGACAAATGTATGGGTTACCATACGATTGAATTTTCTCGTCGTGTAGACTATACGACGGTTGTTAGTATCGAACTATATTATCCGATATTTAACAACCTTCGTATAGTTCTAGGTCACGACGAGCATCGCACGTATGCTAACCGATAGACGGGGACTAAGTGGCGCTTTTAGTTTCATATATGAGTATCGATGAGAATATGAAGGTTTCATATTATCATATAGTGGTTTTAACCCGAACATCTCGAATCGCTCTCTAATTATGCGTTTGTTGTGTATTCTTGTTGTATGTGTGTGTTCCGGCTGTTGGGGGTAGGCTTCTATCCCATTAAGAATGTATAGAGCGAACACACATCACTTGTGCTTTCAACCGTTTCGAGTAAATTTCGGCAGCAGCATCCCCCCCTCGCTGTTCTCCGAGTACACTGTAATAGAATAGATAATCATTTCAAAGTTGTGAAACAACGTTGAAATGAACATCTAATCTATCTTTGTACACGGAGAACCAGCGGAAAGGTACCGACGAAAAATCTCGAAACGGATGAAAACAAAAGTGAATGAAGGCGTTAGCTTTATACATTCTTAACTTGTCCACACGGGACAAATCTATGGGTTACCATACGATTGAATTTTCTCGTCGCGTAGACTATACGACGGTTGTTAGTATCGAGCTATACCGTCCGATATTTAACAAATTTCGTATAGTTCTATGTCACGACGACCATCGCACGTATGTTAACCGATAGACGGGAACTAAGTGGCGCTTTTAGTTTCATATATGAGTATCGATGAGAATACGAAGGTTTCATATTATCATCGAGTATCATATATTGGTTTTAACCTGAACATCTCGAATCGCTCTCTAATTATGTGTTTGTTGTGCATTCGTGTTTTATGTGTAACATGATTTTAAACTATTGAGATCAAGATTTGAGAAATTTTATCCGTAGCCGTTAACATGATAACAATCATCTCTTCTTATCAGTCCATATCTGAATTCTAAAGGGCAGTATATTTGCTATTAAAAGATCATGTTCAACTCTAAAGCAAGGGAAAAACAGAGGAATATAGATCTATTAAAGTCAAGCCATAAAGCTAATCACATATTTACAACATTGCAAATACATTAACGCAAAACATAGTTATGATACTTCAAAAGAATCAATTATCAAGGATGAAGAGAGCTTGTGATAAAGCAATCAAATTTAGCTTTTGCATTAAAATGGTTTATGATAAAACTTTTGAGATCCTTCAAGAAAGTTATGGCACTGTGAGGTTCCATAACTTATCATAACCAATCGCAAATTTTCTTGGTTCTTTACTGGTATAAGACTTGTACTTCTATGAGGCGGAGTAAATAAATTTGTCGAGAGCTCGTGGTGCATGTGTAATGATAGAATCCAACAAAAATTATTCTCATGTACTAATAATAGCATCCCAATTGCAACTTTTTTATTCAATAAGATAACACATTTACAAGAGTGCATCATTTACATTATGTTTTACTCCCTCCAGGGCCACCAAAATATACGGTATCTATAGGATGACTATTGTCAATGGAGTAACAGTCGGGGTCTAACTTGGCCAATTTGAAAATCATTATCTCGTTGTTTATATAGATTACCGCTATTGTTTGTAAATCGTATATTGCTTATATATGCTAAGCCTCCCGCTGCAAAACGGCCGCTCTCCATTGGCGAACTCAGTTCACCATTGTTAAAGCTCACTACTCCAATATTGATACGGGTTAATCTCTTGAAGAGAGTTTTTGGCGAATATCCCTAACCCTAACCGAACCCTACCTCCAGCCCCAGTCCAGCCCCAGCCCTAGCCCAACCGAGCCCCAGCCCCAGCCCCAGCCCAGCCCTAACCCCAGCCCAGCCCCAACCCCAAACCCCAACCCCAACCAAACCCTAGCCCCAGCCCAGCCTCAGCCCCAACCCCAACCCCAACCGAACCCCATAACCTAACCCTAACCCTAACCCTAATCGAACCCGATCGATGCCGACGCCGACGCCGACGCCGATGCCCTCAACCCTACCCGAACCTGGCCTGAACCCTAGAGTACAACGTCAAAATTAAAAATTATTTCAGATTTACTTACAACCGTGCGCGCGGTGGAGGAGACGGTAGAAATTGGTGGTCGCCGACGATCGGCGAAGGTGGTGACGAGGCGCGGGAAGTCGACGAAGGTGTGGGGAAGATCGACGAAGCTGGCGCAGGCTCGCGAGCGCGGTGGCGACGAAGCTCGGGAACGGGCGACGAGAGCCGCGGGAGTGATTTAGAGAAATTTGGGAACGATGAATATAATTTTTCTGTGCTTTTATTTTATTAATAACCTATGTTGATGCCCCTACGGACATAACCGTAGGTCCCTGGCTTGCTGCTCCGTAGGGCCAAAGAAAAAATTAGAACGTAGGGCACCGTAGGGACAACGAGTTGTCCCTACGGATTTATCCGTAGGGACAATAAATATTTGTCCCTACGGATTTCTGAGTCCGTAGAGGTAACCCCATATTATAGTAGTGCTTACAGCAAATAGGTGACCAAACAACCACCGACGCTACAGAAACATATCTACAATAGTATAAGCGTGTCACTGTAAGATATCTTTCTGCTCCCCCTAACGACTTTCCAAACATCCGGCAGTACGGGCCTAGAGGCCACGTGGAACGAGAAATGGTAAGTTAAATTCTTTAAATTATATTACTTTTTAACATCCGGCGGTATGAGTCAATAATTATATCTTATTTTTAATGTAACGACAGGCTCGTGGGTTGCATCATATACAATCATTGATACATGATCCATATCCGACTGATACTGGTCCAGATACTCAGGCTTTATTTTCTACTGTAGACTCATATATTGGTGGTATATTCAGTTCATATAATATACTTCCGCATTTATCGCCATCGATAGAGCAGCAGCATGAGTCGGTACCAGAGCCGCAGCATGAGCCGACACCAGAGCAGCAGTATGAGCCGGAACCAGAGCCGCAACATCAGGGAGATCCAGAGCAGCGAGATTAGAGGTTCGGAACACCATACTGTCAGCAGCAACCTTGGCATATTGAACAAGCACAACAACCGGAGCAATAACAGTTTTGGGGGACAGATTTTGCGCAATAACAGCAGTCTTGGGGGTCAGGTTTTGCGCAACAACAACAGTCTTGGGGAACAGGTTTTGCGCAGTCATGGGGGCCAGGTTTTGTGCAACAGCAGCAGCATGAAACCAGAACAGGTTCTTCGCTACAACAGCCTAGTTGGGATACGGATTTTTCGTCCTACATACAGTTGTTGGGAGGTAGCACATATCCGACACATGTCCCACATTTAGGAATTGCGGAACAATAGCCTGTCCAAGACGATACTGAAGACGAAACAGAAGAGCAAACGCCGCCGCCGCTGCCATATACCCAAGAAACGGGAGGGTCGTCCAGTCATCCCAAGAGGCATAGGCTTATGTCAAGCCTTCTCAGATTGGGAAAGGCAAAGGGAAAGCGATAATTGTATACTTTTACAAATAGATGTCTAATTGTATTATAATTTTTACGGATTCATCTTGTTAATGGAGTGTATACAAGATTCATTTTTATAGTAATTCTATATAAACTGTAATGACAATTGTCGGCCGTCCTTAACAAAAAAAACAATCTTATTATTTATTTAGATTTTTTGTTATTTATTCAGATTTTTAAAACGATATTTTTAAAATTCAATTTTTAATTTTTTTAAAAATAATATATGGCGGGTTCCTAGAACCCGCCCCCACCCTCTTTTAGAAGAGGTCGGGTTCCTTTATAAAGGAGAGGGCGGGTTTTAGGAACCTGCCCTCTTCTTTAATAGGGTGGGGGCGGGTTCTATTAACCCGCTCTCTGACGTGGGTAGGGGTAGAAACCGCCTACTTTGCTAAATATAAAATAAATGATATTATTTTAATATTATAACACCCTAATTCGGAAAAAAAAAAACCCTATTTATTGTTATTTTGCTACAATGGTAGTATAATGAACCCAATAGAATGAGAATTTTTATTACACCTAAATGAAAAACAAAATATTAAATTTCACATTAAACCTAAATATAAATAGGTTTTTTTTTATATAGGCCTCCTAAAATATTGGTATTTTGAAAAACACCACCTAAAACTTCATATTCCTAAATACACCCCTAAAACTCTTAATTAAACTAAATTGGCCCTTATACTTAATTATCATCCCTAATATCTTTAAAAATCTCCGTTAAAAAGCTAAAATGGTAACTTGAAGATAAAAGTTTGGAAGAGTAAAACTAATGAGTTTTGCACAAAAAATGAAAAGAGATGAGCGTTTTGATGTTGCATAGGATTTTTTCTCTCACAATTAATCCAATTATTAATCTTAATTAACTTAAGTAAATGGGTATTTTTAGTTAACATAAAGGTTTTAGGAGGTGTATTTAAAAATATAAAGTTTTAGAAGGTGTTTTTCAAAATTTCCGTGCACATTGCTCATGCTAAAAACTAGCTTTATTAACTAAATCTGACGAAGCTGCTAATCTAAATAAAGAGGGAAAGTTTTAAAAAAATGTTTTTCCAAAATTTTGAAAAATTAAACATGCAATTGAATTGTTACCATGAGCTGAAGAGTAATTTGTAATTTAATTTTTAATTAGGCCCACCGACAACTCAAGATCCCCCACGCAAAATTAATCATAAAACGCCAAAAAGAATAATAAATTGACCTCAATCAAAATAAATATACCCTAAACAAAGCGACAGATCTAAAATTTATTACTCCACTACCATACGATTCCCATAAAGCCCCCAAACAAACGCATAATTAGAAAACAGCCCGTTAACCAACAGCCGTGGTGATCGTTATCAAAATTCCCTTCACAAAATCAATCATAAAATGCCGAAAAAAGATTTACTTCAATCAAAATAAATAAACCCTAAAAGCGATCCAACATAATCCTTGCTCTGATGAATTCAAGCCTTCCGGTTTCTATCACAAAAATCATCTTCCCGTTCTCAATTTTTTATGCTCCACTACGAGCGTCAGTGCATTTCTTTGCTCAATCATTCATTCGATAAACAACATACGCGACAAACCTAAAATTTACTACAACATTATCGTACACATTATTTCCCAAACAAACCCTAAATTACGAAACCGCCCTTCTACCGGCGGCCGCCGCCGTTGTCGGCAACCAACTGGCTTTGCGCGAGCAGCGACTTATAAATCTGAACGATCATTTTCTCATCATACTCCTTCACCTGCGGGCCCCGCCCGAACCCGTTAACGCCATGCCCGTACCCGAACCCGCCAGCGACCGCGCCCGAGTTCGCGAACCCCACCATCATCCGCACGTACCCGTCTCGGATCCGGGACAGGATCCGCTTCGGCGAGAACCGCATCCGCGTGAAAAGCTTCAGCCTCGGCGACATCCTGATGCGCCAAAACCTGCGCCTTTTCCCGCCGCCGAGCTCGATCCGGCTCCGCCGAGGCCGGCGGTGGCCGGAATTGCTGTCGACGCGCTCGTAGGCGCGGCGCTTCCAGTAGCTCTTCAGGCCCCCCTCGAAATTTTCCATTTTTTGGAGGGTTTTTTTTTTTTGCTTTCTTTGGGGATTTGAGAAATGGGTTGAGGATTTTTAGAAGAGATAGAGTGAGCGTTGAAGCGACAGAAGCGCGAGGAAAAGCGTGGGATTGTGTCCTTTCTATTAATTTGGGGGGTGTGGGTGGAGGGGGTGAGGTTACCGTTCAACTTTCGGAAGATGAATTAAATTTGTAGGGGGTGGTGGTTGCTTGATTTGTGAGTGTACTAAAAGCCTAAAAGGTATTTTGTGTTGATTTTGGGTTTTCATAGGTTGTGACCTTAAACGTGGTGAAAAGTTTTTGGGATATCTTCGGAGATAAACTTTTGACATGGAAATAAATTTATTAATCTAATATCTCTATGTATGGGAACTCTACTATTTTAACCGGAACCTTGAAAGGGCCTTAATTACTCGATTAACATCAAAACAAAAGGTTACAACCGAGCAGGGTAAAAATTGCGCAGTTTCCATGTTCCGCATCATCGCTCAATTACGAATTTCTCAAGTTCAAAGGATCCGTTAAGCGGTAAAATCCAAGCTTTAAACAGGCTGATTTGGAAAGGAATCATTCTCAAAATATACGTGCATGCAGTTAATTAAATGGGTTGCTAGCACAAAACACCCGTGTACTTTACAGCGGCCGGCTCTTATACCCTTGGAGTAATATATTGACACAAACACCCTTTATGCTCTTCGATCAGAACTCTAAAAGTGGTCTTAAATGCTCAAAATCAATTCTAAATAAGTCAAGTGAATTTTCGATTTCGATTTAAAACTTTTTTATGTTGTTTAGACTGAATTTGAGCATATCTTTAAGGTTTCATCGATAAGCAGAGGGGTTGTTTATGCCAATAAATTGCTCGAGGGGCTATAAGTGGGACACCGGGTAAACTACATGGATGCATCACCTGTCCAAAATAGTAGTAACTATTCTATCTCTACTATTATAACTAAAACTCAAGGAACTCCAGTGTGGCAATTTGTCATTATTTTAAGGACCTAAAATATGTTAAATTTCTACATTTTTCTAAATGCTAAAGTTTTCCACACATCTCTTTCGCTCTCTGTGTTCGTGTGTGTGTGTGTGTGTGTGTGGGGAAAGTGTCTATGCAACTTGAAACTTGAGAAAAAATAACTTCACATGCCCCATTAGTAATTTATGCCCATTCATTCACATTATTTTCCTTTCTTAATTTGCATGTGCACAGCACGCACATAAATTCAAATTATTATAATTAGAATTCAAGTGGTACAATGTACTCTCATATTTCGAAAAATATAATTACCAAAAAAGAGAGAAAATTATATCATTTTCTAAAAATATAAAAATCCATCTCATAAACCACGCACCCCCCACCACCCAACACACGTACACCCCAGAAAAAAATTGAAATAAATGATGTCGGATCTTGAGAGTTAATTTGAAATTTTTTAACATAGCCCTCTAAATATTTGATATTCTTATACATGTTCCATGCCGAAACCTCTTTAGCAAAAGTTATCGCCACTATATATTTGTAAAAGCACCCGGATTCCTTCAACGATATCAAGTTCATTACGTTAAAAGTTTTTCGTCAAAAACCAGTCGTAGCCCTTCGTCATTTCTTATAAGTACTATTTAGTATCCGTGCTGTGTTTGTTGGCATCCGTCGAGGCATAGTGTAGGTAGCTGAATAATACTTATCTGTAGCATGGATATACATTAATTTATGAAAGTCGAGCAGTCTTGTTGGCATCCGTCAAGGACGAGTACGGATGGGTCTAAATTAATCAGGACAATGACGGGTAGAACTTGACTTGCGCTTTATGATTTGTTGGCATCCGCCAAGATCATAAGACGCTTGGGGCAAAAATCACATCGGGAATTTCAAACATACAGAAAACTTGCCAGGCATGCGCATACCTTCTGCAGTGTGGTGACTTGAGTGTCTTCCATCAAGTTATCATGCGATGATAGTTGGATCCCGATTCTCACTGATGAGTAGATACTACTCCTTGGATGATTTTAGATGATCCTGACTAATTCTCCTTTTGGATTTGGAGGAGAATTCGAGGAAACAGCGGGAGACATCCTGATTAGATAAATTGATTAACCAATCTAATTTAGGTTAGAGTGCACGCTGAGTGTTTCTTTTCTCTCTCTCTCTCTTTAGCAGCGACCATGACCCGACCTAAACTAAAACTCATGAACCAAGATAACCAAATCTTCTTAAAACACTTTGGCTTTTGGATTGTCAGAGTCGCATAACTCATTGCCGCTCCTACTTTTTCTTTGCATTTCTCCTGAACATTCCGTATCACTACGAAAATCCACATTTATTGGATACGCCATCGTATAGTTACATACAAACTCGGAAGAACTTGTTCCAGTCCGAGGATGGTTTCCGGTTCAGGAGAAATCGAATAGGATTATTCGGGTTATCTTTTATCTTTACCTTCTCTCATGTTACGAGAGCTTCTAGGATTAGGAAGGTACACCTATTTCGCTTATTGGATAATCTTCTTCCAAAGTATAGGCAGGTGCCGAAAGGTAGGGAAGGAAGAAAATCATTTAGCCTAAGGGTGGTGTATAGAAGGTAATAAGTAAAGACAAATAAAGAGATTAGAATGAGAGCAAAGGAAATTGTGACTGCTATCATTCACGACGAAGCCGCGTATATCTCTGCCACTCCTATCTCGCCTTTGCATTTCTCCGGAACACTCCGTATCACTGCGAAAATTCACATTTATTGGATATGCCATCGTATAGTTACATACGAACTCGAATGAACTTGTTTCAGTTCGAGAATGGTTTTCGGTTCTCGAGAAATTGAATATGATTTTTCGGTTATCTTTTCTCTTTACCTTCTCTCAGGTTGCGAGAGCTCCTAATATTAGGAGAGTATACTTATTAAGCTTATTGGATAGTCTTCTTTCAAACCATAAGCAGGTGCCGAAAGGTAGGGAAGGAAGAAAACCATTTAAGCTAAGTAAAGTATACAGAAGGTAATACGTAAAGACATATAAAGGGATTTGAGTGAGGGCAAGGAAATATACGGTTACTGTCACGAATCTGATTAGTGAAAGAGGAATTACTAGGAATAACCCTTCGAAACATTTTTCATGTTTCAGTTTTACTGTGCGGTGTTAATTGAAAACTGTTTTCCCAATTAGATTCTGACTCCAGGGTATGTATTTACCAGATTTGATTCTCATATCTGTATGGCATTACGGATGCTGAGTGAGAGTAAGATATTGGGAATTGGGTGATTGTATCCTCATTATATCAGAATTCTTTTTAATTGGTGATATTTGAGGAAATCACCTGAGTTTTGCCTGAGGGCAAATATTTGGTTTTGAATATCTGTCGTCATGCACCAATTTCAAACTGATATATCTGTACATTTATTTTATAAAAGGAGATATAACCTTTTGAAATTATGTCTATGACATTTACCTATATCAGTTGATGGTAAGGTAATGAGCATTCAATATCGGTGTAATTCTTTTTAACCATACTGCAGTTTTCAACCTACGACGCATAAGATTCGAGTTATTAAACTCAGTGGACTTATACAGAGTATTGTATGTTGTCCGGTATCTATTAGGACAAAGAGGCTGGTATTCATACTATATTCTGTTTACTCATGACTTCTCTAGTTTTAGACAAGTATTTCGTTGAAATACAAAGTCCTAATTCTGAGAAGTTATAGATATAAGAATAAAGTAGAGAACCATATGTTGCAAAGTATCAGGATTCTTCAAGGTGACCGAAGATGTAGATACTTGTGCTAAGTATTGCGTTGTAAATAATGGTTTTTGAGAACTTACTTCTCTTTCAGATTACTCATATGTGGATGCATTCCTTGATGAGTAATGTTGATTGGCCTTCTTCCATTTTGTTGATATGTACGGGAAACGGCTGCATATATTTTGAATCTGGTTCCAATTAAATTAGTGTGTTTGTTTCTATAGTGGGTATAGAATGGATTCATATTTTAACGATATTAAGGTATACGAAGTTGTTCGGCTTATGATTAAAACCAAAATCTGGATAAACTAGCACGTTTCAGTAATGGCAGTTTGCGGGTTATCCCGGGCATTGACGAGGGTTAACATTCTACTATCTGGAAGATCAATAGTTATATTGTTATTGACTCACCACCAGTTTTAGTAAAATGGATTCTTTTTAGAAAACATTAGTGGGAGTATGGTAGAACTGGAAGTTATTTCAGAACAACAAATGATTACTGAAGATTTAACAGAACTTAAAGATTCAATTGGATTCGACAATCCATTAGCCACTCTGTAGATTTGGTCGGTAACCTCAGGCACCCGAGAGATACCTCGGTCTCCTCAAAGACGGTGACAGGGAGGTTTTTGTTTACCCAAACTTGCCACTACTGCTGTTCTAGACTATGAGATCTGGCAGGAGGATGAGTATAACGTCGTTCTAAATTAGCTTTAGAAATGCACGTGTATATGACTCTGCCAGATGGTTGCTGCAGTCAGTGGGAGCAGCGGAAGCAAAGTGAGCAAGTAGCTTATGTCTATTTATAGACTAAAGCAGGAATAGAGGAAATAGATCATATATTTTTGATGTGACAGTCATAGAGCTTGACTTCGTCAGGATAACAGATGGATCTGGTAAGAAGGTAGTAAGGAGTGATGTCCTGATTTTTGGATAACTGCTCTTGATAGAAAATGATATTCCTATACTACGATCGGTTATACTGTGGTTGTCACACGGTGTTTCTCCATATAGGATCTGGATAAAATATCAGGAATTCTGGTTACTAGATCTATGGTTTTAGATCTAGATTTGGGAAGTGTCCAAATTTGGGTACTTTGACACTATTCTAAAGTGTTTTAGAATGGACGACTCCTGACATGGTGGTGTATCCGCAGGTGACGGAGTCACCTTCTATAAAGAGATGTCTTCTAGACTGATGAGGAGAGGGATTTGCGTGATTGACATATCTCTTGCTTAGGCAATTGAGGCAATCATGAAATGTTAAGTACCACACCAGATATTGCTTTTGGACTGGCTGCAATAAGCATATATTAATCCAATCCTGGAGAAACGTTGGGAAGCGGTTATGAACATAAGTGGATGTTCTTGGTATATGGTAACGACAGCCTCCTTCGGAAGGCGGTTATCATTTTAGGCTTCCAAGATGACCTGGATGACAGAGTGACTGTCAGAGTTATAGTTTTCCCTCTTTTGAGGGGCAATATGTTGGACAGGTGGTCTAAGCGGATACTGAGAAAGGAATGGCGCAGGATACTGATTAAATTCAGTGGATGATACAGTGTAAGAAGTTTGTTGGATTTGGAGTTTATTTCTGAACTGGGTCCCATCAGATATCCAGACAAATTCTAAGACAGATATCGCTCATTTCGGGAGATAGTATTTCTCTGCGAAGTTGAGATATAGAGTGATAAAGAAATAAACACTGGAGCGGATCCACTCACTGAGGCTATTTCTTGAACGCAATAGTTTCACAAACGGACTTTGTGAGACTAATCAGTAAAGAAGTTGGGTGTTCGGTATCACACGGGCTGTGAGTATGCGACACCGCAATAATTAGCCTTAAGTGAAAGTGGGAGATTGTTGGCTATAGTGTCCTCAAGTCAATTATTGAATCGCATGCATGCGATTGTGATGATTGAGGGAGGACCTATACGGGGAGAACAGTCTTACTCGAGATGATAGTATGGTATCTGGTTTGTCTTTATCATCATGTACAGTATTAGGTGGTATTACAGATCACTATTACATGTTGATAGAGCCCATAGGATTCTTGCTTGACTACCAGCATTATGATGGCGATCATATACGTGGGAGCTGGGTGGTCTATAAGCACATCCTTAAATATCCCTAGTCGTGGGAGTATCGAGACTGGGCATCGATATTCCGGAGTAGACTAGTATATACTTATCGAGACCCCGATGAGGGCCGGTGGCCGGTCTTACAAGCCATCGGTGTCAGTTAGTCACCTAAGATAGTATACAGGTGCTCATGGGGTTATGAGTACACTGGACGGACTCGCCGGGAACATGCTAGTTGGTAGTATACCTATTGTCAGATAGCAGTTCCCAGGTGACATGAGTGCAGGTTAGTCTGTCGACCTGAGATCGTTATTTGTCTCGTGTGAGTTCCCACCGTGTTTTGATTACTACCCTACCATGGCTCAAAGGGGTCATGCAAACAAGTTTTAGTTGGGTACAGTCCCGAGCCACATGGAAGCAGTGAGCGGATCGTCGGGGATTCGTCTCTCCCGGTATTTGGAGTTGATGTCGCGTTGTGCATGGGTGGCCATCACCAGAAATCCGTGGCCACGGTGGACGAGAATTACTAATTTGGATCAGTAGTTTCTCAGTGGGTGATGGGATTCATACCGACATGAAATATCGCGTTATTAGGGGTCTGATTTTATTCACCCCCTAGACCCGATATGTGATATTCTTAGACGAACAGACCGGACTGTACGAAGATTGTCACGGACAGGCTCAGTAGAGGTTTGGATGAGCTTGCTTGTCGGCCTTCCTTTCGCTCTATACCTGGGTAGCCGTTATGTACAGCTAGTGCCGCTGACGTGCTTGTGATTAAACCCACTGCCAGCGTATTGACGAGTTTTTAGAGTCCCACACAGAGGGTTTCCCTCGTTCTGGCGAAATTATGTAGTAGCCGTATTGGATACGTGCAGGGTTCCGATCGATTGATTGTACTTTGTACCTGGACTTTCGATCGGATAGTTGATGATACTTGCCGGCTCGCGTTTGAGCCAGATTATTAAATCAAGTATTGATTTAATAATTTACATATATATATATATATATATATATGTATGTATATGTATATTCTAGTATTATGTTCTTTGTGTTATTCTATCTCTTTAGGTATTCGTATTTCGGTACGAATACATGTATGTATATACAGTAGAATGTAATCCGTATTTTTTCCGGAAAACATTCTTGAAAGTGGAACCTCATTTTACGGTTTGACCATTTATTATAAATGGATAAATAAGGTGGCATGGACATGATGGGAGTATGGTGAGGACCATACTTGCATAGTGTGCACAAATGAATTTTTAATTCATTTTTGCATACTATTCAAGTATAGGCTGTATATTTTAATTGGAAAAAAGGTTTTACAAAACCTAGCCATGAGATTTTCTCTCTCATGGATGGCTTCATTATTTTTTAGATGGTTCATTTCTTGAGCTCTCTTCTCCTCACCATTAGCATCACTTTCCTTTTGGTTCTCTTGAGTTTCCTCCACCTTCATCTTCCACCTCCTCTCAACCCTCTCATGTGTTGAGAATCATGAGAGGAGGTGATATGAGATAGATAAACACTTAGATCAGTACATCCTAGGCTTTCTAGATTAGCAACCTAGAAACCCTAGTTGCTTCACTTGCTTTTTATGTGGAGCTAGAGCCATGAGCTACATCCCTCGGATGGATCATCTTCGACGGAGGAAGACCGGCGGCCAAGCTTGTTCGAGCACGCCTCAAGGAGCTAAGGAAGTTGATGGAAGACCGAAGGACTTAGTTCATTCGGTATAACATTTCTAAACCTAGTAGTTTAGCTCTTTGTATATGTTAGTATAGGTTTATGGTTCGATCTTAAGTGGGTTTTGCTTGCGCCAAAATTTTAAATGCCAGTTTTTGTTCCACATCGGCCACGATAGATGGCCAGGGCGCAGGCGAAAACCCAACACTAAGGGCTTTATCAATATGTATCAGAGAGACAGAATATTATAATTGTACATGTTAAGATAAAGTGCAAACCAGATGGCATACTATCATGTCGAGCAAGAAAGTTCTTTCTCTCTATATATATCCAAGCATCCACTATAATATACAATAATGGTCTCTAGGGTATACATATGTCTAACAGTCCCATCAACTAAATCCTATCACACCAGAAAAATGAAAATAAAATATACGTAAATGCCATCCGCATTCACCACGGGGCCCCGTCATGAACCGTTATGTTACTTAACTACTGGCAGAGCGGGGGAAGGACTAGCACGAATGCAAAACATATACAATATCTACTAGTGTGTGTGTGTGTGTAATCATTCGTCCCAGGTATGATATAAACAACATCATCACAGAACATTAATAAGCAACATGGAATAGCGGATAATCTAGGAGCATCGGGTTTCATTTGAGCCGCAAATGAAACCCGACGTTCCCGGTCATGTGGATAGCCCATGCAATAAAGAACCTTGACCCCTACGAGTGCGGCAAGTTACCCTCCAATCCCGGAAGTGAGGCAACCTCAATTAGCAAAGTGAATGGGCCACCCAGCACATCACGGAATCTGGTAACTTGAGAACCCCTCTGTGGGTCATCCTATACCCCCTAAGAGTGCGGCGAATAGCCCGCCAATTCTAAAGTAGGCCCCCCCCGTCTCAGCGCCATGAGATGCGGGCCCATTGCCCTCTAGAACCTGGCTATTTGAGCACTGTTCATCTCATAATTTTGCATTATTATATTCCCCATTCTTAATCATTTTATAAATAAATAGGTGCTTTTGATCCATGTCTGCTAAATAGTTGCAGGTTACAGGTTCTTGGAACAAAACAGTGAAAATGATGAAAAGAAGCTACAAAAGTGAGATTACGACCAACAAATAGAAGAATCTTTATCATACCTACAGTTTGAAGAACAAACGAAGATCAATGAAAAATTTCACAAAGTACAAAGGCGGCGTAAGATTCAAGACTTCAACACGAAGCGAACGGTAAAAGTCCACAACATTCTGCACTGTGGAAATCTGGAAGAAACTAGAAGAAATTCTGAAGAACCAAGTGAAGAAACCAGAAGTAAAATGCAATATGAAAGATACCTGAAGATTTGAAACAGAGACCCCACTATACGGCCGCGGATCCGCGGCCAAACATGGCTTATGGCCGCGGTTCCGCGGCCGTACGGTGCATGTGTCGGTGCAAAATGTCGGTGGGTGGCGGTGCGTTGACCAGGCTTCTCAGGGTAGTTTTGTAAATATAGATAGGGATTAGATGTAAACCCCAGGGTTTCTATAATCTATAGATAGGAACCCTACAACTCTTTTTGGAGCATGCCTCTTTTTATTTATCTAGCTTAGAATTTTTATTTCCTGTAAATGTTCGAAGAGTGCATCAAATAAAAAAGTAAGTTTTTCTTTATCTTGCCTTAGTTTAATTTCTTTTCTGCCCTAGTTATTTATCTAGCTTTATTTCTCTGCCGTAGTTATAATTTTTTATCTGCCATAGTTATTAAATTAAAATCATAAAAATGAACTCATTTATCAATTCCCTAATGAGTGAGTAGTTCCTCACTTGTTAGGGTTAGGTTTGGGGAAGGTTTGAGAGATAAAAATCTCTCACCCCTTTCTTGCCCGTTATACATTTTAAATAGGACTCTATGCATAGATACACATACCGCTCACTATGGCACCCTATCTCACGAGGTAGCGGTGATAGCATAGTTAAAGACCGGTTGTGTATGATTTCCATGGAGGTTAAGGCTAAGAGTTAAGAAAGGACGGACAAGGACCGAAGGGAAGAAACCTAGTTTCTTCCCGATCGTGCTAATCCCCTTTGTTAACTATTACCTTAACATCTACAAGTTCTTAATTAGGGCAAAGAAAGTGGTGAGAAATAATTGACTTTCCAAACTAACTTAATCCTAACCCTAACAAGGTTTTAATCCTAATCAAACTCATTTCAGTTTTTATTAAAAATCAAACCTACCACAATTGGAATTAACTCGTTAGAACAACTAGAAAATACACAAAATCCCTGTGAACCGACCCGTATTCAACCGGCTAGCTACCAAGCGACACCGTTCTTGATAGCGGTTAGTTCTTTGATCAAAAATAGCGTAAGCACAAAATCTCTCTCAATCAAATGGCGCCGTTGCCGGGGATGGCGTAGTTATTTTCTTTTTGCAATTTCGGGTTAATTAAAAATTGAAAAAAAATCATAAAAACTGAAAAATAAAAAATATAAAAAATTTATCATCTTGTTATTTTTTGAAGGGTTTTTGTTTGAATTGTGCAGGATCGGAAAGACGAACAGATTCGGATCTGGAAAATTCCAGTGAGCAAAACAGCAAATATCAGATCTGAACAAACAGAGGAGAACCATAACAGAGAACAAAAAGATTTTGGAGGCCTGATCCAACAGAAGGACCGCGGTTCCGCCACAGGAGCCTACTTTTGGCCGCGGATCCACCGCGCTCTGCTAACGTCAGCATGTGGAAATTTCTCTGTAAGCACTCTTTTCTTCCTCTCTGCCTTCTGGAGTCCTCTAAAAAATTTTCCTGCAGGGTTCTTTGCGCAAAACTTCTCCCCCTTCTCCAATAACTTAATCTTGTGCGGGATTCTTTGCGCCGCAATATAAGAAATTTTTTTATGGCAAGTGTTTTGTTTGTTTGCTGCTTTGCATTCTTAAACCGACTTTTAAGGGGCTTTAACACCAATCCAGATTGGGTGGGGATTTCATTACCCTTCCTACGACCCCGAAAATCACAAAAAGCATTTTGCATTAACCTTCGAGTTAATTAAAAAAGATTAGACTCAGCCTACAAGGACTGTCGTGCTCATTAGGACAAAGGAATAGTTGTAGGCATCGGACCTTTATCTAAACCAGACTTTGTGGTGCCTAGGCTAGACAAGTGGGAAAGGTAATTTTAAAAGGCCCGTCTCACGGTGATTCGTGATCGGATCCCTCCTTTCTTTACTTGTGGTTACCTGGCCATAATTGGCGGTGAAGAAGCGATTTGAGGATCTCACAACTTGCCCTTTGGAACAGTTAGAACCAGTCTAAGCTTGATTGTGCATATTGTGATTGCTTGAATGTGTGTCTAAGCTTCTTCTAAAAGTCTTTTGCAAAAACTCCTTATAAAAAAACACAAAACAGAAATTTTTTACAAAAAACTTGCCAATTTGTCGCTAGAAATCCATTGCACCCCACTTACACCCACTTCTTCCATTGACGTTTTCTTACCCCCACCTTCTGTTTTTACATTTTGACTACACTATACTTCTTTAGTGTATGTCCAGTTGGACTAGGGACACTAGCCCCCGTTTAGACCGTGTCTCGTTAGTGCCGACTGACGACGCTTTCGACTCCGAAGTCGAAATTCCCTCCACTTCTTTACCTTCATCTTCATATTCTTCATCTTCTAAGGAGATGTCGGGATTCAATCCTAACAACCCCTTACCTGCGGGATTGATTCCACCTCCACTAGGTGCGAATAACCCACCACACCCTCCTGTTGAAGCGCCCCAATGATTCGCGCTCTAGGATCTTTTCTATCCTATCCGCACCGCTTTACCCACTTGTCTTTCACTTCCACCGGCCAATGGGGATAACTTTGAGATTAAGCCCCACTTCATCAATATATTGCCTAAATTTCACGGGCTGGAATCCGAAAATGCCTATATCTTCATTAACAAATTCCAGAATGTTTGCGCATTGATGAAGACCACACAACTTTCTGATGATACTATAAGGTTACGTGTCATTCTATTCACCTTATGTGACCTATCCGAAAAATGGTTATATAGCACATCATCACATTCCATAAAAAATTGGGAAGAGCTTGTTAAGGCTTTTCTAAAAAAAGTTTTACCCACACCAAAAGACCGCGAGAATTCACAACGAAATTATTCAATTTTCCCAGCTTCCTTCCGAACCTTTTTGGAAGTGTTTTGAAAGATTTAAGGACCTCCTTGTTCAGTGCCCTCACCACGGTATTGAGAATTGGCAACTTTGCCAAATTTTATACGAAGGACTGAACCCAGCAACTAAGCAGTTGTTGGAAACCATTTGTCAAGATCACTTTCTTACAAAATCTAGCGAGGAAGCTTGGCAATTTCTCGACGATCTTACTGAACAAACACTTCAGTGGGAAAGCACTAAGACCACCTCATCTACTTCATCAGTCAGTCTAGGCCAGGCATACATCAACTTGATATGTCGATTGCAATGAAGGTCGAAATGGCTGCACTTACGAAAAAGCTAGAAGTAATTGATAGCAAATTCTCATCGCCTTCTCTTGCCCCTGCTTTACCCCCACGCACAGTTTGCGCTTGTTGTTCGGATCCGTCCCATCTTACTGAAGAGTGTTCTTACAATCCACCTGTTCAAGAACAAGATCAAGTCAATGCTGCCTTTCAGCAAAGACAAAGAAATGATCCATACTCTTCAACTTACAATCCTGGTTGGAGGAGCCACCCAAATTTTGCTTGGAATCAAAATCAACAACAATTCTAAGGCAACAACAACTTTCAAAGGCCTCCTCCACAACAACAAGCCCCACAACAAACTCAATATCAGCAACCTTTCCAACCCCAACGTTACCCAAACCAAATAAACAATTTTGTACCCAACAACTCTTATCCTCAAAACAATTTTGTTCAGCCGAATAACGATAAGGTTTCCTCGCTAGAACGAAATCTAGATACGTTTTTAAAACAATCTACACAATCCGCAGCAAGGTTGGAGACTTCCATTCAGTCATTGGTGCAAAACAGTGCTTCACATGATCAGAGCATCAAATCAATTGAGGCCCAAATTGCACAACTTAATGCTGCGTTAAGCGAGCGAGAAAAGGAAAAGCTTCTGTCTCAACCATTGCCAAATCCCGGTCACACACACAACGCACATGTTGCTTATGAACAACAAAATCATAATGTAAATGCTATGACCACGTTGAGATATGGAAGAGTGTTGCACAATAATGTGGGCATTAGTGATGACACCCCGGACCCCGCATCTTCTTCTTCTTCATCTTCTTCTTCTTCATCATCTTCTTCTTCGTCAGAGCCTGTTCTTCATTCTTCACAAGGCTCTACTTCTTCTAATTCGAACGGACCCACATCTCACTCTACGAAAACACCAACACTGGGATCCGTTTCAACTCCGCAATCTACTCCATAAACATTGGACTCAACAAATTTTCAAAATATTCCATTTCCAAACAGTTTGAGATCCAATAAACCTACTCCCCAAATGGAGAAGACTGTGGAGTTATTCAAATAGGTTAGTATAAACATATCTCTCTTGGATGCAATCTAACAAGTCCCTTCTTACGCTAAAACCTTAAAGGACTTATGCACCAAGAAGAGGAAGTCACAAGTACCCAAGAAAGTTTTCGTGGCTAGTGCTGTAAGTGATGCTCTTATCCAACCTTTACCCCAAAAACATAAGGAGCTCGGCTGTTCTACAATTTCAATAACAATTAGGGATAAGAACATCAATCGAGCACTTTTAGATCTTGGTGCTAGTGTTAATTTGCTACCCTATTCAGTATTTGAACAATTAGGCGTTGGAGAGCCTAAACTCACACATTGTACTCTCCAAATGGCCGACCGATCCATCACCCATCCTAGGGGTGAGTTAGAGGATGTGTTAATTAAAGTAGAGGATTTCATTTTCCCCGTTGATTTCATTGTTATGGACACACAGCCTGTAGCTAACCCCCAGAGTCAAATTCTGGTGATACTCGGTCGACCATTCCTTGCGACTTCTAATGCAGTGATAAATTGTCGAAACGGTTCAATGAACCTATCTTTTGGAAACATGACAATTGAACTCAACATTTTTAAGTTGGGGAATCAGCCCTCCGAGCCTAATGCTAGTATACTTGATGTTTGCTCGATCTAAGAGATCACGCAGGAGGACTGTGAGCTCGAAAAATTTCTGTTTGATCACAGCAGTTTTGACGCCACTAGTGCGTTCCTCCTTGAATCTGACACAGCTTTCACACCAGACAACGATTACGAATGTTTCACTTTTTTGGATGATTTTGAAGACTCACCACCCGAGTTTGAGTCTTTTGATTTTTCAGATGAGTTAGTTGAACCATTCGACTCGGTTGCTTACACTCGCTGTTTCCCCCAATCAGAGCAAAGCTCTGTTTGAATTTCAAATTCAAAAGGTGAAGCAACGCTTCAGATCCCTTGCACTGCTCGCAGAGCGCCACGTGTCAAAAGCAGACATGCCAGCGCAAGGGGCGCTGCGCCCAAGGCAGCGCACCCCAATCAGAGCAAGGCTCTATTTTAAAATTCAAATTTTAAATAAAGAAAGCAACGCTTCAGATAACTTGCGCTCTGCGCTGCGCGACACGTGTCAGCGCAGCGGCTGCGCTCTGCGCTGCACGACACGTGTCAGCGCAGTTGCGCTGCGCTGCGCGACACATGTCAGCGCAGTTGCGCTGCGTCCTGCGCTGCGCGACACGTGTCAAGCGCAGGTGCGCTTGCGCCAACTGCGCCAGCATTTAAATAATAAATTATTTAATTAATCAGAATTAAAATTCTAGAAAGATCTTTCCAAAACTAGAAGTTTGTCTTCTATAAAACAGAGGCCTTAGGATCAAAGATCCAACGGTGGGGAAATATCCCCAGTTCAACCAGAGAAAGATCTCTGTAACTAACCTAACAAACTAATTGGCCCTATATAAAGGATCCTAGACTCCAAGTCTCAGATATACAGAGCTCCTCTAAAAACTTTGAGAAAAATCTCAAAGAGAAAAAAAGGTAAACCTTTGAAAAAAGAAGAATTTCTTCTAAAAAGATCAAAGATCTAAGAACAAGATCGAGATCTTCAATAAAAAGAAAAAGATCGAAAAAAAGATCCAATCATAAAAGATCAAAAAGAAGTAATTTACTTCATTTCTAGATCTTTCGATCTATATAAAGGCACTGCCTTTTGATCCATTGGTTCTTGAATTTTGAGGTAGAACCTCTTCAGAACAAGAAAAAACTTGTTTCTTCGATCTAAATTGGATCAAGATGCGCTCTGCGCTATTGAACAGTGCCCTGCACTCTTAATTTGCGCTGTTGCGCTTCTCGGACTGGCGCAAGTCACCATAGAGCGCCACGTGTCAATATACGCCTTACGCTCCTAAAAACAGAGCACTGCGCTCTTGGGTTGGCGCACTGAAGCAGAGCACGCCACGTGTCAGCAGTGCACTGGCGCAGCGCACTGCGCTAACAGACTTGCGCTCATCAGATCGTGACACGTGTCACCTCCACATGCGCTGGCGCCTTGCGCTCTTTAATTGACGCAGAGCGCCTGACAGGCCACGTGGCGCACTGTCAGACCATTAAATGCTCCGCATTATTAAAAAAGAAAAAAGGGCAGAGCCCAATTAAGAAGCCTAACAGGCCTAATCTAAATGTCATGCCTTTAAATAAAAAGCCCAATGCTATGCATTGTTTAAAAGGGCAGAGCCCAAGCAAAGGCCTAACATGCCAAATATAAATAAAATGTTAGACATTTTTTTAACTAGACTTAACCCAATTCTGGCCATAAGTCCTCAAATTAAATTGAACTGAGCACAACTGTTCTCCCAACTCAATTTACACCCGGTTCAAGGGTACATCTCTGAACTCCTCTGATATTTGTCGTTGTAATCCTTCAACGTCGTCAGAGAGGTGACGGGTCCCGACAACCATACATTGCTACGGACTGTGGGGTCCTTAAACTCATGGACCGAAATGTCCTTAAACTACTATTCTTCCCCAAAATGGGAATGTTGGACCGAAATGTCCTTAAATTACTATTCTTCCCCAAAATGGGAATGTTGGACCACCATGTCCCTAAACTGTAAATCGACCAAAATGTCCCTAAACTAAACAACAGAGCCCAAATGCTCTCTTGTTGGATCTAAATGATCCCGTTAAGTCGATCTTAGTCTGAAATGAGGCTAACGTATCCTTAACAAACGTTTAAGTTGATCTTAGCCTCAAATAAGGCTAATGTATCCTTAAATCCAAACGCCCAAATCCAAATCTAAGAAAATACGGATTTGGACTAATCCACGTCCTATGGGCGACAACACAAATTAGTCTCCGTATACAATCCACGGGCAACCACAAACAAAACAAACACCCACGACACAAAGTGACCAGCTGGAGAAGGAGAAAGTTGTTACCGTGATGCGGTAGCGTAATTAATTACTGGGGCTTGCGTCTGCAGGGAAGAGCATCCCCACAATCAAAAACCCCTCAAGCGAGGGGAATCTGACGAAGTCTGCTACATCGGACGCATCCGTTTAAATCTTCGATACACGGTGCCATAAATCAACTTGGTATCTTCGGAGAGGTGGACGGATAGCACTAATTAGCATCTGCCCCGAATCTCAGTGCCAAGACGCCCGCCGCGTCTTCGCCGTGTCATTTGGAGGGGACAGATCCTGGCACGCCCGGTGGGACATTTTCCTTTTTCCACTCCACACTTCGTGCGTCGTATTCGCGAACGAATCGCGGTTTGTTAATGGTTGCCCTCGGGTTTCAAGTTACTAAGATTTGGTCTCTTGCTTGGCGCAGAAATCAAACAGCAATGGCTTTCAACTGCTCGAACTGCTCGAACTGCAAATGCAACCGACGCTCCGCCTCACCTGGAGGTGTAGCCTATGGACCTCAGGCGGCATCACTGTTCACGATGCCGGTGTAACAAATCATCCAGGCTACTACTGGACTATTTTTCGGGACCATGCTCCCGCCAATAAGCTTCACTGCCCCAGTGCCCGTACTGGGAGCTCCTAAGAAGTCGGTCTTCGATCGACTTACAGCTGCTGCGGCCCCTCTCAACGGGTCGCCCAACACCAATGCCTCGGTCTTCTCCAGACTAGGCCAAAACTCCTGCGGGCCCACAGTGAAACTTGCGGTCCCAAAGAAGGTTATTCAAAAGAGAGTAACCAAACCTGCTCCTGAAATCGTCAAGGCGGCTTCTCCTGCTAAGAGGTCGGTCTTCACAAGATTGACCGTCCCAACTCCTACTCCCGTTTCGGTTACTTAAAAGGCATCAGTTTTTAATAGGCTGACACCGGCTACAGCCCCTCACCTGAACAGGGGGCAAGACAAGGTCGTCCCCGTCACCGAGCCAATTCCCACAACTCGACATGCTCGACATCGCCACTGGCGCCGAGTGAGGAAGTCCGGAGGTAGTTCCCCTTCTGGGTTAACTCCACCAGCCCCGACGACGGAAGTTAATGCTGCTCTTCCGACTGGGAACAGCTTTGAACTGCTAAATAAAGTGCGTAGGAATTCTCCTACCGCTGTACTGAAGTGGTCTCCCCCTCCACTGGAAAAGGCTGTAGAAGCAAAGCCAGAACAGCCCCAATCCCCTCAACGGCAGTCCTCCAAAATCTATAAAGTCTGGCGGCAGGCCCGAGACTCAGTGATCGATCCAAATTTCTCCCGCCAACACAAGAAGCTGAAGGTCCAACAGGAAGTCAGCCATCCTGCTAAGCCACGAAAAGTTGTCTAGGTGCCCACCTCGACGGCTCCCTCAACTTCAACCGCTTCTGAGAAAAGAAAGCTGGAGAAGATCCCTGTGCCGGCGACAAAAGCCAAAAACACTGAACCCAAACGCTCTAAGTCTGGGGGCATGGTCGTCCATACCGTTTACATGGCAACTGGGAAGGAAGATAGCCGCGCTTCGACGGGCCACCGACCGCTCTCCCGATCCATCACAAGGGCCCAGGAGCAGCAGCAGCAGAAGCTCCAGGATATGTTGACTGCGATGGCCGCGCTCAACGGACCAAAAGAAAGCCCGGAGACGTCATCAGAGCAGCGTCGCGAACACGAAACCGATACTGAGTTCCTTTGTAGAATGCTTAAAAAGAAGGACAAGGAGGCTGCAGAGCAAGCGGCCAATATAAAGCAGATGGCTCTCCTATTTCAAGACATGGTCGGGATGATGATCCAGCCGGATCCCCCAGCCGAAGATCCTCCGATTATCCTTGAAGATGACAGAGGAGAAACGTCAAATCCACCGCCGACTCTTTCAACAGCCAAGGAGGAGATAATTTCCAAAGCTGCCCCGGATGACTATATTGCTCAACAAATACGAGTTCACCAGGCAACCGAGGCAGCCGGTCAAGTTGTCAAAATGGGGCGACCATATCCGAGCTGGTATGATCAGATCAAATATCCGCCGGGCTACACGATCCCAAAATTCCATGTCTACAAGGGGACAGGCAATCCACATCAACATGTTGTCCAGTTCAGGGCTCTTTGTGGCAACACCGGCGGCGATGATAAACTCCTGCTTCGCCAATTCGTCGGCAGCTTATCGGAGACGGCGTTTGAATGGTACTCCGAGCTTCCGAACGACTCCGTCAAAACTTTCACTGAAATGGAGTTGTTGTTTACCCAGCGTTTCACAAGCGCCAGCGAGCGTACTCCAATAACAGCTTTGATCAATGCAAGAGTAAATCCGGGCGAAACTTGGGTTCAATATGCAATCCGATGGCGGAATTTGTGGTCAAAATGCGAACAATGCATCGAAGAAGCGCCAATGGTGGGCATGTTCGTGGGCACCCTAGATCCTCATGCAAATATTTCACAGTTCATGATGTTCTTTAAACCAACCACGGTCCAGGCCTTGATTGACAAATTAGCCCAAATGGACCAGATGGGCAATATACCGTCTCCTCCAAAGCCGGACTCTCGAAATGAGAAGGGGAAAGGAAAAGCGATCGTCGTCGCCAATGCTCAACAACAGCCGAGCAACTTGAAGTCGGTTGTCCGTCAAAACAATATGCGTCCACGCCTATCCCTCGAGGAGAGGCTAGGACGTCCTTACTCATTTCCTCAAGATAAAACGAGAAGACTGTTCGAGCTGGCAGTGCGCAACAGACTCATCAATCTGCCAGATTCAAAATGTCCGTTGCAGCCAAACGACGTCAATGATCCCAATTACTGCCCCTACCACCGAGTATTGGATCATCCGATCGAAGATTGCTACGTCTTCAAAAACTGGATTGAAGACCAATACCAACAAGGCAAGTTCGCGTTATCTGAAAAATGGAAGGTGAACCCGCCGCAACCTCATACCCCGAAAAAGGTGAATATGCCGGGGGCAACGTGCTCCCTTGTTAAAGAAGCCCCATGGGAGGTCGTTCTTTCAGCCAAAACCAAAAGGATGCTGAATGATCTCCAAGCATGCCCGGCAATCAGGTGGAAAAACCCGCTGGAACCCCAGATCATCGAAGGGATGCTGAAACCGCGCCCAACTTCAAAGATTGGTGGGGATAGCCAAAGTGTTCACATCCAGCCGTCAAAATCTTCGAAAAAGAAGAAGAAATCCAAAAAGCCCGTGAAGCCTGGCGACAAGCGCACGGACCTACAGAAACAGATTGACGCGCTGGAAAAGTACAACCAGAAAGCGCGAACCTAATCACGCTCCAAGAGTTTCTTAGCCACGTCCTTGAGGATGAAGATGATGAAGAAAGCTCGTCGGATGGATCTGAGGATTACGTAGCAAGCTGCCATGTGATCTCTCATTCATCGCTAGACAATGAAGAAGCTCCTTGCACAGAGAGACCGGGGGCAGGTTCCGAAACGGAACTTCTATGGCCGTCAGATGAAATGATCGACGCCTTTCTGAATGAGATTCGTCCGGAAAATAAAGCTAATCGGGAGCGTGAGGTGGCCATATTTGAAAAAGCCGAACGTCGGCGACTAGACAAAAGAGTTGAGACACCCCCGCCGGATCAAAGTACATCCACCGCAAATAAAAGCAAGTTCAAGACGAGGAAAAGGTTTGCTAAAGCCATATCAATGGGGATGAAGCTACTACCCTATGAAGGAAACATTGCCGGCAAAGCATAAATGCACCCTTCCTACTGCTTATATCATCGAAAGATTTCGCACCCCATCGAAGAGTGCAAAGCTTTCAATAGATGGTGGCAGGGGTATGTTGTTCACCGGCAACATTTTAAGCGGGAGAAGCGCAAAACTCGTCGGGAGCGGAAAAGTACGACCGAGGAGCTTAGAAGAACTACCGGCGGTTGTCGCATGGTTAACGCTGGGGAAGCGCAAATTCTCACATTCAGGAGCGACTCTGATGAGGAAATGGCTCTTAGCCTTCTCTTTAAAGTGTCCACCTCAGGAAAAGAGGAAGAGCCGAAGGCCTGCGAAAATATCCGGCTGCGTAATCGTACGCTACCCGAAAAGAATCTCGGACCCTCAAATAAAAAAGATAAGGGAAAAGAAAAGGTCTCTGAGAATATCGCCCTAGATGACCAAGTCATGGAAGAGCTAACCGCCAAGGACCCGCCAAAGAAAAATAAGGTGAACTACAACGTTCTAGCGCACTTGAGGAAGTTACCCTCGCAACTCAGTATTCTCGATGCCCTTTTACTATCAAAAGAAGCAAGGGATTCATTGATCAAAGCGCTTCAAGAGCCAGAGCAATTCCAAGCTTTTCTCGCCGAAAAAACATGAAGGACGAGCTGGAAGAAGTGCATATTGCTGACATCACTTTCAGCGATAAAGACCTCCTCCTTAGGACGTACGAACACAACCGTCCCCTCTATGTCTCAGGGTACTGCCACGATATAAAGATAGGCAAAATCTTGGTTGACAATGGGTCCTCCGTAAATCTCCTCAATGTACGGGTGTTGAAAGAAATCTGCATGAGCGTCCAGCACCTCGCTCGGGATAAGATCACCATCTCCGGGTTCGACTCTCAATCATCACGGACTCTCGGGTCTGTGATACTGACGTTACGCTTTGAACTACTCGTCACGGACATTAAATTCCACGTCATAGACGCCAAGACATGCTATAATGCATTGCTCGGCCGACCCTGGTTACACGAGTACAATATCATTCCTTCTACACAGCATCAGTGTATGAAATATTTTAAGGATGGTCTCGAGTATACCGTAACAGGAGAGCTGAACCCATTCTCCGTGAACGAAGTCCGCAAATATGAAGATGCAAAATACTTCTTACCGGATTTCGATGACACAAAGAGATGTCACAAACCGGAGAACAAAGCTATCACCACCATTCCAGTCTTCGGGAGTGATACCGAGGAGGAAGAAGCGATGGTTTATTCAGGTCCACCCCAACACAACAAGCTAGGACCGTCCGCTCCCATGTTGATCTTTGGCAGTGACTCGGAAGATGAGGTCCATGCTATATTTTCCGCTCGACCTTTAATACAAACTTTCGCTGATGAAAAGCAAAGTTTGCAAGTTGCCATGGTTCCGCCCAAACATCATAAAGAACTAGATGCGCTCGATACCTACAGTGTGGAAGAGCTGTAGACGTTCTATGTCCCTTCCTGGAGAGAAGGCGAAAAGGCGATTCTATTCTACTGCTCCGGGAAAACCAAAGTGGAGAAAGAAATCTGGCACGGTGCGGATCCTACGCTTGACAGGCTTCAGCCCATCCGTCTGCCTAGATATTATACAGAAGGCTTGAAAAGGCTATTGAAGCGCTAAGGGATACCCTTTAAACAGACCGCTCGAAAAGTTAAGTTCTATGATAGGATCTGGAACGTTCCCGAAACTCAGCGCAAATTGCCCAATGGGAGAATGGAAGCAATCGGGCTTGGATATGTTCGGTCCAAAAAACGGGAGCTACACCGCGACTGCTATGTTGTACATAACTTTGATGAAGAAGGAGATGCTCAATGGGAAGTGCTAATCCTGAACCAGAAAAAGTCCCCGACGTAAAAATGCCCAGTCCGACTTTCGAAGAACAAATGGACAAGCTTATAAGAGAAGCTGGTCAAAAAGTTCGAGACGACCACAACTGTGAAATGGCCATCTACGAGAAAGCCAGGACACAACGCCTCCTCCATCAGGCTGTGAAAGACGAAAATGTCGCTCCCTGTCAACCTGTTGTAAAAAAGGCCCGACGCAGAGGCAGAAACAAGTCAAAAAGTGGAAAAGGCATTCAGCAACGACAAAGCGGGACCAAGAAGCCACGCAGTCGGGAATCGAGCGGTCCGGATTTGTCCCTTATGAAGAAGATGAGTCGAGCATACTCTTTTCCTCAAGACAAGACAAAGAAGATACTTGACCTAGCTATAAAACACCAAATGATTATGCTTCCGGAGTCCAAGAACCCCGAACAAGCAGGCGAAGTCTCACACCCGAACCATTGCTCTTATCACAGGGTAATAGGACACCCCCTCGAAGATTACTTCACCTTCAAGAATTGGGTCGAAGATCGGTATCAGCTCGGCATGTTCGCTCTATCTGACAGCTGGAGGGTAACGCCGCCACAGAAGCATGAACCCAAAGCCACGAGAGCAGAATCAGATCCACATCGGTCTTGGAAGCGAGCTCGTACTTGTCATATGATAACGATATCAAAAGAAGAGCCCGAGAATATGGATGATCTTCCCTGGTGCTTCGAAAACAGCGACGACGAGGTGATCTTAGAATTTCCACCAGCGCCGAAAGAGCTGGAAGATGGAATATACACCACTGCAGATAACCTCAAGAAAATTGAGTTGGGGACGGCGAACGACCCGCGACCAACATTCGTTAGTGAGCTATTGTCTGAAGGAAGGGTGGCTTCATTAAAAGACATGCTTATGCAGCATAAAGATTGCTTCGCATGGAACTATTCCGAAATGCTAGGACTAGATCCAGAAATTGTTGTGCATAAATTGGCGATATCCCCGGACGTTAAACCAATCAAACAAGCACCGAGAAGAATGCGGCTCGAGCTTGAGATGAGCATTAATGCCGAAGTCAAGAAGCTGATCGACTTTGGGTTTATCCAGGAAGTTCAGTATCCCGATTGGATCGCCAATATCGTCCCGGTGATGAAGAAAAATGGGACGGTGCGCATATGTGTAGACTTTCGGGATCTCAATAGAGCCTGCTCGAAGGACGATTTCCCAGTGCCAGTTGATTAAATAGATTTTATCGATCAAAAATAATTACCGCAATCAAGAACGGCGTCGCTTGAAGCTAGCCGGTGAGTACGGGTTGGTCCACAGGGATGTGTAAATCTTCTTTAAGTTCTTACGAGTTAATTCCAAAAGGTGTTTGGAAGTTTAATTAAATCTAAAAATCGAAGTTGTATGAAGGTAGAATTAGAAACTTGCTAGGATTAGGTTTAGGGAAAATTTGGTAATTAAAGATTTACATCTCTTTCCATTGCCATCAATTAAATCAATCATATTAGAGTTATGGTAAATATTAACAAAGGTGATTAGGATGATTGGGAAGATTGATTCTTCCTCTAGATCCTTGTCCTCCTTTCTTAATCTTCACCCTAACCTCCATGGAAAACCTTAAGATCCGGGCCTTTAGACTACGGAGTTCACCGTTACCTTGAAGGTAAAAGTGCCGTAGGGAGCGGAATCAAAAGGTATGCATGGAGTTCTAATGTTCATAAAAGTTTAGCGATGAAAAGAGATGAGAGATCTTCATCTCTCAATTCCTTCCCTATTCCTAACCCTAACAAGCGAGGAAATTACTCGCTCATTGAGGGGATGAAAGAAAACAAGAATTTATCGAAGAAAGAAAACATCGATTGCAATTTAATAAAAGCTAGACTAAATTAAATTAAAGCGAGAAAATAAGAACAGATAAAAAACTACAATTATTGCAAAGAAATTAACCTACTTACTTTTGATGCACTCTTAGAAAAAAACAGAATTTTATTTCATGAGAAGAGGCATGAGAAAATACAAGGTCTTGGGTTCTATTTATAGGACATAGAAACCCTAGGGCTACAGATTGCACCGCATGTCTAAAGTTACAATTATACCCCTAAAAAGATCTTTCCATAGCCGCCACACATTATGGTAAAAATTATGCGCATTAGGGCTTCTTTCCGCCGCGGAAGCGCCGCGTATATGGGCTTTGGGCCGCGCTTCCGCGGCGCAATGCTGAGGTCAGCTTCTGGATTTTTTTGGGCTTCTTGGTATTCTTCTGGGCTTCTTGGTTCTGTATTCAGATCATCATTTGGGATTATACAGTGATACCAGATTTTCAACGAACACTTTGCAATGATTCTTGTAACCGTCTTTCTTGCAAATTTGGATCTTTTGTTGTTTTGTTGGTGGTGAACCGTTCTTCTGCTGAGCTTTACTAAAATCCTTCTTTTGTGTCGTCTTTTGTGTTTTTCACTGTTTTCGTGCCAAGAACCTGTAACCTGTAACATGTAGCAGACATGGGTCAAAAGCACCTGTTTTTATTCTTAAATGCATAAGAATGGGGCATACAAAATGCAATATTATGTTATGAACAAATACCCCCAAACTTATCCTTTGCTCGCCCTCGAGCAAACTTATTATATAAAAATCTAACCTAGCCACACTTTCGCAGGGAAAACGCGATTGCACTGAGCTCGTGCAACAAGCCGTTAAACCTCTAGGTGTCCCTAGTAGGAGGAGTGTTGTCTCCTGAGGGTTTTCAGCGGATACTACCCACAAAATCCTATCAACTTGGTTTCTCGACTTTTGTTCTCCATTTAGGTTTTCTAACAAGGAATTCTATTATCGTCGACCCGCAAATTATCCACCCATATTCTTCACACTTCCTCATTATTTAACTTAAGATTACATATATCCTGTAGAATTACCTAGCCTTCGGCATTTCTTAAGTTTTCCTTCTAGAGTTCCATCTCCACTTAGGAATTTCTATCAACTCTATTAAAGACACAAGTTCTATTCTTCATTCCCTTCTCTTATCTAAACTCTAATCACATATCCCCACGTGTGTGTAAATATCACCCCTACACTTGGAAATTCAAATCAAGCAATCGTACTCCCGCCCATTGTCCAAAGCACTGGTGAGACTTCGCTTTCGCATCCTTCATGCGACTGTTAATACTTCTTGAGGTACCAACAACCGATTACCAGATGCGTTAGCACTTTAAGGCGTACTTCCTAGTTTTGCAACACCCAAGGCTTTTAGCAATAACACCTTTGCTAAATATTTTTCTATTTTTTTTTTTCTCTCTTTTTTTTTTTTTTTAGCCTTAAGTAATCACAAAAACCAGTGTCCATTTTTTTTTTTATCCACTCTTTTTTCTTTTTCATTGTGCTAAGGACGTTAGACAAGAGTATTTCAAGGTCTCTTCTACTAATCCAAGTTTCAAGGTGCGTGTTTGTGCAATTTTGTAGGGTATACATTTTCAGAATCTAGACTTAAGCTAGGAACTATTTTTCAAACTTATACTCTAATAAAAGTTTTAATACTTTTCCTTCGTTTCGACTTAGCCCAAGAACTGAACCCAAAATTTGCCTATTTCTAAATAACCTACAAAGACATATGCTTTCCACAGTTAAACTCTAAGGAAGGTTATTTTTAATTTGCTAAGTCTAAGATTTAGTTTTTCCTAGCCAGTTAACCTATCTATCAAACTCAAGTCAATTAACCAGAATTGAATACATTAATTTTTATAATTTTTGAATTTTTTCAATTTTTATGGGTTTTTCTGTTTTCTAATTTTTTTTATTTTTCAAATTTTCAAATTTTTATGATTTTTATATAAAGATGCAATGCAGAAATATACATATGAATGCAAAAGGAAAACTTACCGACATACCCCCAAACTTATAATGGACAGTGTCCTCACTGTCATGCTGCACCAAATGGGTTGATAATATCGGCGAGTTCCTGCTTATTATTATATTTACATAGTATACACACCCCCAAACTTATTTTAAATAAAGTTTTGGAAAAAAGGAAATTCGAGGGTGAAGGTGGAGGAAATCAGTCGGTATATATCGGCTCCTGCAAGAACAGGAGCTCCTCCGAAGGGTCCGTTGAGAAGAACGGTTTCAAACGATGTCCATTTACTTTGAATAAAGTACCGTCTCCAGGATTCTCAAGATCAACCGCACCGTGCGGATAAACGGTGCGGACTACAAAAGGTCCTCTCCATCTAGAACGGAGCTTGCCGGGATGAAAGTGTAACCGAGTATCATATAATAAAACCTGTTGACCCGGTTTGACTGTCTTTCGCAAAAGGTTTTTATCATGAAAAACTTTAGCTCGGTTCTTAGCAATCACGGCATTATCATATGCCTCATCCCGCAGCTCCTCCAATTCATTCAGCTGCAGCTTTCGATTGCTGCCCGCATCTCCTAGAGATAGATTCAGCTCTTTAATGGCCCAAAATGCTTTATGCTCAATTTCTACTGGAAGGTGGCAGGCCTTCCCGTAAACAAGCCGGTATGGAGACATGCCAAGATCGGTCTTGTATGCAGTACGGAAAGCCCATAGTGCATCGATCAATTTTAGTGACCAATCTTTACGGTTTTTAGAAACCGTTTTCTCCAAGATTTGTTTAATTTGTCTATTCGAGATCTCGGCTTGCCCACATGTTTGGGGATGGTATGGCGTTGACAGCTTATGGGTGATAGAGTATTTGCGCATTAAGGACTCAAAAGTCCTATTGCAAAAGTGAGAACCATTATCACTTATGATTGCGCGAGGGTGCCCAAATCGAGAAAAGATGTGATCTTTCAGAAATCGAACGACAACCTTGTTGTCATTCGTTCGACTTGGTATAGCCTCGACCCACTTTGAAACATAGTCAACAGCCAAAAGAATATACACATTTCCGAAAGAGTTGGGAAATGGTCCCATGAAGTCTATACCCCAAACATCAAAAATGTCTACAACCAAAATTGGTTGGAGCGGCATTTCATTTCTCCGCGATATCCGGCCCAAGTGTTGGCACCGGGAGCAAGTTTTGCAGTATTCGAATGCATCTTTGAAGAGTCGTGGCCAATAGAAACCACACTGCAAAACTTTCTCGGCTGTCTTCTTTGGGCCAAAGTGCCCGCCACATGCTTGATCGTGGCAAAAAGATAGCACACTCTTAATCTCATTTTCAGGTACACACCGGCGAATGATTTGGTCGGAACAATATTTAAAAAGATAAGGTTCATCCCAGTAAAAATGCTTTACTTGGGACAAAAATCGTAGTTTGTCTTGTTTCGACCAATAGTTAGGTATCAAGCCGGTGGCTAAGTAGTTTACAATATCGGCGAACCATGGTTCGCAGGAAACAGTCAAGAGTTGCTCATCGGGGAAAGCATCAGTGATGGGCAGTTCAAGCGTGGGCGACGAAGGAAGTCGTGAAAGGTGATCGGCCACTACGTTTTCACATCCCTTCTTGTCCCGTATGATAAGGTCAAATTCTTGGAGCAAGAGGATCCAACGTATGAGCCTAGACTTAGCATCCTTCTTCGCAAAAAGGTGGCGAAGAGCTGAGTGATCCGTGTACACTATAACTGGAGAGCCGATTAAATAAGGCCGAAATTTCTCAAGTGCAAACACAACCGCTAAAAACTCTTTTTCTGTTGTTGTGTAGTTTAATTGGGCCTCATTTAATGTTCGGCTAGCGTAGTAAATTACATGCGGCATCTTGTTAATGTGCTGTCCAAGAACAGCACCAATTGCAAAATCTGATGCGTCGCACATAATTTCGAAGGGATGCGTCCAGTCTGGAGATGAAAGGATGGGCGCAGAAATGAGTGAGTGTTTCAAAGACTCGAACGCTTTCATGCAAGTTGAGTCGAAAACAAAAGTAGTGTCCTTGGCCAACAAGAGAGTCAAGGGTCTAGCAATCTTGCTAAAGTCCTTGATGAACCGTCTATAAAAACCGGCATGGCCAAGGAAAGCTCGGATATCTTTGACGCATTTAGGAGGAGGAAGATTAGAAATGACTTCGATTTTAGCTCTATCAACCTCTATGCCGTTTTGCGAGATCACATGTCCTAAGACAATGCCTTCTCGTACCATAAAGTGGCATTTCTCCCAATTCAAGGTTAGGTTCTTTTCCCTACAGCGGGTGAGAACCGCGTCAAGATGCCGTAAACACTCATCGAAGGAGTCACCAAAGATGGAGAAATCATCCATAAAGATTTCTAAAAACTTCTCCACCATGTCCGAAAAGATCCCCATCATACACCGCTGAAATGTAGCGGGTGCATTGCACAACCCAAAGGGCATGCGACGATAAGCAAAAGTGCCAAAGGGACAAGTAAATGTAGTCTTGTCTTGATCCTCTTTGGCTATGGGGACTTGATTATAACCGGAATAGCCATCTAAAAAGCAGTAGAATTCGTGCCCCGCTAATCGTTCTAGCATTTGGTCAATGAATGGTAAAGGAAAGTGGTCCTTCCTTGTCGCGGCATTGAGTTTCCTGTAGTCGATGCAAACTCGCCACCCAGTTTGGGTGCGAGTGGGAATTAACTCATTTGCCTCATTGGTGATGACCGTGATGCCCGATTTCTTTGGCACGACATGAATGGGGCTAACCCATTGGCTATCCGAGATAGGGTAAATGATACCGCTATCAAGACACTTAACAATCTCCTTCTTAACCGCCTCTTTCATGATGGGGTTGAGGCGTCTTTGTGGATCCCTTGCCGGCTTGGCATCATCCATCAAGTGTATATGATGTTCGACTATGAGGGGACTAATCCCCTCGATGTCCGCCATAGACCAGCCGAAAGCTTGCCGATTATTGTATAAGACCGTTAAAAGAGCCTTCTCTTGCTCAAGAGCTAGAGAGGCCGATATGATAACGGGTAAGGTCTCATCTTCACCTAGATAAGCATATTTTAGGTGCGACGGCAAAAGCTTTAGTTCGAGTTTTGGTGGTGAAACAATAGATGGTAACAATGGAGTAACCGTTTCAAACTCGAAGGATTCCATCAAAGGTTCAAATTGAGTGTACGCTACCGAGTCGGATGGTTCAACTAACTCATCCGAAAAAGCAAAAGACTCAAACTCGAGTGGAGAGTCTTCAAGATCATCAACAAAGGTGAAACACTCATAGTCTTTGTCCGACGTGAAAGCTGTGTCGGATTCTAGGAGGAACGCACTAGTGGCGTCAATATTACTGTGATCAAACATGAAATTCTCGAACTCACAGTCCTCCTCCGCGATCTCATCGATCGAGCACACATCAAGTACGCTAGAATTAGGCTCGCAAGGCTGACTTCCTATCTTGAAAATGTTGAGTTCAACTGTCATCTTGCCAAAAGATAAATTCATTGAACCATTACGACAGTTGATTACCGCGTTAGAAGTCGCGAGGAATGGTCGACCAAGTATCACCGGAATTTGATTACGGGGGTTAACGACAGGATGTGTATCCATAACAATAAAGTCAACGGGAAAAATGAAATCCCCAACTTTAATTAACACATCCTCCAACTCTCCCCTAGGATGGGTGATTGATCGGTCGGCCATTTGGAGAGTACAATGAGTAGGCTTAAGCTCTCCAACGCCTAATTGTTCGTACACCGAGTAAGGTAGCAAATTGACACTAGCACCAAGATCTAATAGTGCTCTATTGATGGTCTTGTTCCCAATTGTGATCGAAATAGTAGGACAACCGGGGTCCTTGTGCTTTGGGGGTAAAGAATTGACAAGAGCATCACTAACAGCACTAGCCACGAAGACTTTCTTCGGTACTTGTGACTTCCTCTTTTTGGTGCATAAGTCCTTTAAGATTTTTGCATATGAAGGAACTTGTTGGATTGCATCCAAAAGAGGGATATTTATGCTAACCTGCTTGAATAACTCTACAATCTTCTCCATCTGTGGAGTTGGTTTATTGGATCTCAACCGATTTGGAAAAGGAACATTTTGAAAAGTTGTTGAGTCCAATTTTTGTGGATCAGATTGTTGAGTTGGAACGGAACCCCGTGTAGATGTGTTCGTGTTGTGAGAAGAGGGTCCGTTCGAGCTAGAAGGAGTAGAGCCATGTGAAGGATGGAGAGTAGGCTCTAACGAAGAAGAGGAGGAAGATGAAGAACCACCGGCTGAGGTGTCATGGTTAATACCCACATTGTTTTGCAGCACTCTTCCGGATCTCAACGTAGTCACAGCATTCACGTTATGATTCTGCTGTTCATGTGCAACATGTGCGTGACCGGGATTTGGGAGTGGTTGAGACGGAAGCTTTCCTTTCTCTCGCTCTTTCAATGCTGCGTTGAGTTGTGCAATTTGTGCCTCAATAGCTTTGATGCTTTGATCGTGTGAGGCACTGTTTTGCACCAAAGATTGAACAGAAGTCTCTATCCTAGCTGTGGATTGTTGTGATTGCACCAAAGTTTGTGCAGATTGCTTTAGGAATGCTTCTAGACTTCTTTCGAGCGAGCTAACAGCATTTTGAGGGGGAACAAAATTGTTGGGAACAAAATTGTTCATCTGATTAGGGTAAGGTTGCTGTTGGGGAGGCTGCTGAAATTGAGTTTGTGGAGGTGCTTGTTGTTGTGGAGGAGGAGCCCTTTGAAAATTGTTGTTTCCTTGGGGTTGTTGATTGTGGTTCCAAGCGAAATTAGGGTGGCTCTTCCAACCCGGATTGTATGTTGAAGAGTATGGATCATTTCTTTGTCGTTGCTGAAAGGCAGCATTGACTTGATCTTGTCCTTGAGTGGATGCAGTGTAAGGACACTCTTCAGTGAGATGTGACGGATCCGAACAACACGCACAAATAGTTCGTGGGGGCACAACAGGGGCAGGAGAAGGTGCTGAGATTTTGGTCTCAAGCGCCTCTATCTTTTTCATAAGAGCGGCCATCTCGGCCTTCATAGCAATTGACATCTCTATTTGATGTATGCCTGCCCTAGGTTGACCAATAGAAGAAGAAGAAGATGTGGTCTTGGTGCTCTCCCACTGAATCGTTTGCTCACTAAGATCCTCAAGAAACTGCCACGCTTCATCACTTGATTTGGACAGAAAGTGACCTTGACTTAGGGTTTCTAGCAACTGCTTCGTTGCCGGGTTCAATCCCTCGTATAATGTTTGGCAAAGTTGCCATCTTTCGATTCCATGGTGAGGGCATTGAACGAGAAGGTCTTTGAATCTTTCAAAACATTTCCAAAATGGTTCAGCAGGAAGCTGTGAAAATTGAATGATTTCATTACGGATTTTTGCAGTTTTGTGATGAGGATAGAACTTTTTAAGAAAAGCTTTCACAAACTCGTCCCAATTTCTGATTGAGTGTGATGCGGTGCTGTATAGCCACTTCTCGGCTAGGTCACATAAGGTGAAAGGAATGACCCTTAGCCTTATAGCGTCATCACTTAATTGGGTAGTTTTCATCATGGCGCAAACGTTTTGGAATTTGTTGATAAAGATATATGCATCTTCGGATTCCAAACCATGAAACTTAGGCAGCATGTTGATGAAGTGGGGTTTGATCTCAAAGTTGTCCCCATTAGCCGGTGGAAGGGAAAGACAAGTGGGAAGGGCGGTGCGGATGGGGTAGAAAAGATCCTGGAGCGCGACTCGTGCGGGCGCTTCGACAGGCGGGAGATTCGGGTTATTCGCACCTAACGGAGGCGGAATCATTCCCGTCGGCAAGGTATAGTTTGGGTCGTGTCCCGACATACCTTCGAAAGAATGTGATGGTGAAAGTGAAGAAGTGGACAAGATTTCGACTTCGGAGTCGAAAGGTTCGTCGGTCGGTACCAACGAAACACGGACTAATCGGGCGCTAGGGTCCCTAGTCCAACCGGACATACACCAAAAGGGTTAGTGTAGTCGAGACAGAATGTGAGTGCAAAGATTCTTTAGCGACAAGTTGCAAGTTTTGAAAAGATTATCTTTTTTTTTTCTTTTTAAGTGTGCTTTTGCAAAAAGATTTTGAAAAGAGACTAGTGACACAACTGCAATTAACCACACATGCACAATCAGGCCTAAGTCTAGGGTTGCCTAGGTCAGCTAGACAGCTCCTAACTGTTCCAAAGGGCTAGATATAGAACCTCAAACCGCCTCTTCACGGACAAGTACGGCCAGGTAAGTGGGAAGGAACCACCACTACAGTGGGCCTAATTAAAAACCACTAGCCTAGTCACCGCAATGTCGGTTAGGATAAACGGCCGATGCCTATACTAGTCCTCTGTCCTATTGAGCTCGACGTCCTTAGGGCTGAGTCTAATATTTTTTAGATTAAAAGTGGTCAATGCAGATGCTTTAAGTGATTTCTGGGGTCCTGGGAAGGGTAATGAAATCCCCACCCAATCTGAATTGGTCAATAGCCCCTTAAAGTCAGATTAAAGTATGCAAAGCAGTAAATCACTTGCAATCAATTTGCTTTTAAGCGCGGCGCAAAGAATCCTGCAGAAAATCAATTATTGGAAGGGGGAAGAAGATTTTTAGCGCGAAGAATCCTGCAGAAGATTTGACAGAGATTTATGGAGATTTGAAGAGGGGAAGAATAAGGAAACAAACAGTGCAAAAATCTCGCAGAGAAGGCTCCAAGCTGCGGCGGAAGCGCGGCACGAGCTAGGGTTATGCGGCGGAAGCGCGGCGCTATGGGGGCTTCAGGTCTCCAACTTTCTTCAGCTGCTCTGGAATTCCAATATCCTCCTTTTCTGATGTATAGTTCTCTGTTTCCCTTTCAGTGTTGCTTCAGATCCGTCAAGCCTGCAAAGATTCACAAAGAAACCCTTCAAACAATAAAAGATGATATATTTTTTTATTTTTTTTTTATTTTTTTTCAGATTTTTATGATTTTTTATGTTTTAGATTAACCCGAAATTACAAAAAGAAAATTTTACGCCATCCCCGGCAACGGCGCCATTTGATTAAATAGATTTTATCGATCAAAAATAATTACCGCAATCAAGAACGGCGTCGCTTGAAGCTAGCCGGTGAGTACGGGTCGGTCCACAGGGATGTGTAAATCTTCTTTAAGTTCTTACGAGTTAATTCCAAAAGGTGTTTGGAAGTTTAATTAAATCTAAAAATCGAAGTTGTATGAAGGTAGAATTAGAAACTTGCTAGGATTAGGTTTAGGGAAAATTTGGTAATTAAAGATTTACATCTCTTTCCATTGCCATCAATTAAATCAATCATATTAGAGTTATGGTAAATATTAACAAAGGTGATTAGGATGATTGGGAAGATTGATTCTTCCTCTAGATCCTTGTCCTCCTTTCTTAATCTTCATCCTAACCTCCATGGAAAACCTTAAGATCCGGGCCTTTAGACTACGGAGTTCACCGTTACCTTGAAGGTAAAAGTGCCGTAGGGAGCGGAATCAAAAGGTATGCATGGAGTTCTAATGTTCATAAAAGTTTAGCGATGAAAAGAGATGAGAGATCTTCATCTCTCAATTCCTTCCCTATTCCTAACCCTAACAAGCGAGGAAATTACTCGCTCATTGAGGGGATGAAAGAAAACAAGAATTTATCGAAGAAAGAAAACATCGATTGCAATTTAATAAAAGCTAGACTAAATTAAATTAAAGCGAGAAAATAAGAACAGATAAAAAACTACAATTATTGCAAAGAAATTAACCTACTTACTTTTGATGCACTCTTAGAAAAAAAACAGAATTTTATTTCATGAGAAGAGGCATGAGAAAATACAAGGTCTTGGGTTCTATTTATAGGACATAGAAACCCTAGGGCTACAGATTGCACCGCATGTCTAAAGTTACAATTATACCCCTAAAAAGATCTTTCCATAGCCGCCACACATTATGGTAAAAATTATGCGCATTAGGGCTTCTTTCCGCCGCGGAAGCGCCGCGTATATGGGCTTTGGGCCGCGCTTCCGCGGCGCAATGCTGAGGTCAGCTTCTGGATTTTTTTGGGCTTCTTGGTATTCTTCTGGGCTTCTTGGTTCTGTATTCAGATCATCATTTGGGATTATACAGTGATACCAGATTTTCAACGAACACTTTGCAATGATTCTTGTAACCGTCTTTCTTGCAAATTTGGATCTTTTGTTGTTTTGTTGGTGGTGAACCGTTCTTCTGCTGAGCTTTACTAAAATCCTTCTTTTGTGTCGTCTTTTGTGTTTTTCACTGTTTTCGTGCCAAGAACCTGTAACCTGTAACATGTAGCAGACATGGGTCAAAAGCACCTGTTTTTATTCTTAAATGCATAAGAATGGGGCATACAAAATGCAATATTATGTTATGAACACCAGTCACCGAGCTGATGATAGATAACATGTCCACTCACGAGCTTTTCTCCTTCATGGACGGCTTATCAGGATATAATCAGATAAAGATGCATCCCGAAGATTAGAAGCACACCGCTTTCCGGACCCCTTTGGGTATATTCTGCTACAAGGTGATGCCCTTCGGTCTAAAGAACGCCAGTGCCACCTATCAAAGGGCCATGAAAAAGATCTTCGATGACCTTATACATGAAATCGTCGAATGCTATATCGACGACCTCGTGGTTAAGAGCAAATCATACGAGGAACATCTCGAACATCCGAAGATTGTATTTCAACGCCTTCGGCAATACAACTTAAAGATGAACCTCTCAAATGTGCGTTCGGGGTCTCCTCGGTCAAAGTCCTAGGATTCATCGTCCGACACCGAGGTATTGAGATAGATCCGTCAAAGATCAAGGCGATCATGAAAATGCCTCCGCCAAGGACTCTCAAGCAATTGCGGTCTCTCCAAGGGAAGCTCGCGTACATCCGGCGATTTATAGCCAATCTTTCAGGCAAGTGCCGTCCTTATAGTCATCTGATGAAGAAGGGAACCCCGTTCGTCTGGGATCACAAATGCCAAGACGCGTTGGATGAAATCAAGCAGTATCTGCAGAACCCGCCAGTGCTGGCCGCTCCGATAAAGGAAAGCCTCTCATTCTTTATACAACCGCCCTCGAAGGTTCCTTAGGTGCATTATGGGCACAAGAGAATGACCAAGGGAAAGAAAGAGCTCTCTATTACTTAAGTCGAGTTCTCCTGGGGGCAGAAAGCAACTATTCCCCCCTCGAAAAACACTGTCTGGCGTTGATCTTCGTGATAACAAAACTCAGGCACTATGCATTGGCACATGAAGTCCATCTCATATCAAAGGTGGACCCTCTCAAATATTTGATGTCAAAGGCTATACTGACAGGTCGGCTCGCTAAATGGGCCCTGCTCTTGATGGAGTTCTCAATAATTTATCAACCTCTTAAGGCAGTGAAAGGCCAGGCCATCGCCGACTTCCTTGCTGAGCATCCGATACCTGCCGATTCTCCTCTGAATTGCGAGCTGCCAGACGAACATGCGTTTGATGCGATCGACGGTAGTGATACCCGATGGGAACTCTATTTTGATGGAGCGTCTTCCACGAAGAAGCGCAAACAAAGCACCCCTATAATCAAATCGGGGGTAAGCCTCATCTTCGTAACTCCACAAGGAGGGATAATGCGCTTTGCTTTCTCCTTAACAGAGCCGAGGACGAACAATGAAGCCAAATACTAAGTTTTGATAGCAGGCCTCGAGATCGCCATCGACATGGGAATTGAAAACCCCCTCATATACGGAGATTCTCAACTGGTCGTCAGTCAAGTAAATGGCGACTGCCAAACGTGCAAACCCGAACTGGTAAAGTATGGCGAGAGAGTACAGCAATTGCTGACTCAAATCCTCTCCTACATGCTGGAAAGCATACCGCGCGCGGAAAATAGCAAAGCAGATGCACTAGCTAAGCTCGCTAAAGAACTGGCGGACGAGAACCTCGATGACGTAAGAATCTTGGTACAAAGCCGTCGGGTGCTTGCCCCAGCAGAAATATCTCCGGAATCATCCGAAGAAAAAGGAGCGATTGAGCAAATGGCTATGCAAATAAAAGACCAGGAAAAGGCTGAGGATTGGAGAGAAGTCTTTATAGACTACTTCAAATCCCGTCGAACGCCTGAAGATGCGTCCTCAAGACATCAGCTCATGAAACGAGCTCTGTCTTTCGCCTTCGTCATTGATACTCTGTACAAGAGGTCGTTTGATTCTCTGTGGTTGAGATGTCTGGGACCTGAAGAGGCGAAAAGAGTCATTCAGGAAGTTCACGACGGACTCTGCGGTTCTCACCAAGCAGGCCCGAAGATGAAGTTGAAGATTAAAAGGATGGGCTACTTTTGGCCCACGATGATTCAGGACTGCCTCGAATATGCGAAGCAATGCCACTCATGCCAGATTCATGGGGACTTTATCCATTATTACCCAAATCCTCTACATCCAACAGTGGCCAGCTGGCCGTTCGAAATGTGGGGGACTGACGTAATCGTCCCCATCGAACCAGCATCGTCCAGGGGACATCGATTCATTTTGGAGACGACTAACTACTTCTCCAAATAGGCAGAAGCAGTACCGCTGAGGGAAGTGAAGACGGAGAATATCCTCCATTTCTTCAAGACGCATGTCATTTATCGGTTTGGAACTCCGCGACGGATCATCTCCGATAACGGGCCAGCCTACAGAAGCCACAAGATCAGCCGCTTTGCGCAACAACACAACATAGACTGGAGATATTCCTCAGTTTATAATCCCCGAGCTAACGGTCTAGCTGAGGCTTTCAACAAGACCTTGACGAAGATCGTGAAGAATACGGTGTCCCGAAATAAGAAGGGCTGTCATGAGAGACTGCAAGAAGCTCTCTGGGCGTATCGAACTACGTTCAAGACGGCCACGAACACAACGCCGTACGCGTTGGTATTCGGTACAGAAGCAGTACTCCCCCTCGAAATAGAATTACCCTCTCTACGAGTGGCAGCCTACTACGAGCTGACGGACGAAGAAAATGCTCACCTTCGGCTTGAGGAGCTTGATGCCCTTGATGAAACCCGACTCATAGCGCAACAAAATCTGGAGGCTTATAGAGCAAAGATGACACGCTCATATGAAAGATTAACCAGGCCGAGGACATTCCGCCAAGACGAACTCGTGCTAGTGGTCAGAAGACCTATGATCCCCAATCGCGCCAAGCGGGGAAAATTCGAGCCAAACTATGAAGGCCCGTGCATCATAGACAAGGTCTACCAGGGTGGAGCCTATCTACTCATGGATATGCACGGTGAAAGGCCTTTCAGGCCAATAAACGGTCGCTTCCTAAAGAAATACTACACTTAATGAGTCACAGCCTAGGTCAATGATAGATGACGACGACTATGTCCGCTCGCTATCTTCCTAAGCCCAAACTCTATAAGTAGTAGCCGGCCTTCTTTAACAACGGACCGAAACGTTCTTAAACTAATGACGGACCACTATGTCCTAAAACTAGCTGTTGACCGAGATGTCGATAAACTACGGTGGATTGCAGCATCCCAAAGCCGATACAAAAAAAAGAATAAAAAAATAAAATAAAATAAAAACGGTATGTCCATAAGCAAAATGGGCATGGATGAAAATCCGAAAGGGCTCCGTGAGTAAAAACAGCAGGGCTATCGGCGAGTGCTTGTGAAAACCCGAAAGGGTGCGACCTCGTTATATAAAAAGAATAAAAAAAAAGAGAATAAGAAAAAACGGTATGTCCATAAGTAAAATGGGCACGGATGAAAACCCGAAAGGGCTCCGTGAGTAAAAACAGCAGGGCTACCGGCGAGTCTTGTGAAAACCTGAAAGGGCGTAACCTCTTTAGAAAAAAGAATAAAAAGAATAAAAAAAAAGAAGACGGTATGTCCATAAGCAAAATGGGCACGGATGAAAACCCGAAAGGGCTCCGTAAGTAAAAACAGCAGGGCTACCAGCGAGTGTTTGTGAAAACCCGAAAGGGCGCAACCTCGTTAAAAGACACTTACAGGGTCCTCTCGACCTTGTAAGGAGAAACCACCCGTGTGAGATCCTTACGACTCACAAGGGAGCAACACACTTAGGGATCCTCACGATTCCTAAGGAGAAATTACACTTGCGAGATCCTCACGACTCGTAAGGAGAACTCTCTTATGGGACCCTCACGGCTCATAAGATTTGAAAGTCTTAAGTTACAGAGACCTGAACTTGTTCTTAAGCAACCCCCACAACCTTCGATATTGCCCTACAAGTGGCTCAATACTGACCCTTGTATACAATCCACGAGCACGAATAAACATTTCCCCAGCAAAGTCCCACCCGTGACTAGGGATATGTCCATATGGTGAACAACCCTTGTAAGTCCTCTCGACTTATAAGGAGAAAACCCTTTTGTAAGATCCTTACGACTTACAGGAGAACATGCACTTAGGAATCCTCACGATTCCTAAGGAGAAAACACACCTACGAGATCCTCACGACTCGCAGGGAGAAATACTTTTGTGAGACCCTTACGGCTCATGAAGTCAAAAGTCTTAGTCGACAGGATCATAACCCTGTTGGATAAGCCACCTTTGTTCAATATCGACAGAGGCAAATGATGATTCGCTCCTGGCAATATCCCAGTTGTAGCGGTGCTGATGCCGAAACCGGTGTCTAATCCTAAGCTTGCGGCGAAAAGACAGCAAGCCACACATGCATACGAAATAGCCGAAATGATGGGGCAACTTGCAACAATATCAGCAAGTAAAAATGTATGCATGCGAAATAGCCGAAATAATTGGGCAACTCGCAATAAAAAGCGGCGAGTGAAAATAAAATAAATAGCCAAAATGATGGGGCACCGCGAAAAAATAGCCGAAATGATTGGGCAATCACAACCTTCGCGATATAAAAGTTGAAATGATAGAGCATCGCGGAAAGAAATAACATAAAAATATATATATATATATATAATGAAATTTATGCCCTACAGACGATATCACAGCAATCCCTGTATACAATCCAGGGGCATAAACAAAGAAGGAAACATATCTTCCCTCCCCAGGCTCCATCAGAAAACGGAGCCAAGTCTTGACAGCAACTCATATAAAACCTGAAAGACAATCGGAGATCATCTCGCACCAGCGTGGAGTGGTCACCACCTCGACGTTCGTCTCAATACAGCAGACGAGATATCACGACAGCGTTCTTCCTCCAACAGGATTCGGACGTGACAAAGCAAACGAAGCGAGGGTCAAATTCCTAGCTTCAGGGTCTTGACGGTAACTCATATAAAACCTGAAAGACCATCGGAGATCATCTCACACCAGTGCGGAGCGGTCACCACCTCGAGGTTCGTCTCGACACAGCAGACGAGATGTCACCCCAGCGTTCTTCCTTTAGCAGGATTCGGACGCGACAATCAAACAACGGAGCCACGGCAAAATCCCTAGTTCCAAAGCTCGACGGTTCACCAACAACTTAGAGACAACCGCGATATTCGTCTCGATACAGCGGACGCAATGCTAACAAACGAAGCGAAGGCCAAATTTCTTGCTTTAAGGTCTTGACGGTAACTCATATAAAACCTGAAAGACTATCGGTGATCATCCCACACCAGCGCGGAGTGGTTATGACTCATCGGGGCTCTCCAAAATGAGCCTAACCTCAAGTAAAAAGCGACATGGCAAAATTCTTAACGCTTGCTCTTCCGACGGTCAAACTGCCTAGGAAGATTGCTTGAAGACGTCTTGTCCAGCCCCCGAAGGGATCAGAGACACGACAATCGCAAGGCTACTCGAACAGCAAGATTGCCTATCGAGAAATACATCAGCCAATGCGACGGTACAACGGACAAAATCCTAGTACCGCAGACCCTAACGGACTTCTGTCGTAAAGAGCAGAGGTTAACTGTGACGTTAGGATATTCTTGCGGGAACTGCTTGATTCGTCTCGACTCGTGAGGAAATTAGTGTCTTTGCGAGAACTTCTCGATTCATCTGGACTTATGAGATAAAGCCTTAGGCAGCGAGGATCAAAAAACCTGTTTCCTAAGCACTGGGACCCTGTAGGTCGGTCCAAAATGGACTCTTGCATACTATTCACGGGTTACACTCTCCAAAGTCAAATCTCGACAAGGAGGGAAACAACCGCTTACGGGTTCTCTCGACTCGTAAGAGGGAAAATTCTCTTATAAGATCCTTACGACTTATAAGAGAAAACGCACTTAGGAATCCTCACGATTCCTAAGGAGAAAATGCACCTAGGAGATCCTCTCGATCCGTAGGGAGAAAAGTCTTTGTGAGACCCTCACGGCTCATAAAGTTGAAAAGTCTTAGGCAGCAGATCTGAACCTGCCTCCTAAGCTATCACTACCTCTTGAAGAAGCCAATACAGGATGCTCGCTCTATCATCTGTCGTCCATGTTTACTAAGGTAACATGCTGATAATAAAAGAAGGGGGAAAGCACAGAGATGACACAAGACATTGCAAAAAAAATGTGTGTATCTTTATTCATGAATTCAATTAAGTACAAGGCGAATCGTATAAAAGAATAAAGAATGTATACATATTATTCAAAGATTACAAGTGTATAATTGATACAAAGGCAGCTACTGAGAAGGAAGTGTCTTAAGTAGGCCCATCAATTGCTCTCGCACTCCCTTCAGCGCCTTCTCCTGATCGGCTGCCGCGGCCAACTCTGCTTCCATCCGGGCCCGCTGCTGCAAGTAGGATGAAAGTTGTTCTTCAACGGCTCGCTGAGCTGCTTCGCGATCTTGGGCATCACGCTCAACGGCATCGAGCTTCTGCTTTAGTGTTAACCCATCAGAAATACTTTGCAGAAGGCCCTCGAAGATAGCCTTCACCCGGGCAGCGTTCGCGTCGACCTCAGCACGCAGTAGAGCAAACTCGCTTGAGGTCTCTTGGCATTCCCTCCGCCTTAAAGCCACTTCCTGTTCCAGATGGCGAAAGTAAGAAGCGCTCTACTCGATCCATGCCGCCCGTTGAGTACTCGTGGTCAAAACCTTAGGGGCAGGGCGCATAAACTCCAGCTGATGCAGGCGGGCCTCGATCTACCTGCAGTGGTTAACCCAAGACTCGACGACACTTTCATTATGGAAATTTACAAGCGTCGCCAGTATCGGATTAACCTCGGCAGCAAAATCTGCGGCAGATGTGGGAGCTTCTGCGTCAAGCTCCTCGACGCATCCGCTTAGCATACTCAGACTCATCGCAGCACCCTTTGAGGATGGACGTCTGGAGAATGGGCCTGCCGGCATCATGATGCGAGACTCGAAGGGGGCCGGAATCGGAACGACAGCTGAAAAAAAAACACAATCAAATGACGGTTCAAGAAATATAGGAAGGTCATGAATGATGGAATCTATTATACCAGCTGCAGCGGGTGGCAAAGCCGGGAGGACCGGTGGCTCGACTGATCTTACATCTCCTCCTTCGATCTGTAGCACTGCAATCAGGGCAAGGAAGAATCAGAAATAATTCCATTATTGAAAAAAGAAAAGGCATCAATTGAAAACTATACTCACCAGCGCCACTGGAGGAAGCAAGCTCCGTCGGGAAGGAGAAGTCTGGGTGCAGCACCTGGTACAGGTGATCAAAAAGCACTCCTGCAAAGACGCAATAGTACAACATCGGTACATAAATTATGCAGTAAAGATAAGACTGATGGGTCGCAAATCCATACCTTCTAGCATCTGCGACGGTGCGATAGAAGGTAGAGAGCTGGCCACCGTCAAGGCAGTAACTGACGGCACTCCCTCGAGCAATGGGGCATCAGCACTGGCCGCACCTGCGTTAAAAACAAGATAAGCCCTGTCAGGAAGGGTTGCAAAATAAAAAAAAGGGGGGACGGTAACTCAAAATTTACCTGATGAGTCGCCAGCCGAAACGGCGGCGTCTCCCTCCTCCATTGGCATGGGTCCACCTCCCGTTGCCTCATCGCCGACTCTACAGGAGCCGTCGTCGTGCTCACGAGGCCGGGTGTAACAACTCCATTTTTAATGTACAAAGAATTGATTTAAATTCAATGTATACTTGGAGTATTTATTGTGGCTGATATCTCTTTAAGTACTTATTTCACTCCATAATTACAAGAAGGAGCTTGTAGCTCATTGGTAATACCTTGCACTGCTGAACCAAGCCACCAGAGTTCAAATCCCATGCCCCACATTATTTTTGTATTTATTTTGTCTTAAATTCTTTTGGAAGTCAACAGTCAAAACGCCATAACTCACAAAACTTGAACTGCACGTAAAAAACTAAATATACCATAATTCCCCCCTCGAGTTTCCCCGGCTCCCAACACCCCGACTCGGCCCGACTCGGCGGCCGGACTCTGCCGGACGGCCGAGTCGTCAACATCGAAGTAGAGTATCTTGACTTGGTCTTCCCCCCTGCACACTTTAATTGGTCGGATCGGTTACAGAGAGCCCAATAAATCTTTTTTACTCCAAAGTTTAATGATTTTTAATGATTTTTTAATATATTTTTTACATTTTTTAATTGAAAATCCTAACCCTAGCCTAACCCTATATAAACACCCCTACCCTCTACCCTCGCATCCTAAATTTCTAAGTCCACTCTCTCAAAATTCCAAGAGAACTTGGTACGTTAGAAAACGAGCGAAAGGCGAAGCGATGACGAAATCGACGGCGAAATTCCGGTGATCGTGTTAGGACCTCTCAATGACGATTCGACGCACTGGCAAACCCTCTACTTCCCCCTCACTCTCTAGTGTTGTCCAAACCCGTAAGTCCCTTTTCTACCTTTCTTTTCTTTCATAAAAATACGACTTTACAAACCCGACGGAAATCGGAACAAGCCGATTTCCGATTCGGTTTTCTATCAAATCTCACTTATCACCAATTCCATAATGCTTAAACATCTTCATGTTGACTATCAATCACCTAACAACTAATTTGAATAAGTTTTCTCACATGAAATGATAGCTTTTGCGATATATCGTATTTTTGCACTTAAATACCATAATGTTTAGTTTTCACATTTAACCCTTTAACATTGCTGTACCTTAAAGTAGTTCACGAGGTAATGACCTACCTCCACACACACTCATATGCAAACATAACACGCTACTTTGAAAACTTAGAATACGATAAAACAAGATTTTGCATTAAAATACCATTTTCTTAATAAAACCTTTTCTAAAAGTTTTAGATTGCTACACTTTTAAAACAAATATCTTTTAATAGGAAAATACGATAAGTTGTGGACATCGATCGTTTATCTAAACCTGACTTTGTGGTGTCTAGGCTAGGCAAGTGAGCAAAGGTAACTTTAAAAGGCCCGTCTCACGATTCGTGAGCGGATCCCTCCTTCCTCACTTGTACTTACCTGGCCATAATTGGCGGTGAAGAGGCGATTTGAGACTTCTAACAACTTGTTGTTTAGATCATTTAAAATTAGTCTAGTTGAAATAAGAAACCTTAAAACCTAAAATACGGAAAATCGGCTTTTGCAAATAAATACCTTTTACTTTAATAAAAACATATTCTAAAGGTTTAATATTTATAAATGTTTGCAAAGCGCCACTACAACCCACCTTTGGGGAACCTGTTAGGGATAGTACGGTTTATCGTGCACCCTCGGTTTAGTAGTGCGAGATTCAGACCTCCACAAAGAGTATTCGGTCTCGAAAGGTTTAAAATACGATATCTTAAGAAAATGATATTTTTTTTATATAAAATATTTATTGAGATTATTTTTGTATAAATATATGTATATTATCATTAAGGGATCTATTTTGTTATAATATAAATATCCTACATTTTCTAAAAATCACAAGACTAGATTTTTACATTATAATACCATGAATTTCAAATAAATCAAAATTACAGATAAATACCTTTATTATGTAATTAGGATATTTTCACTAGAAATAACACAAATAAAATTTACTCTCATTATAACTATAAAGACGAATAATAAATATTTAGGGTGTATCTTGAAAACTATACAAAAGTATTTTTACATAAAACCCCCTCAAGTTTTATAAATTACAATAAGGACCCTGACAATTATAGAATTTCGACTTACATTTCTTTTGGTCTGACTCGGGTTTGAGTCTGATTATTTCTGATTTGAATATGATTCAAGTCAATCTACATTCTTTAATATTCCAACTCAATATGAATAAATGAATCCCAGAATCCAGTTAACAATCTATACAACTTTGACTGAATCAAACCATGGATATACATCCATTATTCCGTTATTCCATTTACCTGAATATGCAGTTACAATCTGTTTACTGATATCATGATTTTGGTCGGTCATCCAACTTATACAATATAATACAACAATACAATCAAAACACTACGGGGTTTAAGGGGTAGATTGGTGCGGAAGGTGTTAGAAGTGGCATGAGACGGTAAGATTAAGACACCTAACCTATATTCCGTTGCTGTTGTACCGTGGCTTAACGGTTCCTTGTACATTCCGTTTGCCCTGGTCTCTAGCATACTGAGACCCCTCTCGTATACACTGGCATCCTTCCGTACCAAGCTACAAACAACAGCGTGAACATAATATTCTACAACATTATACTTAGAGGATACCTCTTATTCTTTCTTTTCTAATTCTTCCTTACCTTTGGGACTTACCGAGCAACCTGTTCGCTGATGACATTCTATTTCTTTCTTCTTTGAATGTCGGCAGGTGTTTTGGACCCGGCAGAGATCGAGCCCACCGGTGAAGACTTGGAGCAGTTTCAAGAAGACCCCGAGCTCTAGACATTGTATCTTGTTCTATTCAGTATTTTCATTTCCTGTTATGCCATTGTTTAGGCATCGCTTTTCATTCCAGTTGTATTTACTTTTCATGCATTGTACAAAAGAATGTTATTAATAAAGTTGCTGTTATTTTTATATCTCTTGTCTCTTGTAATTTACTTTTATATTTCTTAGATACGCTTAGCGTATGTACTCCTGAGTATATACGTAGCGGACCTCGTCGCGTCTCCTTCGCCGTACACCGGGAAGCGGGGCGTGACAGGTTTTGTTGGTGGCCCATGCGGTCAGAGCTGTATGAATCCCTATCATGCAGTTCTGGTCCGCGTGATCAACCTAAGAAATATAACATAAGAACCAGCAACTAAAACATTCTTTACAATTCATGTTTATTGAATCTTACAGATTTCTATTCCTTGAATCTTATCATTTCATGTATTTGAATCTGTCCTAACCCAAATTTTTCATCAAGGTTATGGATTCCCCGAACAACACCAGCACCAACGTCAACAACACACCTCCAGCACTACCTCTCGCACCAGCTGTTCCTGCGCCACCCACCGAGCAAACAGTACTACTTGAGGCGATCCACAGCCTTATTGAGGGACAGCAATGACTCCTGAACCGTCCTGAGATCGACGCACCAGGGGTAAAGCAATTCAGGGCTTTGCACCCCAAGCAGTTCTCTGGTAAAGGAATCCCTCTTGAAGCTGAAGAATAGGCACAAAGCATCGAAGATAATCTGGCAGCAGCACAAGTGCCAGACATCGCTTGGGTCCTTGTGGCAAAACTACAGCTCACGGATAATGCTCGCAACTGGTGGAAGGCGGAAGAAAGCCGTCTGGTACAGCCTATTGAATGAAAGACTTTTCGCGAGAAGTTCGACGCGAAATACTTCTCTGTGACTGCCAAGTTTGCCATGGAGCAGCAATTCATTCATCTACAACAGGGTTCAATGTGGGACAAATCAGTAGATGAATACGACGCTGAATTCACCATGTTAAGCCGGTAAGATATGTCACAATAGTTCAATTTTTAAATCTCACATACTACACAGCTAACACAATCTTTAAACAGATTCGCGGCACACTTGATACCGACGGACGAGATCAGAGCCCGTCGCTTTCAATAAGGACTGGACACGGAGATTCAGGCTGCTCTAGCCACGGGAAAATTTTTGACTCATGAGGATGCTCTGGAAGCTGCCCGCAGTTATGAGGCAGTGATAAAAGCAAGGGGTAGACCTCAGTCTGCAGGAGTCAAACACCCTGCCAACCAGATGGCAGGTGGAGCCTCATCCAGGCCACATTTCGTGCCAAGGCGACTCGGAGTACCGAACCATCGTCCCAGCCCAGCCTTTTGCACCTACTGCAAGAGAACTGGACATATGATGAAGGACTGTCGTCGAGCCAACCGCCTTTGCTTAGTTTGCGGCTCAGCTACTCACGATATTGGGTCTTGTCCCCAAAGACAGAACCCAGTTGCTGCATCCAGGCCAGCAATTACTTATCCGCAGCGACCAGCTCTTCAGGCACCTGCTCCCAGACCTGCACTACCTGCACCACCCAGAGGACCATAAGCTGCACCACCTCCTTGTCGGTTCCATCAAGCTCAAAGGAACGTTCCGAGGAATGCTCCTCAAGCCAGGAGGAATGTACCAAGGCGCCAGGCTTTCACGATGTCCGTGGAAGAAGCTGAGGTCACTGACCAAGTCATCACTGGTAAACTTTTCTTTTCAAACTTTGCTTTTCTATCCTGCTACTTAGTTACATATTTCCTATACCTAAAACAAATCCCACATACATTAGGTACAATCTTAGTATCCTCAATCCCTGCACTAGCACTGTTTGATACTGGAGCATCACACTGTTTATGTCGCAACGGTTTGTCCGAACCCATGCGATTCCAGTCTCACCGCTTGTATCCAGCTGGAATGTCAGTTCCGGAAATGGCGTTCTAAAGGCAACTATGGGATACAGCTTGTGTCCAGTCGTCGTCTGCAGTCGAGAGTTTTATGCTGACTTCAAAGTACTGGACATACCGAACTTCGAGGTGGTTCTAGGAATGGATTGGCTTGGAACTTTTTATGCTACAATAGACTGTCGTCAAAGGAGGGTAGTATTCGAGATTCCAGACCATCCGGTCTTCTATTTCAAAAGCGGAGACCATACACTGAAGCCAAGTACCAACAAAGCGAAGCCAAGAGAAGCAGTAGTTGCAGCAGCTCAAGCGGAGGAAGAATCAAGACCAGATGTGGTTCGAGAGTTCGATGATGTATTTCCTGACGATATATCAGGTTTTCCTCCCGATCGAGCTCTTGAATTCAGTATTGATTTAGTACCATGAGCACAACTGGTGATCAAAGCACCCTATCGTTTAAGTCCAGAAGGTTTGAAGGAAGTCCAAACACAATTAGACGAATTACTGGCGAAAGGATGGATTCGTCCCAGCACTTCAAATTGGGGATCACCTGTACTACTTGTGAAGAAGAAGGAAGGTTCATACAGAATGTGCATCGATTACAGAGCCTTGAACGAAGTCACTATAAAGATCAAGTATCCACTCCCGCGCATCGATGATTTATTCGATCAGCAAAGTGGATCTTGTGTTTTCTCTAAATTAGATCTTCGTTCAGATTATCATCAAGTGAAGGTCAAGAAAGCTGATATTCACAAAACAGCTTTCAGAACTCGCTATGGACATTACGAATTTCTAGTGATGCCATTTGGAGTGACCAACGCACCCGCAATATTCATGAACCTAATGAATCAAGTTTTCCGGGAGTACTTAGACAGGTTTGTTGTCATCTTCATCGATGACATCCTGGTGTATTCTAAAAGTCGGAAAGAACATGCAGAGCATCTACGAATTGTCCTGGAAACTCTTCGTCAACATCAGCTTTATGCCAAGTACAGCAAGTGCGAGTTTTGGCTAAATCAGGTTGGTTTTCTTGGACATATCGTATCAGGAGAAGGAATCTCTGTGGATCCAGCGAAAGTTTCGGCAGTTATCGAATGGCCTACACCAAAGTCAGTGAAGGATATTCGGAGTTTCTTGGGTTTAGCTGGATATTACAGAAGGTTTATTGAAGTCTTTTCGAAGATAGCAACGCCCCTGACCAAGCTCACACGTAAAGATGAAGAATTTGTGTGGTCAGAAGCATGCGAACAAGCTTTCGTAGAACTCAAGTCAAAGTTGACATCAGCACCTATTCTCATCATACCGGATCAATTTGGAGGATTCGAAGTGCATTGCGATGCATCCGGTAAGGGATTAGGATGTGTTCTACATCAGCACGGTAAGGTTGTGGCTTATGCTTCAAGACAGCTGAAAATTCATGAGCGCAATTATCCGACGCATAATTTGGAGTTGGCAGCCGTCATCTTTGCTCTCAAGATTTGACGTCATTATCTACTTGGTGAACGAGTGAACATCTACACAGATCATAAGAGCCTGAAGTACATGTTTACTCAGAAGGAGTTGAATATGCGGCAGAGAAGATGGTTAGAACTCATGGCGGACATTGACATCAACTTGCAATATCACCCAGGGAAGGTGAATGTAGTACCTGATGCTTTTAATCGCCAACCATTATCGCTGAATCTCACCGCTCAGTGGAAACTTCAACAAGACTTGCATCAGATGGAGATTGAAGTAAACATGCCAAGTAATGCTTCAAGTTTGATGAATTTACAAGTTCAATCAACCATTGTCAATCAGATCAAAGCAGCTCAAGCAAGTGATGCTAAGTTGCAAAAGATCAGAGAACAAGTAGAGAATGGACTCAGAATAGACTTCATCATCCATGAAGACGGATCTTTAAGATACGACAGAAGATTGTGTGTCCCAAAAGGTCCTGTTCGGGAAGAGTTAATGAAAGAAGCTCACAGCTCTCCCTACTCAGTACACCCTGGAGGTACCAAAATGTACAAAGATCTACGTCAGAATTATTGGTGGCATGGAATGAAGCGTGAAGTAGTCAGAAGCGTCGCAAAATGTTTGGTGTGTCGGCAAGTAAAGGCTGAACATCACAGGACTGCTGGATTACTTCAACCGTTACTAATCCCAGGATGGAAGTGGCAATATGTCACGATGGACTTTGTGACTGCTCTTCCTCGCAGCACAAAGGGTAACGATGCCATATGGGTCATTGTGGATCGACTCACAAAGTCGGCTCACTTCATCCCATTTCGAGTTGGCCAATCTACTGAGACACTAGCAAAGAAGTACATGGAGGAAATTGTGAGACTTCATGGAGTACCGGTCTGCATTGTCTCCGATCGTGACACCAGGTTCCGATCGCAATTTTGGCAGAGTCTGCAAGCAAGCTTGGGAACAAGTCTGAACTTCAGCACGGCTTATCATCCACAAACAGATGGTCAGTCGGAACGAACTATTCAGATCTTGGAAGATATGCTCAGAGCATGTATGTTAGACTTCAAAGGATCGTGGGAAGATCACCTACATCTTGTGGAGTTTTCGTACAACAACAGCTACCAAGCAAGCATAGGAATGGCACCTTTTGCAGCACTGTATGGAGGGAAGTGTCGATCGCCATTAAGTTGGGACGACATCGGAGATAGGGAACTTTTTGGACCAGAGATGATAGTAGTGACTGTTGATGTAGTTCGTACTATCAAGGAAAAGATGCGCATAGCCCAAGATCGACAGAAGCACTGGGCTGATGCAAAAAGATGACACTTGGAGTTCCAGCCAGGAGATCACGTATTCTTGAAGATATCTCCGAACCGCGGAGTGATCCATTTTGGAAGACGGGGTAAGCTAAGTCCGAGATATATTGGACCGTTCGACATACTCGAACGAGTCGGTGAAGTAGCATACTGCTTAGCGCTTCCACCTTCATTGGAAGGAGTGCATAATGTGTTCCACATATCCCAACTCAGAAAGTTTGTGAGTGACCCCAGCCATGTTCTTGATCATTCCGAGCTCACTATACAGCTCGACTTGTCTTGTGAGCAACAGCCTGTGGAGATCCTGGACAGGAAAGTGAAGACACTTCGGAATAAGGAAGTTAACTTGGTTCGAGTGATGTGGAGGAAAGACACTCCAGGAGAGTCCACTTGGGAAAGAGAGGATGAAATGCGTACTAGATATCCACACCTCTTTGTAAACTAGTCCTTAAATAAAAGTTGTAAATTTCGAGGACGAAATTTTTGTAAGGAAGGTAGACTGTAACAACTCCATTTTTAATGTACAAAGAATTGATTTAAATTCAATGTATACTTGGAGTATTTATTGTGGCTGATATCTCTTTAAGTATTTATTTCACTTCATAATTATGAGAAGGACCTTGTAGCTTATTGGTAATACTTTGCACTGCTGAACCAAGCCACCAGAGTTCTAACCCCATGCCCCATATTATTTTTGTACTTATTTTGTTTTAAATTCTTTTGGAAGTCAACAGTCAAAACGCCATAACTCACAAAACTTGAACTGAACATAAAAAACTAAATATACCATAATTCCCCCTCGAGTTTCCCCGGTCCCGACACCCCGACTCGGCCGAGTCGGCCGGCGGACCAGCCGACTCGGGCCGGCGCCGCCGGCCGGACTCGGCCGGACGGCCGAGTCGTCAACATCAAAGTTGAGCATCTTGACTTGGTCTTCCCCCCTGCACACTTTAATTGGTCGGATCGGTTACATAGAGCCCAATAAATCTCTTTTACTCCAAAGTTTAATGATTTTTAATGATTTTTTATATATTTTTTACATTTTTTAATTGAAAACCCTAACCCTAGCCTAACCCTATATAAACACCCCTACCCTCTACCCTCTCATCCTAAATCTCTAAGTCCACTCTCTCAAAATTCCAAGAGAATTTGGTATGTTAGAAAACGAGCGAAAAGCGAAGCGCTGACGAAATCGACGGCGAAATTCCGATGATCGTGTTAGGACCTCTCAACGACGATTCGACGCACCGGCAAATCCTCTACTTCCCCCTCACTCTCTAGTGTTGTCCAAACCCGTAAGTCCCTTTTCTACCTTTCTTTTCTTTCATAAAAATACGACTTTACAAACCCGACGGAAATCGGAACAAGCCGATTTCCGATTCGGTTTTCTATCAAATCTCACTTATCACCAATTCCATAATGCTTAAACATCTTCATATTGACTATTAATCACCTGACAACTAATTTGAACTAGTTTTCTCACATGAAATGATAGCTTTTGCAATATATCGTATTTTTGCACTTAAATACCATAATGTTTAGTTTTCACATTTAACCCTTTAACATTGCTATACCTTAAAATAGTTCACGAGGTAATGACCTACCTCCACACACACTCATATGCAAAAATAACACTCTTGAAAACTTAGAATACGATAAAACAAGATTTTGCATTAAAATACCATTTTCTTAATAAAACCTTTTCTAAAAGTTTTAGGTTGCTACACTTTTAAAACAAATATCTTTTAATAGGAAAATACGATAGGTTGTGGACATCGATCGTTTATCTAAACCTGATTTTATGGTGTCTAGGCTAGGCAAGTGAGCAAAGGTAACTTTAAAAGGCCCGTCTCACGATTCATGAGTGGATCCCTCCTTCCTCACTTGTACTTACCTGGCCACAATTGGCGGTGAAGAGGCGATTTGAGGTTTCTAACAACTTGTTATTTAGATCATTTAAAATTAGTCTAGTTGAAATAAGAAACTCTAAAACCTAAAATACGGAAAATCGGCTTTTGCAAATAAATACCTTTTATTTTAATAAAAACATATTCTAAAGGTTTAGTATTTATAAATCTTTGTAAAGCGCCACTACAACCCACCTTTGGGGAACCCGTTAGGGATAGTACGGTTTATCGTGCACCCTCGGCTTAGTAGTGCGAGATTCAGACCTCCACAGGGAGCATTCGGTCTCGAAAGGTTTAAAATACGATATCTTAAGAAAATGATATTTTTTTTATATAAAATATTTATTGAAATTATTTTTGTATAAATATATGTATATTATCATTAAGGGATCTATTTTGTTATAATATAAATATCCTACTTTTTTTAAAAATCACAAGACTAGATTTTTACATTATAATACCATGAATTTCAAATAAATCAAAATTACAGATAAATACCTTTATTATGTAATCAGGATATTTTCACTAGAAATAACACAAATAAAATTTACTCTCATTATAACTATAAAAACGAATAATAAATACTTGGGGTGTATCTTGAAAACTATACAAAAGTATTTTTACATAAAACCCTCTCAAGTTTTATAAATTACAATAAGGACCCTAACAATTATAGAACTTCGACTTACATTTCTTTTGGTCTGACTCGGGTTTGAGTCTGATTATTTCTGACTTGAATACGATTCAAGTTAATCTACATTCTTTAATATTCCAACTCAATATGAACACATGAATCCCAGAATCCAGTTAACAATCTATACAACTTGACTGAATCAAACCATGGATATATATCCATTATTCCGTTATTCCATTTACCTGAATATGCAGTTACAATCTGTTTACTGATATCATGGTTTTGGTCGGTCATCCAACTTATACAATACAATACAACAATACAATCAAAACACTACGGGGTTTAAGGGGTAGATTGGTGCGGAAGGTGTTAGAAGTGGCACGAGACGGTAAGATTAAGACACCTATTCTGTTGTTGTTGTACCGTGGCTTAACGGTTCCTTGTACATTCCGTTTGTCCTGGTCTCTAGCATACTGAGACCCTTCTCGTATACACTGGTATCATTCCGTACCAAGCTACAAACAACAGCATGCACATAATATTCTACAATATTATACTTAGAGGATACCTATTATTCTGTCTTTTCTAATTCTTCCTTACCTTTGGGACTTACCGAGCGACCTGTTCGCTGACGACATTCTATTTCTTTCTTTTTTGAATGTCGTCAGGTGTTTTGGACCCGGCAGAGATCGAGCCCACCGGTGAAGACTTGGAGCAGTTTCACGAAGACCCCGAACTCTAGATATTGTACCTTGTTCTATTCGGTATTTTCATTTCCTGTTATGCCATTATTTAGGCATTGCTTTTCATTCCAGTTGTATTTACTTTTCATGCATTGTACAAAAGAATGTTATTAATAAAGTTGCTGTTATTTCTATATCTCTTGTCCCTTGTGATTTACTTTTATATTGCTTAGATACGCTTAGCGTATGTACTCCTGAGTATATACGTAGCGGACCTCGTCGCATCCCCTTCGCCGTACACCGGGAAGCGGGGCGTAACACCGGGAGACGGCGAGGGACCGTAGGCTGGGAGAGCAATGATCGTAGCGGTGCCCGACTCTTGGGAAAGAGCGGCCGACTCGTCCTCGGCAATCATGCCCGTCTCACCCGCTACCCCGTCGGGCTCGGCGGTCGCAGCCGTCTCGTCCACCGCTGCCATAGGTTCATCGGTCGCAGCCGCTCCATCCGCTGCTGCCCCAGACTCGGCTGTAGTAGCCGTCTCATCTGCCGCTACCTCGGGCTCGGCATCGGCAACCTTCTCGGGCGTAGTAGGCATGACTATCTTGTCAGCCACTAGCTCAGGACCGGCGACTACGGCTGCACCGCCTACCGTCGCCTCGGGATCAGCTATTACCTTCTCCACCGTCCCCTCAGGCTCGACGGTTTCCGCCGCTCCTTCAGTTGGACTCGGCCCTGCAGGACAAGATGTATAAGAACCGATAGTTTTACAATTCTTACAATAAAAGCCTCGAAAAACACATTACCTGAGGTGGATTGATCGTTGGCTTCCCGAGCTGCACGCACCGCCCGCCTATGAGCAGTGGACAAGGCGACCGGAGACTCTTCCGAAAGAGTAGCAGCACGAGGAACGGTGCTTGAGCCCGCCCCCACTGCCAAAGCAGCGCTATGCTCCCTCGCTGTGCGCCTCAAGCGCTTCCTCTCCTCCCGGGCCGTCACGACGGATCTCTTGGAAGCCTCCTTCAGTAAAGCGTCGTCGTCTGCGTTCAGAGTTGCCTCCAGAGCCTTCAAGGCATCCATCATCGGCTTTTTGAGTAGAGACTCTCGCGGCAGCTCCGAAGAGGTCAGGACTTCGGTGGCTGGCCCGGGGAGAGTCCCCGCATCGGCTTGCGAAGTAGATCCCGCGGCCCTTGCAAAGAGACAAAGAAAAGGTTAGATTGGCCATAAAAAAAAGGAAAATAAAGACTCAATGAGCCGAGACGTACCAACGCCCGCTAGAGCGCGTTTCCTTTCCTCCTCCTCGAAGGTTTTGAGGGAAGCAGCGATGGCTTCTTCGGTAGAAATGCCTGTTTAAAAAGGAAATGCGTTAGTCAAAGACAATGATAAAAGTACGATGAAATAACGAAGAATGCAACTAGTGATTACCTGATTGCGCGAGTTTAGCCAACCACGCTTCAAGCTTTGCCGATCGCTCAGAAACCGCGACGGCGGCCGCCAGATCGGTGTCTTCTGGCTCTACGAAGAAACCCTCGTTGCTTCCATACTCACTTAGGCCTTTGGTAAGAGGGGCCAGAGGCTCTAAACCGAGCACAGCATCAAGAGAAAGAACGGACTTCTTCTTCCTCTTCTGCGCGCGAACCCCTGTCGCCGCCAAAATCAGCTTACGCTTTGCGGGCACCTTAGGACTGCGGGTCCCGATGTCTGAGCCCACGCCGGACTCCGGCGAAACCACATTCACCGTCTCCACCGGAACATGGGGCGCTGGGGGCACGTCCATGGTATCACGAGGCAATCCACGCGGAGGGCTCAGCACGTGTGGTGGCTCGGCTCCAGCATCTATCAGCGAAGGAACGACAGGGATCCTTGGCCTCAGAGGAGCTTTGCGGTCGCTGCCAGGGGGCACACCCTTGCGGTCAACCAACAACCGCTTCTCTTCCCGGATGAAGGCACCCATCGCGTGCGCGTACCAAGCCACGTACACGTTAAGGGCCCGTGGGACGCAGCTCGGCTCGCTGATAAAGAAGTGGGAGCCCGTGTTCAGCCGCATAAAGTGGTGCAGCGCGCTCCGTATCCCCTCCCTGGTGGCCGCAGGTTCTTCCAAAAACGCCTCCAGTAGGACCCCCTGGTTATAGCTTGATTGTTGGGAAAACTGATGGGGGTTGTACCTCATGAAGAGCGCCATATCGTTTTTCCTGAACACCAGGAAGCCCGGCCGGATGGAGTATAAGTGAAGAATCTCCCGGGCTTTCAATATGGAAGCCCCGTCCTTGAAACCATCACGCAGCGCCAACACCGCCTTGAAGGTCTCCGGGCCAATGGTCACGACTTTGTCTGTGAAAGAAATGCTCGCTCCGACCATGCGCGGACGAAGAAGCAACCCCCTAGCCTCCCGCGGAGACGGATTCACAATAGAGGCGCCAATCAGCCGCATAACTCTTGGGAGTCTGCACTTCTCGAAAAATGAGGGGCTCTTATGAATGCCAAATACCCCGAGCACATGCATTTCCATCCACGAAGTGAAGTAGTGCATCGGGAAATTGGCGGGTTACACCCCAGGTTCATTTGCGTTCGCTGCCACGCTTAGTCCATGATACAGGTGAGCTAGCCCGACGATTCCGATCGACAATTGTATACCAGCCACCATCCGATGCGCTGGGTAAAAGATGGACGGCCTCATGTAGCGCGGATGCATGGGGAGCGTGAACCAACACAGCCATAATCCCAGAAACCCGAGAAAGAAGGTCTCCTCGTCGATGCCCGGGGCGGCGATTTCCGATAAGGGCATGATCGGGGCATCGGGAAGGTAGAAACCCTGTTGGTCGTCCTCCAGTACTGGTCGACGATCTAAGCCAAAGCCGAAGGGGTCGTCAAGCTTGGCGAACTTTTCGCTCCGCTGTGATAGAATCTCCGGTCGAAGAAAGCAGGCGATGAAATCTGCAAAACTGACTCCCCGGCCTCCCGATTCCAAATAGAGACTTTCATACATATTCAGCACCTTCACCAGACTCGGAAACTGGTGCTGAATAGCATTCTCCGGCGTTAGGCCCATTACCAGCGGCTTGGTGGCGAAGACGTATTCGTCAGGAGGAAGTAACTCTTCATAATGCTCCCCCTTCATCGGCAAACCCGAAATCTCAGCAAATTCCTCCAGGGGGATGGAGAATTCCCTGTCCGTCAGAAGAAAGGTATTGGTGGGGATGTTCCATTGTTCCATGAATGCTTTAACCCACCACGTCGGAGGAGCAGGGTACTCGAACAATGAGGCGTAGACTGCAGGGTACAGACCAATCTTCATTAAATGCGTCTTCTTCGCTGACAAGATATACCTAGCCCACTGCAAATACCCGGCCGATTGTCGAGGGGTCAATCCAAGGTTATAAGGTTGTCCCCAAGGGCGGGCCTCACCCTGGCATATACGCCACCCCAAAATGTCCACGGCTGCAGCGGCTGCACAGGGATGGCAGCAATCGAAGGCTGGAGAAGATCCTCCGAGTTCCAATTTACGACTTCCACGGTATAGTTCACCGGGGGTGCATCCGCATATGGGATCGATGAGATTGGCTCTGACGGCGTCGCACAAGAGAAGCTTCGGCGACCCTTGATGATTTCACTGTACCATCTGCCCCACAGATGAAGGTTCTTATACTCCGGGTCGTGATCCTTAATGAGAGCGAGAACCTCCCGGTCCACCGGCGCCTCAAGGAATCCTCCCTCTGAGCGGAAGAATGGGAATGAAAGATCAGCAGACATGTTGCCTGCAAAGAAAAACGAAATTCAGTTATCAGTATCATAATTTAATTTTAATCCCGACTCTGGGTGTTTTAAAAAATTTTTTATACCACACTGCAATGCAGTGGAGAGGGGACCAAAGAGGGACCATAAAATCCAAATGACAATGTAACAGTTAATAAGACAGCTTCATCATTGGATGGGACTGTCAAATAATGAGAAAATCCTCAAAAGAATATTCTCATTAAATGAGAAATCCCTTGAGACAAGGAGAAAATCTCTCTTTTCAGAGCAAAGCTCTGTCACAGAGTGACACTTGTCAAACTGTGGCCACAAGGGAATAAAATTCCTTAAAGAGCCTAGCTCTGTAATAATGAGGGAAAAATCCATCAAAGAAAAAAAAATTAATTTCTAAAACATTAAAGTTTGGGATCTTAAAAGATCCATGAAAAAACTCTTAAGAGTTCATCATCAGAAGATCAAAAGATCTATGGTTTTGTCAATGAGCAAAGCTTTGTTCATGGGTTAAGAAACCCTGAAACAAATTCTTGAGAGCAAAACTCTGTTTATGAAACCCCAAAAGGGTTTTCTTTTAGATCAAAAGATCTATGAGAGCAAGGCTCTATTAATTAAAATTAATTTAATTAAATTAAGTTAATTTTACCTAAGATGTTTGTAGAGTTCTAACTCCGAAAATGAGAGCAAGGCTCTGAGGTTCTAGAAAACAAGAGCAAGGCTCTGAAAATAAAATTCTTGAAGATGATAATCATCTGCTGAGGACCAAGGGTCCTATTTATAGGTGCTTAAGCGCCCCTTCAACTCCTGAGTTGATCCAACGGTCTGGATCTTGCCACCGCTGCACTCACGTGTGCGCCACGTGAGCGCAACGGTGGGGGGGCATTTGTTTCCCCCAATCAGAGCAAATCTCTGTTTGAATTTCAAATTCAAAAGGTGAAGCAACGCTTCAGATCTCTTGCGCTGCGCGCAGAGCGCCACGTGTCAAAAGCAGACACGCCAGTGCAAGGGGCGCTGCGCCCAAGGCAGCGCACCCCAATCAGAGCAAGGCTCTGTTTTAAAATTCAAATTTTAAATAAAGGAAGTAACGCTTTAGATAACTTGCGCTCTGCACTGCGCGACACGTGTCAGCGCAGCGGCTGCGCTCTGCGCTGCGCGACACGAGCTAGCGCAGTTGCGCTGCGCGACACGTGTCAAGCGCAGGTGCGCTTGCGCCAACTGCGCCAGTATTTAAATAATAAATTATTTAATTAATCAGAATTAAAATTCTAGAAAGATCTTTCCAAAACAAGAAAATTGTTTTCTATAAAACAGAGGCCTTAGGATCAAAGATCCAATGGTGGGCAAATATCCCCAGATCAATCAGAGAAAGATCTCTGTAACTAACCTAACAAACTAATTGGTCCTATATAAAGGCCCTTAGACTCCAAGTCTCAGATATACAGAGCTCCTCTAAAAACTTTGAGAAAAAACTCAAAGAGAAAAAAAAGGTAAACCTTTGAAAAAAGAAGAATTTCTTCTAAAAAGATCAAAGATCTAAGAACAAGATCGAGATCTTCAATAAAAAGAAAAAGATCGAAAAAAAGATCCAATCATAAAAGATCAAAAAGAAGTAATTTATTTCATTTCTAGATCTTTCGATCTATATAAAGGCACTGGCTTTTGATGAACCACTGGTTCTTAAATTTTGAGGTAGAACCTCTTCAGAACAAGAAAAAACTTGTTTCTTCGATCTAAATTGGATTAAGATGCGCTCTGCGCTATTGAACAGTGCCCTGCACTCTTAATTTGCGCTGTTGTGCTCCTTGGACTGGCGCAAGTCACCATAAAGCGCCACGTGTCAATATGCGCCTTGCGCTCCTAAAGACAGAGTACTGCGCTCTTGGGTTGGCGCACTGAACCATAGCGCGCCACGTGTCAGCAGCGCACTAGCGCAGCGCACCGCGCTAACAGACTTGCGCTCACCAGATCGTGACACATTTCACCTCCACATGCGCTGGCGCCTTGCGCTCTTTAATTGGCGCAGAGCGCCTGACAGGCCACGTGGCGCACTGTCAGACCATTAAATGCTCCGCATTATTAAACAAAAAAGGGCAGAGCCCAATTAAGAAGCCTAACAGGCCTAATCTAAATGCCATGCATTTAAATAAAAAGCCTAATGCTATGCTTTGTTTAAAAAGGGCAGAGCTCAAGCAAAAGCCTAACAGGCCAAATATAAATAAAATGTTAGACATTTTTCTAACTGGACTTAACCCAATTCTGTCCATAAGTTCTCAAATTAAATTGAACTGACCACAACTGCTCTCCCAACTCAATTTACACTCGGTTCAAGGGTACATCTCTGAACTCCTCTGATATTTATCGTTGTAATCCTTCAACGTCGTCAGAGAGGTGACGGGTCCCGACAACCATACATTGCTACGGACTGTGGGGTCCTTAAACTCATGGACCGAAATGTCCTTAAACCAATATTCGTCCCCAAAATGGGAATGTTGGACCGAAATGTCCTTAGACTAAATTCGTCCCCAAAATGGGAATGTTGGACCACCATGTCCCTAAACTGGAAATCGACTGAAATTTCCCTAAACTAAACAACAGAGCCCAAATGCTCTCTTGTTGGATCTAAACGATCCCGTTAAGTCGATCTTAGTCTGAAATGAGGCTAACATATCCTTAACAAATGTTTAAGTTGATCTTAGCCTCAAATAAGGCTAACGTATCCTTAAACCCAAATCCCCAAACCCAAATCTAAGAAAATACGGATTTGGACTAATCTACGTCCTACGGGCGACAACACAAATTAGTCTCCGTATACAATCCACGGGCAACCACAAATAAAACAAACACCCACGACACGAAGTGACCAGCTGGAGAAGGAGAAAGTTGTTACCGCGATGCGGTAGCGTAATTAACTGCAGGGGCTTGCGCCTGCAGGGAAGAGCGTCCCCACAATCAAAAACCCCTCAAGCGAGGGGAATCTGACGAGGTCTGCTACATCGGACGCATCAGTTTAAACCTTCGATACACGGTGCCATAAATCAACTTGGCATCTTCGGAGAGGTGGACGGATAGCACTAATTAGCGTCTGCCCCGAATCTCAGTGCCAATACGCCCAGTCTTGCGCCGTCTTTCGGAGGGGAACACTCGCTTTGATCTATTGTTGGAATCCTTCGAGTTCGAGACAGTTTCATCAATTTTACCTTCAATTGTTTCACCTCCGAAACTCGAACTTAAGCTTTTGCCGTCTCACCTTAAATACGCTTACCTAGGTGAGAATGAGACCCTTCCTGTTATTATATCGGCATCTCTAGCTCTCGAGCAAGAGAAAGCCCTTTTAATGGTCTTACAAAACAACCGGCAAGCTTTTGGCTGGACTATGGTGGACATCAAGGGGATTAGTCTCCTCATAGTTGAACATCATATACATATGATGGATGATGCCAAGCCAGTAAGGGATCCACAGAGACGCCTCAACCTCATAATGAAAGAGGCTGTCAAAAAGGAGATTGTAAAATGTCTAGATAGTGGTATCATTTACCCTATCTCTGATAGCCAGTGGGTTAGCTCCATTCATGTTGTCCCAAAGAAATCGGGCATAACAGTCGTAACAAATGTGGCGAATGAGTTAATACCTACTCGCACCCAAACTAGGTGGCGAGTTTGCACCGATTATTGTAATACCCATCCCTATATGTAATTAGCGTATTTTAATAAACAAGTCTTCAGGTTTTCCCCCCAAAAATTTACTACAAAATTTTCCGTATTTTTATAAGGGTCACTCACAAAATTTACTTATTAATGCTTCTAATTATTTTAAGTATTTTAAATAAAACCCTAATCCCTTCATTGTATCTTGGTTCTTTCTTATAACCCTAACGTTATTTTCTAACCTCAATTTCCTTTTATAATTTCCTAACCCAAACCCTAACCTTACTTCCTTTTCCTTTCATTAATTTTTCCCTAAACTAACTTAGCCCGCTCCTTCCTATTTCCTTTAAATTTCTTTTAAATCTTTTCCCCATTTCTTCCCGAGCCGGCCCATCCCTCTCTCTCTTTTCAATTAGTCCCATTCCCTTTTATCGAATTCCCACAAGAAAACCCCAGCCAAAGCAAAATAGAGTTAAACAAATAAAGCCAGCCCAACAGAATTTACCTTTGAATTGAATAAATTTCCCTCAGCCCAAATCCTAACTCCTCGTTTCCTTTCATCTTTTCCCGACCCATCTCCCCATTTTCCCAATTAAAATCCCCTAATTCCTAACCTGGCCCACCTTTCCCCATTTTCCTTTATTCTTTAATTTTAATTCCCAAGCCCGGCCCAAATTCTCCAATTTCATTTAATTCTCTATTTTCTATTTAATTCCCAAACCCGAGCTCGGCCCGTCACCTCTCTTTTCCCTATCTCTTTCCTATTTTTAATTTCTAGCCGGCCCAAGCCTAGCCCGCGTCCAAACAAACCCTCCCCTCAACACAACCCGACCGGACCCGTATCTCTCCTTCTTCCCCATGTAAAAATGTTTCCCGCTCGATTCCATGCGCATCCCCGCGTCGCCCCCACGTCGCCGCCCACGTCGCTAACGCCCCCGCTCCTCAAGGCCACGATCGCGCGTGCGCTTCACCCTCTCCTCATCCCTCTAACTCCCCTCCCTCCTCACTCTCGTTTCTCTATCTCCATCGCCATCCTCTTCCACTCCCACGACGACGACAACCAACTCTGACCTCCTCCATGACACCCTGGAACCTCCGACGACCCACCACGCCATCTCCTCCTCGTCGCAGACTCAAAACCCGAGCTCCACTGCCCGAGCACCGCCAGCAAACTTCTCACCCTCACCTCTACTACCTCCGTCGACCACGAAGAGCCCAGCCACCCTCCTTCACCGACGAGCCTACACCGCCGCCCTCCTTCGTCAAGCCCCTGCAGCCTCCGCCAGCACTTCATCCGCGCCCCCTTCAAGCTACAGGCCCGAGCGCGTACCCCCTCATCCTGCACAATGGAACCCATCACCTTCCCCGAGCACCCTCGCTGACCCCTTGCCGGAGCTGCCTCCGCCGACCACAGCCAAGCCCCCCCTCTCACAAGCAACATCTCTCCCCCTTCTCTCTCACAGCACCTCTCTCTCCATCTCAGCACCCCGACACCATCTTCATCGCTACCAGGCTCACCCTGAGCTCGCTGCCATCGCTATTGCTGTTGTCGTGCCAGAATTCTCATCGTCGCGGCCTTGACCATCACCTCCCGTTACTATCGCCTCCAAGCTCCACCTCCAGCCGAGACTGAGCCTCAAGGCTAGCCCAAGTTTCAAATCGAGCCCCGGCATTTCTTCGAACACATACATCCGACACAGTTCCCGTTCCTCTGATCACCGGCGTAGTCATCAAACTGTGGCCCCGGTCCCCTGAAGCCGTCATCGTCAGCAACATGCCATCCGTCGCAACGCCAGCGCACGCCGTCGCACACACCGAGCCATCGAGTCCAAGAGCCCAAGCTCGAGCCGAGACCGCGAACCCCAACCGTACCGCTCGTCGCGTGTTCATTTCGTTGCAGTTGCCGTGCATCTCCAAAGCGTCTCCAAGAAAGTACCCTACTTGCTACATGCCAGTTATTACTGATACATTTCTAAAACCTATTAATTCCGTGTTTAAAACTCGTGAAAACTTATACGACACAAGTGCTTGATGTAAAAATCGAATAGAAAACTTCCTTTAAACTGACGAAAATTGATCGTATAATCTGGCCCATGTGATAATGAACATTGTGTAGAAATTTGACTGAAAAATATGATTGTCACTGGCTTAAACGATCACCCCCAATTACACCCGTTAAAACTGAATATTTCCGCGTCTGAAACTTGTTAAAATCATAATTAATTATGTACATTTTGAAATGATGCGTTCGAGGGATCAAATCTAAGCCGACTCGACGAACTGGAACCATATATAAGTTTTTAATTGTTTTTTTACTGAAAATATGGCGAGAACTGGCTCGGAGTGCGGCTCTGGACTGCAGTCCAGGGCAGCTCTGGCTGTTGATTTCTATCTCGTAATGCTTACTACTTTGCTGTATGAACTTGTATATTGCGGAACCCTATACTTTATTGAAGGTGAAACTTTTATCTAAATAACGCAAGTGATTTCACCCCTTCTTATCGTCGTTTACTATTTAAACGGTAATTTAAAAGAACATGACGTATAGCAGTCCCAAACAGAACCAGAACTGATACCCTAGTATTGAACAGTTCATAACCTCTGACGTAGAGACGCGATTGAGAATCCATCTAGTGCGTTGGAAACCTTATTGAAAATCCTAAATTTCATTCAACTGTAGTATCGCTAAATTCTGATCCCAACTTGGACTAAAATGCGTTACGAAACGGACTTCTGATTCTGAAACCAGATTTCCAGCAGTGAACGCTTAAAATGAAATGGCCATATCTAGTGATCTTGAAATCCGATTAACGTGAAACTAATTTTTATGGATAGATAATTAAACATACTGCTTACCCCCTTTTCATTGTTTCGCTAAATTTTGCATGTATGATTTATGATAAATTATACAAGTGGTAGGACACCGACTAATGACATCTTAATCATGCCTGAATTATCGTATTCTCATTACATTACATATATGTTATTGCATTGGTAACCTGGTGATCATGTGCATTACCCAGTGTTAGGTTTTAGCGTTTGATTGTGGCAAGTATGTTAGTGTTTAAGCATGAATGGATAAGTGAAAGTGACACGTACTTGTACACAATCAGTGGACCCTATTGATTTATTGCATTGTCGATGTCTGTGGGACATGTATAAGTGTAACTATAATTGGTATGGGACAATTATGGAAGCACTTGTATGGGTGTTACAGGTAAGGCACCAAACACTGTCCATTTATCTTGGGTATCAGTCGGGACATGCTTGATGGAGATCCTGTCTCCAGTTCTCGCGCAGACTTGTCATGGACCGAGCGGTATTTGAGTTTATGGTTGGCGTTTGATGTAGACCATGGAGTGTGGGGTAGTTTGAGTGTGAGATCAACAAAATCTCGGGATTCCCATGCAGGCACATATGGAGATATATAGGGATATCACTGATTATTAGCGAGCGACTCGGGCCCATATTCCCTTGTCCTTGGGTCCTACCTTTGGGTAGGGGATACTCACGAGTGGTTGACTCTCACATTTGGACCGACGATAGGCTTAGCGACCTATACATTGAGACTTAGAGACTGATAGGGTTAGTGACATTGACGTGTATTGCTTACTGATTCAACACACCTGACATACTATTTTACTGCTCTACTGTTCACCTGCTCTATTAGACACCCGCATTTGGCTACTTCATGTTCACGTCTTTACTCTCTTGATTTACTGTTACACATTCATTATTATTATACGAGTTACCATTTGTATCCATATATATATTGCTATCGTGTCGCTCTGACGACCTGAGTATGCATGTTCAGAGTGAGAAGTGGATCTAGCCTAGACCAGGACCTGAATTACCTCGAGGACATCGTGGACATCTTGACCAGCGACTCAGAGCTATACTTCATTGATCTCCACCCGGTTAGTTCTTTTGATTTAGTTACTGCATTTCTCATTACCTGTGTAGTGTTTACTGATTACCACGTAAAGCTAGAAGCCGAAGTGTGACAACGGAGAGAGATTTCCTCGACCGTAGGAGCATGGCTGGCCCTGTCAACCCCTCGTATTTCGTATTTTGGGAAGCGGGGCGTGACAATTATAGAAAAGTCAACGCCGCTTCACGGAAAGACCACTTTCCATTACCTTTTATTGACCAAATGCTAGAACGATTGGCTGGACATGAATTTTACTGCTTTTTGTATAGCTACTTCGGCTATAATCAAGTGCCCATCGCCGAAAAGGATCAAGATAAGACCACATTTACTTTTCCTTTCGGTACATTCGCTTACCGTCGCATGCCCTTTAGGTTATGTAATGCACCTGCTACTTTCCAGCGGTGTATGATGGGTATCTTTTCAGACATGGTGGAGAAATTTTTGGAGATTTTTATGGATGATTTTTCCATTTTCGGCGACTCCTTTGATGAGTGTTTGCTACACTTAGACACAGTTCTTACCCGTTGTAGGGATAAGAACCTCACTTTAAATTGGGAGAAATGCCACTTTATGGTACGAGAGCGTATTTTCCTAGGACATATCATCTCGCAAAATGGCATTGAGGTTGATAAGGCCAAGATTGAAATCATTTCCAATCTTCCTCCTCCCAAGTGCGTCAAAGACATCCGAGCTTTCCTTGGCCATGCCGGTTTCTATAGACGATTCATCAAGGATTTTAGCAAGATAGCTAGACCCTTGACTCTTCTATTGGCCAAGGACACAACCTTTGATTTTGACTCAACCTGCATGAAAGCGTTCGAGTCATTAAAACACTCGCTTATTTCCGCACCCATTCTTTCATCTCCCGACTGGACGCATCCATTTGAAATTATGTGCGATGCATCTGATTTCACCATTGGTGCTGTCCTTGGATAGCACATTAATAAGATACCGCACGTAATTTATTATGCTAGCTGAACTTTAAATGAGGCCCAATTGAATTACACAACTGAAAAAGAATTCTTAGCCGTTGTGTTTGCACTAGAAAAATTCAGGCCCTATTTAATCGGCTCTTCAGTCATTGTTTACATGGACCACTCAGCTCTTCGCCATCTTTTTGCGAAGAAGGATGCTAAATCTCGGCTAATACTTTGGATCCTCTTGTTACAAGAGTTTGACCTTGTCATAAGGGACAAGAGAGGATGTGAAAACGTAGTTGCCGACCACCTTTCACGATTTCGTTCTTCGCCTACACTCGAAGTTCCTATTAAAAATGTTTTTCCCGATGAGCAGCTCTTAACCGTGTCATGCGAACCTTGGTTCGCTGATATAGTAAATTATATGGCCACCGGACTGATATCAAATGATTGGTCGAATTAGGACAAACTCCGATTCCTGTCCCAAGTAAAACAGTTTTACTGGGATGAACCGTATCTCTTTAAATACTATTTAGACCAAATCATTCGTCGGTGTGTCCCCGATAACGAGTTTAAGAGTGTGCTGTCATTCTGCCACAATCAAGCGTGTGGCGGGCATTTTGGCCCAAAGAAGACAGCAGAAAAAATCTTGCAGTGTGGCTTCTACTGGCCACGAATTTTTAAAGATGCATACGAATACTGCAAGACATGCTCCCGGTGCCAACACTTGGGCTGAATATCTCGGAGAAATGAAATGCCGCTCCAACCAGTTCTGGTTGTTGAAATTTTTGATGTTTGGGGAATAGATTTCATGGGACCATTTCCCAATTCTTTGGGGAACATGTACATTCTACTTGCTGTTGACTATGTTTCAAAATGGGTCGAGACTGTGCCCAGCCGAACTAACGACAACAAGGTTGTCGTTAGATTTCTTAAAGAAAATATTTTTTCACGTTTTGGGCATCCTCACGCGATTATAAGTGATAATAGATCTCACTTTTGTAATAGGACTTTCGAGTTCTTAATGCGCAAATACTCCATTACTCACAAATTGTCAACACCATATCATCCCCAAACTTGTGGGCAAGCCGAAATTTCGAATCGGTAGATTAAACAAATATTGGAGAAAACGGTTTCCAAAAACCGTAAAGATTGGTCATTAAAACTGATTGATGCACTATGGGCATTCCGTACTGCCTACAAGACCGATCTTGGCATGTCTTCATACCGGCTTGTTTATGGGAAGGCTTTCCACCTTCCTGTTGAGATAGAGCATAAGGCATTTTGGGCGATTAAAGAGTTGAGCTTATCCTTGGGAGATGCATGCAGCAATACAAAGCTGCAATTGAATGAATTAGATGAGCTGCGGGATGAGGCCTATGAGAATATGGTAATTGTTAAAAACCGAACGAAGGTGTTCCACGATAAACACCTTATGCGCAAAACGTTCAAACTTGGTAACCAGGTTTTGCTTTACGATACTCGGTTACATTTCCATTCCGGCAAGCTCAAATCTCAATGGAAAGGGCCATTTTTGGTACGCACCGTATATCCGCACGGTGCGGTAGATCTAGAAAACCCGGAGGACGGTACAATGTTTAAAGTAAACGGATATCGACTCAAACCGTTCCTCACTGCTGATCCGTCAGAGGAGCTCCTGTTTTTACAGGAGCCGATTTATACTGACTGATCTTCCTTCATCTACCCCCAAATTTTCGATCATCTAGCCAAAAAATTGTTTCAGACAAGTTTGGGGGTATGTATCATTTGTAATTTTATATAAATACAAAATAACATAAAAAATAAAAATTTGAAAATAAAAAAAATAAAATTTTTGGGTATTTTTGTAAATTTCCAGATTTAAATAAAAAATAATTTAAAAAAATAATAAAATTCTTTTTTGCAAATAATTTCCTCTTTTTAGAGGGGTTTATTTGCAAATACCCATCAAACTCCTCCCTATATATAGAACCCGACCCTCTCTGTGCTCATAAACCCTAATTTCATCTTCTAAAAATCCCTAGCCGCCGCCGCCTCAAGTTCTGCAGCAAGATCCCTCCAGGAGGCCGTGCATCCTCCGTTGAATCACCCTTCCCGCCGCTGATCCGCCGCGCCCCTGTGCCGTCACCCTCTGAAATTTTCTGAGGAGGTTCGATCTCTAAAAACTCCTTTCTGTTTACATTTTTTTAGATCTGTAATGGCACCAAGTATGCAACTAGAGCGTGATTTCTCACAGATCTTTTCACACACGTTGTATGTGAGTTACTTTGCTAATGAAATCGCACGTAGGGGCTGGAATTTTTTGATATATAATCATCCAAACGCTTACGCTCTTCTAAATTTAGTCACTCGTTTTTACGAGTGCATGGAAGACGGCTGTCTTGACCAATATGGTTTTATAAAATTATTATGGGGTGATAGGGAGATTATTATAGATAGAGACTTCATACATGAAGTCACTTTAATCCCTAGGATACCTGTTCATGATCAACCACTGCAGTTTGAAGATTACATGCCCTTAATGGGTAATGATTGCTCGAGAGAACAAAGGAAAGGAATCCAAGCGAGAACCCTTTTCGCTAACGTTTTAACCGTGTGCCGTTGGGCACAGAACAACATTTTTGGAAGTTCCCATAACACCACATTTTTCACCCCCTCACTGCATATCGTGCACACACTCATGACAAGGAACCCTCGATTCGACATGTGCACAGTTCTGCTGAACTCAATTGGTGCAGGCAAAAGAGTCGCAAACTACCCATGCCCCATGCTAGTGACACAACTGTGTCGATATTTCCTCCCCGTGGAGGAGTTTGAATTTTACATGCTTGGAGGCATTCCCGTCAGGCCTCTCATTGAGGGCGTATCTACGTCCTATACATGCTTGACAAATGTTTGGTCAAGAACAGAACCGGCGAAACACGTGCCCGCCAGAACACCTAGCTCCAGCTCGACCGCGAGCGAGGGAGAACTCACCCCCTTAGAACATGCAAATTTAATGAGAAGAGCCGTTAGGGGGATTGAAGATTTGAGGGGGATGATGAGGGAGTATGATAGGCGTTTGACTGAAGTAGAGCAGGGGGTCCGAACCCTGCTGGCTAGGGAGGAGCGTTCCCGTTCACGCTCAAAGAGGCGGCGTGGGGCCGAGCAGTGAGGGAACTGCTTTTAATAAGTTTGGGGGAGGAGGTGGTTGTAAATAGTTATCACTGCATTGCATTTTTTTTAAAAAAATTTTTGTATATAATTTTTCTTTTTCTTTTGCATGTTTAATTCTGCATTGCATCTTTATAAAAAAAATCATAAAAATTGAAAAAAATGAAAACAAAAAAATATAAAAAAACCCAAATAAAAACCGAAAAATTTTAAAAATTATAAAAATTGAAAAATTCAATTTTGACCATAATTGACTTGAGTTTGACAAAATGGTTAACTAGCTAGGAAAAACTAGATCCTAAACTTAGTAAATTAAAAAACCCTAAAAATAACCTTTCTTAAAATTTAACGGTAGAAAGTATATGTTCTTGTGGTTTACTTAGAAATAGGCAAATTTTGAGTTCACTTCTTGGGCTAAGTCAAAATAAGGGAAAAGTATTGAAATTTTTATTAAAGTGTAAGTCTGAAAAATAAGCTTAAGTCTAAATTCTGAAAATATATACCCTACAACTTTCACAAACACGAACCTTGAAACTTGGAATAGTAGAGGAGACCTTGAAATGCTCTTGTCTAAAATCCTTAGTATGAAGGAAAATAAAATTATAAGTATGAATAAAGAGGTATAAAAAAATGAACACTGGTTTTGTAATTACTTAAGGCTGCATAAAAAAAATATATATAGCGAGGGCGCTTTATCACCTAGTGCCTTAGACCAACTGGTTTGGGAGTCACTGCTAAAAGCCATAGGTATTACAAGACGAGGAATTACGCCTCAATATGCAAACACATTTTGTAATTGGTCGTTAGTACCTCAAGAAGTATTAACGGTCGCATGAAGGATGTGTGAGCAAGTTCATCTAAACATTCACAAACTAAAAGTACTTTGGAAGATGGACAAGAGTATAAGAGCTTGAATTGAATTTCCAAGTGTAGGGGTGATACATATACACACGTAGGGGTATATGATTGGGGTTTGGATGAAAGATAGGAATGAAAAATAGGACTTATATTTTTAGTAGAGATGATAAAAATTCCTAAGTTGAGATGGAACCTTAGAAAGAAAACTCAAAAGATACTAAAAGCTAAATAAATTTATAGAACATATATAATCTTAAGTTAAATGATAAGGAAGCGTGAAAAATACGGGTTGATAATTTCTGAGTTGAAGATAATAGAATTTCTTGCTAGAGAACCGACTTGAAGAATAAAAGTCAATAGGCCAAATTGATAGGATTTTGTGGGTAGTATCCGCTGAAAACCCTCAGGAGACAACACTCCTCCTACTAGGGACACCTAGAGGTTTAACGGCTTGTTGCACGAGCTCAGTGCAATCGTGTTTCCCTGCGAAAATGAGATTAGGCTTTTTCAAGAATAAAGCTAGTTTTGCTCGGGACGAGCAAAAGATAAGTTTGGGGGTATTTGTTCATCTCATAATTTTGCATTATTATATTCCCCATTCTTAATCATTTTACAAATAAATAGGTGCTTTTGATCCATGTCTGCTAAATAGTTGCAGGTTACAGGTTCTCGGAACAAAACAGTGAAAATGATGAAAAGAAGCTACAAAAGTGAGATTACGACCAACAAATAGAAGAATCTTTATCATACCTACAGTTTGAAGAACAAATGAAGGTCAATGAACAATTTCATAAAGTACAAAGGCACTGCAAGATTCAAGATTTCAACACGAAGCGATCAGTAAAAGTCCACAACATTCTGCACTGTGGAAATCTGGAAGAAACTAGAAGACATTCTGAAGAACTAACTGAAGAAACCAGAAGTAAAATGCAACATGAACGATACCTGAAGATTTGAGACAGAGACCCAACCATACGGCCGCGGATCCATGGCCAAACATGGCTTACAGCCGCGGTTCCGCGGCCGTACGGTGCATGTGTCGGTGCAAAATGTCGGTGGGTGGCGGTGCGTTGACCAGGCTTCTCAGGGTAGTTTTGTAAATGTAGATAGGGATCAGATGTAAACCCCAGGGTTTCTATAATCTATAGATAGGAACCCTACAACTCTTTTTGGAGCATGCCTCTTTTTATTTATCTAGCTTAGAATTTTTATTCCCTGTAAATATTCGAAGAGTGCATCAAATAAAAAAATAAGTTTTTCTTTATCTTGCCTTAGTTTAATTTCTTTTCTGCCCTAATTATTTATCTAGCTTTATTTCTCTGCCGTAGTTATAATTTTTTATCTGCCATAGTTATTAAATTAAAATCATAAAAATGAACTCATTTATCAATTCCCTAATGAGTGAGTAGTTCCTCACTTGTTAGGGTTAGGTTTGGGGAAGGTTTGAGAGATGAAAATCTCTCACCCCTTTCTTGCCCGTCATACATTTTAAATAGGACTCTATGCATACATACACACACCGCTCACTATGTCACCCTATCCCACGAGGTAGCGGTGATAGCATAGTTAAAGACCGGTTGTGTATGATTTCCATGGAGGTTAGGGCTAAGAGTTAATAAAGGACGGACAAGGACCAAAGGGAAGAAACCTAGTTTCTTCCCGATCGTGCTAATCCCCTTTGTTAACTATTACCTTAACACCTAGAAGTTCTTAATTAGGGTAAAGAAAGCGGTGAGAAATAATTGACTTTCCAAACTAACCTAATCCTAACCCTAGCAAGGTTTTAATCCTAATCAAACTCATTTCAGTTTTTATTAAAAATCAAACCTACCACAATTGGAATTAATTCGTTAGAACAACTAGAAAATACACAAAATCCCTGTGGACCGACTCATATTCAACCAGCTAGCTACCAAGCGACACCGTTCTTGATTGCGGTTAATTCTTTGATCACAAATAGCGTAAGCACAAAATCTCTCTCAATCAAGCACTCCTCCGCGGGGTAATCCTAGTACAAAAAAGAAAAATATGTATACAAACGGTGATATCGAACTTAACCCGGCCGTGTCCCAATAAAAGAATATACAAACTGACAGAGACGACAGTCCACATGTCGGACGCTCGCCCCACAATAATGAATATACAAATGAATCAAAATTGTACAACTACCATTGCACTAGGGCTATCCATCATGACAATCCGAATAAACCATCACAGATATAAATATCACTGCAGCATAAGCAAGTATGTGCAACTCCGTCTAAATGACATATAGTAATTAGACGACGTTTAAAAACACATACATCAAATCACAGAAATCAACGATGCAAAAATTTCAAGTTCTAAAATTTCTGAGTTGCCCCAAAGCAAAGATAACACTAAGTGAAATCTGGGGCAAATCAAACAGGACTAAAAATCCCAATTTCCAAAACCCAAGGCACTGGATGAAAACGAGGCTCTAATATGAACAGTAAACCGCCAGAATCGGGGATTCTAGGATTTTGGGCGGTTTTAGTTAGGTGGTTTTGCCTCGTTTTCATCATGTGTCATATACATGTTAAGAGTAAGCCTCTGCATTTGTTTAAAAAAATTTCAGAGAACAAAAAAATTTCAGGACAGAGAGTGGGTTTTCGAAATTGGAATTTTTGGTTTTGAAACTAACGCATCGTCTACTATTAGTTTCTAATGTTTGGGTGAATCTGATACTATATTGGGTTTCCTAGTGCCCTGGCCGCTGGCTGAAGCCGTTGCGGAACCAAAAACATTGACTTTTAAAAAATGGCGCTCGAAAACACATCCTAGAATCTAACCAAATATTGAAACTAGCAAACTAGAGGAGTCTAGCTACTGGGATAAGAGTGTTATACCTAATGACACATGTCCTTTGGGTCTTCACTCCTCTTCTTAAGCCCTTTGAGGTCTCCTGGATCAATCTTGATGGCTGACTTTCTTGGTCATAGATGATCCACCTGAAAGTTCTTGATTCAAGCTCCTATTTCAAAAAGAAGGAAACTAAGCAAACTAGTTTGCTAATCTAGTTTACTTAGATGATGTGGTTATTTTTAGTAGTAATTTTCTATCTCAAATTCTTTTGGTTCTCAACACATGAGAGCGATAAAGGATTGAACTAGAGGATGAACTTAAGAAGATGAGAGAGAAGAGCAAGTAAAGAATGAATGTTGTCATGTCCCACTTCCCAGTAGACGGAAATGGTGACGTGGCAGGCCGCAACGTATTTACGAAGAAATAAATATATTAAGCGTAATTAAGTAATATATAAAGAATAAACAAGAATGATAAGAGTAATATAAAATAAACAGCAACTTTATTATATTCAACTTTACATACAATTGTTTGAAAAGAAAAGATATAATGAGTAAAGCAGTTCCTAAACAATGACATACAAAATGAAAGTGCAGGTGAACTAGTAGTCAGGCTGAGTGGTGAGCCGGTCCAAGTCCTTCTGGATAGACTCGATCTCCTGAAAGTCCAGTCCTCTTGACGAACATTCCAAAGAAAGAAATAGAAAAGAATTTCGTCAGTGAAGTAACTCTCGGTAAGTCCCAAAAGAAGAAAGAGAAGACAATATATAAAATGAAATGAACAGGTAAATTGTATTTAATTGATTCATGGTATATGATAATTATTCTAACGTGGTTGTTTGTAGTTTGATAAAGAAGGTATTCATGTATACGAGAGGAGTTCATCTTACCCCGTGAACTATGGTAACATGTAGTATAAGGCCCCAGCATAATCCACAGGACAACGACACGTGAATTCATGTAGGTGTCTTTTAAGTGACCTCTCGTGCCACAATATACGTTTCGTACCAATCTACCCCTTTATCCCCGCGTATTGTATTGTATAGATTTTGTTTACAAGTCTTGCCGAAACCATGGATACAAAATATTCAAGTATTCATGTTTAGGATGTAATTAAGTATTCAAGTAGTCAAGTCAAGTTATAACTATGGTTCGGTCAAGTCAAGCCTAGTTGTAACATTTCAGAAAAATAAAATATTATTTTTGGGAATTTTTATAATTAAATAATAAATATTATGAATATTTTAATAGTGTGGTATAATTAAATACCGATAAATCGGGAAATATTTGGAAAATTATAGAAATTACTGAAATGATGATATTTTATGTGATTTAGGTAAATTATGAATTTTTATAAATAATTATATACAATTTTAATGCTAATCGCGATTAAATATCACTAATCGTGTATTAAGCCGGATTTGTACACATGACATGCACTATGTCATTTTTCATACTTGTTACATTTTCCTACCATGATTCTTTTGTGTATGGTTTATTTGTTTTGGGGTTTTTAAAAGAAAATAAAAGATAAAGGAAAGAAAAGAAAAGAAAATGAAAACATTAAAGAATGAGGCATGGTGAGGGGTATGGGCAAGAGAGAGAGAGAGAGTGAGAGGGGTTCCTTTGACCTTAGCCATTCCTCTTCATTTCTTCATCATTTCTTCTTCTTCTCCTCTCATGGCAGCCCACTTCCTCCCACCTCCTCTACCTCCACACTACTACACCAAAAATCTATCAAAACATCATCCCCACTTCATTAAAAACATGCATAAGCTCCCCATATGTTCTTTGGACCAAGAAAGCAAGGATTTTGAGCACTTGGGGCAACTCAAGAAATTTCTTGAGTTGCTAAATGAGGTATATTCATCACCTTTATTGTAGTATTTCATTTCTTTTAGCACTTATGCATGTTTAGATGTGTTAAAGTGAGGTTTTGTGAGCTTTGAAAATTCCTAGAGAGGGTTAGGGTTTTCTTTGAGTTGTGTTGTGCTAATGGGCTTTAGTGGTGACCTTAAACCCCCCTAATGTCTAAAACCCAGACCAATCACGAAATGAAACCTGAAACCCAAATATGAAACTTTTCATGTCGGTTTTGTGTGTATAGTGAGGGTGCAGGGAATCAGGAGTGACCCGAGACTAATACTAGAAAAGAAAACAACACTAATAGCCTATATGGACCACCACGAGACCACCCTGCCAAAACGAGACCCCAACACCCCTGCAGAACCAAGCTGGCCGGATTTCCTGTGTATGTGGCCGGCCACTTGGTAGAATTAGGTGCCCCGGTTGCTTTCTAGCTCATATACACCCTATATATCACCCCAGTACTGTTTGTGCACCTTTTTTTCACCTGAACCAAAATCTGAGAGTGAATTCTAGAGTTGCTATTTTGATTCGGAGTTATGTTTTATGTATTTTGAATTCTGGTTTTGGTAATTGTGTTTTTTATCGGTCACTTGACGTTTGTACGTCTATATCGAATGTTTTTGGGCTCTTTTGTGTGAGTAAACCATAGGTTTTGACCTATGTGAGATTCGTGTGTCGTTTCGGTTTTGAATTGGATTTTAATATGGCATGATACGTTATAATATGTAGGTACCGTCACGAGGACTACGAGATGACAAGCAAGCGCGTGGCGATATCGGCATCGGCAAGCGAAGATCAAGGTGAGTGGATCTATATCCACGGGGGAAGTCGGGTGGATGGTGTATAACACCCCCGCAAATTTTGATGGAAACCGATTTTGTATATAGGATATGGTTAAGGGAACCTTTAATAGAAAACTATAGATAGAGTTAAAAGGTAGTTAGAGGAACCATATTAGAAACTAAAGGATAGTTAGAAGTGATATGATACGACTAATATGTGATGACGGGATTTGAGGATGATGTTTGATGATATTGCCGTTTAGGGTACTATAAGACTAGATAGCCGATGTAAATGTGTCATCCGAACCATACCTATTTCCAAACTGAAAAATCGTATGCATCTTTTAAACAGATAGCTTGAGGGACGTTACGGATTTTCAAATGATATATTTTCCTTAAAAACACCGTAGCCCCTACTTTCAAAACTACGATTCGCATCCTTTAAAAAACTGATTGTATGGTTCGGGTGTGTATATCAGATTAGAGACGTATGCTTATAGTATATGTAAAATTTACTTGATGTGGGAGATAAATGCGATGAAAAGAATATATGACGTGATATGATGATTGGATGATATATTGGTATACGGATGCGAGTCGATTAAGATGATTGATACCTTGTCGGTCCCCTGATATGAGATTGTTGTGGATGCGACCTGGGAAATAGGTATATAGATATATTTATATATGTTGTGAATCATGAGAGATTGCCGTGCGAGACTTTTGGTCCGTACCCTCTTTGTCGTATAGGCTGATAGGATCCCTAATGGTTTAATGCCGCCGTATGATGACTTTCCGTACGTGATGAGTTTGACTTGATGATTGATCCATACCCTTGACTAGGGGATGCCGTATGATGGATTATACCATATGTGATGTTGTGAGTCTGGACGCCGATTGATAGATTCACCGACTCGATCATGTTAGATACATATACCTTATAGCTTTTAGCTGATGATTTACCTTATGCTGCATTCATGTCATTCTCATTGCATTGCTTATACATGTGTCAGTACACCTGCATCATTATCGATGATGCGTATGTTACATTTACACAGATTTGCCGGCTCACACACTTCATCATCGATAATTGCTATGTCACTACACTGTAGAATTGCTATATTCGCATCATTACGATATGATGCATGATATACTGATATTGTCACATAACTGTTCCATGTTGCATGATACACGGATATGCTTAGATTTTTATCATATGTCGCATAAATCATGCTTTATGATTTAACTTATTGAGATATGCTGTTTTCATGAGATTTCTGGATTTGAGAACCGTGGCTATTTTAAAAGAAAGTATGTACTGTTTTAAAAACCCTGTTTCTCTTGATATGATATTTCAGTGTGTCCACCATGCGTTTTCTCGGTTCTGAGACATGTAACATGTGAAACCCGATTCGAGGAGCTGGACGAGGCCGATTGCGGGTACATGGTGGACCCGGTATCGTACTTTGGGGCGAGAAAGGATTGCTGTGCAGTAGACGGTGAGCCTGGCAGAGGGACTACTACCTACCGGTGATAGTATTTAGGCTCGGCGGATATCTGGAGGATACCGACCGGAGTCGAGAGGTGATATAGGCCGATCCGGACTGACGGAGCCCGAGAGATATGAGGATTTACGTGTCGATGCTAGACACGGGTTTCATGATGTTTCGAGTGTCGATACTGGACACTCTGGTTCCATGATTTTGATGTGTCGCGAGGGATACACGTTGATTTATATCCTCATATTTTCATACATATGCTTTTATGATATTTAATGCATGATGTTGTTGTGTCATTGGTTGACATGTGGACGAGATCCACATGCATACATTCGTTGACTATATGGTTGGACGAGATCCACATGCATATAGACTGGATTATATTGATGGCACAGATGTAGATACGGTCACCCTAGATATCATAGTATTACCTTTATGATATAGTTGACCTAGGAAATCGTTATTTTATTCGATTTCTACTTGTTGATGTTTTTCTACTCACGAGTTGGCAACTCACCCCCGTTGTGCCACAGTTCTTGCAGGTTGACCGCATGGATCAGTAGCGGCTCCGTTGGCACACAGTTGCATTCGGGTGTTTTGCATTGGTAGGTGAGACATTTGTATCATGCCCACTCTTGTATTTACTATTCTTATTGTATCTAGTCAACTCCATCAATAAAAAAATTAGTAATTGTATAAGTTATAAGACTTAGTGAGACTTGTGGTTGCGAGACTTAGAGCGAGGGGTATTCCGCTATTTGTGGTTTTGATGTCTTGCTTATTTCTTTATCTTTTGTGGTGAACTTCGCCGTTGGGCATCGTATACTTATATTTATGCTTTGCGTGGTTGTGGATCTGCCGTTTGGTGAAGAGCTAGCTCCTTCATGGGGATGCCTTTATCCTTATCTTGTATATGTGGTTTTGGGGCAAACATACAAGGGATGTGCTGCCCAAATTTTTAAAAAACGAAACATGTTTTTAAACTTGCATAATCCACTTGCATTTTTCATGTTCCATTATCTATGCATTAGGAAAATCTTTGATTTCATTATACCTTTATTTCAAAACTTCACCTCATTTTATTTTCTTAAAAAGGTTTAGATTTCTGGGTTTCGGCTTAGTTGAGTTACGTTGCGCTTTTAGACGTCGCGTGATTTAAGTGCCGGCCACGAGCTAAATTTCGGGTCGTGACAAAGTTGGTATCAGAGCGCTAGGTTTAACCTTGGCTCGAGTTTAGGTTTGACTATGTGGAGTCTGGGGCGTAATTTATTTCGGAACCTAGGCTTGACCTTACGGAACTTAAATTTGAACAGGGGGTATTAGACCTGAAATTTCATTTCATAAGTTGACCCTAATTGATACAGTAGGTAGCTTGGGTAGAGTGACGTATCGTACGTATATTCCGCGGCATATTTACGACACAATACTCCACTTAAGAAACCTTAGGATGTACACATTTTGAGATCTGTGATTCTCTTTGTACACATAATTATACATCCGTTTGAGATTCTTGATTCTGTTCATTCCATGATCATACTTTCATTGATGCCGTTTCTTGTTATGATCATGTATCCATTTTGGATCTATCGCTTCCTTTCATGCCCTTGAACTGTTTTCATCGATACACGATTGAGGTTCCTGTCACCATGGTTTGAGCATAGATTGAGCTGCTGCTAGTGTTGCGGTCAGGGCGAGCTCGTCATGGACGAGGACTGACCATTGTGTTTTCTGGTGACATAGGAACGTCTCGATGTAGTGTTGTGTTGTGACCTCTTGTTGAGGCGAGTGTTTAGTTTTGCACCGGATGATCGGGCCTTTGATAGAGGCTGTTTATTACGAGAGGACTGTTGATGTACAGCATACCTCAGAGATTGTGATGTCGTCTACCGTGCAGACAGATGACCCAGCTGTTGCTGAGATTGATATGATGTCGCCTCCAGACTTTACGAGCTGAGATCGCTGGAGCTTTCAGGCAGAGTTGCGACAGATGATAGCCAGTCTACCCCGAATTGAGAGACAAAGGGTATTCACATGTTGCCTAGGCGAAGTTAAAAAGTTCGAACGAATGTCAGGAACCCATTTTTCCAAGTTTAAAGTATTCGAAGGAACATGAAAGTAATTCTGTGGACCCTCTAGAAGAATGAAACCCTAACTCGACATAATGACCATGGAACCGCTTCTGAACCTTAGGGTTTGCAGCAGTTCAGCGATGCCATCAATGAGGCTTGGGTTTTCCCTTCTACGGCTGGTCCATAGGTATGTGGCATGTACGGGATATTTAAACTGTGCTCAGGTGTTGAGCTTTTAGGGAATTATGGGACTTTGACGATTCGATAAAAATTTTGACGTCGTCCGAATATCATATGATAAGAGATCAGCAAGCTGACCAGCTTTAGATAGAGGACCTCACCCAGATGCGTTGTGAGTTGATCAAGAACGGACGAGTATAGAGTATTCCTCCGATGGTTGGGACGAGTTCCCGAGGACGTGTTCGGCTAGATATTTTCTACAGAGTGATGAAGATACCGAGTTCATGATTTTGAGTCCGTGTGAGAGATTCCGGATTGACTGTAGCCAAGACAATTGCAGTACGCAGATGGCATGACGTGAAGTCGAAGTGGACGAGGATAAAGACGAGTGGAACGAGAGGTTTGTGCGAGATGCTGACGAGCTGATGTTACTCTCCGTCGAGATTAGAGACCTGATATGTGTACAGAGGCATTGGGATACGGCCAGTCCCGAGGAAATGCGGTGCTGAAAACACAGTTGTCCAGAAGACGAGAAAAGATTATGCAAGAGTACCAGTCTCCGTACAGTTCGGCATAGGCGAGATCAGAAGAGACCCTGAGCAGGTTCCTTCCAGGACACTGCTGCCATAAGATTTGCACCCAGGATCAGTTGTGTCACGAGTATTCAGAGGGCCAGAGGCCGACGCCAGTGACGTGCTGCTTTACGAGTGGTCATGATAATCGGTCGAGAGATGACCAGAGGAATGCCAGAGCGGAATTGTTTCCGTTAGTACACCTGACCGGGACGACGAGCTGACGGATTGCGAGTTGGTAATCCATAGAGAAATGAAGACCTAGAGATAGAGGATGCCAGACCGTGAGCAGGAGGCAAGCGGATGTTCTTGCTCTGCCAGTTTTGGGCGCACCGACATTTTTCGACATTGTAGGAGGTGTACCTCGATGTCATTTATTGCGATTTGCGTTTGTGATCCGAGTATCACTCTTATATCGTTTGGGTTTGAGTTTTGATGATGAGTTTCCTGATATTGATTTCGTGCACCATGTTCGCACCTACTGGGTATTTGCATTTTGTGCACAGTTATTGCACTTGATTTAAGTTTATACACCGCTACATCGGTTTGCGATTTGTGCATATTTATTGCACTTGATGTCGATTTTGTGCCTTGGCTGCACGTGTTTATGATTTCATTTTCATACAGTTGAGTTGATTTTGTGTGTGTGGTACACACTCGTTTTGATTTTTGCACTCGGTATAGCTCATATATGCTTGCAGTGCATTGATACGGATTTTGTGCACATAATTGCACACGTTTTTGATTTTATACATCTTGGTAAACTCGGTGTTGTTTTTATATACGCATTTGAGTTATTGATGAGTTTTCATGCACTTGTTGCACCCGATTTGTATTTTGTGCAATTGTTGCACTAGGTTTTTACGCCGCGCATTTGTTGCACTGTATTTGTATTTCGTGCACTGGAGGCACCGGATTTGTGTTTCGTGCATTTGTTGCACTAGACTTGCATTTCACACGTTTGTTGCACCAGATCGGCATTTTGTGCATTGGTTGACTAGATTTATACTCCGTACATTGGTTGCACCGATTTTTGTCTTTGAGCATCCGTTTTACCCGATTTATGTTTTCGTGCGCGTTGGTGCTTGCTGTTCGTTTACGTGCATGCTACTGCACTAGATGCTTTTTATAGGCCTGGCGCGCTTGGATTAGATTTTGCGCACATTCGGCGCTTGATTTTGGATTTTTGTGCACATCGGATGCACTTGAGAGAGATTTTACTCGTGCATGATGGATGCACTTGATTTAGATTTTTTTCGTGCATGATGGATGCACTTGATTTGGATTTTTGGCATATTGGGCGCATGATATGAGATGTGATTTTGTGCACACCGGATGCACTCGATTAGGATTTTCATTCGTGCATGTTAGTTGCACCGGATTGAGATTTTTGTGCACTATAGATGAACTAGATGTTGTTGTCGTGCACACCCGTTGCACTGGACAGATGCTTTTGTGCACACCCGTTGCACTTAGTTTTGGTTTTGTGCACATTTGTAGCACTTGTATTAGGATTTGATTTCCGTACGCACCAGACACACGTGATTTTGGATATGCCTTTTGAGGCTGATTTTTGATCTTGAGCACCTTATTTTCATGTTGAGCACTATGTTACGTAGTAGCTGAACGGGACTGATCGGAGGACAGTACCTGAGTACTTTGCATGCATCTAAAGTTTACTAAGATCTTTTCGAAAATGAGCTATAGTTTCGCTATTTTCTTACGTGTCCGTGAGCGACACGAACGTTACAAGGAAAACCTTTTGGGATAATTTCAAAATGGACGGGACGCATATCTGAGCAAAACATATACGAAACTATATTTATTATTATACATATGAGCATCCGTCACTTGTGCCATGAGTTACGCATCACACGACTGTTTAGAAAATATTTTTTGCATGTATTTTATTCGGTTTTAAGATTTTTTTCCAAGGATGCATGCTATATATATGTATTATAGTATTTGACTGTGCATATTGGATTTCAGTAGGGGATTTCAAGATCTGTATCTCCATTGTAACTCCGATGATATGCGTGCAAATCTGATGATTTGCGAGACGCTTGACGGAGTTCAATTTTGAGTTTATATTTGTTTTCAGGCGCACGTGATGCGCTATGACTTTTCTATATTTTCCATGATTTCGGAACCCCGTTGATTTGTGATGATTACTGAAAAGTTTTAGTATTTGAGGGTTTAAATTTAAATTCGAGGACCGAATTTCTTTAAGGGGGGAAGATTGTAACATTTCAGAAAAATAAAATATTATTTTTGGGAATTTTTATAATTAAATAATAAATATTATGAATATTTTATTAGTACGGTATAATTAAATACCGATAAATCGTGAAATATTTGGAAAATTATAGAAATTACTGAAATGAGGATGTTTTATGTGATTTAGGCAAATTATGAATTTTTATAATTAATTATATACAATTTTAGTGCTAATCATGATTAAATATCACTAATCGTGTATTAAGCCGGATTTGTGCACATGACATGCACCATGTCATTTTTCACACTTGTTACATTTTCCTACCATGATTCTTTTGTGTATGGTTTGTTTGTTTTGGGGTTTTTAAAAGAAAAGAAAAGATGAAGGAAAACAAAAGAAAAGAAAATGAAAACATTAAAGAATGAGGCATGGTGAGGGGTATGGGCAAGAGAGAGTGAGAGGGGTTCCTTTGACCTTAGCCATTCCTCTTCATTTCTTCATCATTTCTTCTTCTCCTCCTCTCATGGTAGCCCACTTCCTCCCACCTCCTCTATCTCCACACTACTACACCAAAAATCCATCAAAACATCATCCCCACTTCATTAAAAACATGCACAAGCTCCCCATATGCACTTTGGACCAAGAAAGCAAGAATTTTGAGCACTTGAGGCAACTCAAGAAATTTCTTGAGTTGCCAAATGAGGTATATTCATCACCTTTATTGTAGTATTTCATTTCTTTTAGCACTTATGCATGTTTAGATGTGTTAAAGTGAGGTTTTATGAGTTTTGAAAATTCCTAGAGAGGGTTAGGGTTTTCTTTGAGTTGTGTTGTGCTAATGGGCTTTAGTGGTGACCTTAAACCCCCCTAATGTCTAAAATCTTGACCAATCACGAAATGAAACCTGAAACCCAAATCTGAAACTTTTCATGTCGGTTTTGTGTGTATAGTGAGGGTGCAGGGAATCTGGAGTGACCCGAGACCAATACTAGAAAAGCAAACAACACTAATAGCCTAGATGGACCACCACGAGACCACCCTGCCAAAACGAGACCCTAACTCCCCTGCAGAACCGAGCTGGCCGGATTTCCTGTGTATGTGGCCGGCCACTTGGTAGAATTAGGTGCCCTGGTTGCTTCTGTAGCTCATATACACCCTATATATCACCCCAGTACTGTTTGTGCACCTTTTTTTCACCTGAACCAAAATCTGGGAGTGAATTCTTGAGTTTCTGTTTTGATTCGGGGTTATGTTTTACGTATTTTGAATTCTGGTTTTGGTAATTGTGTTTTGTATCGGTCACTTGACATTTGTACGTCTATATCGGGTGTTTTTGGGCTCTTTTGTGTTAGTAAACCATATGTTTTGTCCTATGTGAGATTTGTGTGTCTTTTTGGTTTTGAATTGGACTTTAATGCGGCACGATACGTTATAATATGTAGGTACCGTCACGAGGACTTTGAGATGACAAGTAAGCAAATGGCGACATCGGCATCGGCAAGCGAAGATCGAGATGAGTGGATCTATATCCACGGGGGAAGTCGGGTGGTTGGTGTATAGCATTCCCGCAAATTTTGATGGAAACCGATTTTGTATATAGGATATGCTTAAGGGAAACTTTAATAGAAAACTATATATAGAGTTAAAAGATAGTTAGAGGAACCATATTAGAAACTAAAGGATAGTTAGAAGTGATATGATACGACTAATATGTGATGACGGGATTTGAGGATGATATTTGATGATATTGCCGTTTAGGATACTATAAGACTAGATAGCCGACGTAAATGTGTCATCCGAACCATACCTATTTCCAAACTGAAGAATCGTACGCATCTTTTAAACAGATACCTTGAGTGACGTTACGGATTTTCAAATGATATCTTTTCCTTAAAAACACCGTAGCCCCTACTTTCAAAACTACGATTCGCATCCTTTAAAAACTGATTGTGTGGTTCGGGTGTGTATGTTAGATTAGAGACGTATGCTTATAGTATATGTAAAATTTACTTGATGTGGGAGATAAATGCGATCAAAAGAATATATGACGTGATATGATGATTGGATGATATATTGGTATACGGGTGCGAGTCGATTGAGATGATTGATACCTTGCCGGTCCCTTGATATGAGATTGTTGTGGATGCGACCTGGGAAATAGGTATATAGATATATTTATATATGTTGTGAATCATGAGAGATTACCGTGCGAGACCTTAGGTTCGTACCCTTTTTGTCGTATGGGCTGATAGGATCCCTAATAGTTTAATGCCGCCGTACGATGACTTTCCATACGTGATGAGTTTGACTTGATGATTGATCCATACCCTTGATTAGAGGATGCCGTACGATGGATTATACCGTACGTGATGTTGTGAGGCTGGACGCCGATTGATAGATTCACCGACTCGATCATGTTAGATACGTATACCTTATAGTTTTTAGTTGATGATTTACCTTATGCTGCATTCATGTCATTCTCATTGCATTGCTTATACACGTGCTAGTACACCTGCACCATTATCGATGATGCGTATGTTACACTTACACAGATTTGCCGACTCACACACTTCATCATCGATAATTGCCATGTCACTACACAGTAGAATTGCTAAGTTTGCATCATTAAGATATGATGCATGATATACTGATATTGTCATATCACTGTTCCATGTTGCATGATACAAAGATACGCTTACATTTTTATCATATGTCGCATAAATCATGCTTTATGATTTTACGCATTGAGATATGCTCTTTTCATGAGATTTCTGGATTTGAGAACCGTGGCTATTTTAAAAGAAAGTATGTACTGTTTTAAAAACCCGGTTTCTCTTGATATGATATTTCAGTGCATCCACCACGCGTTTTCTCGGTTCTGAGACGTTTGACATGTGAAATCCGATTCGAGGAGCTGGACGAGACCGATTGAGGGTACATGGTGGACCCGGTATGGTACCCCAGGGCGAGAAAGGATTGTTGTGCAGTAGACGGTGAGCCTGACAGAGGGACTACTACCTACTGATGAATGTATTTAGGCTCGGCGGATATCCGGAGGATACCGACCGGAGTCGAGAGATGATATGGGCCGATCCGGACTGACGGAGTCGGAGAGATATGAGGATTTACATGTCGATACTGGACACGGGTTTCATGATGTTACGAGTGTCGATACTGGACACTCTGGTTCCATGATTTTGATGTGTCGCGAGAGATACACGTTGATTTATATCCTCATATTTTCATGCATATGCTTTTATGATATTTACAGGCATGATGTTGTTGTGTCATTGGTTGACACGTAGATGAATCCACATACATACATTGACTATATGGTTGGACGAGATCCACATGCATATAGACTGGATTATACTGATGGCACAGATGTAGATACGGTCACCCTAGATATCATAGTATTACCTTTATGATATAGTTGACCTAGGAAATCGTTATTTTATTCGATTTCTACTTGCTGATGTTTTTCTACTCATGAGTTGGCAACTCACCCCCGTTGTGCCACAGTTCTTGCAGGTTGACCGCATGGATCATTAGCGGCTTCGTTGGCACACAGTTGTATTCGGGTGTTTTGCATTGGTAGGTAGGACATTTGTATCGTGCCCACTCTTGTATTTACTATTCTTATTGTATCTAGTCAACTCCATCAATTAAAAAATTAGTAATTGTATAAGTTATGAGACTTAGTGAGACTTATGGTTGCGAGACTTAGAGCGAGGGGTATTCCGCTACTTGTGGTTTTAATGTCTTACTTATTTCTTTATCTTTTGTGGTGAATTTCGCCATTGGGCGTCGTATACTTATATTTATGCTTTGCGTGGTTGTGGATCCGCCGTTTGGTGAAGAGATACCTTTCGCTTGGGGATACCTTTATCCTTATATTGTATATGTGGTTTTGGGGCAAACATACAAGGGAGGTGCTGCCCAAATTTTTAAAAGACGAAATATGTTTTTAAACTTGCATAATCCACTTGCATTTTTCATGTTCCATTATCTATGCATTAAGAAAATCTTTGATTTCATTATACCTTTATTTCAAAACTTCACCTATTTTTTTTTCTTAAAAAGGTTTAGATTTCTGGATTTCGACTTACTTGAGTTACGTTGCGCCTTTAGACGTCGAGTGATTTAAGTGCCGGTCACGAGCTAAATTTCGGGTCGTGACACTATTATACATATTTGATATTGATATTTAGATTCGAGTATTCATGTTCATGATCAAGTATTCATATTTGATTTTGGATTCAGGTTTGAGTTTGGATTCAGACTGAGTCAGACACTTGTACTGATTTTACTCTGGAAATCTTAGGTTCAGGAATTATCGGCAACTGCTACACATGGACGGCAGGATTTGTGTCTTTTTCTAAGATAATTGCCATTGATAACTCCGGTTAAGTTTTCTAATCTAAATAGGAAAGTACTCACTTTCTCCGGCTCTCTAGGGCTCAAGAGAATTGATCCCGCTTAAACCTATATTTACTAAAGTCCTTAAATATTGTTTTATATATCTCGAGGGGGTTTTATGAAAAATATTTTTAATATAGTTAAAAAGTAAACCTCGAGGGCGATTAGTATTACTTAAGGTTTTCATGAGCATGGATTTTAAGTATTTGGGGTATTTTTAATGATAAACACTTAGCATTTGAAAGTTCATGGTATTTTATTGAAAACTTGTCCTTTTTGGTATCTTGATAATATTTTATTGAAAATTATTCCTTTTTGGTATCTTGATAATATTTTATTGAAATTTTTTAATCTTTTCATTTTTAGAAAAATATAGGTTTATTATATTTTGAAAATATAGATTTATAATTTTATATAATTTTTCTAAAAATTTATTTTTATTTTATTTAGAAAAATTCGTATTTCTTAAAAAACGTATTTAAATCCTTTCGAGATCTAATGCTCCGTGAGGAGGTCTGCATCTTGATCTACTAGCCTAAGGATGTGCGATAATCCGCACCATCCATTAGCGGGTCTCCTAAAGAGGGTTGTAGATGCATAATCGCAAAACATATGAAATGCCGTTTTAAAAGAAATACGGTTTTAAAGTAGGTGGTAATTTATTGTAAAGTTTTCTTCGTAACAAATATTCATACAAAAGAGATATCGTTCTATGGACCCAAGTGTGCGTGTGGTGTAGATCGTTACACCGTGAAGTTTTCCTAAAGGTATTGTTAAGCAATTTTGTCGAAAAGATGTAATAACAAAATTCAAGGTATTTAAATGTAAAAGTTCAAATATGGTTGTTTTACATGAGATTCTTGATTTAAACTTGATTCTAAACATTGGTATTAAGATTATAAGTGAAGTGATAAAATTGGTTTGACCAAATGATAAAAGAAAATGGAGTTATATGTTTTAGAAAAGATGACATCGGTAATAACTCCACTTTTATCGATTTTGATTAAAAATAAAACTCAATGAAGAGAAAGGGAGTTTGGGAGGGACTTACAGTTTAGAAACTTCAAAGAAAGGTTAAAGAAAAGTGGATGATCTTCGTGGGGTCGCGGGTGCTTCGGAATTTGCTTCGATTTTCGCCGGAACCAACTTGCTCGCTAACTCCTGTCACGACCCGACATAGTACGTGACTGGCACTTGAATCATATGAAGTCTATAGGACCCCATCTAATCCAAGTAAGCTAAAAGCCCAGAAATCTAAAACCATTTTAAGGAGTAAATAAGGAAAACTAGTTTTAAGACGTGAAGAAAACACGTTTTTAAAAACAAGGTTTTTAAATAAGTAAGCCGAACATGCATTTGTAAAATCCTCAATGTCTTTTCTGAAAATTTCAGCAGAGTTTCCTTTGTAAATACTGGCCCCAAACGGGATACAACATGAATAGTATATATATATTGATAAAAGGCATCCCCAAGCGGGAGCTAGCTCTTCGTCAATTGACGGTCACAACCATGCAAGCAGTATAATATACAACGCCGAATGGCGGGGATCAAAACTCAAAAAGGAAACTCAAAATTAGTATGAAAACCATAATACTACAACGCGCGACTCTAAGGCCGAAATAATACACAACTGGTTTTCTAAGTCCGAAACAATATACAAGTTTGGTTGATGGAATTACTAGATACAACTGAATAAAATAAATACAAGGGTGGTCACGATGCGAGTGAACCCACCTACTAAAGCAATCACCCAGAAAGGAAGCAGTGTGCCAGAAAAGCCGCAATGGAGCCTGTACGGCAAAACCTGCAAGAACTGTGGCACAACGGGGGGAGTTGCCAACTCGTGAAAAGAAAACATCACAGAGCAGAAATCGTATGTATGACACAATTCTAGGTCAATACGATCAAATATATATAAAGCTCAAATGAATAAGTCTGAAGCATGATAAGGTGGCTATGTAACAACTATACATGAGTGTAGTACCAAGTGCTCGTGCCAGTGACTCAGGTAATAACATATCATAAATATGAGGTATGATCAATGTCGACTATATCATGAAGTCTATAAAAAAGTGGATATCATCCAACTATGTAATCAATGTCATCAATGTCAATATATGTATGTGGAAATCTTCCACGTGTCACCCAATGACACTAAGCATCATGCATGTAAACATCATAAACATATGCATGGAAGTATGAGGATGTAAATCAACAGGTGTCGCTCGCGACATATCAAAATCATGGAACCTGAGTATCAAGCATCGACACTCGAAAATATCATGAAACCTGTGCCTATCATCGGCACGTAAATCCTCATATATCGGGCTCCGTCAGTCTGGATCGGCCCATATCATCTCTCGACTCTGGTCGGTATCCTCCGGATATCCGCCGAGCCTAAATAATATCACCGGTAGGTAGTAGTCCCTCTGCCAGGCTCACCGTCTACTACACAGCGATCCGTTCTCGTCCCGGGGTATCATACCGGGCCCACCATGTACCCGCAGTCAGCCTCATCCACCTCCTCGAACCGGGTTTCACATGTCACTCTCAACACCGAGAAAACACATGGTGGACGCACTGAAATATCATATTAAGGGTAACCGGATTTTTAAAACAATTACATACACTCTTTTGAAATATCCACGGTTCCCAAATCCAGAATATTATGGAAACAATATATCTCAATGCGTATAATCAAAAGCATGATGTATGCGACATGTAAAAAAAATGTAAGCATATCAGTATATCATGCAGTATGGAATAGTAATATGCACATATTAAGGGAAACCACTCTTTTAAAATGAATCAGTTTTAAAGAGTATCTTGCGGATTCCCAAATCTCCAAATCCAGCGAGAATCATCTATGTATGTGCGAACATGTATGTATGCACGTATGGGTGTACAATAGGTATGTACACAAGTATTCCATGCAAGGGATCATATCCTGAATGCAACAGTACTACAGTGTAGTGACATGGCAATTATCGATGATGAAGTGTGTGAGCCGGCAAGCAGGTGTACGTGGAACATATGCATCATCGATAATGGTGCTGGTGTCCTAACAGCATGATTTTTATATAACAATAACCATTTGCACATGCAATGCGATGCGAATAACAAGAGTATGCAGAAAACGACTAATAAATGCAACAGTGACGCATCTGCATCAATATAAAAAGTCATACAGCTTGCCATTTGAAATAAGACGAATCGAGGTTTTTAGTAAAATAAAAGCTACGGTGTTTTTAAGAAAAGATGCGTCTTTTGAAAATATACGTAGTATCCCTGTGCCTATCTTTGAAATACTCCCGATTCGTTAGTTTTGAAATAGGTATGATATCGGCCTAGCCTAACATCTACTAGCAAAACTACAGCTCTAACTAGTAAGTCAATCAGGAGGGGTATGTAAACCACCTAAATCTGAGTCGATATAATATATATAAGTAAATATAATAGTCGGTGATCCCGCCTCAAAGGTACCGCGTACGATACAATATCATATGACATTCTCGAGTTATGAGTGCAGATCTATCATCAATATAAAGCTCGTACGGTAAATCATCGTACGGCATCCCAAAAGCTGGGTACGGGTCAATATCACATTCATCTCATCAATTATCTGCTATCCTTATCATCATATCTCATGATCTAGGGTACTGATCTAAGTCTAGTACAAATCGATACCATTTATATAAATATAAATGGGTGTGTCACGCCCAAAGGCCCGCTACAATCTCATGTCGTATCCCAAATACGAATCACAATATCTCACCGATCTCATGGAACTATGCCCAATCTCATCGACTCATCTCCAAATATTATCCACTATCCTCATCGTCTAGGTATAACTATAACAAATAAGCATGTGTGTGCGTGTGGGTGTAAACCTAATCTAGGGTTCGCATCTAGGAAACTATACTAGTTTACATCTAAACCCTATTCTACCTATAGTACACCTAATCTCATCTCTATTATCCATATCACATATAATTCTATCGTATATATAAATATAGTATATATATAGTATACTAAATATCGAACTGCGGGGGTGCTATACGCCATCTACCCGACTTCCCCCGTAGATATAATCTACTCACCTTGTATCCTGCGTGTCGGTGTCGATGTCGCCTTCATCTTTTTCATGGTATGAAGACCTCGAGAAGGTACCTACAAGATAACACAATCATAAATAAACCTTAAAATCACATCGAGAAAACCAAATGACGCGCTAAGGCCTATAGGTTAGAACCTATGGACTACGCTTTCAAAACCATCAAACTATCCTCGATATCGTCGTATAAACGCCAAGTAATCGAGGTAAAACGCAATTATACAAATCCAGAATTTAAAATATGCAAAATGGAAACACGAATTAAATCAGCAACTCAGGAAAAAGGCTCCAGATTCTACCCTAGGTCAAATTGGAACAATTTTGCATATACCAAGGGTCTATTTTACTGGAGATAGGGCCATGGAAGAACACGAACTAAAATGGGCCAGGTCTGGCCGCAATTTGGGGCCAGAGGGATTAAATCTGCGGCCGGAAATAGGATTCAGGGGCTGGGGTTTTGGTGGTAGCTTCCTAGGTGCCTGCACATCTCTCTGTGTTAGCAAAATAATTTTCAGAGTCTCCTAGTGATAGCAGATTCCATTTTTCATCCACGGAATTCAGAATTTTCCGATATCGGGTTTCTAAATCCGTATTCCAGGGTTTTAGTCTCTGGTTTAGGTCTGAATTCTAGCACTAGGGAGTTTGTGTGGTCTCTACTGAGCTTAATTACACATTACAACACAAAGTTCGCTCAAACCCTAACTAGAATTTTCTAAGTCTACAAAACCACTCAATATCGACATGAAACATGTATGGGTGCATAAGGAATTGAAACACTACTCTAATGGTGCAGAAATTACCTCCTTTGGCAACTCAAGAATTTTCTTGAGTTGCTCAAAGTCCTCTAAATCTTCTCTTTCTTGGTCCAATATGCTTCTCTTGAGCTTGTGCATCTTATTTGTGAAATGGGGTTTGGGTTTTGAGGTGTTTAGCATGGAGTTTTTTTTTGGGAGATGAAGAAGGGAGAGAGGGACAGCAGCAGCAGCAGCAGGAGGAGGGTAAGGAGAGGAGAGAAATGAGTGGAAGAAATAATGATGGGGATGGCTCAAGACCAAGTCAATGATAACCCTCTCCTTTCTCTCTCTTCACCATACCTAATATAATACTCTTTTCTTTTCCCCTCTCTAATAAATCATCAACCATGATAAAAACATGTGGGAAAGCCATGAAAAAATATGTAACAAGTGTAGAATGATATGGTGCATGTTTGCACAAAATATGCTAAAAATCCGATTAGCGATTTTTTAATCGTGATTAGCACTAAATTAGCATATAATTAATCATAAAAACTTAAAAATGGTATAATTCACATAAAACACCCTCTTTTTAGTAATTTCCATAATTTTCAAAAATTTTCCCAATTTTATCCGTATTTAATTATACCGCCTTATTAAAATATTCAATATTTTATTATTAAATTATAAAAATTCCCCAAAAATAATATTTTATTTTTTGAAATGTTACAATCTTCCCTCCGTATAGAAATTCGGTCCCCGAATTTAAATTTAAACCCCTCAAATACTAAAACATTTCAGTAAAAGACAAAGTCGTCGGGCTCCAAAATCATCAATACATAAAATGCATCATAGCGCAATACATGCGCATGAACAATGAGCCGATAACTTGAAAACAAAACTCCGTCAAGCGCCCCCAATCATCGGAGTCACGGTAAAGACACAACGGTCAAATCCAAAATAAAACCGATATGATATAAATCAAAACTATATATGTAAATATCTGAATGAAATAATGCCAAACCTTTTCATGTTGCTGTGCTATGCGTGTATCGCGGCACAGTGGCGGACGTCTATTGTAAGAAAATAACCGTATATGTATATATGTTTTGTTTAATATGTACGTTCCGCCGTTTTGAAAATAATTTAAAAGGGTTTCCTTGCTTTAAACGTTTCGTGTCATATCAGACACGTAGGTAAATACTGAGACTATAGCTCGCTTTTTGGAAATCCCTTCGATAACTATCAATGCATGCAAAATATATTCAGATACTGTCCTCTAACTAGTCCTGCTTAGTACGAAAACAATAGCAATTATCATGAAAACGTACTGGTCCATAAGGAATAAATCCCAAAAATGTAAATAAGAATACCTTGTGCGTCTGGTGCGCACGGAAATCAAAATCCATATGTGTGCCATACATGTGCACAGAAACATCATCTAGGTGCAACGGGTGTGCATGAAACATCTACCAAGGGCAACGGGCGTTCCTGACAGCAAAATCAGGTGCATCTGACATGCACAAGGAATCCCGATTTAGTGCATCTGGTGTGCACCAAAATCGTATCTCAAAACATACGCTCAACACGTGTGAAAATCCCAATCAAATGCACGGAGTGCAAGAAATCAACATCAATATCAGAATCAAAACACTAAAAGTGCATGAAAACTATGCTGGAAGCGTAAATCAAATCACCGGCATAAAATAGGCATGAAATCACAATCAATACCTCAAGTATAATAACTATGCGCAAAATATAAATGTCCATTAGGTGCAGCCATGGTGCACAAAAACAGAAATCATGGAACTCAGACATCAAGACCAAATCATGCGAATAGATCGCCCAAAATACCGAAATCCAAGGTGATGGATACGTGATAATCGAATCACAAAATCACAAATCATAAATACCGTCGTCGATATATCCTCCTTCAAGGTCGAGAAGGTGTCGGTGCATCCAATGCTAGCAGAGCAAGATATCTACCTGCCTCCTGCTCACGGTCTGGCGTCCTCTGTCTCTGGGCACTTATCTTGTCTGTGGATTACCTATCTCGCAATCAATCGGCTCATCGGCCCTGTCAGGTGTGCTAACGGGGACGATTTCATTCTGGCACTTCTCTGGTCAATCTTTACGGCCACTCATAAAGCAGCACGTTACTGGCGTCGACCTCTGGTCCTCTGAATGCACATCACACATCTGCCCCTGGGTACAAATCTTATTGCAGCAGTGTTCTGGAAGGAATCCTACTCAAGGTCTCTTCCGATCTCTCCTATGCCGAACTGTACGGAGGCTGGTAGTCTTGCACAATCTTTTCTCGCTCTCTAGACATCTGCATCCTCAGCACAGCATTTTCTCGAAAACTGGTCGCATCCCAACGCCTCTGTAAATATATCCGACCTTTAAATTTAGCGGGGAGTAATAACAGCTCGTCTGCATCTCGCAGGAACCTTTTATCCCGCTTGTCTATATCATCGTCTACTCCGACGTCACGTCTTTATCTGCGCACTTCAATTTCTTTCAGCTACGGTCCATCCGAAGTTTCTCACAAGGACTCGAAATCACGAACTCGGTATCTTCATCGCTCTGTAGAAGATATCTGGCCGAACACATCCTTGGGAACTCGTCCCAACCTGCGGAGGTATACTCCATACTCGTCCTTTCTTGCTCAGCTTACAACGCATCTGGTTGAGGTCCTTTATCCGAACCTGGTCAACTATCTCGTCGACGATGCCGAACTCTGGCCTGCTGGGTATGCGCAGTATGACCTCTCCTGGGTCTAAGTCTTCTCGTATAGTATTCCAGAAAGGTCCTGTCGAGGTCTCTCTCAAATCTCGTTTCTACCGAATTTCCCGGAAGTTACCATCCTTCACTATATCTGTTTCTCATCTCGGAACGGCTGCATATTCATCGCGACTCCTTCTGGAAGGTATATACATATACAACGCCTCTGCATGCGCATCGCATCTCTGATGTCAGCGGAGTGGAACATCATCTCGTCGAAATCTCGTGCGAACTCTTTACTTCACTCTGCTCTAATGTCGACTGATTCGGACTCGTCTCCTCGTGGCTGCATGGACTGCGCTCCAACGGCTATACTCGTATCTGGAGTCTCCTAAGCAATGTGTCCCATCACATGATATCCGAATGATGTCGAACCATCCGATCGATTTGTCAAAACCTCATAATCCCCCAAGAGATCAACATCTTGAGTACAGTTTAATAGTATTTCAGTACATGCCACAACACCTGTGGACCAACCGTAGAAGGGCAAACCCAAGCCTCACAAATGGCACCGCTAAACTGCCGTAAACCCTAAGGTCCGAAGGCATTCCATGGTCATAACGTCGAGTTAGGGTTTCATTCTTCTAGAGGGTCCATAGAATTACTTGCTTTGTCTTTCGAATATTTTAAACTTGGAAATGGGTTCTTGACATTCGATCTTCTCTATCGACTCTCAACGAATCTGCGTGAAGTCGTCTCTAGCTGGAATCAATCTATCTGATGACCTCGCATCGGGGTAAGCGAACGAACCACATGTCCTAGTCATTCATCCTTGGGTGACTAGCGACCTTCCATCATATCTCTAAGTATATACTCATTCTGCAGTAGCTCCAATATCTGGGCGATAACTCGTCATTAGCTGCAACAACTGGCACATTCGGCTGTATGCTGAATAGCGCCTCGATCATCATGAATAAGCGATAAATCAATGGTCATCACATTCTGACTGGCCTCTAGCAGTATCCTGATCCTCTGGTGCTGATCAGCACATCTGGGAAATCTCGTAAAAGCGATCAGTCAAACGCTCATGGCGCGAAAACACAATAAGAAGACGCCTCCATATGCGTTCGTATGTCTCTGGAATCACGCCTCGGTCAGTCCTCGTTCGTGACGAGCTCATGCTGACGCAACTCTAGCCGTAGCTCTCTTTGCCCGTGTAATCGTGGCAGCAACATCATAACCAGTATCGATGAGGATAGATCATAGGAATGAATATAATACAGGGCAAGGAAATGCACATCCTAAGGTTTCTTAAGCGGAGTAGTGTATCGTAAATATGCCGCGGAACATACGTACGGTACGTCACTCTACTCAAACTACCTACTCGATCAACCAAGGGTCATCCTACGCGACGAAAGTTCGGGTATAATACCCCCTCGACTAAGTCTATGTTCCATAAGGTCATGCGTAAGTTCCGTATATATATAAACGCTCTAGGCTCCACATAGTCAAACTTAGACTCGAACCAAGTTTAACCTAGTGCTCTGATACCAACTTTGTCACGACCCGAAATAGCACCTGACTGGCACATGAATCATATGAAGTCTATAGGACCCCATCTAATCCAAGTAAGCCAAAAGCCCAGAAATCTAAAACCATTTTAAGGAGTAAATAAGGAAAACTAGTTTTAAGAAGTGAAGAAAACACGTTTTTAAAAACAAGGTTTTTAAATAAGTAAGCCGAATATGCATTTGTAAAATCCTCAATGTCTTTTCTGAAAATTTCGGCAGAGTTTCCTTTGTAAATACTGGCCCCAAACGGGGTACAACATGAACAGTATATATACAATGATAAAAGGCATCCCCAAGCGGGAGCTAGCTCTTCGTCAATTGACAGTCACAACCACGCAAGCAGTATAATATACAACGCCGAATGGCGATGATCAAAACTCAAAAAGGAAACTCAAAATCAGTATGAAAACCATAATACTACAACGCGTGACTCTAAGGCCGAAATAATACACAACTGGTTTTCTAAGTCTGAAACAATATACAAGTCTGGTTGATGGAATTACTAGATACAACTGAATAAAATAAATACAAGGGTGGTCACGATGCGAGTGAACCCACCTACCAAAGCAATCACCCAGAAAGGAAGCAGTGTGCCAGAAAAGCCGCAATGGAACCTGTACGGCAAAACCTGCAAGAACTGTGGCACAACGGGGGGAGTTGCCAACTCGTGAATAGAAAACATCACATAGCAGAAATCGTATGTATGACACAATCCTAGGTCAATACGATCAAATATATATAAAGCTCAAATGAATAAGTCTGAAGCATGATAAGGTGGCAATGTAACAACTATACATGAGTGTAGTGCCAAGTGCTTGTGCCAGTGCCTCAAGTAATAACATATCATAAATATGAGGTATGATCAATGTTGACTATATCATGAAATCTATGAAAAAGTGGATATCATCCAACTATGTAATCAATGTCATCAATGTCAATATATATATGTGGAAATCGTCCACGTGTCACCCAATGACAATAAGCATCATGCATGTTGTAACACCCGAGCCCAATAATGCTATGCATATTACTAGTTGAGGGTTATTTATTGCTCATTCCAATTTTCCTGATTTTCTGGTGTTTATTGCTAAATTTTACCCGGTTAAGTCATTTTAGCACATAACAATTTTTAACTCCGAAAATGAAATTTAAGATGTCCATGTTAGCCTACTCGTCGCCACTAGTCGCGCGGTAGCGTCCGCGTATCGAGATTCCGTTCCGTTTGGCTAAACAGGCAAGTTTGGGCGACTACGCGCGCGTGCAAGTGTCCGACTTGGGGGCATGCATTTTAATCATTAAACACCTATTTTCAAAATTTGGAACCCGCTTAAAATCATATAATTTGAATTTGGAACTTTTGGACGCAACCCGGGCGTGATTTGGAAATGTTTCATTTTGCGCCAAAAAGGGCCCATTTAAATTTAATACTAAAACTAAAATTATATACGAATATAATTTTTCCTAACAGCTTAATCCTTTCGCATCTTTACTCAGTTATTTCCTTACCCTTCCCTCAGCCAATCGCAAGCTTGCAAATCCCCGCGTGGGCCCCTCCTTTCCCCATCTCTCTCTGCCTCTCTCCTCATTCTCTCTCTCTCTCTATCTCACCAAATCTCTCTTTCTCTCTCCAATATCTCTCTCTCTCCTCTCGTATTTAACCCCCCATGCAGCAGCCGCCTCCTTAACCCATCTTCCTCCATCGCGACCACGAACCCTAACCCTAACCCTAGTCTCGCGATCCCACTGCCGACTTCCCCGCGACCTCGCCGTCGCCGCCGGCAACGCCCCCTCGATCGCCGCACTTCCTCCCTCCTTCCTCCTCTCTCTCCCGCGCCTGCACCCATCTCCCCGACGCCTCCATCCCCTCGCAACCTCACCGTCGACGTCGCCCATCGTCGTCGACGACCCCACGACTCCCTTTCACCCTACTCGACCCGACCTCGTCGTCGTTCCCTCCTCCCCTCGCCGAAAAAAGCAAACCCGACCCTTCACCCAACGCCTGCACCTTCCCTGTTCGCCGGAAAGACGCGCCGGCGACCCCGTCGACACCACCTCCGACCACCTCCCTCTCTCCCACGACCACCAGAGCCGACCACACTCCTCCCCACTCACCGCAGCACCCTTCCAGCGACCCCGAGCCGCTCAGCCGTTCCAGCACCCTCGCCGCGCCTCCTGTTCACCGCCGGTGGGTCCATCGCCGTCGGGCCCGTCATAGTTACCCCTGTTCCTCCTCTATAAGCATCACTTTACTTCCTTTGGTGCGAAATCCCGTTGATCTTGCATGTTATCTTATTGCTAACCCGTTGCCGTTAACTTTTGCCGGAATCCGACCGTGCCGTCTGACGAACCCGACGCTCCAGCGAAGTCCCCTGGTCCATGCGATCCCGTTGATCTCTGTTGGGACTCGATCCGTGGCCCGTGCTTCCTTACCGCAGTTTCTGCCAACACCGCATCCGTGTTTCGGTTTGCGGAACCGCCGAGGCAAGTATCCGAATACTTACTTAACATGCTACGACTTAATCATCATGTTATAACCACACAACTAATATAACATCGGTACCTTTTATAACTTAGAATTGCTAGCCACGATTATCCGTAACCTTAAATCAATGAAATCATTGCTCGCTTTAACCGGTCTGTTAATTCATACTGAACTAATCAAACCAAGTAGATCATTCCCAATTCATTGGTTAAAATCACTCCTGAGACAATTATTATGCTTAGTTCAAATTCATGTAACTCCATTGCGTATACTATCGATATTGTTTCATATTGTGGCTTTTGCACCTCAAAGGTGCGTGAACCGGATTAATATGAAAATACAAACATCACTGTGTTCACATAGAATAATATTTGCTATTTACTGTTTCCTGCCACTGTTCATTACGTGTTACTATACCTGTTATCATCATATACCTGATTGCATTACATATTGACCGATCTTGATATACCTGACTCATGTACTGATACACCGGACACAACACCCTGTACATATCGACTCTACCTGTTGAAAGTAACCTGACCTGTTACCTGATCTCATGCCTAATGCCGACAAACCTAACCATTCCTGCTGTCGATCCAGACAGACCTACCTTTACTTGACTTGTGTTGGCATTAGTCCTTGACTACTGAATACCTGACTGACATACATAGTTTGGGGGTATGGGGAAATCAAAGGTGAAACCGACTTGTAACTCAACAGTTCGATACATTGTTCTGATCAGTCTTACGGGCTTGGCCGGTCCGGGAGTGATGATGCTGACATTACTCGTCTATCCTACTACCTTCTACTGCTTAGCGGCACGTCTCGGACTCAGCCCCGAGGATCATGACCGTGGTCCCGGGCACGCACGGGATACTATTGAGTTACATCGACGATTCATCAATTGGTTTCAAAGACTATAGAGTAGAAAACCTGATAGGACAGTTAGTCACCATTGCACACTACCCTGCTTGTTATTTCTTATTACTGCTTATTTCATGTTCATATTGCATTGCTTATTATCATGTTCACATTATATACTTGATGTCATGACGCGCTGACGTCTGGGTTTTGCATGGCCCAGATTCCGTACCTTTGTCGTCGACCGAGCAGGAGTACTTCAGCCAGCAGGCTGAACTGTGAGTTCTTGAGAGTTTAGTTTATTTCTGTCATTTCATTTCCAGATGTGAGCCCGCATTATGGGACATACTGTTTATTCATTGTATTGGATCATTAGCTTCCGCACTTATTGTTTATTGATTCTTGTTATTATGGATTTGGACATGTATTAGTTTAGTTTTTTTATCTTGTTCTTGATATCCTTACAACCGTAATGTGACTGTGGATGGATACTTCCTACCCATAGGTAGCATGGTTGGCTATGTCACGTGCCCAAACTTGCGTACTCTGGGAAACGGGGCGTGACATGGTTTTATGGTATCAGAGCCATAGGTTATTTGGGTTGATTCTTTGTAGTTGGGTATCACACCCGATACACGAATCAGAATACCCGTAATTAGGAAACATGTCCTGCCACCTTGACCGTTTTACCGTCCTTGAATCATTCTTCCGGATCATGTCGACATGCAAACTTACTTTGCATTGTCAATTCGAAAACCTAATTTCTTGTTATCTCTAGGACTTAGGCGACTTGGGTGGAGTTAAGTAATTGCGGCTATGATACCGCGGCATAGCTACAATGCAGTACTCTATTTAAGTATCTTGGAGTTCTAGCCTTGATTTATATATATTGAATCTATCATCATGCTAATGTTGTTTGTTTTGATTTCAGGACCATGGCAGATAAGAATTTCAAGACGTATCAGAGGCGTGTGGATGAAGCCGCCATGTTAGGAGTGATACGAGGGATGTTAGAAAATCAGAAGAGGCAAACTGAGCTGATCCAACAGCAAGCAGATTCATTTCAGGAGGGTTTGCAGGCTATTCAGCAGTCTGTAAACACCGCTGTAGCGAAGCCAGTCGACCGAGTAGGGACCGTGGCAGATTTCAGACGGTTGGGTCCTACTACTTTTACTGGCTTGGAGGAGCCGTTGCCAGCCGAGCAGTGGCTTGTGGACACAGAGAATTTATTGATTGCGACGCAGATCCCAGAAGACAAGAGAGTTGATGTAGTGCGCATTCAGCTGGTGGATTACGCCCGAGAGTGGTGGCTTGTAGAGGAGACCCGCCTGTCCAAGCCAATCAGTTGGGCGGATTTCTCCAAAAGTTTCTTGGAAAAGTTCTTCCCGCGGACTGCACGGGAGGAAATGGAGGAGAGATTTATTGGGCTGAAACAAAATGGAGCAGCTGTGGATGTACATGCAGCGGAGTGGACGAGACTTAGCCGTTTCGCTGGACCCTTAGTCGCCAAGGAGGCAGACAGGGCGCGAAGGTTCTTGCGCAGTTTGGATGTGGACATCCAGAGGCAGATTGTCTCCCTGGGTTTGACCACTTTCTCGCAGGTTCTTACGGCAGCCAGAGAGCAGCAGAGTTTATCAGGATCGAAAGGGAACCTTCACCAGACAGCAGCTGCGGCCAGGAAGCCTGCATTTGTACCTAACCGAGATCATGGGCGCAGAGGTATTCCAGTGGACCGTCGAGGTGTAGCGCCAATGAAGAAGCCTGTGATCGTTGACCGAAGGAAGAGCGTGACCTGCGCCTACTGCCACTTACCTGGGCACGTGCATAAGGAGTGTAGAAGAAGACTGGGACTTTGTCTGGTTTGTGGAGCAGCCGATCACGCAGTTGGTGCTTGTCCGTCGAAGCTTCGCACGAGAGAGGATATACGGAAGACTCCGCAGAGACCGTTCCAGGGGCAGAAGCAGTTGACACAAGGACCCAACCAGGGTCGAGCTTTCACCTTGACAGCTGAGGAAGCCAAGGCATCAGGAGAAGTGGTTTCAGGTACTGTACTCGTTCGTGGTTTTCCCGCTTTGGCATTATTTGATTCCGGAGCATCCCACTGTTTCATGTCATCCAAATTTATAACGACACACTCGATCACCTGCACGACCCTGTCTAGTTTCTGGGACATACACACTGGGAATGGGAAAATCATAGCTAGTAAGGAATGTAGAGATTGTACGGTTGTTGTTTGCGGACGAGAGCTTTTTGCAGATTTCTTGGTGATTGATACGGGCAGTTATGATGTAGTTTTGGGAATGGATTTTCTTGGCACTTTCCACGCACACATTAATTGTAGGGCAAGGAAAGTAATTTTCCAGATTCCCGGGCACCCTGAGTTTACTTTCATTGGAGGAAGCAGTTCTGTCGGGCCAGTCGAGTTTAGGGCTAGGCCGACGAACAATGTTCTTGCGGCTATGGTTGTGGATAGTAATGAAGAGCTGGCAGTTGTTCGCGACTTTATGGATGTGTTTGAAGATATTTCAGGCCTACCGCCGAAGCGAGATGTGGAGTTTGCGATCGACCTTATTCCTGGTGCAGCGCCAGTATCAAAATCTTATTATCCGATGGCACCGGTGGAATTGGAAGAAGTTAAGAAACAAGTGGGTGAATTACTCGAGAAGGGATGGATTCGAAGCAGCAACTCACCTTGGGGAGCTCCAGTTCTCTTAGTAAAGAAGAAGGATGGCACGAGGAGAATGTGCATCGATTACCGAGAATTAAACCGGGTGACTATTAAGAACAAGTACCCGATCCCTCGCATTGGAGAACTTTTTGAGCAGCTTAGTGGCGCGAGGGTATTCTCGAAACTGGACTTGCGATCAGGATATCATCAGGTCCGAGTGAAGGCAGAAGACATTTGCAAGACGGCGTTTCGGACTCGGTATGGGCATTTCGAGTATTTAGTGATGCCCTTCGGAGTGACTAATGCGCCGGCAATATTTATGGACTTGATGAACAGGATCTTTTCACCGTTCTTGGACCAGTTTATTGTGGTATTCATTGACGATATCCTGGTGTATTCGAAGAGTCCGGAGGAGCATGCTGAACACTTAAGGATCGCACTGCAAACGCTGAGACAGGAGAAATTATTTGCGAAGATGAGTAAGTGCGAATTCTGGTTGGAAGAAGTGAAGTTTTTGGGGCATGTCGTGTCGGGCGATGGAATTGCCGTTGATCCCGAGAAGATTGCAGCAGTTCGAGATTGGCCTGTTCCAAAGAATGTTGCAGAGATAAGAAGTTTCCTTGGACTCGCCGGTTACTACAGAAGATTTGTGGAGAACTTCGCTCGTTTAGCTGAGCCGTTAACCAAGCTTACGCGTAAGGAGATACCGTTTGTTTGGACAGATGGATGTGCATTGGCCTTCGAGACGTTGAAGCAGAAGCTGATAACCGCCCCTATCCTAACCGTACCGGATGATTCAGGAGGACTAGTGATTCACAGCGACGCATCTGGAAAGGGATTGGGATGTGTTTTGATGCAGAACGGGAAAGTCGTCGCTTACGCATCGAGACAGCTGAAGACTCATGAGAAGAACTATCCGACTCACGACTTGGAGCTTGCAGCCGTGATCTTCGCCCTGAAGATTTGGAGACACTACCTTCTGGGCGAGAGAGTTGAAGTCTTTACGGATCACAAGAGTTTGAAATATGTGTTCACTCAGAAAGAGTTGAACATGAGGCAACGTAGATGGTTGGAGCTGATGGCCGACTACGACCTTGATCTTAAGTATCATCCGGGAAAGGTTAATGTCGTGCCAGATGCGCTAAGTCGGTTACCGGCAATTCAGTTATTGACTGTGCAGAGAGAGATCATTGAGGAGTTTCGGAAATTTGACTTGGAGGTTGTGTTACCGCGTGCTACAGGACAGTTGATGCAGTTACAAGTACAATCGTCCTTAGTTGAGAAGATTAAAGCGGCGCAATCGCAGGATCCTAGACTGCAAAAGTTTCGAGAGCAGGTTGGAGCCGGACTACGAACCGATCTACTGATCCATGAAGATGGTTCGTTGAGGTATGGTAGCCGTGTGTGTGTACCAAAAGGAGATGTGCGTGAAGAGCTTATGAAGGAGGCACACAGTTCAGCTTACTCTGTACATCCAGGAGGGACAAAGATGTACCGAGATATTCGACAGCATTTCTGGTGGGAAGGTATGAAACGGGAAATCGCTCGCTTCGTGGCTAAATGCTTGGTGTGTCAGCAAGTCAAGGCTGAACACCAAAGGGTTGCTGGTTTGTTGCAACCATTTCCGATTCCTCAATGGAAGTGGGAACATATAACCATGGATTTCGTGACGGCTTTACCGCGGAGTCCAAAGGGCAACAATGCTGTATGGGTGATTGTCGATCGGTTGACCTAGGCAGCTCACTTTATTCCTTTTCGGGTTGGTCAATCTACAGAAACCTTGGCAGAGCGATACATGCAGGAGATTGTCAGATTGCATGGAGTACCGGTAAGCATCGTGTCCGACCGGGACACTCGGTTCCTGTCACACTTTTGGAGGAGTTTACAAGAAAGTTTGGGGACTCGATTGAAGTTCACCACAGCTTATCATCCCCAGACTGATGGACAATCAGAGAGAACGATCCAGACCCTTGAAGATATGTTGAGGGCTTGCATGTTAGACTTCAAAGGTTCTTGGGAAGATCATCTACACCTGGTGGAGTTTTCGTACAACAACAGCTTCCAAGCAACTATTCAGATGGCCCCGTTCGAAGCGTTGTATGGTCGTAAGTGCCGTTCACCTGTATGTTGGGATGATGTGGGTGAACGAAGGTTACTAGGGCCAGATTTGGTGGTACAGACAGTTGAGAAAGTGAATACGATCAGGAAGCATATGAAGGCAGCTCAAGACAGACAGAAAAGTTGGGCCGACACGTCAAGAAGACCTCTAGAGTTCGCCGTGGGTGATTTAGTATTCCTGAAGATATCACCGACTAGAGGGGTGATTCGCTTTGGAAGTCGGGGAAAGCTTAGTCCCCGATTCGTTGGACCCTTCGAGATATTGGAGCGTGTCGGAGAGGTATCGTACCGGTTGGCGTTACCATCGTCATTGGCAGGAGTTCATGATGTATTTCATGTGTCTCAACTACGGAGGTATGTTCGTGATGAGACCCATGTTTTGGATCACTCGGAGTTGACCGTTCGGGAAGACCTGACTTTTGAGGAGCGACCAGTCGAGATCAAGGATCGAAGAGAAAAGGTTCTTAAGAACAAGGTTATCCCTATTGTGCTAGTTTCTTGGGGTAACCGATCGCATGGAGAATCTACTTGGGAGCGAGAAGACGAGATCCGGCAGAAATTCCCTCACCTTTTCCAGTAGTTAGTTATCTTGTATCCTTGGAATTTCGAGGACGAAATTCTTTTATAGTTGGGTATGATGTAACACCCGAGCCCAATAATGCTATGTATATTACTAGTTGAGGGTTATTTATTGCTTATTCCAATTTTCCTGATTTTCTGGTGTTTATTGCTAAATTTTACCCGGTTAAGTCATTTTAGCACATAACAATTTTTAACTCCGAAAATGAAATTTAAGATGTCCATGTTAGCCTACTCGTCGCCACTAGTCGCGTGGTAGCGTCCGCGTATCGAGATTCCGTTCCGTTTGGCTAAACAGGCAAGTTTGGGCGACTACGCGCACGTGCAAGTGTCCGACTTGGGGGCATGCATTTTAATCATTAAACACCTATTTTCAAAATTTGGAACCCGCTTAAAATCATATAATTTGAATTTGGAACTTTTGGACGCAACCCGGGCGCGATTTGGAAATGTTTCATTTTGCGCCAAAAAGGGCCCATTTAAATTTAATACTAAAACTAAAATTATATACGAATATAATTTTTCCTAACAGCTTAATCCTTTCGCATCTTTACTCAGTTATTTCCTTACCCTTCCCTCAGCCAATCGCAAGCTTGCAAATCCCCGCGTGGGCCCCTCCTTTCCCCATCTCTCTCTGCCTCTCTCCTCATTCTCTCTCTCTCTCTATCTCACCAAATCTCTCTTTCTCTCTCCAATCTCTCTCTCTCTCCTCTCGTATTTAACCCCCCATGCAGCAGCCGCCTCCTTTACCCATCTTCCTCCATCGCGACCACGAACCCTAACCCTAACCCTAGTCTCGCGATCCCACTGCCGACTTCCCCGCGACCTCGCCGTCGCCGCCGGCAACGCCCCCTCGATCGCCGCACTTCCTCCCTCCTTCCTCTTCTCTCTCCCGCGCCTGCACCCATCTCCCCGACGCCTCCATCCCCTCGCAACCTCACCGTCGACGTCGCCCATCGTCGTCGACGACCCCACGACTCCCTTTCACCCTACTCGACCCGACCTCGTCGTCGTTCCCTCCTCCCCTCGCCGGAAAAAGCAAACCCGACCCTTCACCCAACGCCTGCACCTTCCCTGTTCGCCGGAAAAACGCGCCGGCGACCCCGTCGACACCACCTCCGACCACCTCCCTCTCTCCCACGACCACCAGAGCCGACCACACTCCTCCCCACTCACCGCAGCACCCTCCCAGCGACCCCGAGCCGCTCAGCCGTTCCAGCACCCTCGCCGCGCCTCCTGTTCACCGCCGGTGGGTCCATCGCCGTCGGGCCCGTCATAGTTACCCCTGTTCCTCCTCTGTAAGCATCACTTTACTTCCTTTGGTGCGAAATCCCGTTGATCTTGCATGTTATCTTATTGCTAATCCGTTGCCGTTAACTTTTGCCGGAATCCGACCGTGCCGTCTGACGAACCCGACGCTCCAGCGAAGTCCCCTGGTCCGTGCGATCCCGTTGATCTCTGTTGGGACTCGATCCGTGGCCCGTGCTTCCTTACCGCAGTTTCTGCCAACACCGCATCCGTGTTTCGGTTTGCGGAACCGCCGAGGCAAGTATCCGAATACTTGCTTAACATGCTACGACTTAATCATCATGTTATAACCACACAACTAATATAACATCGGTACCTTTTATAACTTAGAATTGCTAGCCACGATTATCCGTAACCTTAAATCAATGAAATCATTGCTCGCTTTAACCGGTCTGTTAATTCATACTGAACTAATCAAACCAAGTAGATCATTCCCAATTCATTGGTTAAAATCACTCCTGAGACAATTATTATGCTTAGTTCAAATTCATGTAACTCCATTGCGTATACTATCGATATTGTTTCATATTGTGGCTTTTGCACCTCAAAGGTGCGTGAACCGGATTAATATGAAAATACAAACATCACTGTGTTCACATAGAATAATATTTGCTATTTACTGTTTCCTGCCACTGTTCATTACGTGTTACTATACCTGTTATCATCATATACCTGATTGCATTACATATTGACCGATCTTGATATACCTGACTCATGTACTGATACACCGGACACAACACCCTGTACATATCGACTCTACCTGTTGAAAGTAACCTGACCTGTTACCTGATCTCATGCCTAATGCCGACAAACCTAACCATTCCTGCTGTCGATCCAGACAGACCTACCTTTACTTGACTTGTGTTGGCATTAGTCCTTGACTACTGAATACCTGACTGACATACATAGTTTGGGGGTATGGGGAAATCAAAGGTGAAACCGACTTGTAACTCAACAGTTCGATACATTGTTCTGATCAGTCTTACGGGCTTGGCCGGTCCGGGAGTGATGATGCTGACATTACTCGTCTATCCTACTACCTTCTACTGCTTAGCGGCACGTCTCGGACTCAGCCCCGAGGATCATGACCGTGGTCCCGGGCACGCACGGGATACTATTGAGTTACATCGACGATTCATCAATTGGTTTCAAAGACTATAGAGTAGAAAACCTGATAGGACAGTTAGTCACCATTGCACACTACCCTGCTTGTTATTTCTTATTACTGCTTATTTCATGTTCATATTGCATTGCTTATTATCATGTTCACATTATATACTTGATGTCATGACGCGCTGACGTCTGGGTTTTGCATGGCCCAGATTCCGTACCTTTGTCGTCGACCGAGCAGGAGTACTTCAGCCAGCAGGCTGAACTGTGAGTTCTTGAGAGTTTAGTTTATTTCTGTCATTTCATTTCCAGATGTGAGCCCGCATTATGGGACATACTGTTTATTCATTGTATTGGATCATTAGCTTCCGCACTTATTGTTTATTGATTCTTGTTATTATGGATTTGGACATGTATTAGTTTAGTTTTTTTTATCTTGTTCTTGATATCCTTACAACCGTAATGTGACTGTGGATGGATACTTCCTACCCACAGGTAGCATGGTTGGCTATGTCACGTGCCCAAACTTGCGTACTCTGGGAAGCGGGGCGTGACACATGTAAACATCATAAACATATGCATGAAAGTATGAGGATGTAAATCAACAAGTGTCGCTCGCGACATATCAAAATCATGGAACCTGAGTGTCAAGTATCGAAACTCGAAAACATCATGAAACCTGTGCCTATCATCGGCACGTAAATCCTCATATATCGGGTACCGTCAGTCTGGATCGGCCCATATCATCTCTCGACTCCGGTCGGTATCCTCCGGATATCCGCCGAGCCCAAATAATATCACCGGTAGGTAGTAGTCCCTCTGCCAGTCTCACCGTTTACTACACAGCGATCCGTTCTCGCCCCGGGGTACCATACCGGGCCCACCATGTACCCGCAATCGGCCTCATCCGCCTCCTCGAATTGGGTTTCACATGTCACTCTCAGCACTGAGAAAACACATGGTGGACGCACTGAAATATCATATCAAGAGTAACCGGGTTTTTAAAACAATTACATACTCTCCTTTGAAATATCCACGGTTCCCAAATTCAGAAATATCATGGAAACAACATATCTCAATTTGTATAATCAAAAGCATGATGTATGCGACATGTAAAAGAAATGTAAGCATATCAGTATATCATGCAATATGGAATAGTAATATGCACATGTTAAGGGAAACCGCTCTTTTAAAATGAATCAGTTTTAAAGAGTATCTTGCGGACTCCCAAATCTCCAAATCCAGCGAGAACCATCTATGTATGTGGAAATATGTATGTATGCACGTATGGGTGTACAATAGGTATGTACACAAGTATGCCATTCAAGGGATCATATCCTGAATGCAACAGTACTACAGTGTAGTGACATGGCAATTATCGATGATGAAGTGTGTGAGCCGGCAAGCAGGTGTACGTGGAACATATGCATCATCGATAATAGTGCTGGTATTCTAACAGCATGATTTTTATATAACAATAACCATTTGCACATGCAATGCGATGCGAATAACAAGAGTATGCAGAAATCGACTAATAAATGCAATAGTGACGCATCTGCATCAATATAAAAAGTCATACAGCTTGCCATTTGAAATAAGACGAATCAGGGTTTTTAGTAAAATAAGGGCTACGGTGTTTTTATGAAAAGATGCGTCTTTTGAAAATATCCGTAGTATCCCTGTGCCTATCTTTGAAATACTCCCGATTCGTTAGTTTTGAAATAGGTATGACATCGGCCTAGCCTAACATCTACTAGCAAAACTACAGCTCTAACTAGCAAGTCAATCAGGAGGGGTATGGAAACCACCTAAATCTGAGTCGATATAATATATATATGTAAATATAATAGTCGGTGATCCCGCCTCAAAGGTACCGCGTACGATACAATATCATATGACATCCTCGAGTCATGAGTGCGGATCTATCATCAATATAAAGCTCGTACGGTAAATTATCGTACGACATCCCAAAAGCTGGGTACGGGTCAATATCACATTCATCTCATCAATTATCTGGTATCCTTATCATCATATCTCATGATCTAGGGTACTGATCTAAGTCCAGTACAAATCGATACCATCTATATAAATATAAATGGGTATGTCATGCCTAAAGGCCCGCTACAATCTCATGTCGTATCCCAAATACGAATCACAATATCTCACCAATCTCATGGAACTATGCCCAATCTCATCGACTCATCTCCAAATATTATCCACTATCCTCATCATCTAAGTATAACTATAATAAATAAGCATGTGTGTGCGTGTGGGTGTAAACCTAATCTAGGGTTCGCATCTAGGAAACTATACTAGTTTACATCTAAACCCTATTCTACCTATAGTACACCTAATCTCATCTCCAATATCCATATCACATATAATGCTATCGTATATATAAATATGGTGTATATCTAGTATACTAAATATCGAACTGCGGGGGTGCTATACGCTATCCACCCGACTTCCCCCGTAGATATAATCTACCCACCTTGCATCCTGCGTATCGGTGTCGATGTCGCCTTCATCTTCTTCATCGTATGAAGCCCTCGAGAAGGTACCTACAAGATAACACAATGGCAAATAAACCTTAAAATCACATCGAGAAAACCAAACGACGCGCTAAGGCTTATAGGTTAGAACCTATGGACTAAGCTTTCAAAACCATCTAACTATTCTCGATATCGTCGTATAAACGCCAAGTAATCGAGGTAAAACGCAATTATACAAATCCAGAATTTAAAATATGCAAAACGAAAACACGAATTAAAACAGCAACTCAGGAAAAAGGCTCCAGATTCTACCCTAGGTCAAATTGGACAATTTTGCATATACCAAGGGTCTATTTTACTGGAGATGGGGCTATGGAAGAAACACGAACCAAAATGGGCCAGTTCTGGTTGCAATTTGCGGCCAGAGGGATTAAATCTGCGGCCGGAAATAGGATTCAGTGGCTGGGGTTTTGGTGGTAGCTTCCTAGGTGCCTGCACATCTTACTGTGTTAGCAAAATAATTTTCAGAGTCTCCTAGTGATAGCAGATTCCATTTTTCATCCATAGAATTCAGAATTTTCCGATATCGGGTTTCTAAATCTGTATTCCGGGGTTCTAGTGTCTAGTTTAGGTCGGAATTCTAGTATTAGGGGGTTTGTGTGGTCTCTACTGAGCTTAATTACACATTACAACCCAAAGTTCGCTCAAACCCTAACTAGAATTTTCTAAGTCCACAAAACCACTCAATATCGACATGAAACATGTATGGGTGCATAAGGAATTGATACACTACTCTAATGGTGCAGAAATTACCTCCTTTGGCAACTCAAGAATTTTCTTGAGTTGCTCAAAGTCCTCAGAATCTTCTCTTTCTTGGTCCAATGTGCTTCTTTTGAGCTTGTGCATCTTATTTGTGAAATAGGGTTTGGGTTTTGAGGTGTTTAGCATGGAGTTTTTTTTTGGGAGATGAAGAGGGGAGAGAAGGGCAGCAGCAGCAGCAGGAGGAGGATGGTGAGGAGAGGAGAGAAATGAGTGGATGAAATAATGATGGGGATGGCTCAAGACCAAGCCAATGATAACCCTCACCTTTCTCTCTCTTCACCATACCTAATATAATAGTCTTTTCTTTTCTTTTCCCCTCTCTAATAAATCATCAACCATGATAAAAACATGTAGGAAAGCCATGGAAAAATATGTAACAAGTGTAGAATGATATGGTGCATATTTGCATAAAATATGCTAAAAATACGATTAGCGATTTTTTAATCGCGATTAGCACTAAAATAGCATATAATTAATCATAAAAACTTAAAAATGGCATAATTCACATAAAACACTCTCTTTTTAGTAATTTCCATAATTTTCAAAAAATTTCCCAATTTTATCGGTATTTAATTACACCGCCTTATTAAAATATTCAATATTTTATTTTGAAATTATAAAAAATCCCCAAAAATAATATTTTATTTTTTGAAATGTTACAACTCCACTTTACTTCACTTGCACAAGGAACTTTTTAGAGGGTTTTGGCTAGAATTTTCAGAATAGTGCTGAGCCAAAGTGTGGGATGGTATTTATAGTGGAGAATTTAGGGTTGGGAATTAAAAATATGGATTAAAAGTGTTAAAATTGTGTTTAATTATGAAATGAAGGGTCTCTGTTTGATTGCAGGGAAATCAAACAATGCAGAGGGGTTAGGGGTAGCTGAAAAGGTGTGTGTGCAAAGCACGAGGCAATTTGGCCCTATTATGATCGTCGACGCCGGCTTTTAGATAATAATGGTCGGTCGATCTTGAGGCTCTGGACTCGTGTAACGGCTCTGAAATCATTGTACAAATTTTTTCTTTTTAATGTACAGAAGAGAGTATCACAGCCTGTGTACGATAAGTTACTTTTGCTAAATAAAAGCAAGAAACAATTTGTAGCTCACTGGTAAAGCCCTTGCACTGCTGTGATGTAGCCCCAATGTTTGAACGCCAATCAGACACATTATATTTTTTCTGATTTTTCTTTCAACTTTTTGGAAGCCCAAAAGTTTGCACGTGCAATACACAGAAAAATGAAAAGTCAGAAAAATAAAACATGTGCAAAAGGGTTTAAACATAGACAAAAATACGTGGCACAAATCTCAACACCTAACTCCTTAAAACGACCAGCGGATCTTGCGTTTTGGCCGGCACCGACGGCTTGAATGAGCCTAAATGTCCTTGGGCTTTGCACACACACGCCTTTACCTACCCCTAACTCTCCTGCACTGTTTGATTTCACTGCAATCAAATAGAGACCCTTCATTTCACAATTAAATCATATTTTAATGCGTTTTAATCCACATTTTCAATTCCAAAACCCTAATTCCCCACTATAAATACTATCCCATGCCTTAGCCCTTCACCATTTTGGAAATTTCTAGCCAAAACTCTCAAAAAGTTCCTAAGTGCAAATGGAGTAAAGTGGAGTTAGCAAGCAAGCAACTTTTGGAAATGATCGAAGCTAATTCCGGTGCTCCCGCGACACCCCAAAGCTTTTACTACTCTTCATCCCTCTCTTATTAGCCTAATAAAACGGTAATTTCCCTATAATCTTCATTTCTCTTCTTTAAAAATTCATTTAAAAACGAATATCGGTAAGTGGAGTTAATATTGATATCTATTTTCTAAACCATAAAAACTCCCCTTTTCTTACATATTGTTCATTCAAATTTTACACAAGACTTTTAATCTTAATTATAAATGTTTAGAATAAATTTTAACCTAAAATTTCATGCAAAATAACTTAAACTTAAGTTTTTCATTAAAATACCATGAACTTTAATATTATCTTAAACATACCTTAGGAAAACTTCACGAGATAACGACCTACCCCTCACATGCACTCTTGTTCCATAACACGATGCCTTTGTGTGAATCTTGGTTACGAAGAAAATTATTACATTAAAATATCATTCACTTTAAAAACGGTTTTCTTTTAAAACAGTATTTTAAATTCGTTTGCGAATATGCCTCTACAACCCTCTTTAAGAGACCCGCTATTGGATGGTGCTGATTATCATACATTCTTGAGCTAGTAGAGTGAAATGCAGACCTCCTCATGGAGGATTCGGTCTCGAAAGGTTTTAAAAACGGCTTTTAAGAAAAACGAGTTTTTCTAATTAAATAAATTTTTTTAATATTTATATAAAATTACAAAACCCATATATTTTCAAAATAAAATAAATTTACATTTTTTTAAATGAAAAAATTACAAGTTTCACCAAAATACCATCAAGAAACTAACAAAAGATAAGTTTTACAATAAAATACCATGAACTTTCCAAGCTAAGCAATTATCACTAAAATACCTCAAATCCTTAAAAATTCATATCCATGAAAACACTAAATAATATAAATAAATTCTCGAGTTTTATTTTTAACTAGATTATAATATTTTTCATAAAACCCCCTCGAGTTATATAAAACCATATTTAAGGAATTTAGTAAATATAGGTTTAAGCGGGATCAATTCTCTTGAACCCCAGGGAGCCGGAGAAAGTGTGTGCTTGCCTATTTAAGATAGAAAACTTAACGGAGTTATCAATGGTAATTGTCTTGGAAAAAGACATAAATCCTGCCATCCATGTGTAGCAGTTACCGATGACTCCCGAACCTAATATAGGATCTAAATCAGTTAAAAGTGTCTGACTCAGTCTAAGTCTAATTCAAACCTGAATCCAATTCAAACCTGAATCTAATTCAAACCTGAATTTAAAATCAAACATGAATACTTGAACATGAACATGAACACTCGAATTCAAACCATCAAGCTCAAACATGTATATTGACTTGACCAAACTATGGTTATAATTGACATGAACCTAACAAGAATACCAGAACACAATGGTTGCTATTTAAACTGACTTGACTCGAACCATGAATACAACTTGATATGAATACAAGAATACTTGCCACGAATACATGATATTGACATAAACCAAATCTTGCAACTTGATATATTCATGGATTCGAGCAAGACCGGTAATCTTAACTATAACGTAGAATACACAGGGTGTTCGGGTAGTTTTTGTGTGAATCCAACGGAATCTCAGAAGTCTCCCTAGATCATGAATCCATGTCTACTAACACAAGCAATCTATCATGAGGGCCCGTGTTTCCTTGCTCCTGAATTACAGCCTGTTGAGTTTAGAATACTTCAACACTAGATTGAAGTCCCGTTATTAATACTTGATTCGGGCCCGTGTTTTCTTACCCCTGGATTACAGCCTGTTGGGTTCGAGAACACTTTTGAGATTGGTTGACATTCACCCTTGAACTTACGTTAAATTAGTATACCCAAATAGCGACCTATTAAGACACTTACATTTCACTTCATGTTCACTATATCTACACTATACGACCATGTTATACTCTGCCCATGTTAGTTACCCTGATATATAAAACTGCATGCTAAATAAAATTGCCATGTTTACATTAAACGACATACTGACACACCATACTTCATAATCAATTGTTCATAATATATATTTTCCTTTATCATTATACTTTATATTTCACTTCATATCTTGGAGACTTACCGACCGAAAGTTCGCTGACGGGCATTCCACCCTTCTTTGTTTTCTTGGAATGTTCGTCAGATATCGTGGAGACTGTAGAGGTAGACACTATCGAGGAAGAGCAAGAAAAGATAGCGACCTAGGCCTGGATTAGTTATCTTTTTCTCAATTTATGTATGCCACCTATTTAGGCATTTCCATTCTTGTATTTTCTTTCAGTAGAAATCATGTATTGTAAATGAATCAAGTTGAATGTAAATAAAATTGTTGAATTTTAAATCTCATGTTTATTTCTTGTCATTTAATATTGCTTATTTTACGTTTAGTGTATTTATTCCGGAAAATGACCTTCTCGAAATAAATACGTCGCGGCTTGCTAAGTCACCGTTTCCGTACACTGGGAAGCGGGGCGTGACACCTTGAGATTCGTGCCATCTGATTAAATCCATGTTTACTCCATTTTCCATATGTTTGTTTTTCTGAACTTTTCATTTCCCGTGTATTGCACGTGAAATCTTTTGGGCTTCCAAAAAGTTAAAAAGAAAAATCAGAAAAAAATAATTGTGTCTGAGGGGAATCGAACACAGGGGCTATGTCATAGCAGTGCAAAGGCTTTACTAGTGAGCTACAAGTTTTTTCTTGCTGTTATTTCACAAAAGTTACTTGTAACTCAAACTCAGGCTGTAAAACTCATTTCTGTACATTAAAAGTGAAATTTTCTATACAAATATTTTAGAGTCATTACAAACTTCAAGAATAATTGCTAAGTGACGAATGGATGTTGGGTTTAATTCTTGATAATCGATGCACATCCTCCGCGTGTCATCCTTCTTCTTGACTAGAAGAACTGGAGTTCCTCAAGGTGAATTGCTGCCAAGAATCCAGCACTTCTCAAGCAATTCGGCGACTTGCTTCTTTACTTCTTCCAATTCCACCGGTGCCATTGGATAATATGCTTTTGAAATCGACTCTGCTCCAGGAATAAGATCAATCGCGAACTCCACGTCTCGTTTTGGTGGTAAATCCGAGATGTCCTTGAACGCATCCATAAACTCCCAAACTATTGCTGGTGCTTCCGCCTTATCTACTTCCATCGACGAAAGAACGGCACTTGTCGACCTAGCCCTCAATTCGACCGGTCCGACAGATTTGCTACCTCCTGAGAATATAAACTCCGGATGTCCGGGAATCATGAAAATCACTTTCTTTGCCTTACAATCGTTGTGAGCAAGGAAAGTGCCAAGAAAGTCCATTCCCAAGGCAACATTATAGCTGCCAGTATCGATCACCAAGAAATATGTGAATAATTCTCATCCGCAAATAAAAATCAAACAATCGTTGCACTCACTAATAGATATAATTTTCCCATTCCCTGTGCCACGTGTGGAATAGAGTGTGCATGAATAAACTTGGACGACATAAACCAATGGGATGCACCTGAATCGAATAATGCCAATGCGGGAAAATTATAAATGAATAGGATACCTGAAACAACTTCGTCTGAAGGTTTGGCCTCCTCGGCCGTCAAGGTGAAGGCCCGAGCTTGATTAGGTCTCTGAGTGATCAAGTTCTGCCCATGAATCTGCTTCTGTGGTGGCTTTTAAATATCGTCTCTCAATCGTAGCTTTGACGGGCAAGCACTGATGGTATGGTCAGCTGATCCACAAACTAGACAAAGTCCAAACCTCCTTCGACAGTGCTTCTGTAGGTGTCCGGGTAGACGGCAAAAGTCATAAATCACACTTCTTTTTTGATGGGATACAACGGGCTTCTTCATAGGTACAATGCCTCGCTTGTTCATCGGATAGTTTCTGCGTACAGGAGCTCTGTTTGGCGTAAACACCGGCTTCTGCACTACGACGGCTTGCTGTTGAGTACCCTTCGCTTTCACCGATAAACTCTACTGCTCACTGGCTGCCTTGAGAACTTGGGAGAAGGTGTTCAATCCCAGAGATATAATGTGTCTTTAAATCTCCACATCCAAGCTACGTATAAACCTTCATGCCCTATTTGCTTCATTGGCAACCAAAGGTCCCGCAAATCGACTGAGCCGAGTCCACTCAGCCGCATGCGCATCAACGGATCCGCTATTCTGCTTCAGGCTAATAAACTTCTTTTCCATCTCTTCTTGAGCAGATTGCAGAAATAACTTCTCCAAGAAACTTCGTGAAAACGTTGCCCAACTGATCGGTTTGGTCAGGCGGGTCTCCTCTACGAGCCACCACTCGCGAGCGTAATCTACTAACTGGATACGGTTGAGACGGAGGAAGTGGAGGCCACAGAGGAGGACTACAATCGGATCACTACTCAGAACTAGCTCAGCTTCACTTTTCTTCAGTTTATGTATGCCACATGTTTAGGCATTTTCTTTCATTGTATTTACTTTCCAGCTGAAACTCATTTACTTGTAAATATTTAAAGTTGAATGTAAATAAAAATGTTTGTTGAAAAAATTTTACAGTCTTCATTTATTCTTGCATTATATATTATTTTTTCAATACGCTTAGTATATTTATTTAGGGAATGACCTTCTCTGGATAAATATGTCGTGGGCTTGCCACGTCACCGTTTCCGTCTACTGGGAAGCGGGGCATGACAGGTTTTATTGGTGGTCCATGCAGGTCAGTTCTGCATGAAGTCGTAAACAATATATCGTAAGAATTAATAAGTTCAAGAAACATTTACATTCCTAGCATTTCGAATTCCTTGAATCTATCCTAACCTATCTTTTATATCAAGGTGATAGAATCTTCGAACAACACCAGCACAAACGTCAACGGCAATACTCCATCGCCTATACTACCACCACCACCTACCGTTACAGCTCCTATTATTGAGCAAATGGTACTGCTTGAGACTATCAAGAGCCTATTGGAGGATCGGCAGGAGCAGACTGTTATCCTTATGAACCATCCCGAGGTGGAGGCACCTAGAGTCAAACAGTTTCGGGCCTTACACCCAAAGAACTTCTCGGGTAAGGAGAGCCCACTTCAGGCAAAAGAATAGGCTCAAGCGATCGAGGATGATCTGGCAGCAGCCCAAATTCTAGATATTGCCTGGGTGAGAGTTGCTATGTTGCAACTGACCAATAACGCCAGGGTATTATGGAAGGATGAGGAGAGCTGTCTCGTGCAACCGATAGAATGGAGAACATTCTGGGACCTCTTCGATACCAAGTACTTCCCTGAGACTTCTCGCTTTGACATGGAGTAGCAGTTCATCCATCTGCAGCAGGGCTCGATGTGGGTCAAGTCGGTGGATGAATATGATGCTGAGTTTACTATGATCAGCCGGTAAGATATAGTTTCAAACTTAATCAAGATTCCCCCATGAAACGAGTACTGGAGGGATAACTTTGTTCTTGAGGACCTTGTTAAGTAGATCCACAATCGCCATCGGTCTTTCTTCATATGTTAAGTCCTCTTTTACTGCCAGTTCTGAGTGATCTAGGACGTGCGTCTCATCTCGAACATACATACAGAGTTGAGATACATGAAACACGTTATGAACACCCGCTAAGGATGGTGGTAAAGCCAATCGATATGCTACTTCTCCAACATGCTCGATAGTACCGAAAGGCCCCACGAATCGAGGACTAAGCTTGCCTCGACTACCAAAATGGATCACTCCTCTGGTCGGTGATATCTTCAAGAATAAAGATCACCAACTGCGAACTCTAGAAATCTCCGTCCTGTATCAGCCTAACTTTTCTGTCGATCTTGTGCCGCCTTCATATGATTTCGGATCATGTTGACTTTCTCCATTGTTTGCACAATAAGATCCGGTCCCAATAATCTTCTTTCTCCTATATCGTCCCAACAGATAGGAAGCGACACTTACGACCGTACAATGCTTCGAATGGAGCAATCTGTATAGTCGCCTGAAAACTGTTATTATAAGAAAACTCCACCAAGTGCAAATGATCCTCCCATGAACCCTTGAAGTCTAACATGCATGCTCTCAACATATTTTCAAGAGTTTGGATCGTTCTTTCAGAATGGCCATCTGTCTGAGGATGATAGGTTATACTAAACTTCAAGCGAGTCACCAAACTTTCCTGTAGACTCCTACAAAAGTGTTGTATAAATGGGGTATCACGATCAGAAATGATGCTCCCAGGTACTTCATGCAATCTCACAATCTCCTGTATGTACCGCTCTGCTAAAGCTTCCATCGACTGACCAACTCGAAACAGTATAAAATAGCTGCCTTGGTCAATCGATCAACAATCACCCAAACTGCATTATTGCCCTTTGGACTTTGTAGTAATGCTGTCACGAAATCTATGGTTATATGTTCCCACTTCTATTAAGGAATCGAAAGTGGTTGCAACAAACCAGATACCCTTTGATGTTCAGCCTTGACCTGCTGACACATCAATCACTTCGATACATAGCGAGCAATATCCCTTATCATGCCTTCCCACCAGAAATATTGTCGTAGATCTCTGTACATCTTTGTGTCTCCCGGATGTACGGAATATGTGAAACTATGAGCCTCCTTCATGACCTCTTCACGAACATCTCCTTTAAGCACACATAGACGACTACCATATCGTAACGACCGTCTTCATGAATTAACAAGTCCGTTCGAAGTCCCGCTTCTACCTGTTCTTGAAACTTCTGCAATCTTGGATCTTACGACTGCGCTGCTTTAATGTTATCGAACAAGGACGACTGTACTTACAGTTGCATCAACTGTCCTGAAGAATGAGATAGTACGATCTCCAACTCGAACCTCTGAAGATCGGCTATAATCTCCTCCGTATTGCTGGCAACCGACTTAGAGCATCCGGCACTACATTAACTTTTTCGGATGATAGTTTAGATCAAGATCATAGTCAGCCATCAGCTCAAACCATCTACGCTGTCTTATATTGAGCTCTTTCTGTGTGAACATATACTTTAGGCTTTTGTGATCGGTAAATACTTCTACCTTTTCGCCCAATAAGTAGTGTCTCCAAATCTTCAAAGCAAAAAATCACTGCTGCTAGCTCTAAATCATGAGTTGGGTAGTTCTTCTCATGAGTCTTCAATTGTCTCGATGCATAGGCTATAACCTTCCCATTCTGCATTAGAACTCATCCCAAGCCTTTTCCAGATGCGTCGCTGTGAATAACCAACTCTCTGGAACCGTCTGGCACTGTCATGATAGGAGCGGTGGTCAATTTTTGCTTCAACACTTCAAAAGATGACGCACATATCTCCGTCTAAACGAACGGTACCTCCTTTCGTGCTAGCTTGGTCAATGGTTCTTCTATTCAAGCGAAGTTCTCCACAAACCTTCTATAATATCCGGCAAGCCCAAGAAAACTTCTGATCTCCCCTACATTCTTTGGAATTGGCCACAGCTGCAATTTTTTCAGGGTCAACGGCAATTCCATCTCTAGATATGACATGACCTAAGAACTTCAATTCTTCGAGCCAAAACTCGCACTTGCTCATCTTAGCATATAACCTTTCTTGCCTCAACGTTTTCAGTGTGATCCTCAAGTGTTCTGCATGCTCTTCTTTGCTCCTCGAATAGACCAGAATATCATTGATAAACACCACTACGAACTGGTTCAAATACGGTGAAAAGATTCACTGTCCATAAATTTTGCCGGTGCGTTAGTTACTCCAAATGGCATCACTAAGTACTCGTAATTCCTATATCGAGTTCAGAATGCTATCTTGCAAATATCTTCTGATTTCATCCGAACTTGATGATATCCGGATCGCAAATCTAGCTTCGAGAATACCCTCGCGCCACTTAGTTGATCGAATAATTCGTTGATGCGAGGGATTGGGTGCTTATTCTTAATAGTCACCCGGTTAAATTCTCGATAATCGATGCACATCCTTCGCGTGCCATCCTTTTTCTTGACTAGAAGAACTGGAGCTCCCTAGGGTGAATTGCTGCTACGAATCCAGCCCTTCTCAAGCAATTCGGTGACTTGCTTCTTTACTTATTCCAATTCCACCGGTGCTATTGGATAATAGGCCTTTGAAATCGGCGCTGCTCTAGGAATAAGATCAATCGTGAACACCACATCTCGTTTTGGCGGTAAACCCGAGATGTCCTCGAACAATACCATAAACTCTCAAACTACTGCCGGCGCTTCCTCCTTATCTACTCCATCGACGAAAGAACGACACTTTTTGGCCTATCCCTAAATTCGACTGGCCCGAAAGATTTGCTACCTCCGGAGAATATAAACTCTGGATGTCCGGGAATCAGGAAAATCACTTTCTTTGCCCTACAATCGTTATGAGCGTGGAAAGTGCCAAGAAAGTCCATTCCCAAGACAACATCATAGCTGCCAGTATCGATCACCAAGAAATTCGCGAATAGCTCTCGTTCGCAAATAACAATCGAATAATCCTTGCACTCACTACTAGATATAATTTTCCTATTCCCAGTGTGTATGTCCCAGCGTGTGGAATAAAGTGTGCACGAATAAACTTGGACAAGATAAAGCAATAGGATGCACCCGAATCAAATACTGCCAATGCGGGAAAATTATAAACGAGCAGGATACCTGAAACAACTTCGTTTGAAGGTTTGGCCTCCTCGGCCGTCAAGGTGAAGGCCTGAGGTTGATTAGGTCTCTGAGTGATCAGCTTCTGCTCATGAATCTGCTTCTGCGGTGGCTTCAAAATATCGTCTCTCAATCGTAACTTTGATGGGCAAGTACTGATGGTATGGTTAGCTGATCCACAAACTATACAAAGTCCAAGCCTCCTTCGACAGTCCTTCTGTAGGTGTCCAGGTAGACGGAAAAAGTCACAAATCACACTTCTTTTCTGATCGGATACAACAGGGTTCTTCATAAGTACAATACCTCGCTTGTTCACCGTAATGCTTCTGCGTACAGGAGCTCTATTTGGCGTAAACGCCGGCTTCCGCACTACGACGACTTGCTGTTGAGTACCCTTCGCTTTCACTAATAAACTCTGCTGCTCTCTGGCTACCTTCAGAACTTGGGAGAAGGTGGTCAATCCCAGAGATATAATGTGTCTCTGAATCTCCACATCCAAGTTACGCATAAACCTCCGTGTCCTATCTTCCTCTTTGGCAACCAAAGGCCTCGCAAATCGACTGAGCCGAGTCCACTCAGCCGCATGTGCATCAACGGATCCTCCATTCTGTTTCAGGCTAATAAACTTCTCTTCCATCTCTTCTCGAGCAGATTGCAGATAGAACTTCTCCAAGAAACTTCATGAAAACATTACCCAACTGATCGGCTTGGTCAGGCGGGTATCCTCTACGAGCCACCACTCGCGAGCATAATCTACTAACTGGATGCATACTACATCCATCCTTTTCTCATCTGGAATCTGCGTGGTGACAAGTAGATTCTCTGTATCAGCTAGCTACTACTCCGCTGGCAATGGCTCCTCCAAACCAGTAAATGTGGACGGACTGAAATTTCTAAAGTCCGCCACGGTGCCCTCATGCTGTGCTGGCCTGGGTGCTACTGCGACTACAGACTGCTGGACTGTCTGCAGAGCTTCCTGAAAGCCTCGGCCTACTGCTGATTCAGCTCAGTTTGCCACTTCTGGTTTTCAAGCATACCATATATAACTCCAAGCAGTGCAGCGTCATCAACACGCCTCTAGTATGATCGCAAGTCTCTATCCGCCATGATTCTGAAGCCAAGACACCGAAGAGGATTTGCAACGGTAAACGAGATTCAAAAAACAAGATAGTTATAGATTCAAGACTGTTAAGATAGTAATGTAGCATGACATGTTCCTAATTCCGGGTTTTTTGGTTAGTGTATTGGGTTTAATACCCATCTACAAAAGAACCAAACCCGACTAACCCTAAATCCTAGGTCTCTGATACCAAACAAACCCTGTCACGCCTTGCTTCCCAAGATACATAACTACGGCATGTGACAGAGTCAACCATGCTACCTGTAGCTAGGAATCATCCTTCCACAGTCACATTACGGCTGTCTATAGGATATCAAGAACAGTAAAATATATAATATAGCTAACACATGTCACATAATCACCTTAATATCTTTTTAAAATAAAACTCACATCTTTTGTCTTTTGACGTAACCAAAATTTCATGTTCAATACTCAAATAACGAACCTTTTCATTAACATACCATGAACTTTAGTATAACCCTCATTTCAACAATTGTTAAAAATATCTTTAGGAAAACCTCATGGGGTAACGACCTACCCCACACGCACACTATGGTTGCATAGCACGGTATTCCAAACATATGGCTAATTTAAAGAATAGGTTTTACATTAAAATACCACACTTTTACAAAAACAGGTTTGTTTTAACCGGTATTTTGTAATACTTGGCAATTACGCCTCTACGACCCTCATCAGGGGACCCGCTAATAGATGGTGCGGATTATCACACATCCTTGGGACAGTAGAGCGAGATGCAGAACTCCTCACGGAGTATTCGGTCTCGAAAGGAAATAAAAATACGGTTTTTAAGAAATATGACTTTTCTAAACAGAACTAAATTTTGGAAAAATTATATAAAACTATGAATTCATATTTTTAATAAAAATATATTATGAAACTATATTTTTAAAATGAAAGATTAGAATTTTAATAAAATACCATAAAGTTTCCAAAAGAGCTAGTTTACATAAAAATACCATAAACTTTCAAAAAAAGCAAAGTTTTATAACCATAACACCACAACAATTAAAATACATGTTCATGAAAACCCTAAATATTACAGATCACCCTCAAGGTTATTTTTAAACAATATTAATCTATTTTTCATAAAACCCCCTCGAGAAATAAAATAATGTAAACAAACAATATTAAGGACTCTAGATTAATATAGGCTTAAGCGGTATCATTTCTCTTGAGCCTCGGGGAGCCGGAGAAAGTGAGTGCTTGCCTATTCAGGTTAGACAACTTAACGGAGTTATCAAATGTCAATTGTTTTTGAAAAAGACACAAATCCTGTCGTCCATGTGCAGCAGTTGCTGCTTTCTTCCGAATATAAGATTTTTAACAATTTACATCAATCTAAACTCGAAAATAAACTTGAACTCGAACTCCAATAAAAATTCAAACTATAACCCAACTCGAATCTAAACCTGAACATGAACTCGAATCAACTCGATTCGAACCAAGATTGAAATTATCATGACTCGCATATTACTTGACTCACTCGACTACATTCTACACCTTTTGCAATCTATGGTTTCAATCAAGACATGCTAATCAATCAATCGAATCAATTAAGTATATTAACCAGTTAATATATATTATACTCGGGGTGCTTGGGAAAGTTTCTTATGTGAATCCAACGGAGTTTCAGGAGTCCCGTATTAATCCTTTTTTTATTTTACTCGAATATCAGTCGGATTGACTCATCCAAAACCTAGAGCCCCGATACTAACACATGAAATGGACCTATGTTTTCTTGCTCCTGGGGCCACACTCTTGAGCTCGTGAACATTTCTACGGCTGCGTTGATATTCACGCTTGGAACTTAACATTAACATAGTGACTATATAGAGGCCTATAAAACATAATTACCCATGATCATATACTCTTACTCATCATATTAATATTCTACAATTGTCTTTTTTTTCTTTACTCTTACTTATCTTTGGGACTTACCGAGCGCTAGTCCGCTGACGGGCATTCCATCCATTTTTTTTCTCTTGGAATGCTCGTCAGATATGGTTGAGACGGAGGAAGTGGAGGCCACAAGTGGAGGCCACAGAGGAGGACTACAATCGGATTGCTACTCAGGACTTACTCAGCTTCACTTTTCTTCAGTTTATGTATGCCACATGTTTAGGCATTTTCTTTCATTGTATTTACTTTCTAGCTGAAACTCATGTACTTGTAAATATTTGAAGTTGAATGTAAATAAAGATGTTTGTTAAAAAAAATTTACAGTCTTCATTTATTCTTGCACTGTGTATTATTTTTTCAATATGCTTAGTATATTTATTTATGGAATGGCTTTCTCTGGATAAATATGCCGCGGGCTTGCCTCATCACCGTTTCCGTCTACTAGGAAGCGGGATGTGACAGGTTTTGTTGGTGGCCCATGCAGGTCAGTTCTGTATGAAGTCGTAAACAATATACCACAAGAATTAATGAGTTCAAGAAACATTTACATTCCTAGCATTTCAAATTCCTTGAATCTATCATAACCTATCTTTTATATCAAGGTGATAAAATCTCCGAACAACACCAGCACAAACGTCAACGACAATACTCCACCGCCTACACTACTACCACCACCTACCGTTGCAGCATCTATCAATGAGCAAACGGTACCGCTTGAGACTATCAAGAGCCTATTGGAGGGTCAGCAGCAGCAGACTGTTATCCTTATGAACCGTCCCGAGGCGAAGGCATCTGGAGTCAAACAGTTTCGGGACTTATACCCAAAGAACTTCTCGGGTAAGGAAAGCCCAATTGAGGTAGAAGAATAGGCTCAAGCGATCAAGGATGATCTGGCAGCAGCTCAAGTGCCAGATATTGCCTGGATGAAAGTTGCTAAGTTGCAACTAACCGATAACGCCAGGGTATGGTGGAAGGCTAAGGAGAGTCGTCTCGTGCAACCGATAGAATGGAGAACATTCCGTGTCACACACCACTTCCCAGTGTATGGGTAAGGAGACGTGTAACAACTCCATTTTTAGTGTACATAAAGTTGCTTTAAATTTAAAGTATACTTGGAGTATTTAATATTGTTGTTACCACTTTAAGTATCTATTTCACTCCATAATTACAAGAAGGAGCTTGTAGCTCATTGGTAATACCTTGCACTGCTGAACCAAGCCACCAGAATTCAAATGCCATGCCCCACATTATTTTTAATATTTATTTGTTTTAAATTTTATATAAGCCCAACAGTCCACACGTGATAACTCCCACATTTCCCACTATACATGAAAATGCTAATGCACCAGTGACTACCTCTGGCGACTCCCCATCTTCCAAGCCCCCGAGTCGGCCGGTCGACTCCCCATCTTCCAAGCCCCCGACTCGGCTGGCGGACCGGCCGACTCGGGCTGGCGCCGCCGGCCGGACTATGCCGGTTGGCCGAGTCGTCCGAATGAAAAATGTGCCTCTTGGTCTTCTCAACCCCCCCTGCACACTCCAATTACTCAGATCGTTTCCAGAGAGCATTTAATACCTCTTTTACTCCATTTTTAATGATTTTTAATACATTTTTACATTTTTTAAATTAAAACCCTACATCTACCCTAACCCTAGCCTAACCCTATAAATACACCCTACCCTCAACCCTCTCACCCCCAAACTCTGAGCCAACTCTCTAGGATTCTCAAGAAATCCTTGTGTGCAATCGAAGTGAGCGAAAGGCGAAGCTCCGGTGAATTCTCCGGCGGAATTTCCGACGATCATCCTAGGAGCTCCCGGCGACGAAACTACGCACCGGCGATTCCTCTCCTTCCATCTTACTCGCTTGGTTGTCCAAAACCCGTAAGTCCCAAAATTCTACCTCTCTTTTTTTTTCTAAAATACGGATTTACAAAACCCGACGGAACAAATCCGATTTCCGATTTGGTTTCTTATAAAACTTCACTTCTCGTTAATACAATTATACTTAAACTCTCTCATGTTGACTATTAAACACTAATCAACAAAATTGATCAAGTTTCATTTCATAAAATGATGGCTATTTCACTTTATCGTATTTTCATTTAAATACCACATTGTTTCAATTATACAATTAACTTCATTAAACTTGCTATACCTTTAAGGAGACTACGAGGTAATGACCTATCTCCCCACACACTCATATGAAACATAACACGATACCCTCGAGAACTTAGAATACGGAAAAACAAACATTTTCATTTAAATACTCTTTACTTAATAAAACCATTTCTAAAAGATTTAGTATTGATACATCTTTACAAATAAACAGCCTTTGAGCTAATAATAAAAATATCTAGACTCAGCCAATTAAGGACTGTCGCACTCATTAGGACATAGAAAGGTTGTGGGCATTCAATCGTTTATCTAAACCTGACTTTGTGGTGTCTAGGCTAGACAAGTGAGAAAGGTAACTTTAAAAGGCCCGTCTCACGGTGATTCGTGAGAGTATCCCTCCTTTCTTCACTTGTACTTACCTGGCCACAATTGGTGGTGAAGAAGCGATTTGAGGGATATCTCACAACTTGTCGCTTTGGACCAGTTAGGAGCAGTCTAGTTGACTTAGGAGACCCTAAAATATAGAATACGGGAAATCGATATCTTTACAAATAAATACCATTTACTTAATAAAATCGTTTTCTAAAGAATTTAGTATTTATACAAATCTTTGCAAAGCACCGCTACATCTTATTTTGGGGAACCCGTTCGGGATGGTGCGGATTATTGCTCATCCTTGGGCTTAGTAGTGCGAGATTCAGACCTCCGCAAGGAGCATTCGGTCTCGAAAGATTTAAAATACGACATCTTAAGAAAATAAGATTTTTAGAATATAAAATATATATTAAAATTATTTTTGTATAAATATATGTATATTTATCATTAAAATACCTATTTTGTTATAATATAAATATTCCAACTCTTTTCAAAAATCACAAGAATCATTCTTACACTAAAATACCATGAATTCTATACAAAACCAATATTACAAATAAATAACATTTATTATGAAATTAGGATATTTCCACTAGAAATATCACAATATAAATCTACATTCATTACAACTCTAAAAACGATTAATAAATACTTGGGGTGTATTTTGAAAAGTATATAAAAATATTTTTACATAAAACCCCCTCAAGTTCGATAATTTACCCTAAGGACCCTAGTAATATAGGTTCAAGCGGGACCAATCTCTGGAGCCTCAGAGAGCCGGAGAAGTGGGTGCTTGCCTATCTAATGCAGACAACTTAACAAACGGTGTTATCAATACGGTAATCGTCTTTGAAAAAGACACAAATCCTGTCGCTTATGTGCGGCGGTTACCGATAACATCTAAACAATCAGGACTTCAATTTACTTCTCTAATTGTCTGACTTAGATTGAGTCTCATTATAATCTGACTTGAATATGATTCAAGTACAATCTACAATCTATAATTTATAATCCATAATATTACAATTCAACATGAATTCATGAATCCATTATTCCATACATTCAATCTATCATTCTATACAATTTGACTGAACCGAACCATAGATATACATTCCATTTACATGATTATACAGTTACATCCGTTACTGATATCATGGTTTTGGTCAGTCATCCAACTATACAGCCTATTCAATACAATACAACAATATAATCAAAACACTATGGGGTTTAAGGGGTAGATTGGTACGGAAGGTGTTAAAAGTGGCACGAGACGGTAAGATTAAGAAACCTAACCTATATTCCGTTGCTATTGTACCGTGGCTTAACGGTTCCTTGTACATTCCGTTTGCCCTGGTCTCTAGCATATAGAGACCCCTCTCGTATACATTGGCATCCTTCTGTACCAAACCACAAACAATATCGTTAACATAACATTACAACAATATAATACAAATCTAAAAGATACCTTCTTACTCTGTCTATTCTAGTTTCCTCTTATCTTTGGGACTTACCGAGCGACCTGTTCGCCGACGACATTCTATTTCTTTCTTCTTTGAATATCGTCAGGTGATTTGGACACGTCAGAGATCGAGCCAACTGCTGAAGACTTGGACCAGTTCAGTGAAGACCCCGAGCTCTAGTCATTGTACACTTTCATTCCAGTACCTTTTCATTTCTGTTATGCCATTGTTTAGGCATTGCTTTATTTCAGTTGTATTTACTTTTCATGCATTGTACAGAAAGAATGTGAATAAATAAAGTTGCTATTTTATTATGTCTTGTCTCTTATGCATTTACTTTTTTATATTGCTTAGTTATGCTTAGCGTATTTGCTTCTGAGTAAATATGTAGCGGCCTCGTCGCGTCCTCTGCCCGTATACTGGGAAGCGGGGCGTGACAGGTTTTGTTGGTGGCCCATGCAGGTCCGAGCTGTATGAAACTCTATCATGCAGTTCTGTTCTGCATGAACAACCTAAGAAATATAACATAAGAACCAGCAACTAAAACATTCTTTACAATTCATGTTTCTTGAATCTTATCATTTCATGTATTTTGAATCTGTCCTAACCCAAATTTTTCTTCAAGCTTATGGATTCCCCGAACTACATTAGCACCAATGTAAACAACACACCTCCATAACTACCACTCACACCTGTCGTCTCTGCTCCGATCAACGAGCAGACGGTTCTACTTAAGGCAATCTGAAGCCTCCTAGAGAGACAGCAGCAGCAGACTGCTCTCTTAATGAACCGTCCCGAGGCAGAAGCACCTGGGGTGAAACAATTTAGGGCTTTGCATCCCAAACAGTTCTCAGGAAAGGAAAGCCCACCGGAAGCTGAGGAATGGGCTCAGAGTATCGAGGATGATCTGGCAGCGGCATAAGTGCCAGAATTAGCTTGGGTTCGTGTGGCAAAATTACAGCTCACGGACATTGCTCGAAATTGGTGGAAGGTGGAAGAAAACCGTCTTGAACAACCAATCGAATGGAAGACTTTCCGCGAGATGTTCGACGCTAAGTACTTCCCTGAGACTGCCAGGTTCGACATGGAACAACAGTTCATTCATCTGCAACAAGGTTCGATGTGGACCAAGTCGGTAGATGAATATGACTCTGAGTTCACCATGCTTAGTCGGTAAGATATGTCACAATATTTCAATTTTTAAATATCACATACTACACAGCTAACATAATCCTCTAACAGATTCGCGGCACACTTGATACCGACGGAGGAGATCAGAGCCCGTCGATTTCAACAAGGTTTGGATTCGGACATCCAGGCTGCACTGGCCACAGGAGATTTTCCGACTCATGAATCGGCTCTGAAAGCTGCCCGCCGTTATGAGGCAGTGGTAAAGGTGAGGGGAAGACCTCAATCTGCAGGAGTTAAACGCCCTATCAACCAGATGACAGGAGGAGCCTCGTCCAGGCCATCTTTTGTGCCTAGGTGACCCGGAGTACCGAACCATCGTCCCAGCCCAGCCTTTTGTACTTACTGCAAGAGAACCGGACATATGATGAAAGACTGCAGGCGAGCCAACTGTCTTTACTTAGTCTGTAGCTCAGCTGCTCATGATATTGGGTCTTGTCCGCATAGACAAAATCCAATTGCTGCAAACAAGCCAGCAAACAATTACCCACAGCGCCCAGCCATCCAAGCCCCTGCTCCAAGACTTGCACTACCTGCACCACCCAGAGGACCACAAGCTGCACCACCTCTTCGTCAGTTCCATCAAGCTCAAGGGAATGTTCAGAGGAATGCTCCTCAGGCCAGGAGGAAAGTACCAAGGCGCCAGGCTTTCACGATGACAGTGGAAGAAGCTGAGGCCACTGGCCAAGTTATCACTGGTAAATTTTTTTTCTCAAACTTTTCTTTCAGTCTTGTTTATCTACATACTTTCCCTATGCCTAAAACATATTCCACATACCTTAGGTACAATATTAGTATCCTCAATACCCGCACTAGCACTGTTTGATATTGGAGCATCTCACTGTTTTATGTCGCAACGGTTTGTCCGAACCCATGCGATTCCAGTCTCACCTTTTGTATCCAGCTGGAATGTCAGTTCAGGAAATGGCGTTCTAAAAGCAATCATGGGATACAGCTTGTGTCCAATAGTCGTTTGTAGCAGAGAATTTTATGCTGACTTCAAAGTGCCGGACATACCGAATTTCGATGTGGTTCTAGGTATGGACTGGCTTGGAACTTTTTATGCTACCATCGAATGTCGTCAAAGGAGGGTACTATTCGAGATTCCAGACCACCCGGTCTTCTATTTCAAAAGCGGAGACCGTATCCTGCAGCCAAGTACCTACAAAGCGAAGCCAAGAGAAGCAGTAGTTGCAGCAGCTCAAGCGGAGGAAGAATCAAGGCCAGATGTGCTTCGAGAGTTCGACGACGTGTTTCCTGACGATATATCAGGTTTGCCTCCCGATCGAGCTCTTGAATTCAGCATTGATTTAGTACCAGGAGCACAACCAGTGATCAAAGCACCTTATCGTTTAAGTCCGGAAGGTTTGAAGGAAGTCCGAACACAGTTGGATGAATTACTGGCGAAAGGATGGATTCTTCCCAGCACGTCAAGTTAGGGATCACCTGTACTACTTATGAAGAAGAAGGAAGGTTCATACAGAATGTGCATCGATTACAGAGCCTTGAACGAAGTCACTATAAAGAACAAGTATCCACTCCCGCGCATCGATGATTTATTCGATCAGTTAAGTGGATTTTGTGTTTTCTCTAAATTGGATCTTCATTCAGGTTATCATCAGGTGAAGGTCAAGGAAACTGATATTCATAAAACAGCTTTCAGAACTCGCTATGGACATTACGAATTTCTAGTGATGCCATTTGGAGTGACCAACGCACTAGCAATATTCATGAACCTAATGAATCAAGTTTTCCGGAAGTATTTAGACAGGTTTGTTGTCATCTTCATCGACGACGTCCTGGTGTATTCTAAGAGTCGGAAAGAGCATGCCGAGCACCTACGAATCGTCCTGGAAACTCTTCGACAACATCAGCTCTATGCCAAGTACAGCAAGTGCGAGTTTTGGCTAAAGCAAATTGGTTTTCTTGGACATATCGTATCAGGAGAAGGAATCTCTGTGGATCCAGCGAAAGTTTCGGCAGTTATCGAATGGCCTACACCAAAGTCAGTGAAGGATATTCGGAGTTTCTTAGGTTTAGCTGGATATTACAGAAGGTTTATCAAAGATAGAAACACCCCTGACCAAGCTCACATGTAAAGATGAAGACTTTGTGTGGTCAGAAGCATGCGAACAAGCTTTCGTAGAACTCAAGTCAAGGTTGACATCAGCACCTATTCTCATCATACCGGATCAATCTGGAGGATTTGAAGTGCATTGTGATGCATCTGGTAAGGGATTAGGATGTGTTCTACATCAGCACGGTAAAGTTGTGGCTTATGCTTCAAGACAACTGAAGATTCATAAGCGCAATTATCCGACGCATGATCTGGAGTTAGCAGCCGTCATCTTTGCTCTCAAGATTTGGCGTCATTATCTACTTGGTGAATGAGTGAACATATATACAGATCATAAGAGCTTGAAATATGTGTTTACTCAGAAGGATTTGAATATGCGGCAGAGAAGATGGTTAGAATTCATGGCGGACTTTGACATCAACTTACAATATCACCCAAAAGGAAACAGGTAACTCAGTATTACTCATCATAGAGCGCACCATATCGAATAGGGTGCAATTGCTCCGCCCCGAGATACCATCGTACGATCGTGCTATGGTGTATACGGAGGAGTAATGCTGAGAGAGAATCTCATTCTCCTTTAGAATAGTCCAGGAATTCCGTGCTCAAGTATTCTCCTCCCTGATCACATCAAAGGACATAATACTTATACCCTCATTTTGGTTCTCTACTTCTAACTTATATTCCGTGAATATCTCAAAAGGTTCGGACTTGTGTTTCAACAGGAACATATGTCTGAATCTTGAGAGATCATCAGAGAATGTAATGAAGTACAAAGAACTAGTCTAGACATGTGTAGACAGAGGACCTTACATACATCATCATGCATCAATCCCAAGAGTTCACTAACTCTTTCTCTGTTTCCAATAAACGGAGCTATGGTCATCTTATCTCTGTGACATGAATGGCAAGTTTTATAAGATGTAAATTCAAATTAATTTAAATATGCATCTATATGTAACTTCAGCTAGTCGGGTCGCATTGATATGACCAAGTCTATAATACCTCAAGAAGGATTCGTTCATTTCTGAACTCTTCCTCTTGTGTGTGTTCTGTATACTAAGAACTGTAGTTTGATTTAGAACATCAATGCTTTTAGATAACGTGCCTGATCCGATCAACTTTTGATATAGGAAATGTTCAAAACATTATCCAACAATACAAAATTTTATCGTTTCTTTAATAATAAAGAGACCGATATAATTTTGTATATCAGGTTCGGTATCTAATAACATTCGTTCAGAATCAATGTATTGGTAATACAGGGTGACAGTGACCAACAGACTTGGCTGCAACACTTGCCCCGTTTTCTGTCTCATGAAACTTATCACCCGTTCTTAGTTTTCTACCTTTTTGTAGTCCTATGTAACAGATTACATATCTGGGATCCTGATCCGGTATCAAATACCCAGGATGCAGAGGATATGGAGAAACAGTTCTGTGTAACGAACATACCCGAAGATGATGCATCATATGCACTTTCCTCGTTTGGACGGCACGGGAAATCTGGTATTCCCCAATTTCCTGCTCTGTCTTATAACATTTATAAGTTGGAGCGGGACCAACGTTCCCCAGCTCAGTATAACAAGCGGGTTCGGTCAATAATCCGTATTATTATCTTGATTAAGGCGTGATATGGTCGCTACCTGGAGAGAGAGAGAAGAAAACACTCAGCGTGCGCTTTTGCAAGAATAGATTGGTTATATATTTTATCTAATCAGGATGGCTCCCACTGTTTTTATCAAATCTTCCTTCAAACCCTAAAAGGAAAGACTAGCCGGGATTAATTACACGCTACAAGTTCGCCAATCTTTCAGCCAGGCCAGTGTCGGTACTTTGAGGGAGGTCCCCCGTGCTTTCGCACGAACCTATTTAATGTAAACCTCGTTTTCCCAGAGGCGTAACCTCGTTAACACCTTTCTAGACACCTACTTGATCGGCTAATTGTAATGTGTAAAACTCTCCCAAGAGTAACAATTACTCGCAGCGGGTATCGGGATCAAACTATCTCATAGAAGGTATGCAATCTCATTGCAAATTTCAACACTTGAAATTCCCGATAATTTTGCCCCTAGCGACCTATGACCTTGACGAAGGCCAAACAACCCATAGTCCGGTAGTCAAGTTCAACCCGTCATTTCCTGATTGAATTAAACCCACCCGCACGACCCTTGACGGAGGCCAAACAACGCCGTACGAATACCCTAATCCAATCGCATCATATGTTAGCAGATAAGCACTAGTTAGCTACCGTACACTACGCCTTGACGGAGGCCAAACTACCGCAGCACGAATACTAACTAGTACTTATCTGAAATGACGGAGGGCTACGACATGTTTTTCTGAAAACCTATTGCGTAATGAACTTGATATCGTTGTAGAATCAAATGATTTTGAAATGGAGTGTTTTTGAGGCTTTTCTAGTTTTGCTAAAGGGGTCACTCCCGGTGAAGGGATCGTCGGCCCTTTCCTCGTCGAATGAGGTGCGGGATATATCACATATATCACTGTGCAAAGCAGAAACTATAGAAGCTATCAAAAGACAAACCGAGTGTGTAGCATCTGCCAGTTATTGCTAAAGGGGTCACTCCCGGTGAAGGGATCATCGGCCCTTTCCTCATCGAATAAGGTGCAGGATATATCATATATACCGCTGTGCAAAGCAAGAACTGTATCTACCTGTTTTATTTTTGAAATTCAATTCTACAACATCTTTAGGTTTCTTTTACATTCATTAATCATATTAATGAAGTCCCATCATTTAATCACCTAAACATCACAGATAAATACGACGTACACTTATGCCATCCGCATTCGCCTCGATGTCCCCTCGTGCACCGTTAGGTTAGGTAACTAACGACAGAGTGGGGCAGGGATAGCGCGGGTGTAAAACATAAGCAACGTCTATATAATATATCATATATACTATATACAGTATCTATCACAGAACATCACATGATCACATCACAGATATCGCAGCAGAAGAAACATATGAAATATTGGATATACTAGGACGTCCGTGTTTTCAATACGAGCCAGTATAAAACACGGATTCCACGGTTGCGATGAACAGCCAAACCCACACCCCTAGACCCCTACGAGAGCGGCAAGCAACCCTACCAATTCTAGAGTTAGGAGACCCGGACTCGACTCCTCGAGTTGGTCTCCCACTGGACTCCAGAACCCGGTTACCTGTGCCCTCCTTTTTGGGTCTATCCTAGTGCGGAAAAGTAAATAATCTACAAATGGTGACATCATCCGCTACCTGGAAGTGCCCCAATAAAAGAATATTACATACAAGTTTTTACATGAATGAAAATGAAAAACACTCATCTCACAGAAAACCCCCCGGCTATTCAAACACGACGATCCAATATAACATATCCAGCAACACATAACATCACATGTCATCAACGTAAGTAAACATGCGTATCCCAATTGTCGTTGACATATAGCAACGAAACCGGCGATATCACATATTACACTTACGGTCACAGAAAAAAAAGTGTAAAATTACAACAGTTGGAATCCGCAACCTCCTCAGACATCGCATGCCTGACCAAATGAAATACTTAGACATCGCATGCCTAACAATTATAAACCCCGCATTTTAGTCTCATTATCGAAAACTCTTTTCAATATCAAGTCGGGCAATTCAACAAGATTCCCGACATCCTGATCGAATGCTCGTCGCAAACTTTAGTAGACGGCCGCACCCCCGATACCGTCGACGAAGTGCACTAAGGCGGAACACCGCTGCCGCGAGCACCCGAACGGATGCTTTCGGCGACGGGGTTCTCCTACAGTCACTTGGTCGGGGCTATGGAGTGAGGCTGTCTATTAAGTTTACCCGGCGAGTATCCGCGTACGCTACGTGATTGCGACGGACTTTTGATCACATCAAAATTCCGTGACAACCGATCAAGTGAGACTAAACCGCTAGATTTATAACATTCATTCAGTTATCTCATAACAACTTGTGAATTCCAATTATTGTATCACATTCCGGATAAATAGAAAATGTTAAACTTTCCGATCGAACAATCGAACACCCAAGTTTTCCCGAAACAGCTCAACACATGAAATAAGTTTAAAAACATTCACTTCGTGCCTCAGTACCAACGGTCCAGCCGTAGAAGGGTCAAGCCAACGCCTCACATATGGCACGCCGTACTGCCCCAAACCCGAAGGCTCAAAGGGCAGTTCAAGACGGTCACATAATCGAGTTAAGGTTTGTTGTCTTCTAGAGGGACCATCGCGTTACTTGCACTACTTAGAACGTCTTTAAACCACAGAAAAATCCAACACTTCGAAATTTTCTGGCAGGGGAAAAATTGGGTATTTATATCCGGTCGAACTTTTTAACATATTCTAAATTATCCGGAAAAACACACAGACAAAATTAGACAATCCGATCGAATCTACGAACTCCCAATACAACCCATAAAACTCAACTATTGAGTAAAAATTAAAATATCCCAGAAAATACAGCACTAAAAGATAGGAATTACTGTGCAATTTTAAAAACCTTATCTGACAAAATGGCCGCGGAACCGCCGCACGAGCCATGCTCGTGCCGTGGTTCCGTCGCGATTTAGTTGAATCACGGGCACGTGCTGCACAGTATTTCTTCAAATTCCCTGCTGAATTTTCTGCATATTTTTAATGTGGAAAAATGCACAGTTTTGAAAAAAGTACAGAGAATGGCATCGATTAGGGTTTCGGGGTTCGATCGGATTTCTAATATCGTCTACGCATCGCCTATGGCTATAGCTAAGCTCTGATACTACTGTAGGGTTCCTAGGCACACAAATGAGGTCTCACAAGGCATCAACCATGCTAATTTCAAATTTTACAAGTGCCGAGAAACCCTAATACGGATCGTTAACTAGATTTTAGGCGAAAACGATAACTAGTTAACAACTTAACTATGAGTAAACGGAAAATACAACCTTTGTAGATCCGGTCCTCCACCTCCATAGCTCCGTGATGAAGTCCCCTCGCTGCGGTCATCAGATCCCGGGCTCTAGCGTCGGCTTCATCGGAGAAATGGGCGAGCTAGGTCGTCGACTTCGATGCCGAAGATGATCTACGTCAAGGCAACTCAAGATCAAACTCCAACTTCACCAAGTCATGAAACTTGTGAAGAAAACACCCTATACTACTTGGCAAGAGGTAGAGGATGAAGAAATAGGAAGTGGGTTCACTTTAGAATTGGATTTCTCACTCTTTTTCTCAAGTTGCCATTGATGGAGGCAAGCTTTTCTTCTTGTTGAAGATGAAGAAGAAGAGGAAAGAATATGATAAGTCTTTATCAAAATAGAAAATAAAATGAATACTTATCATATACCAACCATAGTTAGGTGTAGAGAATGAACTATGATTAGGTTGAATGGTTAGGGTTAAGCAAACAAACAAAATGGTCAAGCTTTCAACACTTCATGAAGCTTCATGAAAGAAACAAAATAAGCCACCATTCTATTTATCTTGCAAAAATGAATAAATAAATAAATGAATAGATAAGTAAATCAAAACCCTAACCATTAACATAACCATGGTTTAATTCTTTACACAAACCCAAGTTAGCATGTATCATCAAACATGATACAAACAAGTGCACAAAAGTATATCACATATACAACTTGTGTACATCAAGTGAGAAAATCCATTTAAAGTGAACAAATACTAGTTAATGTAAAGTAATATATCAAATATATAATTATACATTAAATCATTAAATCAACACTTGATTTAACGATCCGGTCATATCGCATATAACTGACTAATATCCAATGTATCGGCTTATCGAATAAATCCTCGATTCGATAACTAGGTTATATCACATACAACCATTCGATACATTCATCGCCAGAATAGAATACGGTATCACATACACGCATTATTCTCGGTCCCGCACATATCTCATATGCGCTCCTATTTCGTTTCGCTTGAGCCAGGAAACTTCTGTGTAGGACTCTAAAGACTCGTCAATACGCCGGCAGCAGATGATGATCATATCAAACACCCACAAGCCGCAAGCGGTCTGTTAAACGTAACGGCCACCCGGGTATTGAGCGATCAGAAGATCGACGAGCAAGCCCGCTCATACTCCTGTGAATCCAACCAGTAACACTTACCGTACAGTCCGGTCTCGTCGTCTGATATGTCGCATATCTCGCCTAGGGATGGTAAACGTCAGACCCCAATAGCTCGATAAGTCGTGTCGATATGAGGTCTATAACAGTTCGAGAAACTACTGGTAACACTTACCAGTAAATCTCAGCAACCCTGGCCAGGGATTTCCGGTTATAGCCAATCGAACACAGCGCAACATCAACTCCCTATACCGGGAGAGACGAATCCCCTCCTATCGCTCATTGCCTCCATATGATTCGGGACTGTACCCAAAAACCACCGTTTTGCACGCCCTCTTGGACATGGTAATGTGGAAATCAAAGCACAGTGGGAACCACACAAGACTCTATGACGATCTCGGGTCACCAGACTACTCTGTACCAGTGTCACCAGAGAACTGCCATCTGACGTAAGGTATAATACCATCTGGGAGTTCTCGACGAGTCCGTCCAGTGTACCCAGTCTCCACTGAGCACCCGTATATCATCTCTGATGTCAAACACCAATGGATGTGGGATCATCCATCGCCCATCTGTATGAGTCGAGAAGGTATACGCTAGTCTACTCTGGTATATCGATGCCCCGTCTCGATATACCCACGACTAGGGACCTTGAAGGATGTACTTATGGACTACCCTGTCCCAACTAGTATGATCCGCATCATAGTCCAGGTAGTCAAGTACACATCCTAAGGGCTTTACCAATATGTAACAGAGAGACAATCAGTGTACACGTTAAGGTAAAGAGCAACCAGATAGCATACTATCATGTCGAGCAAGAAAGTCCTCCCTATATATGTCCAAGCATCCACTACAATATACATCCTATGTATAGTAATGGCCTCTAGGGCATACATATAACTAACACATTGGACCGTTCGACATACTCGAACGAGTCGGTGAAGTGGCATACCGCTTAGCGTTTCCACTCTCATTGGAAAGAGTGCATAATGTATTCCACATATCCCAACTCAGAAGGTATGTGAGTGACCCCAACCATGTTCTTGATCATTCCGAGCTCACTATACAGCCCGACTTGTCTTGTGAGTAACATCCTGTGGAGATCCTGGACAGGAAAGTGAAGACACTTCGGAACAAGGAAGTTAACTTGGTCCGAGTGATGTGGAGGAAAGACACTCCAGGAGAGTCCACTTAGGAAAGGAAACATAAAATGCGTGCAAGATATCCATAAACTAGTCCTCAAATAAAAGTTGTAAATTTCGAGGACGAAATTTTTGTAAGGAGGGTAGACTGTAACAACTCCATTTTTAGTGTACATAAAGTTGCTTTAAATTTAAAGTATACTTGGAGTATCTAATGTTGCTGTTACCACTTTAAATATCTATTTCACTCCATAATTAAAAGAAGGAGCTTGTAGCTCATTGGTAATACTTTGCACTGCTGAACCAAGCTACCAGAGTTCAAATCCCATACCCCCTTATTATTTTTAATATTTATTTGTTTTAAATTTTATAGAAGCCCAACATTCCACACGTGATAACTCCCAAATTTCCCACTATACATGAAAATGTTAATGCACCAGTGACTACCTCCGGCGACCCCCCATCTTCTGAGCCCCCGACTCGGCCGGACTCGGCCGAGTCGTCTGAATGAAAAATGTGCCTCTTGGTCTTCTCAACCCCCTTGCACACTCCAATTACTCAGATCGTTTCCAGATAGCTTTTAATACCTCTTTTACTCTATTTTTAATGATTTTTTAATACATTTTTACATTTTTTAAATTAAAACCTTACATCTACCCTAACCCTAGCCTAACCCTATAAATGCACCCCTACCCTCTACCCTCTCACCCCCAAACTCTGAGCCAACTCTCTAGAATCCTTGTGTGCAATCGAAGTGAGCGAAAGGCGAAGCTCCGGTGAATTCTCCGACAGAATTTCCGACGACGATCCTATGAGCTCCCGGCGAAGAAACTACGCACCGGTGATTCCTCTCCTTCCATCTTACTCGCTTGGTTGTCCAAAACCTGTAAGTCCCCAAATTCTACCTCTCTTTTCTTTTCTAAAATACGGATTTACAAAACCCGACGGAATCGGAACAAATCCGATTTCTGATTCGGTTTCTTATAAAACTTCACTTCTCGTTAATACAATTATGCTTAAACTCTCTCATGTTGACTATTAAACATTAATCAACCAAATTGATCAAGTTTCATTTCATAAAATGATGTCTATTTCACTTTATCGTATTTTTCATTTAAATACCACATTGTTTCAATTATACAATTAACTTTATTAAACTTGCTATACCTTTAAGTAGACCATGAGGTAATGACCTACCTCCTCACACACTTATATGAAACATAACACGATACCCTCGAGAACTTAGAATACGGGAAAACAAACATTTTCATTTAAATACCCTTTACTTAATAAAACCATTTCTAAAAGATTTAGTATTGATACATCTTTACAAATAAACAACCTTTGAGCTAATAATAAAAATATCTAGACTCAGCCAATTAAGGACTGTCGCACTCATTAGGACAAAGAAAGGTTGTAGGCATTCAGTCGTTTATCTAAACCTGATTTTGTGGTGTCAAGGCAAGACAAGTGAGAAATATAACTTTAAAAGGCCCGTCTCACGGTGATTCGTGAGAGGATCCCTCCTTTCTTCACTTGTACTTACCTGACCACAATTGGCGGTGAAGAGGCGATTTGAGGGATATCTCATAACTTGTCGCTTTAGACCAGTTAGGAGCAGTCTAGTTGACTTAGGAAACCCTAAAATATAGAATACGGGAAATCGACATCTTTACAAATAAATACCATTTACTTAATAAAATCGTTTTCTAAAGAATTTAGTATTTATACAAATCTTTGCAAAGCGCCGCTACAACCCATTTTGGGGAACCCGTTCGGGATGGTGCGGATTATCGCACATCTTCGGGCTTAGTAGTGCGAGATTCAGACCTCCGCAAGTAGTATTCGATCTCGAAAGATTTAAAATACGATATCTTAAGAAAATGAGATTTTAAGAATATAAAATATATATTAAAATTATTTTTGTATAAATATATGTATATTTATCATTAAAATACCTATTTTGTTATAATATAAATATTCCAACTCTTTTAAAAAATCACAAGAATCAATCTTACACTAAAATACCATGAATTTCATACAAAACCAATATTATAAATAAATACCATTTATTATGAAATTAGGATATTTCCACTAGAAATATCACAATATAAATCTACATTCATTACAACTCTAAAAACGATTAATAAATACTTGGGGTGTATTTTGAAAAGTATATAAAAGTATTTTTACATAAACCCCCTCAAGTTCGATAATTTATCCTAAGGACCCTAGTAAATATAGGTTTAAGCGGGACCAATCTCTGGAGCCTCAGAGAGCCGGAGAAGTGGATGCTTGCCTATCTAATGTAGACAACTCAACAAACGGTGTTATCAATACGGTAATCGTCTTTGAAAAAGACACAAATCCTGCCGCCCATGTGCAGCGGTTACCGATAACATCTAAACAATCAGGACTTCAATTTACTTCTCTAATTGTCTGACTCAGATTGAGTCTCATTATAATCTGACTTGAATATGATTCAAGTACAATCTACAATCTACAATCTACAATCTACAATATTACAATTCAACATGAATCCATGAATCCATTATTCCATACATTCAATCTATCAATCTATACAATTTGACCGAACCGAACCATGGATATAGATTCCATTTACATGATTATACAGTTACATCCGTTACTGATATCATGTTTTTGGTCAGTCATCCAACTATATAACCTATTCAATACAATACAACAATACAATCAAAACACTACGGGGTTTAAGGGGTAGATTGGTACAGAAGGTGTTAAAAGTGGAACGAGACGGTAAGATTAAGACACCTAACCTATATTCCGTTACTGTTGTACCGTAGCTTAACAGTTCCTTATACATTCTGTTTGCCCTGGTCTCTAGCATATAGAGACCCCTCTCGTATACACTGGCATCCTTCTGTACCAAGCTACAAACAACAGCATTAACACAACATTACAATAATATAATACAACTCTAAAAGATACCTTCTTACTCTATCTATTCTACTTTCCTCTTATCTTTGGAACTTACCGAGTGACCTGTTCGCTGACGACATTCTATTTCTTTCTTCTTTGAATGTCGTCGGGTGATTTGGACACGTCAGAGATCGAGCCCACTGCTGAAGACATGGACCAGTTCAGTGAAGACCCCGAGCTCTAGTTATTATACACTTTCATTCCAGTACCTTTTCATTTATGTTATGCCATTGTTTAGGCATTGCTTTATTTCAGTTGTATTTACTTTCCATGCATTGTACAGAAAGAATGTGAATAAATAAAGTTGCTGTTTTATTATATCTTGTCTCTTATGCATTTACTTTTTTATATTGCTTAGTTACGCTTAGCATATTTGCTTCTGAGTAAATACGTAGCGGCCTCGTCGCGTCCTCTGCCCGTATACTGGGAAGCGGGGCGTGACAAGACGCGACGAGGCCTGCGACGTATTTACTCATAAGTAAATACGGTAAGCGTAAATAAGCAATATAATAAATGTACACAAGAAATGACAAAAGCTATATTCAACAACAACTTTTTATTTATTAAACATAATTTACAATACACTGGAAAGTAAATACAATACTGGAAAGTAATGCCTAAACAATGGCATGAACTGAAAGTAAAAGTATATACAAGTGAACTAGAGTTCTGGGTCCTCAATGAACTGCTCCAAATCGTCCTGGCTGGGCTCGATCTCCAGAGAGTCGGGTCCTCCTGACAACATTCTACAGAAAAAATAGGAATGTCGTCAGCGAACAATCGCTCGGTAAGTCCCAAAAGATAAATAAGAATAGACAGAGAATACAATAGGTAATGTATATATGGTTATGTTTATTATGTTAACGTAGTTGTTTGTAGTTTGGTACAGAATGTGCCCGTGTATACGAGATGATTCCAACTTGCTCCGTAGACTAAGGTATATGGAGTATAAGGCCTCGTCAAAACCCACGGGACAACGTCAACAGATTTTCAGGTTAGCTGTATTATAGTGACCATCATCGTCCCACTTTTAACACATTCCGTACCAGTCTACCCCTTAAAACCCCGTAATGCATTTTGTATTGATTTGTTGTATGAGACTTGCTGAAACCCTGGTATAAATTGTTCATGTAAACGGATAAGGATATAAATGGATAGTCATGTAGTCAAATCAATATATATATCCATGGTTCGGTTCGGTCGAGTCATGTAGATATTTGATAGTATTTTGGTATTCAAGTTCAAGTTTTAGTATATATGGATTCATGTTGTATTGGAGTTATATTTGAATTGTATTCATGTCTGGATTATATTCAGATTAGACTTAGACTCTGTCTGAGTCAGACACTTAAACAGAATTGGATTCCTGAATTAGGTTTTGGAGTTATCGGTAACTGCTGCACATGGACGGCGTGATTTGTGACTTTTTCCATGCCAATTACCATTGATAACCCCGCTTTAGTTTTCTACCTTAAATATGCAAGCACCCATTTTCTCCGGCTCCTTAAGGCTCAAGAGAATTGGTCCCGCTTAAACCTATATTTACTAGGGTCCTTAATGTAAATTAATATAACATGAGGGGGGTTTATAAAAAATAGTTTTAGTATAATTTGAAAATAATTCTCAAGTATTTATTTATCGTATTTATGGTTTTCATGGATGTAAATTTTAAAACTGAGGTATTCTAATGAATAAATACCAAGCTTGAATAATATATTGTATTTTTGTATAAATTTGATTTGTTTGGATTGTTGATGGTATTTTCATGAAACTTGTGATTCTTGTGTTTAGAAAACATGGAATTTATATAAATATAAAATAGATATTTTGATAATATTTATACATATATAATTATTAAAAATAGAATTTATTTATTAAATAGAAAATCATGTTTTCTTAAAAATTGTATTAAAAATTCTATCGAGATCGTATGCTCCGTGAGGAGGTCTGCATCTAGCCCTACGAGTCCGATGGATATGCGATAACCCGCACCAACCAAATTGGATTCCCCAAAAGTGGGTTGTAGAGACGTAATCTTAAGGAATTTAATTTAAAATAATTTAAAGAATACGGTTTTTAATAATTTATTTTATTTAAATGTAAATTCGTATTTGTTCAAAAAAATATTGTTTTCAAACAATCGTGTTATATCAAGAAGTGTGTTGTGAGAGGTATGTCATTATCTCGTGAGATTTTTCTAAACGTAATACAAGAAAATATGATAAAAGATGCCGAATATAAAATTTATGGTATTTAACCGTAAAAGTGTAATAGAAATTGTTTTACATGGAGTTTTATAGTGAAATTGGTTTCTAAGATTTTAGTTAATGTTTATCAAGCAAAGTATAATAATTTGAATAATTATTTCCTAAGAAAATTTTTTATTTTAAAGAGAATAGAATTTAAAAGTCGGGTAACTCCACTTACCGACGTCATTTGAAAAGAGATAGTTTTGAGATGTGAAAAGAATAGAAGAGAGGGGACTTACAGTTTAAAAAGAGAGAGGAGAGGTATGGGAATAAGTTGGAAACTTCGTGGAGTCACGGTGTCGCCGGAATAGTCCCAAATTGTCGCCGGAAAGTAACCTTAGGTTAACTCCACTTGTACACTTCTTTGAATTGGAACAGTTTGAGAATTTTTGATAATGGATTTCAGAATGAAAAGAGCTAGGGTATGGGGTTGTATTTATATGATAGAATTAGGGTTTTGAGAATTAAAAAGAGAATTAAAATGCATTAAAATTTAGTTTTAATGGTGATTTTTAATCCTCTGGTTAATTGCAGGAAAAACAAACAGAAGAGGAGTAGTGGGGGGAGGCCAAATGACTAGGGTTCAAAATTTGGAGGCATTTGTGACGGTCAAGACCGGCGGCGCCGGCCTTTTTGAGCATCTCGCCGATCGATCAAGTGGGGATGGGGTCTGGATTGGTGACACGTGTTCTTAGCTGTTCATATATCATATTCCACATGTTTGATTTTAGTGACTTTTCATTTTTACATGTATTCCACGTGTAAACTTTTGGGCTTCCAAAAAGTTTAAAAGAAAAATCATTAAAAATAATATGTGGCTGAAGGGATTCGAACACAGGGGCTATGTTACAGCAGTGTAAGGCTTTACTAATAAGCTACAAGCGTTTTCTTGTTGTTTTTCAAACAAAATAATACTTGAAGTATATTCAGGCTTGCAAATACTCCATTCAGTACATTAACTTTAAGAAAATTTTGTATATTAAAACAGAGTCGTTACATTCTACCCTCCTTATAAAAATTTCGTCCTCGAAATTTACAAATATCTGAGGACTAATTTACAAACAAGTAAGGATATCTTGCACGCATATCGTCTTCTCTTCCCACGTTGATTCTCCTAGTGAATCTTTTCTCCACATCACTCGGACCAAGTTTACTTCCTTGTTCTAAGTGGCTTTACCTTTCTGTCCAGCATTTCAACGAGTTGCTACTCACAAGATAAGTCTGTCTGTACATTGAGCTCTGAGTGATCAAGGATGTGGCTGGGGTGGCTCACATATCTTCGAAGCTGTGATATGTTGAACACATTATGTACTCCTTCCAATGAGGGTGGAAGGGCCAATCGGTATGCCATTTCTCTGACTCGTTCGAGTATGTCGAACGGTCCAATAAATCTCGGACTGAGCTTACCCCTCTTTCCAAAGCGAATCACTTGACGGTTTAGAGAGATCTTTAAGAACACATGATCTCCTGGTTGGAACTCTAAGTGTCGGCATTTTTTATCAGCCCAGTGCTTCTGTCGATCTTGGACCATGCGCATTTTTTCTCCGATCGTGCGAACTACATCCACAGTTGCTACGATCATCTCTAGTCCAAGAAGTTCCCTATCTCCGATTTCATCCCAACTTAATGGTGAACGACACTTTCTTCTATAGAGAGCTGCGAACGGTGCTATTTTAATACTTGCTTGGTAGCTGTTGTTGTATGAAAACTCCATAAGATGTAGGTGATCTTCCCACGATCCTCCGAAGTCTAACATACACGCTCTTAGCATATCTTCAAGGATCTGAATTGTTCGCTCAGACTGACCATCTGTTTGTGGATGATAAGCCGTGCTGAAGTTTAGACTTGTTCCCAAGCTAGCTTGCAGACTCTGCCAAAACTGCGATCGGAATCTGGTGTCACGATCGGAGATAATGGAAACCGGTACTCCATGTAATCTCACGATCTCCTACATGAGTTCAAGGGTATCAGAAATAGCACACTATGAAGAGTTAAATCTTACTTAGATTCAGATTTAGTTTCATGTACTTATTTACTAGTGTCTCGGTAGATTGGCCAACTCGAAATGGGATGAAGTGAGCCGACTTTGTGACTCGATCCACAATACCCATACTACATCGTTACATTTCGTGCTGTGAGGAAGTGCAATCACGAAGTCCATGGTGATGTGTTGCCACTTCCATTCTGGGATAGCTAACGGTTGAAGTAAACCAGCAGTCATGTGATGTTCAGCTTTTACTTGCTGACACACCAAGTATTTGGCTACGCTTCTGGCTACCTCATGCTTTATTCCATGCCACCAGTAATGTTGCCGCAGATCTTTGTACATCTTTGTACCACCAGGGTGTACTGAGTATGGAGAGCTGTGAGCTTCTTTCATCAACTCTTCCCGAACAGAACCTTGTGGTACACACAATCTACATCCATATCTCAGAGATCCGTCTTCATAGATGATGAAGTATGTTCTAAGTCCACTTTCTACTTGTTCTCTGATATTTTGCAACTTGGGATCGCTTGCTTGAACTTCTTTAATTTGATTGACAATAGTAGACTGAACTTGTAAATTCAACAACTTTGAAGCATTACCTAGCATAACCACTTCAATCTCCATCTTGTGTAAATCTTGATGTAGCTTCCACTGTGCGGTGAGATTCATAGATAACGGTGTTCCCTCGTGGGAACTGAATAAAAAATGAATAAAGCAATGAGGAAACACCTAAGAGGAGCATCATGTGTCTACACGTGATCGGGCATCACGTGTCCACATGTGATCAGGCATCACGTGAGGACACGCGACCTTCTATGAGAAAGGTTTATAGGCGCTGAAATAAACAATTGGAGATGCTTAACCAATGGGGTCACGTGTCGGCACGTGATGGGCTCCTGAACCCTCTGAACTAATGGAATTAAATTCTAATTAAATGCTTAATCAGTAAGGTCACGTGCCAACACGTGATGAGCTCTTAAACCCTCTGAACAATAGGATTAAATTCTAATTAAAGGGAATCAAAAACCCTAATTGGAAAAATATTTCCCTAAATCTTTCCAAACAAAAAGATTGCACTCTGTAAAGTGGAGCACCGTTGGATTAAAAATCCAATGGTGAATAAAATTCACCAAATGGTCTAAAAGATCATGTTGGTTATAAAAAAATCCATCAAAATCTCTCAATGTGAGATTGGCTGAACAAACTGATTCTTTTCTTTCTCCTATAAATAGGAGCCAAGAAGGAAAAAAAAAAGAGAATATACAACGACAGAGAGAGAATACAGAAAAAAAAAGAAGATAATTTAATTCTCCAGAGAGAAAAGAAGATCTCTTCAGAAAAGAAAGAAACCCTAGATAAGAGAGGGAAAGAGATCATTCTATAAGCTCCCACAAAACAAAAGAGAATTTAATTCTCAAATTAAGAGTTTAACTCTTCTAAATAAGAACTTAGTTCTTCCTCTGGTTGAAGATCTGCAGAAGTAGATCTCCCCATAAGTTGAGAATTTAATTCTCTTCGGGGAGATTTTGTCATGCAGATCTAAAACTTGAAGAAGGACCTAAATTCAGAGAATTCTATTCTCCCACAAAGCATATAGGAATTTAATTCCTTCAACAAAGATAGGGTTTAACCCTTAATACAAGAACCTAGTTCTTCTTCATGGTAATAGATCCGCAGAAGCAAATCTCCCCATAAGTTGAGAATTTAATTCTCATCAGGGAGATTCTTCCATGCAGATTTAAAGCTTAGAAGGAGAATTGGGTTTAAACAATTTAATTCTTTTAAACACATAAGAATTTAATTCCTCTAAATAAAATTAGGGTTTAACCCTATAAGAGAATTTAATTCTTATACAAGAGATTTATCTCTCCATGCACATAAAACGATCAAGTACCCAACATGATCACGTGATAACACTTGACCCTCCCCTCCAATGACCAAAAGAGAATGAGTAAGATTAGGTCACGTACTCCCATGTGACCCTTGAACAGACTTCTCAAAATAAAAAGGGCAGAATCGATTTTGGGTGCCTCACATGTCCCTACGTGACCCCTGACAAACACCTCTTTAAAAAAGAGAAAATAGGGTAAAACTGAGGGATTAATACCCAATGCTTGGGCACCATCACGTGTCCACACGTGATGGTCATAAAGATTAAGTTTTTAACACTTACTTGCATATTCTGAGAATAAAATAAAGGAAGTTTGACCCAACACTCAAGCGCCTCACGTGACCTTAAGTGAGCGTTTCTTTTTTTAGTGTTTAACACTATCTTGTGCGCTTCATCCTTAGTGTTTAACACTATTTTAAGCGCATCACATAGGAGAACGTGATAGACGAGTGTACTCTAGTGTTTAACACTATATTCGAGCTAATCTTAGCCCAAATTAACTAAGTCTTCCAGAGGCAGGACCCCCTTTTTTGACTACACTCTTGTCTTCCAAAATTGATCATCTCATATGACATTCAAAGCAAAACCCAGAGCCTTTCTACCAACATTTGTTCAAGGGTACATATCTTCACTCCTCTGATATTTGTCGTTGTAATCCTCCAGCGTCTTCAGAGAGGTGACGGGTCCCGACAACCAGACATTCCACGGACTGTAGGGTCTTTAAACTCATGGACTACGATGTCCTTAAACTTTATAGACTATGATGTCTCTAAACTGCTACGGGCTGTAGGGTCCTTAAACTCATGGACTATGATGTCCTTAAACTTTACAGACTATGATGTCTCTAAACTTCCATGGACTGTGGGGTCCTTAAACTCATGGACTATGATGTCCTTAAACTTTATGGACTGTGAGGTCCTTAAACTCATAGACTATGATATCTTTGAATTTTACAGACTATGACGTCTTTAAACTGGACTATGATGTCCTTAAACTTCATGGACTATGATGTCCTTAAACCCAATAGACCGCAAAGTCCCTAAACTAAAACAATAGAGCCCAAATCCTCTTTTGTTGGATCTAAACGATCCCGTTAAGTTGATCTTAGTCTAAAATTAGACTAACGTATTCTTAACAAACGTTTAAGTTGATCTTAGTCTCAAATGAGACTAACACAACCCTAAACCCAACCCCAAACCCAAATCTTAGAAAATACGGATTTGGACTAATCCACGCCCTACAGACGACAACATAAATTAGTCTCCGTATACAATCCACGGGCAACCAAAGATGAAACAAACACACACACGACACGAAGTGACCATCTGGAGAAGGAGAAAGTGGTTACCGCGATGCGGTAGCGTAACTAACTGCAAGGGCTTGCGCCTGCAGGGAAGAACGTCCTCACAATCAAAAACCCCTTAAATGAAGGGGCATCTGACGAAGTCTGCTACATAGGCCACATCCGTCTAAACCTTCGATGCACGGTGCCGTAAATCAACTTGGCATCTTCGGAGAGGTGGACGGATAACACCAAATAGCATCTGCCCCCAGATTCAGGCAAGACGTCAGTCTTTCCGGTTTTCGGCGGAGAACAGATTCTGGCACGCCCGGTGGGACCTTTTCCTCTTTCCACTCCACATTTCGTGAGTCGTGTTCGCAAACGAATCACGGTTTAATATGGTTTCCCCTGGATTCGAGGTAATAAGATTTGGTGTCTTGCTCCCGTGCAGAGAAAATGGCTTCCAACTGTACCAGCTGCAACAACAACTCCTACTCCGTCCTCGCCGGAAGAGTGACCTATGGGCCCCAAGCGGCCTCCATCTTCGCCATGCTAATGAAATAGGTGACTCAGGCCACCACTGGACTATTCTTTGGGACCATGATCTCACCGGCAAGCTTCAGCGTCCTAATGCCATCACAGGAAGCTGCGAAGAAGTCGGTCTTTGATCGGCTTGCAACCACCACGGCCCCTCTCAGCGGGTCGTCCAGCTCCAATGCCTCAGTCTTCGACAGGATGGGTCAAAACTTAAGTGGGCCCGCAAAGAGGCTCGCAATACCAGAGAAGGACATTCCAACTCCTTCTACAGTTGAGGTTGTCCAGGATGCTCTCCCTACTCAAAGGTCGTCTTTCGACAGGTTGACCATTCCCTTTCAGCGGACATCTGTCTTTGACAGGCTGACGCCAACGACAGGGTCTCATCAGAACAGGGGGTATGGAAAAGCTGATCCAACAATGGAGGTGGTCCCGGCCGCTCACCATGCTCGACGTCGCCACTGGCGCCGAGTAAGGAAGGCTGGGGGTAGCTCTCCTTCTGGACTGACTCCGCCGGCTCCAATGGTGGAAATTGATGCTGCTGATCCAACTGGGAACAACTTTGAACTACTTAACAGGGTGTGCAGGAATTCGCCAACTGCCGTGCTAAAAAAGTCTCCTCCGCCTGTTGAAAAGATCACAAAGGCGAAGTTGGAGCAGCCCCCTCAGCGGCTGTCCTCCAAAATTTATAAAATCTGGCAACAGGCCCAAGACTAGGTGATTAACCAAGACTACTCCCGCCGACAAAAAAAGATGAAAGTTCGGAAAGAGAAGGACCACCCTATCATACCGCAGAAGGTGTCGTCTACTTAGGTGCTGATCTCAAAGAATAATTTATAACCGCAATCAAGAATGGCGTCGCTTGGTAGCTAGCCGGTGAGTACGGGTCGGTCCACAGGGATTTTGTGTATTTCCTAATTGTTCTAACGAGTTAATTCCAAACGGTGTGAATGGATTGATTAAATCTAAAAACTAAAGTAGATCTAAGCTAGGATTAAAATCTTGCTAGGGTTAGGTTTAGGTTAAGTTTGGAAAGTCAATATTCCTCACCGCTTTCCATGCCCAAATTAAGATCTATGAGGTGTTATGGTAACAATTAATAAAGTGGATTAGTACCATCGGGAAGAAACGGTGTTTCTTCCTCTAGGTTCTTGTCCTTACTTTCTTAATCCTTACCCTAACCTCCATGGAAAACACGCGCAACCGGTCGTTTATACTACGGTATCACCGCTACCTCGTGGGATAGGGTGCCGTAGGGAGCGATGTGTGCATGTATGCATGGAGTCCTATAAAAATGTGTGATGGGCAAGAAAGGGATGAGAGATCTTCATCTCTCAAGCCTTCCCCAAATCTAACCCTAACAAGCGAGGAGACTACTCACTCATTAGGGAATTGAATAACATATTCTAACTATCTAACTAAGGCAGATAATAAAATTATACTAAGGCAGAATGAAAAATTAACTAGGGCAATGAAATAAAATTACTTACTTTATTGATGGCTCTCTCCAAACAGTTACACCGAATTTTAGAATTCTGAATAGATGAAATAAAAAGAAGCATACCTGTAAAAGAGGTTTAGGGTTTCTATTTACAGATCATATAAACCCTAGGGTTACAATCGACTCACATCTGCAATTACATTTATACCCTACAGAAGATTAGTGAACGCACCGCCGCGCCGACACTTCCTGCGCCGACACGTGTCTTACATGGCCATGGATCCGCGGCTAAAACCCATGTTTGGCCGCGGTTCCGCGGCCCAAAAGAGGGCTTGTGGGCTGTCTTCTTTTGGGCTGATTCCTGTTGCATTTTTCTTGGTTTTTTTTCACTTGGTTCTTCAGATTGTCTTCTATATTCCTTCCAGATTTCCACAGTGAATAAAGTCGTGGACTTTTACCGCTTGCTTCGTGTCGATGTCTTGAACCTTGCACTGTCTTTGTTCTTTGTGAAATCGTCCATTAATTTTTGTTCAGTCTTCAAACTATAGGCATGATCAAGATCTTTCCATTTGTTGGTCGTAGTCTCACTTTTATATCGTCTTTTCATCTTCTTCACTGTTTTTGTTCCGAGAACCTGTAACCTGCAACTATATAGCAGACATGGGTCAAAAGCACCTGTTTATTTGTAAAATGAATAAGAATGGGGAATATAATAATGCAATATTATGATATGGACAAATACCCCCAAACTTATCTTTTGCTCGTCCTCCAGCAAAACTATTTTTATTCTCAACAAAATCCTAACCTCAGTTTAGCTGGGAATCGCGATTGCACTGAGCTCGTGCAACAAGTCGTTAAACCTCTAGGTGTCCCTAGTAAGAGGAGTGTTGTCTCCTGAGGGTTTTCAGCGGATACTACCCACAAAATCCTATCAATTAGGCCCATTGACTTTTATTCTCCAATTAGGTTTTCTAAGAAGAACTCTATTATCTTTGACTCAGAAATTATCCACCCGTATTATTCACGCTTCCTTATCTTTTAACTTAAGATTATATATGTTCTTGTGAATTTACTTAGCTTTTGGTATCTTTTAAGTTTTCCTTCTAGGGTTCTATCTCAACTTAGGAATTTTTATCATCTCTATTAAAAATATAAGTCCTATTCTTCATTCCTATCTCTTATCTAAATCCCAATCATATACCCCTACGTGTGTGTGTATATCACCCCTACACTTGGAAATTCAAATCAAGCTCATACTCTTGTCCGTTGTCCAAAGCACTTCTTAATTGGTGAATTTTTAGATGAATTTCGCTCACACATCCTTCATTCGATCGTTAATACTTCTTGAGATATCAACGACCGATTACAAAATGTGTTTGCACATTAAGACATAATTCCTAGTCTTGTAATACCTAAGGCAGTGACTCCCAAACCAGTTGGTCTAAGGCACTAGGTGATGAAGCACCCTCGCTAAATATTTTTTCTATTAATGCAGCCTTAAGTAATCACAAAAACCAGTGTTCATTTTTTTTATTATCTCTGTATTCACACTTGTATTTTTATTTTATTTTTTTCTTCGTACTAAGGACTTATGAAAAGAGCATTTCAAGGTCTTTTCTACTATTCCAAGTTTCAAGGTTCGTGTTTGTGCAATTTGTAGGGTATATATTTTCAGAATTTAGACTTAAGCTTCGGAATTATTTTTCAAACTTACACTTTAATAAAAATATCAATACTCTTCCCTTATTTTAACTTAGCCCAAGAAGTGAACTCAAAATTTGCCTATTTCTAAATAAACTACAAAGACATATACTTTCTACTGTTAAATTTTAAGAAAGATTATTTTTAGGGTTTTTAATTTACTAAATATAAGATCTAGTTGTTCCTAGCTAGTTAACCTTTTTGTCAAACTCAAGTCAATTATGGTCTACTTTAATTTTTATAATTTTTGAAATTTTTCAATTTTTTATGGGTTTTAAAATAAGTATGCAAATGCAAAAATATACACATGAATGCGAAGGAGAAAGCTTACCGAGCACACCCCCAAACTTACCGCTGCAACGGCCCCCTCAACTTTGACCGCTCACAAAAGAAGGAGGTCGGAGAAAGTCCATGTGTCCGTGACGAAGCTCAAAGGCATTGAATCGAAACACCCCAAGTCTGGAGGCATGGTGGTGCAAAATGTTTATATGGCATCCGGGAAAGAGAATAGCCGTAATTCTACGGGCCATCGACCATTCACCAGATCCGTAACAAAGGCTCAGGAGCAACAACAGAAGCTTCAGGAAATGTTAACACAGGTGGCTACACTCACTGGGCCAAAAGAAAGCCCGGAGATATCGTCGGAGCGGCGTCAAGAACAGGAAACTGATGCTGAGTTCCTCCGCAGAATCCTTGAGAAGAAGGACAAAGAGGCAGCGGAACAAGCTGCCAACATAAAGCGAATGGCGCTTTTGTTCTAAGACATGGTCGGGAATATGTTACAGTTGGATCCTCCAGCTGAAGACCTCCCGATTATCCTTGAAGACGACAGAGGGGAGACATCGAACCCTCTTCCGGCTTGTTCAGCAGCCAAGGAAGAGACCATTTCTAAAGCCTCCCTGGATGACTATATCGCACAAAAGATACGAGCTCATCAGGCAAGCGAAGCGGCCGGCCAAACTGTTAAGACTGGACGACCTTATCCGGATTGGTACAACCAAATAAAGTACCCGCCAGGATATACGATCCCTAAATTCCACGTATATAAGGGGACGGGAAATCCACACCAACACGTTGCTCAATTCAGGGCTCTGTGCGGCAACACCGGAGGTGACGATAAGCTACTGTTTCGCCAGTTTGTTGGAAGCTTGTCGGAAACAGCGTTTGAATGGTACTCTGAGCTATCGAACGACTCTGTTAAGACATTCGCAGAAATGGAGTTACTGTTCACACAAAGGTTCGCAAGCGCTAGCGAGCGCACCCCGATCACCGTATTAATTAACGCCAGGGTGAAGCCAGGCGAAATATGGGTGGAGTACGCGATAAGGTGGCGGAATCTATGGTCGAAGTGCGAACAGCGCATCGAAGAAGCTTCTGCAGTAGGCATGTTCGTGGGTACCCTCGAGCCGCAGGCGACCATATCCCAGTTCATGATGTTCTTCAAGTTGACCACCTTCTAGGCCTTGATTGACAAGCTGGCCCAAATGGATCAGATGGGTCATAGACCGTCTTTTTCGAAGTTGGAATCTCGAAACGAAAATGGGAAAGGGATGTTAGTGTATATGCCCTAGAGGCCATTACTGTATCATACTAGTTTGTATATTACTTGATGGAAGCTTGGGATATTCACAGCTTTATAGACAATCTTGCTCGAAATGGTAGTATGCTACTTAGTTTGTTTCTACTTTAATGTGTGCATGTGTTTCTTTTAGAATATCGCCTATACACATTAGTGGAGCCCTTAGGATCTTTGCTTGATTACCAGCGTTGTGATGGCAGTCATACTAGTGGGGGCTGGGTAATCTACAAGCACATCCTTATACGGGTCCCTAGTCGTAGGATTATCGAGACAGGGCATCGATACTCCGGAGTAGACTAGAGTATACGCTTCTCATTCCAGCAGGGGAGATGGCCTGTCCCACAGCCGTCAGTACGTCGTACTTGAGATAGTATGCGGGTGCTCGTTAGGTTACGAGTACACTGGACAGGACTCGTCGGGAACTGTTGGTTGGTACTATACCTATCGTCAGCTATCAGTTCCAAGGTGACATGAGTACAGCTTAGTCCGCTGACTTGACACTATCACTTTGCCTCGAGTGTGTTCCCACTGTTCTTAGATTGCTACCCTACCACGGCTCAAATGAGTCGTGCAAACAGGTAGCAGTTGGGTGCAGTACCGAAGCACTTGGAGGCAGTGATGGTTAGACAGGATTCGTCTCTCCCGGTATTGGGGGTTGATATCGCGCTGTGTCAAGGAGAGCCATTACACATAGTCGTCCCTGGCCAGGGCAAGCGAGATATACTGGCAGGTTATCCAGTGTTATCTCAGGGTGTTCTGGGCTACACTCCGACACGACTTGTACCGCTATTAGGGGACTGACGTTTACCACCCCTAGGCCCGACATGTGTTAGTTATATGTATGCCCTAGAGGCCATTACTATACATAGGATGTATACTGCAGTGGATGCTTGGACATATATAGGGATGACTTTCTTGCTCGATATGATAGTATGCTATCTGGTTACTCTTTACCTTAACGTGTACACTGATTGTCTCTCGGTTACATGTTGGTAAAGCCCTTAGGATGTGTACTTGACTACCTGGACTATGATGCGGATCATACTAGTGGGGACATGGTAGTCCATAAGTACATCCTTCAAAGTCCTTAGTCGTGGGTGTATCGAGACGGGGCATCGATATACCAGAGTAAACTAGCGTATACCTACTCGACCCATACAGATGGGCGATGGATGATCCCATATCCATTGGTGTTTGACATCAGAGATGATGTACTGGTGCTCAGTGAAGATTGGGTATACTGGACGGACTCGCCGAGAACTCCTAGATGGTATTATACCTTACGTCAGATGGCAGTTCTCTGGTGACACTGGTACAGGTTAGTCTGTAGACCCGAGATTGTCATAGAGTCTTATGTGATTCCCACTGTGCTTTGATTTCCATCATACCACGTCCAAGAGGGCGTGCAAAAAGGTGGCTTTTACGTACAGTCCCGAATCACATGGAGGCAATGAGCGATAGGAGGGGTTTCGTCTCTCCCGGTATAGGGAGTTGATGTTGCGCAGTGTTCGATTAGCTATAACAGGAAGTCCTTGGCCAAGGCTGCTTTAGGGATTTACTGGTAAGTGTTACCGGTAGTTTCTCGACCCGTTATGAGCCTCATATCGACACGACTTATCGAGTTATTGGGGTCTGACGTTTACCACCCCTAGACGAGATATGCGACATATCAGACGATCAGACCGGACTGTACGGTAGTGTTACTCGTTAGATTCACTGGAGTGTGAGCGGGCTTGTTCGTTGATCTTCTGATCGCTCAATACCCAGGTGGCCGTTACGTTTAGCAGACCGCTTGCGGCTTGTGGGTGTTTGATATGATCATCACCTGCTGCCGGCGTATTGACGAGTCTTTAGAGTCCTACACAGGGGTTTCCTGGCTCAAGCGAAACGAAATAGGAGCGCATATGAGATATGCGCGGGACCGAGGATAATACCAGTATGTGATACTGTATTCTATTCTCGCGATTTGTGACATTGATCGGCTGTATGAGATATAGCCGGGTTATCAGATCAAGTGTTGATTCGATAAGTTGTTACTATTGATATTAGCCGGTTATATGCGATATGACCGGATCGTTAAATCAAGTGTTGATTTAATGATTTAATGTATAATTATATATTTGATATATTACTTTACATTAACTAGTATTGGTTCACTTAAGATTGATTTTCTCACTTGAAAGTGTATATTGTTTATATGTGATATATGCAAGTATACATGTTTGTATCATGCTTGATGATACAAACAAGATGTGTGTATAAGACTTGAACCAACTCAAGGTTAAATTAGGGTTTACTATTTTCCTAGCAAATAACAAAAGAATTGAGACTTTGGTCAAAGTTATCAAGCTTCATGAAGCTTGATAAGCATTGACAAAGTCAAACCTTTTGTCATTTGTGTAGGATATTAGTTAACCCAACCCTTAACCTAATGGTTTAGTTAATTCTCTACATGAGTTAAGCATGAGGGCTTAACTCAACCATGGTGCCATTATTTGTGTGATAAGTTTTCATTTGGATATAATTTTCTTTTCTTCTTCATCATCTTCATCAAGCTTGAAAAAGCTTGCTAGCTCCAATGGTATCATGAGAAAAAGAGTGAGAAATCCAATTCTAAAGTGAACCCACTTCCTATTTCTTCATCCTCTACCACTTGCCATGTAGTATAGGGTGTTCTCTTCACAAAGTTTTTGACCAAGTGAAGGAATAACTTGAGTTTGAGTCTCCCCGATGTATACTGTAGGGTTACTAGGCACACTCAAGAGGTTCCACAAGGCATCAACCATGCCAAACAAAAATTTTACGGTGCCGAAAAACCCTAAACTAGATCGTTGACTAGAAGTTAAGGCGAAAAGCAAGCAAGTAAACAACTTTATTGCTAAGTGAAAGCGATTACAACCTTTGTAGATCCGCTCCACCATTTCTTTAGCTTCGTGTTGACGTCCCTCCGCTGCGATCATCAGATTCTGGACTCTAGCGATGGTTTCGTCAGAGAAATGATCGGGCTAGGTCATTGACTTCAAGGCCGAAGATGATCTACGTTTGTTAGTTATATGTATGCCCTAGAGGCCATTACTATACATAGGATGTATATTATAGTGGATGCTTGGACATATATAGGGATGACTTTCTTGCTCAATATGATAGTATGCTATCTGGTTACTCTTTACCTTAACGTGTACACTGATTGTCTCTTTGTTACATGTTGGTAAAGCCCTTAGGATGTGTACTTGACTACCTAGACTATGATGCGGATCATACTAGTGGGGACATGATAGTCCATAAGTACATCCTTCAAAGTCCCTAATCGTGGGTGTATCGAGACGGGGCATCGATATACCAGAGTAGACTAGCGTATACCTTCTCAACCCATACAGATGGGCGATGGATGATCCCATATCCATTGGTGTTTGACATCAGAGATGATATACGGGTGCTCAGTGGAGACTGGGTACACTGGACGGACTCACCGAGAACTCCCAGATGGTATTATACCTTACGTCAGATGGCAGTTCTCTGGTGACACTGGTACAGGTTAGTCTGTAGACCCGAGATCGTCATAGAGTCTTGTGTGATTCTCACTGTGCTTTGATTACCATCATACTACGTCCAAGAGGGCATGCAAAAAGGCGGCTTTTGGGTACAGTCCCGAATCACATGGAGGCAATGAGCGATAGGAGGGGTTTCGTCTCTTCCGGTATAGGGAGTTGATGTTGCGCAGTGTTCGATTGGCTATAATAGGAAGTCCTTGGCCAAGGCTGTTTTAGGGATTTACTGGTAAGTGTTACCGGTAGTTTCTCGACCCGTTATGAGCCTCATATCGACACGACTTATCGAGTTATTGGGGTCTGACGTTTACCACCCCTAGACAAGATATGCGACATATCAGACGAACAGACCGGACTGTATGGTAGTGTTACTGGTTGGATTCACAGGAGTGTGAGCGGGCTTGCTCGTTGATCTTCTGATCGCTCAATACCCGGGTGGCCGTTACGTTTAGCAGACCGCTTGCGGCTTGTGGGTGTTTGATATGATCATCACCTGCTGCCGGCGTATTGACGAGTCTTTAGAGTCCTACACAGGGGTTTCCTGGCTCAAGCGAAAAGAAATAGGAGCGCATATGAGATATGTACGGGACCGAGAATAATACCAGTATGTGATACTGTATTCTATTCTCGCGATTTGTGACATTGATCGGTTGTATGCGATATAGACGGGTTATCGGATCAAGTGTTGATTCGATAAGTTGTTACTATTGATATTAGTCGGTTATATGCGATATGACCGGATCGTTAAATCAAGTGTTGATTTAATGATTTAATGTATAATTATATATTTGATATATTACTTTACATTAACTAGTATTGGTTCACTTAAGATTAATTTTCTCACTTGAATGTGCACATTGTTTATATGTGATATATGCAATTGTACATGTTTGTATCATGCTTGATGTTACAAACAAGTTGTGTGTATGAGACTTGAACCATATCAAGGTTAGATTAGGGTTTACTATTTTCTTAAGCATATAACAAAAGAGTGTGACTTTGGTCAAAGTTATCAAGCTTCATGAAGCTTGATAAACATTGACAAAGTCAACTCTTTTGTCATATGTTTTTAGATATTAGTTAACTCAACTTTTAACCTAATGGTTTGGTTAAATCTCTACATGAGTTAAGCATGAGGGATTAACTCAACCTTGGTGCCATCATTCATTTGGATAACTTTCACTTTGGATATTATTCATATGATTCTTTCTTCTTCTTCATCTTCATCAAGCTTGAAAAAGCTTGCTAGCTCCAATGGCATCATGAGAAAAAGAGTGAGAAATCCAATTCTAAAGTGAACACACTTCCTATTTCTTCATCCTCTACCACTTGCCATGTAGTATAGGGTGTTCTCTTCATAAAGTTTTCGACCGAGTGAAGGAATAGCTTGAGTTTGAGTCTCCCCGACGTAGATCATCTTCGGCCTCGAAGTCAATGACCTAGCCCGATCATTTCTCCGACGAAACCATTTCTAGAGTCCGGGATCCGATGATCGCAGCGGAAGGACGTCAACACGGAGCTAAAGAAGTGGTGGACCGGATCTACAAAGGTTGTAATCCCTTTCACTTAGTAGCAAAGTCGTTTGCTTGCTTGCTTTTCGCCATAATTTCTAGTTAACGATCTAGTTTAGGGTTTCTCGGCTCCTGAAAATTTTTGTTTGGCCTGGTTGATGCCTTGTGGAACCTCTTTAGTGTGCCTAGGAACCCTACATGTTAGATCATTCGGAGCTGACTGTAAGGGAGGATTTGACTTATGAGGAACAAACGATGTCGTTTGTTGCTTCAAGAAAGAGTTGGCACCATGCGAAAAAGAGTGAGAAATCCAATTCTAAAGTGAACCCACTTCCTATTTCTTCATCCTCTACCACTTGCCATGTAGTATAGGGTGTTCTCTTCATAAAGTTTTTGACCAAGTGAAGGAATAGCTTGAGTTTGAGTCTCCCCGACGTAGATCATCTTCGGCCTCGAAGTCAATGACCTAGCCCGATCATTTCTCCGACGAAACCATCGCTATAGTCCAGGATCCGATGATCGCAGCGGAGGGACGTCAACACGGAGCTAAAGAAATGGTGGAGCGGATCTACAAAGGTTGTAATCGCTTTCACTTAGCAATAAAGTTGTTTACTTGCTTGCTTTTCGCCTTAACTTCTAGTCAACGATCTAGTTTAGGGTTTCTCGGCACCGTAAAATTTTTGTTTGGCATGGTTGATGCCTTGTGGAACCTTTTGAGTGTGCCTAGTAACCCTACAGTGGTATCAGAGCCTAGCTAGAGCATTAGGCGATGTGTTTACGATGTTAAAACTCCGATCGAACCCGACGTGTCAAAGTTAACCCCTTCTCTGTAAATTTTTCCAAAATCGGGATTTTTCTAAATTAAAAATAGCCAAAAAATTCAGTAGGGTTTTCTAAGAATCGTAGTGAAAAACGAGACGGTGAACAGTACAAACCGCCGTGGAACCGCGGCCGTACCGCGCTTGGGCCGCTGATCCGCGGCAGTAAAGTGGATTCATGCGCTCTGTTTTGCACAGTAATTCTCATATCTGCTTATATATTTTCTGGGTATTTTTTATTCTGACTCAAGAGTTGAGTATTTTGGGGTTTATTTTGTAGTCGTTATTTCGATCGGAATATTTAATTTCGTAATGTTTTTCCGGATATTTTTGAATATGTTAAAAAGTTCGACCGGATATAAATACCCAATCTTTCCCCTGTTGGGAAATTTCCAAGTGTTGGATTTTTCCGTAGTTTAAGAACGTTCTAAGTAGTGCAAGTAACGTGATGGACCCTCTAGAAGACAACAAACCTTAACTCGATTATGTGACCGTCTTCAACTGCCCTTTGAACCTTCGGGTTTGGGGTAGTACGACGTGCCACATGTGAGGTGTTGGCTTGACCCTTCTACGGCTGGACCGTTGGTACTGTGGCATGAAGTGAATGTTTTTAAACTTATTTCAAGTGTTGAGCTGTTTCGGAAAAACTTGGGTGTTTGATTGTTCGATCGGATAGTTTAACATTTTCTATTTATCTGGAATGTGATACAATATTTAGAATCCACAAGTAGTTATGAGTAACTGATTTGGATGTTATAAACATAGCACTTTAGTCTCACTTGATCGGTTGCCACGGAATTTTGATGTGATCAAAAGTCCGTAGCAATCACGTAGCGTACGCGGATACTCGCCGGGTAAACTTAATAGACTGCTACACCCCATAGCCCCGACCAAGTGACTGTAGGAGAACCCCGTCGCCGAAAGCATCCGTTCGGGTGCTCGCGGTAGCGGTGTTCCGCTTTGGTGCACTTCGTCGACGGTATCGGGGGTGCGGCCGTCTACTAAAGTTTGCGATGAGCATTCGATCAGTTTATCGGGAATCTCGTTGAATTGCCCGACTAGATATTGAAAAGTGTTTTCGATATAGAGACTAAAATGCGGGGTTTATAATTTTTAGGCATGTGATGTCTAAGGAATTCATTTGGTCAGGCATGCGATGTCTGAGGAGATTGCGGATTCCAACTGTTGTAGTTTTACACATTCTTTTCTGCGACCGTAAGTGTAATATGTGATATCGCCGATTTCGTTGCTATATGTCAACGACAATTGGGATGCGCACATTTACTTACGTTGATGATATGTGATGTTATGTGTTGCTGGATATGTTATATTGGATCGTCGTGTTTGAATAGCCGGGGGTTTTATGTGAGATGAGAGTTTTTCATTTTCATTCATGTAAAAACTTGTATGTAATATTCTTTTATTGGGGCACTTCCAGGTAGCGAAAGATGTCACCTTTTGTATATTATTTACTTTTCGGCACTAGGATAGACCCAAGGAGGAGGGCACAAGTAACCGAGTTTTGGAGTCCAGTGGGAGACCAACTCGAGGAGTCGAGTCCGGGTCTCCTAACTCTAGAATTGGTAGGGTTGCTTGCCGCTCTCGTAGGGGTCTAGGGGTGTGGGTTTGGCTATTCATCGCGACCATGGAATCCGTGTTTTATACAGGCTCGTATTGAAAACACGGACGTCCTAGTATATCCAATATTTCATATGATTCTTCTGCTGCGATATCTGTGATGTGATCATTTGATATGTTCTGTGATAAATACTGTATATAGTATATATGATATATTATATAGACGTTACTTATGTTTTGCACTCGCGCTAGCCCTGCCCCGCTCTGTCGTTAGTTACCTAACCTAACGGTGCACGAGGGGACATCGAGGCGAATGCGGATGGCATAAGTGTACGTCGTATTTATCTGTGATATTTAGGTGATTTAAATGATGGGACTTCATTAATATGATTAATGAAAGAAAATAAACCTAAGATGTTGTGGAATCGAATTTTCAAAAACAGGTAGCTACAATTCTTGCTTTGCATCGCGGTGTTCCTTGTAGAACATCCTGCACCTTATTCGATAAGGAAAGGACTGAGATCCCTTCACCGGGAGTGACTCCTTTAGCAATAACTGGCAGATGTTACAACCCTCGGTTTTTTTTTGATTGCTCCTATAGTTCTTGCTTTGCACAGCGGTATATATGATATATCCTGCACCTTATTCGATGAGGAAAGTGCCGAGGATCCCTTCACCGGGAGTGACCCCTTTAGCAAAACTAAAAAAGGCCTAAAAACACTCCATTTTAAAATCATTTGATTCCACAACGATATCAAGTTCATTACGTAATAGGTTTTCAGAAAAACCTGTCGTAGCCCTCCGTCATTTCAGATAAGTACTGGTTAGTATTCGTGCTGCGTTTGTTGACCTCTGTCAAGGCGTAGTGTGCGGTAGATGATTAGTGCCTATCTGTATAAGCATATGATGTGATTGATTTAGGGTAGTCGTGCGACCTTGTTGACCTCTGTCAAGGGTCATGCGGGTGGGTTTACTTCAATCAGGAAATGACGGGTTGAACTTGACCAGCAGCCTATGGTTTGTTGACCTCGACGCTAGGGGTAAAATATTATCGGGAATTTTATGTGTTGAAATTTGCAATGAGATTGCATACCTTCTATGAGATAGTTGGATCCCGATACCCGCTACGAGTAATAATTACTCCTGGAAGAGTTTTACACATTACAATTAGCCGATCAAGTAGGTGTCTAGAAAGGTGTCAACGGGGTTACGCCTCTGGAAAAACGAGGTTTACATTAATTAGGTTCGTGCAAAAGCACGGGAGACCTCCCTCAAAGTACTGACACTAGCCTGGCTGAAAGATTGGCGAACTTGTAGTGTGTAATTAATCCCGGCTAGTCTTTCCTTTTAGGGTTTGAAGGAAAATTTGATAAAAACAGTGGGAGCCATCCTGATTAGATAAAATAATAACCAGTCCGATCTTGCAAGAGCGCACGCAGAGTGTTTTCTTCTCTCTCTCTCCTGGTAGCGACCATGTCATGCCTTAATCAAGATAATAATACGGATATATTGACCGAACCCGCTTGTTATACTGAGCTGGGGAACGTTGGTCCCGCTCCAACTTATAATTGTTATAAGACAGAGCAGGAAATTGGGGAATACCAGATTTCCCGTGCCGCCCAAACGAAGAAAGTGCATATGATGCATCATCTTCGGGTGTGTTCATTACACAGAACTATTTCTCAGTATCCTTTACGTCCTGGGTATGTGATACCAGATCAGGATCCCGCATATGTAATTTGTTACATGGGCTACAGAAAGGTAGGGAACTGAGAACGGGTGATAAGTTTCATGAGGCAGAAAATGGTGCAAGTGTTGCAGCCAAGTCTGTTGGTCACCCTGTATTACCAGAATACATTGATTCTGAATAAATGTTATTAGATACCGAACCTGATATACAAAATCATATCAGTCTCTTTATTTAGATAAAGAAGGATATAATTTTGTATTGTTGGATAATGTTTTGAACATTTTCTAAATCAAGAGTTGATCGGTTCAGGCGCGTTATCTAAAAGCATTAACGTTCTAAATTAAACTACAGTTCCTAGTATAAAGGACACACACAAGAGGAAGAGTTCAGATATGAACGAATCCTTCTTGTGGTATTGTAGACTAGGTCATATCAATGCGACTCGACTAGCTGAAGTTACATCAAGATGCATATTTAAATTAGTTTGAATTTACATCTTGTGAAACTTGCCAGTCATGTCACAGAGATAAGATGACCATTACTCTGTTTATTGGAAACAGAGAAAGAGTTGGTGAACTCTTGGGATTGATACATACTGATGTATGAAGGTCCCCTGTCTACACATGCCAAGACCGGTTCTTTGTACTTCATTGCATTCTCTGATAATCTCTCAAGATTCAGACATATGTTCCTGTTGAAACACAAGTCCGAACCTTTTGAGATATTTATAGAATATAAGTTAGAAGTAGAGAACCAAAACACGGGTATAAATATTATGTTCTTTGATGTGATCATGGAGGAGAATACTTGAGCACGAGATTCCTGGACTATTCTAAGAATGAGATTCTCTCTCAGCATTACTCCTCCGTATACACCATAGCACGATGGTATATCGGGGCGGAGCAATAACACCCTATGTGATATGGTGTGCTCTATGATGAGTACTACTGAGTTTCCTATTTCCTTTTAGGGAGTTATGTACTTATGAAGTTGCATACCTATTGAATAGGGTTCCGATCAAATCAGATGCCTACCATTTCATATAAGATATGGAATGGGAAGAGCCCATCTCTTAAGTTAGTTAAGATTTGGGGTTGTCCAGCCTATGTCTAAAAAGCATAATCCGGACAAGCTCGAGGCAAAGTCAGATCTGTGGAAGTTTGTTGGATATCCCAAGCATACGCAAGGGAATATCTTCTACCTAACCGAGGAACAAAAGATGTTTTGTTACTCAGCATGCCACCTTTGTGAAAGGGAATTTCTTATGAAGAAATTTGTGGACATGAGGTAGAACTGGAAAGAGTTCCAGCTATACAAACTGCAGCTGATAATTTGGTAGAACCAAAGGATTCAATAGAAACCAACGAACCTCAGCCTCTCCGCCGATCTAGTAGGGTTCCTCACCCACCTGAGAGATACTTCGGTTTCTCTATGACAGTGGGAGCGAGGATTGCATCATGAGATGATGACCCAACTAGTTTCAGGATGGCCATCAGGAGTAGGACTCTGTAAGAATGGCTGGATGCTTAGCGATCTGAGATGGAATCCTTATACACCAACAAAGTATGGACTTTGGTTGCTTTATCTGAAGGGTTAAATCCCCATCAGGAGCAAGTATATCTTGAGAAGATTACTTGGTGTACATAGAAAAGTTGAGACTTTCAAAGCTAGACTCGTTAAAGGTTTGCATCATAGACCAGTTGTGGCTAATGATGAAACCATTTCTGGGGCCTATGCTTAAGTCCATCCAGATCCTACTTGCCACGGCTACATACCATGACTACGATATCTGGCGGTTGGGTGTCATGACTACTTTTCTAAATAATGATTTAGAAGACAGAGTCTATAAGTACACAGTCAGATGGCTTCGTAGACAGTGGGAGCAGCGGAAACGTATGCAAGATGTTTTATGTGATAAAGCAGGCATCGCGGAGTTGGAACATCTGTTTTGATGTGGTAGTCAAAGAGTTTGACATCATAAAAATAGTAGATGAACCTTGTATATACAAAAAGGTAGTAGGGAGTATGGTGGTGATCCTCGTAGAGTACGTGGATAACATACTCTTGATAGGGAAGGGGTTTCCTATGCTACGCTCGGTCAATCTCCGCTTATCGCAAGGATTCTCCATATAGGATCAAAATGATACCTACTAAATCCGAGATTTTGGATCTATGAGATAGATCTAAATGGATGTTAGGATACTCACTACATGTAGTGAGATGGTATCAATTGATCCTGGGGAGAATCACTGGAACGGTTCCAGGGTGATAAGAACGATTGAATGTCAGTCGCAGGCATTGTCTTTACCCTCAGTAAAGAGACGGTATGTTGGAAGAGTTCCAAGCTAAATACCGTGTCATACTATACGATAAAGGCTGGATACATCGCTACTTAAGATGCTACCAAAGAGGCAGTCTGGGTGTATATTAGTTCATGAGATGAACTCCGTTCCTCCCATTGTATGACAATGGAGTCATGGCTTATGCTTAGGAACGCCCGTCCCATCAGTGATCCAGACATATTCTTAGGCAGTATCACCTGATCGTGGAGATGGTTGATCTTCAGGGGATCGAAGTTAGGAGAGTAGACACATAGGACAACACGGCGGATCCACTCACGAAAGGCCTTTTCCCAGAGAGAGACTTTTATGGGATGGTTGAGTATGAGATACTTCAACCACTGCGATCAGATGGCCCTAGTGCAAGTGGGAAATTGTTAGTTATATGTATGCCCTAGAGGCCATTACTATACATAAGATGTATACTGTAGTGGATGCTTGGACATATATAGGGATGACTTTCTTGCTCGATATGATAGTATGCTATCTGGTTACTCTTTACCTTAACGTGTACACTGATTGTCTCTCGGTTACATATTGGTAAAGCCCTTAGGATGTGTACTTGACTACCTGGACTATGGATCATACTAGTGGGGACATGGTAGTCCATAAGTACATCCTTCAAAGTCCCTAGTCGTGGGTGTATCGAGACGGGACATCGATATACCAGAGTAGACTAGCGTATACTTTCTCGACCCATACAGATGGGCGATGGATGATCCCATATCCATTGGTGTTTGACATCAGAGATGATGTACGGGTGCACAGTGGAGACTGGGTACGCTGGACGGACTAGCCGAGAACTCCCAGATGGTATTATACCTTACGTCAGATGGCAGTTCTCTGGTGACACTGGTAAAGGTTAGTCTGTAAACCCGAGATCGTCATAGAGTCTTGTGTGATTCCCACTGTGCTTTGATTTCTATCATACCACGTCCAAGAGGGCATGCAAAAAGGTGGCTTTTGGGTACAGTCCCGAATCACATGGAGGCAATGAGCGATAGGAGGGGTTTCGTCTCTCCCGGTATAGGGAGTTGATGTTGCGCAGTGTTCGATTGGTTATAACAGGAAGTCCTTGGCCAAGGCTGCTTTAGAGATTTACTGGTAAGTGTTACCGGTAGTTTCTCGACCCGTTATCAGCCTCATATCGACACGACTTATCAAGTTATTGGGGTCTGACGTTTACCACCCCTAGACGAGATATGCGACATATCAGACGAACAGACCGGACTGTACGGCAGTGTTACTCGTTGGATTCACTGGAGTGTGAGCGGGCTTGCTCGTTGATCTTTTGATCGCTCAATACCCGGGTGGCCGTTATGTTTAGCAGACCGCTTGCGGCTTGTGGGTATTTGATATGATCATCACCTGCTGCCGGCGTATTGACGAGTCTTTAGAGTCCTACACAGGGGTTTCCTGCCTCAAGCGAAACGAAATAGGAGCGCATATGAGATATGTGCGGGACCGAGGATAATACCAGTATGTGATACTGTATTCTATTCTCGCGATTTGTGACATTGATCGGTTGTATGAGATTTAGCCGGGTTATCGGATCAAGTGTTGATTCGATAAGTTGTTACTATTGATATTAGTCGGTTATATACGATATGACCTGATCGTTAAATCAAGTGTTGATTTAATGATTTAATGTATAATTATATATTTGATATATTACTTTACATTAACTAGTATTGGTTCACTTAAGATTGATTTTCTCACTTGAAAGTGTACATTGTTTATATGTGATATATGCAAGTGTACATGTTTGTATCATGCTTGATGATACAAACAAGATGTGTGTATGAGACTTGAACCAACTCAAGGTTAAATTAGGGTTTACTATTTTCCTAGCAAATAACAAAAGAATTGAGACTTTGGTCAAAATTATCAAGCTTCATGAAGCTTGATAAGCATTGACAAAGTCAAACCTTTTGTCATTTGTGTAGGATATTAGTTAACACAACCCTTAACCTAATGGTTTGGTTAATTCTCTACATGAGTTAAGCATGAGGGCTTAACTCAACCATGGTGCCATTATTTGTGTGATAAGTTTTCATTTGGATATAATTTTCTTTTCTTCTTCATCATCTTCATCAAGCTTGAAAAAGCTTGCTAGCTCCAATGGTATCATGAGAAAAAGAGTGAGAAATCCAATTCTAAAGTGAACCCACTTCCTATTTCTTCATCCTCTACTACTTGCCATATAGTATAGGGTGTTCTCTTCACAAAGTTTTTGACCAAGTGAAAGAATAGCTTGAGTTTGAGTCTCCCCGATGTAGATCATCTTCGGGCTCGAAGTCAATGACCTAGCCCGATCATTTCTCCGACGAAACCATCGCTAGAGTCCAGGATCCGATGATCGCAGCGGAGGGACGTCAACACGGAGCTAAAGAAATGGTGGAGCGGATCTACAAAGGTTGTAATCGCTTTCACTTAGCAATATAGTTGTTTGCTTGCTTGCTTTTCGCCTTAACTTCTAGTCAACGATCTAGTTTAGGGTTTCTCGGCACCGTAAAATTTTTGTTTGGCATGGTTGATGCCTTGTGGAACCTCTTGAGTGTGCCTAGTAACCCTGCAACATGCGATATTCTCAGACGAACAGACCGGACTGTACGGAGATTGTCATATTCAGGGTCAGTAGGAGTTCGGACGGGTTCACCTCATCAGTCTTCTTATCGGCATCTTCTTGGGAACCGTTACGTACAGCTAGTGCCACTTGCGGCCTGTGGTTAAACCCACTGCCAGCGTAGTGTCAAGTCTTTAGAGTCCCACATAGAGAGCTATTCTCTTTTGGGCAAAACAGAGTAGAGGTCGCATGGTTTTGCGACAGGGTTCGTTCACATCCGCGCACTTGTGCACGTTTGGTGTCCGGGTAGTCATTACTAGCGGGCTTTGGTTTAAGCTAGATCCTAGTATATGTTTTTGGATTGGTTTTATCTCATTGTATTCGTGTTCCTCAGAACACGGATGCTGGTGTGTATACACAGTTGACTGAGGCAGAGGCAGAGGATTCTCATTAGGGTTGTTGACCGTTGACTTTTTCTAAACCCTAATGAGAATGAAGATTATGATTAATAATATTAATTAAGGATTATTGTGTCATGGTTGAGTTGAACTTTTGACTTTTGTTGACTTGTTGACTTTGTTGACCGGTTGGCCAAAGTGGACTTGTTGACCATCATCATTTGTTTTCAAAGATGCTTCTTGTTCTTTGCAAAATGCATTTAATGAATGAAATGATAATGGTCATTCATAACTAACCATCACACCTTTTCTTTATTATTATTATTATTATTTATCATAATTCCTAATATGAAAGATATGGTTGTAAAATTGTATCATTCTCACATTCTCATTCTCTCTCATCCAAAGCTCACCCTCTTCCTCTCTCTCAAAGCTCTCATGTCTCATGTGTTGAGATGCATGAGCTATAGAGATAAAACCCTCAAAACTCTTCTCTACTCACTCTAGAGTTCTAGGTCTAGCAAGCCAAGCACTTTAGTTGCCTCTCGGTTGAGGTAGGAGCTCAAGGTAGAGGCTTTCAGGTGGATCCTTCTTTGACAACAAGGAGACTACGAGGTGGAGCCGTTCCAACCACTCCAAGGAGAAAGAAGAGAAGGAGTTCAAGTCCTAGGTATAACCCTCTAACATAGTAGTTGAACTTCTAGTTAGTTTTCTAGGTACTTGTTTAGCAAAGATCCTATTTTCTAGTCCATGTTACCTTGCTATAAAAAATCGTTTTTTACCGTTTCCGCATCCCCGTAAGAACCGGGACGGGTAACGTGGACTTACAGTGGTATCAGAGCCTAGCTAAACACAAACTAGCATGTTAGCAAAGTATTTAAAATTTTGATCGGAGAAAAAATCGCACATCTTAAAAATCGGCTCAGGGTTTTGTAGGAACACACAGCAAAAACGAGATGCTGACTCGGTCAACACGCCGCGGAACCGCTGCGAGAACATGCTTCTTGCCACGGATCCGCGACCGAGTTGACTCGGCCGCGACTCGTCTTTGCTGCAGTTTCATTAGTGTTCTGTTTTAGGATTTTTAGGATAATTTGTTTCTGCCCAGAATTTCCAGATAACAAAGTTGTGTTTGGGGTGGTTACAAATCCGTATTTTGATCGAAGTTCTGTTGACTTTAGCTAATGGGTTATATCTATGATATGATATATGCACTGAACGTCAAGTAATTGCTATACGTCGATTAGTAGGGGTTGTGCATATCTGTGATCTGTAATGTTGATGGTTTGTGTATATGAACTTGTTGGATTGTAGCGGATGAATCGCCGGGGGATGTGAGATGAGAGTTTTTCTTTATCCTTCATTTGATGTAATATATAAATTGATATAATATTAGTTTTATGGCCGCACATCCGGGATGAGGTTGTAGCCGCCATTGTATATTATTTCTTTTACTGTTTTTGCTTCTAGGATAGACCCAAGGTTGGGTGCACAAACTACCGGGTACCTCGAAGTGCCGAGTAGCCTACTCACGTTGTTGAGGAAGGTTGCTTCACTTTGGGTACTTGGCGGGTAGATTGCCGCACCCGTAGGGGTCTAGGGTGGGGTTTTAGCTATTCATCGCGACCGTGTAATCCGTCTTTCGTTGTAGGCTCGAACGAAACGCGGATTCCTAGTATATCCAATGTGTTCATCTGTGATCTGGAATGGCTATCATTGCATCTGACGAATGTATATATCTATATATGATATTTAGTAGGCGTTGCTTATGTTTTGCATCCGCGCTAGTCCAGCCCCCGCTCTGTCGTTAGTTAAGTAACCTAACGGGTGATGACGGGGCCCCATGGCGAATGCGGATGGCATAAGCGTACGTCATATTTTCGTTGTTTTCTGCAATGGTAGGATTAAATGATGGGAGGCATTAAATTAATACAAGAAAATAAACCAAAGTAAAGTCGTTGGAACAATTTCAAAACCACTCGGTTTCTTTTCAAAAACCAACTTTTAAACGCGGAGCTTGAACCACTCCTTTTAAAAGCTATCACGTTCCATCGATTATATCAAGTTCACTACGTTCACGGTTTTGCCAAAACCATTCGTAGCCCTCCGTCATTTCATATGGATAGTCAATAGTATTCAAGCTATGTTTGTTGGCCAAAGTCAAGGCATAGTGATTGGTAGCTATTGGATATTCATATGTAGCATAGATAGATGCGTTGGTTTGGGACAGTCGTATTACCTTGTTGGCCAAAGTCAAGGGTAGGTACGGGTGGGTTCAAATTAACCTGGAAAATGACGGGTAGAACTTGACATGTGACTTATGATTTGTTGACCAAAGTCAAGGTGATAAGAGCATTGGGCAAAAATCCACATCGGGAGTTTCTAAAGAAACTGAAACTTGCTAGCGCTGCATACCATTTGGAGTGTGATGATTCGGGTAGGATTCCTTCAGTTTTGTCACACGATGATATTTGGATCCCGATCCTACTATGAGTATATGCTACTCCTCGGGAACTTTCTCACTTAACGATCAATGCTATAAACCAAGTAGGTTTCTAGAAAGGTGTTAGCGGGGCTACGCCCACAGGGAAAAGAGGTCACTTAATTAAGGAACTTCGCGAAAGCGTTGGAAAACCTCCCTCGAAGTACCAACACTGGCCTGGCTGAACGGTTAAGCAAGTATTGTATGGTGAGATTGATCCCGACTATTTCTTCCTTTTTGGTTTGAGGAAGGATTCGAGAAACAGTGGGAGCCATCCTGTTTAGACAAACTAAAAACCACTCTAAACTTGCAAGAGCATCATGCTAAAGTGTTTCTTCACTCTCTCCTAATTGCAGCGACCATACATCATGACCGGACTTAAGTTACTACTCGATAAAAATATACTGACAGGGCCAAACTACAAAGATTGGCTCAGGAATGTCAAAATGGCAATCACTTATGACAGGTTGGGGTATCTCCTTACCACCAAAGCTCCCCCTATCCCAGGTCCCACCTCCAGCGTCGCGGATAAGGAAATCCGTAAGACCTGGGAGATCTACTGCGCGAAGGCCAAGTGCCTCGTGCTTGCCTCTATGGACAATGAACATCAGAGGAGGCACGAGAATATTGACCTAGAATCCATATTTCTCCATACTAAGGAACTATATGGAGAGCAATCCCGTATCGCCAGATACGAAGTCTCGAAAAAGTTGTTTTCGGCGAGATTGGCCGTCGGATCATCAGTAGCGGAACACGTGCTTAAGATGATTGGCTTTATTGAAGAGCTCGCGGACCTTGAGACCACGTTTGAGAACGAGCTCTACACCGACTTGATTCTCTAGTCCCTCCCTTCTACTTACGCCCAGTTTATCCTGAACTTCAACATGTAAGGAAAAGAAGTTGAACTTCCGGAGTTCCTCAACATGTTGAGGAGTGCAGAGGGCACCTTATAGAAAGTAAGGGAAACACCCACTTTGTCTGTTGGAGGACCTTCTTCTTCTAGGTCCAAGGCGAAAGCCAAGGGAAAGAAGAAGAAAACCCCCACCAAACCAAGGGGCGGTGTTAGTAAAGTGGAAGCGAAGGGAAAGGCAAAGGCAACGAAGGTAGCGGGACAGCTTGTGGGAAAGGAAGAGTGCTTTTATTGTCATAAGAAAGGACATTGGAAAAAGGATTGCAGGGCTTGGAAGGCCAAGAACCAGGACCCGAAGCAAGTTGTGGCTTCGGCTTCAGGTGTGTATGTTATTGAAAACTGTCTATCAGTAAACTCTACTTCCTGGGTATTGGATACCGGATCAGGATCTCATATCTGTAATTCTTTGCGGGCACTGAGAAAGCGTAGGATTTTGAAGGCAGGTGATATGACCCTCAGAGTTGCAAACGGAGCTGGCATGGATGCTGAGTCCGTGGGGGACTATCACTTGGGATTGTCATATGGACATGTTTTGGTTTTGCGTGATTGTTATTTTGTACCCAGTGCGACTTGTAATATCATATTTGTATCTTTAATGTCTAAAAAAGGTTATGATTTTGCATTTGTAAGCGATGTTGTAAACATTCACCTTAATCATGTTCTGATTGGGTCGGGTATATTAAGTAACAGTATATACGTATTAAACCAACCACAGATTTTCAATGCCCAGAACATACACAAAAGAAAGTCTCCAAAAATAAATCATGCTTTCTTATGGTATTGTAGACTGGGTCACATCAATGAGAGAAGGTTGACGAAGTTACATAGAGAAGGATATTTGGGTCCGTTCGAATATCAATCATATGCAACTTGTCAATCCTGTCTCAAAGGAAAGATGACAAAAACTCCGTTCACTGGACACGGAGTAAGAGCGAGCAAGCTCTTGGGGCTCGTACACAGCGATGTGTGCGGTCCAATGTCTGCACATGTGCGAAGCGGTTATTCTTATTTCATTACTTTTACGGATGACTTTTCAAGGTACTGATATGTCTTCTTAATGAAACATAAATCTGAAGCCTTTGAAAAATTCCAGGAATACAAGAATGAAGTAGAAAAACAAACAGGCAGAAGTATCAAGACACTGAGATCTGATCGAGGTGGTGAATACTTGAGTGCCGAGTTCCTGGATTACCAAAAAGAGAATGGAATTCTCTCTCAGCTTGCTCCTCCATACACTCTACAACATAACGGTGTATCGGAGAGACGGAACCGAACCCTATTGGATATGGTACGTTCCATGATGAGTAACCCTGAGTTGCCGCGATCATTCTGGGGATATGCACTAGAATCAGCTGCATACCATTTGAACCGAGTTCCAACTAAGACAGTTCCTACCACACCATATCAGATGTGGAGTGGGAAGAAACCCTGTCTTAAGCACATTAAGACATGGGGATGTCCAGCTTTTGTCAAAAAGCAGCATGCGGACAAACTCGAGGCACGGTCAGTACAGTGCAAGTTTGTGGGATATCCAAAGAACTCCAAGGGATATTTCTTCTATTGCGAAGAGGAACAAAAGGTTTTTGTTTCTCGTCATGCCTACTTCTTGGAAACTGAATTTTTGGAAAATCAGATAAGTGGAAGCGCAATAGAACTGGAAGAAATTCCCGAACCATGAGCTATTACTGAAAGCTTAGTAGAACAAGAGGGTTCGAAAGAACAGGACATTCCTGCGCCGCTCCGCAGGAGTAGTAGGCAGTCTCATCCGCCCGAGAGATACTACGATTTTCTCATAGACGGGGATAGAGAGGATTGCATCATTGATAATGATGAGCCGACTAGCTTCCAGCTGGCCATTCAGAGCGTTGACTCGGTAAAATGGCTGGATGCAATGCGGACCGAAATGGAGTCCATGTACACCAACAAAGTATGGACTTTGGACGTTGCTCCCGAAGGGGTAAAACCCGTAGGATGCAAATGGATCTTCAAGAGGAAGATTGGTGTAGACGGACAGGTTGAGACCTATAAGGCTAGACTTGCTGCAAAGGGTTTTCGTCAAAGACCTGGTTTGGACTATGACGAAACCTTTTCTACAGTGGCTATGCTCAAATCCATTCGGATCCTTTTTGCCATTGCTGTCTTCAATGATTATGAGAGGACGTAAAGACCGCTTTCCTATATGGAAATTTAGAGGAGTGTGTCTATATGGACCAGCCAGAGGGTTTCATTCAGAGTGGGAGCAGCGGAAAGGTGTGCAAGTTGCTTAAGTCCATTTATGGACTAAAACAGGCATCGCGGAGTTGGAACATCTGTTTTGATGACACAGTCAAAGATTTTGGCTTTATCAAAAATCCAGATGAACCATGCATCTATAGTAAAATTGTAGCACGAACTGTCATATTCCTCGTTATATACGTAGATGACATTCTCTTGATAGGAAATGACATTCCTATGCTACAATCTGTCAAAGGGTTCTTGTCACGCAGGTTCTCCATGAAAGACCTGGGTGATGCCTCTTACATTCTGGGGATCCGGATCCATCGTGATAGATCCAAGAGGATATTAGGACTTTCACAGTCCAGGTACATCGACACCATACTGAAAAGATTCAGTATGGAAAATTCCAAGCGCGGTAATCTACCGGCTTGTCACGGGATCACCCTCTCCAAAGAGATGTCTCCCAAGACTGATTTGGAAAGGGATCGCATGTCTATTATATCCTACGCTTCTGCGGTAGGCTCTATAATGTATGCGATGTTGTGTACCAGACCAGATGTAGCTTATGCACTGAGTGTGGTAAGCCGGTATCAGTCAAACCCTGGGGAGAAGCACTGGATAGCGGTAAAGAACATTCTGAAGTACCTGAGAAGGACTAAGGACATGTTTTTGGTTTACGGCGGAAAAGACCTCCAGATGGAGGCCTTTGCTGACTCCAGCTTCCAAAGTGACAAGGATGACTCCAAGTCCATGTCGGGTTATGTCTTTACCCTCAATGGAGGGACGGTGTGTTGGAAGAGTTCCAAACAGGAAACCGTTGCTGACTTGACGATGGAAGCGGAATATATCGCTGCATCTGATGCCACAAAAGAAGCCGTCTGGATGAGGAAGTTCTTGACAAAACTTCAGGTGGTTCCGTCCATTGTTGATCCAATACCTCTGTATTGTGACAACAACGGGGCTATAGCTTTAGCGAAGGAACCCAGGTCTCATCAGAAGTTTAGACACATCTTAAGGCAGTATCACCTGATCAGGGAGATCGTGGATCGCTGGGAGATCGAGGTTCGGAGGGTTGCTACAGAAGATAACACTGCAGATCCATTCACAAAGGCCTTACCCCAGACTCAGTTCGAGCGGCTGATCGAGATGATAGGTCTTCGATACGCCAGTACATGGCCTTAGTGCAAGTGGGAGATTGTTAGTGTATATGCCTTAGAGGCCATTACTGTATCATACTAGTTTGTATATTACTTGATGGAAGCTTGGGATATTCACAGTTGTATAGACAATCTTGCTCGAAATGGTAGTATGCTGCTTGGTTTGTTTCTACTTTAATGTGTGCATGTGTTTCATTTAGCATATCGCCTATACACATTAGTGGAGCCTTAGGATCTTTGCTTGATTACCAGCGTTGTGATGGCAGTCACACTAGTGAGGGCTGGGTAATCTACAAGCACATCCTTATACAGGTCCCTAGTCGTAGGATTATCGAGACAGGGCATCGATACTCCGGAGTAGACTAGCGTATACACTTCTCATCCCAGCAGGGGAGATGGTCTGTCCCACAGCCGTCAGTACGTCGTACTTAAGATAGTATGCGGATGCTCGTTAGGTTACGAGTACACCGGACAGGACTCGTCGGGAACTGTTGGTTGGTACTATACCTATCTTCAGTTATCAGTTCCCAGGTGACATGAGTACAGCTTAGTCCGCTGACTTGACACTGTCACTTCGCCTCGAGTGTGTTCCCACTGTTCTTAGATTGCTACGCTACCACGGCTCAAATGAGTCGTGCAAACAGGTAGCAGTTGGGTGCAGTCCCGAAGCACTTGGAGGCAGTGATGGTTAGACAGGATTCGTCTCTCCCGGTATTGGGTGTTGATATCACGCTGTGTCAAGGAGAGCCATTACACATAGTCGTCCCTGGCCAGGGCAAGCGAGATATACTGGTAGGTTATCCAGTATTATCTCAGGGTGTTCTGGGCTACACTCCGACACGACTCATACCGCTATTAGGGGACTGACGTTTCCCACCCCCTAGGCCCGACATGCGATATTCTTAGATGAACAGACCGGACTGTACGGAGATTGTCACATTCAGGCTCAATAGGAGTTCGGACGGGTTCACCTCATCAGTCTTCTTATCGGCATCTATCTGGGGACCGTTACATACAGCTAGTGCCGCTTGCGGCCTGTGGTTAAACCCACTGCCAGCGTAGTGTCGAGTCTTTAGAGTCCCACACAGAGAGCTATTCGCCTTTGGGCAAAACAGAGTAGAGGTCGTATGGTTTTGCGACAGGGTTCGTTCACATCCACGCACTTGTACACGTTTGGTGTCCAGGCAGTCATTACTAGTGGGATTTGGTTTAATCCAGATCCTAGTATATGTTTTGGGATTGGTTTTATCTCATTATATTCGTGTTCCTCGGAACACGAATGCGGGTGTGTATGCACAGTTGACAGAGGCAGAGGCAGAGGATTCTCATTAGGGTTGTTGACCGTTGACTTTTTCTAAACCCTAATGAGAATAAGGATTATGATTAATAATATTAATTAAGAATTATTGTGTCATGGTTGAGTTGAACTTTTGACTTTTGTTGACTTGTTGACTTTGTTGACCGGTTGACCAAAGTGGACTTGTTGACCATCATCATTTGTTTTCAACTCAACCATCACATCTATGGATAATTTGTTTCACACCTTTTCTTTATTATTATTATTATTATTTATCATAATTCCTAATATGAGAGATATGGTTGTAAAATTGTATCATTCTCACATTCTCATTCTCTCTCATCCAAAGCTCACCCTCTTCCTCTCTCTCAAAGCTCTCATATCTCATGTGTTGAGAAGCATGAGCTATTGAGATAAAACCCTCAAAACTCTTCTCTACACACTCTAGAGTTCTAGGTCTAGCAAGACAAGCACTTTAGTTGCCTCTCGGTTGAGGTAGGAGCTCAAGGTAGAGGCTTTCGGGTGGATCCTTGTTCGACAACAAGGAGACTACGAGGTGGAGCCGTTCCAACCACTCCAAGGAGCAAGAAGAGAAGGAGTTCAAGACCAAGGTATAACCCTCTAACATAGTAGTTAAACTTCTAGTTAGTTTGCTAGGTTTTTATTTAGCAAAGATCCTATTTTCTAGTCCATGTTACCTTACCATAAAAAATCGTTTTTACCGTTTCTGCATCCCCATAAGAACCGGGACGGGTAACGTGGACTTACAAGGGAAAGCGACCTTCATCGCCAATGCTCAGCAGCAGCCCAGTGGTCCAAAACCAGCTGATCGCCAAAGTGATAAACAGCGATCCCTTGGAGAAAAGATGAGACGCCCTTACTCGTTCCTTCGGGATAAGACGAAGAGGTTATTCGAGCTTGCTGCGCAATAGGCACATCACTCTGCCGGAGCCAAGACGCCTAACGCAACCAGGCGACGTTAACAATCCTAATTACTGCCCTTACCACCGAATATTGGGTCATCCAATCGAAGATTGTTACATCTTTAAAATTTGGATTGAAGATCAGTACCAATATGGCAAGTTCGCATTATCAGAAAACTGGAAGTTGAACCTGCCACAACCTCACGCTCCTAAAAAGGTGGACATGCGGGGGGCATCATGCTCACTTATAGAGGAAGCCCTATGGGAGGTGGCCCTTTTAGCTAAGACTAAAAGAATGCTGAAGGACCTTCAAACATGTCCGGTGATTAGTTGGAAAAGCCCGCAAGAGCCCGAGATTATTGAAGGGATGCTGAAGCCGCGCCCAACGCTGAAAGTTGGTGATGGTGGACAAAACATTCAAGTCAAGCCTCTAAAGTGTTTAAAGAAAAAGAAGAAGGCCAAGAAGCCCGTCCAACCCGACAATAGCCGTACAGGTCTGTAGAAATACATCGATGCACTGGATGAATATAACCAGAAGGCACGGACCCCAATCACGTTGGACGAATTCTTTAAGCATGTTCTTGAGAATGAAGACGATGACGCTGATGAAGGAGACGATTCTTTGGAAGGGCCTGAAGACCATGTGGCGAGCTGCCACATGATCTCTCACTCGATAAATGGTGAAGAAGCTTCTGATACAGAGAAACTGAGGGCAGATCCCGAGCCTGAACTTCTAGAACCTTTCGACGAGATGATTGACGTATTCCTGAATGAGGCCCGTTAGAAAAGCAAAGCTGATCGAGAGCGCGAACTGGCCATATTCAAAAAAGCCAAACGCCGGTGATAGGACGAAAAGGTAAAAGCACTCCTACCAGATCAAACCACATCTGCCGCCAGCAAAAGCAGGTTCAAGACAAGGAAACGGTTTGCTAAAGCCCAGTCTATGGGAATGAAGTTACCACCTTCCAAGGAAGATGCTTCAGAAAATACGCGCCCCGATGAACTAGATGCACATCCAAGATTCTGCTTGTACCATCGGAAGATCACGCACCCTCACAAAGAGTGCAATGCCTTTAAAAATTGGTGGTAGGGATACGTTGCTCATCGGCAGCAGCTCAAGCGGATAAAGCGCAAAACGCGTCGAGAGCAGAAGGGCACGACAGATAAGCGTAAAAGAATTTCCGGCAACTGTCACATGGTTGATTCCGGGGGATCACAAGTTCTCACCTTCGGGAGCGATTCGGATGAAGAAGTAGCCCTCGTTCCTCTCTTCATGGAATCCATCTTTGAAGCAGAAGAGATGAAGACCTGTGAAAACATTCAGCTGCGCAATCGCACATTACCCGAAAAGAATCTCGAACCAGCAAACAGGGGATCGGATAGAAAAGATAAGGGGAAGGAAAAAGACCCTGGGGATATCGCCCTCGATGATCGAGTCGTCTAAGAACTCGCAGCCAAGGACCCGCCGAAGAAAAACAAGGTGGATTACAATGTTCTGGCGCATCTGAGAAGATACCCTCGTAGCTAAGTATTCTCGATGCCCTTCTGCTATCCAAAGAGGTAAGAATTCTCTGATCAAGGCATTACAAGAGCCTGACAAGTTTCAAGCTTTCCTCGCCGAAGAAAAAATGAAGGACGAGCTGGAAGAAATTCACACAGCTGACATCACTTTCGGCGATGAAGATCTCCTCCTCAGAACATGCGAGCACAACCTCTCCTATATGTCTCTGGGTATTGCCATGACATTAAGATAGGGAAGATCCTAGTTGAAAATGGGTCCTCTGTCAATCTCCTAAATGTGATGGTGCTAAAAGAAATTTGCATGAGCGTTCAACACCTCGTTCGGGATAAAATCACAATCTCCGGGTTCGACTCCCAGTCATCACGGACGCTCGGGTCTGTGATACTGACGTTATGCTTTGGGCTGCTCGTCACTGACATCAAGTTTCACGTCATTGATGCCAAGACTTGCTACAACGCTTTGGTCGGCAGGCCTTGGTTACACGAGTACAACATTATCCCTTCTACACAACATCAGTGTATGAAGTATTTCAAGGATGGTCTCGAGTATACCGTGACAGGGGAGCTGAACCCATTCTCCGTGAATGAAGTCCGCAAATACGAGGACGCAAAGTACTTTCTGCCAGACTTTGAAGACACGGAAAGATGCCATAAACCTGAGGATAAGCAAAAATCTATCACCACCATTCCGGTTTTCGGGAGCGATACCGAGAAGGAAGAAGAGATAGTCTATTCAGGGCCTCCCCAATATAACAAACCGAGACCGTCTATCCCTATTCTGGTCTTTTGCAGTGACTCTAAAGACGAGGTCAACGCAGTATTCTTAGCTCGTCCATTAGTGCAAGCCTTCATTGGAGATAACCAGAGTTTGCGGATCGCCATGGTTCCGCAAGAGCATTACAAAGAGCTCGACGCACTTGATACCTACAGTGTGCAAGAACTACAGACGTTCTACGTCCATCCTAGGTGAAGAGATAAAAATGCGATCCTTTATCGATCCACGGAAACCAAAGTGGAGAAAGAGATCTGGCATGGTACTGATTCTACGCTTGACAGGCTTCAGCCCATCCGTTTGCCCAGATACTACACAGAAGGATTAAAAAGGCTGTTGAGGCACCAAGGCGTACCCTTGAAGCAGATTGCTCGACAAGCTCAGTTCTACAATAGGATCTGGAACGTCCCTGGAACTCAGCGAAAATTGCCCGATGGGAGAATGGAAACAATCGGGCTTAGATATGTTCAATCCAAGAAACGAGAGTGATTCCATGGCTGCTACGTTATACATGATTATGATGAAGAAGAGGATGCTCTTTTAAAAGACGCTAACCCTGAACCAAAACGAGGTCCCGCCATGAAAATGCCAAGTTCGTCGTTTGAAGAACAGATGGACAAGCTAATAAGAGAAGTGGGTCAAAAGGTCCGGGATGATCATAGCCGCAAAATGGTTATCTACGAGAAAGCCAGGTCGCAGCGCCTCCTTCAGCAGGCTACGAAGGATGACGATGCCCTTCGTCGCCAGCCCGTCACAAATAAGACTCGACGCAAAGGCAAAAACAAACTGAATAACGGAAAAAACGTTCGACAACAGCAAAGCGGGTTCAATAAGCCACGCGATCGAAAATTGATCAGCTAGGATCCGTCTCTTGTAAAGAAGATAGGTCGAGCATATTCTTTTCCCCAAGACAAGACAAGGAAGATATTCAGTCTTGTCATTAAACATCAGATGATTACCCTCCGGAGTCCAGGCACCCCAAATAAGCAAACGAGGTCCATCACCCAGATTATTGCTCCTATCACCGAGTGGTAGGACGTCCTCTCGAAAACTACTTCATATTCAAAAACTGGGTTGAAGAACAATACCAACTCGACATATTCGCTCTATCCGACAGTTGGAGGGTAGCCCCACCGCAAAGGCATGTGCCGAAAGCAACGCACATAGAGAGAGTAGAACTTGATCAACATCGGTCTTGGAAATGATCTCGTACCTGTCACGTGATAACGCTGTCAGAAGAAGGAATAGGCGAGGATATGGATGACCTCTCCCGGTGCTTCGAAAATGATGATGACGAGGTGATCTCAGAGTTTCCACCGGCGCCAAAAGAGCTAGAAGATATGATACATACTACTGCAGATAACCTCAGAAAAATCGACTTGGGAAAGGCAAACGACCCACGGACGACGCTCGTCAGTGAGCTATTGTCTGAAGAAAAGGTGGCTACGCTCAGAGATGTGCTAATGCAGTATAAAGACCATTTCGCATGGAACTACTCCGAAATGCTGGGACTAGATCCAGAAGTAGCTGTGCACAAATTGGCGATATCTCCGGACATCAAGCCAATCAAACAAGCACCGAGAAGAATGCGGCTCGAACTTGAAATGAGCATCAACGCCGAGGTCAAGAAGCTAATCGACTCCGGCTTCATCCAAGAGGTGCAGTATCCTGACTGGATCGCCAATATTGTCCCAGTGATGAAGAAAAATGGGACGGTGCGCATCTGCGTAGACTTTTGGGACCTCAACAAAGCTTGCCCGAAGGATGATTTTCCCGTACCGGTTACCGAGATGATGATAGAAAACACATCCACTCATGAATTCTTCTCCTTCATGGACGGCTCATCAGGATACAACCAAATAAAGATGCATCCTGAAGACCGGAAGTATACCGCTTTCTGGACTCCGCTGGGGATATTTTGCTATAAAGTGATGCCTTTCGGCTTGAAGAACGCTGGCGCCACCTATGAGAGGGCCATGACGAAGATTTTCAATGACCTCATACACGAAATTGTCGAGTGCTATATTGACGACCTCGTTGTAAAAAGAAAATCACGCGAGGATCATTGGGAGCATCTGAAGATAGTGTTCCAACGTCTTCGGAAATACAACTTGAAGATGAACCCTCGGAAATGCGCGTTCGGAGTTTCCTCGGGCAAATTCCTAGGATTCATCGTACGATATTGAGGCATCGAAATAGACCCGTCAAAGATCAAGGCAATCATAGAAATGCCCCCACCAAGAACTCTCAAGCAACTGCGGTCTCTCCAAGGAAAGCTTGCGTATATTCGGTGGTTCATAGCCAATCTTTCCGGCAAATGCCGTCCCTACAGTCACTTAATGAAGAAGGGGACCCCTTTCTTCTGGGATCGCAAATGCCAAAGCACTCTGGACAAAATCAAGCAATACTTGCAGAATCCGCCAGTACTGACCGCTCCGGTCAAAGGAAAGCCCCTCATTCTGTACACAACCGTCCTTGTGGGTTCCTTAGGCGCACTATGGGCACAAGAAAACGACCAAGGGAAGGAGAGAACCCTATACTATTTGAGTCGAGTTCTCCTGAGGGAAGAAAACAATTACTCCCCAATCGAAAAACATTGCCTAGCGTTAATCTTTGCTATAACGAAGCTTCGGCATTATGCTTTGGCGCATGAGGTCCATCTCATATCAAAAGTGGATCCTCTCAAATATTTGATGTCAAGAGCCATACTAACAGGGCGGCTCGCTAAATGAGCCCTACTCCTAATGGAATTCTCGATAACTTATTGACCTCTCAAGGCAGTGAAAGGCCAGGCCATTGCCGACTTCCTCGCTGAGCATCCCATACCTGCTGATTCACCCCTAAATTGCGAATTACCAGACGAGCACGCGTTTGACACAATCGACGGGGAGAAAGAAGAGAGTAACACCCGATGGGAACTCTATTTCGACGGGGCATCTTCCATGAAGAAACGAAAGCACAGCACCCCCATAATCAAGTCTGGGATAGGCCTCATCTTCATGACTCTATAAAGAGGGATAATGCTCTTTGTCTTTTCCTTAACAGAGCCGAGGAAAAATAATGAAGCCGAATATGAAGCTTTGATAGCAGGTCTAGAGATTGCTGTCGACATGGGAATCGAAAACCTCCTCATATACGGAGACTCCCAGCTAGTCGTTAGTAAAGTAAATGGCGACTATCAAACGTGCAAACCAGAGTTAGTAAAGTAAGGTGAGAGAGTGCAACAATTGCTGATTCAAATACCTAACTACGCCCTGGAAAGCATACCACGTGCGAGAAATAATAAAGCAGATGCGTTAGCCAAACTTGCTAAAGAACTGGCTGACGAGAACCTCGATGACGTAAGGATCGTTGTGCAAAGCCGTCGGGTTCTCACACCGGCAGAGATATCTCCGGAGTCATTTGAAGAAAAGGAAGCGACCAAGCAAGCGGTCCTATAGATAGAGGACCAGGAGAAGGCCAAGGATTGGAGAGAAGTCTTTATAGACTACTTCAAATCCCGTCGAACACCTAAAGATGCGTCCTCAAGACATCAGCTCATGAAACGAGCTCTATCCTTCGCCTTTGTCGATGACACTCTATATAAGAGATCATTTAATTCTCTATGGCTCAGATGCCTGGGACCTGAAGAAGCGAGGAGAGCCATCCAAGAAACTCACGATGGACTCTGCGGTTCTCACCAAGCCGGGCCAAAGATGAAACTGAAGATCAAAAGGATGGGTTACTATTGGCCCACAATGATCCAAGACTGCCTCGAATACGCGAAGTGGTGCCACGCGTGCCAGATTCACGGGGAATTTATCCACCAGCATCCAAATCCGCTACATCAAACGGTGGCTGGCTGGCCATTCGAAATGTGGGGAACGGACATAATCGAGCCCACTGAACCAGTATCCTCCAGAAGACATCGGTTCATACTGGCGACAACCGATTACTTCTCCAAGTGGGCAGAAGTGGTACCACTAAGAGAAGTGAAGACGGAGAATATCTTCCATTTCTTCAAGACACACGTCATCTATCAGTTCGGCACTCCGCGACGGATTATCTCCGATAACGGGCCGGCCTACAGAAGTCACAAAATCAGCAGCTTCGCACAGCAACACAATATAGACTAGAGATACTCTTCGGTCTATAAACCCTGAGTTAACGGTCTGGCTGAGCCTTTCAACAAGATATTGACGATGATCGTGAAAAAGACGGTGTCCAAAAATAAAAAGGACTGGCACGAGAGACTGCATGAAGCTCTCTGGGCGTATCGAACCACGTTCAAAATAGCCACAAACACAACGCCGTATGCATTGGTATTCGGCACAGAAGCAGTGCTCCCCTTGGAGATAGAGCTACCCTCCTTACGAGTAGCGGTCCATTACGAGCTAACAGACGAAGAGAATGCTCATCTTTGGCTTGAGGAACTTGATACCCTCGACGAAACCCGGCTCATAGCACAGCAAAACTTGGATGTTTACAAAGCAAAGATGACGTGCTCGTACGAGAGATTGACTAGGCCGAGAACATTCTGCCAAGGCGAACTCGTGCTAGTGGTCAAGAGACCTATGATCCCCAATCATGCCAAACGGGGGAAATTCGAGTTGAACTATGAAGGTCCGTACATCATAGACAAATTCTACCAGGGTGGGGCTTACTTGCTCATGGATATGCATGCTGAAAGACCCTTCAGGCCAGTAAACGGCCGTTTCTTGAAAAAATACTACGCATGACCAAAACGTCTATAAACTACTACGGACCGCAGCATCCCAAGGCTGACGCAAAAGAAAGAAGGTACGTCCATAAGCAAAATGGGCACGGATGAAAACCCGAAAGGGCTCCGTGAGTAAAAACAGCAGGACAACTGGCGAGTTTATGAAAACCCGAAAGGACGCAATCTCGTTAAAAGACACTTGCAAGGTCCTCTCGACCTTGTAACGAGAAAATACCTGCGTGAGATCCTTACGACTCACAAGGGAGCAATACACTTAAGAATCCTTATGATTTTTAAGGAGAAATTACACTTACGAGATCCTCACGACTCGTAAGAAGAATTACCTTTTGAGACCCTCACGGCTTATAGGATTCAAAAGCCTTAAGGTACAGGGATCTAAACCTGTTCTTAATCCATCATACAACCCAAATTTGCCCTACAAGCATTTCAATATTGACCCTTGTATACAATCCACGGGCACGAATAGACATTTCCCTAATAAAGTCCTACCAGCGACTAGGGATATGCTCACCCAGTGAACAACCATTGCAAGTCCTCTCAGCTTATAAGGAGAAAACACTCTTGTAAGATCCTTACGACTTATAAGAGAACATACACTTAAGAATCCTTGCGATTTTTAAGGAGAAAATGCACTTACGAGATCCTCACGACTCGTAGGGAGAAAAACCCTTATGAGACCCTTACGGCTCATGAAGTTAAAAGCCTTAGTCGACAGGATCCTAACCCTGATTGCTAAGCCACCTTTGTTCGAACCGACAAAGGCAAATGATGATTCTCTTCTGACAATATCTCAGTTGTAGCGATGCTGATGCCTAAATCGGTATCAAATCCCAAGTCCTTTCACGGCAAATGATGATCGCACCTGGTAATATTCCAGTCGTAGCGATGCTGATGCTAAGATTGGCACCAGATTCCAAGTTCCACACTCGCGATAAAAATCAGCGAGCCAAAAATGCATATGAAATAGCCGAAATGATAGGGCAACTTGCAACAAAATCAGCAAGTAAAAATATATGCATATAAAATAGCCGAAATGGTTAGGCAACTCGCAATAAAAACAGCGAGTAAAAATAAAAAATAGCCGAAATGATTGGGCACCGCGAAAAATAGTCGAAATGATTGGGCATTCGCGACTTTCGCGATATAAAAAGCTGAAATGATAGAGAATCGCGGAAAGAAATAAAAAAATGAAAGAATGAAACTTTTGCCCTACAGATGAGATCACATCGATCCCTGTATACAATCCAGGGGCACAAACAAAGAGGAAATCATATCATCCCACCAGGCTCCATCAGAAAGAGAGCCAGATCTCGACGGTTCACAAACAACCTAGAGACTATCTCGATATTTGTCTCGTTACAGCAGACGCAACGTCAGCAAAGAGGAGCCATGGCAGAGTCCCTAGTTCCAAATTTTGACGATTCACAGACAACCTAGAGACCACCTCGACATTCGTCTCATTCCAGCAGACACAACGTAAATGACCCCGTCGCGGAAACAAGTCATCCAATGACCCCGACGCGGAAACACGTCATCCAATGACCCCGTCACGGAAACACGTCATCTAATGACCCCGTCGCGGAAACACATCAGCACATGACCCTCACGGAAATACGTCAGCCAATGACTCCGTCGTGGAAACACATCATTAAATGACCCCGTCGCGGAAATACGTCATCCAATGACCCCGTCGCAGAAACACGTTAGCACATGACCCCGTCGCGGAAACACGTCAGTCAATGACCCCGTCGCGGAAACACGTCATCAAATGACCCCGTCGCGGAAATACGTCATCAAATGACCCCGTCACGGAAACACTTCATCTAATGACCCCGTTGCGGAAACATGTCAGCACATGACCCCGTCGCGGAAATACGTCAGCCAATGACCCCATCGCGGAAACACGTCATCCAATGACCCCGTCGTGGAAACACGTCATCCAATGACCCCATCGCGGAAATACGTCATCAAATGACCCCGTTTCGAAAATACGTCAGCTAATGACCCTGTTGCGGAAATACGTCAGCCAATGATCCCATCGCAGAAATACGTCATCAAATGACCCCGTCGCGGAAACACGTCATCAAATGACCCCGTCGCGGAAATAAGTCAATCCTGACCCAGTAAAATACGGCCAAAGTCAACCCTCGACCTCCCTGTTGAAGCAATGCTTTGACCCGGGAGCAAGTCAACTCATCAAACACTTATGAGTCCTCTCGACTTGTAAGGAAGAAAATTCTCTTGTGAGATCTTTACGACTCTCAAGAGAAATCACGCTTAGGAATCCTCACGATTCCTAAGAAGAAAATACACCTACGAGATCCTCTCGACTCGTAGGGAGAAAAATCTTTATGAGACCCTCACGGCTCATAAAGTTGGAAAACCTTAGGAGGCATACCTGAACCTGACTCTTAAGCCATCGCTGTCCTACAAAGAGATCAAAATAGATTATCTACAAAATGCATTTGCTAAAAGGGACACACCACCATGAAACAAAGTATGTCTTTTATTCATGAATCAAAATGAATACAAAGTATAATTTATAAAAGAATCAAAAAATACTCTCATTCAGGAGTATGTACAAAAGGAGAATAAAAAAAACATATACATTGTCTTCAAGTCGGCGGATGATTTAATAGATTCGTCAGTTCATCCATCTTCCGCTGGGTCTCGGCCTCATAATTTGTTATTGCGATAAGACGGGCCTCCGCCTGAAACTGTTGGGCCTGGTATGAGGTGAACCGACTTTCACGCTCCTGTTCGGTAACTTTGTGGCTTTCAACCATCTCACGAGTAAAAATGACGGCTTTATCAACAGCTACCACCTCCCTGATAGCTTCTTGAAGCAGCCGCCAAAGTTCAGATGCACGAGTGGTCTTGGCTATAAGTTCAGCTAGAAGTTCCTCCAGCGCATTTGAAGCCAGCTCCCTCTCCGAAAACTTTCGGTTGAGCCTATTCTCACATGACTGCAGATTTGCGGCGCACCGTTCAACCAGCCCCCGCAAGCTCGCCTTTGCAGCCACGACCTCTGAAGGAAGACACATGCACTCAAGACCATGTAAGCAAGCCTCCACCCTACGAAAAAACTCAACCCAGACATGCACTAATGTTTCACCATAGTAAGCAGCAAGAAAGGGGAGAAAACTGTTGGCTTTGGCAACAAATTCTTCGGCTGTGAGCAAGCTACCAACACGAAGGTCTTCGATGAGTGCCGATAAAGAGTGAAGGCTTAGCTTCGCCATTCGTTCAGATGCGTGTAGAGCATAAGGGCCGGGTGGCATAATAATGCGAGATTCCAGCGGGGTAGGAACAAGCAAAGCTGTTAAGATTCATAAAAAAATCGACGAGATTTGCAAACAAAGAGCAGATGGAACAGCGTTGAAACCTTACTTACCCACAGTCATGCAAGAAGGTCTAAAAGATCTCCAGGCCCGTCAAGGATCTCAACTTCATCGTCAGCTTCCAGATCTACAGAAGACATCAGCATCGTTATACAAAATAATAATAATGCTATGAAGAGGACAAATAACACTAACTTTGCCCAGAAGAGAGGACGACGCGTTGAGGGGATATTGCCTGCGGAGCGGCCATCTCGAGCAAACACTGGAAAGACTTTCTGGGGGACAGATCCGCGATAGAAGCCGCCAATCCGCGTAATTCTAAAAAGACAGAAGGATTCAGATAATGAAAGATCATTAAAACAAAAGATAGAGGAATACCTTCAATGCTCCTCCCGCTTTGAAATGGAGGGATAGCAGTTTCGGCAGCCTCTTCCATGCCTTCAGGCACATCATCGGGGACATGGGCCGGTATAACAGCTTCCAGTTGAGGAGCAGCAGCCACCGCTTCAGGATCCAATGAAAGGACGGCGGCCTCAACTACCTGTCCCACAGTCTCCGGGCCGTCACCAGAAAGATCCATTGAATCTGCGGCAAATGAAGATGCCTCTTCCGGGAGAGCAAGCACCAGGAGAACAAAAGACACCAATGGAAGCTCTGCCACAGGAATAGCAACTGTAGCGACCCCCTCCACACCTACTGGTGTCTCATCAGGGATGTTTACAGAGTCCACGGTCAAGGCGCTACTCGAGCTCAGATCCTCTGTCATGGCCGAAGTCACTGCAAAGTTTTACGAAGGTAAGAAGACATAGAAAGCAAAATAAATTACTCGCCAAAGGAAAAATACAGAAAACGTGCATACCGATTCGCCAAGATGCCTCGAGTATAGTATTTTCAAGCCGACGTTCCTTCTTAAGAAGGTATGCTCGCCGGGGTGCTAAGGTGGATTCATGGCCACCGGTCCACAAAGACAATTCATCTTCAGAAGCGGCAGAGATTGGCTTTTTGAGGGCTATCTCGCCTCCCTGCTCCAAAGGACCTATAAATACTCTCCGTATTGATGGTGGATCTTCGTAGAATATCACGGAAGGATAGGAACTCTTTGAGACGCGCATGTTCTCGATCTCATCCTAGGAGCGCCTTATAGCCTCAGCTAATTGTGCGGCTTCCTCGGCAAATGAACCTGGAAAAAGAAGACCATCGTCTGGATCTTGCATAGATATTGGTTCGTCTTGAATGATGGGCTCGGATTCCATTAAAAAGTCGAGCAGACCGGTGACTGTCTTCTTCTTCCCTTCGACCCGGAACTAGCGCTAGAAGATGATCACTTCCTTCCCTTCGGCACTTTGGAACAACGTTGACCCACTTCGCCTTCAGTATCCTCTCTCGGCGGTGCTACCGATGATGACACTGCCATTGCTGACGCCGCAGCTGATGAAACTGCTACTGGCGCCTTATCAGAAACCCTTGCCTGAGCTCTAGTGCACATCGGCATGCCAACTGTGGGAGGAGTCAGGCCCGCGTCCACCGCATCAGGAATAAGTAAGGCACCAATACCCCTCAAGGGAGGGCGAACTGTTGTCCGCGGTCACGGCGGGACTCCCATAACTTGGAGCGGGGTGGGAGCTCTATATCCAAAAAGTATCCTCCTTTCCTCAGCGATAATAGGACTAACTCAGTGGCGGTACCAACCCGTGAAAGCCCCCATACACCTTGGAATGTAGTCGGCCTTGTGGATTATGAAGTGAGAACCGGTGTTCAGCCGCATGAAATGGTGGGTGGCATCACGAACAGCTTCTAAAGAAGAGCTAGGCTCTGCCATGAATGCCTCAAAGGGAACACCCTGGTCATAACCCAATTGCCGGGCAAAGCGGTGTGGATTATACCGCATAAAAAGAGCCGCATCATTTCGGTAGAACACCAAATAACCCGGCCTGATCAAGTACAAGTGCATGGCTTCCTTGGGCTTCAAGGATGGTGCTCTCTCTTTCGATAAATCAAACAGCTGCTGAACAGGTCCCGAAGGACCAGAGAGGATTTGGTCATTAAATACCATCCCGCCTTCGTTGGCATAAGGATTAAGCAGCACACGAAGAGCCCATAACTGAGTCGGGTCAGGAGCAGAAGCGTCCACCAACCTCATGAGTCGCGGGAAGGTATAAGCATCATAAAAGCCCGGTCTCTGGTACGCAGCGAACGCCCCTAATACGTGCATCTCAATCCACGATGTAAAATAATGAAGAGAGAAACTCACCACATTCACACCCGGGGTTGAGGTATTGGCTGCAGTGCTCAGCCCGTGGTACAAGTGCTATAACCCTGCAATGCCCATGGCTAGTCGCATCCCTTCGGCAATGCGATGAGCAGGGTAAATGACCGAGGCTCTTAAAAAGCGACGATGCGTTGGAACGGCAAACCAACTGAGCCAAACGCTGATAAAACCGACGAAGAAAGTTTCTTCATCCATGCCGGGAGCCGCAATCGACTCAAAAGGTTCAGCCGACAAGATTGGGATGTGAAACTGTAGCAAATCTTCTTCTCTGGCCGGTACCTTATTTAACCCAAACCCGAAGGGGTCGTTGACATTCGCGAACTTCGGAGCCTCCTTTGATAGGACGTCTCCATGAAGGAACCAGGCGATAAAGATCTTAAAAGTGACTCCCTGTTCCTCTGACTCGGTGAAAAGCTTCTAAAAAATACCTAGAGTCTTGATTAGACTTGGATACTTGTGACGGACGGCATTTTCAGTTGACAAGCCGTCAAGCGTAGCAGGCACAGTTGCGAATGCATACTCGTCAGGAGGCAGCAATTCTTCATAGGGCGCTCCCCTGATCGGCAATCCAAAGATTTCGCGAAACTCTTCCAAAGAAATCGAAACTTCACGATCCCCTAATAAGAAAGTGTTGGTGGGAAGATTCCATTGGTTTAGGAAAGCTTTTACCCACCATACATGGGGAGACTGATAATGGAAGAGGGACGCGTACACCGCCTGGTAAAGCCCGACCCTCTGCAGTCGCGCACGATGAGCGGACAAGATGTAACGAGCTCATAGAAAATAGCCCGTGGGATGGCGAGGGGTAAGCCCTATCTTATAGACTTGTCCCCAGGGCTGGGCTTTACCTTGGTAAATACGACGCCCCAAGATATCTATGGCTGGCACAGGCTAGTGCGGTATCCCAACTGTAGACGGATCAAGACGGCCTGTAGGAGCCCAATCTGCCACCTCTATGGCAAAGACAGTCTGCGGACGATCCATCGGCAAGAATGGGTGGAGTGGTTCTGTTGGCGCCTCGCAAAGAAAACTTCGGCGACCGTGGATGATATGACCATACCAGGTTCCCCACAAAAGCAGATTGGCATAGTCCGCATCATGAGCTCTACTCATCGCCATCACCTCTTCGTCAGACGGTGACTGAGGAAAGACAGCCTCCGATCAGGTAAAAGGGAAGTATGGAAGAGAAGCCATTGTTCCTGAAACAAAGGAAGGGGAAGCTGTTAATGAAACCCACACGTGTATATATATATTTATAAATATATATATAAAAAGACAGTGGAAGAAAACGACAAGCCACTTATTTCATGGGACCATTGGTTGCAAAACACATAGGCCCCACAAAATCAATATGGCGGCTCACTAATGATGAGGCATGGTAATCATTATGAGAATAAAAGGAAGATTCTCAATAAATTAATAGTGGATTTCAAACATCTCTACACATTCCCCCAAGGAAAAACCCATCACCAACTCTGTGCAAATCAAGCAGAATCTCTCCTAAAATTTTGTTGTCAAGAACAGCTGAGGATAGAAATTCCAAGAGGTCTTCTTGTTAGAACTAAGTACTCTGGAGGAATCAAATTCCTTTTGAACAGAGGAATTAAATTCCAAGAAAATTTTCAGAGCAAAGCTTTTTGGAATGAAATTAAATTCCAAAAGAAAATGAGTACCATCATCAATCCCCTAAGATCAGAGAAAGATGCCCAACATTGGGGGCTTACTACCTAAAGATCGTGCGTTCTTGGAGTTTAGAAAGATGAGTTATTTTATTATTGAAGGGGAAAACCCTTGGTGTGGATTTAAAATCGAAAGAGAATCTTATAAAAAAATTCCTCGGCCGATTCAAGACCCTTACCTGAAAAAGGATTCTTTTTGTGTGGACAGAGTTAAACTCTGAAAAATTTTGTTGAACAGAGAGCTGAGCTCTGAGAAAGAGAATTAAATTCTCAAGGCAAGAACGAAGAAGAAAGAAGATGAAGGAATGGAGGCGCTGTTGAAGAGACCTCTGCATTTATAGGACGTGATAGGAAACGGTTTATCTTCCCCGTTTCCTAAACAAATCCAACGGCCACAAAAGTTACAGCGTTGCACTCACGTGTAAACACGTGAGAACAACGCTGTGGGGGCATTTGTTCTCTCATGGGAACTGAATAAAAAATGAATAAAGCAATGAGGAAGCACCCAAGAGGAGCATCTTGTGTCCACACGTGATCGGGCATCACGTGAGGACACGTGACCTTCTATGAACAAGATTTATAGGTGCTGAAATAAACAATTGGAGATGCTTAACTAATGGGGTCACGTGCCGGCACGTAATAGGCTCCTGAACCCTCTGAACTAATGGAATTAAATTCTAATTAAATGCTTAATCAGTAAGGTCACGTGCCAACCGTGATGAGCTCTTAAACCCTCTGAACAATAGGATTAAATTCTAATTAAAGAGAATCAAAAACCCTAATTAGAAAAATATTCCCTAAATCTATCCAAACAAAAAGATTGCACTCTGTAAAGTGGAGCATCGTTGGATTAAAAATCCAATGGTGAATAAAATTCACCAAATGATCTAAAAGATCATTTTGGTTATAAATAATCAATCAAAATCTCTCAGTGAGAGATTGGCTGAACAAACTGATTCTTTTCTTTCTCCTATAAATAGGAGCCAAGAAGAAAAAAAGAGAATATCCAACAACAGAGAGAGAATACAGAAAAAAAAGAGAAGAGAATTTAATTCTCCAGAGAGAAAAAAAGATCTCTTCAGAAAAGAAAGAAAGCATAGGTAAGAGAGGGAAAGGGATCATTCTATAAACTACCACAAAACAAAAAGAAATTTAATTCTCAAATTAAGAGTTTAACTTTTCTAAAAAAGAACTTAGTTCTTCCTCTGGTTGAAGATCTGCTGAAGCAGATCTCCCCATAAGTTGAGAATTTAATTCTCATCGGGAAGATTCTGTCATGCAGATCTAAAACATGAAGGAGGACCTAAGTTCAGAGAATTCTATTCTCCTACAAAGCATATACAAATTTAAATCCTTCAACAAAGACAGGGTTTAACTCTTAATACAAGAACGTAGTTCTTCTTCTTGGTAATAGACCTGCAGAAGCAAATCTCTCAATAAGTTGAGAATTTAATTCTCATCAGGGAGATTCTTCCATGCAGATTTAAAGCATAGAACGAGAATTGGGTTTAAAGAATTTAATTCTTTTAAACACATAGGAATTTAATTCCTCTAAATAAAATTAGGGTTTAAACGTATAAGAGAATTTAATTCTTATACAAAGGATTTATCTCTCCATGCATGTAAAAGGATTATGTACCTAACATGATCACGTAGTAACACGTGACCCTTCCCTCCAATGACCAAAAGAGAACGAATAAGATTAGGTCACGTGCTCCCATATGACCCTTGAACAGACTTCTCAAAATAAAAATGGGCAGAATCGATTTTAGGTGCCTCACGTGTCCCCACGCGTCCCCTGACAAACACCTCTTTAAAAAAGAGAAAATAGGGTAAAACTGAGGGATTAATACCCAATGCATGGGTACCATCACGTGTCCACACATGATGGTCATAAATATTAAGTGTTTAACACTTACTTGCATATTCTGAGAATAAAATAAACGAAGTTTGGCCCAACACTCAAGCACCTCACGGGACCCCACATGAGCGTATCTTTTTTTAGTGTTTAACACTATCTTGTGCGCTTCATCCTTAGTGTTTAACACTATTTTAAGTGCATCACGTGGGAGCACGTGATAGACGAGTGTACTATAGTATTTAACACTATATTCGAGCCAATCTTAGCCCAAATTAGCTAAGTCTTCCAGAGGCAGGACCCCCCTTTTTTTACTACACTCTTGTCTTCCAAAATTGATCATCTCATATGACATTCAAAGCAAAACCCAAAGCCTTTCAACCAACATTGGTTCAAGGGTACATCTCTTCACTCCTCTGATATTTGTCGTTGTAATCCTTCAGCGTCTTCAGAGAGGTGACGGGTCCCGACAACCAGACATTCCACGGACCGTGGGGTCCTTAAACTCATGGACTATGATATCCTTAAACTTTACAGATTATGATGTCTCTAAACTGCCACGCACTGTGGGGTCCTTATCTCATGGACTACTATGTTCTCAAACTTTACAGACTATAATGTCTCTAAACTGCTATGGACTGTGGGGTCCTTAAACTCATGGACTATGATGTCCTTAAACTTTATGGACCATGAGGTCCTTAAACTCGTAGACTATAATGTCTTTAAAATTTACAGACTATGACGTCTTTAAAATGGACTATGATGTCCTTAAACTTCATGGACTATGATGTCCTTAAACTTCATGGACTATGATGTCCTTAAACCCAATGGACCCAAAGTCCCTAAACTAAAACAATAGAGCCCAAATGCTCTTTTGTTGGATCTAAACGATCCCATTAAGTTGATGTTAGTCTAAAATTAGACTAACGTATCCATAACAAACGTTTAAGTTGATCATAGTCTCAAATGAGACTAACGCATCCTTAAAACCAAACCCAAACCCAAATCTAAGAAAATACGGATTTGGACTAATTCACGCCCTACGGGCGACAACATAAATTAGTCTCCGTATACAATCCACGGGCAACCAAAGATAAAACAAACACACACACGACACGAAGTGACCATCTGGAGAAGGAGAAAGTGGTTACCGCGTTGCGGTAGCGTAATTAACTGCATAGGCTTGCGCCTGCAGGGAAGAGCGTACCCACAATCAAAAACCCCTCAAATGAGGAGGAATCTGAGGAAGTCTACTATATCGGCCGCATCTGTCTAAACCGTTGATGCACGGTTCCATAAATTAACTTGGCATCTTCGGAGAGGTGGACGGATAACACCAAATAGCATCTGCCCCCATGTTTAGGCAAGACGTCAGTCTTCCCGGTTTTCGGCGGAGAGCAAACGGTTGGCGACTAAGTGCATCAGGAACTACATTCACCTTCCCTGGATGATATTGTTGGTTGATGTCGAAGTCCACCATAAGTTCTAGCTATCTTCTCTACCGCATATTCAACTTTTTCTGAGTAAACACATACTTCAGACTTTTGTGGTTAGTGTATATATCTACCCATTCTCCAAGAAGATAATGACACTAAATCTTCAGTGCAAATATAACTGCTGCCAACTCTACGTGATGCGTTGGATAATTGCGCTCATGAATCTTCAACTGTCTTGATGCATAAGTTATAACTTTTCCATGCTGGTGTAGAACACATCCCAATCCCTTACCGGATGCATCACAATGCACAACAAAACCTCCTAATTGGTCTGGTATTCCGAGAATAGGCGCTGATGTCAATCTTGACTTGAGTTCAATGAAAGCTTGTTCTCATGCTTCTGACCACACGAATTCTTCATCTTTATGTGTGAGCTTGGTCAGAGGTGTTGCAATCTTCGAAAAGCCTTCTATGAATCTTCGATAGTATTCCGCTAATCCCAAGAAACTTTGAATGTCCTTCACTGTATTTGGTGTCGGCCATTCGCTTACTGCTGATACTTTAGCTGGATCTACAGGGATTCCTTCACTTGAAACGATATGTCCGAGAAATACGACTTTATTTAGTCAAAACTCGCACTTGCTGTACTTGACATAGAGTTGATGATGTCGCAAAGTCTCCTGGACAATCCTCAAATGTTCAGCGTGTTCTTTCTGACTCTTAGAATACATCAGGATGTCGTCGATGAATATGAAAACGAGCCTATCTGGGTACTCTTAGAAAACTTGGTTCATTAAATTCATGAATATGGCTGGTGCATTGGTCACTCCAAATGGCATCACGAGAAACTCATAATGTCCATAGAGAGTCCTGAGTGTCGTCTTCGGAATATCAGACTCTTTGACCTTCACCTGATGATAACCTGAATGAAGATCTAATTTTGAGAAAACGCAAGACCCATTTAGCTGATCAAACAAATCGTCGATTCGCGGTAATGGATACTTGTTCTTTATCATGACTTCGTTCAGAGCTCAGTAGTCAATGCACATTCTGTATGAACCTTCCTTCTTTTTCACATGAAAAACTGGAGATCCCCACTTGAAGTACTGGGACGAATCCATCCTTTCTGCAGAAGTTCGTCCAGCTGAGTATGGATCTCCTTCAATCCTTCTGGATATAACCGATATGGTGCTTTAATCACCGGTTGTGCACCAAGTACTAAATCAATACTGAATTTAAGAGCTCGATCGGGAGGCAAATCTGATATGTCTTCAGGAAATACATCGTTGCTCTCGAACTACCTATGGCTTCGATTTTTCCTTTACTTGTAGTGTTGCAACCACGGCCTTCCTTGGCTTAGCTTTGTATGTGCTAGGATCCAATATACGGTCTCCACTCTTGAAATAAAATACCGGATGGTCTGGAATCTCCAACACTACACTCATTTGACGACAGTCGATGGTAGCGTAAAAAGTTCTTAGCCAATCCATGCCCAAGACTACATCGAAGTTCGGTATATACAGCACCTTGAAGTCAGCATAAAATTCTCTGCTGCAGAAAACCACTGAACACAGGTCGTATCCCAAAGTTGCCTTTAGAACGCCGTTCCCTGAACTGAAATTCCAGCTGGATATGAGCGGTTTGATTGGAATCACATGAGTTCGGACGAACCGTTGCGACATAAAACAATGTGATGCTCCAGTATCGAAGAGTACTAGTGTAGAAAGTGAGGCTACTAAGATTGTACCTAAGTTGTGTGGAATATATTTAGGTATAGGAAAAGATACTTTAATATGTATAAAGATTGAAAGAAAGTTTGAAAGAAAGGGAGTTACCAGTTATGACTTGGCCAGTGGCATCGACTTCTTCCACAGTCATTGTGAAAGTCTGTCGCCTAGGTGCATTCCTCCTTGTTGGGGGAGTATTCCTCTGTCCGTTCCTCTGTCCTTGAGGTAGGTTCCTTTGTGCATGATGGAACAGACGAGGAGGAGGTGCAGTAGGTCCACAAGGAGGTAGAGCTGGGAGAGCAAGACGAGGAGCAGGTTCCTGGATAGCTGGCCGCTGCGGATAGGTGATTGCTGGTCTGGGTACAGTGTTTGGATTGAATCTATGAGGACAAGATCCAATATCGTGTGTGGATGAGCCACAGACTAAGCATAGGCGATTTTCACGCCTACAATCCTTCGCCAGGTGTCCATTTCTTTTGCAATAGAAGCATAAATCTGGACTGGACCGGTTAAAAGATACTCCCGGTCTCCTGGGTAAAAACGGTGGCGTGTAAAAGGCTCCTCTTGCTATCTGAGCAGCAGGGTACTTCACACTAGCAGATTAAGGTCTGCCCTTCATCTTCACCACTGCCTCATATTTTTGGACAGCTTTCAAAGCAAAATCATGAGTTGGGAAATCCCCTGTAGCTAATGCAGCTTTGATCTCCGGGTCTAACCCTTACCAAAATCTTCTAGCCCTGATCTCAGCAGTCGGTATGAGATGGGGTGCAAACCTGTTCGGTCTTGTGTTAGATGTGTAGTATGTTGTTCCCACCAAAATTTTCGGCCAAGAGCTACTTGTTCCCTTATAAAAAGGGGGAGAGTCCTCAAAATTTGGCCTCATGTGTTAAACACGTGGGCGCTCATATGCAAAGCATATGGGCGCTGAAAATAAAACAATTAATGGCTAAACAAACCTCACGTGTAAAACACGTGAGTGCTTATATGCAAAGCATATGAGCGCTGTATAAAATAAAGTTAAAGGGCCAAACACGCCTCACATGTAAAACACGTGAGCGCTCATATGCAAAGCATATAAGCGCTAAATATAAATCACCAATGGCCAAACAGGCCTCACGTGTAAAATACGCGAGCACTCATATGCAAAGCATATGAGCGCCGAACATAAACAGGCTAAAACCCACACTAGGGGTCATGTGTTAAACACGAGAGTGCTTTTGCCAATCATATGCAAAGTATGTGAGCACCCTAATTTAAAATGTTCCTATCAAGTTCTAGAATTAAATTCTATTTGGAAAATATTTTCTTGATCTTCCTTAAACTAGAAAGATCTTTTCTGTTAAACAGAGGACCTTTGGATCAAAATTCTAATGGTGATCATTTGACAGAATAAAAATCTATCATAGGAAAATATTTTCCTAACCTTATAACAAGAATAAAATTCTATGTTAACAAGATATCCATATTAAGAAAATATCTTTCTGATATTGTTAAACTAAAAAGATTTGATAGAATAAAATTCTAATCTTGTTAAAACTAACAAGATATTCATAATCTTGTTAAACAAACAAGAAATCTTCTCTGTTAAACAGAGAGCCTTTGGATTAAAAATCCAATGGTGAATAAAATTCACCGATTGATCTAAAAGATCTTGAAACCATTCATGATCTCTCAATGAGGGATTCCCTTAACAAATTGATTCTTTTTCTTCTCATATAAATAGGAGTAAGGAGAGAAGGAAAAAGATATACAGAGGGAGATATACAGAAATAGAGAGAGAGAACCCTTCACAAACTTCAAGTTAAAAAAAAGAGAAAACAAAAAGAAAAATCCGAGGTAAGAGAAGGAAAAAAAACTCAGAGAATATCTCATCTCTTTTTCACCTCCATAAGAGTTTAGCTCTTCTAAAAAGAACTTAGTTCTTTCTCTGGTTGAGATCTACAGTAACAGATCTCCCCACAAGTTGAGAATTTAATTCTCATCGGGAAGATTTTGCCATGCAGATCCAAAACCTAGGGGGAGATCTAAGTTCAGAGAATTTAATTCTCCCATAAAAGTATATAGGAATTTAATTCCTAGGAATTTAATTCCTCCGATAGAATAGGGGTTTAACCCTTCATATGAAAACTTAGTTCCCCCTTATGGTAAAAGATCTGCAGAAGCAAATCTCTCTACAAGTTGAGAATTTAATTCTCATCAGGGAGATTCTGTCATACAGATCCCAAACCTAAGAGAAAAACTAAGTCCTAAGAATTCAATTCTTACAAAACAATGGGCTTGGAATTCTCGAAACTTAGGATCTCCTTGCACGTAAAAGGATTAGTACCCAACATGATAACAGCCGATCACGTGCTCCCACGTGAGCGCCTTTGAGGAACAAAAGAGATTGGCTCACGTGATTGCACGTGACCCCATAGTAGTGCTTGGCACTTACAAAGCAAAAAGGGAATAAATCAAAAGCAGTTTCCACTTTTTGGGTGCCTCACGTGATCTCACGTGACCTAATAACGCTTAGCGTTCAGAAAAGAACAAAAGAATAAACCCGTAGAAGCAAATTCTTGAAGTTTAATACTACCTCAAGCGCTTCACGTGACCCTACATGAGCGCCTCTGAATTTTAGTGTTTAACACTATTTTGAACACCTCGCGTGGGAGCACGTGAGCACTGAATATATACTAGTATTGAACACTATGAAAGGCTAATATTAGCCAGACTCAGACCAAATTTCCCAAAGACCATCAATTGAGCCCCTCATGCTCAGGGTCTCCAAAACCGATCTCAGCCCCGAAGATAACTAATGAGCTCCCAACAAATGGCATCTAAATTGATGTTCATCCCATCCCCCCTAGTCGGGACATTGGTTCAAGGGTATATCTTTTCATACCTCTGATACATGTCGTTGTAATCCTTCAACGTCTTCAGAAAAATGGAGGGTCCCAATAACCAATAGCTTTTGGCGCATCCCCAAACTGGTTAAACCAAAACCCCAGGGACTATGAAGTCCTTAAACTCATGGACTATTATGTCCTTAAACTTTATGGACTGTGAGATCCTTACACTCATGGACTATGATGTCCTTAAACTTTATGGACTGTGAGGTCCTTAAACTCATAGACTATGATGTCTTTAAACTTCACAGACTATGATGTCTTTAAACTGTCACGGACTATGATGTCTTTAAACCCAATGGACCGCAACATCCCTAAACTAAAACGATAGAGCCCAAATGCTCTGTCATCGGATCTAAATGATCCTGAACCCCCCATTGAGTAGATCTTAGTCTAAAATTAGACTAACGTATCCTAAACAAGCGTTTAAGTTGATCTCAATCTCAATGAGATTAACGATCCTTAAACCCAACCCAAACCCAAATCTAAGATAATACGGACTTGGACTAATCTATGCCCTACGAGAGACAACATAAATTAGTCTCTGTATACAATCCACGGGCAACCTAAAACAAAACAAACATACACGACACGAAGTGACCTTCTGGAGTAGGAGAAAGTGGTTACCGCGATGCGGTAGCGTAATTAACTGCAGGGCTTGCACCTACAAGGAAGAGCGTCCCCACAATCAAAAACCCCTCACAATGAGAGAGAATCTGACGAAGTCTGCTACATCGGCCGCATTTGTCCAAACCTCCGATACATGGTGCCATAAATCAACTTGGCATCTTCGGAGAGGTGGATGGATAAAACCAAATAGCATCTGCCCCGAAATTCAAGCAAGTCGTCTGTCTTCCCGGTTTTCAGCGGTAAATAGATTCTGGAACGCCCGGTAGGACCTTTTCCTCTTTCCACTCCACACTTCATGTGTCGTGTTTCGCGAATGAATCGCGGCTTAATGTGGTTGCCCCTGGATTCGAGGTACTAAGATTTGGTGTCTTGCTCCCGTGCAGAGAAAATGGCTTCCAACTGCACCAGCTGCAACAATAACTCTCACTTCATCCTTGCTGGAGGAGTGACCTATGGGCCTTAGGCGGCCTCCATCTTTGCCATGTCAGTGAAACAGGTGACTCAGGCCACCACTGGACTGTTCTTTGGGACCATGATCCCACCAGTAAACTTCAGCGCTCCAGTGCCGTCGCACGAAGCTCCAAAGAAGTCGGTGTTTGATCGGCTTACCACTACCATGGCCCCTCTCAACGGGTCGTCCAAATCCAGCACCTCAGTCTTTGATAGGCTGAGCCGAAGCTCAAATGGGCCTGTTAAGAAGCCCACAATACCTGAAGGGGTTATCCCGAAGCGGATAGCAATTCCTGCTTCAATAAATGAAGTCATCAGAAAGGCTTCTCCTGCTAAAGGACCAGTCTTCACAAGACTGTCCGTTCCAATTCCCACTTCAGGAGAGATCACCAAGGCTGCTTCCCATGCCCGAAAGTCAGTTTTCGATAGGATGGGCGTTTCTTCTCAATGGACGTCGGTTTTCAATAGGCTGGCACCAACAGCGACACTTCACCAGAAAAGGGGGCATGAGGGATCCACCCCCATAACTGAGCCAGTACCATCTGCAAGAAATGCTCGACGTCGCCACTGGCACCGAGTGAGAAAAGCTGGGGGCAGTTCCCCTTCTGGACTGACTCCGCCAGCTCCAACGGTGGAAATCGATGCTGCTGTTCCAACCAGGAACAGCTTTGAACCACTCAAGAGGGTGCGCAAGAACTCTCCAATTACCATGCTAAAAAGATCACCTCCACCTGTGGAGAACGTTACAAAGGCGGAGCCAGAGCAGCCTTCTCAACAGCTATCCTCCAAGATCCACAGGGTCTGGAGAAGGGTCCAGGACTTTGTGATTAACCAAGACTACTCCCGCCGACAGAAGAAGATGAAGGTTCGGCAAGAGAAGGACCACCCTGTCATACCACAAAAGGTGTCGTTTGCTTGGGTGCCTGCTGCAACGGCCCCCTCAACTTCGACCGCCCACAAAAGGAGAAGGCCGGAGAAAATCCCCGTGTCCGCGACGAATCTCAAGGGCGCTGAACCTAAATGCCCCAAGTCTGGGGGCATGGTGGTGCACACCATTTACATGACTTCCGGGAAACTGGATAGCCGTATCTCCACGGGTCATCGACCACTTACACGGTCTATGACAAAGGCTCAGGAGCAACAACAGCAAAACCTCCAGGAGATGCTGACAACCATGGCCGCACTCACTGGGCCAAAAGCAAGCCCGGAGACATCGTCGGAGCAGCGTCAAGAGCAAGAAACCGATGCCGAGTTCCTCTGAAGAATGCTCAAGAAGAAAGACAAAGAGGCCGCGGAACAGGCGGCCAACATCAAGCAAATGGCGCTTCTGTTTCAAGATATGGTCGGGATGATGATACAGCCGGATCCTCCAGCTTAAGACCCTCCGATTATCCTTAAAGATGACAGAGGGAGACATCAAACCCTCTTCCGGCTCTATCAGCAGCCAAGGAAGAGACCATCTCCAAAGCCGCCCTTGACGATGACATAGCTTAACAGATACGAGCTTACCGGGCGAGCGAAGCCGCTGTCCAAATCGTCAAGACTGGACGACCCTATCTGGGTTGGTACGATCAAATTAAGTACCCGCCAGGATACATGATTCATAAGTTCCACGTATACAAAGGGACAGGCAATCCCCATCAACATGTCGCTCAGTTCAGAGCTCTGTGCGGCAATACTGGGGGTAACGACAAACTGCTGTTTCGCCAGTTTGTTGGCAAATTATTGGAGACAGCATTTGAGTGGTACTCTGAGCTCCCGAATGACTCCGTTAAAACATTTGCAGAAATGGAGCTACCGTTTACACAAAGGTTCGCAAGCACTAGCGAACGCACCCCAATCACGGCATTGATCAATGCCAGGCGAAGCATGGGTTCAGTATGCGATACGGTGGCGGAACCTATGGTCGAAGTGCGAACAGCGCATAGAAGAGGCTCCTGCAGTGGGCATGTTTGTAGGAACTCTCGATCCGCAGGCGACCATATCCCAATTCATGATGTTCTTTAAGCCGATCACCTTCCAGGCCTTGATTGAAAAGCTGGCCTAAATGGACCAGATGGGCCATAGGCCTTCCTCTTCAAAGTCGGAGCAGCGGAATGAAAAGGATAAAGGGAAAGCGACCTTCGTCGTCAATGCCCAACAACAGTCGACTGGTCCAAAACCAGCTGATCGCTAAAACGATAGGTAGCGATTCCTCAATGAAAAGTTAAGACGTCCTTACTCGTTTCCACGGGAGAAAATAAAGAGACTGTTCAGACTAGCGATACGCAACAGGATCATCAATCTGCCAGATCCGAGACATCCATCGCAGCCCGATGACGTCAACAATCCTAATTATTACCCCTACCACCGAGTAGTAAGCTATCCAATCGAAAATTGCTTCGTATTCAAAGGCTGGATTGAGGACCAATACCAACAAGGCAAATTCGCACTGTCCGAGAATTAGAAAGTAAGCCTGCCCCAGCCACACGCTCTTAAAAAGGTGGACACGCCAGGGGCATCGTGCTCCTTTATATAAGAAGCTCTATGGGAAGTCGCTCTTTCAGCCAAAACGAAAAGAACTGAAGGATCTCCAAACATGCCCGGCGATCAGGTGGAAAAGTCCGCTGGAACCCGAGGTCATTGAGAGAATGCTGAAGCCGTGCCTGACCCCAAGAATTGGTAGCGATAGTAAAAACACCCATGCCCAACCATCAAATTCTTCAAAGAAGAAAAAGAAGACCAAAAAGCCCGTGAAGCCTGATGACAAGCGCACGGACCTGCAAAAATATATTGACGCGCTGGAAAAATATAACCAGAAGGCGCGAAGCCCGGTCACACTCCAAGAGTTTTACAACCACATCCTTGAGGACGGAGATGACGACAATGATGAGGGAGAAGACTCGTCAGATGAACCTAAGAATTATGTGGCAAGCTACCACGTGATCTCTCACTCATCAATATATGGTGAAGAAGCTCCTGATGCAGAGAAACTGGGGTCAGATCCCGAACCAGAACTCCTGGAACCGTCAGACGAGATGATTGACATGTTGCTGAACGAAGACCGTCAGAGGAGCAAAGCTGATCGAGAGCGTGAAATGGCCATATTCGAAAAAGCCAAACGTTGGCGACTGGACGAAAGGGTTGAAGCACTCCAACTAGACCGAAGCACGCCTGCGGCAGATAAAAGCAGGCTTAAAGCAAGGAAACGGTTCGTTAAAGCTATGTCGATGGGAATGAAGCTGCCACCTTTTAAAGGAGATATTCCTGGCAGCATACACCTTGACGAAGCGGATGGATATCCAAACTACTGCTTATACCATCGGAGGATCACGCACCCTACCGAAGTGTGCAATGCCTTAAAAACTGGTGGCAGGGATATGTTGCCCACCGACAACATGTCAGGCGATTGAAGCGCAAGGCTCGTCAAGAGTAAGGAAGCACGCTATATGAGCACAAAAGAACTGCCGGTAACTATCATATGGTTGAATCCGGGGGATCGCAAGTTCTCACCTTCGGGAGCAATTCTGACGAGGAAATAGCCCTCGGCCCTCTCTTCAAAGAACCCACCTCCGAAATAGAAGAGATGAAGACCTGAAAGAATATTCAGCTGCATAATCGCATGTTGCACAAAAAGAATCTCGGACCCACAAACAAAGGGTCGAACAAAAAAGACAAGGGGAAAGAAAAATTCCTTGAGGATATCGCCTTCGATGATCAAGTCGTCGAAAAGCTGACAGCCAGCGACCCGCCAAAGAAAAACAAAGTGGATTACAACGTTCTGGCACACCTGAGAAAGATACCCTCGCAGCTAAGCATTCTCGATGCCTTTCTGCTATCTAAAGAGTCGAGAGATTCTCTGATCAAGGCACTACAAGAGCCCGACCAATTCCAAGCTTTCCTTGCCGAAGAAAAGATGAAAGACGAGCTGGAAGAAATACACACAGCTGACATCACTTTCGGCGATGAAGATCTCCTCCTCGGAACGTGCGAGCACAACCGTCCCCTGTATGTTACTGGATACTGCTATGACATCAAGATAGAGAAGATCTTAGTTGATAACGGATCCTCTGTTGACCTCCTAAATGTGACGTGTTAAAAGAAATCTGCATGAGCGTCCAGCACCTCGCTCGGGATAAAATCACCATCTCCGGGTTCGACTCCCAGTCATCACGGACGCTCAGGTCTGTGATACTGGCGTTACGCTTTGGGCTGCTCGTCACTGACACCAAGTTTCATGTCATTCACGCCAAGACTTGCTACAACGCTTTGCTCGGCAGGCCTTGGTTACACGAATACAATATCATCCCTTCTACACAACATCAGTGCATGAAGTACTTCAAAGATGGTCTCGAGTATACCATGACAGGGGAGCTGAACCCATTTTCCGTGAATGAATTCCGAAAATACGAAGACGCCAAGTATTTCCTACCAGACTTTGAAGACACGGAAAGATGCCATAAACCGAAGAATAAGCAAAAAGTTATCACCACTATTCTGGTCTTCGGGAGCGATACCGAGGAGGAGGAAGAGATAGTCTATTCAGGACCGCTCCAATGCAACAAGCCGGGACCATCTAACCCTATTCTGGTCTTTGGCAGTGACTCTGAAGATGAGGTCAACGCAGTATTCTCGGTCCGTCCATCAATGCAGACCTTCACTGGAGATGATCAGAGTTTGAAAATCGCCATGGTTCTGCGGCAGCACTACAGAGAGCTTGATGCACTTGAGACATACAATGTGTAAGAGCTGCAGACATTCTACGCCCCTCCCAGGCGAAGAGGTGATAAGACGATCCTATTCTATCGATCCACGGAGACTAATGTCGAAAGAGAAGTCTGGCATGGTGCCGACCCTGCGCTCGACAGGCTCCAACCCATTCGCCTTCCCAGATACTACACCGAGCGATTGAAAAGGTTATTAAGATGCCAAGACGTGCCTTTCAAACAGACTCCTCGACAAGCTCAGTTATACAACAGGATTTAGAACGTCCCAGGAACTCAGCGGAAATTGCCTAACGGAAAAATGGAAACGATTGGGCTTGGATATGTCTAGTCTAAGAAACGGGAGCCGGTCCATGGCTGCCATGTCATAAAGGACCTTGATGAAGAAGAGGAAGCTCTTTTAAAAGATGCTGACGCTGAACTAGAACGCGGTCCTGCCATAAAAATGTCGAGTCCGTTGTTTGAAGAACATATGGAAAAGCTAGTGAGGGAAACGAGTCAAAAAGTTCGGAACGACTACAGCCGCGAAATGGCCATTTACGAGAAGGCCAAGATGCGATGCTTCCTTTAGCAGGCCACGGAGGATGATGATGCCCTTCGCCGTCAACTCGCCATGCATTCCCAAGACAAGAAAAAGGCCCGATGCAGAGGCAAAAGCAAGTTGAAAAACGTAAAAAACGTTCGACAGCAGCAAAACGGATCCAAAAGGCCACACGATCAAGAAAAGGTCAGCCGGAATCCGTCTCTAATGAAAAAGATGGGTCGAGCATATTCTTTCCCTCAAGACAAGACGAGGAAGATATTCGACCTCATCATGAAACATCAGATGATGACACTCCCGGAGTCTCGGCACCCCGATCAAGCAAACGAGGTTCATCACCCAAATTATTGTTCCTATCACCGAGCAATAGGTCATCCTCTTGAAGGCTGCTTCACCTTCAAAAACTGGGTCGAAGACCAATATCAACTCGGCAGATTCGCTTTATCCAACAGTTGGAGGGTAGCCCCACCACAAAGGCATGTGCCAAAAGAAAAGTATATGGTGAGAGTAGAACCAGATCAACATCGGTCTTGGAAATGATCTCGTACCTGCCACGTGATAGCGTTGTCAGAAGAAGAAGTGCCCGAGAACATAGATGACCTGTCCTGCTGCTTCGAAAATGAGGACGAAGACGAGGTGATCTCAGAATTTCCACCGGCGCCAAAAGAGCTGGAAGATGGAATACATACTACTGCAGATAACCTGAAGAAAATCGACTTGAGGACGGCAAACGACCCACGGCCGACGTTCGTCAGTGAGCTACTGTCTGAAGAACAGGTGGCTATACTAAAGGACGTGCTCATGCAGAATAAAGACTGCTTCGCATAGAACTATTCCGAGATGCCGGGGATAGATCCGGAAATAGCTGTGCACAAATTGTCGATATCTCCAGACATCAAGCCAGTCAAACGAGCGCCGAGAAGAATGCAAATCGAACTTGAAATGAGCATAAACGCTGAGGTCAAGAAACTAATTGACTCCGGCTTCATCCAAGAATTTCAGTACCCTGACTGGATCGCCAACATCGTCTCAGTAATGAAGAAAAATGGGACGGTGCGCATCTGCGTAGACTTTCGGGACCTCAACAAAGCATGTCCGAAAGATGACTTTCCCATACCGGTTACCGAGCTGATCATAGACAACACGTCCACTCACGAAGTCCTCTCCTTCATGGACGGCTCGTCGGGATACAATCAAATAAAGATGCATCCCGAAGACCAGAAGCACACCGCTTTCCGGACTCCTTTGGGCATATTCTACTACAAAGTGATGCCTTTCGGCCTGAAGAACGCCGGCGCTACCTATCAGAGGGCCATGATGAAGATTTTCGATGATCTCATACATAAAATCATCGAATGCTATATCAACGACCTCGTAGTGAAAAGCAAATCGTACGAGGAATATTGGGAGCATCTGATGATCGTGTTTCAATGCCTTCGGAAATACAACCTGAAGATGAACCCTCTCAAATGCGCGTTCGGAGTTTCCTCGGGCAAATTCTTAGGATTCATCGTACGACACCGGGGAATCGAAACAGACCCGTCAAAGATCAAGGCGATCATGGAAATGCCTCCGCCAAAAACTTTCAAGCAACTGCGGTCTCTACAAGGAAAGCTTGCGTATATCCGGTGGTTCATAGCTAACCTCACCGGCAAATGCCGCCCTTACAGTCATCTGATGAATAAGGGGACCCCGTTCGTCTGGGATCGCAAATGCTAAAGTGCACTTGACGAAATCAAGCAATACCTACAAAATCCGCCGGTACTGACCGCTCCTTTCAAGGGAAAGCCTCTCATCCTGTACACAACCATCCTTGAAGCTTCCTTAGGCGCACTATGGGCACTGGAAAACGACCAAGGGAAGGAGAGAGCCCTCTACTATTTAATTCGAGTTCTCCTGGGGGCAGAAAACAACTACCCCCCATCGAAAAACACTGCCTTGCGTTAATCTTCGCGATAAAGAAGCTCAGACACTATACTTTGGCGCAAGAGGTCCACCTCATATCAAAGGTGGATCCTCTCAAGTATTTGATGTCAAGAGCTATACTAACAGGACGACTCGCTTAATGGGATCTACTCTTAATGGAATTCTTGATAACTTATCAACCGCTCAAGGCAGTGGAAGGCCAGGCCATCGCCGACTTTCTCGCTGAGCATCCGATACCTACCGATTCACCCCTAAATTGTGAATTGCCAGATGAGCTAGGCCAGTCTTACGGGCTAGGCCAGCCCCGGGATGATGCTGCTGACATCATTCATCGTTACCTACTACCTTTTACTGCCTTGTTGCACGTCTCGGATTCAGCCCGAGAATCTTGACCGTGGTCCCGCGCATGCACAGGATACTATTGAATTACATCGATAATTTATCAAATTGATTTCAAAGACTTGAGAGTAGATAACCCAGTAGACTAGTCTAGATTACACACTGCACATCACCTGTGCCTGACTCTTCACTGTCACTATTTATGGTACTGTTTTACCCTTCATGCTCATACCTGCATGTCTTGCTACCCCCCGTTTATATTATTGCTTGATATTATGACGTACTGATGTCTTGGTTTTGCATGGCCCAGATTCTTTACCTTTACCGCAGGCCGAGCCGGAGTATTTCAGCCAGCAGGCTGAGCGGTGAAGACTTGTTAGTATCTTTAGTTTTATTTATGCATTTTCATTCCTGATGTGAGCCCACATTATGGGACGTACATTCCAGTTTATTCTTGTATTGGATCTTTTTGCTTTCGCATTATTTTATTCTTGACTCATTTATTCTGGCTTATGGACATTTATTAGATAGTTTATTATTGTTCTTGGTATCTCTACAGCCGTAATGTGACTGTGGAAGGATATTTCCTATCCACAGGTAGCATGGTTGGCTCTGTCACGTGCATATCTTAGCGTACTCTGGGAAGCGGGGCGTGACATGGTTTGTTTGGTATCAGAGCCATAGATTCTAGGTTAATCGGGTTGATTCTTTTGTAGTTGGGTATTGGACCCAATACATGAATCGGAATACTCGAGATTAGGAACATGTCCTACCACTTTACCATCTTGCCATTCTTGAATCTTAACTCCCTTCTGATCCTTACCTTGACGATATGCAAACTTCTTTGCATCTCGACTTGAAACTTTTGGTTCCCTATTGTTTATCTCTAGAATATGGGCAACTTGAGTGGAGTTATGTGATTGTAACTATGAACTGCAGAATGGTTACAATGCGGCACTCTATTTAAGTAACTTGGAGTTCTAGTTTTGATTCATATCCTTGATTCATGATCACCATTCATCGCAAGTTTTGAATCTTGTTTATCATACTAATCCTCTTTAGCGTTTTGGTCGCAGGATCATGGAAAGGAATCTACAATCGTACTAGAGGCGAATGGATGACGCCACTTTGCTTGGAGTAATCCATGACTTACTAGAGGACCACAAGAAGCAGACCGAGCAGAAGCCGGCGTTCACGCCAAACCAAACGCCCGTACGTAGAGGTATTCCGGTGAACCGACGTGGCATAGCACCAATAAAGAAAACAGTCGTTGCTGCTCAGAAAAGGAGTGTGATTTGTGACTTTTACTGTTTACCTGGACATGTGCAAAGGGAGTGTTGAAGGAAGCATGGACTCTGTTTAAATTGTGGATCGGCGGATCACACTATCATTGCTTGTCTGTTGACGCTTCATAAGAAAGAGAATGTTCGGAGGCCAGTTTTGCCCAAGCAAAAAGGAAGGGTGTTGTGCGATTACTGCCAACGACCGAGTCATTTCTGGAAAGATTGTCGAAGGAGACTTAGACTTTGTCTTATTTATGGATCAATTGATCATACCATTGATATTTGTCCGTCAAAGCTAAGATTGAAGGAAGATACTCGGGAGCCACCGCAAAAGCAGTTTCTGGAGCAGGAGCAATTAACTCAAGGAGCCAATCAAGCTCGAGCATTTACCCTGACGGCTGAGGAAGCTAAGGCTTCAGGAGAAGTTGTTTCAGGTATTCTACTTGTTCATGGTTTTCCCGCGGTTTTCCCGCATTAGCGTTATTCAATTTTAGTGCATCCCATTGATTTATGTCATCCAAGTTTAATGCTACACACTCGATTACTTGCACGACCCTGTCTAGTTATTGGGACATACAGACTGGGAATGGGAAAATCATAACTAATAGAGGGTGTAAGGATTGTTATGTTGTTTGCGGACGGGAGCTATTTGCAAATTTCTTGGTGATTGTTACCGACAGCTATGAAGTCGTCTTGGGGAATGGATTTTCTCGGCACTTTCCACGCTCACATTGATTGTAAGGCAAAGAAAGTAATTTCCAGATTCCCGGACATCCATAGTTTATCTTTTCTGGAGGAAGCAGTTCTGTCGGACCAGTCGAGTGTAAGGCTAGGCCGACAAAACAATGTTCTTTCGTCGATAGAAGTTGAAGCGCCAGCGGTAGTTCGAGATTTCATAGACGTGTTCGAAGACATCTTGGGTTTACCACTAAAACGGGACGTGGAGTTCGTGATCGATCTTATTCCTGGTGCAGCGCCAATCTCTAAGGCGTACTATCCAATGGCACTAGTAGAGTTGGAAGACGTCAAGAAGCAGGTTGCTGAATTACTTGAGAAGGGTTGGATTCGCAACAGTAACTCACCTTGGAGATCTCCAGTTCTTCTAGTCAAGAAGAAAGATGGCACAAGGAGGATGTGCATCGATTATCGAATTAAACCGTGTGAATATTAAGAACAAGTACCCGATCCTTCGCATTGGCGAATTATTTGAGCAGCTTAGTGGCGCAAGGGTATTCACGAAGCTGGATTTGCAATCCGGATATCATCAGGTCCGAGTTAAATCAGAAGATATTTGCAAGACGGCGTTCCGAACTCGGTATGGACATTACGAGTATTTAGTGATGCCCTTCGGAGTAACGAATTCACCGGCGATATTTATGGACTTGATGAACCGAATATTTTCACCATTCTTGGACCAGTTTATAGTGGTGTTCATTGATGATATTCTGGTTTACTCGAGGAGTACTGAAGAGCACGCAGAATACTTGAAGATCGCACTGCAAACATTGAGGCAAGAAAGATTGTATGCAAGGATGCACAAGTGCGAGTTTTGGCTTGAAGAAGTGAAGTTTTGGGGCACGTCGTATCCAAAGATGGAATCGCCGTTGATCCTGAGAAGATTGCAGCAGTTCAGGATTGGCCGATTCTGAAGAACGTAGCAGAGATCAGAAGCTTTTTTGGACTTGCCGGGTATTACAGAAGGTTCGTGGAGAATTTTGCTCGTTTGGCTGAGCCTTTGACCAAGCTTACGTGAAAGGAAGTACCATTCGTGTGGACGGATAGGTGTGCGTCAGCTTTTGAGGCGTTGGAGCAGAGGTTGATAACCGCTCCTATTTTGACCGTACCAGACAGTTCCGGAGGATTGGGATGTGTTTTGATACAGCATGGGAAGGTTGTAACTTACTCGTCGAGACAGTTGAAGACCCATGAGAAGAATTACCCAACTCATGACCTGGAGCTAGCAGCTGTGATTTTCGCTTTGAAGATTTAGAGACACTACTTATTATGCGAAAGACTCGAAGTATTCACTGATCACAAATGCCTGAATTATGTGTTCACACAGAAGGAGCTTAATATGAGGCAACGTAGGTGGTTGGAGCTAATGGCTGACTACGATCTTGATCTTAAGTACCATCCAGGGAAAGTTAATGTCGTGCCATATGCGCTTAGTCGGTTGCCAGCAATTTAGATGTTGACTGCACAAAAGAAACTTATTGAAGACTTTCGGAGATTCGATTTGGAGGTTGTACTACCGCATTCTTCGAGACAGTTGATGCAGCTGCAAGTACAGTCGTCGATGATCGAGAATATTAAAGCAGTGCAGTTATAGGACCCTAGATTGCAGATGTTTCGAGAATAGGTTGAAGCTGGACTTCGAACGGACTTATTGATTCATGAAGATGGTTTGTTGCATTATGGTAGTCGTTTGTGTGTGCGAAAGTGAGATATTCGCGAAGAAGTTATGAAGGAGGCGCACAGTTCAGCATATTCCGTACATTCAGGAGGCACGAAGATGTACCGAGATCTACGACAGCATTTCTGGTGGGAAGGAATGAAACGGGAGATTGCCGCTTTGTAGCAAAGTGCTTGGTGTGTCAGCAAGTTAAGGCTGAACATTAAAGGGTTGCTGGTTTATTGCAACCACTTCCGATTCCTCAATGGAAGTGGGAACATATAACCATAGATTTCGTGACGGCTTTACCGCGGAGTCCAAAGGGCAACAATGCAGTTTGGGTGATTGTTGATTGATTGACCAAGTCAGCTCATTTCATACCATTTCGAGTTGGTCAATCAACAGAAGTTTTAGCAGAACGGTACATGCAGGAGATTGTAAGATTGCACGGAGTACCGGTGAGCATCGTGTCCGACCGTGACACACGTTTCTTATCACACTTTTAGAGGAGCTTACAGGAAAGTTTGGGGACTCGATTAAAGTTTAGCACAGCTTATCATCCTCAGACAGATGGCCAGTCAGAGAGAACGATCCAAACTCTTGAAGACATGTTGAGAGCTTTCATGTTAGACTTCAAGGGTTCATGGGAGGATCATCTACACGTGGTGGAGTTTTCGTACAATAACAGTTTTCAGGCGACTATTCAGATGGCTCCATTCGAAGCATTATATGGTCGCAAGTGTCGTTCGCCTGTTTGTTGGGACGATGTTGGAGAACGAAGATTGTTGGGACCGGACTTGATCGTGCAAACAGTTGAGAAGGTTAATACTATCCGGAATCATATGAATGCAGCACAAGATCGGCAGAAGAGTTGGGCCGATACATCGAGAAGACCTCTAGAGTTCGCTGTTGGTGATCTGGTATTCTTGAAGATATCACCGACTAGAGGGGTGATTCGTTTCGGAAGTCGAGGAAACCTTAGTCCTTGATTCGTTGGACTTCTTGAGATTTTGGAGCGTGTTGGAGAAGTGGCGTATCGTTTGGCGTTACCTCAATCTTTGGCGAATGTTCATGACGTGTTTCATGTATCTCAACTCCGTAAATATGTTCAAGATGAAACATATGTGTTGGATCATTCAGAGCTGACTGTACGTGAAGATTTGACTTTTGAGGAGCGACCGATGTCGATTGTGGATCGAAGAGAAAAGGTTCTTAAGAACAAGGTTATCCCTCTTGTGCTTTTTTCTTGGGGAAATCGCTCGTATGGAGAATCAACTTGGGAACGAGAAAATAAAATCCGGCAGAAGTTTCCATATCTATTCTTATAGTTTCTTGATTGTTTGTCCTTTCTTGTTCCTGGAATTTCGAGGACGAAATTCTTTTTGTAGTTGGGTATAATATAACAACCTAGTTCATTGATACCAATTCCAGTTCCCGTATTTACTTATCTATGGTATTTTCTTTATTTATCGTGTTTTCGGTGCGAATGGTAGTTTCCATTTTACATTGCTTTCGACCCGACCCGCTTGCTTGAACTTGTTTAATTCATATTTATAGATTATCTTGACTTGTTACATAGACACGTGCATCTCATGATTATTATATACTGGCATTTCATCTAACATCGCATATTTTACCATATAACATTTTTAAGTCATGTAAAATAATTTAAAATTGCATTTCATGGCCTGCTTGATATCCCTAACCCCGTGGTAGCATCCACGCATCTTGTTCTCGTCCCGTTCAGTAAAACGGACGTGTTTGGATGGCTACGCGCACGTACGTGCATCCGTTCTTGGGGGTATGCGTTTTCGTTACCTAAGCGTTCATTTTGAATTTTGAAAGTCGCGTATATTTTTCGTATTTTTAATCTGAATTTTTAGACCCGACCCGGGCGCGTTTTGAAATATTTTTGTATCCCGCCAAAATTCAATTTATTTAAATTTTAAAATTTAATTCTAATATTTTAACAGTTCATAAAATTTCGATACAAATTAAAATCTTTAAAAAAATTTTAAAATTTTCCCCAACTGCTACAGCTCTTTCCCCAGCTCTCTCCTCTCTAGCTCGTGGCCCCCACTCCTCTCTCTCTTTCTTTTCTTTATCTCTCTCTCTCTCTCTCTCTCACCCGTTATCTCTTTCTCTCCCCCACAAAACAACAAATCTATCTCTCCTCACTATTCACCGCACCCTCTATCTCCTCTCTTTCTCTCAGAATCTCTCCCACTCTCCTCTCGCTTTAATTCTCTCTCCCATATATATTTAAAACCCAGCGCCCTCCTTCCTCTCCCATTTTCTTGAACCCACGAAACCCATGAACCCTAGCCATCGCCCCTCGCCTACCTCGTCGCAGTCGTCGTCGCCGTCGCCGTCTCGTCGCCGCCTCCTCACCCTCATCAACACCTCCACCTTCTCTGTCTTTCCCCGAACCCTGCACACACCCGAGAACAGACCCGAGCCCCTGCACACCACTACACCGCCGACGAGGTTCGCCAGAGTGATCTCGTCGTCGCCCCTCATCCCAAATCCAGTGCAACCCAGTGAGCTTAGCACCCCCTCTTCTTTCCCTTCTTCCTTCTCTCTTTCTTTTCTTTCCTTTCTTTTCTGTAGTGAAAATGTTCTCTGCCTTTTGTAGTTCGCCGGAAACCGGACATAACATCGACGATCCCGATGACCCAGCGAACGTACCTGACTTGCGTTATCACCTTTGTGCGTTTTTTGGAACCGTTCCGTGTACCGTGCGCGCGTCGCGACATTTCGCCGACGTGAGACGTTCCGTACACACCCGTTTCTTGATCTGTCGAGGCAAGTTAATCTTGGTACATTCTATTTAAATCATTATATATCTATTTAAATATATATCATACCTGTACTTTAAATCTAGTACCACATGTTTCATTTTATCGCGTTTCGATGTTCCATTGCATCCGCTTATAACATTTTAGATCTAGATCATGAAAATAATCTTGTTACGTAGTAGATTACATTACAATGCATCCATACCAATATTTATATCACATATTGCTTAGTTGTATATCCTACATTACCATTTGATAATTTTTATAATGTTTCGGATACCCATTTGTATCCATCTCATTTAGAATATAAATAATTGCATCCATAGATCATATTAAGACATAATAGTGTGATATTAACATTCCATGTTTGATAAAGTGTATCCTAATTGATATTGGAACTATAATCTTAACCCTAATCGATAACTGTGCATCCACATGTTTGAATTTATACATATTTGCATACCACATCGCATTATTCCATTTTGTTATTACATTGATACCCCATACTTGTTTTTGTGTACCCATGCTTATTACAGTTTAATTATGAACACCCACGTATTATTTGTGCACCCCCTGACATGACTTGATACACTACTACTTAACACGACTTGATACCGTGCACTTCTTGACATGATTGATACTTGTTCACTACCTGACATGACCTAATGTACCACAGCTTGACCTGTTAACTGATCTTATTACTAATGCCAACAATCTTAACATGTTGTCCCTACGGACATTCCCTGTTGTCTATTCAGACAAACATGTACTTGCTTGATCCTGTGTTGGCATTAACTCCAGATTTATCAATACCTGACTTAAACACATAACTTGGGGGTATGGGGAAATCAATAATGAAACCTGACTTGTAACTCGACAGTTCGATACCTTTACTGATCAGTCTTACGGGCTAGGCCAGCCCTGGGATGATGATGCTGACATCATTCATCGTTACCTACTACCATTTACTGCCTTGCGGCACGTCTCGGATTCAGCCCGAGAATCTTGACTGTGGTCCTGGGCATGCACGGGATACTATTGAGTTACATCGATGATTCATCAAATTGATTTCAAAGATTTGAGAGTAGATAACCCAGTAGACTAGTCTAGATTACTCACTGCACATCACCTGTGCCTTACTCTTCACTGTCACTATTTATGGTATTGTTTTACCTGTTTTACCGTTCATGCTCATACCTACATGTCTTGCTACCCCCCGTTTATATTATTGCTTGATATTATGACGCACTGATGTCTGGGTTTTGCATGGCCCAGATTCTTTACCTTTCCTGCAGGCCGAGCCGGAGTATTTCAGTCAGCAGGCTGAGCGGTGAGGACTTGTTAGTATCTTTAGTTTTATTTATGCATTTTCATTCCTGATGTGAGCCAGCATTATGGGACGTACATTCCAGTTTATTCTTGTATTGGATCTTTTTGCTTCCGCATTATTTTATTCTTGACTCGTTTATTCTGGTTTATGGACATGTGTTAGATAGTTTATTATTGTTCTTGATATCTCTACAGCCGTAATGTAACTGTGGAGGGATATTTCCTATCCACAGGTAGCATGGTTGGCTCTGTCACGTGCCTATCTTCGCGTACTTTGGGAAGCGGGGCGTGACAGGGTTTGTTTGGTATCAGAGCCATGGGTTCTAGGTTAATCGGGTTGATTCTTTTGTAGTTGGGTATTGGACCATAGTTGGTGAATTACGGCGAGAGAGTACAACAATTGCTGACTCAAATCCTTTCCTACGCCCTGGAAAGCATACCGCATCCGGAGAATAGTAAGGCGGATGCATTAGCCAAACTCGCTAAGGAACTGGCTGACGAAAACCTCGATGACGTAAGGATCGTTGTGCAAAGCCGCCAAGTTCTTGCATCAACAGAAATATCTCCGGAGTCGTCTGAAGAAAAGGAAGCGACCAAACAAACAGCCCTACAAATAGAGGACCAAAGAGGGGTTAAGGATTGGAAAGAAGTCTTTATAGACTACTTCAAATCCCGTCAAACACCTGAAGATGCATCCTCAAGGCACCAGCCTATGAAACGAGCTTTGTCCTTCGCCTTCGTCAATGATACTCTATACAAGAGATCGTTCGACTCTCTGTGGCTAAGATGCCTGGGACCGAAAGAAGCAAAGAGAGTCATCTAAGAAATTCATGACGGACTCTGCGGTTCTCATCAAGCCGGGCCAAAGATGAAGCTGAAGATCAAAAGGATGGGCTACTATTGGCCCACGATGATTTATGACTGCCTCGAATACGCGAAGCAGTGCCACTCGTACCAGATTCATAGGGACTTCATCCACCAACATCCAAACCCGCTAGACCCGACGGTGGCTAGCTGGCTGTTCGAATGTGGGAGACTGACATAATTGGGCCCATCGAACCAGCATCATCCATAGGACATCGATTCATATCGGCGACAACCGATTACTTCTTTATGTGGGAAGAAGTAGTACAGCTGAGAGAAGTGAAGACGGAGAATATTCTCCATTTCTTTAAGACACATGTCATCTATCGGTTCGGCACTGCGCGATGGATTATCTCTGATAACGGGCGAACCTACAGAAGTCACAGAATCAGCTGCTTCGTGCAGCAACATAATATAAACTGGAGATACTCTTCGGTCTACGACCCCCGAGCTAACGGTCTAGCTGAGGCTTTCAATAAAACCTTGATGAAGATCATAAAGAAGACGGTGTCCAAAAATAAGAAGGACTAGCACGAGAGACTGCATGAAGCTCTCTGGGCGTATCGGACCACATTCAAAACGGCCACAAACACAATGCCTTATGCATTGGTATTCGGCACTGAAGCGATACTCCCCTTGGAGATAGAGCTACCCTCTCTACGAGTGATGGTTCATTACGAGCTAACAGACGAAGAAAATGCTCATCTTTGACTTGAGGAGCTCGACGCCCTCGATGAAACTCGTCTCATGGTGCAGCAAAGCTTGGAGTCTTACAAAGCAAAAATGACGCGCTCATACGAGAGATTGACTAGGCCAAGGACATTTCGCCAAGGCGAACTCGTGCTAGTGGTCAAGAGACCTATGATCCCCAATCGTGCCAAACGGGGAAAATTTGAGCCGAACTATAAGGGCCCGTACATCATAGACAAGTTCTACCAAGGTGGGGCTTACTTGCTCATAAATATGCATGGCGAAAGACCTTTCAGGCCAATAAACGGTCGGTTCTTGAAAAAATACTACGCCTGACCGAAACGTCTCTAAACTACTACGGATCGCAGCATCCGAGAATGACGCAAAAATTAAAATATATATAAAAAAAAGCGGTGCGTCCATAAGCGAAATGGGCACGGATGAAAACCCGAAAGGGCTCTGTGAGTAAAAACAGCAGGGCTACCAGCGAGTTTGTGAAAACCCGAAAGGGCGCAATCTCGTTAAAAGACACTTGCAAGGTCCTCTCAACCTTGTAAAGAGAAAATACCTGCATGAGATCCTTACGACTCACAAGGGAGCAACACACTTAGAGATCCTCACGATTCCTAAGGAGAAAATACACTTACGAGATCCTCAAGACTCGTAAGGAGAATTCTCCCTATGAGACCCTCACGGCTCATAGGATTCAAAAGCCTTAAGCTACGGGGATCTGAACCTGTTCTTAAGCCAGCATACACCCTAATTTACCCTACAAACAGTCAAATATTGACCCTTGTATACAATCCACGGGCACAAATAAACACCTCCCCAACAGAGTCCCACCAGCGACGAGAAATTTCCCCATTCGGTGAACGACACTTGTAAGTCCTCCCGACTTATAAGGAGAAAACGCTCTTGTAAGATCCTTATGACTTATAAGAGAACATACACTTAGGAATCCTCACGATTCTTAAGGAGAAAACGCACTTACGAGATCCTCACGACTCATATGGAGAAATAACTTTATGAGACCCTTACGGCTCATGAAGTCAAAAGCCTTAATTGAAAGGATTTTAACCTTGTTTGCCAAGCCACCTTTGTTCGAACCGACAAAAGCAAATGATAATTCGCTCGTTGCGATATCCCAATTGTAGCGATGTTGATACCTAAATCGGTATCAAATTCCAAGTCTAAACTCGCAATAAAATCAGCGAGCCAAAAAATGCATATGAAACAGCCAAAATGATTGGGCAACTTGCGACGAAATCAGCAAGTAAAAGATATGCATACAAAAATAGCCGAAATGATTGGGCAACTCGCAATAAAAACCAGCGAGTAAAAAGAAAACAGCCGAAATGATTGGGCACCGCGAAAAACAGCCGAAATGATTGGGCAATCGCGACTTTCGTGATATAAAAAGCTGAAATGATAGAGTATCGCGGAAAGAAATAAAAAATATAAAATGAGACCTTTGCCCTGCAGATAAGTCCATAGTGACCCCTGTATACAATCCATGGGCATAAACGAAAAGGGAACTACATGTCCTAACAAACACTGTCAAAGGGAGGGCCAGATCTCGACGGCAACATCTGCATCCCAAAAGATCACCACGGCATTCCTTCTTAACTCCAACAACCGACCTCTGGGTCGCAACGAAGCGGAGCTATGGAAAAGCCCCTAGTTCCAAATCTTGACGTCCACATTTTTAGCCTAGAGACCAACAACGGTGTTCCTCCTCATTCCAGCAGGATACGAACACGACACCACCAATCGGAGCCACGGCAAAGTCCCCAGTTCCAAGACTCTACGGTTCACAGACAACCTAGAGTCAACTCGACGTCATCCAATAACCCAGTCGCGGAAATATATCATCCAATGACCCCGTCTCGGAAATACGTCAGCAAATGACCCCGTCGCGGAAATACGTCATCCAATGACCCCGTCTCGGAAATATGTCATCCAATGACCCCGTCGCGGAAATACGTCATCCAATGTCCCCGTCTCGAAAATACGTCAGCAAATGACCCCGTCTCAAAAATATGTCATCCAATGACCCCGTCGTGGAAATACATCATCCAATGACCCCGTCCCGGAAATACATCATCCAAATGACCCCGTCGCGGAAATACATCAGCAAATGACCCCATCGCGGAAATACGTCGGCAAAGGACCCCGTCTCAGAAATACGTCATCCAATGACCCCGTCGCGGAAATGCATCATTCAATGACCCCATCACGGAAATACGTCATCCAAATGACCCCGTCGCGGAAATACGTCAACAAATGACCCCGTCGCGGAAATACGTCATCCAATGACCCCGTCGCGGAAATACGTTATCCAATGACCCCGTCGCGGAAATACGTCAGCAAATGAACCTGTTGCGGAAACACGTCAGCAAACGACCCCGTCTCGGAAACACGTCATCCAATGACCCCATCTCGGAAATACGTCATCCAATGACCCCGTCGCGGAAATACGTCAGCAAATGACCCCGTCGCGGAAATACGTCATCCAATGACCCCGTCACGGAAATACGTACCCGTCTTGGAAATACGTCAGCAAATGACCCCGTCTTGGAAATACGTCATCCAATGACCCCGTCGTGGAAATACATCAGCAAATGACCCCATCACGGAAATACGTCATCCAATGACCCCATCGCGGAAATACGTCATCCAAATGACCCCGTCGCGGAAATACGTCATCCAATGACCCCATCGCGGAAATACGTCATCCAAATCACCCCATCGCGGAAATACGTCAGCAAATGACCCCGTCGCGGAAATACGTCATCCAATGACCCCGTCGCGGAAATACGTCATCCAAATGACCCCGTCGCGGAAATACATCAGCAAATGACCCCGTCTCGGAAATACATCATCCAATGACCCCATCGCGGAAATACGTCAGCAAATGACCCCGTCGCGGAAATACGTCATCCAATGTCCCCGTCGCGGAAATACGTCATCCAAATGACCCCATCGCGGAAATACGTCAGCAAATGATCCCGTCTCGGAAATACGTCATCCAATGATCCCGTCTCGGAAGTACGTCATCCAATGACCTCGTCTCGGAAATACGTCATCCAATGACCCCATCGCGGAAATACGTCATCCAATGACCCTGACACCGCAGAAAGCGGAGCACGTCAATCCTGACACCGCAGAAACCGGAGCACGTCAATCCTGACACCGCAGAAAGGAGTACTTCAATCCTGACACCGTAGAAAGCGGAGCATGTCAACCAAGACACCGCAGAAAGCGGAGTACGTCAACCACCACACCGTAGAAAGCGGAGCAAGTCAACCAATAATCTCTCGGTTCGTCTCGACTCGTAGGGGAATACCTTAGGCAACGGGGATAAGGACCTGTTTCCTAAGCATTGGGACCCTGCAAGTCGGCCCGAGATGGGCCATTGTATACTATTCACGGGTCACACTCTCCAAAGTTGAATCTCGACAAGGAGGGAAACAACCATTTACGAGTCCTCTCGACTTATGAAAGGGGAAAATTCTCTTGTGAGATCCTTACGACTCTCGAGAGAAAACGCACTTAGGAATCCTCATGACTCCTAAGGAGAAAATACACCTATGAGATCCTCTCGACTCGTAGAGAGAAAAGTCTTTATAAGACCCTCACGGCTCATAAAGTTGAAAAGTCTTAGGCGACAGACCTGAACTTGTTTCCTAAGCCATCACTGCCCTATAAGGAGATCAAGGTGGACTATCTACGGGCCATATTTGCCAAAGCCATATTTGCTAATGAAATAAAGAAGCTACTTACGGGTCCTCACGATTCGTAACGAAAATACCCGAGTGAGATCCTTACGACTCACGGAGGCGATGAACACTTAGAAATCCTCACGATTTCTAGGGAGAATTTTCACCTACGAGATCCTCTCGACTTGTAGGGAGAAAAAACCTTCTTGAGACCCTTACGGCTCATGAAGATGGAAAAAGTCTCAGGCTACAAGGACCCTAAACTTGTCTCCTAAGCGAACAATTCTACGGTCATACATTACTTTGCACTACTTCACCCACGTACATGCTTACATGGCAAAATAGTGGGGGGCATTTATTCCCGCCAAAATTTTCGGCCAAGAGCTACTTGTTCCCTTATAAAATGGGGGGAGAGTCCTCAAAATTTGGCCTCACGTGTTAAACTCGTGGGCGCTCATATGTAAAGCATATGGGCGCTGAAAGTAAAACAATTAATGGCCAAACAGGGCTCACGTGTAAAACACGTGAGCGCTCATATGCAAAGTATATGAGCGCGGAATAAAATAAACTTAAAAGGCCAAACATGCCTCACGTGTAAAACACGTGAGCGCTCATATGCAAAGTATATAAGCACTAAACATAAATCACCAATAGCCAAATAGGCCTCACGTGTAAAACATGTGAGCACTCATATGCAAATCATATGAGCGCCGAACATAAACAGGCTAAAACCCACACTAGGGGTCACGTGTTAAACACGAGAGTGCTTTTGCCAATCACATGCAAAGCATGTGAGCACCCTAATTTAAAATGTTCCTATCAAATTCTAGAATTAAATTCTATTTGGGAAATATTTTCTTGATCTTTCTTAAACTAGAAAGACCTTCTCTGTTAAACAGAGGACCTTTGGATCAAAATTCCAATGGTGATCATTTGATAGAATAAAAATCTATCATAGGAAAATATTTTCCTAACCTTATAAAAAGAATAAAATTCTATGTTAATAAGATATCCATATTAAGAAAATATCTTTTTGATTTTGTTAAACTAAAAAGATTTGATAGAATAAAATTCTAATCTTGTTAAAACTAACAAGATATTCATAGTCTTGTTAAACAAACAAGAAATCTTCTCTGTTAAACAGAGAGCCTTTGAATTAAAAATCCAACGGTGAATAAAATTCACCGATTGATCTAAAAGATCCTGAAATCAATCATGATCTTTCAATGAGAGATTCCCTTAACAAATTGATTCTTTTTCTTCTCATATAAATAGGTTCAAGGAGAGGAGGAAAAAGATACACCAAGGGAGATATACAGAAATAGAGAGAAAGAGAACCCCTCACAAACTTCAAGTAAAAAAAAGAGAAAACAAAAAGAAAAATCCGAGGTAAGAGAAGAAAAAAACTCAGAAAATATCTCATCTCTTTTTCACCTCCATAAGAGTTTAACTCTTATAAAAAGAACTTAGTTCTTCCTCTAGTTGAGATCTGCAGAAGCAGATCTCCCCACAAGTTGAGAATTTAATTTTTATCGGGAAGATTTTGCCATGCAGATCCAAAACCTAGGGGGAGATCTAAGTTCAGAGAATTTAATTCTCCCATAAAAGTATATAGGAATTTAATTCCTCTGATAGAACAGGGGTTTAACCCTTCATATGAGAACTTAGTTCCCCCTTATGGTAAAAGATCTGCAGAAGCAGATCTCCCCACAAATTGAGAATTTAATTCTTATCGGGGAGATTCTGTCATACAGATCCCAAACCTAAGAGAAAAACTAAGTCCTAATAATTCAATTCTTACAAAACAATGGGCTTGAAAGTCTCGAAACTAAGGATCTCCATGCACGTAAAAGGATTAGTACCCAATATAACAATAGCCAATCATGTGCTCCCACATGAACGCCTTTAAGGAACAAAAGAGATTGGCTCACGTGATCACATGTGACCCCATAGTAGTGCTTGGCACTTACAAAGCAAAAAGAGAATAAATCAAAGGCGGTTTCCACTTTTGGGGCGCCTCACATGATCTCACGTGACCCAATAGCGCTTAGCGCTCATAAAAGAACAAAAGAATAAACCTGCAAAAGCAGCGCCTCAAATTCTTGAAGTTTAATACTACCTCAAGCGCCTCACGTGACCCCACGTGAGCGCCTCTGAATTTTAGTGTTTAACACTATTTTGAACGCCTCACATGGGAGCACTTGAGCGCTGAATATATACTAGTATTGAACACTATGAAAGGCTAATATCAGCCAGACTCAGACCAAATTTCCCAAGGACCATCAATTGAGCCCCTCATACTCAGGGTCTCCAAAATCGATCTCAGCCGCGAAGACAGCTAATGAGCTCCCAACAAATGGCATCTAAACTGATGTTCATCCCATTCCCCCTAAGTCGGGACATTGATTCAAGGGTACATCTCTTCATACCTCTGATACATGTCGTTGTAATCCTTCAACGTCTTCAAAGAAATGGAGGGTCCCAATAACTAACAACTTTTGGTGCATCCCCAAACTGGTTAAACAAAAACCCCATGGACTATGAGGTCCTTAAACTCATGGACTATGATGTCCTTAAACTTTATGGACTATGAAGTCCTTAAACTCATGGACTATGATGTCCTCAAACTTTGTGGACTGTGAGGTCCTTAAACTCATAAACTATGATGTCTTTAAACTTCACAGACTATGATGTATTTAAACTATCACGGACTATGATGTCCTTAAACACAATGGACCGCAACGTCCCTCAACTAAAACGATAGAGCCCAGATGCTCTGTCATCGGATCTAAATGACCTTGAAACCCCCGTTGAGTAGATCTTAGTCTAAAATTATACTAACGTATCCTTAACAAGCATTTAAGTTGATTTCAATCTCAACGAGATTAACGATCCTTAAACCCAACCCAAACCCAAATTTAAGAAAATACGGATTTAGACTAATCCACGCCCTATGGGCGACAACATAAATTAGTCTCCGTATACAATTCACGGGCAACCTAAAACAAAACAAACATATACGACACAGAGTGACCTTCTGGAGCTGGAGAAAGTGGTTACCGCGATACGGTAGCGTAATTAACTGCAGGGGAGTGCGCCAGCAGGGAAGAGCGTCCTCACAATCAAAAACCCCTCACAATGAGGAGGAATCTGACAAACTCTACTACATCGGCCGCATCTGTCCAAACCTCCGATACATGGTGCCATAAATCAACTTGGCATCTTTGGAGAGGTGGACGGATAAAACCAAATAGCATCTGCCCCCAAATTCAGGCAAGACGTCTGTCTTCCTGGTTTTCGGTAGTAAACATATGTGATATTAGAAATTCGAATATTTAAGACATATCTTACATGCTCAACATGGTGAATTCAGTATCATACTTGTCCACAGATTTGGTCCACATCGAACCTTTTTGCAAGTGGATGAATTGTTGCTCCATATCAAAGCGGGCAGTCTCGGGAAAATATTTCGCGTCGAACATCTCGCCAAAATCCTCCATTCGATCGGTTAGGCAAGACGGCTTTCTTCCGCCTTCCACCATACCCTAGCATTATCTGTTAGTTAAAGCTTTGTAACCTTTACCCAAGTGATCTCTGGCACTTGTGCTGCTGCCAGGCCGTCTTCGATCGACCGAGCTCATTCCTCTGCTTCCAAAGTGCTCTCTTTCCCAGAGAATTGTTTAGGGTGCAATGCCTGGAATTGTTTCACTCCAGGTGCCTCAGCTTCTGGGCGGTTCATTAGGATAGCAGTCTGCTGTCGCTGTCCCTCTAAGAGGCTCTTGATCGCCTCGTGCAATACCGTCTGCTCATTAATAGGAGCTGCTATGGTAGGTGTAAGTGGAAGAGGTGGTGGTGTGGTGTTGCCGTTCACGTTGGTGCTTGTGTTGTTCGGGGAATCCATAACCTTGAAAGAAAAATAGGGTTAGGAAAGATTCAAAGAATATGAAATGTAAAGAACGTTTAATTGCTGATTCTTATAATTCTTGTGATATATTACTTAGGTTTCCATGCAGAATTGACCCTGCATGGTATGACTTCATGCAGAACGGACCTGCATGGACCGCCAACAAAACCTGTCACGCCCCGCTTCCCAGTGTACAGGTAAGGAGACGCGACGAGACCCCCGATGTATTTACTCAAAAGTAAACACGCTAAGCATAAATAAGAAATATAATAAATGAACACAAGAAATGACAAAAGATATATTCAACAGCAACTTTTTATGGATTAAACATTCTTTACAATACACTGGAAAGTAAATACAATACTGGAAAGTAATGCCTAAACAATGGCATGAACTGAAATTAAAAGTATATACAACTGAACTAGAGTTCTAGGTCCTCAATGAACTGCTCCAAATCGTCCTGGCTGGGCTCGATCTCCAGAGAGTCGGGTCCTCTTGACAACATTCCAAAAAAAGAAGAAATAGGAATGTTGTCAGCGAACAATCGCTCGGTAAGTCCCAAAAGATAAAGAAGAATAGACAGAGAATAGAACAGGTAAAGTATATATGATTATATTTGTTATGTTAACGTAGTTGTTTGTAGCTTGGTACAGAATGTGCCAGTGTATACGAGAGGAGTCCAACTTGCTCCGTGGACTAAGATATATAGAGTACAAGGCCCCGTCAAAACTCACGGGACAACGACAATGAATGTTCAGGTTAGGTGTATTATAGTGACCATCATCGTGCTACTTTTAACACATTCCGTACCAGTTTATCCCTTAAAATCCCGTAATGCATATTGTATTGATTGTATTGATTTGTTGTATGAGACTTGCCGAAACAATGGTATAAATTGTTCATGTAAACGGATAAGGATATAAACAGATAGTCATGTAGTCAAGTCAATATATATCTATGGTTCGGTCCAGTCGAGTCATGTTGATATTTGATAGTATTCTGGTATTCAAGTTCAAGTTCCAGTATATATGGATTCATATTGTATTGGAGTTATATTTGAATTATATTCAAGTATGGATTGTATTCAGATTAGACTGAGACTTTATCTGAGTCAGACACTTAAACAGAATTGGATTCCTGAATTAGGTTTTGGAGTTATCGGTAACTGCTGCACATGGACGGCATGATTTGTGACTTTTTCCAAGCCAATTACCATTGATAACCTCGTTTTAGTTTTCTACCTTAAATAGGAAAGCACCCACTTTCTCTGGCTCCCTGAGACTCAAGAGAATTGGTCCCGCTTAAATCTATATTTACTAAGGTCCTTAATGTAAATTAATATAACTTAAGGGGATTTTATGAAAAATAGTTTTACTATAATTTCAAAATAATCCTCAAGTATTTATTTATCGTATTTATGGTTTTTATGGATGTAAATTTTAAAAGAGAGGTATTCTAGTGAATAAATAGCTAGCTTGAATAATATATGTTATTTTTGTGTAAATTTGATTAGTTTGGATTCTTAATGGTTTTTTCATGAAACTTGTGATTCTTGTATTTAGAAAACATGGAATTTATATAAATATAAAATAGATGTTTTGATAATATTTATACAAATATAAAATAAAATTTATTTATTAAATAGAAAAACACATTTTCTTAAAAATTGTATTAAAAATTCCATCGAGATTGTATGCTCCGTGAGGAGGTCTGCATCTCGCTCTACTAGTCCAATGGATGTGCGATAAGCCACACCAACCAAATCGGATTCCCCAAAAGTGGGTTGTAGAGACGTAATCGTAAGGAATTTAATTTAAAATAATATAAAGAATACGTTTTTTAATAGTTTATGGTATTTAAATGTAAATTCGTATTTGTCCAATAAAATATTGTTTTCAAATAATCGTGTTATTTCAAGATGTGTGTTGTGAGAGGTAGGTCATTACCTCGTGAGATTTTTCTAAATACAAGCAAATATGATAAAAGATACCGAATATAAAGTTTGTGGTATTTAACCTTAAAAGTGTAATAGAAATTGTTTTACATGGAGTTTTATAGTGAAATTGGTTTCTAAGATTTTAGTTAATGTTTAACAAGCAAGGTATAATAATTTGAATAATTGTTTCTTAAGAAAAATTATTATTTTAAAGAGAATAGAATTTAAAACTCGGGTAACTCCACTGACCGACTTCATTTGAAAAGAGATAGTTTTGAGATGTGAAAAGAATAGAAGCGAGGGGACTTATGGTTTGAAAAGAGAGAGAGGAGGTATGGGAACAAGATGGAAACTTCGTGGAGTCACGGTGTCGCCGGAATTGTCCCGAATTTTCACCGGAAAGTGACCTTGGGCTAACTCCACTTGTACACTTCTTTGACTTGCAACAATTTAAGAATTTTTGATAATGTATTTCAGAATGAAAATGGCTAGGGTATGGGGTTGTATTTATAGGATAGAATTAGAGTTTTGAGAATTAAAAATAGAATTAAAATGCATTAAAATTTGGTTTTAATGGTGAATTTTAATACTCTGGTTAATTGCAGGAAAAAAACAGGATAGGAGTAGTTGGCGGAGGAAAAACGACTAGGGTTCAAAATTTGGAGGAATTTGCGACGGTCAAGCCCGGCGGCGCCGACCCTTTTAAGCATCTCGCCAGTCGATCAAGTGGGGATGGGGTCTGGATTGGTGACACGTGTTCTTGGCTGTTCATATATCATATTCCACATATTTGATTTTAGTGACTTTTCGTTTCTATATGTATTGAACGTGTAAACTTTTGGGCTTCCAAAAAGTTTAAAAGAAAAATCATTAAAAATAATATGTGGCTGATGGGAATCGAACACAGGGGCTATGTCACAGCAGTGTAAGGCTTTACCAATGATCTACAAGTGCTTTCTTGTTGTTTTCCAAACAAAATAATACTTAAAGTATACTCAGGCTTGCAAATAATCCATTCAGTACATTAACTTTAAGAAAATTTTGTACATTAAAACAGAGTCGTTACATTCCGAGACCTCTTCGATGCCAAGTACTTTCCTGAGACTGCCCGTTTTGACATGGAGCAGCAGTTCATCCATCTACAGCAGGGCTCGATGTAGGTCAAGTCGGTGGATGAATATGATGCTGAGTTTACCATACTCAGCCGGTAAGATATAGTCTCAAACTCAATCTACTTATCTCACTTAATACACTGCTAACACAAGGTCGTAACAGGTTTACCGCACAACTTATTCCCACTACTGAGATTCGGGAATGACGATTTCAGCAATGGTTAGACCCTGAAATCCAAGTTGGACTCGCTACAGGGGATTTCCTAACCCATGAAATAGATTTGAAGGCTGCTCGACGCTATGAGGCAGCTGTGAAGAAGAAGGGCAGGCCGCAGGCTGCCGGTGTGAAACGTCCTGTGCACCAGATCACAGGAGGGGCCTCTTCCAGTCCAGCTTTTAATGAACCATCTCGGAGGTCAGGAGGTACGTTCGCCAACAACATGCCAGACTTTTGCATCTAATGCAAGAGAACAGGGAATCTTGTGAAGAACTTTCGCACGGCGAAAAACTTTTGCCTGATCTGTGGGTCTTCTACTCACGCCATTGGAGCATGCCCACAGAACCGAAGACCCAACAACCCTCCAGCTAGACCGGCGATCCAAGCTCCTCCTACCCGGTTATCTCTACTAGCTCCAACTCCGCACACCCATACCGCTCAACCCCAACGCCGAGTGTTTAACCAGGCATAGAGGAAAGTGTCGCGACACCAAGCATTCACTATGTCGGTCGAAGAGCCCGAAAGTACAGGTCAGATTATCACTGGTAAATCTCTTCCCTATTTCCTTTCAAGTTATTTCATATCATCTATATTTGTTATACCTAAAGCTATCCCACGCGACTTAGGTACAATCTTAGTAGCCTCCCTACCTGCACTCGCGCTCTTCGATACTGGGGCATCACATTGCTTTATGTCGCAACGGTTCATCCGAACTCATGCGATCCCAGTTAAACCGCTCGTATCCAGCTGGAATGTCAGTTCAGGGAATGGCGTTCTAAAAGCAACATTGGGATACGATCTGTATCCATTGGTCATCTGCAGTCAAGAATTCTATGCGGACTTCAAGATGCTGGACATACCGAACTTCGACATAGTCTTGGCAATGGACTGGCTGAGAACTTTCTTCGCTACCATCGACTGTCGCCAAAGGAGGGTAGTGTTTAAAATACCAGATCACCTAGTGTTCTACTTCATAAGTGGAGACTGAACCTTGGAACTAAGCATCTACAGAGCAAAACCAAAGAAGGTAGAGGTTGTAGCATTGCAAGCGGAAGAATCGAAGCCCGAGGTATTCGAGAGTTCGAGAATGTATACCCGAAAGATATATCAGGTTTACCTTCCGATCGAGCTCTTGAATTCAGCATCGATTTACAACCCGGCGCAGAACCGGAAATAAAAGCTTTGTATCGACTAAGTCTGGAAGGATTAAAGGAGATTCGTATTCAGTTGGACGAACTTCTGAAGAAAGGTTGGATCCGACCCAGTACTTCAAGTTGGGGATCTCTGGTATTACTTGTGAAGAAGAAGGAAGGTTCCTAAAGGATGTGCGTGGATTATCGAGTTTTGAATGAGGTGACAATTAAAAACAAGTATCTGCTACCTTGCATCGATGACCTTTTCGATCAGTTAAGGGAATCTAGTGTCTTTTCAAAGCTAGATCTTCGTTCGGGTTACCATCAGGTGAAGGTCAAAGAGTCTGACATCCCGAAGACGGCGTTTAGGACTCGTTATGGCCATTATGAATATCTCGTAATGCCATTTGGAGTGACCAATGTACCTGCCATCTTTATGAACCTGATGAACCAAGTTTTTTAAGATTACATAGACAGGTTTATTGTTATCTTCATCGGCGACATCCTGGTGTATTCATAGAATCGAAAAAAGCACGCCGAGCACTTACAGATTGTCCTGGAGACATTACGACAGCATCAGCACTACGCCAAATATAGCAAGTGTGAATTTTGTCTAGATAATGTCGGATTTTTCGGACATATCATTTCATGTGAAGGAATCTCTCTGGATCCAGCTAAGGTGTCAGCTGTCAGCGAGTGGCCGACACCAAAGACGATGAAAGATATAAGAAGTTTTTTGGGCTTAGCAGGATACTATCGACAATTCATCAAAGGATTCTCAAAGATCACAGCACCTCTGACCAAGCTCACACGTAAAGACGAAGCATTCATGTGGTCAGAAGCATATGAAAAAGGCTTTTGTAGAACTCAAGTCGAGGTTAACTTCTGCACCTATTCTTGTAATATCGGATCAATCTGGCGGATTCGTTGTGCATTGTGATACTTCCGGTAAACGATTAGGATATGTTCTACACCGGCATGGAAAGGTTGTGGCTTTTGCATCAAGACAACTAAAGGGTCATGAGCGTAACTATCCAACACATGATCTGGAGTTGGCAGCCGTCATCTTCGCACTCAAGATTTGGCGCCACTATCTTTTGGAGGAACGAGTGGATATATACACTGACCACAAAAGTATTAAGTATGTATTTACTCAGAAAGAACTCAACATGCGGCACAGAAAATGGCTAGAACTCATGGCGGACTTCGACATCAACTTACAGTATCATTCTGAGAAGGTGAATGTAGTTCGTGATACCCTTAGTCACCAGCCATTAGTAATGAATCTCACCACTCAGTGGAAACTACAGCAAGAACTGCATGGATTAGAGATCGAAGTGGTTATGCCAGGTAATGCTTCATATTTGATGAACTTACATATCCAGTCCACTCTTGTAAATCAGATTAAGGCAGCTCAAGCAAACGATGCTAAACTACAAAAGATCCAAGAACGAGTAAAAAGTGGACTTCGAACTGACTTCATCATCCACGAAAATGGATCCTTGCGATATAGAAGCCGTTTATGCGTGCCAGTTGGCCCTGTTCGAGAAGAGTTGATGAAAGAAGCTCACAGCTCTCCGTATTCGGTACACCCTGGTGGTACGAAGATGTACAAGGATCTACGGTAACACTACTGGTAGTATGGAATGAAGCGCGAAGTTGCAAGAAGGTGGCCAAGTGTTTGGTGTGTCAGAAAATGAAGGCTGAACATCACAGAATTGCCAGTCTGCTTCAGCTGTTACCAATTCCAGAATGGAAATGGCAGCTCATTACCATGGACTTCGTGACTGCTCTCCCTCACAGCACGAAAGGTAACGACACAATTTAGGTTATTGTGGATTGATTCACTAAGTCGACTCACTTTATTCCATTTCGAGTTGGCCAGTCAACCGAGACATTAGCAAAGAAGCACATGGAGGTGATTCAAAATCTAAAGTAAGATTTATACCTTCAAGATATACCTTACTTATCTTGATATCATAAACTCATGCAGGAGATCGTGAGATTACATGAAGTACATGTTTGCATCGTGTCCGGTCGTGATACAAGATTCCGATCACAGTTTTGGCAGAGTCTGCAAGCTAGCTTGGGAACGAGTCTAAATTTTAGCACAGTGTACCATCCACAAACGGACAGAAAGTCCAAGCGAACAATTCAGATTCTGGAAGATATGCTGAGAGCCTGTATGATAGACTTCGGAGGTTCATAGGAAGATCACCTACACCTTGCGGAGCTCTCATATAACAACGGTTACTAGGCAAGCATTGGGATGGCACCTTTCGCAGCACTCTACAGACGGAAGTGTTGTTCCCCGTTGAGTTGGGACGACGTTGGAGATCGTGAACTCTTTGGACCAGAGATGATCGTGGAAACTCTAGACGTGGTTCGCACGATCAGGGAAAAGATGCGCATATCCCAAGTTCGACAGAAACATTGGGCAGATGCAAAGCGTCGACATCTGGAGTTCAACCCGGAGAACATGTATTCTTGAAGATCTCTCGTAACAGAGGAGTGATTCGTTTGAAAAGAGGGGTAAATTAAGTCCAAGGTACATAGGATCGTTCGACATACTCGAACGAGTTGGAGAAGTGGTGTACCGTTTAGCACTACCACCCTCATTGGAAAGAGTGCACAACGTGTTCCATATATCCCAGCTATGACGAAATGTGAGCGAACCCAACCATATATTTGATCATTCAGAGCTCACTGTATAGACCAATCTGACTTGTGAGCAACAACTAGTTGAGATCCTGGACCGAAAGGTGAAGACATTACGGAACAAGGAGGTGAACTTGATCCGAGTGATGTGGAGAAAGGATTCGCTAGGAGAATCAACTTGGGAAAGAAAAGAAGATATGCGTGCACGATACCCTTACCTCTTTGAAAATTAGTCTCTATGCAAATGTAAATTTCGAGGACGAAATTTTTATAAGGAGGGTAGAATGTAACGACTCTGAATTTCCTATACAAAAATTTCTTGTTATTATAAAAAAAAAGAGAATTACAGCCTGTGTAAGAGTTATAAGTTAAATTTTTTTAATAAAAGCAAGAAATAACTTGTAGCTCATTGGTAAAGGCTCTACACTGCTGCGACATAGCCTGTGCGTTCGAATCCCATCAGACCCATTTATTTTTAAATATTTTTCTTTTCAATTTTTCGGAAGCCCAAGAGTTGCACGTGCAATTCACGGAGAAATGAAAAGTTTCAGAAAAATTAAACAGGCGCAAAGAGGAGTAAACACCCATCTTGACACGTTGCACAAATCTCGAGACAAGACCCCAAGATCCGACCGCTCGTTTCCCTCTTTGGGCCGGCACCGACAGTTCGATTGGCTCCAATCGTCTCTGTGCTTTGCACACTTGTCCCTTCGACTCCCCTCAACTCCCCTACATTGTTTTATTTTCCTGTAATCATACAGAGACTCTTCAATACACCATTTAACACCATTTTAATTCATTTAATCCAAAATTTTAATTCCTAAACCCTAATTTTTCACTATAAATACCATCTCATGCCCTATCTTCCCTCTATTCTGAAATTTCTAGCAAAAATTCTCTCAAACTCTCTAAGTACCAAGTGGAGTTAAGCATCCAAGAGGAGTAGCAAGCCAAACTCGACGACCGAAACCTTTCCAACGATACCACGACACCCGAAGGCTTCCCCTCATCCGTATTAACGTTTTAAACTAGTAAGTCCCTTTTCTCTCCATTTCTGTCATCTCAATTCGTTTTCTAAGAAAATATCGACAAAAGTGGAGTTAACACGTAACTATCTTCTCTTTTAAATATTTTATCATGCTTGATAGGTCTACATGTCACATAATCATGCTAATATCTTTTTAAAATAAAACTCACATCTTTTGTCTTTTGACGTAACCAAAATTTCATATTCAATACTCAAATAACGAACTTTTTCATTAAAATACCATAAACTTTAGTATAACCCTCAATAATTGTTAAAAATACCTTTAGAAAAACCTCACGGGGTAATGACCTACCCCACATGCACACTATAGTTGCATAGCATGGTATTCTAAATATATGGCTAATTTAAAGAATAGGTTTTACATTAGAATATCACACTTTTACAATAATGGGTTTTTTTTAATCGGTATTTTGTAATCCTTGGCAATTAGCCTTTACAACCCTCGTCAAGGGACCCGCTAATAGATGGTGTGGATTATCGCACATTCTTGGGACAGTAAAGTGAGATGCTGAACTCCTCACTGAGTATTCGGTCTTGAAAGAAAATAAAAATACGGTTTTTAAAAAATACGACTTTTCTAAACAAAACTAAATTTTGAAAAAATTATATAAAACTATGAGTTCGTATTTTCAATAAAAACATATTATGAAACTATATTTTTAAAATGAAATATTAGAATTTTAATAAAATACCATGAAGTTTCCAAAAGAGCTAGTTTTCATAAAAATACCATAAACTTTTAAAAAAAAAGCTAAGTTTTTTCACCACAACTCCACAACAATTAAAATACATGTTCATGAAAACCCTAAATATTACAGATCACCCTCGAGGTTATTTTTAAACAATATTAATTTATTTTTCATAAAACCCTCTCGAGAAATAAAACAATGTAAACAAACAATATTAAGGACTCTAGATTAATATAGGCTTAAGCGGTATCATTTCTCTTGAGTTTCGGGAAGCCGGAGAAAGTGAGTGCTTGACTATTCAGATTAGACAATTTAACGGAGTTATCAAATAGTAATTTTCTTAGAAAAAGATACAAATCCTACCGCCCATGTGCATCAGTTGCCGATTTCTCCCGAACATAAGATTTTTAACAATTTACATCAATCTATACTCGAAAATAAACTTGAACTCGAACTCGAATACAAATTTGAACTCTAACCTAACTCGAATCTAAATTTGAACATGAACTCGAATCCAATCTACTCGAACCAACTTGACTTGAACCAAGATTGCAATTTTCATGACTCACATATTACTCGATTCGCTCGACTACATTCTACACCTTCTGCAATCTATGGTTTTGATCAAGACATGTTAATCAATCGATCGAATCAATTAAGTATATTAACCAGTTATTATATATTATACTCGGGATGCTTGGGATAGTTTCTTGTGTGAATCCAACGGAGCTTCAGGAGTTCCGTATTAACCTTTTTTATTTTACTCGAATATCAGTCGGGTTGACTCATCCACAGCCTAGAGCCCGATGCTAACACATGAAATATGCCCGTGTTTCCTTGCTCTTGGAGCCCAACTCTTGAGTTCTTGAATACTTCTATGGCTACGTTGACATTCACATGTGGAACTTAACGTTAATATAGTGACCATATAGAGGCCTATAAAACATAAACCCATGATCATATACTCTTACTCGTCATATTAATATTTTACCATTTTTTTTCTTTACTCTTACATATCTTTGGGACTTATCGAGCGCTATTTCGCTAACGGGCATTCCGCCCACTTTTCTTCTCTTGGAATGTTCGTCAGATACGTTTGAAATGGAGAAAGTGAATGCCACAGAGGAGGATTATAATCGGATCGCTACTCATGAATAGCTCTGTTTCACTTTTCTTCACTTTATGTATGCCACATGTTTAGACATTTTCTTTCATTGTATTTACTTTCCATCTGAAACTCATGTACTTGTAAATATTTGAAGTTGAATGTAAATAAAGATGTTTGTTGAATTTTTTTTACAGTCTTCATTTATTCTTGCATTGTATATTATTATTTCAATACGCTTAGTATATTTATTTAAGGAATGACCTTCTCTGAATAAATATGTTACGGATTTTCCACGTCTTCGTTTCCGTCTACTGGGAAGCGGGGTGTAACATCTATGAAGCATTTTCTTTTCTTTTTAAAAAAGACAACATACTCCAATAGTATTTGCAATAATTACAAAGCCATGCTTCATCCATGCTTCATGTCATCTCATTCTTTTCCACCTCATTTTCTATTTTCAAAAAAATAAAAAAATGCATGATGAGGTGTCATCTTCTAGAAGGTGTTTTGTATAAATACAAATTACTTTCTACCATATATATATACCCGTATTCGTACCAAAATATGAATACCCAAGAGATAGAATAATACTACTAATATAACACTAGCATAAATCAATATCTGATTTAACAAACCTGCTTAATCCTAAGCCCGTCAGTACCATTAACCGTCCGATCGAAAAGCTGGATAACACTAGAATATACATATCGAAATATGTATACGTAAATTATTAAGTCAATACCTAATTTAATAATCCGGCTCAATCCTAAGCCGGCTAGTATTATCATTCGATCGGAACCCTACATGTCTAAACATACGGCCACCACATCGTTTCGCCTAAACCAGAGAAACCTTCTGTGTGGGACTCTAAAGACTCAACGGTATGCTGGCAGTGGGTTTAACCATAAGCACATCAACGGCACTAGCTGTACGTAACGTCTACCCAGATACCTGTCGAAAAGAAGGCCGACGAGCAAGCTCGTCCGAAACCCTACTGAGCCTATCCGTGACAATCTCCGTACAGTCCGGTCTCTTCGTCTAAGAGTATCGCATATCGGGTCTAGGGGGTGGTAAGCGTCAGACCCCTAATAACTTGATAAGTCATGTCGATTTGGCTCAGGACCAATTTGAGAAACTACTGATCTAACCATCAGTAAATCTCAACTGCCTTGGATAAGGTCTTATGGTTCTGGCCAACCGGACACAGTGCGGTATTGACTCCTAATACCGGGAAAGATGAATCCCTGACAATCACTCACTGCCTCTATATGGCTTGGGACTGTACCCAATCAAAACTTGTTTGCACGACTCAATAGAGTCGTGATAGGGTAGTGATCAAAGCACAGTGGGAACGCACATGAGACAAATGATGATCTCATGCCTAAAGACTAACATGTACTCATGTCACCTGAGAACCGCTATCTGACGATAGGTATAATACCATCTAGAGGTTCTCGGCGAGTCTGTCCAGTGTACTCACCCTCAGTGTGCACATGTATACAATCTTAGGTGATCACACCAATGACTGTTGGACCAACCACCGCCCCTCGTCGGGATCTAGAAACGTTTACGTAAGTCTATTCAGGAATATCGATGCCCGGTCCCGATATTCCTGGGATTTGGGACCTTTAAGGATGTGCTTATGGACTACCCAGCTCCCACAAGTATGATCGCCATCATAACGCTAGTAGTGTTGGGGTCAAAATTTACACCTCAGTTGACCGGGTCAAAGTCAAGGTCAACCCCAAGTAAGCGGGCCCAGGCCCAAGAAAGTGGGCCCATGCCCAAGTCGAGCCCCGCGGCCGACCTCCTCCATGCCAAAATAAAAATCATGTAATAAATAATTTTGATGTAATCTTTGTAGGCATAAAGCCAAATTTTTGTAAGCCCATGGCTTATGTGCAAAAGAAATGAGCACATGAGGCATGGGATGGGCAAAATACCATTTTGTAAAGCCCAAGGGGTTATATGTAAATGTGTAAGCCTATATAAGGCAACATGATGATGAAATAAAAAGGAATGTTTCCATTTTAATAAAAACTCTAGGGTTTTTGTGCCTCTTTCTTTTTCCTCAAGATTCTAAACCTTCTTCTATTTTTGGAATTAAATCAAGAGTTTAACTCTTTCTCTTCCAAAAATAAATAGTTTTCCACCATAAAACCCATAAAAGAGAGCTCAGATATTCCATCAGATCTTAAAAAGGAGAGATTTTTAAAATCTCACCCCTCTTGTTCTCCAAGATCCGGCCAACAAAAGAGGAGGAAGGAGACTCATATCCAAAGATCCCATTTTGGAAAAGATCCAAGGCTCAAGGGAGAAGAAAGGCGTCCCCTTGAGTATTTACAAAGATTCCCTGGAGTTTAACTCCACAAATCAAAGTTTCTGGGAGTTTAACTCCATAAAAATAAATAAACAATAATAATACATCTTTTTTAAAAGAGTTTAGCTCCAAAAGCCGGTAGGAGTATAACTCCAAGTATGGGGGGCTGACCCTCCCTCTCTTTATTTTCCGTTAGTACCTTGTCCCCAGCGCCCGCATGCCAGGCACGTGAAGCGCTGGCGCCATGCGCCCAGCGCCCGCGTGCCAGGCACATGAGGCGCTGGCGCCTTGCGCCCAGCGCTCGCGTGGCATGCACGTGAGGCGCTGGCGCCTTCTCCCACGCTTCCTTTGGACGCCATTTTCCCCCTCATTTTATATACGCTCCACACTAAACACCATCACCCGTAAAACTCTGCGGGGCCCCCGATATATCTAAAACCCCTTCAAAACACAACACCACACATTGAGTTCGCATGACATGTTTGACCCGTCAATCGGAGGTTCCCTCGCTCCAAAGGCGAGGGGTAATTAACGGCAGCTTAGTCCGCGGCTGCCGGAGATTCGGATCCCTATAATCAATAAACCCAAGCCTACCCTAGGCTGTGGGAATCTGTAGTACGCCTGACAAGCACGCACGTATTCCCATCTCAATGGGGTGACGAAAAAAACCTTACAGATTCTGGCACGTCCGGTGGGACTAATCTCTCCTCCCATATTTCGGGTTAAATACCTATGCGAACTCAATCAACATATACATTGATTGCCTATACTAAAATCATGATTCTATTTGCAGGTTAACGACTTTCGGCTGCAATCTTCAGACGCAAAAAATGTCTCCAAGGGCAAGCTCAGCTCTCAACACAACTCCCATCTCCTATACGATGAAGATGGACGCCAGGACGGTCCTCCCGGACAGTCTCGGGTGACAATGGGAGGAGCCGCTACCATTTGGCTCTATTCTATTCGTGTCAGCTAGCGCCATCCCATCTTCTTAAGCTCCAGCAACAGACAGACTGGTCTCAAAAGGCAGGAGGCCAAATGTGGTGATCTCGAGGGCACCACTACCTAAATGCAAGTCGGTGTTTGAACGACTTTCCTTGGCCCCAGCTGGGCGCAAGGCCATCAACACTAACAAAGAAACAAGGCATCTCGGGCAAGCTTCAGCGGCGCCCCTGACAACTGCTCAATTGGGTATCTTCTCTAAGCTCCCCATCAATCGACTAACGATGACTTCCTGGATGACGGATACCCATCAAACCCTCAAAATTGAGAAGTTAAGATAGAAAAGGCTCAGATATAGAGCCAACAAAAGGGTTCGGACTCATGCTAGGCTGAACTTCATGAGGCTCCAAGAACAGGGTTACCCTGCCAAAGATAAAGAGACGGCTGGATATGTGGTCCACACTGTCTACATGGTAGGCACGCACAGTAAGAGCAAGGATGGGGCTACTACATCTCAAATCCGATCTGGTGTGAATGTGGTTGTCACTTCCCAAGACCAGCATCCTCCGGAAGGTAATGAAAATCCTCCCAGTGGGGCTGATAAGCAGAGAGATCCCTCGGTTCATGACGAGTCGAGCTCGGAAAGTGAAGATGAGCCAATCTTCAGTCCCAAAAATGGAGAGCTGCAACTTCTACAAGTGCTCCGAAAACAGCTCAGAAGTAAAGATAAGGAGATGGCCAAACTTTACTCCAAAATTGACGACTTGATGAATGTCGTGGTGCAGCTCATGGCCTAAGTTGCCTCTCAGTCGTCCAATCAAGCGCATGGTTCTACTCATGAACCGGGAAACGGTGTCCCAAGACAGCTGATGCCTATTCCCTCAAATCCAAAGGTGGGGGGACCGCATGAAAATCAGTCGCATCCTGTCTCGGGAAATGTCTTGGCTACCGATGACAGTAGCCCGCTAACTCAAGATCAAATAATGTATTTGGTTGCCAACAAAGTCAAAACATTGGTAGCCGAAGCCGAAGCGCAAAAAGATGCTAGCAGTAGCGGGAGACCATATCCTACTCAGTATGATCTGGTAGAATTTCCTAGCAGCTATGTCATCCCCAAATTCAGAAGATTTGATGGGACGGGAAATGCGAATCAGCACATCGCCCATTTTAAAGCCTCATGCGGGAATACTGGGGGCAATGATGAGCTTCTCCTCTGCCAGTTCGTTAATAGCCTGACCGATGTCGCTTTCGACTGGTACGCGAGCATATCGGATGGCTCCGTTACTACTTTCGTCCAAATGGAATCTTTGTTCCGACAAAGGTTCATGAGTGTCAGCGATAAGATCACCATTGCCGACCTCGTAAGGACCAAGCCAAAGAACGACGAAAGCAACACGGATTTTATAACCCGATGGCTCAATCTCTCCGTCAAATGTGAACTGCCGATAGAGCAGGACCAATCTGTCAGTCTTCTCGTTGGAAATCTCAACAATTGGATGGCCCCGTTTCTATGCACTGCGGGTCTCAAAACATTCCAAGAGCTGACCAGGAAATTTCAGATGTTGGAGCACTCAAAGCAGGAATCCTCCTCTGATTCCCAAAATAACAGTAGGTCCTGAAGAAACCGAAAGGACGATAATCGCAAAGGCGGAAATTCCGACGATACTGAATCTTTTAACACTTCGGCTAACCGAAATAAGCAAGGGATGAGCGGGCCTAATGCCAATCGGTCTCGGAAGCCAGTGTTCGGAGAAGGAGGAGAATCTCTATTGAAAGAGAGGCTGGATAAGGTGTATTCCTTCAGAAGGGACAAAGTCTATAAAGTATTCAAAGACGCCCTAAGAAATGGTCTACAATTGCCAGAATCAAAAAAAAAACCGCAAGAAGCGAATATGACCGATGACCCCAAATATTGCCCCTACACAGAGTGATAAGTTATGTCATTGAGGACTACTTCGTCTTCAAAGATTGTGCCGAAAAGAAATACAAGGCAGGAGAGATAGAACTGTCTAAAGGCGTGTTAACAAACAGTCAAGCTGCGACCGCCAATTTCATACAAACGGAGACCGAAACCCTTCGTGAAACTGATTCTCTCAGACATCTGCCTTTCTCTGATAATAGCTGACCACCACGTCGTTAAACTGGGAACGATTGACCACCACGTCGTTAAACTGGGAATAATCGACCTCTAAGTCGTTAAACCGGGGATTTAAAAATGTGTAAATAAAACAAAAATAATAAAAAAATAATAATAATAATAATAAATAAAAAGCCGAAATGATGGGACAACTCGCAATAAAAATCAGCGAGTAAAAATAAAGATGAAAATAAAGCCGAAACGATAGGGCAACCACGAATAAATAGCCGAAATGATAGGGCAATCGCGACCTTCGCGATAAGAAAAGCTGAAATGATATAGCAATCGCCGTAAAAAAAAGCCTTCCAAACGGCGAATGATGAGTCGCTCCTGGTACCATATTCCAGTGTAGCGATGCAGACGCCAACCAAATTCAAAATCCCAAAACGTCGAATGATGAGTCGCTCTGGGTACCATATTCCAGTGCAGCGATGCAGACGCCAACCAAAATCCAATTTCTCAAAATTCTCCCAACTCTACGGTTGATCCCCAAGTTGACTACCATATACAATCCACGGACTCAAATAATTCTCATCACACTCATGCCCTACCGCAACCACCAGTCCAACGGCCAGTCTCCGCCCTTGGAATTATGCTCCATTGGGAAAACCCACTCATGTGTCCTCACGATACATGATGAGAACAAACCTTCGTGGGATCCTTATGACTCACAAAGAAAAAAACACACTTGGGAGTCCTTACGACTCCTAAGGAGAAAGTACACCTACGTGATCCTTTCGACTCGTAGGGAGAAAATGCTTTTATGGGACCCTTACGGCCCATAAAATTGAAAAGCCTTAGGTGATAGGGATCTAAACCTGTCCCCTAAGCCATCGCTCCCTAACGGGTAAAGGAAAATGATGAATTTCTCCTGGCACCTGTGCTTCAGTGTTTGCAACACTGATGCCTACCCTAACCCCAAAATTCCAAACTCCAATCCAATTGACCCCTAAGTCGTTAAACTGGGAACAGATGACCTCTAAGTCGTTAAACTGGAAACAGATGACCGCTAAGTCGTTAAACTGGTAACAGATGACCTCTAAGTCATTAAACTGGGAACAGAAGACCGCTAAGTCGTTAAACTGGGAACAAATAACCCCTAAGTCATTAAACTGGGAACGAGGGAAATCCACTCATGTGTCCTCACGATGCATGAGGAGAACAAAACTTGCGAGATCCTTACGACTCGTAAGAAAACGCCTTCGTGGGATCCTTACAACTCAAAAAGGAAAAACACATTTGGGGGTCCTCACGACTCCTAAGGAGAAAATACACCCACGGGATCCTTACGATTCGTAAGGAGAAAATGCTTTTATGGGACCCTTACGGACCATAAAATTGAAAAGCCTTAAGTGATGGGGATCTAAACCTATCCCCTAAGCCATCGCTTCCCAATAAACAAACGCAAATGATAAGGTGCTCCTGGCATTATTCCAGTGCAGCAATGCAGATGCCGACCCAAAAACCAATTCACAAATCCTCTCGGAGCAAATGATGAGTTGTTCCTGGCATTATTCTAGTGCAGCAATGCAGATGCCGACCGTCCACATCATAAAAAGGGCAGCATCGACCGTCCACGTCGCTAAAAGGGAAGAACCGACCGTCCAAGTCGCAAAAAGGGCAGCACCGACCGTCCAAATCGCAAAAAGGGCAAAACCGACCATCCGCGACTCTAGAAGGGCAGCACCGACCGTCCACGTCGCTAAAAGGGCGGCACCGACCTTCCACATCGTTAAAAGGGCAGAATCGACCGGCCAAGTCGCAAAAAGGGCAGAACCGTCCGGCCACGTCGTAAAATGGCAGAACCGACCGTCCAAGTTGCAAAAAGGGCAACACCGACCATCCACATCGCTAAAATAGCAGAACCGACTGTCCAAGTCGCAAAAAGGGCAGCACCGACCGTCCACATCGCTAAAAGGGCAGCACCGACCGTCCACGTCGCTAAAAGGGCAGCATCGACCATGCCAAGTCGCAAAAAGGGCAGAATCGACCGTTCACGTCGCATAAAGGGCAGAACCGACCGTCCACGTCGCTAAAATGACAGAACCGACCGTCCAAGTTGCAAAAAGGGCAGCACCAACCGTCTAAGTCGCAAACAGGGCAGCACCGACCGTCCACGTCGCTAAAAGGACAGCGCCGACCGTCCACGTCGCTAAAAGGGCAGCACCGACCATCCAAGTCGTAAAAAGGGCAGCAACAGCATCCTCGTCGGAATTATGCTCCGCCTTGGAATCAAGTCAACCAGACACTCCGCCTCGGGGACACGTCAACTACCGACACTCCGTCTCGGAGACACGTCAAATATCGACCGTCCATGTCATAAAAAGAGCAGTGCCAGCTTCCCAAAAAGCCGGAATTAAATCAAGTCGCCTCCACGTGAAAAGAAGATCCATCAATTTCATGCACACGACCAACATGTGTGGTGTGCATTTATTGATGGGGGCACTTTGTTGGGGTCAAAATTTGCACCCCAGTTGACCGAGTCAAAGTCAAGGTCAACCCCGAGTAAGCGGGCCCAGGCCCAAGCAAGTGGGCCCATGCCCAATTCGAGCCCCATGGCCGACCTCCTCCATACCAAAATAAAAATCATGTAATAAATAATTTTGATGTAATCTTTATAGGCATAAATCCAAATTTTTGTAAGCCCATAGCTTATGTGCAAAACAAATGAGCACATGAGATATGGGATGGGCAAAATACCATTTTGTAACGCCCAAGGGGCTATATGTAAATGTGTAAACCTATATAAGGCAACATGATGATGAAATAAAAAGGAACTTTTCCATTTCTCTAAAAACTTTAGAGTTTTTGTGCTTCCTTCTCCTTCCTCAAGGTTCTAAACCTTCTTCTTTTTTTGAATTAAATTAATAGTTTAACTCTTTCTCTTCCAAAAATAAATAGTTTTCCACAACAAAACCCACAAAAGGGAGCTCGGATCTTCCATCATATCTTAAAAATGAGAGATTTTTAAAATCTCATCCCACTTGTTCTCCAAGATCCGGCCAACAAAAGAGGAGGAAGGAGACTCATCTCCAAAGATCCCATTTTGGGAAAGATCCAAGACTCAAGGAAGAAGAAAGAGGTCTCATTGAGCATTTACAAAGATTCCCTGAATTTTAACTCCACAAATCAAAGTTTCTGGGAGTTTAACTCCATAAAAATGAACAAACAATAATATTAAATCTTTTTTTAAGGAGTTTAACTCCAAAAGTCAGTAGGAGTACAGCTCCCAGTATGGGGGCGGGGCTGAGCCCTCTTTTTTTCCGCTGGCGCCTTGCCCCCAACGCCCGCGCCAGGCACGTGAGGCGCTGGTACCATGCGCCCAGTGCCCACGTGCAAGGCATGTGAGGCGCTGGCGCCTTGCGCCCAGCGCCCGCGTGCAATGCACGTGACGCCCAGCGCTCGTGTGCCATGCACGTGAGGCGCTGGCGCATTCTCCCACGCGTCCTTTGGACACCATTTTCCCCCTCATTTTATATATGCTCCACACTAAACACCATCCCCCGTTAGAAAAAATTTCTAACGGGGCGCTGCCCCGCACCCCGCAAGGGGTCTGCTGGCCCCCTTGACCCCCAGCCCGCTATCCAGGTAGCGGGTCTCCCATAAAACTCTGTGGGACCCCCGATATATCCAAAACCCCTTCAAAACACAACACTGCACATTGAGTTCGCATGACCTGTTTGACCTGTCAATCGGAGGTTCCCTCGCTCCAAAGGCAAGGGGTAATTAATGGCAGCTTAGTCCGCGGCTGCCGGAAATTCGGATCCCCACAATCAATAAACCCCAGCCTATACTAGGCAGGGGGAATCTATAGTACGCCTGAAAAATGCGCGCGTATTTCCATCTCAATGGGGTGACTAAAAACACCCTACAGGTAGTCAAGCAAAATCCTACGGGCTTTATCAATATGTATCCGCAATATGTGATATCGTGTATAACATATGCACATGTTAAGATAAAGCCAAACTATAATAGTATACTACTGTATCAAGTCTTTATCAATATGTATAAGCAATATAAAGCAACAAGAGAAAAAATACACATATTAAGACAGAGACACGTCAAATAATATACTATATACAACCAAGCAAGATTGTCCTATACATACATAACCCTAGCATCCTATACAATTCATGCCTTTAGGGCATATATACCTAACAAATGCGTCTGTCGGGTTCTCTTTGGTATCAATTTTCGATTGAACGACCACCTTATCTTCTTCTATTGCGTCAATGAAGCAGTACCTTATATCAAAGTGTCTCGACTTCCCGTAGAAAGTCTAGTTCTTGGCCAGACAAATGGCACTCGAACTGTCGTAATAGACCTTTGTAATCTCATGACTCATGCCCAAATCTTCAAATAAACCCCGTAACTAAATCACATCTCTAACTGCTTCAACTGTAGCTATAAACTCGGCCCCAGTCATTGATAATGTGATAACAGTCTGAAGTGTCGACCTTCAAGACTCTACATGTAACGACCCTAAATCCCATATACCGTTCCTTTTAGTTTAATTAATAAAAGAGGCCATAATTCAGTTCTGATTTCGAGTTATAAGTAATTCTTATGAAATAAGTGCAAGAAACTACTTGTAGCTCACTGGTTAAGCATCTTCGCTGTTGTTCCATATCCCACGTGTTCGAATCCCATTAGCTTCAATTATTTTAATATTTTTCTTTTTACCATTTTGGAAGCTCAAGAGTTTGTACGAGCGTTACATAGGGTTAAAAATGTTTTAACAGAAAACATGTATATAATTAGACTAATTAAACCCAACCCGAGCAATGACCCAAGACCCGGACCCAGACTTCGAGGTCAAGGCGGTTCGGGCAGTCCAATATGTTGTTCGGGTGGCCAGACCAAGCCCAAACGGGCCCCCTGGGTCGGTGCAACCTTTGAACATCCGCCTTTTCATTTCCATACCCCGAAACATCCTTACTCACCCATAAAGCTGTCACCCCTTCATTTTCCCACTTAATTCTCTTTTAATGTGTTTAACTCTCATTTTAATTTATCATTCTTCATTAAATTTCTCCTATAAATACCCATGGCTGCCCAACTCATTCATCCTCTGAAAATTTCTGAAGAAAAAATCCTCCAAAATTCTTTGATAATTCTTCCCAAGCTTTTCTCCTCCTCCGTTGCAATACAATTCAACAAAAGGACTTCGGAAGATCCCTCTCGTCGATCCTCTTCACCTAAGTGCTAATTCCGTTCAAGCCGAGCACCCCTAACTTCTCCTCGCTATCATCAACCACAGCGACGCCACGCACCATTGTCGCCGTCGTCAACGATTACCGCAACCGCAGCAACAAACCAAATATCGCACTATCACTATATCTCCTTTATAAAACGGTAAATCGGTTGTTAGACCGATTCACGCCGCGAATAAGTCCCTCCCTCCTTCATCTCCTTTAAACTTCTTTTTCTCTCATTGAATCAAACCCTTATCTTGTCACTATATTTTTCCCCACCAAAATAATATTCTTTAAATATATATACTCACTAATAAAAAAAATATAAAATACTTTCATGAAACCTTATTAATTCAATTTGATATCTAACACATCTCATTTTTCTAATCATCACCTATCTAATCTTGCGTTAACTTATAACTCACACTTTGTTTAGAATCATATTCATGTAAAGCTATTACATACATTGGTTTCATGTAATTTCTAATATTTTAACATGAAGTTTTGAATATTGTCTAGTGATAACGCACAGGGTAATGACCTACCCTACTCATATACACTTGGAAACATAGCACGATCTCATACTCTTTAACGTTTTCTAAAATAATCGAATTACACTAAAATACTTTCAAGTAAAATACAAAATTTTATCATTTATAAATACGCCTCTACAACTCTCGTTAGAGGACCCGTTTGTGGATAGTGCGGATTATTGCATATTCTTGGGATAATGGAGTGAGATGAAGAACTTCTCACGGAGAATTTGGTTTCGAATGGAATAAAATACGGTTTTAAAGAAAATACGAAATTTTCTACAAAGTAAAAAAATTTAAAATAATTTAATTCGTATATTCGTTTTTTCCAAAGAAAAAAAATTGTGAAAATTATACCGATACACTGTGGTAGGGTTCGCTCGTTTGTCCATGCATGAGCAAAGAAGCACAGCGTGGGTAGGGATGAAGTAAGTGAAGCAAGAGGTTCCTTCCCAACGACTTCGTCCTTAAAAGCCAGCCTTTCGATGGGATAGATTGTAAGCAGCTCTAGATCGGAAAATCTCATCCGCATACGACCCACTAGTAAGAAAGCGTAAGGCTAAACTAAAGGCTACAATCAGCAACATGGATTGGACTTTGATGAGACCCTCAGTCCCGTTGTGAAACCCGCTACTATTCGCATTGTCTTATCGCTTGTTGTCACTCGTTCTTGACCGATACGATAACTGGATGTCAAAAATGCCTTTCTGCATGGCATTTGAAACGTATAGGTTTATATGAAGCAACCTGCTATTTTGAATATCCTTCTCGTCGTCACTATGCGTATAAGTTATATAAAGCGATCTATGGTCTTACGCAGATACCAAGTTCATGCTTAAGACGGTTCAGCACTATTCTTCTCGAGGACCACGTGGCCTCACCGTTAACAAAAATTGTACACTTACAAAAATGAAAATAATAGCAAAAGGCAGTAAATACTTTCTTACTCGTGCCGGGTAAGGAGTGACTTGTCTACGAAAAAAAGACTCTCTCTCATCCACTTGGAGCTCAATAAACACTGGGTTGGCTGCTAATCTCCCACTTCACTCCGAGTGGGCTAGAAAGTCTTGCAAAGCGAACCGCTGATGGTACATTGAACACACCAAGGGATGACCCTGAGACAGCATCTCCCGACTCTGCTCGCCGCGTCTGGATGGGCGGGCTGAATGGATGAGCGAAAGGTGCCATGGAGTGGGGAATATCCCAAGTATAAAGTTAGACAACTAAATGCACCTCGAGGTGTAGCCCAGGAACTGGGCAAAAGATAAAAGTTTTCAAGAAAGGACCTTCAAGTTTCCATAAGATAGTTTCTTTTATTAAAATACCATAAACTTTATTCCAACTAGTTTTTATCTCTAAAATACCAATCAATTTAAAATACATTTTATAAAAACTCTTAACATTCTAGTTAACATGATTTTATCGAAAACACCCTCGAGCTTTATTTTTAAAAAAATAATAAAACATTTTATATAAAACCCCGTTGAGAAATGCAAATATGGAAATATACATAATAAACAACTTGAATAAATATTTAAGGACCTTAGATTAATTATGGGTTAAGTGGTATCAGATCTCTTGAGTCTCGGAGAGCCGGCGAAAGTGAGTGCTTGCCTATCTAGGTTGTATAACATTACAAATTAAAGAAATTATCAATGGCAATCGTCTTGGAAAAAGAAACAAATCCTGTCGTTCATGTGCAGCGGTTGTCCGATTATTCCCAAACTTAAGATCTTCAAAGGATAAATCTTTTAATAAGATATGATTAGAACTTGAACTCGAATCATAAATTGACTTGAATTCTAATGTAAGTTGAACGCGAACTTAAACTTAAACTTGACTTAAACCTAACCATGAACTTGACTTGAAAACGAATTTGAACCTGATCTATGTACTTGAAAACTTGACATATATACATGAACTCAACAAGTATACCTGAAGCCAACTTGACTCGAACCATAAATACAAATGACATGAATTACACTTGACATGAACTTAATCTTGATCTTACATCACCTTTTGTATTCATGAACTTGATCAAGTCTTGTAACCTTAATCATAGATTAAATATACACGGGGTGTTGGGTAATTTAAGTGTGAATCCAACGGAATCTCAGGAGTCCCCTTAGATTATGAATCCATGTCTACTAACACAAGCAATCTATCACAAGGGTCTGTATTTTCTTACTCCTAAATTATAGCCTTTTGAGTTTGGAATACTTCAACACTAGGTTGAAGTCCCGCTACTAACACTTGATTCGGGCCTGTAGTTTCTTGCTTCTGGATTACAGCCTGTTGGGTTCGAGAACACTTTTGAGATTGGTTGACATTCATACTTGAGCTGACATTAAGTTAGATTGCCTTTGTAGAGATCTCTTAGGACACTTACATTCACTTCATGTTTACTACACTTACACTACACATCCATGCTACATTTGGTTGCTATGCTCACATTATATTACCATGCTTATATAGTTTGTTTTGCATTGGCATGTTATATTAGAACTGTCATGCGATATTAATTGTATGCTTAACCACAATATTATTGTGTCTATGCTTCTATCTGGTCATTATACTTTTATACTTCCCACTTTTCTATGAAGACTTACCGAGCGCAAATTCGCTGACGGGTATCCACCCATCTCTTTCTTTCTTTTGGATGTTCGTCAGGTGGTCGAAAGACCGAGGAGATATATGCGATTGCAGGGGATTACGACCAGCTAGTTTTATAGACTGATATCTAGTTTTCTTTCCAGCTCTAGTTTCAGTATGTTACATGTTTAGGCATTTCATGTTATTGTACCTTGTTTTCAGTTATCTTGTATCCCAATTATATAAGAATTATGAATGTAAATAAAATTGTTGAGGTTTCAATCTCATGTTAATTTTTTTTCATTTTTATATTGCTCATTTACGTTTAGTGTATTTATTCCGGGAAATGACCTTCTCGAAATAAATACGTCGCGGTTCTCATCACGTACCTGCTCCCGTCTTTTAAGAAGCGGAGCGTGACATTACATTTTTGCCTACTGTAAATATATAGCATGTCGTCGACCTTTGCATGTCCTGGTCACCCGCGAAGTTGGCATCCACATATCCAACTAAAATGCATTCTTCCACATTGTCTCCTCCGAACTGTAAATTGATACTAGTAGTCCCTTTCAAATATCATAGGATCCACTTTATTATTTGCCAATGCTTCTTTCCGGGGTTAGCCATATATCAACTCACGACCCTAACTTCATGTGCTATATCCGAGCGAATGCTCACCATCGCATATATGAGACTTCCGACCACACTCACATACGGTACTCGAGATATATATTCTTTTTCCGCATCTGTACTAGGTGACTGTTTTGCCGACAGTTTGAATTGCGCCGCTAACAGAGTGGCTACGGGCTTAACCTTCTCCATCCCCAATCGAGCGACGACTTTCTAGATGTATTTCTTCTGTGAATGGTACAATTCTCTTCTCTTTCTATTCCTAACAATCTCCATACCAAGGATTTTCTTCGCAGCTCCCAGATCCTTCATCTCAAACTCCCGACTCAGCTGTTACTTTAATTTTTGGACTTCTGATTTTCTTTTGGAGGTGATCAGTATGTCGTCGACATATAAAAGGAGATATATCCACGTACCATTATCGAGCATCTTGTAGTATGCGCACTGGTCTTGTAGATTCATCCTGAAACCAATCTGTCATGACCCGCTTCCCAATAGACGGAAACGATGATGTGGCAAGCCCGCAACATATTTATTCAAAGAAAGTCATTTTCTAAATAAACATACTAAGTGTATTGAAACAATAATACACAGTGTAAGAATAAATGGAGACCGTACAATTTTCAACAAATATCTTTATTTACATTCAAACTTGAAATTTATTTTTACAGATACATGAGTTCAACTGAATAAGAAATACAATAAAAGAAAAACTGCCTAAACAAGTAGTATACATAAGCTGAAAAAAGTAGCTAGTCTAAAGCCTGAGCTGCGATCTGGGCGTACTCCTCTTCTGCCGCGTCCATTTCCTCCGTCTCGACTGTATCTGACGAACATTTCAAGAAAACAATGATGGATGAAATGCCCGTCAGCGAATTAGTTCTCAGTAAGTCCCAAAGGTAGAGTAAGAGTGAAAAGTGACAAGTATATAATAACCATGAACTAATGTATGTAACGAATAAAAGTATATGTAAAATGAAGAAGATTATATATATATACTATAGGTCTCTATATGGTCACTATGTTGACATTAAATTCCAAGTGTGAATGTCAACGTAACCGTAGAAGTATTGACAAGCTCAAAAGTAGGGCCCCAGGAGGAAAAAAACACGGGCCCATTTCATGTGTTAGCATTGAGACTCTAAGCTGTGGAGGAGTCAACCCGACTGAGATTCGAGTAAATAGAAAAAATGGGTTAATACGGAACTCCTGAAGTTCCGTTGAACTCACACAAGAAAATATCCCAAACACCCCGAGTATAATATATATTATAACTGTAAGATATTTTTAGTTAATTTGATTAGTTGATTATAACATATCTTGATCGAAACCATATATTGAAAAAGCTGGAGAATGAAGTCGAGTATAATGCGAGTCATGTTAATTGCAATTTTGGGTCGAGTCAAGTTAGTCAAGTGGATTGAGTCCGTGTTAGTGTTCAAGCTTGGGTTCGAGTTGGATTAGAGTTCAAGCTTGGATTTGAGTTATAGACATTTTCATATGAATTGATTTAACTTTTGAATTTCTTAAATTCGGAAGAAATCGGACAACTGCTGCACATGGACGGCAGGATTTGTGTCTTTTTCCAAGACAATTGCTATTTGATAACTCCATTAATTTGTCTAACCAGAATAGGCAAACACTCACTTTCTCCGGCTCTCTGGGGCTCAAGAGAAATGATACCATTTAAATCTATATTAATCTAGAGTCCTTAAAGATTTATTATTGTTGTTTACATTATATTTATATTGTTTGCATTTCTCGAGGGGGTTTTATGAAAAATACTATACTATTTTTTTAAAAATAAATCTCGAGGGTGATTTATAATATTTAGAGTTTTTATGAACATGTACTTTAATTTTAATGGCATTTTAGTGATAAAACCTAGTTTTCAAAAGTTTATGGTATTTTAATGAAAACTACTCTTTTTGTAAACTTGGTGGTATTTTATTAAAATTTCAATCTTTCATTTTAAAAGATAATTTTCACAATTTGTTTTTATTGAAAATACGGATTCATAATATTATATAATTTTTTCAAAGTTTTTTTTGTTTTAAAAACTTTGTATTCTTTTTAAATTGTATTCTTATTCCTTTCGGGACCGAATTCTCCGTGAGGAGCTCTGTATCTCGCTCTACTATCCCAAGGACGTGCAATAATCCACACCATCCACAAGCGAGTCCCCTAAAGAGAGTTGTAGAGACGTAATTGCAAAAAAATTTCAAATATCGATTAAAACGTATTTTTATAAAATGATGGTATTTTATTGAAAATTGATTCATTTAGATGAAAAATTCTAACCAAATATCGTGCTATGAATCAAAAGTGTGCATATGGGGTCGGTACCCCGTGAATGTTCTAGAGGTACGTAAGACTAATTATCGAATAAAGGGTTACAGTTAAAGTTCATGGTATTTTGATGAAAATTTTGTTGTATGATTTATTTAGCCCAAAATTTTGAGCAATTGAAAAGTAATTTAGATGGATAATTTTGAAGTGATGTTTAGAAGAGTTAGGGTGGAATTTTAACATAGTAAAAGTGACAAAACTTATTAAAAGAAGTTTTACCTAATCTAACTCCATTTTAATCGAATGGTTTTTTAGAAACACGTTTTGAGATGAATCGATAGAGAAGAAGGGACTTAGTAGTTTTATAGCGCTGAGAATAGAGTAAGGAAGAGAGGAAGTCTTCGTGGCATCGTGGTATCGTTGGAAAAGCTCCGGTCGTCAAAATTGAATCGCTACTCCTCTTAGCTTGCTTAACTCCACTTTGTACTTAGAAAATTTTTGAGAGAATTTTGATAGAGATTTTCGGAATGGTGAGAGATAGGGGATATGGTGTATTTATAGTGTAGGGATGAGATTGTGTGAGTTAGAGAATTGGAATTAAAAAGAATTCAAATAGGATTAAAAGTGGAAATGAAAGGTCTCTGTTTAAATTCAGGGAAATCAAACAGAACAGAGGAGTAGAGGGGAGTTGAAGGGGTGCACGGGAGAAGCACGGAGTAATTTTGTAACGACTCTGAAATCTTAGTACGGAAATTCTTTTGTTAATATATAGAATAGAGTTTCACAGCCTGAGGTGGAGTTATAAGTTACTTTTGCTAAATAACAGTAAGAAACAATTTGTAGCTCACTAGTATAGCCCTTGCACTGGTACGACGTAGCTCCTGTGTTCGAACCCCATCAAACACATTATATTTTTTCTGATTTCTCTTTAAACTTTTTGGAAGCTCGAAAGTTTCCATGTGCAATACACAGAAAAATGAAAAGTCGGAAAAATCAAATATGTGCAAAAGGGTTTAAACACAGACAAAAACACCCGGCACAAATCTCAACATGCAACTCCACAAGTCGACCGGCGGATCATGCATTTTGACCGGCACCGACGGCTTGGATGAGCCCTAATGTTTCCGGGCTTTGCACACACACTCTTTTACCTACCCCTAACTCTCCTGCACTGTTTGATTTCTATGCAATCAAAAAGAGACCCTTCATTTTACAATTAACCACATTTTAATACTTTTTAATCCACATTTTCAATTCCAAAACCCTAATTCCCCACTATAAATACTATCCCATACCCTAGACATTCACCATTCTGAAAATTTCTAGCCAAAACTCTCAAAAAGCTCTTAGGTGCAAGTGGAGTAAAGAGGAGTTAGCAAGCGATCAACTTCCGGCGAAGATCGAAGCAACATCCGGAGCTCTCGCGACACCCCAAAGCTTTTCCTACTCTTCCTCCCCTTCTTCTTAGAATAATCAAACGGTAAGTCCCTATCAATTCCTCTCCTTATTCTTTGAAATTTCATTTCAAAACATATATCGGTAAGTGGAGTTAATACCGATATCTTTTTCAAAAGTCTAGAAAACTCTTCCTCTTTAATATTTTGTTCAATCTAACTTGTACACATCACTTGTAACCTTAAAACATAATATTTAGAATAAATTTTAACCTAGAATTCCATGCAAAATAACTTATATTTAAGTTTTTCATTTAAATACCATGAACTTTAAATATCATCTCTTTTAGTTTGTTAAAACAATACCTTTAGGAAAACTTCACGGGGTAACGACATATCCCTCACATACACACATGGTTCCATAGCACGATACCTCTATTATGTGAATTTTTGTTACAAATACATTATTACAAGAAAATACCATTTACTATAAAAACCGGATTTCTTTTAAACTATATTTTAAATTCCTTTGTGATTATACATCTACAACCCTTTTGGGGGACCCGCTATTGGATGGTGCATATTATCGCACATCCTTGGGCTAGTAGAGCGAGATGCAGACCTCCTCACGGAGCATTCGGTCTAAAAATGTTTTAAATATGGTTTTTAAGAAAAACGCATTTTTCTAATTAAATAAAAATTAATTTTTAATAATTATATAAAATTAAAAAATCCATATATTTTCAAAATATAATAAACTTACATTTTTTAAAATGAAAAATTTACAAGTTTCACTAAAATGCCATCAAGATACCAACAAAAGACAAGTTTACAATAAAATACCAAGAACTTTCCAAGTTAAGCAATTATCACTAAAATACCTCAAATCCTTAAAATTCATATCCATGAAAACACTAAATATTATAAATATATTCTTGAGCTTTATTTTGATATTTTATTAAAAATAATTTTCATAAAACCCCCTCGAGTTATATAAAACAATATTTAAGGATTTTTGTAAATATAGGTTTAAGCATGATCAATTCTCTTGAGCCCCAGGAAGCCGAAGAAAGTGAGTGCTTGCCTATTTAAGGTAGAAAGCTTAACGGAGTGATCAATAGTAATTGTCTTGGAAAAGAACACAAATCCTGCCGTCCATGTGCAGCAGTTATCGATAACTCCCGAAACTAATTCAGGATTTAAATCTGACTCAGTCTGAGTCTAATTCAAACCTGAATCTAAAGTCAAACATGAATACTTGAACATGAACACTCGAATTCAAACCATCAATCGCAAACATGTATATTTGATTTGACCAAACCCTAGTTATAAATTGACATGAACCTAATATGAATACCAGAACACAATGCTTGTTATTTAAACTGACTTGACTCGAACCATGAATACAAGAATACTTGACACGAATACATGATATTGACATGAACTTAATCTTGCAACTTGGTGTATTCATGGATTCAAGCAAGGCCGGTAACTTAGCATACACGGGGTGCTGGGGTAATTCATGCGTGATCCAATGAAATCTCTGGAGTCCCACTAGATCGTGAATCCATGTCTGCTAACACAAGCAAGCTATCATGAGGGCCCGTGTTTTCTTGCTTCTGGATTACAGCTTGTTGAGTTTGGAATACTTCAACACTAGCTTGAAGTCCCGTTACTAACACTTGATTCAGGCCCGTGATTTCTTACCCTTGGATTACAGCCTGTTGGGTTTGAGAACACTCTTGAGATTGGTTGACATTCACTCTTGAACTTATGTTAAATTAGTATACCCAGAGACCTGTTAAGACACTTACATTCACTTCATGTTTACTATACCTACACTACATGGCCATGATTATACTCTGCTCATGTTAGTTAACATGATATATAGAGTCGCATGCTAAATAAATTTTCCATGTTTACATTAAACAACATGTTGACACACCATACTTCATAATCAATTGTTCATGATATACATTTTTCTTTATCATTACACTTTATACTTCACTTCATTTCTTGGGGACTTACCGAGCAAAAGTTCGCCGACGGGCATTCCTCCCTTCTTTGTTTTCTTGGAATGTTCATCAGATATCGTGGGGACCGAGGAGATAGACACCAGAGGAGGGACACGATCAGATCATGACCTAGGCCTAGACAAGTTATCTTTTTCTCAGTTTATGTATGCCAGCTGTGTAGGCATTTCTTTTCTTGTATTTTCTTTCAGTTGAAATCATGTATTGTAAATGAATCAAGTTGAATGTAAATAAAGTTGTTAAATTTTTAATCTCATGTTTATTTCTTATCATTTTATATTGCGCTTAGCGTATTTATTCCGAGAAATGACCTTCTCAAAATAAATACGTTGCGGGCCTCGTCACGTACCTGCTTCTGTCTATTGGGAAGCAGGGCGTGACAGGTTTTGCTGGTGGCCCATGCAGGTCAGTTCTGCATGAAGTCATAAGCAATATATAACAAGAAATATGAGATTCAATAACTTTATATTTCTTGCAATTCAATTTCCGTTGAATCTATCCTAATCTTTTTGCGCTATCTAAGGTGATGGATTCTTCCAGGAACCCTAACACCAACGATGGAAGTACACCACCACAACCTATCCTTACCGTTCTACCACCTCCACCTACCGTAGCCGCTCCACTCACAGAACAGATGATACTTTTGGAGACTATCAAAAGCCTACTTGAAGGTCAGTAGGCTCAAAGCACGATTTTGCAGGAGCAAACTGCTCTCCTTCAACAGAGTTTCATCCGCTCTAAAGAAGAAGCACCGGGAGTGAAACAATTTCGAGCGTTACACCCGAAGAACTTCTCAGGGAAGGAAAAACCACTTGTGGACGAGGAATGGGCTCAGAGTATAGAAGATGACCTAGTCGCAGCCTAAGTTCCTGAAGTGGCTTGGGTCAGAATAGCCAAACTCCAGCTTACCGACAATGCCAGAGTCTGGTGGAAGGCCGAAGAAAGCCATCTTAAGCAGCCAATCGAATGGAAGACTTTTCGTGACTTCTTTGACGCCAAGTACTTTCCAGAAACCGCACACTTCGAGATGGAACAGAAGTTCATTCACTTGCAACAAGGATCCATGTGGGATAAGTCGGTGGACGAGTACGATGCCGAATTCACCATACTCGACAGATTTGCCGTCCATCTAATTCCAACTGCAGAAATCAGAGCTAGGCGCTTCCAGCAAGGATTAGATCCTGAGATCCAGGCTGCCCTAGCAATAGGAGAATACCTAACACATGAAGTAGTTTTGAAGTCAGCCCGTCGCTATGAAGCTGATATTAAGAAGAAAAGAAGGCTACAGTCAGTCGGTATGAAGCGTTCCGCCAACCAAATTAATGGAGGAGCCTTTTCTAGGCCAAATCTCCCAGCACCAACTATGAGGCCAGGAGAATCATTTTCCGAGACTGAAACCAACTTCTATATCTATTGCAAGAGGATCAGATACCAAGTCAAGAATTTCCGTCGAACGAATGGTCTTTGTCTGATATGTAGATCATCCTCACACACTATAAGAACTTTCCCACACAACCGAACTGGCCCAGCCCCCACAGCTAGACCAGCTATTCAAGCTCCACCTACTCCGTTAACTCTTCCTACACCACCTCCACGCGGACCATTTTACCTCGTCAGCCATCAATGTGCCGGCATGCACAGAGAAATGTGCAGAGACGTCAGGCTTTCACTTTGGCGGCAGTAGAAGCCGAAGCTATCGGTCAAGATAACACTAGTAAATCCCCTCCCATCTTTTTCAGATATTTCAAATTCTTGCATATTTTTGTTCTTTCAAATATTTTCATGCACTTCCAGTACAATATCAGTAATTCTTTCACCGCCGCTGTAATCAAAATTTTTTTTGAATTTGTTACAACTTCCTTGTATAAATTTTGAGGACGAAATTTTTATAAGAAGGGTAGAATGTAACGACTCTGAAATTTTAGTATGGAAATTCTTTTGTTAATATACAGAATAGAGTTTCACAGCCTGGGTTGGAGTTATAACTTACTTTTTCTAAATAATAGTAAGAAACTGTTAGGAATATGTATGCCCTAGAGGCCATTATTGTATGATATAGTAGATGCTTGGACATATATATAAAGGACTTTCTTACTCGACATGATAGTATGCTATCCAGTTGCTCTTTATCTTAATATGTACACTTGTATTATTATACTGTCTCTCTGATACATATTGATAAAGCCCTTAGGTTGTTTTCTTGACTACCAGGACTATGATGCGGATCATATTACTGGGACTTGTAGTCCACAAGCACATCCTTTAACTGTTCCTAGTCGAGAGAGTATCGAGACAAGGCATCGATATTTCAGAGTAGACTAATGTGTATGTTTCTTAACCCTGTAGGGGGCGATGGTTGATCCTATAACCATTGGTGTTTGACATCATAAATTGTACATAGGAGCTCATTAGAGAATGGGTGTACCAAACAGGACTCGACGAGAACTTCTAGATGGTACCATACCTATCGTCAGATAGCAGTTCTCTGGTAACACTGGTACAGGTTAGTCTGTAGACCTGAGATCGTCATAGTGCCTTGCGTGGTTCCAACTGTGCTTTGATTTTCTCCCTACCACGGCTCAAAGGATTCGTGCAAATAGGTGGATTTTGGGTACAGTCCCTAGTCACATGGAGGCAGTGAGCGATATGAGGTGTTTCGTCTCTCCCGGTATTGGGAGTTGATGTTGCGCTACGCTCGATTGGCTATAACAGCAAGTCCCTGGCCAGGGCTGATGAGATTTACTGGTAAGTGTTATCAGTAGTTTCTCAAACCGTTATGAGCCACACATCGGCATGACTTATCAAGTTACTGGGGTCTAACGATTCCACCCCTAGACTCGATATGCGACATATCAGACAAAGAAACCAAACTGTACGGTAAGTGTTACTTATAGGCTTCATGTGAGTTTGGACAAGTTTGCTTGTTGATCTTCTATTCGCTCAATATCTAGGTAGCCATTACGTCCAGCTAGTACCACTGACGGCTTGTGGGTAACTGATGTGATCATTACATACTGTTGGCGTATTGACGAGTCTTTAGAGTCCCACACAGAGGTTTCCTAACTCAAACGAAACAAAGTAGGCTACATATGCTGATACGTATGGGAGCCTGGTTAAATACGAGTATGTGATACCGTATTCTAATCTGGCGATAATTTGATATCGGTTAGGTTATATGTGATATAACCAAATTATTGAATCAAGTGTTGATTTGATAATATGATATGCAGATAAATTATATTAGTCGGTTATATAAGATATAACCGGATCATTTAATCAGGTGTTGATTTAATAATTTGATATATATTTATATTTGATATATTTATATATTAACTAATATTAAGCTCACTTAAGTTTTTCTTCTAATATATATATTTATATATGTGTGTGATATATATATATATATATATATATATATATATATATATATATTTCATGGTAGATGACACATAGAACATGAATTATTTATTTATAGAAATAGATAATTGAGGTGGAAAATGGAGGATATTTTGGGCATGGGTGAAGCATGGCATTTTTCATTTGTTTATTAGTTTGTGTACACAATTGAAGTATGGTTCATTATTATTATTGAAAAATATCCATGCTTTAATAAGTGAACACATTTTGAGAGCCATTCTACACTTTCTCACTTAGCCCTAGCTCATTTTCAAGCTCTTATTTTTTACTTCTCCTCCATATTCTTCTTCCTCTCTAGCCTTTTTTGAGTTGAAGAAAATTAAAGAGAAAGAAAATTCTAAGTGAGCTAAAACACCTACTTCATCAACCTACTCTAGATTAGCCATTTAGATTAGGTTGTTTCCTTCACTAATAGTAGATTAGTGAAGAGGTAGCTTGACTTAAAGAAGCTTTAAGGTGGATCATCTTCGACACGAAGATTGCAAAGCAAGCTCGATCCATTCTTCAAGTGGAGCCAAGAGGAGTCGTAGGGACTACTACTCAGAGCTTTAGAAGTGAAGGGCTTAGTCTTCAAAGGTTGTAATCTCTTTCACTTAGTGTAAAACTTCATGTATCATGCATTAAACCTTAATACTCTAGTTAGATTCTAGGTTAGTGTAGCTTAGTACCCAAGAATTTTTAAAATTGCATACTTGATGCTTGTAAAAAACCTAGTGGTGCTGCTAAGACACACTTTCATGGTATCAGAGCCAAGTTAGATAATTAGACGATATATAGAAATTACGAAACCGAAACAACTTCGAAAATTGTAAACCTAAAACCCTAGTTTCTGTCAATTTTTAAAAGTCCTCTAAAATTTTTTTAAACAAGTGCAGAATGTTACATGTGATGTAACTAAAACACCAGAGAAAATCGAGGCCCAAACTCAAAAATTTGGCCGGACACATGTGGATTTTGACCGGCCTGGCAGGTCCCCTTCAAGTATTTTGGGCTCATGTTTCTTTGCTGTTATGGGGTGTTGGTTTTAGGGTTTCAGGCTATGTTTGTTTTTGCCGAGATTGCATGTGATGTTATCTTTGTGTTTGGGAAATTCAGAGTGTTTCGAAGTCGTAATTTAACATCGTTTATGGGTTTAAGTTTGATATGTGATATAATATTTGGAATCCACATTAATTAGTTTTGTGAATACTATTTTGTAATTTGTAAATATAATATTTTAGTCTCTTTTTATCGATTGCCACGGAGTTTTGATTCGGATCAAAACTCCGCCGCAATCCTGTATCGTATGCAAACACTCGCCGGGTAACACTACTAGATAGCCACGCCCCATAGCCTCGACCAAGTGACTATAGGAGAACCCCGTTGCCAAAAGCATCCACTCGGGTGCTATCGGCCACGGTGTTCCGCCTAAGTGCACTTCGTCGACGACATCGGGGGGTGTGGTCATCTATTAAAGTTCCCAGCGAGCATTCGATCAATTAGTCGGGAATTTTTTTGAATTATCCGACTGCTTATTGGAAAGAGTTTTCAATTTGAGACTTAAATGCAAGGTTTATAGGGTTAGGCATGAAATTCGGAATATGAGATATTCCGGGTTTATGATGTCTAAGGTAAATAAGGATTCTGATTATTTTAATTTTCATTTATTTTCTACTACCGTAAGTGTAATATGTGGGGTATCCCCGATCTCGTTGCTTTATGTCAACGACATTCGGGATAAGTATATTTACTTACGTTAATGACATGTGATGTTATGTGTTGCTGTGATATGCTATATTGGATCGTCGTGATTGAATAGCCGAGGGGTTTTGCGTGAGATGAGAGTTTTTCAATTTTCATTCATGTAAAATTGTATGTAATATTCTTTTATTGGGACACTTCCGGGTTGAGGATGATGTCTCCATTCATGAATATTATTTACTTTTCCGGATTAGGATAGACCCAAGACGTGGAGCACAAGTAACCGGGTTCTAGAGTCTAGTGGGAGACCATCTCGAGGAGTCGAAACCGAGTCTCCTAACTCTATAATTGACAGGGTTACTTTCCGCTCTCGTAGTGGTCTAAAGATGTGGGTTTAGCTATTCATCATGATCGTAGAATCCTTGTTTTTCATTACTGGCTTAATTTAAAACACGGACCTCCTAGTTTATCCAATATTTCATATGTTTTGCTTCTGCTGCTTGAGTTCTGTGATGTGATCATATTACGCATAAGATGAATTCTATATATATGATATATATAATAAACTTTGCTTATGTTTTGCACCCGCGCTAGTCCAGCCCCCGCTCTGTTGTTAGTTAAGTAACCTAACGGTGCATGACGGGCCCCGTGGCGAATGCGGATGACATATGCGTACATTCTATTTTTGTTTCTTCTGTGATATTTAGGAAACATCAATGATGGGACGTCATTAATGATATTAATGAAAAGATAAGAAACTTAAAGATGTTGTAAAATCAAATTTTTCAAAAAGGTAGCTCTAGTTCTTGTTTTGCATAGTGGTATTCCTTGATAGATATCCAGCACCTCATTCGATGAGCAAAAAGCCGAGATCCTTTCACCGGGAGTAACCTCTTTAACAAAAGCTAGCAAATGCTACAACCCACTCGGTTTGTTTTGAAAACTACTCGATTTTAAAAGTGGAGCTTAAACCACTCCTTTTCAAATCACTGGATTCTATAACGATATCAAGTTCATTACGATAAATGTTTTCTTCAAAACCAGTCGTATCCCTCCGTCATTTCAGATAAGTGCTATTTAGTATTCGTGCTGCGTTTGTTGACCATAGCCAAGGCGTAGTGTACGGTAACTGATTAGTGCTTATCTGCAGCATATGGTGCGATTTGATTAGGGTAGTCGTACGGCTTTGTTGACCTTAGTCAAAGGTCATACGGGTGGGTTTAATTCAATCACGAAATGGCGAGTTAAACTTGGCTAGCGCTTATGATTTGTTGACCATAACCAAGGTCATAAGTCGCTAGGGGTAAAAACAGACATCGGGAATTTCAAGTGTTGAAATTTGCAATAAGATTGCATAACTTCTATGAAATAGTTGGATCCCGATACCCACTGCGAGTAAGAGTTACTCCTGCGAGGGTTTTCCACTTTACATTTAGCTGATCCAGTAGGTGTCTAAGAAAGGTGTTAACGGGGTTATGCCCCTTAAGAAACGAGATTATTTAATTAGTTCCATGAGAAAGTATGGAGAGACTCCCTCGGAGTACCAATACCTTCCTGGATGACCGATTGGTGAACTTGTAGGGTGTAATTAATCCCGGCTAATCTTACCTTTTGGGGTTTGAAAGAAGATTTGATAAAAAAAGTGGAAGCCATCCTGATTAGATAAGATAATAACCAATCTAATCTTGCAAGAGCGCACTCTAAAGTGTTTCCTTCTCTCTCTCTCTCTCTCCAGGTAGCGATCATGACACGCCTTAATCAAGATAATAATATGGATGTATTGACCGAACCCACTTATTATACTGAGCTGGGGAACGTTGTTTCCGCTCTATCTTATGACTGTCATAAGTCTGAGCAAGGTATAGAGGAATATCAGGATTCACACGCAACCCGAACGAAGAAAAAGCATGATGATGCATCTTCTTTGGGTGTGTTCGTTACCGAGAACTGTTTCTCAGTATGCTCTACGTCCTGGGTATTGGATACTGAATCAGGATCCCACGGTTTTAATTTGTTACATGGGTTAAGAAGAAGTAGAGAACTGGAAAAGGGTGATAAATCTCTCGTAGTTGGGAATGGTGCAATTGTTACAGCCAAAGTAGTTGGCAAATATCACCTAGTATTACCAAATGGTAATACAATGATTCTGAACGACTGTTATTACGTACCAAAAATGATGTGCAATATAATATCAATTCTTTATATTGTATTAGAGAAAAATGTTATGAACATTTTCTTAAATCAGGTGTTAATTGGGTTTGGTGAGTTGTGTAACGGTATATACGTTCTAAATCAAACTACAGTTCTGAATATATAGAACACACACAAGAGGAAAAGTTCAGAAATAAACGAAGCCTTCTTCTGGTATTGTAGACTGGGTCATATCAATACAACAAGACTAGCTAAATTACATAAAGATGGATATTTGAATCAGTTCGAATTTACATCTTATGAAACTTGAGAGTCATATCTCAAAGGCAAGATGACCAAAACTCCATTTACAGGACATGGAGAAAGAGCTACTGAACTCTTGGGACTGATACATAGTGATGTATGTGGTCCTGTGTCTATACATGCCAGGAATGGTTCCCCGTACTTTATTATATTCACCAATGATCTCTTAAGATTCGGACATGTGTTCTTGTTGAAACACAAATCTGAAGCTTTTGAGAAATTCAAGGAATATAAATACGAAGTAGAGAACCAAATGGGTAAAACTATTAAAATCCTACGATCTGATCGGGGAGGAGAATACTTAAGCACGGAGTTCCGAGACTATTTAAAAGAGAATGGGATTCTCTCTCAGCTTACTCCTCTGTATACACCACAGCACAATGGAGTATCGGAGTAGAGGAATCGCACCCTATTAAATATGGTGCTCTCTATGATGAGTGTTGCTGAGTTACCTATCTCCTTTTAGGGTTATGCACTTGAGATAGCTGCATACCTATTGAATATGGTTTCTACCAAATATGTACCTACCACTCCACATGAGATATGGAAAGGGAAGAGACCATGTCTTAATTTTATTAAGATATGAGGTTGCCCGGCTTATGTTAAAACGCAAAATCCGGAAAAGCTCGAGGCAAGATCAGTTCTGTACAAGTTTGTAAGATATCCCAAACATTTGCGAGGGTGTATCTTTTACCACACCGCGAAACAAAAGGTGTTTGTTTCTCGACATGCCATCTTTTTAGAAAAGGAATTTCTTGTGAAAGAAATTAGTGGTGATGAGTGTAGGGTCCCTAGACACTCTCAAGAGGTCTCACAAGGCATCAACCATGCCAATTTCAAATTTTACGGTGCCGGGAAACCCTAAACTACGGACCGTTGGCTAGATGTCTAGGCGAAAAACAAACTAGTTAACACTTAACTAAGGGAATACGGAAATACAACCTTTGTAGATCCGGTCCTCCACCTCCACGGCTCCGAGATGAGGTCCTCTCCGCTGTCCAAATCAAATCCGGGCTCTAGCGTCGGCTTCATCGGAGAACGAGCGGGCAAGGTCGTCGGCTTCGTGCCGAAGATGATCTACGTCGAGGCATCGCTAGATCAAGCTCCACCTTCACCAAACCATGATAACTTGTGAAGGAAACACACTCTACTACTTGGCAAAAGGTAGAGGATGAAGAAATAGGAAGTGGGTTGACTTTAGAATTGGATTTCTCACTTGTTTTCATCAATCACCATTGATGAAGTAAGCTTCTTCTTGAAGAAGAAGATGAAGAAGAAGATAAATGTTATGATAAGAATTATTTAAAATGAAAAGAATAATCCATTCTTATCATAAGTGAACCATGGTTAGTTGTAGAGATTGAACTAGGGTTAGTGGAGTGGTGAGGGTTAAGCATGAGACAAAATGGTGACAAAGTCAAAGTGTTCATGAAACTTCATGAACAAAACAAAAATTGCCACCATTTTCTCATTTGCTTATTCTTTTTCCAAAAAGAAAAAGATTAATATATAAATAAGGAAATCAAAAACCCTAATCATCCACTTAACTATAGTTTGATACTTTACACTTAACCAAAAAGCATGTATCATCAAACATGATACAATCAAGTGCACAAAATCATATCGCATATGGAATGCGCACACCCGAGTGGGAAAATCCATTCAAAGTGAACCGATACTAGTTAATGCAAAGTAATATATCAAATATATAATTATGCATTAAATCACTAAATCAACACTTGATTCAATGATCCGGTCATGTCGCACATAACCGACTGGTATCATCAGTAACAACTTATCGAATCAACACTTGATCCGATAACCCGGCTATATCGCATATAATCGATCAATGTCACATCGCGAGAATGAAATACGGTATCACATACACGCATCATTCTCGGTCCCGCACATATCTCATATGCGCTCCTATTTCGTTTCGCTTGAGCCAGGAAACCTCTGTGTAGGACTCTAAAGACTCGTCAATACGCCGGCAGCAGGCGATGATCATATCAAACACCCACAAGCCGCAAGCGGTCTGCTAAACATAACGGCCACCCGGGTATTGAGCGATCTGAAGATCGACGAGCAAGCCCGCTCACACTCCAGTGAATCCAACCAGTAACACTACCGTACAATCCGGTCTGATCGTCTGATATGTCGCATATCTTGCCTAGGGGTGGTAAACGTCAGACCCCAATAGCTCGATAAGTCGTGTCGATATGAGGTCTATAACTGTTCGAGAAACTACTGGTAACACTTACCAGTAAATCTCAGCAACCCTGGCCAGGGATTTCCTGTTATAGCCAATCGAACACAGCGCAACATCAACTCCCTATACCGGGAGAGACGAATCCCCTCCTATCGCTCATTGCCTCCATGTGACTCGGGACTGTACCTAAAAACCACCGTTTTGCACGCCCTCTTGGACGTGGTAAGATGGAAATCAAAGCACAGTGGGAACCACACAAGACTCTATGACGATCTCGGGTCAACAGACTACTCTGTACCAGTGTCACCAGAGAACTGCCATCTGACGTGAGGTATAATACCATCTGGGAGTTCTCAGCGAGTCCGTCCAGTGTACCCAATCTCTACTGAGCACCCGTATATCATCTCTGATGTCAAACACCAATGGATATGGGATCATCCATCGCCCATCTGTATGGGTCGAGAAGGTATACGCTAGTCTACTCTGGTATATCGATGCCCCGTCTCGATACACCCACGACTAGGGACTTTGAAGGATGTACTTATGGACTACCATGTCCCCACTAGTATGATCCGCATCATAGTCCAGGTAGTCAAGTACAGATCCTAAGGGCTTTACCAACATGTAACAGGGAGACAATCAGTGTACATGTTAAGGTAAAGATCAACCATATAGCATACTATCATGTCGAGCAAGAAAGTCCTCCCTATATATGTCCCAGCATCCACTACAATATACATCCTATGTATAGTAATGGCCTCTAGGGTATACATATAACTAACAATCTCCCACTTGCACTAGGGCCATCTGATAGCAGTGGTTGTAGTATTTCATACTCAACCATCCCTTAAAAATCTCTCTCTGGGAACAGGCCTTTGTGAGTGGATCCGCTGTGTTGTCCTCTGAATCTACTCTCCTAACCTCGATCACCCTAGAGATCAACTATCTCCATGATCAGGCGATGCTGCCTTAGAATAAGTCTGGATCACTGATGGGACCGGCGTTCCTCGGCATGAGCCACAACTCCATTGTCTCACAATGGTAGGAACGTAGTTCATCTCATGAACTAATATACACCCAAACATCCTCTTTGGTAGCATCTTAAGTAGCGATGTATCCTGCCTTTATCTTCTAGTATGTCACGGTATCTAGCTTGGAACTCTTCCATCATACCGTCCCTCCACTGAGGGTAAAGACAATGCCTGTGACTGACATTCAGTCGTCTTTATCACCCTGGAACTCTTCCAGTGATTCTCCCCAGGATCGATTGATACCATCTCGCTACAACTAGTGAGAATCCTAACATCCAATTAGATCTATCTCATAGATCCAAAATCCAGGATTTAGGAGGTATCACTTTTATCCTATATGGAGAATTATAGTGATAAGCGGAGATTGATCGAGCGTAGCATAGGAAACTCCTTCCCTATCAAGAGTATGTCATCCATGTACTCTACGAGGATCGTCACCATACTCCCTACTACCTTTTTGTTTATACAAGGTTCATCTACCATTTTGATGATGTCAAACTCTTTGACTAATTCATCAAAACAGATGTTCCAACTCCGCGATGCTTGCTTTATCCTATAAAGCATCTTGCACACATTTCCGCTGCTCCCACTGTCTACGAGGCCCTCTGGCTGTGTACTTATAGACACACTCTTCTAAATCATCATTTAGAAAAGCAGTCAAGACACCCAACCGCCAGATATCGTAGTCATGGTATGTAGCCGTGGCAAGTAGTATCTGGATGGACTTAAGCATAGATATTGAAAAAGGTTTCATCATTATCCATGCCTGGTCGATGATGAAAACCTTTAACAAGTCTAGCTTTGAAAGTCTCAACTTTTCCATGTACACCAAGTAATCTTCTCAAGATATACTTGCTCCTGATGGGGATTTAACCCTTCAGATATAGCAACTAAAGTCCATACTTTGTTGGTGTATCAGGATTCCATCTCAGATCGCTAAACATCCAGCCATTCTTACAGAGTCATACTCCTGATGGCCAGCTCGAAACTAGTTGGGTCATCATCTCATGTTGCAATCCTCGCTCCCACTGTCATAGAGAAACCGAAGTATCTCTCAGGTGGGTGAGGAACCCTACTAGATCGGCGGAGAGGCCGAGGTTCGTTGGTAACTATTAAATCCTTTGGTTCCATCAAATCAACTTCTGTAGTTTGCATAGCTGGAACCTTTCCAGTTCTACATAACTAACCTTGCCTTGAGTTTGTCCGGATTTTGCTTTTAGACATAGGCCGGACAACCCCAAATCTTAACTAACTTAAGACATGGGCTCTTCCCTTTCCATATCTCATATGGAGTGGTAGGCAACTGATTTGATTCGAACCCTATTCAATAGGTATGCATCTTCTCAAGTGCATAACTCCCAAAAGGAAAATAGGAAACTCAGTAGTACTCATCATAGAGCACACCTTATCATATAGGGTGTGATTGCTCCACCCCGATATACCATCATGCTATGGTGTATACGGAGGAGTAATGCTGAAAGAGAATCTCATTCTCCTTTGGAATAATCCAGGATTTTCGTGCTCAAGTATTCTCCTCCTCGATCACATCAAAGGACATAATACTTATACCCGTGTTTTGGTTCTCTACTTCTAACTTATATTCTGTGAATATCTCAAAAGGTTCGGACTTGTGTTTCAACAGGAACATATGTCTGAATCTAAAGAGATCATCAGAGAACGTAATGAAGTATAAAGAACCAGTCTTGGCATATGTAGACAGGGGATCTGACATACATGAACATGTATCATCCCAAGAGTTTACTAACTCTTTCTCTGTTTTCAGTAAACGGAGCTATGGTCATTTTATCTTTGTGACATGACTGGCGAGTTGCACAAGATGTAAATTCAAACTAATTTAAATATGCATCTAAATGTAACTTCAGCTAGTCGGGTCACATTGATCTGACCTAGTCTACAATACCTCAAGAAGAATCCGTTCATTTCTGAACTCTTCCTCTTGTGTGTGTTCCATATACTAAGAACTGTAGTTTGATTTAGAACATCAATACTTTTAGATAACGTGCCTGAACCGATCAACTTTTGATACAGGAAATGTTCAAAACATTATCCAACAATACAGAATTTTATCATTTCTTTACTAATAAAGAGACTGATATGATTTTGTATATCAGGTTCGGTATCTAATAACATTCGTTCAGAATCAATGTATTGTAATACAGGGTGACAGTGACCAACAGACTTGGCTGCAACTCTTGCCCCGTTTTCTGCCTCATGAAACTTATCACCCGTTCTCAGTTCTCTACCTATCTGTAGCCCTATGTAACAGATTACATATCTGGGATCCTGATCTGGTATCAAATACCCAGGACGTAAAGAATACTGAGAAACAGTTCTGTATAATGAACACACCCGAAGATGATGCATCAGCATGCACTCTCTTCGTTTGGGCGGCACGGGAAATCTGGTATTCCCCAATTTCCTGCTCTGTCTTATAACAATTATAAGTTGGAGCGGGACCAACGTTCCCCGGCTCAGTATAACAAGCCGGTTCGGTCAATATTCCGTATTATTATCTTGATTAAGGCGTGATATGGTCGCTACCTCGAAAGAGAGAGAAGAAAACACTCAGCGTGCGCTCTTGCAAGAATAGATTGGTTATTATTTTATCTAATCAGGATGGCTCCCACTGCTTTTTATCAAATCTTCCTTCAAACCCTAAAAGGAAAGACTAGCCGGGATTAATTACACACTACAAGTTCGCCAATCTTTCAGCCAGGCCAGTGTCGGTACTTTGAGGGAGGTCCCCCGTGCATTCGCACGAACCTAATTAATGTAAACCTCGTTTTCCCAGAGGCGTAACCCCGTTGACACCTTTCTAGACACCTACTTGATCGGCTAATTGTAATGTATAAAACTCTCCCAGGAGTAACAATTACTCGCAGCGGGTATCGGGATCCAACTATCTCATAGAAGGTATGCAATCTCATTGCAAATTTCAACACTTGAAATTCCCGATAATGTTTTGCCCCGAACGATCTATGACCTTGACAAGGTCAACAAACCATAGACCTCAAGTCAAGTTCAACCCATCATTTCTTGATTGAATCAAACCCACCCGCACGACCCTTGACAAGGTCAACAAGGCCGCACGACTACCCTAACCCAATCTGCATCATATGCATAAGCAGATAAATACTGGTTAGCTACCGCACACTGCGCCTTGACAAGGTCAACAAACGCAGCACGAATACTAAACAGGACTTATCTGAAATGACGGAGGGCTACGACAGGTTTTTCTGAAAACCTATTGCGTAATGAACTTGATATCGTTGTAGGATCGAATGATTTTGAAATGGAGTGCTTTTGAGGCTTTTCTAGTTTTGCTAAAGGAGTCACTCCCGGTGAAGGGATCGTCGGTCCTTTCCTCGTCGAATGAGGTGCGGGATATATCATATATATCGCTGTGCAAAGCAAAAAAACTTAAAAGCAATCAAAAGACAAACTGAGTGTGTAGCATCAGCCAGTTATTGCTAAAGGAGTCACTCCCGATGAAGGGATCTCGGTCCTTTCCTTATCGAATAAGGTGCAGGATATATCACATATACCGCTGTGCAAAGCAAGAACTGTAGCTACCTGTTTTATTTTGAAATTCGATTCTACAACATCTTAGGTTTCTTTTATCTTCATTAATCACATTAATGAAGTCCCATCATTTAAGTACCTAAACATCACAGATAAATATGACGTACACTTATGCCATCCGCATTCGCCTCGATGTCCCCTCGTGCACCGTTAGGTTAGGTAACTAACGGCAGAGTAGGGCAGGGCTAGCGCGGGTGTAAAACATAAGTAACGCCTATATAATATATCATATATACTATATACTGTATCTATCACAGAACATCACATGATCACATCACAGATATCGCAGCAGAAGAAACATATGAAATATTGGATATACTAGGACGTCCGTGTTTTCAATACGAGCCAGTATAAAACACGGATTCCACGGTCGTGATGAATAGCCAAACCCACACCCCTAGACCCCTACGAGAGCGGCAAGCAACCCTACCAATTCTGGAGTTAGGAGACCCGGACCCGACTCCTCGAGTTGGTCTCCCACTGGACCCCAGAACCCGGTTACTTGTGCTCTCCTCCTTGGGTCTATCCTAGTGCGGAAAAGTAAATAATATACAAAGGGTGACATCTTCCGCAACCTGGAAGTGCCCCAATAAAAGAATATTACATACAAGTTTTTACATGAATGAAAATGAAAAAACACTCATCTCACATAAAAACCCCCGGCTATTCAAACACGACGATCCAATATAACATATCCAGCAACACATAACATCACATGTCATCAACGTAAGTAAATATGCGCATCCCAATTGTCGTTGACATATAGCAACGAAACCGGCGATATCACATATTACACTTACGGTCACAGAAAAGAAAGTGTAAAACTACAACAGTTGGAATCCGCAACCACCTCAGACATCGCATGCCTGACCAAATGAATTACTTAGACATCGCATGCCTAACAATTATAAACCCCGCATTTTAGTCTCATTATCGAAAACACTTTTCAATATCAAGTCGGGCAATTCAACAAGATTCCCGACATCCTGATCGAATGCTCGTCGCAAACTTCAGTAGGCGGCCGCACCCCCGACGCCGTCGACGAAGTGCACCAAGGCGGAACACCGCCACCGCGAGCACCCGAACGGATGCTTTCGGCGACGGGGTTCTCCTACAGTCACTTTGTCGGGGCTATGGAGTGAGGCTGTCTATTAAGTTTACCCGGCGAGTATCCGCGTACGCTACGTGATTGCGACGGACTTTTGATCACATCAAAATTCCGTGGCAACCGATCAAGTGAGACTAAACTGCTATGTTTATAACATTCATTCAGTTATCACATAACTTTTGTGAATTCCAATTATTATATCCCATTCCAGATAAACAGAAAATGTTAAACTTTTCGATCGAACAATCGAACACCCAAGTTTTCCCGATACAGCTCAACACATGAAATAAGTCTAACAACATTCCGTTCGTGCCTCAGTACCAACGGTCCAGCCGTAGAAGGGTCAAGCCAACGCCTCACATGTGGCACGCCGTACTGCCCCAAACCCGAAGGTTCAAAGGGCAGTTCAAGACGGTCACATAATCGAGTTAAGGTTTGTTGTCTTCTAGAGGGACCATCGCGTTACTTGCACTACTTAGAACGTCGTTAAACTACGGAAAAATCCAACACTTGGAAATTTCCCGACAGGGGAAAAATTGGGTATTTATATCCGGTCGAACTTTTTAACATATTCTAATATTTATCCGGAAAGCCACATAGACAAAATTTGATACTCCGATCGAAACACCGAATCCCCAAAACAACCCCAGAAAATTCAACTCTTGAATAAATATTAAAAATTCCCAGAAAACCCAGCATATTAAAATAGGAATGATGTCATCACCTAGCCGCGGAACCGCTGCAGAAGCTGGGCTTCTGCCGCGGTTCCGCGCTCTGTTGGATGAATCATGGGTCCAATTTTGCGCCGTAACTCATATATTTCCCTGCTGAATTTTTTAGCAATTTATAAATTGGAAAAATCCACGTTTTCAGAAAAAGTCCAGAGAGCGTGGAAATTTTGGGGTTTCGGTTTCGTTCGGACTTCAAACTCCGTCTAGACTTCGCCTAAGGCTCTAGCTTGGCTCTGATACCACTGTAGGGTTCCTAGGCACTCTCAAGACGTCTCATAAGTATCAACCATGCCAATTTCAAATTTTACGGTGCCAGGAAACCCTAAACTACGGATCGTTGGCTAGATGTCTAGGCGAAAAACAAACTAGTTAACACTTAACTAAGGGAATACGGAAATACAACCTTTGTAGATCCGGTCCTCCACCTCGACGGCTCCGAGATGAGGTCCTCTCCGCTGTCCAAATAAAATCCGGGCTCTAGCGTCGGCTTCATCGGAGAACGAGCGGGCAAGGTCGTCGGCTTCGTGCCGAAGATGATCTACGTCGAGGGATCGCTAGATCAAGCTCCACCTTCACCAAACCATGATAACTTGTGAAGGAAACACACTCTACTACTTGGCAAGAGGTAGAGGATGAAGAAATAGGAAGTGGGTTGACTTTAGAATTGGATTTCTCACTTGTTTTCATCAATCACCATTGATGAAGTAAGCTTCTTCTTGAAGAAGAAGATGAAGAAGAAGATAAATGTTATGATAAGAATTATTTAAAATGAAAAGAATAATCCATTCTTATCATAAGTGAACCATGGTTAGTTGTAGAGATTGAACTAGGGTTAGTGGAGTGGTTAGGGTTAAGCATGAGACAAAATGGTGACAAAGTCAAAGTGTTCATGAAACTTCATGAACAAAACAAAAATTGCCACCATTTTCTCATTTGCTTATTCTTTTTCCAAAAAGAAAAAGATTAATATATAAATAAGGAAATCAAAAACCCTAATCATCCACTTAACTATAGTTTGATACTTTACACTTAACCAAAAAGCATGTATCATCAAACATGATACAATCAAGTGCACAAAATCATATCGCATATGGAATGCGCACACCCGAGTGAGAAAATCCATTCAAAGTGAACCGATACTAGTTAATGCAAAGTAATATATCAAATATATAATTATGCATTAAATCACTAAATCAACACTTGATTCAATGATCCGGTCATGTCGCACATAACCGACTGGTATCATCAGTAACAACTTATCGAATCAACACTTGATCCGATAACCCGGCTATATCGCATATAACCGATCAATGTCACATCGCGAGAATGAAATACGGTATCACATACACGCATCATTCTCGGTCCCGCACATATCTCATATGCGCTCCTATTTCGTTTCGCTTGAGCCAGGAAACCTCTGTGTAGGACTCTAAAGACTCGTCAATACGCCGGCAGCAGGCGATGATCATATCAAACACCCACAAGCCGCAAGCGGTCTGCTAAACGTAATGGCCACCCGGGTATTGAGCGATCTGAAGATGACGAGCAAGCCCGCTCACACTCCAGTGAATCCAACCAGTAACACTACCGTACAGTCCGGTCTGATCGTCTGATATGTCGCATATCTTGCCTAGGGGTGGTAAACGTCAGACCCCAATAGCTCGATAAGTCGTGTCGATATGAGGTCTATAACTGTTCGAGAAACTACTGGTAACACTTACCAGTAAATCTCAGCAACCCTGGCCAGGGATTTCCTGTTATAGCCAATCGAACACAGCGCAACATCAACTCCCTATACCGGGAGAGACGAATCCCCTCCTATCGCTTATTGCCTCCATGTGACTCGGGACTGTACCCAAAAACCACCATTTTGCACGCCCTCTTGGACGTGGTAAGATGGAAATCAAAGCACAGTGGGAACCACACAAGACTCTATGACGATCTCGGGTCAACAGACTACTCTGTACCAGTGTCACCAGAGAACTGCCATCTGACGTGAGGTATAATACCATCTGGGAGTTCTCGGCGAGTCCGTCCAGTGTACCCAGTCTCTACTGAGCACCCGTATATCATCTCTGATGTCAAACACCAATGGATATGGGATCATCCATCGCCCATCTGTATGGGTCGAGAAGGTATACGCTAGTCTACTCTGGTATATCGATGCCCCGTCTCGATACACCCACGACTAGGGACTTTGAAGGATGTACTTATGGACTACCATGTCCCCACTAGTATGATCCGCATCATAGTCCAGGTAGTCAAGTACAGATCCTAAGGGCTTTACCAACATGTAACAGGGAGACAATCAGTGTACACGTTAAGGTAAAGATCAACCAGATAGCATACTATCATGTCGAGCAAGAAAGTCCTCCCTATATATGTCCCAGCATCCACTACAATATACATCATATGTATAGTAATGGCCTCTAGGGCATACATATAACTAACAATGAGCTAGAACTGGAAGAAGTTCCAGCTAAAAAAACTATAACTGACAATTTGGTAGAACCGGAGGATTCAATAGTCCAAAACAAAGCTCAGCCACTCCGCAGATCTAGTAGGGTTTCTCATCCACCTAAGAGATATTACGGTTTTCTCATAGACGGTGGAAGTGGGGATTACATCATGGAAGATGATGACCCAACTAGGTTTGAGCAGGCCATCACAAGTGGGAACTCTATGAAATGGCTGGATGCTATACGATCTGAGATGTAGTCCATGTACACCAATAAAGTATGGAATTTTGAAGTTGCTCCTGAAGGGGTAAAACCCATTGGGAGCATATGGATCTTTAAGAAGAAAATTGGTGTAGATGGAAAGGTTGAGACATGTTAGTGATATATATGCCCTAGAGACCGTTGTTGTATGATATAGTGGATGCTTGGACATATATATGGAGGACTTTCTTGTTCGACATGATAGTATGCTATCTGGTTACCTTTATCTTAACATGTTCACTGGTATTATTATATTGTCTCTCATATGCATATTAATAATGCCCTTAGGACGTTGGCTTGACTACTAGGACTATGATGTGGATCATACTACTGGGACCTGGGTAGTCCACAAGCACATCCTTCAATTGTTCCTAGTCGAGAGAATATTGAGACAGGGCATTGATATTCCTGAGTAGACTAGTGTGTACGTTTCTTGACCCTGTATGGAGCGATGGTTGATACCATATCCATTGGTGTTTAACATCAAAGATTGTACACAGGTGCTCATTAGAGAATGGATACACCGAACAGGACTCACCGAGATCTCCTAGAAGGTAGTATACCTATCGTCAGATAGCGGTTCTCTGGTGCACTAGTACAGGTTAGTCTGTAGACCCGAGATCGTCATAGAGTCTTGTGTGGTTCCCACTGTGCTTTGATTTCCTCCCTACCATGGCTCAAAAGAATCGTGAAAACATGTGTATTTTGGGTACAGTCCCGAGTCACATGGAGACAATGAGCGATAGGAGGGGTTTCGTCTCTCCCGGTATAGGGAGTTGATGTTGCGCTATGCTCGATTGGCTATAACAAGAAGTCCCTAGCCAGGGCTGTTGATGAGATTTACTGGTAAGTGTTATCAGTAGTTTCTCATACCATTATAGGCCACACATCGGCATGACTTATTAAGTTATTGGGGTCTGACGATTCCACCCCCAGACTCGATATGCGACATATCAGGCGAAGAGACCGGACTGTACTGTAAGTATTACCTATAGACTTCATGGGAGTTTGGACAAGCTTGCTTGTTGATCTTCTATTCGCTAAATACCCGGGTAGCCGTTACGTCCAGCTAGTACCGCTGACGGCTTGTGGGTAACTGATATAATCATTACCTATTGCTGGCGTATTGACGAGTCTTTAGAGTCCCACATAGAAGTTTCCTAGTTCAAGCGAAACGAAGTAGGGCACATATGCTGATATGTACGGAGGGCGTGATTAAATATGAGTATGAGATACCGTATTGTAATCCAGCGGCTATTTGTTATCAGTTAGATTATATGTGATATGACCGGATTATTGAATCAAGTATTGATTTGATAATGTGATATACAGATAAATGATATTAGTCAGTTATATGTGATATAACCGGATTATTAAATCAAGTGTTGATTTAATAATATGATATATATTTATATTTGATATAATTGTATATTGACTAATATTACTAATTATTCTTCATAATATATATATTAATATATATATATATATATATTATATGAAGCATGGAATGGATTTTTTATTTTTAGAAAATAGAAAATGAGGTGGTAAATAGGGAGACTTTTTTGTGGAATGGGCAGGCATGGCTTTTTTATTTATTTTATTCATTTGCTTGCACTATTGAAGCATGGTTACAATTTTTAATGGTTAAAAATTGTATGCTTCAATAATGGGTGAGCTAAAGAAGAGTCATTCTACACTTCATTCTTCACTTGAGTTCATTTTCTTTCTTAAGCTCATGTGATGAGTTTCTCTCTATCTCTTTCCCTTTTCCTCACCTCCACCTCCAAGCTCAATCCCTTTCATGAGTTGTGAAACCTTGAGCTTGTGAGAACCCTAGTGAGCAAACAAAACCTCTACTTAACCATCCTGCACTAGATTAGCACTTTGATGTAGTGTGTTTACTTCACTAAAAAGTTTTGTGAAGAGGTAGCTTGGATTAGCGGACTTCGGGTGGATCATCTTCGGCACGATGGTCATTGAATCAAGTTCATTCAATCTTCAAGTGGAGCCTAGTGGAGCCGCGTGGACTACAACCCGGAGCTTTAGAAGAGAAGGACACGGTCTACAAAGGTTGTAGCCATCTATCTCTTAGTATAGTTTGTTATATCATGCTTAAAACCCTAATCATCTAGTTTAAGATCTTGGTTAGTGTTGATTAGCACTCAAATTTTTTTTAAAATTGGCATGCTTGATGCTACTAAAACCCAGTGGTGGTGCTAAGTTACACTTTCATGGTATCAGAGCCCAAACTAGAAGATTAGACGATATTTATAAAATTATGAGACCGAAACAACTCCGAAACAGTCACATCAAAACCCTATTCTCTGTCGAATTTTTAATGGACTCTGAAATTTTTTAAACAAGTACAGAATATTGCATATGATGTAACTAGAACACCAAAAAAATTGAGACCCAAAACCCTACATCTCACCGGCCACAAGCCCTATTTGGACAGCCTGGCCGGTCCTCCTAGGTTAGAATGGGCTCGAGTTTGTTTGGTGTTCTGTAGGCTTAGTTTTGGGGTTTCAGGTTATGTTTTATTAGCCTAAAATTGCATGTGATGTTAATTTTGTTAAGGGGCTAATACAGAGTGTTTCGTGGTCGTAATTTTTACATCGTTTAAGGTTTAAGTTTGATATGTGATACAATATTTGGAATCCATATTAAATTAGTTTTGTGAAAACTAGTTTGTTTGTAAATCTAGCATGTTAGTCTCTACTGATCGATTGCCACGAAGTTTCGATCCGGATCGAAACTCCGTCGCAATCGCGTATCGTACACGAATACTCGCCAGATAACTTTACTAAGTAGCCACACCCCATAACCCCGACCAAGTGACTTTAGGAGAACCCCGTTGCCAAAAGCATCCACTTGGGTGCTCACGGCCACGGTGTTCCGCCTAAATGCACTTGGTCGATGGCATCGGGGGTGCGGCCATCTACTAAAGTTTCTGACAAGTATTCGATCAGGTATTCGGGAATCTTGTTGAATTACCCGACTAAATTATTGAAAAGAGTTTTCCATATGAGACTAAAATGCAAGGTTTATAGGGTTAAGCATGAAATTCGGAATATGGGATATTCCCGGTTTATGATGTCTAACGAAATGCGGATTCTAATTATTATAGTTTTTCATTTCTTTTCTGCGACCGTAAGTGTAATATGTGGAGTATCCCAAATCTCATTGCTATATGTCAACGGAATTTGGAATACGCATATTTACTTATGTTGATGACATGTGATGTTATTTGTTGTTGTGATATGTTATATTGGATCGTCGTGAATGAATAGCCGGGGGTTTTGCGTGAGATGAGAGTTTTTCATTTTTCATTCATGTAAAGAATTTTATGTAATATTCTTTTATTAGGAAACTTCCAGGTTGAGGATGATGTCACCATTGATGTATATTATTTACTTTTCCGCATTAAGATAGACCCAATGCGGGGAGCACAAATAACCGGGTTCTGGAGTCCGGTGGGAGACCATCTCGAGGAATCGAGACCGGGTCTCCTAACTCTATAATTGGCAGGGTTGCTTGCCGCTCTCGTAGGGGTCTAGAGATATAGGTTTGGCTATTCATCACGACTGTGGAATCCGTGTTTTTCATTACTGACTAAATTTAAAACACGGATCTGCTAGTATATCCAATATTTCATATGTTGACTTCTGCTGCTTGATTCTGTGATGTGATCATATAACTGCATGAGACAAATGCTATATATATGTGATATATATAATAAACGTTGCTTATGTTTTTCACCCGTGCTAGTCCAGCCCCCGCTCTGCCGTTAGTTAAGTAACCTAACGGTGCATGACGGGGCCCCATGACGAATGCGGATGGCATAAAGATACGTTTTATTTTTGTTTCTTTTTTTGTGATATTTAGGAAAACATTAAATGATGGGACTTAATTAATGAGATTAATGAAAAGAAAAGAAACTTAAAGATGTTGTAGAATCAAAATTTTTTTAAAAAGGTAGCTCTAGTTCTTGCTTTGCATAGTGGTATTCCTTGATGAATATCCAACAACTCATTCGATGAGGAAAAAGTCGGGATCCCTTCACCGGGAGTGACCTCTTTAACAATACAAGCAAATGCTACAACCCACTCGGTTTATCATCATAGCTTCTATAGTTTTTGCTTTGCATAGTGGTATTCCTTGATAGATATCCAGCACCTCATTCGATAAGGAAAGAGCCGAGATCCCTTTACCGGGAGTGACATCTTTAGCAAAAGCTAGTAAAAGCTATTCGATTTGTTTTTGAAAACTACTCAATTTTAAAAGCGAAGCTTAAACTACTCATTTTCAAATCACTAGATTCTACAACGATATCAAGTTCATTACGTTAAAGGTTTTCTTAAAAACCAGCCGTAGCCCTCCGTCATTTCAAATAAGTACTATTTAGTATTCGTGCTACGTTTGTTGGCCTTCGTCAAGGCGTAGTGTGTGGTAGCTGATTAGTGCTTATCTGCAGCATGTGATGCGATTGGATTAGGGTAGTCGTGTGACTTTGTTGGACTTCGTCAAGGGTCGTGTGGATGGGTTTAATTCAATCAAGAAATGAACGGGTTGAACTTGACTAGCGGCCTATGGTTTGTTGGCCTTCGTCAAGGTCATATGACGTTATGGGTAAAAACAATTATTGGGAATTTCAAGTGTTGAAATTTGCGATGAGATTGTATACCTTCTATATGATAGTTGGATCCCGATACCCATTGCGAGTAAGTGTTACTCCTGAGAGAGTTTTCCACTTTACAATTAGCCGATCCATTAGGTGTCTAAGAAAGGTGTTAACGAAGTGATGCCCCTGTGGAAACGAGATTATTTAATTAGTTCCATGTGAAAGCATGGGAAGACTCCCTCGGATTACCAATACCTGCCTCGCTGACCGATTGGAGAACTTGTAGGATATAATTAATTTCGGCTAATCTTACCTTTTATGATTTGAAGGAAGATTTGATAAAAATAGTAGGAGCCATCCTGATTAGATAAAATAATAATCAATCTAATCTTGTAAAGAGCACACGCAAAAATGATTATCCTTCTCTCTTGTAACGTTTTGAAAATCGTTTCGGTAAAATAAGGGGGTTTTCTGTAAAATTCAAAATACAAATATCTTTATTATAAAATTAAATATACATATTCTAGCTATGTAATTGCTAGTATTTAGTGTTTATTGAGCCACTGGTAAAATTTCTAATTTTCTGAAAAAATTTCCGAAATTAATTATTTTAATATTATTTTAAGCCATCACTAATACATTTAATTAGGGAAAATTACAAATTGAAATGGGTTGAAACAAATTTTGTGCATCATAACACATTAAACAAAATTTTAACATGTTATTTTTGAAATGAAATGAAACAGTCAAACGGTGTTAGAAAATATCGAAGAAAAAGGCTTAAATAGTGAAATTAGTGTAAATAGATATTGGAGTATAACATTTATCATTTTTCCCTCACCCACCCTCACCCACACCCTTTCTCCTCTCCCCAAATCAGCAGCAGCCCCAAGTTGCCCCTCATTTCCCCACTTGTTTTTGCTAAAAGAAAACAATGAAAAGAAAAGAAAAGAGTAAATATACATGAGTATGGGTTGGGTTGACTTGGACTTTCTTGACCTTGCATTTCCACCCCCACTCTCTCTCTCTCTCTCCCCTCATCCATTATGGCCGAGCTCCCCATTCTCCCTCAACGGCAGCCCCCCCTCTCTTCTCCTTCTCATTTCACCTCAAAATTTCATCACAAAATGCCCAAAAATCAACACAAAAATCCCACAAAATCAAAATCCAACTCCTACCCATTTTTTCTTAGCCTCTCAAGCATGAATTTTGGTGAAAAGTTTTCAAATTGGAGGTCAAGATTTTCATGCTAGATCTCAAATCTTGTGAGGTATAAAACTTGACCTTTTGTTAAATTGTTGTTTGAATACTTTAAATCAAGCATAATTAGTTAATAATTTGGGCTTAATTGAATGTTTGGAAAAATATAGTAAGGGTTTGCGATTTCAATTAGGGTTTTTATTATATCATTAAGGATGCAATGTTTAGTTTAACATCTTAATATATGTAAAACCTAGTTTGGTTGATTAAATTGCACTTGTTATATATAATTTGTCCAAATCACATATATTTGTAAACTAGATTTTGGTAATTAATTCAAAATTGAGAATTTAAAATATGGTTAGGGTTTTATCACCTCATTAGCAACATAATGTGTAGTTTAACACTTTAGGGCTATGCAAAACCTAGCTGGTTGATGAATTGTGAATTTTGACTTAAAAAGTGTTAAAATCGATATTTGTTGCAAACTTGAATTTTGAGTTAATGATAATTAGTGAGATTAAAAATATGAAGGTGATTTGTATAATCTAATTATGATTTTAAATGAGCATTTTGGCCATTAGAATCGTTAAAATATTTAGTTTGGGTAAAACATCAAGTTTTGAACCGAAATGGGAATTTGTGCTAACTAGATTTTTTTGGAAAATAAAACGATTTGTTTAATTTTATGGTTTTGATGATTTAAATCATATTTATTATATAATTAGTGGGTTTTGAAATCACGATTGGTGTGTTTGGGTTTTTCTCGATGGTTTGGCATTTGTACGCCGACGTCGAGCGTTTTTGGGTTGATTTGTAAAAGCAACCATAGATTTTGACCTATGTGGGATTCGTATGTCGTTTTGGTCATGAGTCGGATTTTAATGCGATACGGTGCGTTATGATATGTAGGTACCCATGTGGACTTCGAGACGACAGGCAAGCGCGTGGCGACGTCGGCACCGACGAGCGAGGACCAGGTGAGTAGATTTATATCTACGGGGAGAAGTCGGGTGGATGGCGTATAGCACCCCCGCAGTTCGTGGTGATGTATACGAATACGTATACACACATATATATTGATTATATATCGTTTGAGATTTATTGATGATAAAGATGGATATTTGGTGTGATAGGATTGGTTTAGTGTTGCGAAACCCTAGAGTAGCTGTTGCATCACACATACACACACACCCCCATACTTACATACATTCTTCTCTCATATGTGCGTATATGGGATTATTATTTTTATGTGTTCACATGGGTATGGGACTATGTGATCATATACTGGATTTGAGGATAGTATTTAGGATTTGAGGTGAGTCGATGAGATGTGATTTAAGACCGTGAGATCGGTGATATGGCAGGATTCGTACTTGAGATACGTCCTGATGTTATAGCGGATCTTTGGATGATGATACATGTGAATAGTGTTATACATTGAATGGTTGACATGTGATCGTGATATGAGATAAGATATGTTAAGATATTCATAATAGGTCGCACTGGGCGATATATACCTCTTTATGACGATATATGATGATGATATCGGTTTGTATGAGGCCGTAGATTAGCAGTCAGATCATGATTAGATTGATGATATTAGTATTGTATTAGACGTAGGTCAGTACCCCAGATGATGATCTTGATAAAGAGGATACCAGATAATTAATATGATGAATGTGATATTGACCCGTACCCTGATTTGGGAATGCCGTACGACGGATTTACGTACGAGCTATATATTGATGATTGATCCGCACTCTTGACTTGGGAATATTTAATTATAGATATGGTATCGGATGTGATATTATCGAGACGAGATCACCGACTATATATATATATATATATATATATCGACTCAGATATTAGGCGGTTTCCTTACCTTTAGTTTAGCTTGTTAGCTCGGCCGTATAGTTTAGTATAGTTGTTAGACTAGATTTATATTAAATGTAGATTTGTTATCGTTGTGTCTAGTAATTAGCTCCCGCTCATTATTGTTGCTCGCTCCGCATCGCATATTTATATTGTGATTTCATATTGTATTATTGATATCATGCTGTTAGGACACCAGCACCATTACCGATGATGCGTATGTACCACGTACACTTACTTGCCGGCTCACACACATCTTCATCGGTAATTGCCATGTCACGTACACTTAGAAAATATTATTGCTTGACTTAGCTTGTTAGATAGTAATTTTGACATGATATTAGTGTACTTGCCTTATATGCTAATTTAGACATTGTAGTTATTACTTGTCACTTATGCATACTGATTATTCATTGTTATGTCGCATTCATAGATTCTCATGCATATATTCACTATTTTACGTGCTATTGAGGTTTTGGATTCGGATTTCCATGATATTTATAGATTTGGGAACCGTGGGGATTTCAAAAAAGAATATGTAATTGTTTTAAAAACCCGGTTACCCTTGATATGATATTTCAGTGCGTCCACCATGTGTTTTCTCGGTGCTGAAAGCGACATGTGAGACCCGAGTTCGAGGAATGGAGGAACCGTTTCGGGTACATGGTAGACCCGGTAAGGTATCCTGAGGCAAGAAGCGCGTGGTGATGACGATGTGAGCCTGGCAGGGGGAGACTACCTACCGGTGATTTTACCCAACACGTCGGATATCCGGAGGATACCGTCGTGGTCTTGAGATGGATGGTAAGGGCCGGTCTGGACAGACGGCACCCTAGATATTGAGATTGAGACATTGAGATTTCGAGATATTGAGGTACTGAGATTTGATGATACAGGCCAGTCCGGATAGCCGGAGTCTGAGATTTTGAGACATTGAAATTTATCTTTTGTGTCGATACTAGACACTGTTTATGCTGATTTAATTTATGATATCTCATTTTAAAAATACAAAGGAAATCTCACTAAATTATGAAAGCAGTTTCTTTAGTACGTGTATTCTGTTTTCATGCATTCATACCTCATCCATATGATATATCGTTACCTGAGGCATTGACACGAGCTTTTGGTGTACAGTTGTTTAGGTGTACCCCCTAGCCATTATATTAGGCTTCTGGTTATATATTTGAGGATATATTATGATCGTTGATCTAGGATTGCGTTGTTCATGCGATTTATGTTCGTAGATGTTTTCTACTCACGAGTTGGCAACTCACCCCCGTTGTGCCACAGTTTCTTTCAGGTTTTGCCGTACAGGTTTCTTTACGGCTTTGCTGGCACTGCTTCTTTTCGGGTGACTTGCTAGTAGGTGGGTTTATTTGTATCGTACCCATCATTATACTTTGTGTATTATTATTCTGTTGTATCTAGAAGTTCCATCAACCAAACATGTATTTATTTCAGAGATAGAGACCAGTGATGTTTATTCTTTCGACCTTAGAGTCGCGCATTGTATTTCTATGGATTTCTTGCTGTTTGAGTTTCCTTTTGAGTTTTGATCCTCGCCCTTGGCATTGTATATTATATTGCTTGTGTGGTTGTGACCGTCGTTTGACGAAGAGCTAGCACCCGCTTGGGGATGCCTTTTTATTGATTTCGTATACTATTCATGTTGTATCCCGTTTGGGGGCCAATATTTACAAAGGAGACTCTGCCGAAATTTTCAGAAAATACTTGATGTTTTTAAAACGCATAATTCGGTTTATGCTATTAAAACTACTTGATTTAAATTGGTTTTTCCTTCACTCTACTACTTTCTTGGTTTGGCTTTCTGGGCTTTCGGCTTACTTAGATTACGTACGCCTCGAGACGTTTCATAGTTTAAGTGCCGGTCAAGTTCCGTACTTTCGGGTCGTGACAAAGTTGGTATCAAAGCGTTCGGTTTTACCTTCGGAGCATAGGATGACCCTTGGTTGATGGAATAGGTGACTAAAGTAGAGTGACGTACCGTGGGTATGTTCCACGGCATATTTACGATACGCTACTCCACTTAAGAAGCCTTAGGATGTACATTTCTTTGCTCAGTATTATATTCATTCCTGATCTAACCGCATCAGTACCAGTTATGGTTTTGCTGCCATGATTACGTGCAGGGAGAGCTACGGCTAGAGTTGCGGTCAGCACGAGCTCGTCACGAACGAGGACTGACCAGGGCGTAAATTCCGGCGACACACGATTGTAGAGATGTGTCTTTTATTGTGTTTTCGCGCCATGAACGTTTGATGGATCGCTGTATGAGATTACTCGGACGTGCAGAGGATTAAGCCAATGACAGAGGCTAGCCAGATTTTGATGACCATTGAAGTATTGCTTATTCATGATGATTGAGGCACTGTTCAGTGTGCAGAGGAGTGAGCCAGTTGTTGCTGCGAACGACGAGATATCGTCCTAGATGTTGGAGCTATTGCGGTACGAGTTATACTAAGAGATGATAGAAGGTCGCTAGTCATCGAGGATGAATGACTGGAACATGTGGATCGTTCTCCTACCCCGATGCGGGGTCATCAGATAGATTGATTCCAGCTATAGAAGACTTCACGCGGATACGTTGAGAGTCGACAGAGACGATCAAATGTCAGAAACCTATTCCAAGTTTAAAGTATTCGGAAAGACATGCAGGTAATTCTATGGACCCTCTAGAAGAATGAAACCCTAACTCAACATAATGACCATATGAAAGCCTTTGAACCTTAGGGTTTGCGGCAGTTCCACGGCGCCATTAGTGAGGCTTGGGTTTGCCCTTCTACGGCTGGACCATCGATACTGTGGTACGTACTCGATACTGTTAAACTGTACCCAAGATGTTGAGCTCTTGGAGGATTATGAGGTTTTGACGAATCGATCGAATGGTTCGACTTCATTCGGATGCTAGGTGGTGAGATGCATTTCTTGGAAGACTCCAGATACGAGGATAGCCGTTGGAGCTCAGACCATGCAGCCACGACGAGACGAGTCCGAAGCAGTCGACATTAGAGAAAAGTGGAGTAAGAGGTTCGTACAAGATCTGGAAAAGATGACGTTCCACTCTGCCGACATCAGAGATGCGGTATGCATGCCGAGGCATTGTACTCGGATATACCTTCCAGAAGGAGTCGCGATGAGTATGCAGCCGTTCCGGAGGCAGAAACAGATTTAGTAAAGGACGACGACTTCCGGACAGTTAGGCAGAGACGAGATTTAGGAGAGACCTCGACAGGACCTTTTTGGAATAAATTACGAGAAGACTTGGACCCAGGAGTGGTCATGTTACGCACACCAGCAGACCAGAGTTCATGATCATTGACGAGACATGCTAGGAGTGACCACGACAGTTGGCCAGAGACTCTTAGAGGATGTGCTTGAGAGGGACTATTACTCCATAGTTGATTTCGGTATTTTGGGCGATCTATTAGCATGATTGATTTTGATGATTGAGTTTCATGATATTTGTTTTCATGCACCATGGTTGCCCCTACTGAGTATTTACGATTTTTGCACAGTTGTTGCACTTGATATCATTTTCGTGCCTTGGTTTCTCATGTTTATGATTTTATGGGTTTCATACAGTTGAGTAGATTTTATGCATATGTACGCACACGATTTGGTTTTTGCACTCGGTATAGTTCACATATGCTTGCAGTGCAGTGTTACGCATTTTGTGCACTTAGATGCACTGGACCGATTTCGATTGTGATACTCGATATTTGTTTTGTGCACCTTGTGCACCTGATTGGATTTTGCGCATGTTCGGTGCTTGGTATTGGATTTCATAACTTCGTGCAGGATAGATGCACCTGATTTGGGTTTTTGCGCATGTTGGGCGCGTGTTATGAGATACGATTTTAGTGCACACCAGATGCACTAAATCGAGATTCTTCGTGCATATCAGATGCACCTGTTTTTGCTGTCAGGCACACACGTTGCCTATGACAGATACTTCGTGCACACCCGTTGAACCTAGAAGTTGTTTCTGTGGACTTTGATTTTCGTGCGCACCAGACGCACGTAGTATTCATATGCATACTTTGGGGATTGATTTATTATGGAGCAGTATATTTTTATGATGTTTATTATTTTTTTCGTTCTGAGCAGGACTAGTCAGATGACAGTACCTGAGTATATTTTGCATGCATTGATAGATTTCAAAGGGATTTCCAAAAAGCGAGCTATAGTCTCAGTATTTACCTACGTGTCTGATATAACAAGAAACGTTTTAAACGAAAAAACCTTTCTAAATTTCTTTCAAAACGGCGGGACGTGCATATTAAACAAAGGATATATATATATATATATATAGTTATTTTCTTACAATAGACGTCCGCCACTGTACAGTGTTGCGAATATCGCACGGCGATTTGGAAAAAAAAAGTTTGGCATGCATTGCTTCTAGATGTTTTAATGATGTATATCATGTTGGTTTTCGTATTGGATCTTGACATTGATGTCTTCCCCCATGACTCCGATGATTGCGGGATGCTTGATGGAGTTTTGATTTTGAGTTATATGCTCATTTTTCATGCGCATACGTTGCGCTACGATTTGTTTTATGTATTTATGATTTCGGAGCCCCGACGACTTGATGGTTTTGCTTAGATATTTTAGTATTTGGGGGGGAATTTTAATTTAAGTTCGGGGACCGAATTTCTTTAAGAGGGGAAGATTGTAATATTTTGAAAATCGTTTCGGTAAAATAAGGGGGTTTTCTGTAAAAAATCAAAATACAAATATCTTTATTATAAAATTAAATATACATGTTCTAGCTATGTAATTGCTAGTATTTGGTGTTTATTGAGCCAGTGGTAAAATTTCTAATTTTCTGAAAAAATTTCCGAAATTAATTATTTTAATATTATTTTAAGCCGTCACTAATACATTAAATTAGGGAAAATTAAAAATTGGAATGGGTTGAAACAAATTTTGTGCATCATAACACATTAAACAAAATTTTAACATGTTGAGTTTGAAATGAAATGAAACAGTCAAACGGTGTTAGAAAATATCGAAGAAAAAGGCTTAAATAGTGAAATTAGTGTAAATAGATATTGGGGTATATCATTTATCATTTTTCCCTCACCCACCCTCACCTACACCCTCTCTCCTCTCCCTAAATCAGCAGCAGCCCCAAGTTGCCCCTCATTTCCCCACTTGTTTTTGCTAAAAGAAAACAATGAAAAGAAAAGAAAAGAGTAAATATAATTGAGTATGGGTTGGGTTGACTTGGACTTTCTTGACCTTGCATTTCCACCCCCACTCTCTCTCTCTCTCTCCCCCCTCGTCCATTATGGCCGAGCCCCCCATTCTCCCTCAACAGCAGCCTCCCCTTCTCCTTCTCATTTCACCTCAAAATTTCATCACAAAATGCCCAAAAATCAACACAAAAATCCCACAAAATCAAAATCCAACTCCTATCCATTTTTCCTTAGCCTCTCAAGCATGGATTTTGGTGAAAAGTTTTCAAATTGGAGGTCAAGATTTTCATGCTAGATCTCAAATCTTGTGAGGTATAAAACTTGACCTTTTGTTAAATTGTTGTTTGAATACTTTAAATCAAGCATAATTAGTTAATAATTTGGGCTTAATTGAATGTTTGGAAAAATATAGTAAAGGTTTGTGATTTCAATTAGGGTTTTTATTATATCATTAGGGATGCAATGTTTAGTTTAACATCTTAATGTATGTAAAACCTAGTTTGGTTGATTAAATTACACTTGTTATATGTAATTTGTCCAAATCACATATATTTGTAAACTAGATTTTGGTAATTAATTCAAAATTGAGAATTTAAAATATGGTTAGGGTTTTATCACCTCATTAGCAACATAATGTGTAGTTAACACTTTAGGGCTATGCAAAATCTAGCTAGTTGATGAATTGTGAATTGTGACTTAAAAAGTTTTAAAATCGATATTTGTTGCAAACTTGAATTTTGAGTTAATGATAATTAGTGAGATTAAAAATATGGAGGTGATTTGTATGACCTAATTATGATTTTAAGTGAGCATTTTGGCCATTAGAATCGTTAAAATATTTAGTTTGGGTAAAACATCAAGTTTTGAACCGAAATGGGAATTTGTGCTAACTAGGTTTTTTTGGAAAATAAAACGATTTGTTTAATTTTATGGTTTTGATGAATTAAACCCTATTTCTTATATAATTAGTGGGTTTTGAAATCACGATTGGTGTGTTTGGGTTTTTCTCGATGGTTTGGCGTTTGTACGCCGACGTCGAGGGTTTTTGGGTTGATTTGTGAAAGCAACCATAGGTTTTGACTTATGTGGGATTCGTGTGTCGTTTTGGTCATGAGTCGGATTTTATTGCAATACGGTGCGTTATGATATGTAGGTACCCCATGTGGACTTCGAGACGACAGGCAAGCGCGTGGCGACATCGGGACCGACGAGCAAAGACCAGGTGAGTAGATTTATATCTACGGGGAGAAATCAGGTGGATGGCGTATAGCACCCCCGCAGTTCGTGGTGATGTATACGAATACGTATACACACATATATATTGATTATATATCGTTTGAGATTTATTAATGATAAAGATGGATATTTGGTGTGATAGGATTGGTTTAGTGTTGCGAAACCCTAGAGTAGCGGTTGCATCACACACACACACACACCCCCATACTTGCATACATTCTTCTCTTATATGAGCGTATATGGGATTATTATTTTTATGCGTTCACATGGGTATGGGACTATGTGATCATATACTGGATTTGAAGATAGTATTTGAGATTTGAGGTGAGTCGATGAGATGTGATTTGAGACCGTGAGATCGGTGATATGGCAGGATTCGTACTTGAGATACGTCCTGATGTTATAGCGGATCTTTGGACGACGATACATGTGAATAGTGTTATACATTGAATGGTTGACATGTGATCGTGATATGAGATATGATATGTTAAGATATTCATAATAGGTCGCACTGGGCGATGTATACCTCTTTATGACGATATATGATGATGATATCGGTTTGTATGAGGCCGTAGATCAGCAGTCAGATCATGATTAGATTGATGATATTAGTATTGTACTAGACGTAGGTCAGTACCCCAGATGATGATCTTGATAAAGAGGATACCATATGATTAATATGATGAATGTGATATTGACCCGTACCCAGATTTGGGGATGCCGTACGACGGATTTACGTACGAGCTATATATTGATGATTGATCCGCACTCTTGACTTGGGAATATTTGATTATAGATATGGTATCGGATGTGATATTATCGAGGCGGGATCACCGACTATGTGTGTATGTGTGTGTGTGTGTGTGTGTGTGTGTGTGTGTGTGTCGACTCAGATGTTAGGCGGTTTCCTTACCTTTAGTTTAGCTTGTTAGCTCGGCCGTATAGTTTAATGTAGTTATTAGACTAGATTTATATTAAATGTAGATTTGTTTTCGTTGTGTCTAGTAATTAGCTCCCGCTCATTATTGTTGCTCGCTCCGCATCGCATATTTATATTGTGATTTCATATTGTATTATTGATATCATGCTGCTAGGACACCAGCACCATTACCGATGATGCGTATGTACCACGTACACTTACTTGCCGGCTCACACACATCTTCATCGGTAATTGCCATGTCACGTACTCTTAGAGAATATTATTGCTTGACTTAGCTTGTTAGGTAGTAATTTTGACATGATATTAGTGTACTTGCCTTATATGCCAGTTTAGATATTGTAGTTATTACTTCTCACTTCATGCATACTGATTATTCATTGTTATGCCGCATTCACGGATTCTCATGCATATATTCACTATTTTACGTGCTATTGAGGTTTTGGATTCGGATTTCCATGATATTTCTAGATTTGGGAACCGTGGGGATTTCAAAAGAGAACATGTAATTGTTTTAAAAACCCGGTTACCCTTGATATGATATTTCAGTGCATCCACCATGTGTTTTCTCAGTGCTGAGAGCGACATGTGAGACCCGAGTTCGAGGAGTGGAGGAACCATTTCGGGTACATGGTGGACCCGGTAAGGTACCCCGAGGCAAGAAGCGCATTGTGATGACGATGTGAGCCTGGCAGGGGGAGACTACCTACCGGTGATTTTACCCAACGTATCGGATATCCGGAGGATACCGTCGTGGTCTTGAGATGGATGGTAGGGGCCGGTCTGGACTGATAGCGCCCTAGATATTGAGATTGAGACATTGAGATTTCGAGATATTGAGATACTGAGATTTGATGATACAGGCCAGTCCGGATAGCCGGAGCCTGAGATTTTGAGACATTGAGATTTATGTTTTGTGTCGATGCTAGACACTTTTTATGCTGATTTCATTTATGATACCTCATTTTAAAAATACAAAGGAAATCTCACTAAATTATGAAAGCAGTTTCTTGAGTACATGTATTCTGTTTTCATGCATTCATACCTCATCCATATGATATATCGTTACCTGAGGCATTGACACGAGCTTTTGGTGTACAGTTGTTTAGGTGTACCCCCTAGCCATTATATTAGGCTTCTGGTTATATATTTGAGGATATAGTATGATCGTTGACCTAGAACTGCATTGTTCATGCGATTTCTGTTCGTAGATGTTTTTCTACTCACGAGTTGATAACTCACCCCCGTTGTGCCACAGTTTCTTTCAGGTTTTGCCGTACAGGTTTCTTTACGGCTTTGCTGGCACTGCTTCTTTTCGGGTGACTTGCTAGTAGGTGGGTTTATTTGTATCGTACCCATCATTATACTTTGTGTATTATTATTCTGTTGTATTTAGAAGTTCCATCAACCAAACATGTATTTTTTTCAGAGATAGAGACCTGTGATGTTTATTCTTTCGATCTTAGAGTCGCGCGTTGTATTTCTATGGATTTCTTGCTGTTTGAGTTTCCTTTTGAGTTTTGATCCTCGCCCTTGGCGTTGTATATTATATTGCTTGTGTGGTTGTGACCGTCGTTTGACGAAGAACTAGCTCCCGCTTGGGGATGCCTTTTTATTGATTTCGTATACTACTCATGTTGTATCCCGTTTGGGGGCCAGTATTTACAAAGGAGACTCTGCCGAAATTTTCAGAAAATACTTGATGTTTTTAAAACGCATAATTCGGCTTATGCTATTAAAACTACTTGATTTAAATTGGTTTTTCCTTCACTCTACTACTTTCTTGGTTTGGATTTCTGGGCTTTCGGCTTACTTAGGTTATGTACGCCTCGAGACGTTTCGTAGTTTAAGTGCCGGTCATGTTCCGTACTTTCGGGTCGTGACATCTCTCTCCTGGTAGAGACCAATGACACGCCTTAATCAAGATAATAATATTAATGTATTGACCGAACCCACTTATTATACTGGGCTTGGTTCCGCTCTATCTTATGACTGTCATAAGTCTGAGGAAGGAATAGGAGAATATCAGGATTCCCACGCCACCCAAACGAAGAATAAGCATGTTGATGCATCGTCTTCGGGTGTGTTCGTAACCGAGAACTGTTTCTCAGTTTGCTCGACGTCCTGGGTATTGGATGCCGGATCAGGATCCCACGTATGTAATTTGTTACATGGGATAAAGATAGGTAGAGAATTGGGAAAGGGTGAAATGTCTCTAAAATTAGGGAATAGTGCAATTGTTGTAGCCAAAGCAGTTGGCGAATATCACCTTATATTACCAAGTGGTAACATAATAATTCTGAGTGACTGTTATTTCGTACCAAAAATATTGTGAATGTTTTCCTAAATCAAGTGTTATTGGGTATGGTACGTTGTATAATGGTATATACGTTCTAAATCACAAAACAGTTCTAAGTATACAGAACACACACAAGAGGAACAGTTCAGAAAATAACGAAAACTTCATATGGCATTATTGACTAGGTCATATCAATGTGACAAGACTGGTTAAGTTGCATAAGGATGGATATTTGAATCCGTTCGAATTTACATCTTATGAAACTTGTGAGTCATGTCTCAAAGGCAAGATGACCAAATCTCCATTTACTGGATAGGGGAAAGAGCTACTGAACTCTTGGGACTGATACATAATGATGTATGCGGTCCTATGTCTACACATGCCAGGAATGGTTCCTCATACTTTATTACATTCACCGATGATCTCTCAAGATACGTACATGTGTTCCTATTGAAACAAAAATCTGAATATTTTGAGAAATTCAAGGAATATAAGTACGAAATTGAGAACCAGACGGGTAAAAGTATTAAAATCCTTCGATCTGATCGGGGAGGAGAATACTTGAGCACGGAACTTACAGACTAGTTAAAAGAGAATGGGATTCTCTCTCAGCTTACTCTTCCGTATACACCACAGCACAATAGAGTTTCGGAGCGGAAAAATCGCACCCTATTAGATATGGTGCGCTCTATGATGAGTAATACTGAGTTGCCTATTTACTTTCGGGGTTATGCACTTGAGATAGCCTCATACCTATTGAATAGAGTTCTGACCAAATCCGTGCCTACCACTCCATATGAGATATGGATTGGGAAGAGACCATATCTTAAACGAGTTAAGATATGGGTTTGTCCGTCCTATGTTAAAAAGCAAAATCCGGACAAGCTCAAGGCAAGGTCAGTTCTGTGCAAGTTTGTAGGCTATCTCAAAAATTCACGAAGGTATATCTTCTACCACACAGAGAAACAAAAGTTGTTTGTTTCTCAACATGCCACCTTTTTAGAAAAGAAATTTCTTGTAAAAGAAATTAGTGGCAATAAGGTAGAACTGGAAGAAGTTCCAGCAACACAAACTATAACTGACGATTTGGTGAAACCGGAGGATTCAATAGTCCCCAAGGAATCTCAGTCACTCCGCAGATCTAGTAGGGTTCCTCATCCACCTGAGAGATACTACGGTTTTCTCATAAACGGTGGGAGCGAGTATTGCATCATGGAAGATGATGGCCCAACTAGTTTCCAGCAGGCCATCATAAGTGGAGACTCTGTGAAATGGCTGGATGCTATGCGATCTGAGATGGAATCCATGTACACCAACCAAGTATGGACTTTGAAAGTTGCTTCTGAAGGGGTAAAACCCATCGAGAGCAAGTGGATCTTGAGAAGATAATTGGTGTAAATGTAAAGGTTGAGACCTTCAAAGCTAGAATTGTAGCAAAAGGCTTTCGTCAACGACCATGCGTCGACTATAATGAAATCTTTTCTCCAGTGGCTATGCTTAACTCCATCAGGATCCTACTTGCCGTTGCTGCATGCCATGACTACGAAATCTGGCAGTTGGACGTCAAGACCGCTCTTCTAAATGGTGATTTAGAAGAGAGCGTGCACATGACACAGCCAGAGGGTTTCGTAAATAGTGGGAGCAGCGGAAGCGTGTGCAAGCGTCTTAAATCAATCTACGGATTAAAGCAGGCATCATGGAGCTGGAACATCTATTTCAATGAAGCTTTCAAAGAGTTTAACTTCATCAAAAATGTAGATGAACCATGTATATATAAGAAGGTAGTAGAGAGTAAGGTTATCTTTCTCGTATTGTAAGTGGATAACATACTCTTTATAGGAAACGATATTCCGATGCTACACTCGATCAAGCTCTTTCTTATCATACAAGTTCTCCATGATAGATCTAGGTGATGCCTCCTACATTTTAGGGATAAAGATCTATAAAGATAGATCTAAACGGATATTAGGATTGTCCTAATCCGAGTACATAGACATCATCCTAAAGAGGTTTAGTATGAAAGATTCTAAGTGTGGTAATTTACCCGCTTGCTTAGGAATCACTCTCTCCAAAAAGATGTCTCCCAAGACTGATTTAGAGAGGGCTCGCATGCAAAGGATACCCTATGCTTCGAAAGTCGGGTCTATCATGTATGCGATGTTATGTACCAAACAAAATGTAGCTTACTCACTAAGTATAGTGAGTAGGTATCAATTAGATCCAGGAGAGAAACACTGGAAAGCTGTGAAGAACATTCTTAAGTACTTGAGAAGGACTAAAGAGATGCTCTTGATGTATGGTAACGGTCAACTCCAGATGGAGTCATTTACCGATTCGAGCTTCCAGAGTGATAAAGACGACAGTAAGTTGGTCTCGGGTTTTGTCTTCACCCTCAATAGAGGGGCGGTATGTTGGAAGAGTTCCAAACAAGATACCGCAGCAGATTCGAAGATAAAAGCTGAATACATCGCTACAAACGATGTTACCAAAGAGGCTGTCTGGATGAAGAAGTTCATAGCTGAACTTTGTGTGGTTCCATCCATTGAGCATCTAATATCTGTGTATTGTGGTAACAATGGAGCTATGGGTTTGGACAAGGAACCCCGGTCCCATTAGATATCCAGACATATTCTTAGGCGGTATCACCTGATCAGGGAGATAGTAGATCCCCGGGAGAACAAGGTCAGGAGAGTTGACACAGAGGATAACACAGCGGATCTACTCACAAAGGCCCTTCCCCAGATGCTATTCGAGAGACTTTTGGGATGCTGAGTATGAGATACTACAACAACTGGCCTTAGTGCAAGTGGGAGATTGTTAGTGATATGTATGCCCTAGAAGCCATTATTGTATGATATAGTGGATGCTTGGACATATATATGGAGGACTTTCTTTCTCGACATGATAGTATGCTATCTGGTTACTTTTATCTTAACATATTCACTGGTATTATTATACTGGCACTCATATACATGTTGTAACATTTCAGAAAATATAAAATATTATTTTTGGAATTTAATATTAAAATAATATTTTTCCCGAAAACTGCCCGATTTGCGAAATTGGGGTTTTCGAAAAAGGGTATAAATATATACCGATAATTGTGTAATAAATAGAAATTAAAATGATTTATTCATTTAAAAACATAATTTAAGGATTTGGCATTTTTAAAATTTATTATATGCAGTTTTGATAAGAACCTGATTAGTGCACTGCTAATCGCGATTAAGCCAAATCCGCACTTCTACAGCTTTTCATGACTAGTGCGACATGACATGTTACATGTTATTTCATGGAGTTGCTTTATTTGGGTGTATGTGTTTTGGTGAGAAAAGAGAAAGAAAAAGGTGTCATGATGAGTGAGGAGAGAGAAAGGAGACAAAATGATGACATGGAAAGGGAGTGGGTAAGAATTATAGTGAGAGAGAGGGGGGCTGCTGCCTTAACCATTTCCCCCATCATTTTCTTTCCCTCTTCATCTTCCTCAACTCCACATCCCTCCATCTTCTACCCTCTTGATCCACCCCAAAAACCTTGCCAAAACCCTATGCCCTTTCACAAAAAAATGATCACCTCCTCACCCTCATCGCTATGAACCAAGAAAAGTTGGATTTTGACAACTTGGGGATTTCTTGTTAGTTATGTATATGCCCTAGAGGCCATTGTTGTACATATGATGTATATTATAATGGATGCTTGGATATATATAGAGATGACTTTCTTGCTCGTCATGATAGTATGCTATTTGGTTTCACTTTAGCTTAACATGTTGACTTGTATTGGTTTACTGTTTTACTCTCACATGTTGATAAAGCCCTTAGGATCTGTACTCGACTACTGGGACTATGATGAGATCATACTAGTGGGGCCGCGGTAGTCGATGAGTACATCCTATAACTGTTCCTAGTCGAGGGTATATCGAGACAGGGCATCGATACACCAGAGTAGACTAGCGTATACGCATCTTGACCCATATGATGGGCGATGGATGATCCCATATCCATCGGTGTTAGACATCAGAGATGGTGTACGGGTGCTCAGTGGAGACTGGGTACACTGGACGGACTCGCCGAGAACTCCCAGATGGTGCTATACCACACGTCAGATGGCAGTTCTCCGGTGACACTGGTACAGGGTAGTCTGTAGACCCGAGATCGTCATAGAGTCTTGTGAGATTCCCACTGTGCTTTGATTTCCACCTTACCACGTCCAAGAGGGCGTGCAAAACGGTGGCTTTTGGGTACAGTCCCGAATCACATTGAGGCAATGAGCGATAGGAGGGGATTCATCTATCCCGGTATAGGGAGTTGATGTTGTGCTGTGTTCGATTGGCTATAACTGGAAGTCCCTGGCCAGGGCTGATATAGAGATTTACTGGTAAGTGTTACTAGTAGTTTCTCGACCCGTTATGAGCCACACATCGGCACGACTTATCGGTTACTGGGGTCTGACATATACCACCCCTACACTTGATATGCGACATATCAGACGAACAGACCGGACTGTACGGGAGTGTTACTGATTGGATTCACAGGAGAACGCACAGGCTAGCATGTTGATCTTCTGATCGCTCAATACCTGGGTGGCTGTTACGTTTAGCTGACCGCTTGCAGCTTGTGGGTGTTTGATATGATCATCACCTACTACCGGCGTATTGACGATTCTTTAGAGTCCTACACAGAGGTTTCTTGGCTCAGGTGAAACGGAGTAGAGGCACATATGTGATATGTGCAGGACCGAGAATAATGCGATATAGGATACCGTATTATTATCTCGGTATATTAAGTTTTGAACCGGTTCATCGGATCAAGTGTTGATTCGATGAATCGGTACATGATATATATTAGTCGGTAATATTCGATATGGCCGGATCATCGAATCAAGTGTTGATTCGATGATTTAATGTATAATAATATATATGATATATTGTATTACATTATCTAATATAGGCTCGCTTTATTATTTCATTTTCTCACTGGATGATACATTGATATATATGCGATATATGTTAATTGTATTATTTTCTTTTGTTACAAATATATAATATATATGTGATATATATTATTGTGACATGATATGATTAATTGTTAAACATGTTTAAGGATGATTAATTGAGGTTAGGGTTTGATTTGGGTTAGATGCTTCATGCACCTTCTAGAAGCTTTTTCTTTTGTCATTGTAAAGATATTTTAGGATGACACATTCTTAACCCAACCAAACCCTAACTCTAGTTTATTCTCTACTAAATCCTAGCCACTCATCCTTGACCATGGTTTATAATTAATCATATAGTCTTTCTATTCATCACAAAAGAAAATAATTCATTATCCTTTCCATTATCATCTTCTTCTCTCTTGAAGAAAGCTTACTAGATTTTCTTTATGTGATGAAATAATATGAGAAAATGATTTAAAAAGAAAGCAAAAATACTACTCTCTCATCCTCATCTCATATAGCCCATGAGATTAGTGTGTTCATCTCTTTAGAGTGAGATAGCTTGAGTCTTTGCAATTTCGAGGTAGATCATCGGAGATTTGGAATACTTCGAACTAGCATGGATCGTTCGAGTCGTGGAGCCTCTCATGAGTCCGGGAGATCGTGGATCGCGGCAAAGGGACTTCTACTCGGAGCTTGTGAAGCGAAGGAGCGGACTACAAAGGTTGTAATCCCTCACACTTAGATAAAAGTTATCATCTTGCATGTTAAACCCTAATAATCTAGCAAAGATCCCGGCTTTGGGTTGTTCGGCACGTCTAAATTTTTATCCGGGCATGTTTGATGCCTTATGAACCTTCACAAGAGTGCCTAGGAACCCTACAGTGGTATCGGAGCCTAGCTAGAGCATTAGGCGATGTGTTTACGAAGTTAAAACTCCGATCGAACCCGAAACGACAAAATATACCCCCTCTCTGGAAATTTTTTAAAATTAGGGATTTTTCTGAATTAAAAATACTTAAAAAAATCAGCAAGGAATTCTAAGAATTACCATAAAACCCGAGCCCCCAATTCGACCAAACGGCGGCGGAACCGCGGCGCAAGCATGCTTGCGCGGCGGTTTCGCGGCGGAATGATGGAGTGGTGACACGTGGTTTCCATGGTAATGTTCGTAGGTGCTTGTTGATGCTTCTGGGTATTTTTAATCTGTTTTAAGTGTTAATACTTCATGGGTTTGTTTTGTAATAGTAGGTTCGATCGGAATATTTAAATTCGTATTTCTTTCTGGATATTTAGAAACTGTTAAACTATTTGAACGGATATCATTAACTCACTGTTTCCCGGTACGGCAAACTTTCAAGTGTTGAAATTTTTTCAGGTTTAAATCTTTCGGAAAAATTGTACAAGTTAAGCGGTGGACCCTCTAGAAGACAACAAACTTTAACTCGATTATGTGACCGTCTTGAACTGCCTTTTGAACCTTCGGGTTTGGGGCAGTACGGTGTGCCACATGTGAGGCGTTGGCTTGACCCTTCTACGGCTGGATCACCGGTACTGTGACATATTCTGGGATTATTTGAACTCCGCTCAAGTGTTGAGCACTTTAGGAAATTTTAGGTATTTGATTATCTGTTCGAAAAGTTTAATACTGTCTATTTATCTGGAATGTGATACAATATGTGGAATTCATAGAGTTAGGCATGAAATGCGAAGTATGTGATATTTCGGATTTACGATGTCTAAAGTGATTATGGATTCCAAATGTTGTAGTTTTACACTTTCTTTTCTGTGACCGTAAGTGTAATATGTGATATCGCCGGTTTCGTTGCTATATGTCAACGACAATTGGGATGCGCATATTTACTTACGTTGATGATATGTGATATTATGTGTTGCTGTGATATGTTATATTGGATCGTCGCGTTCAGAATAGCCGGGGGTTTTATGTGAGATGAGGGTTTTTATTTTCATTCATGTAAAATTCATTTGTAATGTAATATTCTTTTATTTGGGGCACTTTCAGGTTGCGGTTGCTGTCACCAGTGTATATTATTTACTTTTCCGCATTAGGTAGACCAAAGGAGGGGAGCACAAGTAACCGGGTTCTAGGGTCCAGTGGGAGGCCATCTCGAGGAGTCGAGACCGGGTCTCCTAACCCTAGAATTGGTAGTGTTACTTGCCGCTCTCGTAGGGGTCTTGGGATGTGGGTTTGGCTATTCATCGCGACCGTGGAATCCGTGTTTTGTACAGGCTCGTATTGAAAACACGGACGTCCTAGTATATCCAATATTTCATATATGTTCTGCTGCTGCAATGTTCTGTGATGAGATCATATTACTGCCTGAGACAAATGCTTATACTATATATATATGCTGATATATAAATATTACTGCTTTCGTTTCTTCTGTGATGCTTAGGAAGAATAAGCTGATGGTATTTTTATTAATGAGATTAATAAAAGAAAAGAAACCTAAAGATGTTGTAGAATCAAAAACTTTATAAAAAGGGTAGCTACAGTTTTGCTTTGCACAGTGATATATATGATATATCCTCCACCTTATTCGGTGGGGAAAGGGCCGACGATCCCTTCACCGGGAGTGACCCCTTTAGCGAAACTAAGAAAAGCCTCAAAAACACTCCTTTTCAAAACTTCACTCGATTCTACGACGATATCAAGTTCAATACGCTCAAGGTTTTCAGAAAAACCTGCGTAGCCCTCCGTCATTTCAGATAAGTAATATTTAGTATTCGTGCTACGGTAGTTTGGCATGCGTCAAGGCGTAGTGTACGGTAGCTGATTATTACTTATCTGCAGCTTGAGATGCGATTGGATTAGGGTATTCGTACGGCGTTGTTTGGCATGCGTCAAGGGTCGTACGGGTGGGTTTAATTCAATCACGAAATGTACGGGTTGAACTTGACTAGTAGACTATGGGTTGTTTGGCATGCGTCAAGGTCATAGCACACTAGGGGTAAAAGCTTTATCGGGAATTTCAAGCGTTGAAATTTGCAATGAGATTGCATACCCTCTATGAGATAGTTGGATCCCGATACCCACTGCGAGTAAGAGTTACTCCTGGGAGAGTTTTACACAGGACAATTAGTCATTCAAGTAGGTATCTAGAAAAGTGTTAACGGGGTTACGCCTTTGGGAAAACGAGGTTTACTTTAATTATGTCCGTGCGAAAGCACGGGGAACCTCCCTCAAAGTACCGACACTGATCTGGCTGAAAGATTGACGAAATTGTAAGGTGTAATTAATCCCGGCTAATCTTACATTTTAGGGTTTTAAGGTAGATTTGATAAAACCAGTGGGAGACATCCTGATTAGATAAAATAATAACCAATCTAATCTTGCAAGAGCATACGCTAAAGTGTTTTCTTCTCTCTCTCTCCAGGTAGCGACCATGTCAGGCCATAATCAAGATAATAATATGGATGTATTGACTGAACCCAATTATTGTACTAAGCTAGGGAATGTTGGACCCGTTCTTTCTTATAAGAGTTATAAGACTGAACAGGAAATAGAAGAATATCTGGATTCTCACGCCGCCCAAAAGAACATACATGTTGATGCATCTTCTTCGGGTGTGTTAGTTATTGAGAACTGTTTCTCAGTTCACCATACGTCCTGGGTATTAGATACCGGATCAGGATCCCACATATGTAAACAGTTACATGGGCTACGTAAAGGTAGAGAACTGGGAAAAGGTGATCATTCCGTTCAAGTAGGGAACGGTGGAAGTATTGTAGCCAAAGCAGTTGGCGAATATCACCTAGTATTGCCGAGTCGTAATACACTGATTCTAAATGAGTGCTATTATATACCGAACATGATGTGCAACATTATATCAGTTTCTTTATTGAGTAAAGAGGGATATAATTTTGTAGTACAGGATAATGTTATGAACATATTCCTAGATCAAAAGTTGATTGCATCAGGCTCGTTACATAATGGCATATTCATTCTAAATCAGAATACAGTCCTGAATATACAAAACACACACAAGAGGAAAAGTTCAGATATAAACGAATCCTACTTATGGCATTGTAGACTTGGTCATATCAATGCGACACGACTGGCTAAGTTACATAGAGATGGTTATTTGAATCCGTTCGAATTATCATCTTATGATACTTGCCATTCATGTCTCAAAGGAAAAATGACCAAAGCTCCGTTTAGTGGACACGGAGAAAGAGTTACCGAACTTTTAGGACTGATACATAGTGATGTATGCGGTCCCATGTCTACGCATGCCAGGAACGGTTCTTCCTACTTCATTACATTCACTGACGATCTCTCTAGATTCGGACATGTGTTCCTGATGAAACACAAGTCTGAAGCTTTTGAGAAATTCAGAGAATATAAGCACGAAGTAGAGAATCAAACAGGCAAAAGTATTAAGATTCTTCGATCTGATCGAGGAGGTGAATACTTAAGTATTGAGTTTCGGGATTATCTAAAAGAGAATGGGATTCTCTCTCAGCTTACTCCTCCTTATACACCACAGCACAACGGTGTATCGGAGCGGAGGAATCGCACCCTATTAGATATGGTGCGCTCTATGATGAGCACTGCTGAGTTACCTATCTCCTTTTGGGGTTATGCGCTGGAAACAGCCACATATCTATTGAATAGAGTTCCAACTAAATCGGTGCCTACCACTCCATATGAGATATGGAATGGGAAGAGACCATCTCTTAAACGAGTTAAGATATGGGGTTGTCCGGCCTATGTCAAAAAGCAAAATCCGGACAAACTCGAGGCAAGATCAGGTATATGTAAGTTTGTAGGATATCCAAAAGATTCTTATGGGTATATATTCTATCACGCTGAGGAACAAAAAGTGTTTGTTTCTCAATATGCCACCTTTTTAGAAAAGAAATTTCTTGAAAAAGAAATTAATGGCAAAGAGATAGAACTGGAAGAGGTTCCAGCACCACAAACCACAACTGATGATTTGTTGGAACCAGAAGATTCAGTGGTACCCGACGAACCCCAGCCTCTCCGCCGATCTAGTAGGGTTTCTCGTCCACCTGAGAGATACTACGGTTTTCTCATTGATGGTGGAAGCGAAGATTGCATCATGGATGATGATGACCCCACTAGTTTCGAACAGGCCATCACGAGTGGTGACTCTGTGAAATGGCTGGATGCAATGCGATCTGAGATGGAATCCATGTACACCAATAAAGTATGGATTTTGGAAAATGCTCCTAAAGGGGTAAAACCCTTTGGGAGCAAGTGGATTTTTAAAAAGAAATTTGGTGTAGATGGAAAAGTTGAGACTTTCAAAGCTAGACTTGTAGCAAAGGGTTTTCGTCAACGACCAGGTGTGGATTATGACGAAACCTTTTCTCCAATGGCTATGCTTAAGTCCATCCGGATCTTACTTGCCATTGCTGCATACCATGACTACGAAATCTGGCAAATGGATGTTAAGACCGCCTTTCTAAACGGTGATTTAGAAGAGAGCGTGTACATGACTCAGCCAGAGGGCTTCGTAGATAGTGGGAGCAGCGGAAAGGTGTGCAAGCTGCTTAAATCCATTTATGGGTTAAAGTAAGCATCGCGGAGTTGGAACATCTGTTTTGATATTGTAGTCAAAGAGTTTGACTTCATCAAAAATATAGATGAACCTTGTATCTATAAGAAGGTAGCAGAGGGTAAGGTTGTCTTCCTTGTATTATACGTGGATGACATACTCTTGATAGGAAATGATATTCCTATGCTGCAATCAGTCAAGCTCTTCTTATCACAGAGATTCTCGATGAAAGATCTAGGTGATGCCTCCTGCATATTGGGAATCATGATCTATAGAGATAGATCTAAACGGATGCTGGGATTGTCCCAATCCAGGTACATTGACACCATACTAAAGAGGTTTAGTATGGATGAATCCAAGCGTGGGAACCAACCCACGATCTCTGGACTCACTCTCTCCAAAGAGATGTCTCCTAAGACTGATTTGGAGAGAGCTCGCATGCAAGGGATACCCTATGCTTCGGCAGTAGGCTCTATAATGTATGCGATGCTATGTACCAGACCCGATGTAGCATACTCACTAAGTGTAGTGAGTCGGTATCAAGCAGATCCTGGAGAGAGTCATTGGACAGCTGTGAAGAACATTCTCAAGTACTTACGAGGGACTAAAGAGATGTTCTTGGTGTATGATAATGGAGAACTCCAGGTGGAGTCCTTTACCGATTCCAGCTTCCAAAGTGATAAGGACGACTCTAAGTTGCATTCGGGTTTTGTCTTTACCCTCAATGGAGGGGCGGTATGTTGGAAAAGTTCCAAACAGGATACCGTTGCAGACTCGACGATGGAGGCTGAATACATCGCTTCCAACGATGCTGCCAAGGAGGCTGTCTGGATAAAGAAGTTCATTGGTGAACTTGGTGTGGTTCCATCCATTGAGCATCCAATACCTCTGTATTGCGATAACAATGGAGCTGTGGCATTGGCCAAGGAACCCAGGTCCTATCAAAAGTCCAAACATATTCTGAGGCGGTATCACCTGATCAGGGAGATAGTTGATCGCCGGGAGATCGAGGTCGGGAGAGTAGATACGAAGGACAACACTGCGGATCCATTCACGAAGGCTATTCCCCAGATACAGTTTGAGAGATTATTCGGGATGCTAGGTATGCGATACTACAGCAGCTGGCCTTAGTGCAAGTGGGAGATTATTAGTTATGTATATGCCCTAGAGGCCATTGTTGTACATATGATGTATATTATAATGGATGCTTGGATATATATAGAGATGACTTTCTTGCTCGTCATGATAATATGCTATTTGGTTTCACTTTATCTTAACATGTTGACTTGTATTGGTTTACTGTTTTACTCTCACATGTTGATAAAGCCCTTAGGATCTGTACTCGACTACTGGGACTATGATGAGATCATACTAGTGGGGCCGCGGTAGTCGATGAGTACATCCTATAACTGTTCCTAGTCGAGGGTATATCGAGACAGGGCATCGATACACCAGAGTAGACTAGCGTATACGCATCTTGACCCATATGATGGGCGATGGATGATCCCATATCCATCGGTGTTAGACATCAGAGATGGTGTATGGGTGCTCAGTGGAGACTGGGTACACTGGACGGACTCGCCGAGAACTCCCAGATGGTGCTATACCACACGTCAGATGGCAGTTCTCCGGTAACACTGGTACAGGGTAGTCTATAGACCCGATATCGTCATAGAGTCTTGTGAGATTCCCACTGTGCTTTGATTTCCACCTTACCACGTCCAAGAGGGCGTGCAAAACGGTGGCTTTTGGGTACAGTCCCGAATCACATGGAGGCAATGAGCGATAGGAGGGGATTCGTCTATCCCGGTATAGGGAGTTGATGTTGTGCTGTGTTCGATTGGCTATAACTGGAAGTCCCTGGCCAGGGCTGATATAGAGATTTACTGGTAAGTGTTACTAGTAGTTTCTCGACCCGTTATGAGCCACACATCGGCACGACTTATCGGTTACTGGGGTCTGACGTATACCACCCCTACACTTGATATGCGACATATCAGACGAACAGACCGGACTGTACGAGAGTGTTACTGATTGGATTCACAGGAGAACGCACAGGCTAGCATGTTGATCTTCTGATCGCTCAATACCTGGGTGGCTGTTACGTTTAGCTGACCGCTTGCAGCTTGTGGGTGTTTGATATGATCATCACCTGCTACCGGCGTATTGACGATTCTTTAGAGTCCTACACAGAGGTTTCTTGGCTCAGGCGAAACGGAGTAGAGGCACATATGTGATATGTGCAGTACCGAGAATAATGCGATATAGGATACCGTATTATTATCTCGGTATATTAAGTTTTGAACCGGTTCATCGGATCAAGTGTTGATTCGATGAATCGGTACATGATATATATTAGCCGGTAATATTCGATATGGCCGGATCATCGAATCAAGTGTTGATTCGATGATTTAATGTATAATAATATATATGAAATATTGTATTACATTATCTAATATAATCTCGCTTTATTATTTCATTTTCTCACTGGATGATACATTGATATATATGCGATATATGTTAATTGTATTATTTTCTTTTGTTACAAATATATAATATATATGTGATATATATTATTGTGACATGATATGATTAATTGTTAAACATGTTTAAGGATGATTAATTGAGGTTAGGGTTTGATTTGGGTTAGATGCTTCATGCACCTTCTAGAAGCTTTTTCTTTTGTCATTGTAAAGATATTTTAGGATGACACATTCTTAACCCAACCAAACCCTAACTCTAGTTTATTCTCTACTAAATTCTAGCCACTCATCCTTGACCATGGTTTATAATCAATCTTATAGTCTTTCTATTCATCACAAAAGAAAATAATTCATTATCCTTTCCATTATCATCTTCTTCTCTCTTGAAAAAAGCTTACTAGATTTTCTTTATGTGATGAAATAATATGAGAAAATGATTTAAAAAGAAAGCAAAAATACTACTCTCTCATCCTCATCTCATATAGCCCATGAGATTAGTATGTTCATCTCTTTAGAGTGAGATAGCTTGAGTCTTTGCAACTTCGAGGTAGATCATCGGAGATTTGGAATACTTCGAGCTAGCATGGATCGTTCGAGTCGTGGAGCCTCTCATGAGTCCGGGAGATCGTGGATCGCGGCAAAGGGACTTCTACTCGGAGCTTGTGAAGCGAAGGAGCGGACTACAAAGGTTGTAATCCTTCACACTTAGATAAAAGTTATCATCTTGCATGTTAAACCCTAATAATCGAGCAAAGATCCCGGCTTTGGGTTGTTCGGCACGTCTAAATTTTTATCCGGGCATGTTTGATGCCTTATGAACCTTCACAAGAGTGCCTAGGAACCCTACATTTCTAGGGTTTTGTTTAGGAGTAACCATGAGGTATACCTCTTTTCTTTTAGAGCAGTTTTAAATTCCTAGCATTTTGTTAAGTTTAGACATCGTTTAATAATGGATTGTGAACTTGGAAAATCCCAAGAGAAGGGTTTGGGAAATTGGTGATGTTGTGGCTGTCAATAGAACTTTTGAGATGATTCATGACCTGGACCAGAGCTTAGAAACCCCAAAACCCGGATTTAGAAACCCCGACATCGGATAAATGTGTAAAATGTGAGGGTATTTTGGAATCTGGAGCAACCCGGCGACACTAGAAATGATTTTGCAATTACTGGGAGTCGTGCAGGCATCTAGGAAGCTACCACCAGGACCTGAGCCCCATTCCCTGCACCCAGGCCGCAGATAAATTCAATCAGGCCGCAAATTGCGACCAGGCTAGGTTGGAGTGGCTTCGTATTTGTTCTAGGGTCCCTTTAGATGCAAATTAGACCCTCCATGTATGCAGAATTGACCAATTTGGCCTAGGGTAAAATCTGGGAGCACATTGGGGTGTTTTTGGCTATGATTTCCGTATTTTGAAATTTTAATTCTTGATATTTAGATTTTTATTTGGTTGTTGAATGTTTGTACATCGACAACAGGGGTTCTTTGATTGTTTTTGCACGTGTAGGCCATAGGTTCTAACCTATGAGGGCACCGTGCGCCGTATCGGTTTTCCGGATTCGATTTTAATACGCATTGCGATTGTTTATTATTGTAAGTACTCTCGCATGGATTCCGAGGCGACGGAGCGTGGCGTCATCGATTTCGGCGAGCGAAGACCAGGTGAGTGGATCTATATCCACGAGGGAAGTCGGGTGGATGGCGTATAGCACCCCCGCAAAGTTTTGATGGAAAACTTATTTATAGAATATGGTTAGGAAACCTAGATTAGGAAACTAGGGTTAGAATGAGATAGCTATGAAACCATATTAGGAACTAGAGAATAGTTAGAAATGATATGTTACTACTATAATAAGATGACGTTTAGCGATATTGCCGTTTAGGGTACTGTAGGACTAGATAGTCGATGTAGATGCGTCATCCGAACCATACCTTTTTTCTAAAACAAAGAGTCGTATGTATCTTTTAAATATATACCTTGAGGGATGTTACGGATTTTCAAATGATATCTTTTTCTTAAAAACACAGTAACACCTATTTTCAAAACTACGATTCCCTTCTTTAAAAATCTGATTGTATGGTTTGGGTGTGGTTGTTAGATTAGATACTTATACTTAGTAGAGATAGAATGTTTATGTAAATTCGATTTGATGTGTGATATAAATGCGATGAAATAATATAAGATGGATATGATGATATGATGATATGTTGGTATACGGATGCGAGTCGATTGAGATGATTTATACTCTGTCGGTCGGATGGGACATGGGTGTCTATATATATATATATATATATATATATATATATATATATATATATATATATATATATATAGAATGTTGTGAATCATGGATGATAAGCCGTATGTGATATTAGGCCGTACCCTCATTTGTCGTATAGGATGTTAAGATCCCTATTAGCTTAATGCCGCCGTATGATAATTTTCCGTGCGTGATGAGTTTGACTTGATGATTAATCCTTACCCTTGACTAAAGGTTGTCGTACGATGGATTATACTGTATGCGTTGTTGTTTTGGCCGGCTACCAATTGATAGATTCACCGACTCGATCATGTTAGATACGTATACCGTCAGCATTTGCATATGGTTTACCTTATGCTGCCATCATGTTATACGTATTGCATCTCTTATACCTGTGATAGTACATCTGCACCATTATCGATGATGCGTATGTTACACGTACACAGATTATAGGCTCACACACTTCATCATCGAGAATTACCATGTCACTACACAGTAGGATTGCTGCATCATGATATGACCCTTCGCATAACCTGCTTGCGTATATATATTGATATATTCGTATTTGCGTACATACACATTGTATATCCATATTGGTGCACATATACATTGATATATTCATACTTGCGCACATACACATTGTATATCCATTTTGGTGCACATATACACTGACATATCCATATTTGCGCATATATACATTTTATATCCATTTTGGTGCACATATACATTGATACATCCATACTTGCGGATATACATATTTGTATATCCATATTGGTACACATATACATTGATACATCCATACTTGCGGATATACACATTTGTATATCCATTTTGGTGCACATATACATTGATACATCCATACTTGCGGATATACACATTTGTATATCTATATTGGTGCACATATATATTGATACATCCATACTTGCGGATATACACATTTGTATATCTATTTTGGTGCACATATACATTGATACATCCATACTTTCGGACATACACATTTGTATATCCATATTGGTGCACATATACATTGATACATCCATACTTGCGGATATACACATTTGTATATCCATATTGGTGCACATATACATTGATACATCCATACTTGCAGATATACATATTTGTATATCTATATTGGTGCACATATACCTTAATACACCCATACTTGTGCACATACACATTGTATTTCCATATTTGTGCACACATACATTGGTACATCTATACTTGCGCATATACATATTGTACCTACATAGATAACCGGTTTTGTTGGGAATTTGGGAACCGCATGTGCTATTTTAAAAACTGGAATCGTTTTAATAGAGCGGTTTTCCCTTAATATGTCATATCACTATTCCATGTTACATGATACACGGATATGCTCGCATTTCTCTTATATGTCGCATACATCATGCTCTATTATTTTACGCATTGAGATATTCTGTTTTCATGAGATTTCTGGATTTGAGAACCGTGGATATTTCAAAAGAGATTATGTGTTGTTTTAAAAACCCGGTTCCTCTTGATATGATATTTCAGTGCGTCCACCATGTGTTTTCTCGGTTCTGAGAGTGGCATATGAAACCCGATTCGAGGAGTAGTAGGCACCGTCTGCGGGTACATGATGGACCCGGTGAGGTACCCCGGAGGAAGAAAACTCGTATATGTTAGACGGTGAGCCCGGCAGGGGAGCACTACCTACCGATGATAGTATTTAGACTCGGCGGTTATCCAGAGGATACCGACCCGAGTAGAGAGATGGATATGAGAGCCGACCAGGGTGTGCGGTGCCTGAGGGCCGATCTGAGGATGCGGCGCTTGAGATATATGAGGATTTACGTGTCGATGCTGGGCACGGTTTTCATGATGTTTCGAGTGTCGATGCTGGACACTCAGGTTCCATGATTTTGAGGTGTCGCGAGGGACACATGTTGATTTATATCCTCACTTTTTCATGCATATGCTTTTATGATATTTACATGCATGATGTTGTTGTGTCAGTGGTTGACACGTGGACGAGATCCACATGCATACATACTTTGATTATATGGGCGGACGAGACCCACTTGCAAACATGCATTGACTATACTGTTGGATGTTATACACATGCTTATAGACATTGGCTACCTTGTTGGCACATATACAGATCCGGTCACCCTAGATATCATAGTATTACCTTTAGGATATAGTTGACCTAGGAGTCGTTGTTTATTCGATTTCCATCTGTTGATATTTTTCTACTCACGAGTTGGCAACTCACCCCCGTTGTGCCACAATTCTTGCAGGTTGACCGCTTGGATCAGTAGCGGCTTCGCTGGCACACAGTTGCATTCGGGTGTTTTGCATTGATAGGTGGGACATTTGTATCGTACCCACTCTTGTATCTATATTTCTTATTGTATCTAGTTAACTCCATCAATCAAAATTTTTAAATTATATAAGTGATGAGGCTTAGTGAGACTTGTAGTTGCGAGATTTGAGCGATGGGCTTTATATTCACTTTTGGGATTATATCTTGCTCATTTCTTTATCTTTTTGTGGTGAACTTCGCCGTTGGGCGTCGTATACTTATTTATACTATATTACGTGGTTGTGATCCGCCGTTTGGCGAAGAGCTAGCTCCCGCTTGGGGATGCCTTTATACTTATTATGTATTTGTGGTTTTGGATCAAAATATATAAAGGAGGTGCTGCCAAAATTTCTAAAAGACGAAATATGTTTCCAAACTAGTAATTTCACTTGCATCATTCATGTTTCTTTTTTTTTGCATTAAGAAAACTTTTTTTCATTATACCTTTATTTCAAAACTTCACCTCTTTTATTTTCTTAAAAAGGTTTAGATTTCTGGGTTTCGGCTTACTTGAATTCTGTTACGCCTTTAGACGTTGTGTGATTCAAGTGCTGGTCACGAGCTAATATTTCGGGTCATGAAAAAGTTGGTATCAGAGCGCTAGGTTTAACTTTTGTTCGAGTCTATGTTTGACTATGCGGAGTCTAGGGCGGGTATGTATTTCGGAACCTAGGCTTGACCTTACGGAACTTAGACTTGAACGGGGGTATTATACCTGAACTTTCATTTCATAGGCTGACCCTGATTGATGGAGTAGGTAGCTTGAGTAAAGTGACGTACCGTACGTATGTTCCGCGGCATATTTATGATACGATACTCCACTTAAGAAACCTTAGGATGTACATATTTTTGAGACCAGTGATTCCCTTCATATCCATGATTATACATCCATTTGAGATCCTTGATTCTATTTGTTTCCATGATCATACTCCCATTGATACTGTTCCTTCTTATGATCGTGTATCCATTCTGGATCTGTCGTTTCCTTTCATGCCGTGGATATGCTTTCTTCGATACTCGATTAAGGTTCCTGTCACCATAGTTTGAGCGCAGTTTGAGCTGCTGCTAGTGTTGCGATCAGGGCGAGCTCGTGTGGTACGAGGGCCGACCATTGTGTTTTCTGGTGACATGAGAACGTCTCGATGTAGTTTTGTGTTGTGACCTCCTGATGAGGCGAGTGTTTGGTTTGCACCGGATGATCGGGCCATCGATAGAGCCGCCGGTTGCGATAGGACTGTTGATGTACAGCATACCTCGGAGATTATGATGTCGCCTACCGTGCAGACAGATGACCCAGTTATTGCTAAGATTGATAGGATGTCGCTTCCGAAGCTTACGAGCTGAGACCGCCGGAGCTTCCAGGCAGATATGAGACAGATGATAGCTCGTCTACCCCGATTTGAGAAACGAAGGTGATTCGTCAGATTTATGCGCCGGAGCAGGCCCAGTTGAGTTGAAGATTTCCAGTGTAGAGAGTCTTACTCAGATCTAGAGAAAACCGATCCAGAAATGACCGCCGATGTATCGCCTTTCCTGGAGGATTGGGGCATTGTTTAGTGTGCGGACGAAGGATATTCACATGTTGTATAGGCGAAGCTAAAAAGTTCGAACGAGTGTCAAAAACCCATTTTCCCAAGTTTAAGGTGTTCGGAGGAATATGCAGGTAATTCTGTGGACCCTCTAGAAGAATGAAACCCTAACTCGACATGATGACCATGGAACCGATTTGAACCTTTGGGTTTGCAGCAGTTTAGCGGTGCCATCATTGAGGCTTGGGTTTGCCCTTCTACGGCTGGTCCAGAGGTGATGTGGTATGTACCAGATATTTTTAGACTGTGCTCAGGTGTTGAGCCTTCGAGAAATTTTGGGACCTCGATGACTCGATCGAAAAGTTTGACGTCGTCCGGATACCATGTGATAAGAGACCAGTATGCTGACCAGCTTCGGATAGAGGACCTCACCCTGATGCATTGTGAGTTGATCGAGGACGGACGAGTATTGAGTATTCCTCCAATAGTTGGGACAAGTTCCCGAGGATGTGTTCGGCCAGATATCTTCTACAGAGTGATGAGGATACAGAGTACGCAATTTTGAGTCCGTGTGAGAGACTCCAGATTGACCGTGGCCGAGAACAGTTGCAGTGCGCAGATAGCATGACGTGACGTCATAGTGGACGATGATAAAGACAAGGGGAACCAGAGGTTCTTGCGAGACGCTGGCGATCTGTTATTACTCCCCGTCGAGATCAGGGACCTGATATGCTTACAGAGGCGTTGGGATACGGCCAATTCCCGAGGAAACATTGTGCGGAACACGCAGATGTTCAGAAAACGAGAAAAGATTATGTAAGAGTACCACCCTCCGTACAGTTCGGCATAGGCAAGATCGAAAGAGACCCTGAGCAGGATTCCTTCCAGGACACTGCTGCAATGAGATTTGCACCGAGGATCAGATGTGTCACGTGTATTCAGGAGACCAGAGGCCAACGCCAGCAACGTGCTGCTTTACGAGTGGTCGTGATGATTGACCGAGAGATGACCAGAGAAGTACCAGAACGAAATTGTCCCCGTTGGCACACCTGGCAGGGCCGATGAGCCGATGGATTGCGGGATTGGTAATCCACAGAGAAGATGAGGACCCAGAGAAAGAGGACGCCAGACCGTAAGCAGGAAGCGAGCGGATATTTTTGGTTCTCTCGGTTGTAGGCACACCGAATCATTTTTCGACATTGTAGGAGGTGTACCTCAATGTCCTTTGTTGTGATTTGTGTTTGTGATCTGAGTATCACGCTAATATCGCTTGAATTTGAGTTTTGATGATGAGTTTCCTGATATTGATTTCGTGCACCATGGTTGCACCTACTGGGTATCTATATTTTGCGCATAGTTGTCACACGTGACATATATTTATACACTATTGTGTTGATTTGCGATTTGTGCATATCCATTGCATTAATATCGATTTTGTACCTTCGTAGCATGTGTTTATGATTTTATGGATTTCATAGGGTTGATTTAATTTTTGCACTCGGTATAGCTTATATGTGCTTGTAGTGCATTGATACGTATTTTGTGCACCACAGTTGCACCTGACTTCGTTTTGATATCATTTGAGATATTTATTGTGATTTCATGCCCAGGGCATGCATATGATTTGATTTATGCTTTCGACATAGTTTTCATACACTTTTAGTATTTGATTTGCTTTTGTGCACTTTGATGCACATGGTTGTAAGATTATATACCACGATATACCTGATTTGGATTTGGATCGAAATGTGTTGTATACCGTCGACTTCAATTTTGATACTCGATATTTTTTTGTGCACCTTATGCACCTAATTGGACTCTTGCGCATGATCGGCGCATGATATTTGATTTCGTGATTTCATGCACGTTGGATGCACAGGGTTGAGATTTTTTGCACGATAGATGCACCAGATATTGTTGTCGTGCACACCTGTTGCAGTGGACAGATGCTTTTGTGTACACCCGTTGCACTTAGTTTTTCGTTGTGCATATAGTGGCACTTGTATTTGGATTTGATTTTCCATGCGCACCAGACGCATGTGATTCTTGGATATGCCTTTTGAGGCTGATTTTGCTTTTGAGCATTTTGTTTTCATGTTGGGCACTATATTGTGTAGTGGCCAAACAGGACTGATCTGAGGACAGTACCTAAGTACTCTGCATGCATTAAAAGATTACCAAAAGGGTTTTTCAAGAGGAGCTATAGTCTTGCTATTTTCCTACGTGTCCGTGAGCGACACGAACGTTTAAAAAGGAAAACCTTTTGGGATATTTTGAAAACGACGGAACGTGTATTTGAGAAAATATATATGGACATATATTATTATTTTAAAATGAGCGTCCATCAGTTATGCCGTGAGTTACGCATTCCCGCGGCGATTTAGAAAAGATTTTTCATGTATTTTATTCAGATTTTGGAGTTTTCAAAGATGCGTACTATACACGTATTATAGTGTTTCACTAGTGTATATTGGATTTCAGTAGTAGATTTCGAGATCTGTATCTCTATTGTAACTCCGAGAATATGCGTGCAAATCCGATGATTTGCGTGACGCTTGACAGAGTTTGATCTTGATTTTTGTACTCGTTTTTATGCGCACTTGACGCGCTGTGTTATTTCTGCGTTTTCCATGACTTCGGAGCCCCGTTGATTTGAGCTGATTATTGAAATGTTTTAGATTTTGAGGAGTTAAATTTAAATTCGGGGACCGAATTTATTTAACAGGGGAAGGCTGTAACATTTCAGAAAATATAAAATATTATTTTTGGAATTTAATATTAAAATAATATTTTTCCCGAAAACTACCCGATTTGCAAAATTGGGGTTTTCGAAAAAGGGTATAAATATATACCGATAATTGTGTAATAAATAGAAATTAAAATGATTTATTCATTTAAAAACATTATTTAAGGATTTGGTATTTTTAAAATTTATTATATGCAGTTTTGATAAGAACCCGATTAGTGCACTGCTAATCACGATTAAGCCAAATCCGCACTTCTACAGCTTTTTATGGCTAGTGCACCATGACATGTTACATGTTATTTCATGGTGTTACTTTATTTATGTGTATGTGTTTTGGTGAGAAAAGAGAAAGAAAAAGGTGTCATGATGAGTGAGGAGAGAGAAAGGAGACAAAATGATGACATGGAAAGGGAGTGGGTGAGAATTATAGTGAGGGGGGGCTGCTGCCTTGACCATTTCCCCATCATTTTCTTTCCCTCTTCATCTCCCTCAACTCTACATCCCTCCATCTTCTACCCTCTTGATCCACCCCAAAAACCTTGCCAAAACCCTATGCCCTTTCACAAAAAAATGATCACCTCCTCACCCTCATCGCTATGAACCAAGAAAAGTCGGATTTTGACAACTTGGGGATTTCTAAGGTTTTGTTTGGGAGTAACCATGAGGTATATCTCTTTTCTTTTAGAGTAGTTTTGAATTCCTAGCGTTTTGTTAAGTTTAGACATCGTTTAATAATGGATTGTGAACTTGGAAAATCCCAAGAGAAGGGTTTGGGAAATTGGTGATGTTGTGGCTGTCAATAGGACTTTTGAGATGATTTATGACCTGGACCAGAGCTTAGAAACCCCAAAACCCGGATTTAGAAACCCTGACATCGGATAAATGTGTGAAATGTGAGGGTATTTTGGAATCTAGAGCAACCCGGGGCCACTAGAAATGATTTTGCAATTACTAGGAGTCGTGCAGGCATCTAGGAATCTACCACCAAGACCTGAGCCCCATCCCCTGCACCAAGGCCGCAGATAAATTCAATCTGGCTGCAAATTGTGGCCAGGCTAGGTTGGAGTGGCTTCGTATTTGTTCTGGGGTCCCTTTAGATGTAAATTAGACCCTCCATGTATGCAGAATTGACCAATTTGGCCTAAGGTAAAATCTGGGAGCACATTGAGGTGTTTTTGGCTATGATTTCCGTATTTTGAAATGTTAATTCTTGATATTTGGATTTGTATTTGATTGTTGGATGTTTGTACATCGACAACAGGGGTTCTTTGATTGTTTTTGCACGTGTAGGCCATAGGTTATAAACTATGAGCGCACCGTGCGCCGTATCTGTTTTTCGGACTCGATTTTAATACGTAGTGCGATTGTTTATTATTGTAGGTACCATCGCATGAATTCCGAGGCGACGGAGCGTGGCGTCATCGATTTCGGCGAGCGAAGACCAGGTGAGTGGATCTGTATCCACGGGGGAAGTCGGATGGATGGCGTATAGCACCCCCGCAAAGTTTTGATGGAAAACTGATTTATAAAATATGGTTAGGAAACCTAGATTAGGAAACTAGGGTTAGAATGAGATAGCTATGAAACCAAATTAGGAACTAGAGGATAGTTAGAAGTGATTTATTACTACTATCATAGGATGACGTTTAGCGATATTGCCGTTTAGGGTACTGTAGGACTAGATAGTCGATGTAGATGCGTCATCTGAACCATACATTTTTCTAAAACAAAGAGTCGTATGTATCTTTTAAATATATACCTTGAGGGATGTTACGGATTTTCAAATGATATTTTTTTCTTAAAAACACTGTAACCCCTATTTTCAAAACTACGATTCACTTCTTTAATAATCTGATTGTATGGTTCGGGTGCGGTTATTAGATTAGATACTTATACTTAGTAGAGATAGAATGTTTATGTAATTTCGATTTGATGTGTGATATAAATGCGATGAAAGAATATAAGACGGATATGACGATATGATGATATGTTGGAATACGGATGCGAGTCGATCGAGATGATTTATACTCTGTCGGTCCCCTGAAATGAGATTATTGCGGATGTGACCTGGGACATATATATATATATATATATATATATAATGTTGTGAATCATGGATGATAGGCCGTATGTGATATTACGTCACACCCTCATTTGTCGTATAGGATGTTAGGATCTCTATTAGCTTAATGCCGCCGTACGATGATTTTCCGTACGTGATGAGTTTGACTTGATGATTGATCCTTACCCTTGACTAGAGGTTGTCGTACGATGGATTATACCGTACGCGTTGTTGTTTTGGCTGGCTGCCGATTAATAGATTCACCGACTCGATCATGTTAGATACGTATACCGTCAGCATTTGCATATGTTTTACCTTATGCTGCCTTCATATTATACGCATTGCATCTCTTATAGCTGTGATAGTACATCTGCACCATTATCGATGATGCGTATGTTACACGTACACAGATTGTAGGATCACACACTTCATCATCGATAATTTCCATGTCACTACACAGTAGGATTGCTGTATCATGATATGACCCTTCGCATAACCTGCTTGCGTATATATATTGATACAACCATATTTGCGCACATACACATTATATATCCATATTGGTGCACATATACATTGATATATTCGTACTTGCGCACATACACATTGTATATCTATATTGGTGCACATATACACTGGCATATCCATATTTGTGCATATATATATTGTATATCCATTTTGGTGCACATATACACTGATACATCCATACTTGCGGATATACACATTTGTATATCCATATTGGTGCACATATACATTGATACATCCATACTTGCGGATATACACATTTGTATATCCATTTTGGTGCACATATACATTGATACATCCATACTTGCGGATATACACATTTGTATATCCATATTGGTGCACATATATATTGATACATCCATACTTGCGGATATACACATTTGTATATCCATTTTGGTGCACATATACATTGATACATCCGTACTTGCGGATATACACATTTGTATATCCATACTGGTGCACATATACATTGATACATCCGTACTTGCGGATATACACATTTGTATATCCATACTGGTGCACATATACTTTGATACATCCATACTTGCGGATATACATATTTGTATATCCATATTGGTGCACATATACATTGATACATCCATACTTGCGGATATACACATTTGTATATCCATATTGGTGCACATATACCTTGATACACCCATACTTGTGCACATACATATTGTATTTCCATATTTGTGCACATATACATTGGTACATCTATACTTGCGCATATACATATTGTACCTACATAGATAACCGGTTTTGTTGGGAATTTGGGAACCGCATGTGCTATTTTAAAAACTGAAATCGTTTTAAAAGAGCGGTTTCCGCTTAATATGTCATATCACTGTTCCATGTTGTATGATACACGGATATGCTCGCATTTATCTTATATGTCGCATACATAATGCTCTATTATTTTACGTATTGAGATATTGTTCATACCAGAATATTGCATTTATTACCGTCCATTCTTATGCTCGTTTATTTATAGGTAGGTGCTTTTAATCCGTGTTTGCTACATATTTACAGGCTACAGGTTCCTTGTCCAAAATAATGCAAATCATACAAAATCTCCACTGTTACGCCAAAATCCAGAACGTCTGTTGACAACAGATAAAAGCCGGGTTCCGGTCATCCGTATCCGTCCAGTGCCGCTTATCAGTTCCACGGACAAGACAAATGGCAGTTGTCATTCGTGTCTGGGACAAGCACAAAGCACGAAAAAGGGCAGCACAAGAATCAATGGGTGCGCGGAGCTCGATAGAGAAAAGATCAAAAGTATTATTGGGGACGGACAAGGGGCACTAGGAATAAGGGGCACAAGAAAACCCAAAAAATTTGACATCCCAACTTCCTCAATGATTGCGGGTGTTTGGCCGAGGGTTGAAAATAAGCGTATTTAGCGGACGGACAAGGGGCACTAGGAATGGATTTAGCGTTGGAATGCTTGCTTAAACTCGCAAATCCCATTCCTATGTCCTCCTAATCCCCGCTACTTTCGATTATCCCAACATCGTTTTAAGAATTGCAAAAGATAAGTACAAGACTAATCGTAACTCTACTAACCAACCTTAACTTTAATAAGCTTACTTGAACATAAATACGAACACTTAGGATAGAACTGAACAAACATATACACATTCTTTATTGACTCGTCTAAAACTCGAACGGACATACAACCATCTCCCTGTGGATCAACCCGTTCTCAACCGGCTATCTGCATAGCGACACCGTCCTGATCGTGGTTATAACTTTAGAACTTTGAACTCTGACACGCCAAAAGCGTGCGATCAAATGGCGCCGTTGCCGGGGAGACGGTAACGTATTTTCTTTCTTGTTATTCGGGTTAATATTCTTTTTTGTATATATAAAATTATAAATATAGATATAATATAAAATCTTTTTGTTATTTTTGATAATTTCTGTGTGCAAGTGTGCAGGCTAATCTGGAGTAAGTACAGTAATCAAAAAAGAAAACAGAGCATTTTATTTTGGAGTAGAGATCAAGGAGAGTGCAAGGAACCAAATTAGAGGCTCCAATTCCACTTTTCGACCGTGGAACCGCGGTCAAAGTAGGGCTTCGGCGGCGGTTCCGCGGTCATATTGAGGCTTCTGAGCCCTAAATTTTATCTGCCCTTTCTCTTTCCTCTAGTTCCCTCTCTGAATTCCACTATACTGTATTTTCTGCAGGTATCTTTGCACAGAATTGCTCCGCCTAAAAATAAATTTTTGTTGTTTTAGATTTTTGTTTGTTTACGCGCTTTGCATATATTAATACGGACTTTAAGGGGCTATAACACCAATTCAGATTGGGTGGGGATTTCATCACCCTTCCTAAGACCCCACAAATCACTAATTGCATACGCATTACCTTGAGCTAATAAAAAATATCTAGACCAAACCTATAAGGACCGTCGCGCTCAATTAGGACAAGTGAAGGTTGCGGGGAATCGGTCGTTTATCTAAACTTGACTTTGTGGTGCCTAGACTAGACAAGTGAGGAGGTAATTTTAAAAGGCCCGTCTTACGGTGATTCGTGAGCGGAACCCTCCTTACCTCACTTGTGCTTACCTGGCCACAATTGGCAGTGAAGAGGCGATTCGAGAGTTATCCTGCAACTTGTCGCTTGGAAGTCTAGGAGCGGTCTAGTTGGACTTTAAAGACCCTATCTCTAGGTGTGTTTGTGCATATTGTGATTGTGATTGTGCTTGTAAATTTTAGTCCCATAATTCCATATTCTTTCAAACAAACAATTTTCAAAACTCCAAAAACAAACATTTTTTTCTTTTAATAAAAGTTAAAAAAAAAATCCACATTCTTTTTCCCCTCCTTTTCTCTTCCTTTCTTTCTTTCTCTCTTCATATCATGGGTACCCCACCTAGAAAAACTCTTGCGGAACTTTGGTACCCACAACCAGACATAACTTCCTACGGTTCTTGCTTTAGTGGAATTTCGAACGACCCCTCCATGCCCAAAATTTCACTGAAAGATCGCATAGAAGCGTCTAGGACAAACACTTGCACTCCGCATTCCACTTTGTATCAACCTTTTCAACCTCCCGCACCCGCTTATGTTAATACCCCTTTTGCAAGTCGTCCTTTGTCCATCGCTGAACATATTGAACAACCTCGTAGCCGATCTTTCACTCCTTTCACCACTTCAAATTCTTGAGATCAACAATTCCATTCACCTTCGTATCCAAATGTTGATCCTGCTCCTGTCCAGCCATTCAATTCCTATAATTCCTACCCGACTTTTGCACCTTCCCTAGACATTGCTTATGAACCATCTTTTGGGGGTTTCCAGTATCTAAACAACTTTGAATCTTTTACTGAAACCCCGTCACAACCCATGTCTAGTCTGGAACAGTCGTTAGAAGACTTTCGGCTAACGTCATACCAACAGATGATGGATTTGAATGCGTCCATGGCCGCCCTCATACAACCTAGTGACCCGGTAGCTAGTTTCCAACTAGCTCCAAATTTTCCAATGTATGAGGAGGCGGTAAGACGGGTAGAGAATTTGAGTGGAGAGAGCGAGTTGTACACCCTTCCAAATCAAACCTACCCATTGCAAATTGAATCCCACAACTCCGGTTCTAAATGTCTATCATATGTCCCAAATGAATTATCAATTGAAGATAGAATGGTTAATGAGTTGTGCGACTTTGTAATGTTTGATTTACCAGATTATGAAGGGACCATTCCAAGTGAAACCAATCCTAAACCTTTTGACCTCTACACCTCCATCTTAGAACCTGAATTAATTAATATCCATGCTTTTGATGAGGTGTCTGAGAATATTGATTTTCACTTGATTGAGGATATCGACGCCGGGAATATTTTGGATGATGAACCCGCTTCTTTGGATAAGTTTTTCTCTCCAATTCATCATCCCGAGTCTTTAACTGTTTTTCCCGAACCCCATATACCTCTGAATTTTGAGGATAAATGCATGGATGTGCTGACTTTTGAGGAAAATTTTGAGGATATTTTTGAGGATGAACCAGTTTTGCTTGATGAGTCGGATTTTCCAATTCATCCTGTTCCTTTCATTGACTGTGTACACCCTCCTGAACCTTTAACCGATGACCTTCCTCAATCACTCCCCTCCATCCTTTCCATCGTTCCGACCTCGCAAGAAACCGTATCACATTCGTTTACTATGTCTGATTTACCGAGTTCGGCGTACCCATGGTTTCTCACGAATCTTGAGGGAGTTGACCCCATTTCTCGACGGGTTGATAGATTAGCACAATCACTTTTTACACATCACTCATCACATATTGTGCTAATCTATCACTCCATTTTCACCCTCAAGTTCGTATTTCACTTCTTTCTCCCTTCCGCCATTCTTCTTCTTATATACCGAGACCGTATACCACTTCTATCTCCATATGGTCTCGCGCATTCTCCATCTCTTTTCTCTACGCCTTCTTCCACCAACCTGTACATTATAGCTATATAATCTTTGAATGGTTGGTGCTCACTTTTGGCCTGTGTAAGACCTTGTATAGCTTGATATTGTTCTTTCCCCCCTGATCCTGAACTTCAACGCTTAACAGTGGAAACACTGTTTTACTTAAGTTTGGGGGGGAACCTTTTTATATATAATTTTTTGTTTTCCTTTTTGTTTTGTATATAATTTGTTTTTAGGGAGCGCCGACAATTTTGACCCTCTTGGTATAGCCTGACAGTGAGGGCACTGTCAAATTTAAGTTTGGGGGTGTGCTCGGTAAGCTTTCTTCCTTCGCATTCATTTGTATATTCTGCATTTGCATACCTTATTTAAAAAACCCATAAAAATTCGAAAATTTTCCAAAATATAAAAACTTTGTCGTCAAGTTAGCTAATAGGGTAACTTAGATTTTTATTCTGAAAGTTTAGTTGATATGTTAGAAATAACTAAATTCTAGGCTTAGGAATTGAAAATCCTAAAAATAACCCTCATTCTGTTTAAACTTGGTGATTATACGTCCTTACAGTTTTTTTTATAGAAGTAGGTAATCTTGAGTTCAGTTCTTGAGTTAAGTCAAGATGAGGGGAAAGTATTGAAGCTTTACTGAAGGATAAGTCTGAAAAATAATTTCTTTTCTTGAGTTCAAATTTAGAAAGTATATACCCTACAAACTGCACTTACACGCACCTTGAAACCTGGGATAGTAGAAGATACCTAGAAATACTCTTGCCTGAAAACCTAGTATGAAAGAAAAAACGGTATTTAAAGCTAAACACCAAAAGAGCATCATTGAAAAATATATCCGGTCTTGAAAAAGAAAAAGAAAAGAAAATGTTAGTTATATGTATACCCTAGAGGCCATTACTGTACATTGGATGTATATTGTAGTGGATGCTGGGACATATATAGGTAGGAATTTCTTGCTCGACATGATAGTACGCTATCTGGTTGCTCTTTATCTTAACATGTATACTTTCTGTCTCTCTGATTACATGTTGATAAAGCCCTTAGGATGTGTACTCGACTTCCAGGATTATGATGCAGATCATACTAGTGGGGGTCTGGGTAGTCAATGAGTACATCCTTCATTGTTCCTAGTCATGGGAATATCGAGATGGGGCATCGATATTCTAGAGTAGACTAGCGCATATCTTCTCGACCCATGCGATGGGCGATGGATGATCCCATATCCATTGGTGTTTGACATCGAAGATGGTATGCGGGTGCTCAGTGGAGACTGAGTACACTGAACGGACTCGCCGAGAACTCCCAGATGGTATTATACCTCACGTCAGATGGCAGTTCTCTGGTGACACTGGTACAGCTTAGTCTGTTGACCCGAGATCGTCATAGAGTCTTGTGTGTCTCCTACTGTGCTTTGATTTCCACCCTACCACGGCTCTACTGAGTCGTGCAAACAGGTGGTTTTTGGGTACAGTCCCGATTCACATGGAGGCAATGAGCGATAGGAGGGGATTCGTCTCTCCCGGTATTGGGGGTTGATGTTGCGCTATGCTCGACTGGCCATAACAGGAAATCCCTGGCCAGGGTTGCAGTGATATACTGGTAAGAGTTATCAGTAGTTTCACGAATGTTATGGACCTCAAGTCGGCATGACTTATCGAGCTACTAGGGTCTGACGTTTACCATCCCTAGGCGAGATATGCGACATATCAGACGAACAGACCGGACTGTACGGTAAGTGTTACTGGTTGGATTCACAGGAGTGTGAGCGGGCTTGCTCGTCGATCTTCTGATCGCTCAATACCCGGGTGGCCGTTACATTTAGCAGACCGCTTGCGGCTTGTGGATGTTTGATATGATCATCATCTGCTACCGGCGTATTGACGAGTCTTTAGAGTCCTACACAGAGGTTTCCTGGCTCAAGCGAAACGAAATAGGAGCGCATATGAGATATGTGCGGGACCGAGAATAATGCGTGTATGTGATACCGTATTTCATTCTCGCGATGAATGTGTCGAATGGTTGTATGCGATATAACCTAGTTGTCGAATCAAGGATTGATTCGATAAGCCGATACATTGGATACTAGCCGGTTGTATGCGATATGACCGGATCATTGAATCAAGTGTTGATTTAATGATTTAATGTATAATTATATATTTGATATATTACTTTGCATTAACTAGTATTGGTTCACTTTAAATAGATTTACTCACTTGGTTTGTGCACATTGTATATGTGATATATTTTGTGCACATGATTGTATCATGTTTGATGATACATGCAAGCTAGGGTTAGTGTAAAGAATTAGACCATGGTTAAGTTTATGATTAGGGTTTCATTTTATTTACTTATTCTTTTATTTATTCTTTTTGTTTATTTTGGAAAAAGAAAATGATAAAGAAAATAGAATGGTGGCTTGATTTGTTTGTAGTTGAAGTTTCTTGAAACTTTGACTAAGTCACCATTCTTGTCTCATCCTTAACCCTAACCATTCAAGTTAACCATGGTCCATTCTCTACAACTAACCAAGGGTTAGTAAATGATAAGTATTGATTTATTTATCATTTACATAACACTTATCATATTCTTTTTCTTCATCTTCTTCTTCATCTTCAACTTGAAGAAAGCTTGCACCATCAATGGCAACTAGCCAAAATGAGTGAGAAATCCAAATCTAAAGTCTACCCACTTCCTATTTCTTCATCCTCTACCTCTTGCCAAGTTGTATAGGGTGTTTCCTTCACAAGTTTTCAAGGCTTTGTGAAGTTGGAGCTTGTTCTTGTGATGCCTCGACGTAGATCATCTTCGGCATCGAACCGACGATCAAGCCCGCCCATTCTTCGATGATGCCAATGCTAGAGTCAAGGGTTCGATTTGGACAGCGGAGGGAGATCATCGCGGAGCTTAGGAAGTGGTGGACCGGATCTACAAAGGTTGTAGTTACTTTCCCTTAGCATTTAATTCGATTACATGCTTGCTTCGCCTATATATCTAGTTAACGATCCGTATTAGGGTTTGTAGGCACCCGTAAAATTTGATTTGTGCATGTTTGATCACTCGTGAGACTTCATTAGTGTGCCTAGGAACCCTACAGTGGTATCAGAGCCTAGCTAGAGCCTTAGGCGAACTCTAGACGGAATTAGAACTCCGATCGAATCAAAACCCAAACCCTAATATTGCTCTCTGTACTTTTTCTGAAATCGTGGATTTTTGTGAATTAAAAATATGCAGAAAAATCAGCAGGAAGATATAAGACTTACTGTAAAATTCGATGGCCTGATTCCTAAAAGTCGCAGCGGATCCGCGGCATGAGCTTGCTCATGCGGCGGTTCCGCGGCTGTTTTGTCATTTTGTGCATCGAAGTTTGCACAGTAATTCTTAGTAAGCAGTGTTGATTTTCCTGGGGATTTTTAATAATTTTTTCCAGAGTTGCATTTTCTGGGTTGTATTGGGGACTCGGTGTATCGATCGGATTGTCTAATTCTGTCTGTGTGGCTTTCCGGGTATTTTAGAATATGTTAAAAAGTTCGACCGGATATAAATACCCACTTTTTCCCCTGCCGGGAAATTTCCAATTGTTGGATTTTTCCGTAGTTTAACGACATACTAAGTAGTGCAAGTAACGCAATGGACCCTCTAGAAGACAACAAACCTTAACTCGATTATGTGACCGTCTTGAACTGCCCTTTGAACCTTCGGGTTTGGGGCAGTACGGCGTGCCACATGTGAGGCGTTGGCTTGACCATTCTACGGCTGGACCGTTGCTACTGAGGCACGAACTGAATGCTGTTAGACTTATTTCATGTGTTGAGCTGTTTCGGGAAAACTTGGGTGTTCGATTGTTCGATCGGAAAGTTTAACATTTTCCATTTATCCAGAATGTGATACAATAATTGGAATTCACAAGTAGTTATGAGATAACTGAATGAATGTTATAAACATAGCACTTTAGTCTCACTTGATCGGCTGCCACGGAGTTTTGATGTGATCAAAAGTCCGTCGCAATCACGTAGCGTACGCGGATACTCGCCGGGTAAACTTAATAGACAGCTTCACCCCATAGCCCCGACCAAGTGACTGTAGGAGAACCCCGTCGCCGAAAGCATCCGTTCGGGTGCTCCCGGTAGCGGTGTTCCGCCTTGGTGCACTTCGTCGACGGCGTCGGGGGTGCGGCCGCCTACTAAAGTTTGCGACGAGCATTTGATCAGAATGTCGGGAATCCTGTTGAATTGCCCGACTTGATATTGAAAAGAGTTTTCGATAATGAGACTAAAATGCGGGGTTTATAATTGTTAGGCATGCGATGTCTAAAGAATTCATTTGGTCAGGCATGCGATGTCTGAGGTGGTTGCGGATTCCAACTGTTGTAGTTTTACACTTTCTTTTCTGTGACCGTAAGTGTAATATGTGATGTCGCCGGTTTCGTTGCTATATGTCAACGACAATTGGGATGCGCATATTTACTTACGTTGATGACATGTGATGTTATGTGTTGCTGGATATGTTTTATTGGATCGTCGTGTTTGAATAGCCGGGGGTTTTTTTATGTGAGATGAGTGTTTTTCATTTTCATTCATGTAAAAATTTGTATGTAATATTCTTTTATTGGGGCACTTCCAAGTTGCGGATGTTGTCACCACTTGTATATTATTTACTTTTCTGCACTAGGATAGACCCAAGGAGGGGAGCACAAGTAACCGGGTTCTGGAGTCCAGTGGGAGACCAACTCGAGGAGTCGAATCCGGGTCTCCTAACCCTAGAATTGGTAGGGTTACTTGCCGCTCTCCTAGGGGTCTAGGGGTGTGGGATTGGCTATTCATCACAACCGTGGAATCCGTGTTTTATACTGGCTCGTATTGAAAACACGGACGTCCTAGTATATCCAATATTTCATATGTATCTTCTGCTGTGATTTATCTGTGATCATGTGATGTTCTGTGACAGATATTATATATAGTATATATGATATATTATATTGACGTTGCTTATGTTTTACACCCGCGCTAGCCCTGCCTCGTTCTGGCGTTAGTTACCTAACCTAACGGTGCAGACGGGACATCGAGGCGAATGCGGATGGCATAAGCGTACGTTATATTTATCTGTGATGTTTAGGTGGACTTAAATGATGGGATATTCATTAATGAGATTAATGAAAGAAAATAAACCTAATTGATGTTGTGGAATCGAATTTCAAAATAAAAACAGGTAGCTACAGTTCTTGCTTTGCATCGCGGTGTTCATTATAGAACATCCTGCACCTTATTCGATGAGGAAAGGACCGAGATCCCTTCACCGGGAGTGACTCCTTTAGCAATAACTGGCAGATGCTACACACTCGGTTTGTCTTTGATCGCTTCTATAGTTTTCGCTTTGCACAGTGATATATATGATATATCCCGCACCTTATTCGACGAGGAAAGGGCCGACGATCCCTTCACCGGGAGTGACCCCTTTAGCAAAACTAGAAAAGCTTCAAAAACATTCCATTTAAAAACCATTTGATTCCGCAACGAGATCAAGTTCAAAGCGTTAAAGGTTTTCACAAAAACCAGCCGCAACCCTCCGTCATTTTAGGAAGTAGAGTACTTAGTATTCGTGCTGTGTTTGTTGACCATAGTCAAGGCACAGTGTACGGTAGCTAAGTGATGTCTTCCTACACCGCATATGATGCGATTAGTTAGGACAGTCGCGTGACTTTGTTGACCTTAGTTAAGGGTCATGTGGGTGGGTCTAATTAATCACGAAATGACGGGTAGAACTTGACTAGTACTTATGATTTGTTGACCATAGTTAAGGTCATAGGTGCTAGGGGTAAAAACCTTTATCGGGAGTTTCAAGTGTTGAAATTTGCAATGAGATTGCATACCTTCTATATGATAGTTGGATCCCGATACCCACTGCGAGTAATTGTTACTCCTGGGAGAGTTTTGCACTTTACAATTAGCCGATCAAGTAGGTGTCTAGAAAGGTGTCAACGGGGTTACGCCTCTGGGAAAAATGAGGTTTACTGTAATTAGGTCCGTGCGAAAGCACGGGAAACCTCCCTCAAAGTACCGACACTGGCCTGGCTGAAAGATTGGCGAACTTGTAGAGTGTAATTAATCCCGGCTAGTCTTTCCTTTTAAGGTTTGAAGGAAGATTTGATAAAAACAGTGGGAGCCATCCTGATTAGACAAAATATATAACCAATCTGATCTTGCAAGAGCGCACGCAGAGTTTTTTCTTCTCTCTCTCTCCTGGTAGCGACCATATCACGCCTTAATCAAGATAATAAAATGGATGTATTGACCGAATCCGCTTGTTATTCTGAGCTGGGGAACGTTGGTCCCGCTCCAACTTATAATTGTTATAAGACAGAGCAGGAAATTGGGGAATACCAGAATTCCTATGCCGCCCAAACGAAGAAAGTGCATATGATGCATCTCCTTCGGGTGTGTTCATTACAAAGAACTGTTTCTCAGTATCCTCTGCATCCTGGGTATATGATACCGGATCAGGATCCCAGATATGTAATCTGTTACATAGGGCTACAAAAAGGTAGAAAAACTGAGAACGGGTGATAAGTTTCATGAGGCAGAAAACGGGGCAAGTGTTGCAGCCAAGTCTGTTGGTCACTGTCACCCTGTATTACGAATACATTGATTCTGAACAAATGCTGTTAGATACCGAACCCGATATACAAAATCATATCAGTCTCTTTATTAGTAAAGAAAGGATATAATTTTGTATTGATGGATAATGTTTTGAACATTTCCTATATCAAAAGTTGATCGGTTCAGGCACGTTATCTAAAAGCATTGACGTTCTAAATCAAACTACAGTTCCTTGTATACTGAACACACACAAGAGGAAGAGTTCAGAAATGAACAAATTCTTCTTGAGGTATTGTAGACTAGGTCATATCAATGCGACCCGACTAGCTGAAGTTACATTTAGATGCATATTTAAATCAGTTTGAATTTACATCTTGTGAAACTTGCCAGTCATATCACAAAGATATAATGACACCAGCTCTGTTTACTGGAAACTGAGAAAGAGTTAGTAAACTCTTGGGACTGATGCTTGATGATGTATGTAAGGTCTCCTGTCTACACATGCCAGGACTGGTTCTTTATACTTCATTATATTCTCTGATAATCTCTCAAGATTCAGTCATATATTCCTGTTGAAATATAAGTCCGAACCTTTTGAGGTATTCACAGAATATAAGTAGGAAGTAGAGAACCAATATACGGGTATAAGTATTATGTCCTATGATGAGATCAGGGAGGAGAATACTTGTGCATGGAATCCTTGGGCTATTCTAAAGGAAAATGAGATTCTCTCTCAGTATTACTCCTCTGAATACACCACAGCACAACGGTGTATCGGGGCGGAGCAATCACACAATATTAGATATCGTGTGCTCTATGATGAGTATTACTGAGTTACCTATTTTCTTTTGGGAGTTATGCGCTTGAGAAGCTGCATACCTATTGAATTAGGTTCAAATCAAATCAATGCCTACCATTCCATATGATATATGGTATGGGAAGAGCCTATCTCTTAAGTAAGTTAAGATTTGGGATTGTCCGGCCTATGTCAAAAGCAAAATCCGGATAAGATCGAGGCAAGATCAGTTCTGTAGAACTGGAAAGGTTCCAGCTGTACAAAACTGCTAATGATTTGACAGAACCAAAGAATTCAATAGTTCCCGACGAAGCTCAGCCTCTCCGCCGATCTAGTAGGGTTCCTCACCCACCTGAGAGATACCTCAGTTTCTCGATGACAGTGGGAGCGAGGATTGCATCATGAGATGATGACCCAACTAGATTCGAGCAGGCCATCAAGAGTAGGGACTCTGTAAGAATGGCTGGATGCTTAGCCATCTGAGATGGAATCCATATACACCAACAAAGTATGGACTTTGGTTGCGATATCTGAAGGGTTAAATCCCCATCAGGAGCAAGTATATCTTGAGAAGATTACTTGGTGTAGATGGAAAAGTTGAGACTGTCAAAGCTAGGCTTATTAAAGGTTTTAGTCATCAACCAGGCATGGATAATGATGAAACCTTTTCCAAGTGACTATGCTTAAGTCCATCCGGATCCTACTTAACATTGCTACATACCATGACTACAATATCTGGTGGTTGGGTGCCCTAACTGCTTTTCTAAATACTGATTTAGAAGAGAACGTCTATAAGAACACAGCCAGAGGTCTTCGTAAACAGTGGGAGCAGCGGAAACGTGTGCAAGTTGCTTTACATAATGAAGCAGGCATCGCGGAGTTGGAACGTCTGTTTTGATGTGATAGTCAAAGTGTTTGACTTCATCAAAATGGTAGACGAACCTTGTATATACAAAAAGGTAGTAGAGAGTAAGGTGGTCATCTTCGTATTGTACGTAGACAACATACTCTTGATAGGAAAAGAGTTTCCTATACTACGATCGGTCAATCTCCTATTATCACAAGGATTCTCCAAATAGGATAAAGATGATACCTTCTAAATCCTGAGATTTGGACCTATGAGATAGATCTAAAGGGATATTAGGATTCTCACTAGGTATAGTGAGATTGTATCAATCGATCCTGGGGAGAATCACTGGAAGTGTTCCAGGGTGATAAAGACGACTGAATGTCAGTCACAGGCACTGTCTTTACCCTCAATAAAGGGACGGTATGTTGGAAGAGTTCCAAGCTCGATACCGTGGCAAACTAGACGATAAAGGCTGGTAACATCGCTATTAAAGATACTGCTAAAGAGGCAGTTTGGGTGTATATTGGTTCATAAGATGAACTAGGTTCCTGCCATTGTATGACAATGGAAGTGTGGCTTCGGCCCTGGAACCCTGGTCCCATCAGTGACCCAGACAAATTCTGAGGCAGCATCACCTGATCATGGAGATAGTTGATCTCCAGGGTGATCGAGGTTAGGAGAGAAGACTCAGAGGACAACACGGCGGATCCACTCACGAAGGCCTTTTCCTAGAGAGAGACTCATATGGGATGGTTGAGTATTAGATACTGCGACCACTACTACAGATGGCCCTAGTGCAAGTGGGAGATTGTTAGTTATATGTATGCCCTAGAGGCCATTACTGTACATTGGATGTATATTGTAGTGGATGCTGGGACATATATAGGTAGGACTTTCTTGCTCGACATGATAGTACGCTATCTGGTTGCTCTTTATCTTAACATGTATACTTTCTGTCTCTCTGATTACATGTTGATAAAGCCCTTAGGATGTGTACTCGACTTCCAGGACTATGATGCAGATCATACTAGTGGGGCCTGGGTAGTCAATGAGTACATCCTTCATTGTTCCTAGTCGTGGGAATATCGAGACGGGGCATCGATATTCCAGAGTAGACTAGCGCATATCTTCTCGACTCATGCGATGGGCGATGGATGATCCCATATCCATTGGTGTTTGAAATCGAAGATGGTATGCGGGTGCTCAGTGGAGACTGGGTACACTGAACGGACTCACCGAGAACTCCCAGATGGTATTATACCTCACGTCAGATGGCAGTTCTCTGGTGACACTGGTACAGCTTAGTCTGTTGACCCGAGATCGTCATAGAGTCTTGTGTGTCTCCCACTGTGCTTTGATTACCACCCTACCACGGCTCTACTGAGTCGTGTAAACAGGTGGTTTTTGGGTACAGTCCCGATTCACATGGAGGCAATGAGCGATAGGAGGGGATTCGTCTCTCCCGGTATTGGGGGTTGATGTTGCGCTATGCTCGACTGGCCATAACAGGAAATCCCTGGCCAGGGTTGCAGTGATATACTGGTAAGAGTTATCAGTAGTTTCACGAATGTTATGGACCTCAAGTCGGCATGACTTATCGAGCTACTGGGGTCTGATGTTTACCACCCCTAGGCGAGATATGCGACATATCAGACGAACAGACCGGACTGTACGGTAAGTGTTACTGGTTGGATTCACAGGAGTGTGAGCGGGCTTGCTCGTCGATCTTCTGATCGCTCAATACCCGGGTGGCCGTTACGTTTAGCAGACCGCTTGCGGCTTGTGGAGGTTTGATATGATCATCATCTGCTACCGGCGTATTAACGAGTCTTTAGAGTCCTACACAGAGGTTTCCTGGCTCAAGCGAAACGAAATAGGAGCGCATATGAGATATGTGCGGGACCGAGAATAATGCGTGTATGTGATACCGTATTTCATTCTCGCGATGAATGTGTCGAATGGTTGTATGCGATATAATCTAGTTGTCGAATCAAGGATTGATTCGATAAGCCGATACATTGGATACTGGCCGGTTGTATGCGATATGACCGGATCATTGAATCAAGTGTTGATTTAATGATTTAATGTATAATTATATATTTGATATATTACTTTGCATTAACTAGTATTGGTTCACTTTAAATGGATTTACTCACTTGGTTTGTGCACATTGTATATGTGATATATTTTGTGCACATGATTGTATCATGTTTGATGATACATGCAAGTTAGGGTTAGTGTAAAGAATTAGACCATGGTTAAGTTTATGATTAGGGTTTCATTTTATTTACTTATTCTTTTATTTATTCTTTTTGTTTATTTTGGAAAAAGAAAATGATAAAGAAAATAGAATGGTGGCTTGATTTGTTTGTAGTTGAAGTTTCTTGAAACTTTGACTAAGTCACCATTCTTGTCTAATCCTTAACCCTAACCATTCAAGTTAACCATGGTCCATTCTCTACAACTAACCAAGGGTTAGTAAATGATAAGTATTGATTTATTTATCATTTACATAACACTTATCATATTCTTTTTCTTCATCTTCTTCTTCATCTTCAACTTGAAGAAAGCTTACACCATCAATGGCAACTAGCCAAAATGAGTGAGAAATCCAAATCTAAAGTCTACCCACTTCCTATTTCTTCATCCTCTACCTCTTGCCAAGTTGTATAGGGTGTTTCCTTCACAAGTTTTCAAGGCTTGGTGAAGTTGGAGGTTGTTCTTGTGATGCCTCGACGTAGATCATCTTCGGCATCGAACCAACGATCAAGCCCGCCCATTCTTCGATGATGCCAATGCTAGTGTCAAGGGTTCGATTTGGACAGCGGAGGGAGATCATCGCGGAGCTTAGGAAGTGGTGGACCGGATCTACAAAGGTTGTAGTCTCTTTCCCTTAGCATTTAATTCGATTACATGCTTGCTTCGCCTATATATCTAGTTAACGATCCGTATTAGGGTTTGTAGGCACCCGTAAAATTTGATTTGTGCATGTTTGATCACTTGTGAGACTTCATTAGTGTGCCTAGGAACCCTACAGAAAAGAAAAATAAATAAATAAAGTCAAGACCCGGAAACTGCTATTTATGCTTTAAGCTCACACATTCAGTAATCGGCTGTTAGTGCCTCAAGAAGTATTAATAGTCGCATGAAAGGTGTGTGAGCTACACCGTTCATCATAAATGAAAAGAAGTAGTATTAGGTATTAGGGAAAGGGTACTATAGCTTGAATTGAATTCTAGAGTGTAGGGGTACAAATTTACACACACGTAGGGGTATACAATCGATATTTGGATAAAAGATAGAAATGAAGAATAAGACTTATGTTTTCTGTAAAGTTGATAAAAATCCCTGATTTATGACCACACTTTTAGAAGGAAAACTCAGGAGATACCAATATCTTTCTAAACTTTTTTTGGAACGTATAGGATTTGAAGTTAAATAGAAAGGAAGTGTGAAGCATTAGTGTTGGATATTTCTAACGTAAATACTGAACTGTAGGAGTAGAATCGATGTTAACTTATGACACTAGCTTGACGGGATTTTGTGGGTATAATCCGCTGAAAACCCTCAGGAGACAACACTCCTCCTATTAGGGACACCTAGAGGTTTAACGGCTTGTTGCACGAGCTCAGTGCAATCGCATTCCCTACGAAAGTGAGGTTAGGACTTTTTGTGAATAAATTGGTTTTGCTCAAGACGAGCAAAAGTTAAGTTCGGAGGTATTTGTTCATACCAGAATATTGCATTTATTACTGCCCATTCTTATGCTCGTTTATTTATAGGTAGGTGCTTTTAATCCGTGTTTGCTACATATTTACAAGCTACAGGTTCCTTGTCCAAAATAATGCAAATCATACAAAATCTCCACTGTTACGCCAAAATCCAGAACATCTGTTGACAACAGATAAAACCTGGGTTCCGGTCATCCGTATCCGTCCAGTGCCGCGTATCAGTTCCAGGGACAAGACAAATGGCAGTTGTCATTCGTGTCTGGGACAAGCACAAAGCACGAAAAAGGGCAGCACAAGAATCAATGGGTGCGCGGAGCTCGAGGGAGAAAAGGTCAAAAGTATTATTTTTGGTGTCATTTTGGATCGTTGCAGATCTGAAGAAATTGTGGAAGCAATTTGCAATTTGGAATATGTAGAACAACAGAGGAGAGCAACACAAGAAAACCCAGAAAATTTGACATCCCAACCCCCTCAAAGCGCCGCGGATCCGCGGCCGAGTTGACTCAGTGTCAACTCGGATTTTGGGGGTAGTTGGGTCATTTCATTTAGGGCCAGAATGTTGCCCTAGGGTTTCAGCACGCAGCCTATAAATAGCCCAGTTTTGTGCTAAACCAAGGGTCTTCTTTTCCATCTCTTTTTGTTAGGATTTAGTTTAGCTTCTTCTTCTTCTTCATGTCTTCCTCCATTAAAATGTAGTGAGAGCATTGAGTGGATGATGAAATGAAGATGAGGGTTATTTTTCTTATCTTGTATTTTTATTTCATTGCATTGTAATTTCATTTCTAGTGTAACTTTATTATTTATTGTTAACTAGTTGTTGTTATTTCTTTTCTTGTTCTCTTTTCTTTTCTTCTTTTATCCGTATTTTCAAGCGATGATACTCGACGGAGTTCCTTGCTAAGGTGAGGACCCAAGAGTTAGCTTGCTTCACTTGTAAAACCGTATTTTCCTTTCCTTTCTTCCTTCTTGTTTTGTTTTCTTTTCTTTTATGATGTGTGAATAATTTCCCTTTTCCTAAGGCTAAGGAAGGTGGTATGAGAGACGGAGAAATCCCTTGTGCTTCTCTTTGCCAAACATCTTGAAATGAACCCTGACCAAACGAACGCAACCCCCTCAATTAGGCGCGCTATACGTGATATATAGCCGTGACCTAAGTCGAGAAGTCCTTTAAGTGCACTACAACGTGACATGTAGTTGTGACTTAATTGGATACATGCTTGCGGGTGTTTGGCCGAGGGTTGGAAATAAGCGTATTTAGCGGACGGACAAGGGGCACTAGGAATGGATTTAGCATTGGAAAGCTTGCTTAAACTCGCAAATCCCATTCCTAAGTCCTCCTAATCCCCGCTACTTTCAATTATCCCAATATCGTTTTAAGAATGGCAAAAGATAAGTACAACACTAATCCTAACTCTACTAACCAACCTTAATCTTAACAAGCTTACTTGAACATAAATACGAACACTGTAATACCCAGCCCTTTTTGTACGTCTATATCCGAATTTCCTTTCTCATCTATAAAATTTTATTCACAACTATTTATTATTTTAGAACTTCCTAACCTATTTTAGTTCTCCACTCTTTTATTTTATTTTCCTAGCCAGTCTCTTCATTTTGCTTTACTTATTATTTATATTCCGGCCTAAACCATTTTTCCACTCAGCCCATTTTACCCTAGTCAGCCATTCCCTATTTATTAAATTTAGTTTTCAAACATCAGCCTATCCCATTTTTCATATTAAAATCTTAATTCTGGCCCAAGCCCAAAACTATATTACATATTCCCTAAACCCAACTCAAATTAAATTAATTTAACCTTCAAAATTATTCAGCCGGCCCTTTCTAATTTTCTTATTTTTTTTAATTCTACCAGCCCAGCCCATTTCTATATTTCTAATTAATTTTCTTTTATTTTCCCAGCCTTTTCGCCGGCCCAGCCCTCAGCCCGGCCCGCTTCATTTTCCCTAAACTAATTCTTTTTTTCTGTGTTTTTTTCTTCTGGCCCGGCCCACCTTCCTCTCCTCAGCACTGCGCCCGCTTCATACCCAACCCGCTTCCACAGTGCTGTCTCCTACCTCCAACGGCTACCTCCCCGATTTCTCGCTCCCCTGTTTCCCTCGATCCACCATCGCCGCCGCTCCTCGCGCCAACGTTCGCGAACGTTACCTCGCGACGCGCGTCTCTCTCTCCTCTCATGATTACCTCCCTCTCTTCCACGTCTCTCCTCTCTCCTTCCCTCCCCGTTTCTCCTCAACCCGAAACCCACAGCACTCCCGAGCTCGCCATAGCTCTCCTCTCGTTCTCCCATTTCTCTCTCGAATTCACGCCCACAGCCGTCTCCTCACCGCCGCTAGCCTCCACCCTCATCTTGTCGACCCGAGCACCACCATCACCCATCATCGCGTCGACTGCAGCTCATCATCGTCGACGTCGTCGCCACCTTCTCTTTCCACTCCCTCTTGCAGACCCTCTGCTCTCGCTCTCTAGCTCTCTGTCTACTCCAGCTCTCTCCCTCTCGTTCCCTCTGAGCTCTCTCTCTTTCCCTCACTGTTTCTCAGCTCCCTTTTCTCTCTCCAACTCCCTCTGTCCCTCTCTCTCTAACCCTCAGCTTCCTCTCTCTTTCTCACACTCTCTCCCTCTCTGTCCTCATCTATCCCCTCTCCCTCTTCTCACCTTCTCTCTCAAACACTTCCTCTTTCTAACACTTCCTCTCTCTAAACCTCTCCCCTCTATTGATTTCTCTAAATCTCTTTTTCTCTCTCTAACACACACTCTCTCTCTCACAATAACTCACTTCATCGGCCCCGACAGCATCAGCGATCCCTAGCCACGACTTTGCCCGAGGCCGCAACAGCCAACTTCACCAAAACTGCGAACCGTCGTGCCCGAGACTCGAATTCGAGCCAAGTCGAGTGCCGTGACGCGTGTGCATCGCGCGTTCATGACGTTACGATCACCGTGCATCCCCGGGACTGATCCAGGCAAGTTTTATACTTGCTACATGCTATTTAGTATTTGTTACAAACTATAATCGTATAAATTTCATACTAAACATATTCGATATATTACACTATGCAACCGTTTGATATATGATCCCAATGAAATTATTTGTCTAAATTGACGGAACTGGAGTGCTCTCATTGGGCATTGCTATGCTGAGTACCTCATGCAAGTTTCGTTGAAAAATTTGATCGTTAACGACTAAAACAACTGCCCCCAAGTTTAACCGTAAAACTGTAATTCTTTTGTACCTGAAAACCGTTAAATTCACCATAAATCATATACATAATAGAATGGTGCGTTCGAGGGCTCAAATCGAATCCGACTCGACGAACTTTAACTCTATACTGGTTTCCTGACATTCCTGTACTTAAACCATGATGAAATTTGGTTCGGAGTGCGACTCTGGACTGCAGTCCAGAGCGACTCCAGTTATTGGTTGCTGTTCCGTAATTGGTACCACAAGATCTCCTTAACTCGTGGATTGCATAACTCCACTGTTTATTCTAGATAAAACTGTTATCTAGATAACACAATTGATTTCATACTATTTCGTTACCGTTTGATATTTAATCTGTAATTTAATATATCGGGACACATAACAGTCCCAGCAGAATCAGAACCGACATAGTAGTGTTAAACATTGTATATCTATTAACGTACAAACGCGATCGAAGATCCGTCTATTGTGTTGAAAACCTTACTGAAAACCCTAGATTTCATCCAACTGTAGCGTTGCTAAAATATGATCCCAACTGGGATTAAAATGCGTTGCGAAACGGACTTCTGATTCTGAAATTGGATTTCCAGCCGCGAGCGCTTAAAATGAAATGCTTATAACTAATGATCCTGCAACCCGATTGGCTTGAAACTAAATTCTATGGATGGACAACTGAACATAATAATTACTACCTGTTTATCATTTCGCCAAATTATATACGTATGTTTCATGATAAGTCGTGCAAGTGAAAGAATGCTGTTTCATAACATCCTCATCATGTTTATATACTTGTTCACGCATCATATCATACCCATATCATCGTATTGATAACCTAGTAGCATCGTGCATTTACCCAGTGTTAGATTTTAGTGATGATTGTGGCAAGTACGTCAGTGTTCGTGTATCCGTGATTAAGTGAAAGTGATACGTACTGGTATACAATCAGCGATCCTATTATTTCATTGCATTGTCGACGTCTGTGAGATGCGTGCACGTGTGACTATAAGTGGAATGGGACATTTATGGAAGCGTTGCACGGGTGTCACAGATAAGACACCAAACACTGCCGTTTATCTTAGGTATTAGTCGGGACGTGCTTGATGGAGGTCCTGCCTCCAGTTCTCGTACAGACTTGTCACGGATCGATTAGTATTTAGGTTGATGGTTAGCGTTTGATGTAGACCATGGGGTGTGGGGTAGTTTATGTGTGAGTCCAACAGAATCTCGGGAGTCCCATGCCGGCTTATATATTTAGGGAGTTATATGGAGATTTACAGGGTACGTGATATATACACCGTGATATTCTTGTTACATGTTGGGCCCGTGGTCCCTTGCCCTTGGGTTCTACCCTTGGGTGGAAGACACTCGCGAGTGGTTGACTCTCACACTTGGACTGACGATAGGCTTAGTGACCTGTACAGTGAGACTTAGAGACTGATAGGGATACTGTCATTTATATTTCCTTATATATTGTGTTGGCATACGTGACATATCGTTATACTGCTTTACTGTTCCGCTGCATTAATTACTGCACATTCATATTCATACTGTCATTGATTTACTGTTTCACATATCTATTACCACTGTTAGAACTGTCACTTGATGTCATATATACTATATTGCTATTGTGTCGCTCTGACGACCTGAGTATGCATGCTCAGTGTGAGGAGAAGATTTAGCTTGGACCAGAACTAGACGTGCATCACAGACTTCTTGACTTGCCTCCCCGAGTTACATTCATTTGTTCCACTTCAGGTCAGTCTTTACTTTGTTCCTTTCAGTTACTGCATTTCTCATTACCTGCGCATCATTTACTGTTTACCATGAGAAACTAGAAGCCGAAGTGTGACTACGGCAGGACTTTTCCTTGACCGTAGGAGCATGGCTGGCCTTGTCTACCCCTCGTATTCCGTATTTTGGGAAGCGAGGCGTGACATGGTTTAGTTGGTATCAAAACCAGGTTTTGCTTCGATTAGGATTGCAGTTTTCCGTGTATAGCTTGGCAATCTAAGACAATCCTTGGTCTAGGTTGTAAACTTGTCATTCTTGATCCATATTCACATCGTGTGTTCAGATATCCATTCACTAGGGTTTCAGGTGACTTGGCAAGGTTTCGTGGTTGTAATGGTGAACTACATCACGATTACACTACCATACTTTGTTTAGGCAACTTGGAGTCATGCAGTTGATTTTTCCGCTTGTAATAAGTTTCATCACATATGGTTTTTGTGAATCTTTGTCCAATCCTTATTATACTTGAATCTTATGGCTTGTGCCTTATATCATCTTCAAAATTGTTGTTTCAGGATCATGTCTTCCAACAACTCTTCATCTATATCCGCTCCCCAGAATCAGACCATCGAGATTCTGAGTGTACTGCAAGGTCTAAAGGAAGCCCAGGAGCGAACAAACGACTTGTTGGCTGAAGGACTAAGAAGACAGATAAATCAGACATCAACGGCTGTCGCCAATCACAAAGGGATCCCTATTAGACGAGGGAAAGAGAAGAAGATGAAGCGTCAACAGAAGCATCAGAAGAAACCTTGCTGTGGGTACTGTAAGAGCCAGGACATATTCAGAAGGATTGTCGCCGTGCCCAAGGGAAATGTCTGATATGCGGTTCCGACAAACATCTCATCAACGGTTGTCCAGAAAGGAAAGAACTACAAGAAGGAAACTCGTCCACACTCCCCACTTCTACCAAGTGAGGATCATCGCGTAGTTTGAACTTCGACCATAAGGCGGATCTAACGCAGGATTCAACTCGCGTAACGATGATGCAGCGTTCTGGCAATCGAAGAAGAATTCTATGATTTCCAATTTCAATAATAATGTTGCCATCTTTTATGAATATTTCCTTCCATTTGAACCTTTGTATCCGTCGAACTTTAGTTGAATAAAATAAAATTTGAATCATAATATAGATATCATTCTCATGCTTTCTTTATGTCAAATTCTATTCATTATCACAGTATTTTCATTTTGATCTCTCAGTTCCTGCAACCGCATATTTTCCTATAGTTCGTACCCTAAGCTTCCCTTGATATCCCACTGTCTAATCATGACTTTTCTTTCAGGCCATGGCCCACCCGGGAACAGCACCGCATCTGGGTGAGGATGCACAATCTTGCGTTTCCTTAGACCGCACGCTGATGAGTTCTGACGATGAGATCGACGGTCCCCAAGTCAAATTCGGAAACCACGATCCAGAGGACGAAGAAGCAGCCGCCCCAGAGTTTAACGTGATAGCTGATTCCGACGAAGAAGAAGAAGATCCTGAAGAGAACCCTATAGAAGAAGACCCGATAGAGGAAGATCCCGAAGGAGATCCAATAGAAGAAAATCCAGTGGAGGAAGACCCTATGAAAGAAAACCCAGAAGGAGAGGATCACATGGAATCGGACCTCAATGAAGAAGCTCCATCCGAGGGAGAAGGACCAGAAGATCAAGATCATGTGGTGGAAGGACTTCCAATAGAGATGCATGCGAGGCACTATGGAAATGGACGCCCCTACCTGAGTGCGCGAGTCTACCGCAACCTACTGAATCTCCACAACCGCGGATGACAGAATTCCTTTTGATGTGGTCTTTTTGGCCAAATAAAGTGTGTATAGTTTAGGGCCACTTTTCGCTTTTGGGGATGCCTTGTTTCAATTTTCTTAAATGAAATAAATCTTCTGAATTCGTAAACCTTTTGATTATTGGTTCGCTTGATACTTGTGTATTGCCCTTATCCATTTATTCTTTCTGCTGAGTTCCCTGACTGTCCACCCCTACTCATTGTATAGTTTCCACCCTCGTGTTGATTAGAGAGTACCGCACCCTGATCCTTGGAATGAGCCACCCTTCATCCCTCGACCGTGCCCCGTTGAGATCCTTCTGGGAGGAGAAAATTTTAGAGAAACTTCCGAGTTCGCTAACCCTTCACCTCTTGATTCATATGTTGTACCGACCGCTGTCATACCCATACTTCTTCCCTTGTAGTCATTTGTTGTTCGTCCTTACATCCTGTGCTGATCCGATCCCAATCTCCTTGATCTTCAGCCCAAAAAAAAAAAAAAAAAAAAACCGCCACATTCCAACCTTTGAATGACCCACACTTCCTTGAAACCCTTACCCTAGGTAACCTATATATTTTTGGTGATTTCTCTATTACTCCAAATATATTTAGTGACACTATTACTCAAAATTTAGTTTTCATTATCTTAAATTTATCAAAGAGTACGTGTTATTGATTTCTCCGTTTTATGTATTTTAAGTGCATTATTAGTATTCTCATTTTCAGTAGCGCAACCTTACACCGCGCATATTTTTGTTCCATGTTCCTTATTTTCACGATACGAGTTTTCTAAGTTATTTTAAAACTATCTGATCGATATATCCTCCAAAAATGTTTTAACCTATCGACTAATTCTTCACTATTCTAGTGTCGTTACTTTACTTTCGAGTATTGTGCCTATGGTTACTATTATCAATGTTGTACCTTATGCTTGCTGTTTCTGATGTATTACTTTTGATGTACCTACATGTACATATAATTGAGTTTCAATTTTTTCGAGTACGTCTCGAATATCACGGTTCATTATTGTTGATATTGCTATTCTTAATATACATATTTGTTGCTGTTGTAGTTGATTCTGTCGTACATTTATTTAGACTTATACCTTCGTATATTGTTCTTACATATATGAACTTTCAAATTTCGTTATCTGCCTATTTCAAGAAAAGCATTATGTGATAGTTGCAATATAATTGTTTTGCCTATATTTGTATAACTTATCGTTTATTTTAAATTTCGAGGACGAAATTTTTGTAAGGGTGGTATGATGTAATACCCAGCCCTTTTTGTACGTCTATATCCGAATTTCCTTTCTCATCTATAAAATTTTATTCACAACTATTTATTATTTTAGAACTTCCTAACCTATTTTAGTTCTCCACTCTTTTATTTTATTTTCCCAGCCAGTCTCTTCATTTTGCTTTACTTATTATTTATATTCCGGCCTAAACCATTTTTCCACTCAGCCCATTTTACCCTAGTCAGCCATTCCCTATTTATTAAATTTAGTTTTCAAACATCAGCCTATCCCATTTTTCATATTAAAATATTAATTCTGGCCCAAGCCTAAAACTATATTACATATTCCCTAAACCCAACTCAAATTAAATTAATTTAACCTTCAAAATTATTCAGCCGGCCCTTTCTAATTTTCTTATTTTTTTTAATTCTACCAGCCCAGCCCATTTCTATATTTCTAATTAATTTTCTTTTATTTTCCCAGCCTTTTCGCCGGCCCAGCCCTCAGCCCGGCCCGCTTCATTTTCCCTAAACTAATTCTTTTTTTCTGTGTTTTTTTCTTCTGGCCCGGCCCACCTTCCTCTCCTCAGCACTGCGCCCGCTTCATACCCGACCCGCTTCCACAGTGTTGTCTCCAACCTCCAACGGCTACCTCCCCGATTTCCCGCTCCTCTGTTTCCCTCGATCCACCATCGCCGCCGCTCCTCGCGCCAACGTTCGCGAACGTTACCTCGCGACGCGCGTCTCTCTCTCCTCTCATGATTACCTCCCTCTCTTCCACGTCTCTCCTCTCTCCTTCCCTCCCCGTTTCTCCTCAACCCGAAACCCACAGCACTCCCGAGCTCGCCATGGCTCTCCTCTCGTTCTCCCATTTCTCTCTCGAATTCACGCCCACAGCCGTCTCCTCACCGCCGCTAGCCTCCACCCTCATCTTGTCGACCCGAGCACCACCATCACCCATCATCGCGTCGACTGCAGCTCATCATCGTCGACGTCGTCGCCACCTTCTCTTTCCACTCCCTCTTGCAGACCCTCTGCTCTCGCTCTCTAGCTCTCTGTCTACTCCAGCTCTCTCCCTCTCGTTCCCTCTGAGCTCTCTCTCTTTCCCTCACTGTTTCTCAGCTCCCTTTTCTCTCTCCAACTCCCTCTGTCCCTCTCTCTCTAACCCTCAGCTTCCTCTCTCTTTCTCACACTCTCTCCCTCTCTGTCCTCATCTATCCCCTCTCCCTCTTCTCACCTTCTCTCTCAAATTCTTTCTCTCTCTAACACTTCCTCTCTCTAAACCTCTCCCCTCTATTGATTTCTCTAAATCTCTTTTTCTCTCTCTAACACACTCTCTCTCTCTCAATAACTCACTTCATCGGCCCCGACAGCATCAGCGATCCCTAGCCACGACTTTGCCCGAGGCCGCAACAGCCAACTTCACCAAAACTGCGAGCCGTCGTGCCCGAGACTCGAATTCGAGCCAAGTCGAGTGCCGTGACGCGTGTGCATCGCGCGTTCATGACGTTACGATCACCGTGCATCCCCGGGACTGATCCAGGCAAGTTTTATACTTGCTACATGCTATTTAGTATTTGTTACAAACTATAATCGTATAAATTTCATACTAAACATATTCGATATATTACACTATGCAACCGTTTGATATATGATCCCAATGAAATTATTTGTCTAAATTGACGGAACTGGAGTGCTCTCATTGGCCCTTGCTATGCTGAGTACCTCGTGCAAGTTTCGTTGAAAAATTTGATCGTTAACGACTAAAACAACTGCCCCCAAGTTTAACCGTAAAACTGTAATTCTTTTGTACCTGAAAACCGTTAAATTCACCATAAATCATATACATAATAGAATGGTGCGTTCGAGGGCTCAAATCGAAGCCGACTCGACGAACTTTAACTCTATACTGTTTTCCTGACATTCATGTACTTAAACCGTGATGAAATTTGGTTCGGAGTGCGACTCTGGACTGCAGTCCAGAGCGACTCCAGTTATTGGTTGCTGTTCCGTAATTGGTACCACAAGATCTCCTTAACTCGTGGATTGCGTAACTCCACTGTTTATTCTAGATAAAACTGTTAGCTAGATAACACAATTGATTTCATACTATTTCGTTACCATTTGATATTTAATCTGTAATTTAATAGATCGGGACACATAACAGTCCCAGCAGAATCAGAACCGACATAGTAGTGTTAAACATTGTATATCTCTTAACGTACAAACGCGATCGAAGATCTGTCTATTGCGTTGAAAACCTTACTGAAAACCCTAGATTTCATCCAACTGTAGCACCGCTAAAATATGATCCCAACTGGGATTAAAATGCGTTGCGAAACGGACTTCTGATTCTGAAATTGGATTTCCAGCCGCGAGCGCTTAAAATGAAATGCTTATAACTAATGATCCTGTAACCCGATTGGCTTGAAACTAAATTCTATGGATGGACAACTGAACATAATAATTACTACCTGTTTATCATTTCGCCAAATTATATACGTATGTTTCATGATAAGTCGTGCAAGTGAAAGAATGCTGTTTCATAACATCCTCATCATGTTTATATACTTGTTCACGCATCATATCATACCCATATCATCATATTGATAACCTAGTAGCATCGTGCATTTATCCAGTGTTAGATTTTAGTGATGATTGTGGCAAGTACGTCAGTGTTCGTGTATCCGTGATTAAGTGAAAGTGATACGTACTGGTACACAATCAGCGATCCTATTATTTCATTGCATTGTTGACGTCTGTGAGATGCGTGCACGTGTGACTATAAGTGGAATGGGATATCTATGGAAGCGTTGCACGGGTGTCACAGATAAGACACCAAACACTTCCGTTTATCTTAGGTATTAGTCGAGACGTGCTTGATGGAGGTCCTGCCTCCAGTTCTCGCGCAGACTTGTCACGGATCGATTAGTATTTAGATTGATGGTTAGCGTTTGATGTAGACCATGGGGTGTGGGGTAGTTTATGTGTGAGTCCAACAGAATCTCGGGAGTCCCATGCCGACTTATATATTTAGGGAGTTATATGGAGATTTACAGGGTACGTGATATATACACCGTGATATTCTTGTTACATGTTGGGCCCGTGGTCCCTTGCCCTTGGGTTCTACCCTTAGGTGGAGGACACTCGCGAGTGGTTGACTCTCACACTTGGACTGACAATAGGCTTAGTGACCTGTACAGTGAGACTTAGAGACTGATAGGGATACTGTCATTTATATTTCCTTATATACTGTGTTGGAATACGTGACATATCGTTATACTGCTTTACTGTTCCGCTGCATTAATTACTGCACATTCATATTCATACTGTCATTGATTTACTGTTTCACATATCTATTACCACTGTTAGAACTGTCACTTGATGTCATATATACTATATTGCTATTGTGTCGCTCTGACGACCTGAGTATGCATGCTCAGTGTGAGGAGAAGATTTAGCCTGGACCAGAACTAGACGTGCATCACAGACTTCTTGACTTGCCTCCCCGAGTTACATTCATTTGTTCCACTTCAGGTCAGTCTTTACATTGTTCCTTTCAGTTACTGCATTTCTCATTACCTGCGCATCATTTACTGTTTACCATGAGAAGCTAAAAGCCGAAGTGTGACTACGGCAGGACTTTTCCTTGACCGTAGGAGCATGGCTGGCCTTGTCTACCCCTTGTATTCCGTATTTTGGGAAGCGGGGCGTGCCAAACACTTAGGATAGAACTGAACAAACATATACACATTCTTTATTGACTCGTCTAAAATTCGAACGGACATACAACCATCTCCCTGTGGATCGACCCGTGCTCAACCGGCTAGCTGCATAGCGACACCGTCCTAATCGCGGTTATAATTTTAGAACTTTGAACTCCGACACGCCAAAAGCGTGCGATCAGATATGCTATTTTCATGAGATTTCTGAATTTGAGAACCGTGGATATTTCAAAAGAGATTATGTGTTGTTTTAAAAACCCGGTTCCTCTTGATATGATATTTCAGTGCGTCCACCATGTGTTTTCTCGGTTCTGAGAGTGGCATATGAAACCCGATTCGAGGAGTGGTAGGCACCGTCTGCAGATACATGGTGGACCCGGTGAGATACCCCGGGGCAAGAAGACTCATATATGTTAGACGGTGAGCCCGGCAGGGGAGCACTACCTACCGATGATAGTATTTAGACTCGGCGGTTATCCAGAGGATACCGACCGGAGTAGTGAGATGGATATGAGGGCCGACTAGGGTGTGCGGCGCCTGAGGGCCGATCTGAGGATACGGCGTCTGAGATATATGAGGATTTACGTGTCGATGCTGGGCACAGTTTTCATGATGTTTCGAGTGTCGATGCTGGACACTCAGGTTCCATGATTTTAAGGTGTCGCGAGGGACACATGTTGATTTATATCCTCACTTTTTCATGCATATGCTTTTATGATATTTACATGCATGAAGTTGTTGTGTCAGTGGTTGACACGTGGACGAGATCCATATGCATACATACTTTGATTATATGGGCGGACGAGACCCACTTGCATACATGCATTGACTATACTGTTGGATGTTATACACATGCTTATAGACATTGGCTATCTTGTTGGCACATATACAGACCCGGTCACCCTAGATATCATAGTATTACCTTTATGATACAGTTGACCTAGGAGTCATTGTTTATTCGATTTCTATCTGTTGATATTTTTCTACTTACGAGTTGGCAACTCACCCCCGTTGTGCCACAATTCTTGCAGGTTGACCGCTTGGATCAATAGCGGCTTCGCTGGCACACAGTTGCATTCAGGTGTTTTGCATTGATAGGTGAGACATTTGTATCGTAACCACTCTTGTATCTATATTTCTTATTGTATCTAGTTAACTCCATTGATCAAAATTTGTAAATTGTATAAGTGATGAGGCTTAGTGAGACCTGTAGTTGCGAGATTTGAGCGATGGGTTTTATATTCACTTTTGGGGTTATATCTTGCTCATTTCTTTATCTTTTTGTGGTGAACTTCGCCGTTGGGCGTCATATACTTATTTATACTGTATTGCGTGGTTGTGATCCGCCGTTTGGCGAAGAGCTAGCTCCCGCTTGGGGATGCTTTTATCCTTATTATGTATTTATGGTTTTGGAACAAAATATACAAAGGAGGTGCTGCCAAAATTTGTAAAAGACGAAATATGTTTCCAAACTAGTAATTTCACTTGCATCATTCATGTTTCTTTTTTTTGCATTATGAAAACTTGTTTTCATTATACCTTTATTTCAAAACTTCACCTTCTTTATTTTCTTAAAAAGATTTAGATTTCTGTGTTTCGGCTTACTTGAATTTCGTTACGCTTTTAGACGTTGCGTGATTCAAGTGCTGGTCACGGGCTAATATTTCGGGTCGTGATACATGTTGATAAAGCCCTTAGGATGTTGGCTTGACTACCAGGACTATGATTCGGATCAAACTACTAGGACCTGGGTAGTCCACAAGCACATCCTTCAATTGTTCCTAGTCGAGGGAATATCGAGACAGGGCATCGATATTCCTGAGTAGACTAGTGTGTACATTTCTTGACCCTGTATGGGGCGATGGTTGATCCTATATCCATTAATGTTTGAGATCAAAAATCGTACACGGGTGATCATTGGAGAATGGGTACACCGAACAGGACTCGCCGAGAACTCCTAGATGGTACTATACTTATTGTCAGATAGCAGTTCTTTGGTGATACTGGTACAGGTAAGTCTGTAGACCCAAGATCGTCATAGAGTCTTGTGTGGTTCTCACTGTACTTTGATTTCCTTCCTACCACGGCTCAAAGGAGTCGTGCAAACAGGTGGATTTTAGGTACAGTCCCGAATCACATGGAGGCAATGAGCCATAGGAGGGGTTTCGTCTCTCCCGGTATAGGGAGTTGATGTTGCGCTATGCTCGATTGACTATAACAGGAATTCCCTGGCCAGGGCTGTTGATAAGATTTACTAGTAATTGTTATCAGTAGTTTCTCGTACCATTATAGGCCACACATCGGCATGACTTATCAAGTTATTGAGGTCTGACGATTCCACCCCCAGACTCGATATGTGACATATCAGACGAAGAGACCGGACAGTACGGTAAGTGTTACCTATAGGCTTCATGGGAGTTTGGACAAGCTTGCTTGTTGATTTTCTATTCGCTCAATACCTGGGTAGCCGTCACGTCCAACTAGTACCGCTGACGGCTTATGGGTAATTGATGTGATCATTACCTACTGCTGGCGTATTGACGAGTCTTTAGAGTCCCACACAGAAGTTTCCTAGTTCAAGCGAAACGAAGTAGAGCACATATGCTGATATGTGCGGGGGGGCTGATTAAATACGAGTATGAGATATCGTATTGTAATATGGCGTCTATTTGTTATCAGTTAGGTTATATGTGATATGACTGGATTATTGAATCAAGTGTTGATTTGATAATGTGATATACAGATAAAAGATATTAGTTGGTTATATGTGATATAACCGGATTATTAAATCAAGTGTTGATTTAATAATATGATATATATTTATATTTGATATAAGTGTATATTGACTAATATTATTAGCTCACTAATTATTCTTCATAATATATATATTAAAATATATATATATATATATATATATATATATATATTATATGAAGTATGGCATGGATTTTCTATTTTTAGAAAATAGAAAATGAGGTGGAAAATGGGGAGACTTTTTTTGTGGAATGGGCAAGCATGGTTTTGTTATTTATTTTATTCATTTTCTTGCACTATTGAAGTATGGTTACAATTTTTAATGGTTAAAAATTGCATGCTTCAATAATGGGTGAGCTAAAGAAGATCCATTCTACACTTCATTCTTCACTTGAGTTTATTTTCTTTCTTAAGCTCATGTGATGAGTTTCTCTCTAGCTCTCTCCCTTTTCCTCACCTCCACCTCCAAGCTCAATCCCTCACATGAGTTGTGAAACCTTGAGCTTGTAAGAACCCTAGTGAGCAAACAAAACCCCTACTTCACCATCCTGCACTAGATTTGCACTTTGGTATAGTGTATTTACTTCACTAAAGAATTTAGTGAAGAGGTAGCTTGGATTAGCAGACTTCAGGTGGATCGTTTTCGGCACGAAGGTCATTGAAGCAAGTCCGTTCAATCTTCAAGTGGGACCTAGTGAAGTCGCGTGGACTACAACCCGGAGCTTTAGAAGTGAAGGACACGGTCTACAAAGGTTGTAGCCATCCATCTCTAAGTATAGTTTGTTATATCATTCTTAAAACCCTAATCATCTAGTTTAAGATCTTGGTTAGTGTTGATTAGTACCCCAATTTTTTTTAAATTGGCATGCTTGATGCTACTAAAACCCAGTGGTGGTGCTAAGATATACTTTCAAGACCTTCAAAGCTAGACTTGTTGCTAAAGGATTTCGTCAACGACCAAGTGTCGATTATGATGAAACCTTTTCTCCAGTGGCTATGCTTAAGTCCATCAGGATCCTACTTGTCATTGCTGCAAATCTTGACTATGAAATCTGGCAGATGGACGTCAAGACTGCTTTTCTGAATAGTGATTTAGAAGAGAGCGTGTACATGACACAGCCAGAGAGTTTCGTTGACAGTAGGAGCAGCGGAAAGGTGTGCAAGCTGCTTAAATCAATTTACGGATTAAAGCAAGCATCGCGGAGCTGGAACATCTGTTTTGATGTAGCGATCAAAGAGTTTGACTTCATAAAAAACGTAGATGAACCGTGTATATACAAAAAGGTAGTAGAGAGTAAGGTTGTCTTCCTCGTATTGTACATGGATGACATACTCTTGATAGAAAATGATGTTCCTATGCTATACTCGGTCAAGCTATTCTTATCACAAAAGTTCTCCATGAAAGATCTAGGTGATGCCTCCTACATCCTTGGGATAAAGATCTATAGAGATAGATCTAAGAGGATGTTGGGATTGTCTCAAACCAGGTACATAGAAACCATACTAAAGAGGTTTAGTATGGAAGATTCTAAGCGTGGTAATTTACACGCTTATTTAGGAATCACTCTCTCCAAAGAGATGTCTCCCATGACTGATTTGGAGAGGCTCGCATGACAGTGATACCCTATATTTCTGCAGTTGGGTCTATGATGTATGCAATGTTATGTACCAGAAAAGATGTATCTTATGCACTAGGTGCAGTGAGTAGGTATCAATCAGATCCTGGGGAAAAACGCTGGACAGCTGTGAAGAACATTCTTAAGTACTTAAGAAGGACTAAAAAAATGTTCTTAGTGTATGGTAACGGAGAACTCCAGGTGGAGTCCTTTACCGATTCAAGCTTCCAGAATGATGAGGACGACAGTAAGTCGGTCTCGGGTTTTGTCTTCACCCTCAATGAAAGGGCAGTATGTTGGAAGAGTTCCAAGTAAGATACCATAGCAAACTCGATAATGGAGGCTGAATACATCGCTACCAACAATACTGTTGGAGATAGTGCCCTCAGAGTCAATTATTGGATCACAGGCATGTGATTGCAATAATTGAGGGAGGACCTATACCGGTAGGACAGTCTTACTCAACATGATAGTATGCCATCTGGTTTATCTTTATCATCGTGTACTGCTTTAGGTGACATTACTGATCACTATTGCACGTTGATAGAGCCCCTAGGATTCTTGCTTGACTGCCAGCAGTATAAGGGCGTTCATATACGTGGGAGCTGGGGTCTATAAGCACATCCTTAAAAGGTCCCTAGTCGTGGGAGTTTCGAGACAGGGCATCGATACTCCAGAGTAGACTAGTGTATACAGTCGAGACCCCGACAAGGGGCGGTGGCCGGTCTCACAAGCCACTGGTGTCAGTTGGTTCACCTAAGATGTATACAGGTGCTCATTGGGTTATGAGTACACCAGACAGGACTCGCCAGGAACCTGCTAGTTGGTATTATACCTAGCGTCAGATGGCAGTTCCCTGGTGACATGTGTACAGGTTAGTTCATCGACCTGAGATCGTCATTTGTCTCGTGTGAGTTCCCACTGTACTTTGATTACTACCCTACCACGGCTTAAAGGAGTCGTGTAAACAGGTTTTAGTTGGGTACAGTCCCGAGCCACATGGAGGCAGTGAGCGGATCTGCAGGGGTTTGTCTCTCCCGGTATTGGGGGTGAGGTCGCGTTGTGTCTAGGAAAGCCAGTACATGAAAGTCCTTGGCCAAGGCAGGAGATTTACTGGTAGGTATTCCAGTAGTATCTCAGGGTGTTCTGGGCTACACTCCGACACGACTTGTACCGCTTTTGGGGGTCTGACTTTTACCAACCCCCTAGGCTCGACATGCGATGCTCATAGACGAACAGACCGGACTGTACGGATATTGTCACTAACAGGCTCAGTAGGGTGTCAGCATGAGTTCGCTCATCGACGTCCTTTTTGGTCAATACCTAGTAGCCCGTTACGTATGGCTAATACCTCTGACGTGCTAGTGGTTAAATCCACAGCCAAAAGTATTGACGAGTCTTTAGAGTCCCCCATAGACAGTTTCTCAAGTTTCGGGCGAAACGCTGTAGAGGCCGTATGGAGATATGGCAGGGTTCGATCATATACGTGCGGTATTGCACGGATCATGATCGGACGGATAATACTAGCGAGCTTTGGTTTAAGCCGGATCCTAGTATTGTACAGTATAGATTTTGTCTCTTTACATTTGTATTCAGTGGGAATACAAATGTGGGTATGTATATACGGTCGCGGGGTTTTCCTGTAATTTATTACGGGATCAGTTTTTTGAAGTTGCCAGTTTGCATTCCGTTTCGGCCAGTTTTCTTTTGTTCCTTCCTGGCCAGATTTTTCTGTTGGAGGGGCTAATTTGCAAGTATGCAAATTAGCAAATGTGGAGGGTTGTATGTGGCATTTGGATTATATGATGATAATAGCATCTTTGATTTTCTAGTGATCATAGCTTGCATTAAATGTGATGGGTTTTGAAAAGATGTGGGTTGATGTTGGTGTGACACTTTTTTCATGATCACACATTTTATCCTCTTGCTTTTGATTCCATTTTTTTTCCCCTCATCCTTTTTCAAGAGAGGCCGGCCACATCTTTGTGGGGAGAATGAGTGTGAGATTTTTTGAGTGGGGAACTTGATCTCATTTCTTTTTCCTTGGTAGAAAAATGAGAGCACCATTTTTCTTCCAAACTTCTTCTTCACCTCCATCTAAATGGCAACTTCAACCCCAATAGAGACAAATGGATTCTACACTTTGCCTACAGCATCCTCGGGCACGTCGACTCGCCAACATCGTGCTCGAGTTGCCTCGGTACAGAGGTGGGAGCCCGTAAAAGAACCCGGCGATGTGGTGCCCGTTCCGACTAGGAGATGAAGACCGGAGATTCCGCGAGGAGATCGGGACGGAGGCCGAAGACCGAAGGACACGGATCGCTCGGTATAGCTTTCTACCCATATTCTAGTTAGCTATCATTAGGTTAATGGCCCGATCCGGGTTTTGTAGTGTGCGGTAGTGCCGGTTTACAAGTTCTGTAAAAGTTTTGTTTCCGCATTTTGGCCTCGGATTGACGGCCGGGGCACTGCCGTGCACTTACACTGGTATCAGAGCCACGCCATTAACCTAGTCTAGCTTACTCTAACGTGTTTACAAGTTCGATCGAACGGATTTTCAAAAAACCGCGTTTTCATGTCCAGTTTCTGTCGAATTTTTGCAGTGCTCAAAAAAATTATTTGGTACATTGTAAAAATACGTGCAGATTTTTTTATGGAATCTGTAAAAATTTGGTCGCCTAATATCACTGATCCACCGCAGAACCGCGGCCAAACCCATGCTTTGGCCGCGGTTCCGCGGCCATTATATGTCCTTGCTGCACCAAATCTTTACAGTGGCTCTCTGACATGGAAATAGGGTTTTTGGTATATTCTGTTTGGGCCCAGATTTTCTTTGAGTGCTACAGTTGTGCTTGGGGCCCTCTTCGGGAATTTTGGTCGATCAAAAATTTTAAACATGTTAGTTCACAGTATTTATATTATATCTTCGACCGTGAATGTCACTTGATCGGTAAATCATGTCTAACTGTTATAGCCCTTTTAGACGGATTTGCAAACGTGACATTCACGTTGATGTTCTGTATTGTGCTGTGATATTACAGATTGGTCGTGGGGGATAGCCTGGAAACAATGGTAGTACAGTTTGGTTGTTTATGTACATTTGATATTGCGGGGCGAGCGTCCGACATGTGTACTGCCGTCACTGCCTGTTTGTATATTATTCTTTTGGGACACGACAGGGCTGAGGTCGATTACCCCGCGGAGGGGTGCACGGGTAGCCGGGTTCTAGAAGGCAACGGGCCCGCATCTCATAGCGTTGAGATGGAGGGGGCTCCACTCTAGAATTGGCGGGCTATTCGCCGCACTCGTAGGGGGTATAGGTTGACCCAGGAGGGGTGCCCAAGTTACCGGATTCCGTGAAGTGCTGGGTGGCCCATTCACGTTGCTGAAGGGGGCTGCCTCGCTTCAGGTTTTGGCGGGTAACTTGCCGCGCCCGTAGGGGTCTAGAATTTCATTGCACAGGCTATCCACGCGACCAGGGGAACGTCGGGTTTCAGTAGCGGCTCTGTGAAACCCGGGGATCCCAGATATCTGTATTGTTCTGTGATGCTGGTTACATTTCTGTGATGTTGCATTTTATCACGCCTTGAGCGAATATTATATATTGATATATATACTAGTAGATGTTGTATATGTTTTACATCCGCGCTAGTCCAGTCCCCGCTCTATCGTTAGTTAAGTAACCTAACGGGTGATGACGGGACCCAGTGGCGAATGCGGATGGCATATACGTACATCATTATTTTCGTTCTTTTTTAGTGTGATCAATTGATGGGACTGCGTTGATTCGGATCAATGTAAGCTAAACAAACCTATTCTGATATTGTTGGAACAATTTTTCAAAAAGCTGTTATTGCAAGGGAGTTCTCTTTTGTTTTGCACAGTGGTATTCAGTTATGAATATCCAGCACCTCAGTCGACGAGGCAAGGGCCGAGATCCCTTCACCGGGAGTGACCCCTTCGACAGAAGTTTGCATCAGGGCAATAACTTCACTATATTCGTTTACTTTTGCTTTGCATCATGGTATTCAGTTGGAATATCCTGCACCTCATTCTACGGGGAAAGAGCCGAGATCCCTTCACCGGGAGTGACCTCTTTAGCAAAGGTTTTCGCCACTATATTTTTAAAAGCTATCCGGTTCCTTCAACGATATCAAGTTCATTACGTTAAAAGTTTTTCACCAAAAACCATTTGTAGCCCTCCGTCATTTCAGACGGGTAGCACGTAGTATTCATGCTATGTTTGTTGACCTTCGTCAAGGCATAGTGTATGGTAGCTGCTTGTTACCTTTCTGCTGCATAGATAGATGCATTGGTTTGGGACAGTCGTATAGCCTTGTTGACCTTCGTCAAGGGCTTGTACGAATGGGTTCAAATTAACCTGGACAATGACGGGTAGAACTTGACATGTGACTTATGATTTGTTGACCTTCGTCAAGGTCATAAGAGCATGGGGCAAAAATCACATCGGGAGTTTCTAAAGAAACTGAAACTTGCCAGATATGCGCATACCTTCTGGAGTGTGATAACGTGAGCGGATTCCGTCACGTTATCATGCGATGATAGTTGGATCCCGATTCCCACTGATGAGTTGGTTTACTCCTCGGGTGATCCCGACTAATTCTTCTTTCAGGTTTGGAGGAGAATTTGACGGTACAGTGGGAGGTTTCCTGATTAGATAAATTGATAACCATTCTGATCTAGGTTAGAGTGCACGCTGAGTGTTTCTTTTCTCTATCTCTTTGGCAGCGACCATGACCCGACCCTTGACTATGACTCAGTGACCAAGTTGACCGAACCTTCTTAAACACTGGCTTTTGGATTGTCAGAATTGCATACCTCATTGCCACTCCTACTTTTACCCTTTTCTCCAGGACACCCCGTATTACTACGAACGTCCACTTCTATTAGATAAAACCATCATATGGTTATATACGAACTCGAAGAAATTTATTCAAGGATGGCTTCCGGTTCTGGAGAAAACGAATAGGACTATTCATTTGTCTTTTCCTTTTACCTTCTCTCAGGTTGCGATTACTCCTTGGTTTAGGAGATAGTACACCTATTACGCAAATTGGATAGTCTTCTTCCAAACCTTAGGCTGGTGCCGAACGGTAGGAAATGAAGAAAGCCGATTAGCCTAACGATGGTGTGCAGAAGATAATAAGTTAAGACAAATAAAGGGATTAGAAGGAGGGTAAAGTAAATTGCGACTGTTATTCACGACCAAACCAAGTATTTCATTACCACTCCCACATCACCTTTGTATTTCTCCAGGACACTCCGTATCACTACGAAGATCCACAGTTTATTGGATATTCTATCGTATGGTTATATACGAACTCGAAAAGAACTTATTCCAGTTCGGGAATGGATTCTGGTTCAGGAGAAATAGGAATAAGGTTTATTCGGTTGTCTTTTATCTTCACTTTCTCTCGCATTGCGAATGCTCCTAGGATTAGAACAGTACACCCATTATGCTTATTGGATAGTCTTCTTCCAAACCATAGGCCGGTGCCGAAAGGTAGGGAAGGAAGAAAACCATTTAGCCTAAGAGGGTGTACAGAAAGCAATGACTAAAGACATATAAAGGGATTTGGAGAGACGGCAAAGAAATATACGGTTACAGTTGTGAATCTGGATAATGGAAGAGACATTACTAGGAATACCCGGATACCCCATCGAAACATTTCAATATTTCAGTTTCACTGTGTACTGTTAAAAGAAAACTGATTTCCCAATTAGCCCTTGCTCCAGGGTATGTATTTACCAGGTTTGTTTCTCACATCTGTATGGTTTTTGTCACAACCCAAAGTTCGGCCCATGACCGGCACTTAACCACGTAACGTCTACAGGCGTAACGCGACTAAGTAAGCCGAAACCCAGAAATCAAAACCATTTAAAATATAGAGTATTAAAACATTTTAGTAGAAGCATTTGCAAAATGTTTAGAAAACCTTAAGTAATTTAGTAGAAATACTTTTTAGTTCAAGAGTTATATTTTTAACAATTTTAGCAACATTTCCTTTATAAAAATTTGTCCCGGAAATCGAGTAAAAGGCAAGGTGTAGTAGAAGTAACATGTGAAATGAATAGAGCATCACAATGGGAAAATCGCGCCCAACGGCGGAACAATCACCACCATATGATATACGACGCCGTAGCGAAGAATGAGCAGTAAAGTAAAGACAAATATCATAAAAGATAAGACTGCATAAATAAAGTCGGCTCACAGCGAGCTCGACACCAGAGTACAAAATAACCTACATCGCCCTCATAACTGTCTCTAAGTCAATACATGAAGGTAGATGGAGAATACTAGATACATCAATGTACAACTGAAAAGTAAACAGATACCGCACAAAACCCACCTAATAGCAAAAGGCTAGCACACCTCCGCAGTGGTATCTGTGTCAAAAGATGCGATGAACAGCCAGCCGCGACTACTCCAAAGGGCAACCTGCAAGCACTGTGGCATAACGGGGGTGAGTTGCCAACTCGTGAATAGCAGATAACATATAAAGGTAATCGCGAGTATACACGTGCTGCGATACTCTAAGCTATGCCAACAGATAACATCTATATGATGAACTGGATGCTCAATATCATGCAACAAGTGCGATCTAATGACATCACCATGTGATGAGCAAGATATGTGATAATCAGGTATGGCAATGCAATCTAACAACCCTATATAGAATAAGCAGGGTATGCAATGAGCGTACAAGCATGTGTACTATATCAATATAATAGATACAGGATGAGATATCATATACTAATGCTGAGCATGGGAAAATATAACATCTACACGGAATGTCATCGTGGAAAATATAATCGGTGCCCATCAATGCACCCAATCCCAATACAACTCAGGCGCCGTCATCCTCCGGCCCTCAAATCCTGTAAATCCCATGAAATCGTGAGTGCCCAACACCGGCACTCAAAATATCAAGAAACATTTGTGTCCAGCATCGACACGCAAATCCTCATATATCGGGCATCCGTCAGTCCGGGTCAGCCCACGGGCTCCGTCTGCGGTATCGTCCCTCGGCCCCGACAGTACAAGTCATCCCGTATCCATCTATTGACTCTGGTCAGTATCCTCCGGATAACCGCCAGGTCCAACCAATCACCGGTAGGTAATGATCCCACAGCCAGGCTCACCGTCTAGCTACACAGCAGATCCGTTCTCGCCCCGGGGTACCATACCGGGTCTACCATGTACCCGCAATCGGCCTCATCCGCTCCTCGAATCGGGTTACATACATCACTCTAGCACCGAGAAAACACATGGTGGACGCACTGAAATATCATGTCAAGGGAAATCGGGTTTTTAAACAGTGCGTATTTTCTTAAAATAGTACTCCGGTTTCCAAATCCAGAAATCACATAAATCAAATCTAATGCGTAAATCCATGCAATGCGTCGTATGACACTAAGAGTAAAAGAAAGGGAAAACCGCTCTTTTAAAATATCCAGTTTTGAAATATCGCTTGCGGTCCCTTAGTTTTAAATCAAGTCAATATCATCCATGTATGTAACATATGAATATGGGTATAGCTATGGATGTGCGAATGGATAAGTACGCAAAGTGAATATAGCAATGTACATGTGCACTAATGTAGACATATGATGTATATGTGCCCAAGTATGAATATATGTCATGTATGTGGCACAAGTATGGCTATGTGATGTATGGTATGAATATACATATGATAATATGCGGCAAATCATGACAACATCAAATAAGCAGAATCAATATGATATGCGGTTTATAACAATCCTATAATGTGAGTGTCATGGCAATCACTAACGGTATAAGTGTAGCATATAAATTGTGCTCGTGCAACTTGAACCGTTAGTGACAGTGCAGTGTTCTATACTACCAGTATATCTATATGGACACACACATGACTACAAATCCTATTACGCCCTGACGCTTAACGCCATACGGGCGATTTCCCCGTAGATGTTAAGTCTACTCACCTGGTCGCGTGCTAAGTATAGCCGACCACCTGCTTCACTTTCCTGGCGGCGTCTGATGTACCCGCCTGCGAACCTAGGATTTGCACAAGAAACCAAATATAATCAAAATCTCGCAAAACGCGATATCGAATCAAAACGGGAACTCGCGTCGCGAATTAAGGCGCGTGTGTGCGATACGCTGAAACGTGTGTGTACGCGTTCTACGACTCATCCTGACACGCCGCGATACGCTGAATCACAGAACCCACTCGCGTATCGCGCGTATCGCGCAAACTAAAAACACCAGAAAATGATATATCATCCCAGATTCTACCCAAGTTAAAATATTACAAAACTATATATACCATGGACCTAAAAAATATAGCAGACACCCACCCTAAAAACCCTAGCTCCTACCTCTCAAGTCTGGCTGCAAATTGCGGCCAGAACGATTTTTCCGGCGGCCTGGGATTAGGGTGGTAGGGTCGGGCTCTTGTGGTGTGGTCAGGGCATCTCCAGTAGACTACAGTCCACTCAATTTCATTCTGCACTTACTGGGGTAACAGCAGATTTCAAAAAGCTAAGTTTCACTTAAAAACGTCAACTTTTGCAAAATTTTGAAAACTCAGGGTATTTTTGTGTAATCTGGGGTTGACCTAGGTTCACTTGGCTTTAACAACACCTAACTAACCTTATCTAAGCAAAGTTTACACTAAACACCACAAATATCACTAAAAACACACAATCTAGCACTAACAACCACCAATTTACACTAATTAAGCTAAACCGACACACAAGTCTAGCATACAAGCAAGTGGAGCTCAGAGATTATACCTCACTTGACCCTACGAGGCTGGGTCAAGGGAAGAAGAGAAGAAGAAGAAGCTGCTACTGCTGTTGCTGCTCCAGATGCTGTTGTTGTTGCTGTTGTTACTGCTACTGCTGATGCTGCTGCTTGTTGTTGCTGTTGATGTTGCTGATGCTGTGCTGAAGCTGTTGGGCTGCAGCTGATGCTGCTGGGGCTGCTGCTACATGTGCTGCTGCTGCTTCATGGAGCTGCTGCTACTGGATGTTGCTGCTGCTGGCAACTGCTACTGAGGCTGAAGCTGGAACTGCTGATGTTGTTGTTGTTGCAGCTGCTGCTTGTTCTGCTGGGGTTGAGTGTGTATGAGAGAGTGGGAGAGTGAGAAATGAGAGTGTGTTGCAACCAAAAGCAAATAATAACACAAGAGAGTCAAGCCCCCATTCTCTCTCTCTCTTGCCACATTAAATGCAAGCATGGGCTTGCCATGATGCACTCCTTCTCTCTCTCATTTAATGCAAGCATCGCTTAGCCATGATGCGCTCTCTCAAGTCAACCAAATAAATTTTAAGTCCCTTTTCATTTTTAACACAAAAAAAAATGACCTTAATTAAAATCATTTAACTTAACAAGGAGGGTTTAATCCACCATGGTTGTTAAACATGGTTTAGCCCAAATTTTAACCCTAGTTTACATGCACAAGTTTGTGCAAGCTTAGGAAAATTCTAGAAAAATATTTATTAAATTTGAAAAAATTTTGAAACCCAATTTGGTAAACTTTTTATTAAAATTCTTATATTAAAATATAGTTAGTTACTAAACACATTCTCAGGTGTTACAATCTTCCCCCCTTAGAGAAATTCGTCCCCGAATTTTAAAATATAAAGCAATGCATACCTTCAAAGAGATAAGGGAACTTCTTCCGCATCTCGCCCTCGGCCTCCTAAGTGATCTCTTTACCATTCGGGCTGCGCCAAAGCACCTTCACTGATGGAAAGACCTTTTATCTGAGTTTCTTCACCTGCCGGTCTAATATCACGACTGGCTGCTCGGTGAACGTAAGATCGCGCTCGAGCTGAACGGTCTGATGCTGAATCATGTGCGAAGGGTCATGTAGGTATCTGCGAAGCATCGACACATGGAATACGGGATGAACATCTGGGAAGTCGGGTAGAAGAGCCAAACGATAAGTTACTGCGCCCACACGCTCGAGGATCTCGAAGGGACCTATGAACCTGGGGCTAAGCTTCCCCTTCCGTCCAAACCTCATCACTCCCTTCATCGGAGAGACCCTCAGAAACACGTGATCGCCAACTGCGAACTCTAATCTGCGGTGGCGCCTGTCAGCATACGATCTCTGCCTGCTCTGAGATGTCCTTATCCTGTCTCGAATCAGCTATATCTTCTCAGTTGTCTCCTGTACGATCTGTGGCCCCAAAATACTGCCCTCGCTGAGCTCTGTCCAACAGACGGGCGATCTACATCTCCTCCCATACAAAGCCTCGAAAGGTGCCATCTGAATAGTATCCTGGAAACTATTGTTGTAGGAGAACTCCACCAAGGGTAAATGATGATCCCAGCTACCACCAAAGTCTAAAACGCACGCTCGGAGCATGTCCTCGAGAGTTTGAATAGTCCGCTCTGACTGGCCGTCAGTCTGCGGATGATATGCGATGCTGAAACTCAAGCGCGTGCCCAAAGCCTCCTGAAGCCTCTGCCATAGTCGGCTGGTAAACTGGGTGCCTCTGTCGGACACAATACACGTCGAGACTCCATGCAGTCGTACAATCTCGTCGATGTAAATCTGGGCATACTGAGCAAATCCGAAAGTCGTCTTCACTGGCAGGAAGTGAGCCGCTTTCGTCAGACGATCCACGATCACCCAAATGGAGTTATACCCTCGCCTAGTCCTGGGTAGACCCACAACGAAATCCATCGAAATCTGTTCCCATTTCCACTCCGGAATGGGTAACGGCTGTAGCTCTCCCGCCGGCCTCTGGTGCTCGGCCTTGACTTGCTGACAAGTCAGGCATCTAGACACGAAATCTGCAATGTCCCTCTTCATTCCGTCCCACCAGTAAACATCTCTCATATCATGGCACATCTTGGTGGAACCGGGATGGACGCTGTACACCGATCGATGTGCCTCCTCAAGAATCTCATGCCATGGTCCCTCAGCATCTGGTACGCATAGTCTAGTCCCAAATCGCAGTATCCCCTGATCATCGATCACGAACTCGAAAAATCTGCCCTCTCCAATCTGTGTCATGATCTCTGAACATCGGTCATCACTGTGCTGTGCCTCATATATATATATACGGTCAAGCAACTGTGGGCGTGCACGAACATGCGCAAGCTGTCCCCCGATCAGCGTGAACTCGAACTGCAATTGGCTGTCGCATAATATCTGCCAATCTGTCGACGACTGCCTCTGCACTGCGCTCAAACAAGATAGACTACTTCCGGGCCTCCTGCTCAAAGCATCTGCCACTACATTAGCCTTTCCCGGGTGATACAAGATCTCGCAATCGTAGTCCTTCACTAACTCCATCCATCGGCGCTGTCGGAGATTCAGGTCCCGCTGCTGAAATATATATTTTAAGCTCTTGTGATCAGTGAATATCTGGCACGACTCGCCATAGAGGTAATGTCGCCAGATCTTAAGTGCAAAGACCACTGCGGCCATCTCCAAATCGTGAGTAGGGTAGTTCTGTTCATGTCTCTTCAACTGCTGCGAAGCATACGCGATCACCCTGTCATGCTGCATCAATACGCACCCTAGCCCCACTCGTGAAGCGTCACAATAGACTGCAAATCCGCCTGATCCTGAAGGCAGTGATAACACTGGCGCTGTAGTCAAACAAGTCCGTAGCTGCTGGAAACTGTGCTCGCACTCCTCCGTCCAATCGAAAGGAACTCCCTTCCGGGTCAATCCGGTCAAGGGTGCAGCAATGCGGGAGAAATCCTGTACAAATCGCCTGTAGTAGCCGGCAAATCCTAGAAAAATGCGTATCTCAGTAACGGATGTAGGCCTGGGCCAACTCTGAACGGCCTCGATCTTCCTCGGGTCTACACATATACCTTCCCGTGTAATCACGTAACCCAAGAAGTCTACACTGTCCAGCCAGAATGCGCACTTGGAGAATTTTGCATAAAGCTAGTGCTCCCTCAAAGTCTGCAGTATGATCCGCAGGTGCTGCTCGTACTCCTCTCTGCTCCGGGAATACACCAATATATCGTCAATGAATACGATGATGAACAAGTCAAGGTACGGCCTAAATATACGGTTCATCAAGTCCATGAATGCTGCTGGGGCATTGGTGAGTCCGAACGACATCACCAAAAACTCATAATAGCCGTAGCGCGTGCGGAAAGCTGTCCTCGGTATATCCTCATGTTGAACCCGCAGCTGATGGTATCCTGATCGCAAATCGATCCTCGAAAAATATCCTGTCCCCTGAAGCTGGTCGAACAAGTCGTTGATGCGTGGCAACGGATATCTGTTCTGCACGGTCACCCGGTTCAGCTGGCGGTAGTCGATACACAGACGCAAACTGCCGTCCTTCTTCTTAACAAACAGGACCGGAGCACCCCAAGGAGAAACACTGGGTCGAATAACCCCCGATCTAGTAAATCCTGCAACTGACTCTTCAACTCACAAAGCTCCGCCGGGGCCATCTGATAAGGCGGTATAGAAATAGGCCCCGTGCCAGGAATCAAATCAATACAGAAGGCAATATTGCGCTCAGGCGGTAGCTCAGAAAGCTCGTCAGGGAACACATCAGGGAACTCACATACAATCGGAACCTGGTCCAACGGAACATCCGTAGCTCTAGTGTCACAAACATAGGCTAGGAATCCCTGACATCCCTTCCTCAATAGCTGTCCAGCATGAAGAGAAGAAATCAGAATGTGAGGGGTGGCACCACGGTCACCCTGCACAACAAAAGCCGACTCGCCGGGAAAACAAAATCTTACTGTCTTCTCGCGGCAGTCCACAGACGCATAGCACGTGACTAACCAATCCATGCCCAAAAGAACGTCGAAGTCCAACATCTCAAGAAGGATCAAGTCGACAGGCAGCTCTCTCTCGCCAATACGGACAACACAGGATCGGAACACGTGCCTAGCAATAAACGACTCTCCTACGGGAGTGGTCACAACAAGCGGCTGATCAAGCAAACCGAACTCTCTACCCAAACTCGGCACGAAGTGTGCGGAAACGTACGAGTGCGTGGATCCGGGATCGAACAATACGTGTGCATCAACAGAACATATTGATAAGGTACCTGAGACCACCGCATTGGACGCCTGCGCATCCTGATGCGTCAACGCGAAAACCCGTGCCTGTTCTCCACCTACAACTGGCGGTCCCCCACTAGCAACTGGCTGCACTCTGCCGGTAGCTGACTGTCCTCTGCCTCGACCACCTCTCCTTCTAGGAACAAACCCTCCGCGACCACGGCCTCTCTGTGCATGGGTCTGACGCGGAGTAACTGTGGGTATAATAGGCAACGCCCTCTGGGGTGGGGAAGGTGGTAGTGTGACATGCGGTACGGCAGCCTCCCTCCGGGATATCTCAGGACAATCTCTAACATGATGATAAGAACTCCCACAGCGGTAACATCCCGATGATGACCGCTGAACCTCCTGGGGATAGGAGCTGAACAGCCGGCCTTGCCCTAAATCTCTGCCACCTGCAAGACGTCTATCACGGCGCCGGAAAGGCTGTCTCTGTGCTGATGCATCCGCACGAACTCTCTTCGGCTCTGGAACTACCGAAGTTTCAGCAAGGCGCTCCTCAACCAATAAGGCTGCATCTACAGCTGCAGCATAGGTCTCGTAATGTTGTACACCGATCGCAAGAAATAACAGGGTAAGCAAGCCTCGAACGAACCTCTTGACTCGCATCTCCTCAGTAGCCACTAAATATGGGGCATAGATAGATAACTCTGTAAACAACACGTCATACTCTGCCACTGTCATCTCCGGAGTCTGACGTAAGGACTCGAACCTGCGTGCTCTAGCATCTCTGACACTCAGTAGGAGGAAGCGGGCAAGGAATATCGTCACAAACTCTGTCCAGGTCATAGGAGGAAAACCTGCTGCTCTATCCTTCTCGACTGATTCGCACCATTTCTGCGCGAGACCTTCCAGGCGAAAGCTCGCGAACTCTACCCATCTCGCATCTGCGCATCTGAGGGAACGGCATATCCGGGCCATCCTATCAATGAAAAACTGTGGGTCCTCGGCTGCATCAGTGCCTGTGAAGACCGGAGGCTTCAGCCTCATGAATTCTGCCAACGACACTGTAATCACCTCCGTGGCTGCAGGGGTAGCGGGCTGTATGGTAGGTACCATCGTGGTCCCTGTGACTGGTGGAGCTACCTCTGGTCGCTGCGCTCAAAGCGTCTCAACTAGCGATCCTATCATCTGACGCATCTCCTGCATGCTGGATCCCACCATCTGGCGCATCTCCTGCATACCAGCCCCTAGCGTGGCGATCTGATCTGTCATAGGAGGAACAGTCTACTCGGGTACAACGGGTGCACTTCCCGGATCAGTCCTCGTCTCGGACGAGTCAAAACGAATCTCGGCCCTCGCAGCCGCTCTCTGCGCCCTCGTAGTCTTTGGCGGCATAGTGGCTAAAACGGAAAATAGTATTCAATAAGGATACGGAAATCGAATCGCAAGAATGTATACAATCATGAAGGAATTTCAATCAATAAGTCCTAAGGTCGCTTAGGCGGAGTATCGTGTCATGAGTATGCCGCGGAACATACGTACGCTACGCCACTCTGCTGCAGCTACCTACTCCATCATACCAGGGTCATCCTACACTCCGAAGGTAAAACCTACGCTCTGATACCAACTTTGTCATGACCCAAAGTATGGCCTGTGACCGGCACTTAACCACGTAACGTCTACAGGCGTAACACGACTAAGTAAGCCGAAACCCAGAAATCAAAACCATTTAAAATATAGAGTATTAAAACATTTTAGTAGAAGCATTTGCAAAATGTTTAGAAAACCTTAAGTAATTTAGTAGAAATCCTTTTTAGTTCAAGAGTTATATTTTTAATAATTTTGGCAACATTTTCTTTATAAAAATTTGTCCCGGAAATCGGGTAAAAGGCAAGGTGTATTAGAGGTAACATGTGAAATAAATAGAGCATCACAATGGGAAAATCACGCCCAACGGCAGAACAATCACCACCATATGATATACGACGCCGTAGCGAAGAATGAGCAGTAAAGTAAAGACAAATATCATAAAAGATAAGACTGCATAAATAAAGTCGGCTCACAGCGAGCTCGACACCAGAGTACAAAATAACCTACATCGCCCTCACAACTGTCTCTAAGTCAATATATGAAGGTAGATGGAGAATACTAGATACATCAATGTACAACTGAAAAGTAAACAGATACCGCACAAAACCCACCTAATAGCAAAAGGCTAGCACGCCTCCGCAGTGGTATCTGTGTCAAAAGATGCGATGAACAGCCAGCCGCGACTACTTCAAAGGGCAACCTGCAAGCACTGTGGCACAACGGGGGTGAGTTGCCAACTCGTGAATAGCAGATAACATATAAAGGTAATCGCGAGTATGCACGTGCTGCGATACTCTAAGCTATGCCAACAGATAACATCATATGATGAACTGGATGCTCAATATCATGCAACAAGTGCGATCTAATGACATCTCCATGTGATGAGCAAGATATGTGATAATCAGGTATGGCAATGCAATCTAACAACCCTATATAGAATAAGTAGGGTATGCAATGAGCATACAAGCATGTGTACTATATCAGTATAATAGATACAGGATGAGATATCATATACTAATGCTGAGCATGGGAAAATATAACATCTACATGGAATGTCATTGTGGAAAATATAATCGATGCCCATCAATGCACCCAATCCCAATACAACTCAGGCGCCGTCATCCTCCGGCCTTCAAATCCTGTAAATCCCATGAAATCGTGAGTACCCAACACCGGCACTCAAAATATCAAGAAACACTCGTGTCCAGCATCGACACGCAAATCCTCATATATCGGGCATCCGTCAGTCCGGGTCAGCCCACGGGCTCCGTCTGCGGTATCGGCCCTCGGCCCCGGCAGTACAAGTCGTCCCGTATCCATCTATCGACTCTAGTCAGTATCCTCCGGATAACCGCCAGGTCCAACCAATCATCGGTAGGCAGTGGTCCCACTGCCAGGCTCACCGTCTAGCTACACAGCAGATCCGTTCTCGCCCCGGGATACCATACCGGGTCCACTATGTACCCGCAATCGGCCTCGTCCGCTCCTAGAATCGGGTTACATACATCACTCTAGCACCGAGAAAACACATGGTGGACGCACTGAAATATCATGTCAAGGGAAACCGGGTTTTTAAACAGTGCGTATTTTCTTAAAATAGTACTCCGGTTCCCAAATCCAGAAATCACATAAATCAAATCTAATGCGTAAATCCATGCAATGCGTCGTATGACACTAAGAGTAAAAAAAAGGGAAAACCGCTCTTTTAAAAGATCCAGTTTTGAAATATCGCTTGTGGTCCCTTAGTTTTAAATCAAGTCAATATCATTCATGTATGTAACATATGAATATGGGTATAGCTATGGATGTGCGAATGGATAAGTACACAAAGTGAATATAGCAATGCACATGTGCACTAATGTAGACATATGATGTATATGTGCCCAAGTATGAATATATGTGATGTATGTGGCACAAGTATGGCTATGTGATGTATAGTATGAATATACATATGATAGTATGCTGCAAATCATGACAACATCAAATAAGCAGAATCAATATGATATGCGGTTTATAACAATCCAATAATGTGAGTATCATGGCAATCACTAACGGTGTGAGTGTAGCATATAAATTGTGCTCGTGCAACTTGGACCGTTAGTGACAGTGCAGTGTTCTATACTACCAGTATATCTATATGGACACACACATGACTATAAATTCTATTACGCCCTGACGCTTAACGCCATACGGGCGATTTCCCCGTAGATGTTAAGTCTACTCACCTGGTCGCGTGCTAAGTATAGCCGACCACCTGCTTCACTTTCCTAGCGGCGTCTGACGTACCCGCCTGCGAACCTGGGATTTGCACAAGAAACCAAATATAATCAAAATCTCGCAAAACGCGATATCGAATCAAAACGGGAACTCGTGTCGCGAATTAACGCGCGTGTGTGCGATATGCTGAAACGTGTGTGTACGCGTCTACGACTCATCCCGACATGCCGCGATACGCTGAATCACAGAACCCACTCGCGTATCGCGCGTATCGCGCAAACTAAAAACACCAGAAAACGATATATCGTCCCAGATTCTACCCAGGTTAAAATATTACAAAACTATATATACCATGGACCTAAAAAATATAGCAGACACCCACCCTATAAACCCTAGCTCCTACCTCTCAAGTCTGGCCGCAAATTGCGGCCAGAACAATTTTTCCGGCGGCCTGGGATTGGGGTGGTGGGGTCGGGCTCTTGTGGTGTGGTCAGGGCATCTCCAGTAGGCTACAGTCCACTCAATTTCATTCTGCACTTACTGGGGTAACAGCAGATTTCAAAAAGCTAAGTTTCGCTTAAAAACGTCAACTTTTGCAAAATTTTGAAAACTCAGGGTATTTTTGTGTAATCTGGGGTTTACCTAGGTTCACTTGGCCTTAACAACACCTAACTAACCTTGTCCAACCAAAACTAACCTTACCTAAGCAAATTTTACACTAAACACCACAAATATCACTAAAAACACACAATCTAGCACTAACAACCACCAATTTACACTAATTAAGCTAAACCGACACACAAGTCTAGCATATAAGCAAGTGGAGCTCAGAGGTTATACCTCACTTGACCCTACGAGGCTGGGTCAGGGGAAGAAGAGAAGAAGAAGAAGCTGCTACTGCTGTTGCTGCTCCAGATGCTGTTGTTGTTGCTGTTGTTACTGCTACTGCTGATGCTGCTGCTTGTTGTTGCTGTTGATGATGTTGCCGATGCTGTGCTGAAGCTGTTGGGCTGAAGCTGATGCTGCTGGGACTGCTGCTACGTGTGCTGCTGCTGCTTCATGGAGCTGCTGCTGCTGGATGTTGCTGCTGCTGGCAACTGCTGCTGAGGCTGAAGCTGGAACTGCTGATGTTGTTGTTGTTGCAGCTGCTGCTTGTTCTGCTGGGGCTGAGTGTGTGTGTGAGAGTGAGAAAGTGAGAAATGAGAGTGTGTTGCAACCAAAAGCAAATAATAACACAAGAGAGTCAAGCCCCCATTCTCTCTCTCTCTCTCTCTTGCCACATTAAATGCAAGCATGGGCTTGCCATGATGCACTCCCTCTCTCTCTCATTTAATGCAAGCATGGCTTAGCCATGATCCACTCTCTCAAATCAACCAAATAAATTTTAAATCCCTTTTCATTTTTAACACAAAAAAATGACCTTAATTAAAATCATTTAACTTAACAAGGAGGGTTTAATCCACCATGGTTGTTAAACATGGTTTAGCCTAAATTTTAACCCTAGTTTACATGCACAAGTTTGTGCAAGCTTAGGAAAATTCTAGAAAAATATTTATTAAATTTGAAAAATTATTTGAAACCCAATTTGGTAAACTTTTTATTAAAATTCTCATATTAAAATATAGTTAGTTACTAAACACATTCTCAGGTGTTATAGTTTTACAGATGATGAATGGGAGTAAAGTATTTGGAATTGGGTGATTATCCTCATTATATCGGGATTCGTTGTAATTGGTGATATTTAAGGAAATCGCCTGGGTTGTTTGCCGGACGGCGAATATTTGGTTTTGAATATCCGTTGTTATGCACCAATTTCAAATTGATTTATCTGTACGTCTATTTTTATAGAGTGAGATATACCTTTTTGAAATTATGTCCATGACATTTTCCTATATCAGTGGATGGTTAGGTAAGGAGCATTAAACAGCGGTGTAATTCTTCTTAACCATAAGTACAGTTTTCAACCTACGACACACAGTGAATGAATTATTAGACTCAAGAGGACTTATACAGAGTATTGTATATTGTCCAGTGTCTATTAGGACAGAGGGGTTGGTCCTCGTACTATATTCAGTTTACTTATGACTTCTCTAGTTTTTAGACAAGTGTTTCGTAGAAACACAAGGTCCAAGTTTTGAGAAGTTATAGGTATAAGAGTAAAGTAGAGAACCAGGTATTGCAAGTATCGAGATTCTTCAAGGTGATCGAAGATGTAGATACTTGTGCATGGTATTCAGTTGATAGTAATGATTAAGAGAACTTGCTTCTCTTTCAGGTTACTCATAATTGGAAGTACTCCTAAATTGGGTAATACTGATCGGCCTCTCTCCATTTAGTTGGCATGCACTGGAGACAGCTGCATGATTTGAATCTGGTTCAATTAAATCAGTGTCTCTGTTTCTATATTGGATATAGAACAGTTCATACCTTGACATTGTTAAGGTACGGGGAGTTGTCCAGCTTATGCTTAAAACCAGACACTGGACAACTCAAGGCACGTTTCTGTAATGGCTGTTTATGGGTTGACCCGGGCTATGACGAGGGTCGACTTTCTACCATCTGGAAGATCAATAGTGATATTGTTCTTGACTCGCCACGGTTTTAATAAAAATGGATTTTTTCAGAAAACAGTAGTAGGAGTATGGTAGAACTGGAAGTAATTCCAGAACCGCAAACGATTACTGAAGATTTGATAAGAACCTAAAGATTCAATCTGGTTTGACATTCCATTGGCCACTCCGCAGACATGATGGGTAACCTCAGGCACCCGAGAGGTACTCAGGTAGCCTCAAGGACGGTGACAGGGAGGTTCTTGTTTGCCCAGACTTGCCATTGCTTTTGTTCCAGGCTGTGAGACCCGGCAGGAGGATGAGTATAGCGTCGTTCTGAACTAGCTTTAGAAGTGTACGTCTATATGACTCTGCCAGAGGGTTGTCGTAGTCAGTGGGAGCAGCGGAAGCATAGTGGACAAGTGGCTTATGTCTATTTATAGACTAAAGCAGATATAGCGGAGATAGATCATCTATTTCTGATGTGACAGTCATAGGTTTGACTTCATCAGAATAGGGGATGGATCTGTTAAGAAGGTAGTAGGGTGTGATGTCCTGGTATTTGGATGACATATACAGAGTAGGAAGTGAAATTCCTATACTACGATCGGTTATACTTTGGTTGTCACACAGTGGTTTCTCCACAAAGGACATGGATATTATATCAGATATTCTAGTTACTAGATCTATGGTTTTAGATCTAGATTTGGGTAGTTTCCCAATCAGGGTACTTAGACAGCATTCTAAGAGTATTTAGAATGGACGACTCCAGGCACGGTAGTGTACCTGCAGGTGATGGAGTCACCCTCTCTAAAGGTGTCTTATAGACTAAAGGGGAGAGGGATGTGCATGATTGGCAGATCACTTGCTTAGGCAATTGAGTCAATCATGAGATGTCAAGTATCACACCAGATGTTGTTTTTGCACTAGATACAATAAGGTGATATTGATCCAATCCTGGAGAAACATTCGGAAGCAGTTTTAGAACATAAGTGGATGTTCTAGGGATATAATAACGACAGCCTCATTCGGGAGACAGTTATCATTCAAGGCTTCCAAGGTGACCTGGATGACAGAGTGACTGTCAGAGTTATAGTTTTCCCTCTGACGAGGGGCAGTATTTTGGACAGGTGGTCCAGGAAGATACTGAGGGAGGCATGGCGCAGCATACTGATTAAGTTCAGTTGACAATACAGTCTAAGAAGTTTGGATTTGGAGTTCATTTATGAGCTAGGTCCCATCAGATATCCAAACATATTTTAAGACAGGTATTGCTCATTTCGGGAGATGGCTTTCTCCGCGAACTTGAGATAAAGAGAGACATAGAAAGAAACATCAGAGCGGATCTACTCACTGAAGCTATTCCTCGAACACAATAGTTTCGCAAACGAGCTTTGTGAGACTGACTAGTTGAGAAGTTGGGTGTTCGGTATCACACGGGCTGTGAGTATGCGACATCGCAATAATTAGCCTTGAGTGCAAGTGGGAGATTGTTCGAGATAGTGCCCTCAGAGTCAATTATTGGATCACAGGCACGTGATTGCAATGATTGAGGAAGGACCTATACCGGTAGGACAGTCTTACTCAAGATGATAGTATGCTATCTGGTTTATCTTTATCATCGTGTACTGCTTTAGGTGACATTACTGATCACTATTGCACTTTGATAGAGCCCCTAGGATTCTTGCTTGACTGCCGGCAGTATGAGGGCGATCATATATATGGGAGCTGGGGTATATAAGCACATCCTTAAAAGGTCCCTAGTCGTGGGAGTTTCGAGACAGGGCATCGATATTCCATAATAGACTAGTGTATACAGTCGAGACCCCGACGAGGGGCGGTGGCCGGTCTCATAAGCCACTGGTGTCAGTTGTTCCACCTAAGATGTATACAGGTGCTCATTGGGTTATGAGTACACCGGACAGGACTCGCCGGGAACCTGCTAGTTGGTATTATACCTAGCGTCAGATGGCAGTTCCCTGGTGACATGTGTACAGGTTAGTTCATCGACCTGAGATCGTCATTTGTCTCGTGTGAGTTTCCGTTGTACTTTGATTACTATCCTACCACGGCTCAAAGGAGTCGTGCAAACAGGTTTTAGTTGGGTACAGTCCCGAGCCACATGGAGGCAGTGAGCGGATCTGTAGGGGTTCGTCTCTCCCGGTATTGGGGGTGAGGTCGCGCTGTGTCTAGGAAAGCCAGTACACGAAAGTCCTTGGCCAAGGCAGGAGATTTACTGGTAGGTATTCCAGTAGTATCTCAGGGTGTTCTGGGCTACACTCCGACACGACTTGTACCGCTTTTGGGGGTCTGACTTTCACCAACCCCCTAGGCTCGACATGCGATGCTCATAGACGAACGGACCGGACTGTACGGATATTGTCACAGACAGGCTGAGTAGGGTGTCAGCATGAGTTCTCTTATCGACGTCCCTTTTGGTCAATACCTGGTAGCCCGTTACGTATGGCTAATACCTTTGACGCGCTAGCGGTTAAATCCACGGCCAAAAGTATTAACGAGTCTTTAGAGTCCCCCACAGACAGTTTCTCAAGTTTCGGGCGAAACGCTGTAGAGGCCGTATGGAGATATGGCAGGGTTCGATCATATACGTGCGGTATTGCACGGATCATGATCGGACGGATAATACTAGCGGGCTTTGGTTTAAGCCGGATCCTAGTATTGTACAGTGTAGATTTTGTCTCTTTACATTTGTATTCAGTGGGAATACAAATGTGGGTATGTATATACGGTCGCGGGGTTTTCCTGTAATTTATTACGGGATCAGTTTTTTGAAGTTGCCAGTTTGCATTCCGTTTCGGCCAGTTTTCTTTTGTTCCTTCACGGCCAGATTTTTCTGTTGGAGGGGCTAATTTGCAAGTATGCAAATTAGCAAATGTGGAGGGTTGTATGTGGCATTTGGATTATATGATGATAATAGCATCTTTGATTTTCTAGTGATCATAGCTTGCATTAAATGTGATGGGTTTTGAAAAGATGTGGGTTGATGTTGGTGTGACACTTTTTTCATGATCACACATTTTATCCTCTTGCTTTTGATTCCATTTTTTTTCCCCTCATCCTTTTTCAAGAGAGGCCGGCCACATCTTTGTGGGGAGAATGAGTGTGAGATTTTTTGAGTGGGGAACTTGATCTCATTTCTTTTTCCTTGCTAGAAAAATGAGAGCACCATTTTTCTTCCAAACTTCTTCTTCACCTCCATCTAAATGGCAACTTCAACCCCAATAGAGACAAATGGATTCTACACTTTGCCTACAGCATCCTTGGGCACGTCGACTCGCCAACATCGTGCTCGAGTTGCCTCGGTCCAGAGGTGGGAGCCCGTAAAAGAACTCGGCGATGTGGTGCCCGTTCCGACGAGGAGATGAAGACCGGAGATTCCGCGAGGAGATCGGGATGGAGGCCAAAGACCGAAGGACACGGATCGCTCGGTATAGCTTTCTAACCATCTTCTAGTTAGCTAGCATTAGGTTAATGGCCCGATCCGGGTTTTATAGTGCGCGGTAGTGCCGGTTTACAAGTTCTATAAAAGTTTCGTTTCCGCATTTTGGTCTCGGATTGACGGCCGGGGTGCTGCCATGCACTTACAGATATTGCCAAAAAAGTTGTCTGGATGAAGAAGTTCATTGTTGAACTTGGTGTGGTTCCATCCATTAAGCATCCAATACTTTTGTATCATGATAACAATGGAGCTGTGGCTTTGGACAAGGAACCCCGGTCCCATCTGCGATCAAGACATATTCTTAGGTGGCATCACCTAATCCGGGAGATAGTAGATAGCCGGGAGATCGAGGTCAGAAGAGTTGACATGAAGGACAGCACAGCGGATCCACTTATGAAGGCCCTCCCCCAGACGCAGTTTGAGAGACATTTTAGGATGTTGGGTATGAGAAACTACAACAATTGGCCTTGGTGCAAGTGAGAGATTGTTAGGAATATTTATACCCTAGAGTCCATTATTGTATGATATAGTGGATGCTTGGACATATGTATAGAGGACTTTCTTGCTCGACAAGATAGTATGCTATCTGGTTGCTTTTTATCTTAACATGTACACTTGTATTATTATACTGTCTCTCTGATACATGTTGATAAAGACCTTAGGATGCTTGCTTGACTACCAGGACTATGATGTGGATCATACTACTGAGACTTGTGTAGTCCACAAGCACATTCTTTAACTGTTCCTAGTCGAGCGAGTATCGAGACAGGGCATCGATATTACAGAGTAGACTAGTGTGTACATTTCTTGACCCTATAGAGGGCGATGGTTGATCCCATAACTATTAGTGTTTGACATCAAAGATTGTACACATGTGCTCATTAGAGAATGGGTACACCGAACAGGACTCGCCGAGAACTCCTAGATGGTACCATATCTATCGTCAGATAGCAGTTCTCTGGTGACACTAGTACTGGTTAGTCTGTAGACCCGAGATCGTCATAGGGTCTTGTGTGGTTCCCACTGTGCTTTGATTTCCTCCCTACCACGGCTAAAAGGAGTCGTGCAAACAGGTGGATTTTGGGTACAGTCCCAAGTCACATGGAGGCAGTGAGCGATAGGAGGGGTTTCGTCTCTCCCGATATTGGAAGTTGATTTGCACTATGCTCGATTGGCTATAACAGCGAGTCCCTGGCCAGGGCTGATGATATTTACTGGTAAGTATTATCAGTAGTTTCTCTAACCGTTATGAGCCACACATCGGCATGACTTATCAAGTTACTGGGGTCTGACGATTCCACCCCTAGACTCAATATGCGACATATCAGACGAATAGACCGGACTGTACGATAAGTGTTACTTATAGACTTCATGAGAGTTTGGACAAGTTTGCTTGTTGATCTTCTATTCACTCAATACCTGGATAGCCGTTACATCCAGCTAGTACCGCTGACGGCTTGTGGGTAACTGATGTGATAATTACCTACTGCTGGCATATTGACAAGTCTTTAGAGTCCCACACAGAGGTTTCCTAGCTCAAGCGAAACGAACTAGGGCACATATGCTGATACGTGCGGGAGCCTGGTTAAATACGAGTATGTGATACCGTATTTTAATCTGGCGATAATTTAATATCGGTTAGGTTATATGTGATATAACCGAATTATTGAATCAAGTGTTAATTTGATAATATGATATATAGATAAATGATATTAGTCGGTTATATATGATATAACCGGATTATTAAATCAAGTGTTGATTTAATAATTTGATATATATTTATATTTGATATATTTATATATTAACTAATATTAAGCTCACTTAAGTTTTTCTTCTAATATATTTATATATATATATATATATATATATATGATATATATATGTATATGTATGTATGTATGTATTTTTATTATGTGCCATGGTAGAAGACACATAGAACATGAATTATCTATTTATAGAAATAGATAATTGAGGTGGAAAATGGGAGATATTTTGGGCATGGGTGAAGCATGGTATTTTTCTTTTGTTTATTAGCTTTTGTACACTATTGAAGTGTAGATCATTATTATTATTGAAAAATATCCATGCTTCAATAAGTGAACACATTTTGAGAGCCATTCTACACTTGCTCACTTAACCCTATCTCATTTTCAAGCTCTCATTTTTTACTCCTCCTCCATGTTCTTCTTCCTCTCTAGCCTTTCTTGAATAGAAGAAAATTAAATAGAAAGAAAATTCTAAGTGAGCTAAAACACCTACTTCATCAACCTACTCTAGATTAGTCATTTAGATTAAGTTATTTCCTTCACTAATAGTAGATTAGTGAAGAGGTAGCTTGACCTAGAGAAGCTTTAAGGTGGATCATCTTCGACACGAAGATCGCAAAGCAAGCTTGATCCATTCTTCAAGTGGAGCCAAGAGGAGTCGTAGGGACTACTAATCGGAGCTTTAGAATTGAAGGACTTGGTCTACAAAGGTTGTAATCTTTTTCAATTAGTGTAAAACTTCATATATCATGCATTAAAGCCTAATACTCTAGTTAGATACTAGATTAGTGTAGCTTAGCACCCAATAATTTTTAAAATTGCATACTTGATGCTTGTAAAAACCCAGTGATGCTGCTAAGACACACTTTCAGAAACAACTTCTAGCTCACTGGTAAAGCCCTTGCACTGCTGTGACGTAGCCCCTGTATTCGAACCCCATCAGACACATTATATTTTTTCTGATTTTTCTTTTAACTTTTTGGAAGCCCAAAAGTTTGCACGTGCAATACACAGAAAAATGAAAAGTCAGAAAAATCAAACATATGTAAAAGGGTTTAAACACAAACAAAAACACGTGGCACAAATCTCAACACCCAACTCCACAAATCGACTGGCGGATCTTGCAATTTGGCCGACACCGACGGCTTGGATGAGACCTAATGTTCCTAGGCTTTGCACACACATCCCTTCACCTACCCCTAACTCCTCTGCACTGTTTGATTTCTCTGCAATCAAACAGAGACCCTTCATTTCACAATTAAACCACATTTTAATGCTTTTTAATCCACATTTTCAATTCCAAAACCCTAATTCCCTACTATAAATACTATCCCATACCCTAGCCCTTCACCATTCTGAAAATTTCTAGCCAAAACTCTCAAAAAGTTCCTAGGTGCAAGTGGAGTAAAGAGCAGTTAGCAAGCGATCAACTTCTGGCGAAGATCGAAGCAAAACCCGGAGCTCTCGCGACACCCCAAAGCTTTTCCTACTCTTCCTCCCCCTCTTCTTAGCATAATCAAACGGTAAGTCCCTATCAATCCCTCTTCTTATTCTTTGAAATTCCATTTCAAAACATATATCAGTAAATGGAGTTAATACCGATATCTTTTTCAAAACCCTAGAAAACTCTTCCTCTTTAATACTTTGTTCAATCTAACTTGTGCACATCACTTGTAATCTTAAACCATAATATTTAGAATAAATTTTAACCTAGAATTCCATTCAAAATAACTTATATTTAAGTTTTTCATTTAAATACCATGAACTTTAAATATCATCTCTTTTAGTTTGTTAAAACAATACCTTTAGGAAAACATCACGGGGTAACGACCTACCCCTCACATACACAAATGGTTCCATAGCACGATACCTCTTTTATGTGAATTTTTGGTACGAATACATTATTACAAGAAAATACCATTTACTATAAAATCCGTATTTCTTTTAAACTATATTTTAAATTCCTTTGCGATTATACCTCTACAACCCTTTTGGGGGACCCGCTATTGGATAGTGCGGATTATCGCACATGCTTAGGCTAGTAGAGTGAGATGCAGAGCTCCTCATGGAGCATTTGGTCTCAAAAGGTTTTAAATTTGGTTTTTAAGAAAAACGCATTTTTTTAATTAAATAAAAATTAATTTTTAATAATTATCTAAAATTACAAAATCCATATATTTTCAAAATATAATAAAATTACATTTTTTAAAATAAAAGATTTACAAGTTTCACTAAAATACCATCAAGATACCAACAAAACACAAGTTTACAATAAAATACCATGATCTTTCCAAGCTAAGCAATTATCACCAAAATACCTCAAATCCTTAAAATTCATATCCATGAAAACCCTAAATATTATAAATAAATTCTCGAGGTTTATTTTGAAATTTTATTTAAAATATTTTTCATAAAACCCCCTCGAGTTATATAAAACAATATTTAAGGATTTTAGTAAATATAAGTTTAAGCGGGATCAATTCTCTTGAGCCCTAGGGAGCCGGAGAAAGTGAGTGATTGCCTATTTAAGATAGAAAACTTAACGGAATGATAAATGGTAATTGTTTTGGAAAAAGACACAAATCCTGCCGTTCATGTGCAGCAGTTACCGATAACTTTCGAACCTAATTCAGGATTTAAATCAGTACAAGTGTCTGACTCAGTCTGAATCTAATTCAAACCTGAATCTAAAGTCAAACATGAATACTTGAACATGAACACCCGAATTCAAACCATCAATCGCAAACATGTATATTTGACTTGACCAAACCCTGGTTATAAATTGACATGAACCTAACATGAATACCAGAACACAATGGTTGCTATTTAAACTAACTTGACTCGAACCATGAATACAACTTGATATGAATACAAGAATACTTGGCACGAATACATGATATTGACATGAACTTAATCTTGCAACTTGGTGTATTCATGAATTCGAGCAAAGCTGGTAATTTTAACTGTAACTTAGCATACACGGAGTGTTGGGGTAGTTCATGCGTGATTCCAACGAAATCTCAGGAGTCCCACTAGATCGTGAATCCATATCTACTAACACAAGAAAGTTATCATGAGGGCCCGTGTTTCCTTAGTCCTGGATTACAGCCTGTTGAGTTTGGAATATTTCAACACTAGGTTGAAGTCCCATTACTAGCACTTAATTCGGGCCCGTGATTCCTTACCCCTAAATTACAGCATGTTGGGTTCGAGAATATTCTTGAGATTGGTTGACATTCACCCTTGAACTTACATTAAATAAGTATACCCAATTAGAGACCTGTTAAGACACTTACATTCACTTCATGTTCACTATACCTACACTACACGACCATGATTTACTCTGCTCATGTTAGTTACCATGATATATAGAACTGCATGCTAAATAAATTTGCCATGTTTATATTAAATGACATGCTGACACACCATACTTCATAATCAATTGTTCATGATATACATTTTTCTTTATCATTACACTTTATACTTCACTTCATTTCTTATGGACTTACCGAGCGAAAGTTCGCTGACGGTCATTCCATCCTTCTTTGTTTTATTGGAATGTTCGTCAGATATCGTGGGGACCGAGGAGGTAGACACCACAGAGGAAGAGCACGATCAGATCATGACCTAGGCCTAGACAAGTTATCTTTTTCTCAGTTTATGTATGCCACATGTTTAGGCATTTCTTTTCTTGTATTTTCTTTCAGTTGAAATCATGTATTGTAAATGAATCAAGTTGAATATAAATAAAGTTGTTGAATTTTTAATCTCGTGTTTATTTCTTGTCATTTTATATTACTTATTTTATACTTAGCGTATTTATTCTGGGAAATAACTTTCTTGAAATAAATACGTTGCGGGCCTCGTCGTGTACTTGCTTCTGTCTACTGGGAAGTGGAGCGTGACAAATTTGGAGGCATCGAGACTGCTGGTGGTGGGGAATTCGTGGCCCAGAAAAGGCCACGTGGCTCAAAGCTTAAGCCATGTGAGCTATTTCATCTTAACTCCTTATTTCTCCAGTTTGTTTTCTCTAAAACTTTTTGATGCTCCGTGCATTGCACGTGCAACTCTTGGGCTTCCGAAAAATTAAAAATATAAAATATAAAAAATAATTTACACTAATGGGAGTCAAACACACAGGCTATGTCACAGCGATGTAAAGGCTTTACCAGTGAGCTACAAATTGCTTCTTGCTTTTATTGATCAAAAATAACTTATAACTTCTAATTAGGATGAAATACCCTTTCTATACATTAAACAAGTTAATTTTCTACAGGATTTCAGAGTCGTTACACAATCATCACCATGAAACGGTGAAGTCGTTTGTACCATTGCCTTAGAGATTGCTTCAATCCGTACAACAATTTCTTAAGCTTTCATACATGACCCTCTTTGCCTTCGACTCTAAATCCTTCGGGCTGGTGCATATACATATCTTTTTCCAGATCTCCATGAAAGAACGCGGTCTTGACATCGAGCTGCTTCAACTCCATGTCGTAGACAACTACCATAGCTAAGAGAATATGTATCGAAGTGTGTCTTACCACTGGAGAGAATGTCTCATTAAAGTCCACTCCTTCCTTTTGAGCGTACCCCTTAGCAACAAGTCTTGCCTTGTATCGAACACCGCTTTCTTCTGAAGAACCCTCTTTTAGCTTGAAGACCCACTTGCATCTTATGGCGTGTCTGCCTTCTGGCAATGGTACTAGATCCTATATATCGTTCCTTTGAAGAAATCCTATCTCCTTCTCAATAGCGAGTCTCCATTTTTCAAAGTCTCGTAACTCGGTAGCCTCTTTATAAAAGAGTGGTTCTTCATTTTCAATAGTCAAGGCATATTCCGTCATGTCTTCAAAACTGTAAGTCGATCAATTTCCATACCGATCTGGTGGACGCTTATCTTGTTGCGGCCTTTGCTGCACCTGCTGAACTGGTGAATACCAATCCTATTATGGCCCTGGCTCCACCTGCTGAGTCGGCTCCTCCTGAGTCTAAGTTCTCGATACCTCATCTCTAATACATTAAACTGGAACCTTCGTCACCACCTGATTAGGTGATTTTGCCGTCCTTTCACCATCTTCACTTTGAATCTGCTTGTTGATAATCGCGGATTCATCGAATGCCACGTGTCTGCTGATTACGACTTTACTAGTTTTAGGACACCACAATCTGTAACCCTTTACTCCATCTCCATAACCAAGGAAGACACTTCCTTACTCTCGGATCAATCTTACCGTTCTTATCATAAACGTAAGCTAGGCACCCAAATATTCGGAGTATCGAGTAATCAGTAGTCTTTCCAGTCCATACTTCCTCGGGAGTCTTCAAACCTATCGCCGATGATGGTGACCTGTTGATGAGGTAAGCGGCAGTAGTTAGGGCCTCAGCCTAAAACTTTTTCGGAAGTCCAGCGGTAATTCGTAAGTATTGTGTCTTCTCCAACAGAGTTCGATTCATACGTTCTGCAACACCATTTGATTGTGGATCTCCGGGTGTAGTGTAGTGGCGTACAATACCCTTAGTTTTGCAGAACATCTTGAATTCATTAGAGGTGTGTTCACCACGATTATCAGACCTTACGATCTTCACGGATGTTCCCGTCTGCTTTTCCACCATAGCTTTCCAAAGCTTCAACTTCTCAAATACTTCAGATTTAGCCTTCATTTAATATATCCAAAGTTTTCTTGAGAAGTCTTCGATGAAAAATACAAAGTACCTGGCTCCTCCATGAGAAGGAATCAACGCCGATTCTCATATGTCGGTATGAATATAATCCAAGATACCTTTGGTATCATGCACGCCTGTGCCAAACTTCACCCAATGTTGCTTTCCCAATACACACTCTTCACAGAAGTCCAGTTTCTCGAATTTTACATCCCCAATCGAACGTCTTTTGTGGAGCACTTCTAGATTCCGTTCACTCATGTAGCCAAGACACAAATGCCACAATCACGACGAGTCTAGATCTTTATCGAAAGCTGTAAAGGCGGACTCACCTATGATAGTGTGCCCTTGAAGCAGATATAAGTTACTGGCCTTCCTTCCTTTCATGAAGACTATAAATTCTCGAAGGATCTTCATAGTACCACCCTTGATCACGGTCTTGCAACCAAGAGAATTCAGAGCACCCACAGAAATATGATTCTTTTCCGGCACGTACCTGACGTCTGTCGGTGTCCTTTCAATCCCATCATATAACTTGATTCGAACCGTCCCTATCCAAACGAATTTACACGCCACATCATTGCCCATGAGAACTAATCCACCATCAAAATCACGATATGTCGCAAAGTGACTCCGGTTTGGGGTCCTATGATAGGAACATCCTGAATTTAGAATCCACGAGCTTTGCACATTGGCTGATGTGCAAATAGTAAGTACCAAATCGTCACTGCCGTAATATGAAGTTTCTTCTACAGCAGTTGCTATGTCCGAAGGATTCTTCTTCTCATTATCCTTCAATTGAGGGCAGTACTTTTTTCAATGCCCCTTTTTCTCGCAATAGTGACACTTGTCGTCTCAAGGGTTCCTTAATTTCGATCTTTCCCTAAATTTATCTCTAAGGCCTTTACCGTCATGCCTAAGTGAGCGTCCTTTAGCGAGAAATCCATCTTTCTAATTTTCTCGAATATCCGATAATACCTTCTCTCGGAGCTCTTCTGAGTGCAGTCCGGCTTTCACATCTTGCAGTGGAAGGGTATCTCGCCTATATACCATACTTTCGATGAACTGACCGTATGATGGAGTCGGCGAGCACAGGAGAATCATGGCTTGATCCTTATCTTTAATCTTCATGTCGATATTCTTCAAATCCATCATGATCTTATTCAGCTCGTCTAAATGGTATTTGATAGACGTTTTTTCTTTCATCCGAAAAGTATATAAGCGCTGCTTCAGGTATAACCGATTTGTGAGAGACTTCTTCAAATAGAGCGAATCCAACTTCTTCCACAGCTTGGACACGGTCACCTCTTCAGCACCTTACGGAGCACCTCGTTGGCTAACGATAATTGGATCGCACTACGGGTTTTCAATTCAATCTCCTCTTTCTCCTGTGGCGTAGTCTCCTTCAAGAGTTTATCCAGGTCGAATACAACCTTGTACACGTCTTGTTGCTTCAGGAGAGCGATCATCTTGATCCTCCAGAGGCTGAAACTGTTTCGACCATTGAATTTCTCCACTTTAAAATTCATCGATGCTATACTCCGAAATCAAATTCAGAACCGAACAAAGCTCTGATACCAGTTGTTGACGGAAACACTGGTTTTTAATGGAATATAGCAACCAAGGGAGAAATGAAAATGTGATTTTATCGGCGAAAGAAAACTTTACACTAATAAAGAGAAAGCTATTTTACAAAGGAATTTAAGCACTACAAATTTTACAAGAGCTCTCAAACTCTCAATCTCTCATAAAAGCTCACTGTCGCTCACAAGCATTTGTGTTTTGCTTGATGCCCATCTCAAATGACCCCTAAGGAATTTATAGGGATCTAATGATGGTTTTAGAAAGCTTTTAGAAGCTCTTTAGAATTTCTAGACTATTTCTAGATGTTCTTCTAGAAAATGTCTAGAGTCATTCTAAAACAATTTCCAGAAGATCTCTAAAACTTCTAGATTTCTTCTAGAAACGGTCCGGAAATTGGGTTTGGACTCAAGAACTTGGGCTTGGGCTTGGGCTTGGGCTTGTGCTCGGGTGATTTTGCATCACAAATCTAACATTGTAATGTAATGAAAGTTACCATGCTATGCGTGCATAAGGCTCTATTCCTTGATAGCCATATATATCTCCAAGTGGGTGACTCGCATGCATCACGAAAGAGGATCATCATGCAAGTGGGCCCTTCAGAAAGTTGGGCTAAAAATTTTAACAAAAATGTGTGTGTGTGTGTATAATTTATTCCATTATAGATGGAACTCCCTTTAATTAATGTCAACCATAAACTTAGGCTTTGGTCTCTATCCTCATCAAAATTCGGAGCATTCATGCAGCGGCAATATGGCATGCCATGCCGATAAATATGACAAGCTAAGCTGAAAGCATGAAATGCATAATAAATGGCCAACTTAATGACTCAAATTAATAATTGATACATCGGCTTATATATCATGATCAGTTACTTAAATATGCATACCATCAATTTAAGTAATTGGCGATCCACAACTTCAAGCATCATCGGGATTCACAATTTCAATCACTCTCGAAATCGACGGTTGAGAATAAGTGTCTACGAATTTACAGCTATTTATATGCTTCCTTTGTTTTACAGTACTAGTATTTTCTTGGCACATTTTTCGCTTCTCAAATTTTATTTATTTAAAAATATCAAGATCAAGCATGTTCTACCGTATGGTTTTTTTAGCAATATACTTTAAATATAGAGTTCCATATTAATCCTAAATGGCCAAAATGACAATTAACAAAGACTATCATCAAATTAAATTAGGGATTTCATATCTTTGACATTTAAGATTTTAGAAAGTTATGCTTTGTTTAATTAATAAGTATGCAAGAGGAGAAAATAGAAAGGAATAAAAGGATCCAACTCCGAGCCAAAAAAAGGTAGGGACATGTTACTGGCCAAAATAAACCTCTTAATGACAAAAAAACGGTATATACCATCATGACTGTTTTTCAGATGTTTACTTTATTTAGCATATAACTACTACATTTACAAGTTAACCACTAAATTGATCATATAATTTCTATGTTCACCACATAACTACTTTATATAAAAGGTTATTTTTACTAAATGGTCTCTCAAAGCTTGGGTTATTACTAAAAAGACCCCCAATACTTGATAATTACTATTTACTTCCCAAAACCTCTAAGCTGTTAATTTTTACTTCCCTCCTAAATTTTCATTCAAATATAATGTCGCGGTGTCATGAATTTCGTAAGGTAAGAACGAGGCCTACGCTTCGATCTAATAGCTCCTCAAGTACTCTCGACTTCATTCGAGAAGCGATTTTTTTTTTTTAATTTCAAAACTCTCCCATATTAGCTCGACTTCTCTCGTTTCAATTTAGTCTTTTCGCTTTATCCTTAGCTTGTGAAGCTAACCATATTCGCATTCCACCAATGCATGTAAAGACGAGGTTAAGAAAGAAGATCTTGTTTTCATAGCGAATTGAGTTTTGATAGAGCAAATTTCTAACTCTAATTTTGATTTGGGACCAAACTTGGGGATTTTAGATGTGGGGAAAAGGTTTTGGGGTTTAAAACCCTAGCCCTGACATCCCTCCGTTAGATGCCTTATAAAATGAAAGAAATATAATCTTTTTAGCAAGTAGAGGATTCTTTCAGAAATTATTTAAGTTTTGAGAGAGTAAATAGTAATTATCAAGTATTAGAGAGTGTTGTAGTAATTATCCGAATTTTGAGGGACCATTTAGTAAAAAACCCTATATAAAATAGTCACATTTAGCAATTATCGAATAAATATAATAGTTTTCATGAAAAGTTTATGTGTGGAAACACTAAAAAAGTTTATAGGGTTAATTGCAGATATACTCCCTGCACTATGGGATGTTGAGCACTTATACCTCATGCACTATCATAATAAGCACTTAGACCCCTTTTGTTTACAAAATACTTTTCTAATTCTTATTTTACCCCTTTCTTTTTTCTCTTCAACCCAAAACAACTAATTATTAACCCTAATTTATAAAGTCTATGATCTTCTATTATCATTCGTCATAAATCCAATCTTTCTTTCACTATCCCTAATTTATATTGTTTTTTCAATTGCTTCTCATAATTTTTTCCATTTTTCTTGATAATCTGAGATGAGCATTTTTTATTTATTTATTAAGATGTTTTTCTAGAGACCATACCATTTATCTGACCTTTTGAGTTAGGGTTTCGAGTTCTATTACGTTGAAGAGATGAATAAGATAGAGATAAAATTAGAATTAAAAAAGTATTTTGTGATCAGAAAGGTTCTAAATGATTATTATGATACTGTTAAGTGTTCAATCCCCTATAGTACATGGATATATCTGCAATTAACCCTTGTTTTTACTATGTGATGGGAATGTTTTCCTTGGTTTCTTTTGATGCTGTGAGTGTAATCGACGTAACATTTGTTGGGACATGACACCCAAAAAAGTAGAGTACATGTGTACTGATATTCCTTAGGTAAATAACGTCGAGATAGAAAGGTGTCAAAAGGTATTTTACTAAATGGTCCCTCAAAATTTTGGTGATTGCTAAAATTTTCCCAATACTTGATAATTACTATTTACTCCTCCAAAATCTCTAAATTGTTATTTTTACCCCACTTCAAAATTTCCATCCAAAAACAATGTCGTCATGTCACGGATTTCATAAGGTACGCGACCAACGCTGCGACCAAATAATTACTCAATCACCTCGACTTCATTCGAGGACCAATCTTTTTTTTTTCCTTTCAAAACTCTATTCCAGATTAGCTCGACTTCTCTCCGTTCGATTTAGTTTTTTCACTTATCCTTAACCTGTAAATCTGATCATATGCACATTCCATTAGTGTATGTGAAGAGAAAGTTGAAAAAGAAATCATGTTTTCATGGCGCATTGAGTTTAGATAGAGCAAATCCCTAATCCTAATTTTGAATTGTGGCGGAATTTGGGGATTTTAAATGTAGGAAAAGGGTGAGGGTTTAAAATCATATCCCGACATCTCTCCGTTAGATACCTCGGAATGAAAGAAATAGAATCCTTTTAGCAGGTAGTGGACCTTTTAGAAATTATTTAGAGTTTTTGGAGTAAATAGCAATTATCAAGTATTGGAGAGTGTTTTTGTAATTAGCCAAGTTTCGTGGGACCATTTGGTAAAAAAGCCCAAGATCAAAAGCAATATCTCTCTCCACCGTCCAAATCCTTGATCTTACCCACCACCAACAAGTCACGTGCATCATGCATACATGAAAGGTGTGGCATATTAGCTTGGAGTTCTTAAATAGTAAAACGAGTTATATTTTTTGTATTCACATGGTAGAAACAAAAAACCATATATATTACTATTTACAAATGTTATTTACCATTTATCTGCCAGTTAATGTCGGTATATCGACCAATATACAGTTGGATAGACAATCCAAACAACACCACTGATTATAACACATGTTTTCGAACAGATAAAATATTAATATTACAGCTCGCGTGCTTAAAATGGTTTGTTTCAAACAATTATCTCCAAAATGGTTTTTATAAAAAAAAATGAACAAGAGACCCTGCTCACTATGTGCTAGGTACGTCTCAACTCGAAGACGGGCTACATCGACCAAACAAAGGTGTTGCAGTAAAAAAAAGTGTATCAACCTCTCATCATTTATATTGGACGAATATTAGATACTTTATTTTAACATCCACATGATTTGTTTCACATAAAATGGAAACTTGTGTGAATAGAAATCCGAACCAGTAGACTAATACGAACATTGTTTCTCTTGAATCCTAGATATCCACTGCTGACTAATGCGTTTTACAAAAGATCAGCATCGTTTATTTTGAATCATTGATATCATGGGCAAGCATACGCAAACCGATTTTCATGTGATTTTCTTATGTTTTGACCGTTGATTTGGTTGTTGAAAATATTCTCTATCATTTAACGGTTAAATACATGTAATACACTTATGCAAATCCAAGAAATATTGAAATCACACGGTTTTTTGTTCGTCTTCATCAAGCTAATAAACGGTTTCTCAATAAAAGAAAAACTTGATAGACGGTTCAATTTATGATCGACTAGAAGACCCTTTTTTTTTCCTTAGCAGTGTTGCACACATTTTTTTCACCAATATGGATAGAGTGACAACATTGATATGGACCTTTCTTGTCACAACTTTTAAACCAGCAATTTGAGATTTAACCGACGTTTAATGAAGATTTGATTCATAATCGAACCTATTTTGAGATGATGATGATGAGGCTCACTTACAAAAAATGGCAGTAGAAAGCAGCCCACCAACGCACTATTATCATCTCTCTCCTCACACTCCCATCTCTCTCTCTCTCTCTCTCTCTCTGTCTCTCTCTCATGGCGTTGTTTCCTCCGCTCCCTCAAATCTCACTCCTCCTCCTCCTCTTATCTCTCGCCACGTCACCCTCAACCGCCTCACCAACGGCCGCCACGATCAGAGACAGCGCGTGGGTCCCACCACCCATCGGCGTCACGTGCACGATGTGCTCCTCCTGCGACAACCCCTGTCTCCCCCTCGCTCCCCCTCCTCCCCCTACCTGCCCTCCCCCGCCGTCGCCGCCGAGCGGCGGCGGCTACTCCTCTCCTCCGCCGCCGAAGACCGCCGCCTACTACCCTCCTCCGCGGCCCTCTCCGCCCTCCTCCTCCGGCGGCGGCGGCGGCGGCGGAAGCGGCGGGAATAGGTACCCGACGCCGCCGCCTCCGAACCCGATATTGCCCTACTTCCCATTTTACTATTATAGCCCTCCCCCTCCCTCTCGCTCCTACTCCTCCACCTCCTCCGCTTCCTCTAATTTGTTAAGAAGACCCTTTTGTCCCCTTTCTCCGCTTGTTCTGTTATGGATCTTGTCAGGGGCAATCTGGGGATTTCGATTAGATGAGGATTGATGGAAACAGCTGCATAAGAGAGAAGCAGAGCAGCAGAAGCGAATACCACTGTAATTCTCTCTTGATTTAAATTTTAGGAGTAATTTGTAAAAATTTTTTCTGTTTCCCTACTTTTGTTGAAATTTTTTGGAGAATGATGAATTGGGGATTGCCTTAAAATCTGGGGACTGCCTTAAAATCTGGGGACTTTGATGAGAAGAAAAAATAAAATGGAGTGATTGGTACTGTGCCTTTGGCTGCAATTCTCTGATTTGCAGGTGAAATTTCATTCGGATCCAGCTATCATCAAATACTGATGGTAATTTCATTTCGGATGACTTGTATATAATTTCGATCGACATTAGTCAATGGCCGCCGGATACAGATAGGTTAACATCCATGTTTGTTCTGGATTCATATCCGGTATAAAAAAACAGTAATTTTTGACTTTCTTGCATATATTTTTCTCAATATATATTCATTTCATATGCATGTTCATATCTAATCTTTACCAAATATGTGTTTGTATTCGAATCTGTCGACGGCTGCCGTATACGCATACAACAATAGCTAAATCCTTCCTGTATGTTGTTTTGTTTTGCTCTGCATTGATGATGAGTTTTACTTAATATGCTTAAGAACATATGGGGAATGTGTTAATTTTGTGGTGGAAGCATCATTAATGGTTGATAATGATAGTAAATGGTTGGCAAATGTTATTGTCAGTGGTCGGTGACATTGAATGTTTTGACGGTGTGGTGTACCTCGCGTGCACGCTTTCTACGTGGATTTTTAGAGTTTACAGAATGTTCTGAAGCAGCGAGAGGATGGATTGTTAATTAGTTATAGTGATCAGGAGGTACAACGGAAGCGGGGAGCATGGGAGAGTGATGTGCGGCATCACGTGGGGAGTTTGTTTCAATTGGCAAACGGGCCGGGCTGGGCCGGGCCGTACCGAAGCCCGTCAGGTTTGGCTGGTCAACGGACCAGGCCAAGCCCGATTGACCGGGCTTCGGGCCATGGGCCGGGCCTGCCAAACCTGGCCTGTCGAAACACAATTAAAATATTTTTTTTTTAAAATTAGGATTTTTAGGGAATTTTTTTAAAACCCGAACTTCGCATAGGTGTCAGGTCAGACCTAGGTATTTTATTAATTAAATTTTTTTTGAGGAGGGACAAAAGTTGACAAATCTTACCCCTTATGCAATTGAAAATATTGAAAATTCTTCCGCTCCCCATCATTTCACACAGTATTCCCTCCTTTTTATTTCATTTCATTTTTGTTTTTTTCATCCCTCGCTTGGAATCCCCACCCAGTTTTAATTCAAAACAAAAAACATTGATTCCACGTCCAGCCTTACAAGACCACAATAGCTATAATTTGATTCTCAAAGTAAAAATCAATTCAAGTGGGCCCCACAATTTTTGTTAAAACCCAGCCCCAAAAAATACGACTAGGCTCTACTTTTTTTATTTGCTCCGGACCTGGGCTCATTGTCAGGCCGGGCTGTCGTGCTGCCCCAACCGAGCCTGGTCCAGTCCAGGCCTGCCATGTGGCGGCCGGGCCGGGCCGGGCCATGGGCCGTCCGACCCATTTACCACCTTGAAGTTTGTTGGTGGAGAAGAGCCGAAGGATGATGATGGCTGCCATGTCATCAATTATTTACTAGATCATAGCATTGCAACGTGTGAAATATCTTTGGGCCGTATATGGAGGGATGTTCGTATACCCATGGGAATGTGATTTTCAAGAATATGTTTCATCAAATGTTAGATTAACATGGTTGGTATATTTTGATCATTCTTCATAATATATGTACCTAACAATGAACAGTCACTTTTTCAAAAAAAATTAAATAAATGAATAGTGGCAATTATGATTATAGAGAAGGCATCAAAAAGATGCCAGTCTGAAGGAGGGTGACGGCTGCAGAAACGATGAGCGGGTGGCACGGGCGACGCCCGACATAGTAGTCGATGAGGGTGAGCGACGGGTTGTGGCGGGCGAGGCCCGACATGACGATCGGTGATGGAGAACGACGGCTGATGGTGGCTGGCAATGGAGGAAAAAGATAGTCGAACGAACAACGACGACGGGAACTGAATGACCGTGACGAAGGGAAACTGTTGGGACTTTACCTGCATGCGCTTTTATAGTTTTGAAAGAAAAGATTTTAAGAAATAGTGCGCACACGAGCTTGGTCTCGTTTTAAAATTTATAAAACGCAAGTGCACTGCGTGTTGTAGCGAGTTGGTAAGTATGGGTCGATTCACAGGGAATTGGTGATTAGAGATTGTCGTTAAAGGTTCAAGGAAAAAGAATTTGGTTTGTCACGAAAATTAAGAAAATACGAAATTATAGATAAGAAAACAGGGTCGTGGCTCCGGATCGGATGATTGAATCACGGCGATATTTTCGTCACTCCCTTGATCATGAGTTGTTCCGTCCTTGTGTTGATTCCGACGTGAAGTATGATTTGTCAAGACGTTTGCGAAGCACAAGTCATCAAGATATTGAAGTTCAACATTAGAAACGAAACAAATTCGTGTTGTTCTCACTTACCGTTTGTATGTCTAAGTTTGAAGTATCAATACTAAGCACAAGGGTTAGCAAGCATATATCAACAATAAATACACAAATTAGCACATGAGAGCAAGTGGTTTTAGCATTAAACTTGCTGATTGAGTTGTGATAGTATATGGTATATGAAATGAAGAAGTGTGTCAATCAACTTATTAACAAAATACCTTATGTAACACTTAACAATTTTAACACTAGTTGATTCTAATTTAAACATTGTAAATTGGAGATTTAGAGAGAATATGGTATATGATGAAGTTACCAAATAACCATGAAATCAAAATACCATATTACACCAACACCATAAAACAATCTCGAAATTATAACCTCACTTTAAGCGCATTAAATATTCACAAGAGGAGGAGAAAGGTAAAGCCATTCATCTCACTTCTTCACCATCATCACAACCACAAAGATTTACTCAAATATAATATAAAAGAAAATGAACAACACAAGACAAAGAACACACAAGAAAACACAAGAACAGGAAGTTAAATAAAAGGAAGTGCAAGTTCTTTATTTATAAAAGTGGAGGGCTTGAGATATAAGGTAGATAGCAATTTCACCCTCCTTAATGGAGCACTCAAGTGAGAGCTCAAAAAGAGAAGAAGAATAAGTTATCAAGGGTTACAAATTGTTTTGCTCACTCCAAAAGCTAACACAGAACATAATCTGAAACCTGCTATATATAGGCAACTAAATATAAAAAATTGCATATGATACTCGACTGACAAGACAACAAAGGACCCATACAAGTTGCACGAGCAAAAATAGAAAAGAATTGGCCGCAAATTGCGGCCAATATGAATTTATTTACGGCCATGTTGTGGAGGGTGGGGCACATCTTGGTTCTGCAATCTTCTGTGATCAAGAGCATCTGTAATTACAATTTCTTTTAATTAACACATGGGTACAATCTGAAGCTAAAACACAGAAAAGAGAGTTAAGTGGGTGTGTATTCACACTTCACATCACTTCTTTTTATCACACAATCCATTTGCACACCCACTTGCATGCACCATTGTAACAACCCTAACTTTCTGTACGAATTTTTTCAAAAATACAGAAAGGGGTACCTAGGCCTGAGCACAAAATATAAGTTTGATTTGCTTTTGTACACCAAGAAAGCACTTGTAGCTCATTGGTAAATACTTGCACTGCTGAGACATAGCACATGAGTTCAAATCCCATCAGCCACATTATCTTTTTATTAAAATTTCTTCTAATCTTTTAAAAGCCTGAGGGTTTACACGTACACTACACGTAAACTGAAAATACGCAGAATAAACAAACACGTGCATGAGGCTAGTTGAAGCGACACGACACGTTGCACCAAACCTCCACCTCCCCCCTGCCAGTAAAGACCCGGCGAGAAGCTCAATTTGGCCGGTATCGCCGGTCGAAACCGTCGGTGATGCCCCCATCTCTTCACCCCTGCACCCTTTCAGCTACCCCACTTCCCATAGGCTGTTTGTTTTCTCTGCACAATTCCAGAGAACAATAAAACACCAATTAATACAAATTTTAATACAAATTTTAAATGCATTTTTTAACACACTAAACCCTAATCTTTTTCCATAAATACCACACCTCATTTCACACATCCTCACCAGAATTTCATTATCAAAACTCTACCAAATTCTCAAGTCCTTTAGTGTACAAGTGGAGTTAGCAAAAGGGTGAAGTTCCGGCGACGATCCAAGAAGATTCCGGCGACGAAATGGCGCTCCGAAGTATTCCGTAGCTTCCTCTCCCTCTTCTCTTGATCCCAAGCCAGTAAGTCACTTCTTCCCCTCTCTTTCTCTATTCCAAAACTTTTCTATTTTAAAACCCGACGGGAGCGGAGTTAATCCGACTTCCGATTCGGGTTTTCTTCAAAACTCAACTTTTATTAATCAAGAAAATACCATACTCTCATATCAAGTTTAACAAATATTAACAAACACTTTAAAACAAGAATCATCCCAAAATAATCTTTTATACAACTTTTATCATAGTTTTACATTAAAATACTATATACTTTAGTTTCGACGTAAATCATCATAATTCCTATATTACCTTTAGATAATTCACGAGGTAATGGTCTACCTCATCACAGCACACATTTCTTGACATAGCACGATATCATTTGGGACATTAGCTAGTGGGAAAATACATATTACAATAAACACCCTAAACTGTTATAAAAACCGTATTTCTTTAAAGTGTAGTAACAAATTCCATACAATTCTCGTCCTTACAACCCACCTTTGGGGAAATCCGATCGAGATGGTGCGGATTACCGCACGTCCTTGAATCTAGTAGGGCAAAATTTAGACCTTCGCAATGAGCATTCGAATTCTGATGAAATTATTATTACAATTTAAGAAAAACGAGATATCTAGAATAAATAAAATTATATTTTTAATATATATATATATATAATTATTATCAAAATACTTATTTTATATATATATAATATCCCATGTTTTCAAAACTCAAGAAAAGAATTCAAATATTACATGAAACTACCATGATAATTCAAAACAATATCCATATTACAAATAAGTACCATATACAATGAAAATTAGGTTCTACTCACTAGAAATTTCACTTTATAAAATATACATCTATAAAAACCCTAAAGACGATAATTAAATACTTGAGGTATATTTTGAAATTATACCAAAACTATTTTTACATAAAACCCCCTCAAGTTATGTAAAGTTACAATAAGAACCCAAGTAAATATAGGTTTAAGCGGGACCAGTCTCTTGAGCCTTAGGGAGCCGAAGATATGGTGCTTGTCTATTTAAGATAGACAATCTAACAAACGGTGTTATCAACACGGTAATTGTCTTGGAAAAATACTCAAATCATACCGTCCATGTGCAGCAGTTACCGATAATATCAAAATTAATTCAGGATTTCAAGTTCTTTTCAAAGTGTCTAACTCAGACAGAGTCTCAGTCTAATCTGAATACAATCCATACATGAATACAATTCAAATATAACTCCAATACAACATGAATCCATATATACTGGAACTTGAAAATGAATGCCAGAATACTATCAAATATCAACATGACTGGACCGAACCGAACCATGGATATACTCCATCTACATGTACATCCATTATATCCGTTCCATTTACTGTAACAACCCTAAACTTTCTGTACAACTTTCTATACAATTTTTTTCAAAAATACAGAAAAGGGGTACTTTTGCCTGAGCACAAGTTATAAGTTTGTTTTGCTTTTTAATAGCAAGAACGAGCTTTTAGCTTATTGGTAAGACCTTGCACTGCTGAACTAATGCACCAGAGTTCAAATCTCATCCCCAAAATTATTTTTAATATTGATTTATTTTTAAATTTTTAGAATTCCAAGAGTTTATACGTGCTAAACCCGTAAAACCCTACTTCACATATAAAACAAACTAACCCAGGAGAATCACCAATCGACACTGGATACGTGGCAGCAAGGGGGGCCCGACTCGGCCTGACTCGGCCGGCGAACCGGCCGACTCGTCCTCCGCCGCCGGCCGATTCACCCCGGATCGGCTGATTCCCTTCTTGGACCCTCTGTCTTTTTGTATTCTAATAACCCCTATATACTTTAAATTTCCTGCACATGAACAAAACTCTTTAAAACCCTATTAAACCATTTTTTAATACAATTTAATACATTTTTCTTTCACACCCTTTCATCTACCCTAAACCCTAGTTTTACCCTATAAAGACCACCCATAAACACACTCCCCTCACTCACAAATTCTGTCCAAACTCTAAAAAAAACTCTCTAGAATTTTGTATACAGGTGGAGTTAGCAAATGGCAAAACTCCGGCGATCTTCCGATAACGACTCTAGGAGCTTCCGGTGACGAAACGATGTACCGGCAAATCCTACGTCTTCCTCTCCCTCTTCTCTAATCTCTAAGCCAGTAAGCCCCAGCTCTCTCTTCTCTAATCTATTCTTAAAACTTCTTTTACTAAAACCCGACGAAAGCGAAGTTAAATCCGATTTCCGATTCGATTTTCTTTATAAAGTTCAATTTTTCTTAACACAACCATATTAAACTCTTACATCTTGACTATTAATTATTAACAAAACATATTGAACAAGTTTCATAGCAAAATATTTCATTTTGTAACTTTTACCGCTATTTTTCAGTAAAATACCATGTAGTATAGTTTCGACTTTAAAACATCATTAATCTTGCTATACCTTTAAGTAGATCATGAGATAATGACCTACCGCCTGACAACACTCATATGCAATATAGCACAATACCTTTTGGGAAAAATAGATTCGGAAAATACCGTTTTACACAAAACTACCTTTAACTTATAAAAACCGTTTTCTACAAGATTACGTATTTTTACAAATCTTTGCAAAGCGCCGCTACAACCCATTTGGGGAACCCGTTTGGGATGGTGCGGATTATCGCACATTCTCGATCTTAGTAGTGCGAGATGCAGATCTCCGCAAGGAGCATTTGGTCTCGAAATATTTGAAATACAAATATATTAAGAAATGAGATTTCTAGAAATATATATATATATATATATATATATATATATATGTATGTATGTATGTATGTATGTATGTATCATCAAAATATCTATTTTTGATATAATATAAATATTCCAACTTTTCCAAATCAAAAGAATCACTTTACATGAAAATACCATGAAATTTCATACAAGTCCAACACTTTACAATTAAATATTCTATATTATGAAATTAGGTTATTTTTACTAGAAATATCATAAATATAAAATCTACATCTATGACAACTCTAAAGACGATAATTAAATACTTGGAGTGTATTTTGAAAATTATACAAAAGTATTTTTACATATAACCCTCTCAAGTTCTATAAATTACCCTAAGGACTCTAGTAAATATAGGTTTAAGCGGGACCAGTCTCTTGAGCCACAGGGAGCCGGAGAAGTAGGTGCTTGCCTATTTAAGGTAGACAACTTAACAACGGTGTTATCAACACGGTAATCGTCTTTAAACAAGACACAAATCCTGCCGCTTATGTGCAGCGGTTACCGATAATATCTAAACCTAATTCAGGACTTCAATTTCTCTTTCTAATTGCTCTGACTCAGACCGAGTCTCATTAAATAATCTGACTTGAATATGATTCAAGTACAATCTACAATATAACAATTCAATATAAATCCATAAATCCATATATTCAATCTATTCAATCTGTATTGACTGAACCAAAGCATGGATATACTTCCATTTGCATGATTCTCCAGTTACATCCATGATTCTCCAGTTACATCCATTTACTGATATCATGGTTTCGGCAAGTCATCCAATTATACAATTTATATTACAAGACAATACAAGTTGCAATACAATACGAACAATACAATAAAGACATCGCAGGGTTTAAGGGGTAGATTGATACGGAAGGTGTTAGAAGCGGCACGGGACTGCAAGATTAAGACACCTAACCTGAATACAACCGCCGTTGTTCCAGGCATTCTAACGGAGCCTTTTACTTCCATTTGCCTTTAGTCTCTGGTATATAGAGACTCCTCTCGTATACACTGGCATCCTTCTGTACCAAGTTACAAACAACAGCGTTAACACTAAATACAACATTATAACAATATAATACAACTTTGAAAGATACACTCTCTCTCTGTCTATTCTACTTCTCCCTTATGTTTGGGACTTACCGAGCGATTTGTTCGCTGACGACATTATCTTTCTTTCTTCTTTGAATGTCGTCAGGTGATTCGGACCTTCCAGAGATCGAGCCCAGCACTGAAGACTTGGATCAGTTTATTGAAGATCCCGAGCTGTAGTTACACTTATACATATTTCATTTCAGTACTTTCCATTTCTGTTCTACCATTGTTTAAGCATTGCCTTCATTCAGATGTATTTACTTTTCCATGCATTGTACAAAAGAATGTTAATAAATAAAGTTGTTGTTCATTATATTTGTCTCTTGTGTATACTTCTTTCATATTGCTTAGATACGCTTAGCGTGTTTCCTTCAGAGTAAATACGTAGCGGCCTCGTCGCGTCCTCTGCCCGTATACTGGAAGCGGGGCGTGACATTTACTGATATCATGGTTTCGGCAAAGTCATCCATATACAATTTACAATACAAGACAATACAATACAATCAATACAAACAATACAATCAATACAATAATACACTGCGGGGTTTATAAGGGCAAGACTGGTACGGAATATGTTAAAAGTGGCACGGGGTGATCACTTAAGATGTAATTACATATATACCGTTGTTCCGTGGTATTTTCGACGGAACGTTATACTACAGGTTACCAAAGTCCACGGTGTAAGTTGGACTTCTCTCGTATGCACTAGCATCTTCTGTACCAAGCTACAAACAACAGCGTTAACAATATATCAAACACTACAAGTTGTACTCTCTTTCTGTCTATTCTATCTTTACTCACCTTTGGGACTTACCGAGCGATTGTTCGCTGGCGACATTCCTATTTCTCTTCTTCTTTGAAATGTTGTCAGGAGGACCCGACTCTGAAGAGCTCGAGACCAACCAGGAGCATTTGGAGCAGTACACTGAGGACCTGAAGCATTAGACTTTACTTGTACATATTTTCATTTCTGTTATGCCATTGTTTAGGCATCGCTTTCATTCCATATATTTACATTTCAATTGTACTGTAAAAGAATGTTTAATAAATAAAATTTTTGTTCATTTACATTGCTGTCTCTTGTGTTCTTTTACTTTATATTGCTTAGATACGCTTAGCGTGTTTATTTCTGAGTAAATACGTAGCGGCCTCGTCGCGTCTCCTTGCCCGTACACTAGGAAACGGGGCGTGACAGGTTTTGTTGGCTGCCCATGCAGGTCAGCTCTGTATGGACATGCAGGTCAGCTTTGCATGGACATGCGGGTCAATTCTGCATGAAGTCCTAAGAAATATAACACAAGAACCAGCAACTAAAAACATTCTTTACATATTCCTTGAATCTTTCAATTTCATATATTTTAAATCTATCATAACCCAACTTTTCTTTCAAGATTATGGATTCCCCAAACAACACTAGCACCAACTTCAATAACACTTCGCCACCTCCATAGCTTACACCTACCATCGCTGCTCTGATCAATGAGCAGACGGTACTGCTTGAGGCAATCCGCAGTCTCCTAGAAGGACAGCAGCAACAGACTGCTATATTAATGAACTGACCAGAAGCAGAAGCACCTAAGGTAAAACAATTTCAGGCTTTGCACCCAAAGCAATTCTCAGGAAAAGAGAGCCCTCTAGAAACGGAGGAGTGGGCTCAAAGTATTGAAGATGATCTGGCAGCGGCACAAGTGCCAGAGATAGCTTGGGTTCGAGTTGCAAAGCTGCAGCTCACTGACAATGCACGGGTTTGGTGGAAGGCGGAAGAAAGCCGTCTTGACCAACCTATTGAATGGAAGACTTTTCGCGACATGTTCGACGTGAAATACTTCCCTGAGACTGCCAAATTTGACATGGAGCAGCAGTTCATCCACCTACAACAGGGTTCGATGTGGACCGAATCCGTAAATGAGTATGATGCTGAGTTTACCATGCTCAGTCGGTAAGATATGTCTCAATATTTTGATTTTCAAATATCACATACTACACAGCTAACACTAGACCGCAACAGATTCGCGGCACACTTGATACCGACTGCTGAGATCAGGTCTGGACGATTTCAGCAAGCGTTAGATCCAGAGATCCAAGCTGCCTTAGCTATAGGGGATTTCCTAACCCATGATTTGGCTTTGAAGGTTGACCGAAGATATGAGGCGGTGGTAAAGATGAGGGGCAGACCTCAATCAGCTGGAGTGAAGCGTCCTGCCAACCAGATGGCAGGAGGAGCCTCTTCAAAACCAACTGTGGAACCAGGAGACCGGAAGAAACCAATAACCAGTCAAGTCCAGATTTTTGCTTCACTTGGAAGAGGGATGGACACCCGTGGAAGGATTGTAGGCGCGCAAAAGACCTGTGCTCAGTTTATGGTGCATCCAATCATGGAATTGGAACATGTCCTGATAGACGCAACTCAGCTCACACACCTACCAACTGCCCGCAGCGGCCAGCTATCCAGACTCCTGCACCTCGTCTTGCACTCCCAGCTCCACCTCCTGCGCAGCCTAATCGCCAATTCCATCAGGCATTGAGGAGCATGCCTCGAGGGCAGAGGAACATGCCCCAAGGACAGAGGAATGTGCCTCCTGCTAGGAGGAATGTACCTCTCGCTAGGAGGAATGTACCCCGGCGTCAGGCTTTCACATTAGCGGCCGAAGAAGCAGAGGCCGTAGACCAAGGTAACACTGGTATTTCTTTTCAATTTTTTTCAAGCCTTTATTTCATCTCATTAATTTTCATACACCACCAATAGTTCTATCACCAAACTTTCTTGAATCTGTTACACTTTTCTTTTACAAATTTCGAGAACGAAATTTTTATAAGGAGGGTAGAATGTAACAACCATAATTTTCTGTACGAATTTTTTCAAAAATACAGAAAGGGGTATCTAGACCTGAGCACAAGTTATAAATTTGATTTGCTTTTGAACAACAAGAAAGCACTTGTAGCTCATTGATAAAGCCTTGCACTGCTGAGACATAACACCTGAGTTCAAATCCTATCAGCTATATTATCTTTTTATTAAAATTTCTTTTAATCTTTTAGAAGCCCAAGCGTTTACACGTGCACTACACGTAAACTGAAAAGACACAGAATAAACAAACACGTGCACGAGGCTAGTTGAAGAGACACGACACGTGGCACCAAACCCTAACCCCCCCGGCCGCCGGTAAAGACCCGGTGAGAAGCTCAATTTGGCCGGTACCGCCGGTCGGAACCGTCGGTGATGCCCCCATCTCTTCACCCCTGCACCCTTTCAGCTACCCCACTTTTCCTAGGCTGTTTGTTTTCTCTGCACATTTCCAGAAAATAATAAAACACCAATTAATCTAAATTTTAATACAAATTTTAAATGCATTCTTTAACACACCAAACCCTAATATTTTCTTATAAATACCACACCTCATTTCACACATCCTTACCAGAATTTCATTATCAAAACTTTACCAAATTCTCAAGTCCTTTAGTGTACAAGTGGAGTTAGCAAAAGGGTGAAGTTTCGGCGACGATCCAAGGAGATTCCGGAGACGAAACGATGCTCCGAAGCATTCCGTAGCTTCCTCTACATCTTCTATTGATCCTAAGCCAGTAAGTCCCTCTTCCCCTCTCTTTTTTTATTCCAAAACTTTTCTATTTTAAAACCCGACGGAAGCGGAGTTAATCTGACTTTTGATTCGGTTTTTCTTCAAAACTCAACTTTTATTAATCAAGAAAATAACATACTTGCAGCTAGCATGACTTTATTTCATAAGTTCATCGCTTGCACTCTTCAATTTATCTTCCTTTTGCTTGTTGGTGACTTTTTCTTTTTCATTGCAGCTCGCACCTTTCTCAACTTTCGTCTTTAATATAGGCTTAATTACTTTATTTCTTTTGTTGTTGTATGCTTCTCTTTTAGCATATAATCTTTGTTGAACTTCTTTTCTTCTTCTAGCTGATTCCTCATTCTTTTCCTTTGTTGCTTCTTCTCTCTCCTTTTTTGCAGCCTCTTCTCTTTCTTTCTTCTTGTTTGCAGCTTCATCCCTTACTAATTTCTTGATGGTTGCTTCTTCTTCCATTATTATGTAGTCTGTAACTTTAATATTCTTCTATGCTGCTATTACGGTTTCTACTGCCTCTTTTATCATCCTTCTTCGCTATGCAATTTTATTTTGCAATTTTATTTTTTTCTGTGGTACAGTTGCTTTATTTCCCCGCTTCACACCATGTTTCTACTGTTTTTTCTTTCTTTGCATCCTTAAACATTTTCTTAGTCAACTTTTCACACTCTCTTTAGGATTCCATCATTGTTCTTAACATTTGCAATATAATTACACAATATTGTTAAATATATTTATCAAAAAAAGAACAATCTCAAAATGTGAAAAGACAACACTTACTTTCACATGTTTTTTTCTTCGGTGATTTCTTATTTGCTTTCTCCTCCTCAAACATTTCTATGTAAAGTTTTATAAAAGATGATTGATATTTCAACATCTCTATAACACCCTCATCACTATTAATCACAAATAAGCTCTCTAGACATAGGCATATTTGGAAGAAGCTGATAAATAACAAATCTTTCAACATTTCCTATCAATATACCCTTCAACTCCAACCAGCTATTGAGATAATAATTCTTGATGATAGTATAAATTCCATCTTCATATGTTTTCCTACGTCCACCCATTCTAAATAATTCGTCATGAGGAACTTCTATATGTACGATCAAATTGTCTGTAAATGAAAATTAGTTTAATATAAATACTAATTTATAAATAAACTGAATATTATGCCATAATATATGTAAATATAACAACTTCAAGATAAAGGCTGGACCACAATTAAAATATTCGATTTAACATAAGGGACCATAAAAGATTTTGATCAAGGATTCAATTATTATAGATGGATCACTAGTATAAAATACAACACAACAAAGAACAAGCAAAAACATGTTAGAGGTAAGGCTCCACTTTCATAATGACTCTACAAACAAGCGGCAACGGCACGCAAAGTATTGGTGAGGCTCAAAGTCAAAACCCGCAATTTTGCTTGCATTTCCCTCTTTGTAGTATTTGATGATCGCGGGAGCAGAATCGTTTTCCTATTTTTTCATACATTCTCTTACGTTTTGCAGCACATTCTTCGCAACTTAATAATGCTTTTAAGCTCAGGCAAAATGTTTTTATTTAATGTCAACACTGTGTAAACTTTCGAGCAGTTTAGTGAAAAGCATCGATGGTTAAGGGAAGTTTACTGTAATTCAGCCGAAATAATCTTAATCTAAATCAAAACTTAAAATCTCTGGTTATGTTCGAATCACCCCTTTGTTAGGATTAGTAGAAAAGAGTTAATTAATTTGCTTAGCTAAATTGTTTTGATGTCAGTAGATATTCTATATTATTTGTAAAATTACATAATGATGGAGATTTGTTTTTTTATTGGATTATTGTTTTAACAAAAGGACGAGGAAAAGTTTTTCCCATATCTGTAACCAAAGTTATTTAAAATATTCTTACCATTTTCAGTATATATGACGATACTTTTATGTTTTTTAGTTTGATTTATTAACGAAACCTTACTCGGTTTGGTGTCTATTGTAGTGAAAATTCTTGGTCCGACGCACGACCTGCGACACAGATATAAGTGTGAGAGCAAGAGTAGTAATAACAAAATACAATGTGTCACACATGTTGCTTGTAAACTATAATTTATCAATGCATAGTAGCAGAAAGATATGATATATATTTATGAGATATGCACATGGAACTGACTGTGTCCAACCTCATCTCTTTGGGAACAAGAATCCATTTCCAATTCACAGCTAAGAGCACATGCTAACAAGGACAAAACCGAAGGTATTAAAATATAAAAATAATAACTTTGGTGGAATTTTTGGTGCAAAGATTAAAAAAAACTCGAATTTGAGTAGATTTGACATGTTGCAAGTCAGGTTCTAGCAATTCCTACGGACACGCTGTTTAAATATTACACTTTGTCAAAAAATATTTAAATAATACACACAGAGACATGCCTCTATGCAGTCTCGGATTTGGCCCAAGCCGTCCGTATTAAATATGAGATGATAAGGCTCATTAATACTTCGGAGTTGTGATGCAATAGAATGAGCATTCAAATAGTTTCTAAGCAATTCGGTTTTGAATTCTGTCGGGTATGCAAGTTAACCGGATTAACAGCAATCCAGGCTTGATCCAAAGGACCTCCGATCTACGGGAACGTATTAGAATAATAATATCCCTCGGCCATCGGTATAATTTTAGAGTTTTTTTGTGCATTGGAGGGATATTTAACAAAAAATATATATTAATTTGATCAATGCAGCTAGAATATGGTGCACTTTCATCACAAATTAGAGTAAGCTAGAAACCAATTAATCCTCAACTAAATACATACAAACAAACAGATTCAATGCATTCTGAGCTTGTGCTCTCTTTTAGCCAAACCTCAAATGAAGAGAGAGCCCAGATTGCCGGAGTTCGGGCTAAAACAGCCGGTCCTTAGGTCCCCACTTCGGTAAGTGGGTCCGATCAGCCACGAGCCGCGCACAGTAAATGGACTTTGATAAGGCGTAGCCCGTGACAGGGTCCATATCGTTGGTTAAAATCATTACCTTGTTTCTGTTATGGCATGAGATATCTTATACTCTCGCAATCTCTGAGATTCGAGGAATTCGCAGATGCTAACACGGGCATCAATTCACCCATCTGGTGAAAACTTCATCTTTGTAGGTTAGGAGCAGAATGGTCGGTGTCATCTGTAGCGTAGAACGTCGGTAATGGTTCAAGGGAGGGAGGGAATTTGGTAGTTATGGTTACTTTGTAGGGGTTATGGTTAGGACCAAAATCCTATTTTTAAAGACAAGCATCACACTACAAATTTCTATTCGTTTACTCTATTTACGTTACTATTACTAATTGGACGTCATAACGGACACAACGGAAGCTTAGGAAGATTATACCACCCTCGGGTTCTGACAGCACAGTTGATTGAGTTGGTTCCACAGGACGATGGCAATCCGGGGTTACCGGTCTTTGAAAAAGTTCATCGGATCGATATTGGCGTTGGAGGTTGTGCTTTTTAACTCAATGTATAACTTAACACTATCTAGCAACAATCTATGCAATACGACAACAAAAATCAAAACTCAGACCTCTATCAAACTCCTAAAAATACTAGAATATAATGCAGGAATTGAGGAAGTGCTAGAATATGACGTGAAGAATCGCTCTTTGAGATCTCACATCTAAGGGACTCGCTCACTACACCGAATCACACTGCAACACTTTTCACAGAAGAATGGTGGCACAAGTTTTCTCCAAAATATAACCAATCATCCAATAATTAAAACTCCATATGACTCTCTCTTTATATAGGAAATACCTATTACAATTATTCAAATAGATCGGCGAGATAATAAGAAAACTATCAGCTAATTAGACTTGACAAAAAAAACCCAAAACAAATTGTTCTGCATGTAAACATCTACCAAATGAATAAATAAAAGTCCATCGAAATAAATAGATTCGATCCCCATCAGCTTGGCTTTCCATATTCACAAAGCTTTTTTTAATTTGACATGACTTAATAATGTTGTTATAGCTCGCTGTAGTCACCGGGATGGACCCACAAGGAGTTCGCCGTGGTGGAAATTGATCCCATTTCCCACAAATATTAAAATCATGAAGGGTTAATATTGAAATATGACCAAATTGAGAGACCGTCGTCAAAGATACAGAAACACGACCATAAAAGGAAGTATATCTAAGATCTACGAAGAACAAAACGATCATCAATGTCAGCGGAGAACAAAAGAAGTGGTTATTCTATGTCTTTCCCTCTTTTAATGTTCTAACATGCATTTTGCACTAAAATGTCGGGCGTGCTGGCTTGATCAAATAAGATTAAGTGTTAACTTCACGTGACATTACTCAATCAATCGACCTCCATGTTGGGCAGTGCATTATATATCGATCATGCATATATATCTGAAACACGATTATCCTTGAATTACTACCACATTCAACACATATAATCATGCATGAACAAAAAAAGAAGGCTACAAATATTTTTGCATGCTTTTCATTAACATCAGACATCTTTAATATCATAATATAAACTCCGGTGGACCACCAAATTTACAATCAATATTGTAGCTCATGGTCTCTTCTTTACCAAAAGAAAATGTTAGAAACAATTATATGGTTATATTTACAGCTAAATGTCTATGATTCTCGCTTGATTGAAGGAACAGATTTTTGACCCTAACAACAATATACATTGCCAAATATTCTTGGCTAATAAAAACAAAAAAATCTTAAAAATTTACTGCACTCTCGTAAATCTATTATAACTTAATCTTGTTTTCAAATTTTAAAAGACGCTCTCTCTTTCTGAGAATCCCCCTCTCATTCCACATTCAACAATATACATTGCCGAATATTATGGTGACCGCAATTTTTGAGGTAAACCAAACAACAATATCGGGTCCACCATCCAAGGTCCGATCCAATTAAAAAATAGAAAAGGAAGAAGGAAAAGATCCGAACCAGGCATCCCAATGGCAGTCCCGTAAATACCCACAACACCAAGCCCAAACTCAAAACCTTCTCGAAAATATCTCCTCAACAGCCATTCTCTCGAACCTTCATCTCGTCCTTAAACTCGACAACTTGTCAAACGCAACCCCAAGATATTTTCTACAAATTTTTGGGAAACCATTAACTGTTGACACAAACCACCCTCGTTCTTCTATAAATTCCCGTATCCACACCCCTCCCCCTCCTTAACGGGTCCGGGATGGACGCAGGGGGGGTCGGATATGATAACCCGTGCTTCTACTCCATCCTCGGGATCCGAGAAGACGCCTCAGGATCCGATATCCGATCCGCTTACCGCAAGCTCGCCCTAGTACGTACAATATTACATTTACCTTCTCATATTTCTCGATATTTTCATATTGGTCCAGTTTTGTAATTTTTAGATTGTTTTGGGTTTTATTGAATAGAAGTGGCACCCGGACCGGTGGGCGAAAAACCCTTCGGCTGCGGGCGATGCGAAGCGGAGTTTCCAGCGGATCCAGGAAGCATATTCCGGTAAGTTTAACGGCCTTTTTTCGTTTTCCATTGGCTTTTGACGTTGACGGCCGTTAAAGTTGACGGTGTGGCCGCAGTTTTGTCGGACGAGGGGAAGCGGGCAATGTACGACGCCGGGAGGTACAATCCGCTCGACGACGATGAAGAGGTTTGGATTGCAATTTTTTGTTGTAAATATGTAAATTTGCACAAAAAAAAGCTGTAAATTACGGAAAAAGACCATTGACTATCGCGTTTTCCACTAAAATATCTTAAAGCTTTTTTTACGGGTATTTTGCTGTAATAAAAAACTCATAAGGTAGTTTAGTGTAATTAATGTAAATTTTATTATTTTTGGACGGGCAGGATTTGGGGGAGTTCATGAAGGATTTCATGTCGGCCGTCCAGCGTGTGAAGTCGGAGGTGAGATTACAGAATTGCTCTTTTCAGTTTTTGGGTGATTTTTGCAAATTTTCAATTTTTCCTTTTGGGTGTAATTTGCAGCCGGCGAATAGTTTTGAGGAGATACAGCAGATGTTTGATGACTTGGTGAGGGGAATGGGGATGGATTTTGGGTCGTCCGATGCGGGGAGAAGGACACGTGTCGGCACGCCGAGGAACGGAGGAGGGCAATTTAGATGGTGAGGATTTGTAGCTGGGTGGTGTAGAAAAATTGTTGGAGGGGAAATTTGAGAATAATGAAATGTTTAATTATGTAGGGTGGTTTAGTCAAATTTGTGTTCTTCTTTGTGTTTATCTTTGATATGGAGGTGATGATGCATTACTGAGTTGCGGACAAGCAAAGTTTTTTTTTTTTTTGAAATAGGGCGGTTTTAATTTAAAATTATTAAAATAACATGGTTTTAGTTTAAATTGTAAAAATAGGACGGTTTTTCTTCTCCCCCAAACCCCAGTACAGGGGATCCGTCCCCTATATAAAAATAGAGGCGGGTTTCTAGAATCCGTCCTCTCTATTAATATATAGGGGGCGGGTTTCCAGAATCCGTCCTCTCTATATTTATATAGAGGTCGGGTTTCCAGAACCCGTTCCCTATATAAATATAGAAATTTAAAATAAAAATTGCATAGAAATTGGTTTTGTGAAATAAACAAACGGGAAAATTGAAAAAAATTTGAATAAAATAATAAAATTTTATTATATGAATGTGTTGTACAAAATGAATTCGTCAAATTTACAATACAAAAAAATCCTATCTGTTTTCTATCTCGACGGTCAAATTTATAATATCAAAATAAATCCGTCAAATTTACAATACAAAAAAATTATATCTGTTTGTAAAATGTAAATTCTATTTGAATAATATAGAGGGCGGGTTCTGGGACCGTCCCCTATATTATTCTGGGAACCCGTCCTCTATATAATAATATAGGGGACGGGTTCTCAGAACCCGCTCTCCCGTCCTCTATACTGAGGGTTGGGGGGGTGCGAAATCGTCCTATTTCGCTAATTTTAAATACAACCATCCTATTTTAATAATTAATTATCTAAAACGTACTATTTCAAAAAAAAACCTTATCTTTGATATGGAGGTGATGATGCTTTGCAGAGTTGGACAAGCAAAATATATTTCCTTTTATAAAGCAACTAGTGCTTTTTGCGTGCGATGCCTGTTATATTTATTTTGATCTGAATTTTCTCCATTCTCATAAGCGGTGGTTTGTTTGTGATGGAGCTCTGGATCTCCTTCAGATCTCTTCCGACGATCTGTCGACAGCGTTGGCGAACGGCTGAGATTGGATTTGAGGATTGTCTCTTGAGGCGTGTGGATCTCATTAGGTTTATTTTGGTGTGAAGCCGAGCAACCTGCAAAGAAGTCTCCGGGTGGTTGTACCGCTGTGGACCCTTCGACGATCAAGTTAGTCGAGATATTTGGGCAGAGTAGCGACCTATTGGATAAGAATCGTCTTTACTGAGTCGTCTGAGAGAGTGGTTTATATAGCGGCAGCCATGGGCTAGCGGGCGTGAGATTCTTGCCGGCCGTTACGCCTTTTGCGTTACATCTGCAAGAATAGCGGGATCCCCCATTAATGATAAGATACGCTCGTTAATGGGGGGATGCAACGGCGTAGAACGCGGGATCGTGGAGCGGCGGATATTTCGCGTCTTGCGACATTCGCGGAGCCGTGGCGGTGACGTCTGTGCTCTGCGTTCTGGGTCGCTCAATAGAACCGAGGAAGCCTAGCTCGACGAGAGGCCTAAAGGAGGGCGGGAGGCCGAGCTGGTTCGGCTCAGGGATAACCCGGAGGCGAAGGGCCGAGAAGCTCGGCGTGTAGGAGGGCTCGGGGGGGAGGGCAATGGCCGTTTACTTGGCGAGCACAGGAATGTTCAGGGAATCCTTGGAGGTCGGGTCCAGGCAGCCGGACAATAGCCCGGAGGACGCTTCCAATGTGTAGTCCTTGCCCTGTTTCTGTGTACATCAGGAAACGTCGCCTGCCGCGTGTCATAATCCGGGGAGTTCCCACCCATGAGCATCATCATTAGCCCCCACTCTCGTCTCGACCTATTCATGGGTCGGGACAAGAGTGGTCCGGTCGGTCACCCGGACTCAGTTCTTAGTTGAAGACCTCGTCGGCGCGGATTCCCGAGATGGTTAGGCGTATCCTTGGATAACATCAGCGGATCAGAGAGGAGATCGTGCATTAAAGAGGGAGCGCCGATTCGATCGTACGTTTGTTGAGGCACCAGGCCATGTGTCCGACGGCAGTTGGCTGATATGACGGGTCGCCGCCGTCCTCTGCATTTGAAGATGCCCGTTCAATAGTCGTGCGACACGTAAAACGTCGACGGCCGTCGAGCGCGAAGTGTTGTTTTGGCGGGAAACGATCAGAGCCGTCGGATGTGCTTGCCTATACGCAATAAATAGAGTTGGGATCCCCCTAGGGTCCACACTTTCTATCATTTCTCCATCGCTGCGAGAGTTAGCTTGGCGCTCTTTCCTTTGAGTCGGATCTCTCGCGCTTTTTTCTCGGAGGACTCTGTTGAGATAATCAGGGTAGAGTCTGGGGATTCTTCCGCTGCTTCTTCCTCTACCCCATCCGAGTCGGATTCCCCCCGTAGAGTTAGGGTTACTCGGACTTCCTGTGGTCATGCGACGGGGAGGGTCCCTAAAGTGCGCATCAGGAATGCTCGCGATGCGCCCTCCCTCCTGAGGAATGTGGATGAGCTCACCACAATCCGGGCTCGCTTCCAAATTTCCCCTAGCTATTCGCTTCGCTTGGCTACGGAGGGAGGGAGGACGGACCAGGTGCAAGGCAAGGAGATCGCCTTGTACCTGGATGCCTTTTGGGATGGAATGCGTCTGCCCTTCTCCCCCGAGGTATGCGGAGCGCTGCGTTGTTTTCAACTAGCTCCGGGCCAGCTAGTGCCGAACTCGTGGAGGATTCTCTTCGGGTTCCTGGTCTGGTTGAGACTCGAAGAAATCCCCTTCAGCTTGACCTTTCTCCTTTCCTCCCTTTGCTATAAAAATCATCCTGGCACCCGTAAGGACATGCCAAGCCGGATATACGTTTTCTTTAGAAAACATAGGGGAGGGGCGGCTGGGTCGGGGGTTGTAGTAGTTCCTTCTTCCGTCCATGAATGGAAGGAGAAGTTCATATTTGTCGGGCCACCCGAGGGTGAGAATTGGCCTGTGCCTGTACAATGGCACAGGGCCGACTGCCCGCGGGTGAAGCGGTCGTCCTCTCTCGAAGCGAGGGCGGTGTCGGGGTGAGAGCCTATCCAACGGGCCGATGTTTTGCTTTCCGAGCAGGCCTTCAGTTGGGCCGGACTCAGCCCCACTCGATTTATGGGTAAGTTAGGAGCCTAGACGACCTGTCTAAACTTGCATATTTTTTCCCGTTCTTTCTAGCGTCACTAACTCCCTTTGTGTATTTTCCTTTTTTGTAGAACCGATGGACCGATCCAAATTCCTGGCTGCCATGGCCGAGAAGAAGGGGAGGAAGGCCTGGGGCGCCAGCCCGTCCCGCCCCGCTACGAGCCCGGCCCCACCGGCGGCCGCCTCGGCTAGGCGTTCCACCACGCCCCGGGCTTAAGAGACCAGCCGCGGGGAGAGCCGTAAGCATGCTCGGGAGCCGGAGACCCAGGTTTTGGAGGTGGAGGACGAGTCTGGCCTCCCCAAGATCCCCCTTAAGAGGTACAAGAGGACAATATCTGCAACCCTAAATTTCCTGTACAACTTTCTGTAGAATTTTTTTTCAAAATTTAAAGAAAGGGGTAATTTTGCCTGAGCACAAATTAAATATGTGTTTTGCTAATTAATTATAAGAAGGAGCTTGTAGCTCATTGGTAAAAAACACCAGAGTTCAAATCCCATACCCCACATTATTTTTAATATTGTTTTATTTTGAATTTTTAGAATACCAAGAGTTTACACGTGCATATCTCACAAAAACCCCACTACACCCTGAAAAGTAACCATGCCAGAGGGATCACCAACCATCGGGGGAGACTCCGGCCACCTGACTCGGCTGGAATCGGCCAACTCGGCCGGCGGACCGGCCGATTCGGGCCGCCGCCGCCGGCCGGATTCGGCCGGACCGCCGAGTCATCAACATGAAACTTTTGGCTTTTGGTCTTCCCTGCACATCTGTATACGTTAAATTCTTGGACCAGTATCCGAGCCTCTTTAAAATCCTAATTACACCATTTTAATACATTTTAATACAATTTATCACATTTTTTTCATTTTAACCTTTCACCTACCCTAACCTTATAAATACAACCCCTAAACACTACCCACTCACTCCAAAATTCTAAACAAAACTCTCAAGAAATTTCCTAGAACCCTAGTGTACTTTGGAAGAAACGAAAGGCGAAACTCCGGCGATTTTTCCGGTGACAACCCTAGGAGATCCCGGCGACGAAACGACGCACCGGAAGCTACGTCCACTCCCTCTCCCTCTCCTCTTTAAGCTAAACCCATAAATCCCACTTCTCCCTTTCTCTATTCTTTTCTAAAATACGTATTTCTAAAACCCGACGGAATCAAAGCAAATCCGATTTCCGATTCGGTTCTTCCTAAAACTCACTTTTCTTTAATACAATCATGTTAAACCATTACATGTTGACTATTAAATATTAACAAACATGTTGAACAAGTTTCATGACAATATATTTCATTTTGTAAATTTTGCCGTACTTTTTCACTAAAATACCATGTAGTTTCATTTCGACATTAAAATATCACAAACTTGCTATACTTTTAAGTAGATCACGAGATAATGACCTACCTCCTGACAACACTTATATGCAATATAGCACAATACCTTTTGGGAACATAGAATACGGAAAAACGAAATCTTTTAAATAAATATCATTTACTATTAAAACCGTTGTCTACAAGATTACGTATTTTTACAAATCTTTGCAAAGTGCCGCTACAACCCATTTTGGGGAACCCGACTGCGATGGTGCGGTTTAACGCACATCTCTGGGCTTAGTAGTGCGAGATGCAGACCTCCGCATGGAGCATACGGTCTCGAGAGATTTAAAATACGAAAATCTTAAGAAAATAAGATTTTTTAGAAATATAATATATATATTAAAATTATTTTTATATATATATATATATATCATTAAAATATCTATTTTTGATATAATATAAATATTCCAACCTTTCCAAATCAAAGAATCACTTTACATTAAAATACCATGAATTCAATACAAGTTCAATATTACAATTTAATACCATGTATTATGAAAAATAGGTTTATTCACTAGAAATATCACAAATATAAAATCTGCATTCATGATAACTCTAAAAACGATAATAAAATACTTGGGGTGTATTTTGAAAATTATACAAAAATATTTTTACATAAAACCCACTCAAGTTCTATAAATTATCCTAAGGACCTTAGTAAACATAGGTTTAAGCGGGACCAATCTCTTGAGCCTCACCGAGCCGGAGAAGTGGGTGCTTGCCTATCTAAGGTAGATAACTTAAAAAACGGTGTTATCAACATGGTAATCGTCTTTGAAAAAGACACAAATCCTGCCGCCCATGTGCAGCGGTTACCGATAACATCAAAACAATCAGGACTTCAATTTCTTTTCTAATTGTTCTGACCCAGACTGAGTCTTATTATAATAATCTGACTTGAATATAATTCAAGTACAATTTACAACCCAACATGAATCATGAATACATATTGTCACGCCCCACTTCCCAAAAGAAAGAGAAGGATGGCGTGGTAAGGTCTGCAACCTAACTGTATTGAAGGTGGTCTATTCAATACAGTTATGTTAAGCGTATGAATATTTAATATGCAGGATGTGTACCAAAACAAAAATAATAAAAGCGAAAGGCATTTTATTTCCATTAACCAAACTTTATTACATCCCAAAATAAAGAGTAAAATAAACTAAGTAGTTTAATTACATCGAGGAAAAACAAAAGCCCTAAACATGTGGGCAACAATAAAAAATAAAACTATCTAATTTTCCATCGTCCAATCTGCATAATCTTCATAAGTTGGCTTCACATCTTGATCTTCGCTGTAATACTCATTCTTATCCGACGGACATTCCAAAGATAGAGAAAGAAAAGGAAGGCCCGTCAGCGAGTTATACTCGGATAGGATTGCCTCATAAGAAAGTAAAGGTATAGAAGTGAACAGGTGTATATAATGAATATGATGTACATATGTATAAAGGTATGAGGTTATATACCAATTTGATATGTGAATATGAGTAGGTTGTATATGTTTGGTAAAGGTTCAAGTCAAGTCAAACGGATATTCAGTCTAAGAGTTGGATCAGGTTAAACAAGATGTGTATGGATAGAATTGACGGGTGAACATACTCATATCCGTGAGGTATCCCATGACTAGCTGGAAGCAGTATGAGCTGGTGCTCATGCCTGTAATGGCAATCAATGTGGTAGCGTGAACATCCCCGAAAGGTGTCCCATGACTACGATGGAGCTTTGTCTAGCGTGAATATCACTCAAGTGCACAGGTAATACCACCCCTCAGCTTCATAATAAACAACAAGTCTAAACTGGTAAAATATCCACATCCAAGATACTGAATAACTCGTGTCTCATGAAGAAAGGTAGGTAAGGTAACAGGTAGGTATATCACATGATGTGGGTTTGGTGTTGAGTATCAATAGATATTGTGAACGTTTTAGTTTGTTAAACAAGGGTCCGGATACTCGCGATTATTCCGTTGTGGCCACGGAACAACTAGGGAAGTGAAATGTACCGTTTCACTTCCCGAGATCATGATCGAGTAGTAGGGGAATCCGAGTTCCGAATTATCCTTGCCTAATCAAACTATCCATCCCCGTGGTTCAGTATGAAGGTTTTGACGAATTAGAGTTAGTGCGTATATCTCTAGGCATGGAATTTCCACATTGTATTGTCGTCCACATTTTGGACTGTTCACCCGGAATATCGGGATCTTCATATTTGTATAGTCGTCCATGCTTTGGACTGTTCACCCGGAATATTGGGATCTTCATATTTGTATAGTCGCCCATATATTGGACTGTTCATCCTGCCTGCAGGGATCTTCATAAAATATTCCATACCTAGGTCCGCGCATTCTAACTCTAACCGTATCATATTTTGTATATGTCATGTTGTCATAAACTGGAATTTAAAACGTATTGATCTCGTTTAATATGGCCTTCCACAACCACTTGTTTTATTTTCTAGAATTTGTAAAGTACTTCGTGTCTTTTAGAGAAAGCTTAGTTAAAATAATAAGGTTTAAATATCTTTTATTACTTCTAAGAAAAACCTTGATATTTGGGATATTTATTATTTTGGAAAAGCATACTGTTTTACAGAAAATATCCTTTTGATAAAGGTTGTGGTGTTTATTTGAAAATCTTTTACAAGAGGTTTTTATTTGAAAATCTAGACTGCTCCTAATATTCCAAAAGGACAATTTATGAGGTTCTTAACTCGCCTCTTCACCGCTAATTGCGGCCAGGTAAGTGCCAGGTGAGTAGGAGGCCCTCCACTACAAGTAGTGGCCCTAATTAAGTAACTACTCGCCTTAGACACACTTACTTAGACACCACAAAGTCTGGTTTAGATAAACGATCGATGCCTACAACCTTTCCTTTGTCCTAAATTGGTGTTATTTTAAAATTACTTTTGAATAAGATACTAAAAATTCCTTTTTGAAAAGATATCGTTATTTAAATTTAATATTTTCTTTCTTAAAAAGTTGAGGGGGTTTCAAAAATATTTGTAAGTAAAATATACGTATACTGCATCTAAAATATTTATTTTACATATCTTTATTTCTTATAGATATTTTAAACAAATATAATATTTAAATTAAATGAGGGTATCTTGTGGAAGTAACCTATTTCGAGATCATTTTTATAGTATGGGTATGTCAGAGGTGAAATGACAATTCATGGGTTATATCAGATTCCAGGTATTATGGGTGTGCAATATACTTCTATGTACAGAGGAAATTTAAACACCGTTTTAAAAGTATGGGTTAACATTATCATGATTAAAGGTACAAGGAAAAAGGGTATGCACAAATATTATAATACCATTTTAAATGGGGGTTGATGATTAGAAGTTGGAAATAGGTTATTAAGATATAAGAAGGTGACAGGAAAAGGGGAGAGAGGCGGATCCTACCTTTGTTTAGACGTGGGAGGTTGAAAATATAGGTTTGTGCAAAACTCCTCAAAAACTCCGCGTCCTGATTTTTCCTCAGCAATTGGATGGAGCCGTAGCGTCGGCGTCGTCGATACGAAGGCACCGGTATTTTTTTCAGAATTTTTGGAGTTCGGTGGTGTGTGAAATTTAGGTTTGAAGGTGTCTATTTATAGGGTTCAAATGGTGACAAAAAAAAGTAAAATCCGAAAACGTTAAAAAAATCCTCAAAATCTGCACCGGCCATGATTGCTGAAGATTTCCTCATGATTGCGCCCGCCGCCTTAAATCTCAGCCGTTGGATTAAGATCCAACGGCCTGGATCGCACCGCCAATGATCCCGCCGCCTCCACGTGTCGCCATGTGATTCGCCCGCAGCTGTGTGGGGATCACGCGCTTTCGCGTGGTCCCCACCACGCGGGCGCCGCCAGGGTTTCTGGGCCGTTGGATCTCGTGATCCAACGGTCCAGGTTAAAAGGCTTTTAAAAAATTAAAATAAAATTAATAAAAATAAATAAAACAACAGATTATTTAAAATATTGATTTGGCTTTGAAAATTTTGTTAAAAATAGTTAAAAACACGGGAAAATTATGGAAAAATTCCAGAAAATATATTTTATTTTTATCTTTAATATAAAAATAGTTTTGGGCTAAAACTAAGTAATATAACCGTTCCTATGGTTTTAGCTAGTTACTAAAATTATAGAATATCTAGTTTATCCTTTAAAATATTTTTAATTACGAATTAATTACTTTTATTGATAATAAAAATATGTAGATTATTTTAAGGTGTTATAAAATCTTTTCTAAAACATTTTAAGCTTATAAAAATAATAAATAGATTTTAGAAATATTCTTTAATCATATTCAATGCTTTGAAAATTATTAACACTATTTTAAAAATTATTATTATATAAAAGAAACACGTAAATAATTATTTGATAGTAGAAATTTAAATAAAAATATATTTTATTAGGTATTTGAAAACAAGGTCGTTACAATCTACCCTCCTTAAAATAATTTCGTCCTCGAAATTTCAGAAGGTAGGTCAAGAGAAGAAAGAAATCATTAAGAAGAGATTATCGCGGTTAAATATTTTGGTCTCACACTCTCATCCCGTTTCCTCGCTTCCGTGTATGTTTGCCTAGTAGTTCTTCTTTCATATAGCTCTGGCCAGCTGGATTGTCTTGTCGCTCAAGATTTCATCCTTCTAGTATCCCGACCGGTTGCTGCTTGTAGATTACGCCAACCTTTCCATAATCTCGGAACGATCAAAAGTATGGCTAGGGTTGCCAGCATACCCTCTTAGCATTATGCACGCCTTCCAAGGAAAAATAACAGAACTAGGTTATACACAAACCCACCGTCTCCTTTCGAGATGTTAAACGGAAAATGAGTCATGTAAACGGAAAATGAGTCATGGGCTGAGCTTTCCTCGCTCCTGCATTGAATCATCATCTCCACTTTTTCTACTATTATCTTACAAATTCTCCATCTTCAGGGTCTTCCCAACCGATCGGCACTTCTCCTATATGAGACTTGACCCCTCTCATCCGCTTCATGTGTTTCGACCATCCGTGTCTACACGTTCTTTTTAAAGTAGTGTTTCTATATCTTCAAGATGAAAATTACCATCGCCAGTTCTAAATCTGAACATGATAGTTGCGTTCACAAGTCATTAGTTGTCTTGACGCATATGCAACTTTACTGCTGTGCTGATACATCACACCACCAAGTCCCTCCTCCAAAAATCGTTATGGATCTTTAAAACTTCTGGGTTTGCTAAGAATTGCAAGAATAGTTGTAATAGTTACGATCTACCCTCCTTAGAATAATTTCATACTTGAAATTTTCATAGAAGTAGCCACTACTAGGCATGGAAATCAGTAACGCTACCAGGAATCCTCTTTGCTGCATGTGTCGCTCCCGCGAGTTGGTGTATCACTTGATGCATGGAAAGTCTCTGAAGGGTTTAGGTATAAAGAATCGGACAATGTAAAATCAGTAGTTGCTTCCAGATAGAAGAGTTTGGAAGTTGAAGGGATGTTGTGAATTGATGGAAAAACTTGTGAGATATAACATAAAGGCAACTAGTCGAAATTACGGAAACTAGGGGAATTATGGTGAGTTTAACTAAGATTTGCATCGAAGGATGGTTAAGCATGGTATCAAAGAAAGGTTGAGAAAAAGAAAGAGTACCTCTGTTGTCTTTCCACGTGGCATCAGCCTTCTCGGCCGTCATGGTGAAGGTCTGACGTTTGGGTCCATTCCTTTGCGCTTGCTGAAAAAACACGCTCCTGAGATGGTAAGGGTGGTCATTTTGGTGTTGCCCCTTGACCGGTTGGTTTAGTGGCGGAAAGTGGCCAGTTTCCTTGTGTTGGTGCCCCATAATTAGCCGGCTTGTTGACGGGGCCTGATTGTCTCCCTCTCTGAGGACAGTCCCCAATGGCATGATCCGGAGACCCACAGACTATGCAAAGTTTGTTCAAAATGCGACAGGCTCTCATGTAGTTTTCGGTCCTACCACAATGGTTGCATGTAACGGCTGGTTTTCCGAAGATAGTTGGTCCTGCTGGTCTCTGGGGTTGTGATCTCTCGTTGAATCTGGAAGATGATCCCTCAAGAATTTGATTGGCTGGTCGCTTAATGCCTGATAAACGATCATTCTTCCTTATCCGTCTCTGAAGGTCTTCAAAATTTCGTGCCGCCTCTAAAATTTCATCATAAGTTGATAAGGTAGCAGAAGACATGGAGGACTGTGTCTTCAGGTCCAATCCCTGTCGGAATCTTTTGGCATATATCTCCGGGGTTGCCACCAAGTGATGCGCAGACCGACTTAATCTCGCGAACTCCGCAGCGTACTCGTCCACCGATTTATCCCACATACTTCCCTGTTGGAACTGTATAAACTCCCGTTCCATTTTTAGGTGTGCTACGGCGGGAAAATACTGGGTATCAAAACGCTGTTTGAACCTTTCTCAGTCGATGGGCTCCTTCGATCTACTTTCCTCTGCCTCCCACCATATCCTGGTATTATCCGTAAGTTGTAGCTTAGCGATGTTCACCCATGCGCCCTTCGGAATTTGGGCAGCACTGAGATCATTGACTGTTCCCTTAAGCCATTCTTCAGCTTCTAAAGGAGTTTGCTTCCCTGAAAAAGTCTTAGGGTGGAGTGATCTGAACTGTTTCACTCCCGCCGCTCTTTGAGGAACTGGGACCAGCGCTTGCTTAAAAACTTCTGCTTGCTGCTGCCTACTTTCTCGTAGCTCCTGATGAAGGGCAGCTGTCTGCTGCTGCTCCAGTAGTCCTTGCAGCATTTGTAGCATAGCTGCTTGCCGAGCAGCGGCTTCATTGACTCCATTTCCCCTTCGGTTGCGGTGATGGTGTCGTCCAGCCATGGTCTGAATCAGAATAGGTTAGGTTACAAACGGCTGAGGGATGAGACAGGATAATAACTTGCATGGAAGAACAACAATTAATGTAAGGGAAAGACTAAGAAGAGCAAGAGACACAAGAGAGATTATTGCTCGAAACTAAGATTTTATTATCCAACTTCAATATGGAGAGTACAACCGAAAAGTAAGGACATGTCCTTACTATTCTTACATCATTTTATTTGGCCAAAGAAAGGAAAAAGACTTATTAGTCTCGATTACGGGAGTTCAACAAGTGGTGATAGGTCCTCGATCTAAGAAATGTACGACCATTCCCACGGTGCCTTGTGGGGACAACTGCCTGAGTTTCTTCGGTCTCGAGTTCCTCCTCACTCGAAACTTCGTCCTTCGACTCATCCTCGGCAGGCACCTCGCCCTCCGTTTCCCCCTCTATAGGGTTTTCTTCTTCTGCAGGAGCCTCCTTTTTCTGGCCCATCCTTTATATGCTCCTCTTCCCTGGGATCTTCTTCTTCTTCGGAGTCGTTGGCCATCATAGACTCCGGAGTTGCAGCATCGACTTCTTCGTCTTCCGAGTCGCTGTCGGACATAACCGCCTGAGAGTCTACGACTTCATCGTCTGAATCTCCAAATGTAGCTTCAAAAGTAATATCGGACATGTCATTCTTGTTGGAAAGATTTGCCATGACCAGAAGGAAAGGTCATGGTCAGGGTACAGAATGTCAAGGAAGGGACAAGGGACATAGGAAAACTATGATATCGGTATAGATGGATGAGATTCACAAATATAATAAGTCAGTTAACGGTTTTATTTTAGTACATAAGAGGACCTGCATGGGCCACCATAAAAACCTGTCACGCCCCGCTTCCCAAAAGAAGGAGAAGGATGACGTGGCAAGGTCCGCAACCTAACTGTATTGAAGGTGGTCTATTCAATACAGTTACGTTAAGCGTATGAATATTTAATATGCAGGATGTGTACCAAAACAAAAATAATAAAAGCGAAAAACATTTTATTTCTATTAACCAAACTTTATTACATCCCAAAAGAAAGAGTAAAATAAACTAAGTAGTTTAATTACATCGAGGAGAAACAAAAGCCCTAAACATGTGGGCAACAATAAAAAATAAAACTATCTAATCTACCATCGTCCAGTCTGCATAATCTTCATAAGTTGGCTTCACACCTTGATCTTCGCTGTAATACTCATTCTTATCTGACGGACATTCCAAAGATAGAGGAAGAAAAGGAAGGCCCATCAGTGAGTTATACTCGGTTAGGATTGCCTCATAAGAAAGTAAAGGTATAGAAATGAACAGGTGTATATAATGAATATGATGTATATGTGTATAAAGGTATGAGGTTATATACCAATTTGATATGTGAATATGAGTAGGTTGTATATGTTTGGTAAAGGTTCAAGTCAAGTCAAACGGATATTCAGTCTAAGAGTTGGATCAGGTTAAACAAGGTGTGTATGGATGGAATTGACGGGTGAACATACTCGTATCCTTGAGGTATCCCATGACTAGCTGGAAGCAGTATGAGCTGGTGCTCGTGCCTGTAATAGCAATCAATGTGGTAGCGTGAACATCCCCGAAAGGTGTCCCATGACTACGATGGAGCTTTGTCTAGCGTGAATATCACTCAAGTGCACAGGTAATACCACCCCTCAGTTCCATAATAAACAAGTCTAAACTGGTAAAATATCCACATCCAAGTTACTGAATAACTCGTGTCTCATGAAGAAAGGTAGGTAAGGTAACAGGTAGGTATATCACATGATGTGGGGTTGGTGTTGAGTATCAATAGGTATTGTGAACGTTTTAGTTTGTTAAACAAGGGTCCGGATACTCGCGATTATTCCGTTGTGGCCACGGAACAACTGGGGAAGTGAAATGTACCGTTTCACTTTCCGGGATCATGATCGAGTAGTAGGGGAATCCGAGTTCAGAATTATCCTTGCCTAATCAAACTACCCATCCCCGTGGTTCAGTATGAAGATTTTGACGAATTAGAGTTAGTGCGTATACCTCTAGGTATGGAATTTCCATATTGTATTATCGTCCACATTTTGGACTGTTCACCCGAAATATCGGGATCTTCATATTTGTATAGTCGTCCACGCTTTGGACTGTTCACCCGGAATATCGGGATCTTCATATTTGTATAGTCGCCCATATATTGGACTGTTCACCCTGCCTGCAGGGATCTTCATAAAGTATTCTATACCTAGGTCCGCGCATTCTAACTCTAACCGTATCATATTTTGTATATGTCATGTTGTCATAAACTGAAATTTAAAACATATTGATCTCGTTTAATATGGCCTTCCACAACCACTCGTTTTATTTTCTAGAATTTGTAAAGTACTTCGTGTCCTTTAGAGAAACCTTCGTAAAAATAATAAGGTTTAAATATCTTTTATTACTTCTAAGAAAAACCATGATATTTGGAATATTTATTATTTTGGAAAAGCATAATATTTTACAGAAAATATCCTTTTGATAAAAGGTTATGGTGTTTATTTGAAAATCTTTTACAAGAGATTTTTATTTGAAAATCAAGACTGCTCCTAATATTCCAAAAGGACAAGTTATGAGGTCCTCAAATCGCCTCTTCACCGCCAATTGCGGCCAGGTAAGTGCCAGGTGAGTGGGAGGCCTTCCACTATAAGTAGTGGCCCTAATTAAGTAACCACTTGCCTTAGACACACTTGCCTAGACACCACAAAGTCTGGTTTAGATAAACGATTGATGCTTACAACCTTTCCTTTGTCCTAAATTGGTGTTATTTTAAAATTACCTTTGAATAAGATACTAAAAATTCCTTTTTGAAAAGATATCGTTATTTAAATTTAATATTTTCTTTCTTAAAAAGTTGAGGGGGTTTCAAAAATATTTGTAAGTAAAATATACGTATACTGTATCTAAAATATTTATTTTACATATCTTTATTTCTTATAGATATTTAAACAAATATAATATTTAAATTAAACGAGGGTATCTTGTGGAAGTAACCTATTTCGAGATCATTTTTATAGTATGGGTATGTCAGAGGTGAAATGACAATTCATGAGTTATATCAGATTCCAGGTATTACGGGTGTGCAATATACTTCTATATACAGAGGAAATTTAAACACCGTTTTAAAAATATGGGTTAACATTATCATGATTAAGGGTACAAGGAAAAAGGGTATGCACAAATATTATAACACCATTTTAAATGGGGGTTGATGATTAGAAGTTGGAACTAGATTATTGAGATATAAGAAGGTGACATGAAAAAGAGCGAGAGGCGGATCCTACCTTTGTTTAGACGTGGGAGGCTGAAAACGTAGGCTTGTGCAAAACTCCTCAAAAACTCCGCGTCCTGATTTTTTCTCAGCAATTGGATGGAGCCGTAGCGTCGGCGTCGTCGATACGAAGGCACCGCTATTTTTTTCAGAATTTTTGGAGTTCGGTGGTGTGTGAAATTTAGGTTTGAAGGTGTCTATTTATAGGGTTCAAATGGTAACAAAAAAAAATAAAATCCAAAAATGTTAAAAAAATCCTCAAAATCTGCGCCGGCCATGATTGCCGATGATTTCTTCATGATTGTGCCCGCCGACTTAAATCTCAGCCGTTGGATTGAGATCCAACGGCCTGGATCGCGCCGCCAATGATCCCGCCGCCTCCACGTGTCGCCATGTGATTCGCCCGCAGCTGTGTGTGGGGATCACGCGCTTTCGCGTGGTCCCCATCACGCGGGCGCCGCCAGGGTTTCTGGGCCGTTGGATCTCGTGATCCAACGGTCCAGGTTAAAAGGCTTTTAAAAAATTAAAATAAAATTAATAAAAATAAATAAAACAACAGATTATTTAAAATATTGATTTGGCTTTGAAAATTTTGTTAAAAATAGTTAAAAACACGGGAAAATTATGGAAAAATTTCAGAAAATATATTTTATTTTTATCTTTAATATAAAAATAGTTTTGGGCTAAAACTAAGTAATATAACCGTTCCTATGGTTTTAGCTAGTTACTAAAATTATAGAATATCTAGTTTATCCTTTAAAATATTTTTAATTACGAATTAATTACTTTTATTGATAATAAAAATATATAGATTATTTTAAGGCGTTATAAAATCTTTCTAAAACATTTTAAGCTTATTAAAATAATAAATAGATTTTAGAAATATTCCTTAATCATATTCAATGCTTTGAAAATTATTAACACTACTTTAAAAATTATTATTATATAAAAGAAACACGTAAATAATTATTTGATAGTAGAAATTTAAATAAAAATATATTTTATTAGGTATTTGAAAACACGGTCGTTACACATATATTCAACCGATTCAACCTGACCGAACCGAACCATGGATATACTTCCATTTACATGATTCTCCAGTTACATCCATGATTCTCCAGTTACATCCATTTACTGATATCATGGATTCGGCAAGTCATCTAAATATACAATCTATATTATAATTCAATTATAAGTTGAAATACAATACAAACAATACAATCAAGATATCGCGGGGTTTAAGGGGTAGATTGGTACGGAAGGTGTTAAAAGTGGCACGATACTGCAAGATTAAGACACCTAACCTGAATCCAATTGCCGCTGTTCCGGATTGTATAACGGAGCCTTGTACATTCCGTTTGCCCTAATCTCTAGCATATAGAGACTCCTCTCGTATACACTGGCATCTTTCTGTACCAAGCTATAAACACAGCGTTAACACAATATTATAACAATATAATACAACTTTAAAAGGTACCTTCTCTTTCTGTCTATTCTATTTCTCCCTTATCTTTGGGACTTACCGAGCGATTTGTTCGCCGACGACATTCTCTTTCTTTCTTCTTTGAATGTCGTTAGGTGATCTGGACACTCCGGAGATCGAGCCCATTAGTGAAGACTTGGACCACTTCATTGAAGACCCGGAACTTTAGTTCATTGTACACTTTTTATTTCAGTACTTTTCCTTTTCTATTATGACACTGTTTAGGCACCGCTTTATCCCATGTATTTGCTTTTCATGTATTGTAAAAAGGAATGTGAATAAATAAAATTGCTGTTTTATTATATCTTGTCTCTTGTGCATTTATTCTTATATTGCTTAGATACGCTTAGCGTATTTACTTCAGAGTAAATACGTAGCGGCTTCGTCGCGTCCTCTGCCCATACACTGGGAAGCGGGGCGTGACAGGTTTTGTTGGTGGCCCATGCAGGTCCGAGCTATATGAAACTCTATCATGCAGTTCTGTTCTGCGTGAACAACCTAAGCAATATAACATAAGAACCAGCAACTAAAACATTCTTTACAATTCATGTTCCTTGAATCTTATCATTTCATATAGCTTGAATCTGTCCTAACCCAAATTTTTCTTCAAGGTTATGGATTCTCCAAACAACACCAACACCAACTTCAACAACACTCCACCTTCACTACCAATCACACCTGCCGTTCCTGCTCCGATCAACGAGCAGACGGTTCTGCTTGAGGCAATCCTAAGCCTCCTGGTTGGACTGCAGCAGCAGACTGCTATATTAGTGAACCGATCAAAAGTAGAAGCAACCAGCATAAAGCGCTTTGCCATCCAGATGGAAGGAGGAGCCTACCTTATACAATCTTCTGAACCCAAGAGGCAGAGAGAAGCAATTAACCAGTCGAGTCCAGATTTCTGCTACTACTGCAGGAGAAATGGACACTTGTGGAAGGACTGTAGGCGCGCAAAAGGCCTGTGCCTAGTTTGTGGCGCATCCGATGATAGAATTGGAAACTATCCCTATAGACGCAACTCAGCTCACACACCCACCAACTACCTATAGCGGCCAGCTATCCAGGCTCCAGCAACTCGTCTTGCACCCCCAGCACCACCTACACATGGATCACCTCTACCCAGTCAGGCATCGAGTTACCGATATACACAGAAAAATTTGCCGAGATGCCAAGCTTACACCTTAGCAGCCGTAGAAGCCAAGACAGTTGACCAAGGTAACACTAGTAAGTCTCTTTCACATTTTTAAAACCCTTGTATCACTTTGTTATTTTTCATACACTATCAGTACTTCAGTCACCAAATTTTCCTTGAATCCGTTACACTTTCCTTTTACAAATTTCGAGGACGAAATTTTTATAAGGAGGGTAGAATGTAACAACCCTAAATTTCCTGTACAACTTTCTGTAGAATTTTTTTTCAAAATTTAAAAAAAGGGGTACTTTTGCCTGAGCACAAGTTAAATATTTGTTTTGCTAATTAATTACAAGAAAGAGCTTGTAGCTTGTAGCTCATTGGTAATACCTTGCACTGCTGAACCAAACCACCAGAGTTCAAATCCCATACCCCACATTATTTTTAATATTGTTTTATTTTGAATTTTTAGAATACCAAGAGTTTACACGTGCATATCTCACAAAAACCCCACTGCACCCTGAAAAGTAACCATGCCAGAGGGATCACCAACCGTCGGGGAGACTCTGGCTACCTGACTCGGCCGGAACCGGCTGACTCGGCCGGCGGACCGGCCGACTCGGGCCGCCGCCGCTGGCCGGACTCGACCGGACCGCCGAGTGACCAACATGAAACTTTTGGCTTTTGGTCTTCCCTGCACATCTGTATACTTTAAATTCTTGGACCAGTACCCGAGCCTCTTTAAAACCCTAATTACCCCATTTTAATACATTTTAATACAATTTATCACATTTTTTTCATTTTAACCTTTCACCTACCCTAACCCTAGCCTAACCTTATAAATACAACCCCTAAACACTACTTCTTCACTCCAAAATTCTGAACAAAACTCTCAAGAAATTTCCTAGAACTCTAGTGTACTTTGGAAGAAGCGAAAGGCAAAGCTCCGGCGATTTTTCCGGCGACAACCCTAGGAGATCCCGGCGACGAAACGACGCACCGGAAGCTACGTCCACTCTTTCTCCCTCTCCTATTTAAGCTAAACCCGTAAGTCACATTCCCCCTTTCTCTATTCTTTTCTAAAATACGTATTTTTAAAACCCGACGGAATCGAAGCAAATCCGATTTCCGATTCGGTTCTTCCTAAAACTCTCACTTTTCTTTAATACAATCATGTTAAACCATTACATGTTGACTATTAAATATTAACAAACATATTGAACAAGTTTCATGATAATATATTTCATTTTGTAAGTTTTACCGTACTTTTTCACTAAAATACCATGTAGTTTCATTTCGACATTAAAAGATCACAAACTTGCTATACCTTTAAGTAGATCACGAGGAAATGACCTACCTCCTCACAACATTCATATGCAACATAGTATAATATCTTTTGGGAACATAGAATACGGGAAAACGAAACCTTTCAAATAAATACCATTTACTATTAAAACCGTTGTCTACAAGATTATGTATTTTTATAAATTTTTGCAAAGTGCCGCTACAACCCATTTTGGGGAACCCGACTGGGATGGTGCGGATTATTGCACATCCCTGGGCTTAGTAGTGCGAGATGCAGACCTCCGCAAGGAGCATACGGTCTCGAGAGATTTAAAATACGAAAATCTTAAGAAAATGAGATTTTTTAGAAATATAATATATATATTAAAATTATTTTTATAAAAATATATATATATGTATCATTAAAATATCTATTTTTGATATAATATAAATATTCCAATCTTTCCAAATCAAAGAATCACTTTACATTAAAATACGATGAATTCAATACAAGTTCAATATTACAATTTAGTACCATGTATTATGAAAAATAGGTTTATTCACTAGAAATATCACAAATATAAAATCTACATTCATGATAACTCTAAAGACGATAATTAAATATTTCGGGTGTATTTTGAAAATTATACAAACGTATTTTTACATAAAACCCCCTCAAGTTCTATAAATTATCCTAAGGATCCTAGTAAACATAGGTTTAAGCAGGACCAATCTCTTGAGCCTCAGAGAGCCGGAGAAGTGGGTGCTTGCCTATCTAAGATAGACAACTTAACAAACGGTGTTATCAACATGGTAACCGTCTTTAAAAAGATACAAATCCTGCCGCTTATATGCAGCGGTTACCGATAACATCAAAACAATCAGGACTTCAATTTCTTTTCTAATTGTTCTGACTCAGACCGAGTCTTATTATAATAATCTGACTTGAATATGATTCAAGTACAATCTACAATCCAACATGAATCCTGAATACATATATTCAATCTATTCAACCTGACCGAACCGAACCATGGATATACTTCCATTTACATGATTCTCCAGTTACATCCATGATTCTCCAGTTACATCCATTTACTGATATCATGGTTTCGGCAAGTCATCCAAATATACAATCTATATTACAATTCAATTACAAGTTGAAATATAATACAAATAATACAATTAAGATATCGCGGGGTTTAAGGGGTAGATTGGTACGGAAGGTGTTAAAAGTGACACGAGACTGCAAGATTAAGACACCTAATCTGAACCCAATTGCCATTGTTCCGGGTTGTATAACAGAGCCTTGTACATTCCATTTGCCCTAATCTCTAGCATATAGAGACTCCTCTCGCATACACTGGTATTCTTCTATACCAAGCTACAAACACAGCGTTATCACAACATTATAACAATATAATACAACTTTAAAAGCTATCTTCTCTTTCTGTCTATTCTATTTCTCGCTTATCTTTGGGACTTACCGAGCAATTTGTTCGCTGACGACATTCTCCTTCTTTCTTCTTTGAATGTCGTCAGGTGATCTGGACACTTCGGAGATCGAGCCCACTAGTGAAGACTTGGACCACTTCATTGAAGACCGAGAGCTTTAGTTCATTGTACACTTTTTATTTCAATACTTTTCCTTTTCTGTTATGCCACTGTTTAGGTATCGCTTTATCCCATGTATTTACTTTTCATGTATTCTAAAAAAGAATGTGAATAAATAAAATTGCTGTTTTATTATATTTTGTCTCTTGTGCATTTATTCTTATATTGCTTAGATACGCTTAGCGTATTTACTTCAGAGTAAATACGTAGCGGCCTCATCGCGTCCTCTGCCCGTGCACTGGGAAGCGGGGCGTGACAGTATCTCGATCAACGTCCTCCCCGATCTTCATACAGGAGGGGGACGTTTGTTTCGAAGTGCCCTCGGGACTTTCTGTCGCCGACAGCTTGCTCTCGGAGATGGAATGATCGGCCGGGGGCAAAATTCCCCAGGGGACCCTCAAGGTCCAAGTCGTCGCCATTGCTCAGGAGGTTGTTCAGGTTGGTATTCGTTTTCCGTTTAGGTTCTTGCTTTGGATATTTTTCTAACCTCCTCTTTCATCTTTCCCAGCTCCTTCGGCACCGCGCCCTCATCGCTAACATGGAGCATAAGGAAATTGCCCCGGCGATGTAGATGGCTGGCGAGTCTTCTTCACGGGAGGAGGGCCTGTGCCGGGAGCTGCATCAAGCGAAGGAGAAGATCGCCGCCCTCGAAAATTGGGTGGCCACCGAGGAAGTGGTGAACTCTCAATGCAAGGAGTCCATCCGAATTTTGAAGAAGTCCAACAAGACCGTCAAGACTATGTTGGAGGAGGCCAGGGTGCTTAACGCCATGATGAAGAAGACGCGGGACACCCTTAAGAGGGAAAATGAGGCGGCAAAAAAAGGGATGAAGATCGCCGACCTCCGGGCCGCAAAGGCGGTGGAGAGGTACAAGACGTCGGATCAATTCTACACCGACCTTGCTGACGCCTCGGCCCTCGTATGGCATCAGGCTCTCGATGCCGTCAAGGCGTTGATGCCGGAGTTCTCCGGCTCGAGTACCCCCTCGAGGATGAGACACAGGGGGATGCCGCCGGAAGTGCCGCCCGGGAGAGGCTCCCGGTAGGAGTGTTGAGGATAAGGCGATCACCCCGGTTCCCGGTGCCGAAGCTCCTAGTGAGGGCGTCGACCCTAAAGCCACCACCCCGGCTACCGATGCTGGTGCGGAGCAAATCGAGGTCTTCCGCGGTCCCGAGGTCTTAGCCTTTCTGCCTTCTTCTTTTTTGTTTTGGAATCTTGTAAGCCTTCGGGAAATTTTGTAAGGCTGAGGATTCTATAATACCTTTGTAAAGACTCCCAAGTTGTGAATAAAGACGTTTTGTAAATTTTTGTGTGGCAATGACGAGCCAGACCGTAGGTCGGTGAACGGTCCTTTAGTTGGCGATCGCACGTCCAGTGAAATCCAATTATTAGTCAAGTGTACAAAGGCCTGTGTCCTTATGCCTCCGGAGTCGAGGCGACGATCGCTCACTTAAGTTACCTCAGTTGGCTCTTTCGAGTAGAAAGGTGTAGATCTGCCTATTCCTTTGAGTTGGACCGGCGATCCCTTCTCTTAGAATAAGTTAGACAAGAGCCTAGTTTGGATTGGTCGGTGTTTGCCAAGGTTGAGGGCTTCAGATCCTTAGTGTAGACGGGTAGGAAGTTTCCCATTAAGGACAGACCGAGCAGGGAAGCTGCTCGGTGGCCTCTTGATGAGGGCTTTGATCCTTAGCATAGATGGGCAGGAGCTACCCGCTAAGGAGATGGGCAGGAGCTACTCGCTAAAGATGGACCAGACAGGGAAGCTGCTCGGTGGCCTCTTGATGAGGGATTTAATCCTTAGCGTAGATGGGCAGGAGCTACCCTCTAAGGATGGACCGAGCAGGGAAGCTGCTCGGTGGCCTCTTGATTAGGGCTTTGATCCCCAGTGTAGATAGGCAGGAGCTACCCGCTAAGGATGGACAGGGCAGGGAAGTTGCTCGGTGGCCTCTTGATGAGGGCTTTGATCCTTAGCGTAGTTGGGTAGGAGCTACCCGCTAAGGATGGACCGGGCAGGGATGCTGCTCGGTGGCCTCTCAATGAGGGTTTTGATCCTCAGCATAGATGGGTAGGAACTACCCGCTAAGGATGGACCGGACAGGGAAGCTACTCAGTGGCCTCTTGATGAGGGCTTTGATCCTCAGCGTAGATGGGTAGGAGCTACCTGCTAAGGATGGACCGGGCTGGGAAGCTGCTCGGTGGCCTCTTGATGAGGGCTTTGATTCTTAGCGTAGTTGGGTAGGAGCTACCCGCTAAGGATGGACCGGGCAGGGAAGCTGCTCGGTGGCCTCTTGATGAGGGCTTTGATCCTCAGCATAGATGGGTAGGAGCTACCCACTAAGGATGGACCGAGCATGGAAGCTGCTCAGGGGCCTCTTGATGAGGGTTTTGATCCTTAGCATAGATGGATAGGAGCTACCCGCTAAGGATGGACCGGGCAGGGCATCGGTGGGTAGTAAACTACCTGCCATGGATGGACCGAGCATGGAAGCTGCTCGGTGGCTTCTTGATAAGGGCTTTTGATCCTTGGCATCGGTGGGTAGTAAACTACCAGCCATGGATTGACCGAGCAAGGAAGCTGCTCGATGGCCTCTTGAGGAGAGCTTTTGATCCTTGGCGTCGGTGGGTAGTAAACTACCAGCTATGGATTGACCGAGCAGGAAAGCTGCTCGGTGGCCTCTTGAGGAGGGCTTTGATCCTTATCATAGATGGATAAGAAGTTACCCACTAAGGATGGACCGAGCAGGGAAGCTTCTTGGTTTTGCGAGGCACCGCCCGACCTCCCCCAACGTATGAAAATCTGTAAGAGTGACCGTCGCGGGCGGCACGTGGCTGAAACGCATAGGCGAGGAGTTCCAAGATCCGAGTCGTTCTGACTTCGGTTGGCTGTGATGCACGGGATGCCCGCCACGTGGCAATCTCGTATTGGAAAAATTGAAAATATCCCAGGATTCGCGCCCATGCGCGCGTAAATTTCAGCCCTTGGGGGATTCTGGTGAGGCTATAAATAGAGATGGACATTGGTTTCTTTCAGCATTGCTTTTCTGAGATGGCCGGGCGCATCTACACGATTGAAGAGATCGTCACTTCCGATGACGTCTACTTGTACAACCGGTCCCTCTCCGAGGAGATGCACCGGGGTGTGGTCCAGCGCATCGAGGACCATTTCGGCCGTCTACTTACTCGTCGGTCGTCTCTCCTCCAATTGCTGATGTATGCAATTTGGAGGAGGTCCCCGGGGCTGTACAATCCCCTCTCCGAGGAACTGCAGGATGAGGTGCTCGATAAGCCGCACACGCTCTATGTCCTCGGCCTTATCTCGAAGAACAGGCATGATCGGTTGGAGGCCCTTCTTTTAGAGTGTTTCCAAAAAAGGCAGATCGCGGACTCTTGCTCGGCGGATGGAAGTTCTGGTGCTTCCGTGGCGTCCCGGGTACGCGGGCAGCATCAAAGGGAGCGGGCTGAAGAGGCCAGGGCTCGGCTGGCGGAGATCTCCATGGAGTACCACCAGCAGTGCTTTCTCGACCCCGTATCCCCTCTGTTGTAATTTTAATTTTCATGTGAGGCTGAGGAGCCAACAATACCTTTGATAAATAGAATTTTCTTTTTGCGACATACTATTGTTTCCTTTTTGTCTTCTTGGTGCGTTTGAGTATTTTCACGAAATGGAACCAGTGACCTTTGAACCGAGGAAGAGGGAAACACGTAGGAGGAGTTTCTCTTAATTCGAAAGACTTAGAAAAATTTACATCGTTTTGGCAAAGAAGAAACATATATTCATAGATACAATTGTTGGGGTAAAAATTTACACCCCGGTTGACCAAGTCAAAATCAAAGTCGACCCCAAGCCAAGTGGGCCTAAGCCCAGATCCAGTGGGCCCATGCCCGGGTCAAGCCCGAACATGAAGCGGCCGGCCTCCCCCCACGCCAAGATAAAAATTTTGTAATAAACAATTTTGTTGTATTTCTTTTAATTTATCTTATGGATAAATGTAAGAAAAATAGGCATAAAGCAAAATTTTTGTAAAGCCCATGGCTTATGTGCAAAAGGAAATGGCTCATGAGCCATGGGATAGGCAAAATACCATTTTGTGAAGCCCAAGGGGCTATGTGTAAAGTGTATAGCCTATAAAGGCAAAGATAATGAAAATATCTCATAACTTTTTCTCTCTCTCAAAATTTTCTTCAGATCTGAGATCTTTTCTCCTCTTCAAGGTTCCAAAACCTTCCTTTTTCTCTTGAATTAAATCAAGAGTTTTATTCTTCTTTTTATAAAACAAATTAGTTTTTCACCACAAAACCCATAAAGGGGAACTTAGATCTTCCATTAAATCTCAAAAAGAAGAGATTTTTAGAAATCCCATATCTCTTGATCTTCAAGATCCAGCTAACAGAGGAGGAGGAAGAAGAACATCGTTCACTAAACCAAAAAAAAAAGCACACACTCAGGAGTCCAACTCCTCTCTGATTTCTCTTCTGAGAAATTTTTTTTTTAGGCTAAAAGCCTCTTTTTCTCGCCGGCGCTCAAGCGCAGAGCGCCCGCGTGCCGACACGTGGCGCGCTTGCGCTCAAGCGCAAGCGCTCGAGCGCAAGTCGCCCCCGTGCCGACACGTGGCGCGCTTGTGCTCAAGCGCAAGCGCTCGAGCGCAAGTCGCCCCCGTGCCGACACGTGGCGCACTTGCGCTCAAGCGCCCAGCGCTCAAGCGCAGAGTGTCCACGTGCCGACACGTGGCACTCTAGCGCCTGAGCGCACAACACCTAGGCGCACAGCGCCCAAGATGCTGTCCCCACGCATCCTTTGGATGTCTTTTCCCTTTTTTATATATATACATGTATATCTGTACATATGTATACATTTACATACACACATACTCCACCACACTGTCCCTGTTAGAAAAATTTTTTCTAACGGGGCGCTGCCCCGCACCCCGCAAGGGGGCTGCTAGCCCCCTTGACCCCCAGCCTGCTATCCGGGTAGCGGGACCCCCGTAAAAACTCTGCGTGGCTCCCGATATATTTAAACCCCCCTCCAAAACAAAACACACGTACACTGCACATCGAGTTCGCATGACCAGTTTAACCCGTTAATCGGAGGTTCCCTTGCCCCAAAGGTGAGGGGTAATTAACGGTAGCTTAGTCCGCGGCTGCCGGAGATTCGAATCCCCATAATCATTAAACCCCGGCCTACCCTAGGCAAGGGGAATCTGTAGTACGCCTGACAAGCGCGCCCGTATTTCCATCTCAACGGGGTGACGAAAAACACCCTACAGATTCTGGCACGCCCGGTGGGACCAATCTCTCCTCCCATATTTCGGGTTAAACGTTCATGCGAACTCAATCAATATACATATCGATTGCCTATACTGAAATGATGTTCTTTTTTCCATGCAGCAATCAACCTTCGACGACAATGTCTCGCCAGACGAATTCAGCTTCCAACGTGACCCCGATTCCGTACGTGGTCAAGATTAACGCTCGTGTGGTTCTCCTCGCGAGCCTCAGTCGACAGTGGGAGGAACCGCCCTGCCAGTTTGGCTCCGTCATCATCTACCCTGCCGGAAGCGCTCATCTGGCGGAGATCCCGGCGGAACAGGTGGCCAAGCCGGTCTCAAGGGGTAAGAGGCCAAATGTCGTGATCGCCAAGGCACCACAACCGAAACTTAAGACGGTATCTGAACGATTCTCTGGTGTTCCAGCGGGGTGCAAGAACTTCGGTACAAAGGGCAAAATCAAATGTTGCGGACGAGCTCAGGCGACGACTCCAACAAATGCACAATCGAGCGTATCTCCAAGGCCCTCCATCGCCCGGTCTGCGGCGTCTTCCCAAAGAGCCGAAGTCTGCCAGGTGCTTAGAACAGAAAAGTTAAGACAGAAGCGGCTCAGGTATCGAGCCAACAAGAGGGCCAAGGCTTCGGCCAAATGGAATCATGTGAAGTTCCAAGTGCAGGGTTGCCCCGCGACGACGGCTGAGTCGGACGTAAGAATCAGCAATTCCTTCGAGCCTCTGAAGTGGGTTCAGAAAAATGCCATGACCGCCAGAATCAAGAAGACAGCGGTCCGAACAGTGCCACAAAGAGACGTGTCCCAGCCCCAATAGAAGAAGTATGACACTGTCTCTTCAAGAGTCTATCAAGCACTCTGTGCCGCACGAAAGCAGTGGGGCAAACCCAGAAAAGAAGCGCCAGCACCATTCAAGGACCTGGCTAGGCCAGCCGCCTTCAATCGACTACCAGCTACCGAAACAAGGGGGTCAAGACAGCGATCCATGAAATCAGCTGCCAATGATAGAAAGACAGCCGGATATATCATCCATACGGTCTATATGGCGGGCGGGCGCCCCAGCGACAACCTTCGCAGCAAAAGCAAGGATGGGGCCACCACATCCCAAGCCCAATCTAGCCTGAATGTGGTTGCCGCTGCCCAAGAACAGCCACCCCCGCTGGATGAAGAAAACCCTCTCGATGAGGATGATAGGCAGAAAGACCCCTCGGTCCACGCAGAGTCAAGCTCGGACAGCGAGGAAGAGCCGACTTTCCGCCCCAGGACTGCGGAGCAAGAGCTGCTTCAAGAGCTTCGAAAACAGCTCAGGAGCAACGATAAAGAGATGGCCAAGCTCTATTTGAAGATTGACGACTTAACGAACGTGGCGATGCAGCTTACGGCTCAAATTGCTCGAGCGCCTCCCAATCAAGCACAAGCCGCTACAAATCAGCCGGGTGATGACAATCCGAGGCAGCCAATGCCTGTTCCTTTGGGACCAAGACTGGTCGAGCCGCATGAAAGCCGGCCACATTCCGGTTCTGGGGACGCCTTGGCCCCAGATAACACTATCCCGCTAACACAGGATCGGATAATGGATTTGGTCACCAGCAAGGTTAAAACATTGGTGGCCGAAGCTGAAGCTCAGAAAGAAATCGGCAGTAGCGGGCGGCCATATCCCGCGCAGTACGATCTGATTGAGTTCCCAAGCGGCTACGTTATTCCTAAGTTCGGACGATTTGATGGAACGGGGAATGCAAATTAGCACGTCGCCCACTTCAAAGCATCGTGTGGAAATACAGAGGGCAATGACGCGCTCCTTCTTCGTCAGTTTGTCAACAGCCTGACCGGCGTCGCCTTCGACTGGTATGTGAGTATACCGGACGGGTCCGTCATTACCTTTGCCCAAATGGAGTCCCTGTTTCGGCAAAGGTTCATGAGTGTCAGTGATAAAATCTCCATTGCCGACCTTGTGAGGACTAAGCCGGGGAAGAATGAAAGCAACACCGACTTTATTGCCCGATGGCGTAATCTCACGGTCAAGTGCGAACCGCCGCTGGAGCAGGACCAGTCCGTCAGCCTTCTCATTGGGAACCTCAGCAATTGGATGGTCCCATTCTTGTGTACAGCAGGCCTCAAGACGTTTCAAGAGCTAACCAAGAAAGTCCAAATGCTGGAACGCTCGAAGCAAGAGTCCCCGCCGGACTCTCAGAGAGACAAAACTTGGAAAAGCAAGCGGGACGACAGCCGTAGAAGCGGGAGTTCCAGCAGTACCAATGTCTTCAATGCGTCCGACAATGAAGAAAAGCGAAGGGCGGGCGAATCCAAAACTAACCGGTCTCGAAAGCCATTGCTGGGAGGAGATGGGCCTTCCCTAGAGGAGAAGAAGAACAAGGTTTACTCTTTCAGAAGGGACAAGGTCCGTAAGATATTTAAAGATGCCTTGAATAACGGCCTACAATTGCCGGAGTCGAAAAGACCCCAAGAAGCAAAAATGACCGACAATCCTCTGTATTGCTCGTACCACCGAGTAGTGAGCCATACGATCGAGGATTGCTATATCTTCAAAGACTGGGTCGAGAAGCAGTACAAGGCTGGAGAGATCGAGCTGTCCAAAAGTGTGTTGGTGAACAATCAAGTTGCAACCACCAACTTTATACAGACAGAAACTGAAGCCTTCTGGGAGCAGACAGCCGAACCCGCTGCCCTGAGAAATGAAATGGACTCATCGCGGCCTCCGTGGAGTACGCACATATCTAATAAGACGAAGAAGATGATAAAGCTACTTCGGAAAGAACCCAGGATGGAATGGGAAGGGCAGAAGAAGCCTACCAGTCCATCTGCCAATGCGGCTCCATCATGCTCAAAATCCAAGAAGCTCAAGAAGAAGAAAAGTGCAGCTCAGCGCGAAAAAGAGTCTGCAGGGAGATCGACCATTCAAAATTATATCGATTCCCTCGAAGAATATGAACAAAAGGAAAGAACATTGATTCAATTAAAGGATTTCTTCCCTGTACAAGCGGCTGAAATTCTGGAGGAGTTAGAAGAAGACTCCAATGAAGAGATCCCAGTAGTGACCTGCTACGCCATCCATCTTGGCAGCGACTCCGAGGATGAGCTCTGTTTTCCCGAAGAGGACGAGGAGCTCACCACAAAGGCCAATCAAATCCAGCTCAGAAGCGGCAGGGCTCTACCGCAAAATCAGGGCAACGCCCCAAAAGGGAAGGAAAAACAAGTCGCTAATGAAGAAGATGGCAGAGAACTGGCTGATGAAAACATAGGTCCTTCCTCGGTGGACTATAATGTCTTGGCACATCTCCGGAAGCTTCCGTCTCTCCTGAGCATCTACGACGCCTTGGTCCTATCTAAGGAGCTTAGAGATGTTCTCATTCACGCTCTACAAAACCCCGAGCAGTATCAGGCTCACTTTGCGGAAATTAATATGAAAGAAACCCAGCACGCTTTGCATGCCGCCGCAGTCACATTTAAGGATGAAGACTTGCTACTGGGAACGGCTGAGCATAATCGTCCGCTTTACGTAACCGGGTACAGCGATGGAGATCGGATTAATCGCATATTGATTGATCCGGGGTCTTCAGTGAATATCATGAACTTGAGGACGCTGAAGAGTTTGTCAATGGACGTCCAACACCTGTCAAGGGAGAGGATTGTCATTCAAGGCTTCAACCAAAATTGCCAGCAAGTTCTGGGGTCCATAGCTCTGCCAATCAAATTCGGGGATCTGCAGACCGAAACTAAGATATACGTGATCGACGCCGACACGTCTTATAAGATTCTCTTGGGGCGGCCGTGGCTCCACGATTACGGCATCATTCCGTCAACTCTCCATCAATGCATGAAGTATACTAAAAATGGCGAAGAAAGACGCATTGACGGAGACATCCAGCCGTTCGGTGTGCATGAAGCCTGATATGAAGATTCTCGGTACTTTATGAACCACCAAAATGCTAAGCCACAACTGACTGAAGATAAAGCGGCCCCAAGACTCAAAGGCAAATCTGAGCCGGCTGTCACTTTCAAAAGCAAAAACGTCCAAGTACGCCCGCATTTCGGTAGTGACACTGATGAGTCCGACGCTAGAAGTCCGTCTTTCCGTAAAACTCGCCCTCGTTTCGGTAGCGATACGGACGAATCTGATGCTGAAGGCCCATCTAGCAGCAAAGTCCGCCCTCATCTTGGCAGTGACACTGAAGAGTCAGAAGAAGAGGACCTGCCGTGCAACAGCTGTGCAGATTGGCCCCCCATGCAGCAAGCGAAACTACGAGAGACCTTCGAAGTCGCAGAAGGGTCCCTGGCCATCACAAGGGTGCCGGAACGGATGTGCAAAGAGCTCGACGCATTGTCAGTCTCTACCGTGGACCAGCTGAAAACTTTCTACGTGCCCGGGAGGAAAAATGGACAGAAGGGCATCCTGTTTTACAGGTCAAACCCCGTTGTGCACCCGGACGATCTTTCTGTCACGTGCCTTCCTTATGAGAGAGGCATAAGAGCCGTCCTCAATCCCAGATACTATGCGCCCAAGATGCGGGAATACTTTAAGAAGTGCGGATGCCGGTTATATCAAACGGAGTCCGAAGCAAAGTTTTACGAAGGGCTATGGTATCCGCCCCAGGTCCGAGCACTCATCGATGGACGAATTCCAGATAGACGGGGCATAGGCTACATTCAACCTGATTCCAAAGCGTGCTACATGATCCATGTTGGTGAGGCCAGCGAAAGATCAAATGATGACGACGAGATAGCCGAGCCAGAAGAAGCTCCTCAAGAGCTCGAAGATGGCGGACAAGCAACCTTTGACGAGCTAACCGAGATTGACTTAGGAACGCCTGATAATCCAAGGCCGACCTACATCAGCTCGCTCTTGTCAGAGGAAATGAAAGCGCAGATAATTGCCCTGCTGCATGAGTTCGTCGACTGCTTCGCGTGGACATACAAAGAAATGCCTGGCCTTTCCCCTGAAGTGGCCGTACATAAGTTGGCTATATCTCCCGATACTAAGCCAGTCAAACAAGCTCCTCGAAGAATGAGAAGGGAGTTGGAAGAAAAGGTCATCGAGGAAACCAAGAAACTCATCGATGCCGGCTTCATCAGGGAAGAGAAATATGCGGACTGGATCGCATGCATAGTCCCAGTGAAGAGTAAAAATGGGCAGATCCGAGTTTGTGTCGATTTCAGGGACCTCAACAAGGCATGTCCAAAGGACGACTTCCCGCTATCGGTCATGGAAATGATGGTCGATGACACCTCAAATTACGAACTGTTCACCTTTATGGATGGCTCGTCTGGATACAATCAGATCAAGATGTCTCCTGAGGATGAGAAGCACACAGCATTTCGAACTCCAATCGGAATATATTGCTACAAGGTGATGCCGTTCGGACTGAAGAACGCAGGTGCTACATATCAAAGGGCAATGACCAATATCTTCGATGACCTAATTCATAAAGTCGTCGAATGTTATGTTGATGATCTGGTCGTTAAGACTGAAACCAAGGCCGATCATATCCAGGATCTTAGGACTGTTCTCACCAGACTGAGGGAATTTGACCTGAAGATGAATCCTCTGAAATGCGCTTTTGGCGTGTCATCGGGAAAATTCCTGGGCTTCATAGTTCGACATCGAGGGATCGAAGTTGACCCATCAAAGATAAAGGCCATCATGGAGATGCCCCCTCCGAAGAGTCTGACGCAGCTAAGATCTTTTCAAGGCAAGCTTGCTTATATACGGAGGTTTATCTCAAATTTATCGGGGAGATGTAGGCCCTTCTCAAAGCTCATGAAGAAAGGAGCTCCTTTTATCTGGGATGCCGAATGTCAAGCAGCGTTCGAAAGCATCAAACAGTACTTGTTGCACCCTCCAGTGCTGGCCGCTCCCATTCCAAATAAACCGTTGATTCTCTATACTGCCGCGCTAGATGAGTCACTCGGTGCGCTCCTTGCCCAGAATAACGAGGAGGGGAAGGAACATGCCCTCTACTACCTCAGTCGAACTCTAGTCGGGGCGGAACACAACTATTCCCCAATCGAGAAGCAATGCCTGGCTCTAATATTTGCTGTGAAGAAGCTGAGGCACTATCTGCTTGCTCATCGGGTTATGCTGATCTCCAAGGTTGACCCGCTCAAACACTTGATGACCAGAGCGAGCCTAGCCGGCAGAATGGCAAGATGGGCTGTTATGCTACTCGAGTTTGACATAGTTTATACTCCTCAGAAAGCAGTAAAAGGGCAAGCTCTTGCAGACTTTCTCGCTGCTCATCCCATACCAGAAGGATCGCCGCTAAATTGTGAGTTACCCGACGAACAAGTGCTGCACATCGAGGAAGACGAGCCATATTAGGAGCTCTACTTCGATGGGGCCTCATCAATAAGGAGCTCCGGCAGATCAAGCGTCCCGGAGGTAAAAGCGGGGATAGGATTGGTGTTCACCACGCCATCAATAGGAACCCTACGGCATTCTTTCGCTCTCACCAAGCCTCGGACAAACAATGAAGCTGAGTATGAAGCTCTGATAGCTGGTTTGGAGCTCGCCATAGAAATGGAAATCCGCCGGCTACGAGTTTACGGTGACTCCCAGCTCATCGTCAACCAAGTAAGCGGTGATTATAAAATATACAAACCCGAGTTAGCTCGGTACAGAGGCCGAGTGGTGGAACTCATGAAACGGTTCACTCACATTGAACTAATGAGAGTCCCTAGAGCGTTGAATGGAAAGGCTGACGTACTCGCTCGCTTAGCCAAGGAGCTGGCCGATCCTGACATGGACGAAATTCTGATCACAGTCAGGAGCCGACAAATTCTGCCCCCAGTTTCTCTACGAGAAGAGGAAAGCGCGGAACAGAAGAGCAGTCCTGCCGAAGAAGCTTCGATTATCCAAGACGAGCCCGATTGGAGAGAACCCTTCATAGAGTACCTCCGATACGACAAGCTGCCCGAAGAAAAATCTGCGAGGATCCAGCTGAAGAAAAGAGCTCTCCGATACGTGTTTGTAAATGACACGTTATACCGCAGGTCATATGACCAACTCTGGCTCAGGTGTCTGTCATTGGCCGAAGCCCAAAAGGTCATGAAAGATGTTCATTCGGGCGTTTGCGGTGCCCACCAATCTGGCCCCAAGATGCGACTTCAAATTAAACGGCTTGGGTATTATTGGCCCACCATGATACGGGATTGCGGAGAGCACGCAAAGAAATGTCAGATCTGCCAAATCCATGGTGATTTCATTCACAAGCATCCCAACCCATTGCATCCTACGGTGGCGTCGTGGCCCTTCGAAGTTTGGGGCACCGATATTGTTGGCCCAATTGATCCTCCGTCATCTAAAGGCCACCGGTTCATACTGGCCGCGACAGACTACTTCTCTAGATGGGCAGAAACTGTCCCGCTAAAAGAAGTCAAGACAAAAGATATTCTGACATTCTTCCAACATAATATTCTATACCGCTTCGGTACACCAAGAAGAATCATTTCTGACAATGGGCCTTCTTTCAAGAGCTTCAATGTCTCAAGGTTCGCTACTCAGCACAAGATAGACTGGAGATATTCCTCCATCTATAATCCAAGAGCCAATGGGCTAGCCGAAGCGTTCAATAAGACTCTATGCAAGCTCCCGAGGAAAAATGCTTCAGCCAACAAGAGAGACTGGAATCTCAAACTTCACGAGGCGTTGTGGGCATATCGTACCACGCACCGTACTCCAACACAGTCCACTCCATACTCATTGCTCTTCGGAGTGGAGGCGGTCCTCCCCCTCGAAGTCGAAGTTCCAAGCTTAAGAATGGCCGTTCAGCACGAGTTGACGGAGGAGGAAAACGTGCTCCTTTGACTTGAAGAGCTCGATGCCCTCGAAGAAAAGAGGCTCGCGGTACAGCAAAATCTGGAGCTATACCGAGCCCAAATGTCACGGGCCTATGACAAGATAACCCGCCTTCGCGCTTTCAAGAAAGGTGAATTGGTGTTGGTCCTCAAAAGACCGATCATCCCCAATCGACATGCCAAGGGAAAATTCAAGCCAAACTGGGAAGGACCATACGTCATCGAGAAAGTGTTCGACGGAGGATCCTACCAACTAATAAGTGCCGAGGGAGAAAGGCCCATGCCACCCATCAACGGCCGATATCTCAAGAAATACTACACGTGAATGCTCCAAGTCGCAGGCGAATTGAGCACATCAGCCCTACGGTCTGGATCATACATCCTGCAAAACCGTATACAATCCACGGGCGTAAATGACCCCTATCTCTCCCAAATTCTGCTGGTGAGACTACTTTTAAAAGTCCTACCAGCGGCAAAAAAAAAAGAACAAAAAAAAAGAAAAGAAAAAGAAAAAAGAAAAATAAAAAGGTATGTCCACAAGCAAAACGGGCACGGTTGAAAACCCGAAAGGGCTCCGTGAGTAAAAACAGCAGGACTACCGGCGAGTTTGTGAAAACCCGAAAGGGCGCAAACTCGTGAAAAGATATGAATAAACTCGCAAATCCCTCTCGACCTTGTGAGGAGAAAACCCCTGCGTGAGATCCTTACGACTCACAAAGGAGCAACACACTTAAGAATCCTCATGATTCCTAAGGAGAACATACACCTGCGAGATCCTCTCGACTCGTAGGGAGAAAATACTTTTATGAGACCCTCACGGCTCATAAAATTGAAAAGCCTTAGGTGATAGGGACCCAAACCTGTCTCTTAAGCCATCGTTCCCCAACGGGCAATGGCAAATGATGAGTCGCTCCTGGCATTTCGCTTCAGTGTTAGCGGTGCTGATGCCGACCAAAAACCCAAATCCCAAGTCCTCCCAAGGCAAATGATGAGTTGCTCCTGGCATTATTCCAGTGCAGCAATGCTGATGCCAAACAAGATCCAAATTCCAAGTCCCCAAACGGCGAATGATGAGTCGCTCCTGGTACCACATTCCAGTGCAGCGATTCAGACGCCAACCAAAATCCGATTTCTCAAAATTCTCCCGGCCCTACGGTGGGTCCCCAAGTTGACCATCGTATACAATCCACGGGCTCAAATAATTCTCATCATACTCATGCCCCACCGTAATCACCAGTTACGCAGCCGGTCTCCGCATTGGGAATGATGCTCCATTGATAAGACTCACTCATGTGTCCTCACGATATATGAGGAGAACAAACCTTTGTGGGATCCTTACGACTCATAAAGGAAAAACACACTTAGGAGTCCTCACGACTCCTAAGGAGAAAATACACCTGCGGGATCCTTATGACTCGTAGGGAGAAAATGCTTTTATGGGACCCTCACGGCCCATAAAATTGAAAATCCTTAGGCGATAGGGATCTAAACAGGTCTCCTAAGCCATCGCTCCCCAATCCCCAAATGGCGAATGATGAGTCGCTCCTGGTACCATATTCCAGTGCAGCGATGCAGACGCTAACCAAATTCCAAATCCCATACCCCAACGGCGAATGATGAGTCGCTCCTGGTACCATATTCCAGTGCAGCGATGCAGACGCCGACAAAGTCCCGAAATTTTTCCGGCCCTACGGTCTGGATCGTACATCCTGCAAAACCGTATACAATCCACGTACGTAAAACAATCCCAAGCTCTCCCAAGTCCTACCGGTGAGACCACATTCAAAGTCCCACCAAAAAAAAAATTAATAATAATAAAAAAAAAACCAATTCCAAAATCCTCCCGGGGCAAATGATGAGTTGCTCCTGGCATTATTCCAGTGCAGCAATGCAGATGCCAAACAAAAACCAAAATCCCAAAATCCTCTCAATGACAGATGATGATTCGCTCCTGGTACCATATTCCAGTATAGCGATGCTGATGTCAACCCAAATCAAAATCAACAAGTCAATTTCCACTCCGACACCGCAGAAAGCGGAGCAAGTCAGAATCCAATCTCGACACCGCAAGAAGTGGAGCAAGTCAAGTCTACCCCTGACACTGCAAGAAGAAGAGCAAGTCAAATCAAGAACCGACCGTCCACGTCGCTAAAAGGGCAGCACCGACCGTCCAAGTCGCAAAAAGGGCAGAACCGACCGTCCAAGTCGCAAAAAGGGCAGCATCGACCGTCCACGTCGCTAAAAGGGCAGCATCGACCGTCCAAGTCGCAAAAATGGCAGAACCGACCGTCCAAGTCGCAAAAAGGGCAGCATCGACCGTCCACGTCGCTAAAAGGGCAGCATCGACCGTCCACGTCGCTAAAAGGGCAGAACCGACCGTCCACGTCGCTAAAAGGGCAGAACCGACCGTCCAAGTAGCAAAAAGGGCAGCACCGACCGTCCAAGTCGCATAAAGGGAAGAACCGACCGTCCAAGTCGCAAAAAGGGCAGCACCGACCGTCCACGTCGCAAAAAGGGCAGCACCGACCGTCCACGTCACAAAAAGGGCAGAACCGACCGTCCAAGTCGCAAAAAGGGCAGCATCGACCGTCCACGTCGCTAAAAGGGCAGCATCGACCGTCCAAGTCGCAAAAAGGGCAGAACCGACCGTCCACGTCGCTAAAAGGGCAGCACCGACCGTCTACGTCGCAAAAAGGGCAGAACCGACCGTCCACGTCGCTAAAAAGGCAGCACTGACCGTCCACGTCGTTAAAAGGGCAGCACCGACCGTCCAAGTCGTAAAAAGGGCAGAACCGACCGTCCAAGTCGCAAAAAGGGCCGCATCGACCGTCCATGTCGTAAAAAGGGCAGTGCCAGCTTCCCAAAAGGTGGGAACCGAATCAAGTCGCCTCCACGTAAAAGAAGATCCATCAATTTCATGCACACGACCTACATATGTGGTGTGCATTTATTGATGGGGGGCAATTTGTTGGGGTAAAAATTTACACCCCGGTTGACCAAGTCAAAATCAAAGTCAACCCCAAGCCAAGTGGGCCTAAGCCCAGATCCAGTGGGCCCATGCCCGGGTCAAGCCCGAACATGAAGCGGCCGGTCTCCCCCCACGCCAAGATACAAAATTTTGTAATAAACAATTTTGTTGTATTTCTTTTAATTTATCTTATGGATAAATGTAAGAAAAATAGGCATAAAGCCAAACTTTTGTAAAGCCCATGGCTTATGTGCAAAAGGAAATGGCTCATGAGCTATGGGATAGGCAAAATGCCATTTTGTGAAGCCCAAGGGGCTATGTGTAAAGTGTATAGCCTATAAAGGCAAAGATAATGAAAATATCTCACAACGTTTTCTCTCTCTCAAAATTTTCTTCAGATCTGAGATCTTTTCTCTTTCTTCAAGGTTCCAAAACCTTCCTTTTTCTCTTGAATTAAATCAAGAGTTTTACTCTTCTTTTTATAAAACAAATTAGTTTTTCACCACAAAACCCATAAAGGGGAACTCAGATCTTCCATTAAATCTCAAAAAGAAGAGATTTTTAGAAATCCCATATCTCTTGATCTTCAAGATCCAGCTAACAGAGGAGGAGGAAGAAGAACATCGTTCACTAAACCAAAAAAAAAGCACACACTCAGGAGTCCAACTCCTCTCTGATTTCTCTTATGAGATTTTTTTTAGGCTAAAAGCCTCTTTTTCTCGCCGGCGCTCAAGCGCAGAGCGCCCGCGTGCCGACACGTGGCACGCTTGCGCTCCAGCGCAAGCGCTCGAGCGCAATTCGCCCCCGTGTCGACACGTGGCGCGCTTGCGCTCAAGCGCAAGTGCTCGAGCGCAAGTCGCCCCCGCGCCGACACGTGGCACACTTGCGCTCCAGCGCCGAGCGCTCAAGCGCAGAGCGCCCACGTGCCGACACGTGGCACTCTAGCACCTGAGCGCACAGCACCTAGGCGCACAGCGTCCAAGGTGCTGTCCCCACGCATCCTTTGGATGCCTTTTCCCCTTTTTATATATATACATGTATATCTGTACATATGTATACATATTTACATACACACATACTTCACGACACTGTCCCTGTTAGAAAAAAAATTTCTAACGGGGCGCTGCCCCGCACCTCGCAAGGGGGCTGCTAGCCCCCTTGACCCCCAGCCCGCTATCCGGGTAGCGGGACCCCCGTAAAAACCCTGCGTGGCTCCCGATATATTTAAACCCCCTCCAAAACAAAACACACGTACAATGCACATCGAGTTCGTGTTCATATCAGATTTTTGCATTTTCATACCACCCAATTTTTGTCACATTGCATATCGGTAGATACTCTTGAGCCGTGTTTGCTAGTCAATTGCAGGATACAGGTTCTCGGTTCTAAAACGGTGAAATTCATGGAAAACACGACAAAATCCGGGTTCCTGCCAACCACAGATAAAACACGGTCTGCGCTCTTCATCCGTATGTTGCCAGATACCAGTTTAGGAAGACAAAATGTCAAATCAATGTCACTCTCATGCACAAGGCTCAATGGTAGCACAAAATCCAAGAGATCTACGCGGAGCTCGAGGCAATCATGACAAAATCTTGACAAAAAGTCCACCTTTCCCTCAACAGAAATTCTGGAAGAAATATGGAAGTATTTTCAGAAAATATATGAACCAGAGAACAGAGCACAGAAAACCAGGGGACCACAAGAAAACGTATGCCCTAACTCACCTATACGGCCGCGGATCCGCGGCCAAAGTGGGGTCCAGGCCGTGGATCCGCGGCCTTATAGTGGCGGCAAGCAAAAAGTTTCCAGGGGTATTTTTGTCATTGCATGTGTGGTCTGGTGGTTGCCCTAGGTTTCCATTCTACAGCCTATAAATAGCCCAGAAGTTTGAGAAGGAAAGGGTCCATTCTTGTATTTTCTTTTCCTAGGTTTTAGTTCACATGTTCTTCTTCTTCTCATCTCTTCTCCATTAAACTTGTAGTGAGCTTTGTGAGGGAGGAATGGTAAATAAAGAAGATCATTTTATTATCATGCTTGTCTTGCTCTTTCTTTGCTTGTTGTAATTTTAATTGTTAAGTAGTTGTTGTTATTTTCTTGTTGTTTCTTTCTTCTCTCTTTTTCTTTATCATTCATACGACAATGATACTTACGCTCGATCCTCGCCAAGGTGAGGTCGCAAATAGTTAGTCGTATTCTTCTAATCTCCTTCTTTCTATCTTCCTCTTTTGTTTTGTTTTGTTTTTCCTTATCATGAAGTGTGAGTAGTTTTATACTTGTTAGGGTAGGATAAGGGAAGTTTGAGAGAAGGAAATCTCTCTCACTCTTTCCTTGCCCAACAACTTAAATCGACTCCCGTTAATTGAACCACAATCCGCTCTTTACGGCACCCTATCCTACATGATAGCGGTGATTCCGTAGTGAGACCGGTTGTGGTTGAATTAACCGGAGGTTATGGATAAGAGCCAAGAACGGACGGAAAAGCACCAAAAGGAAGACTTATGCGTTGGAAAGCCTAGCTTATACTCGCAAAGTCCTTCCTAGTCGTGCTAATCCCCGTTGTTGCCGATTACCGTAACACCGATATTAAGAGGGGCAACGAAAGATGTGGAGACTCCTAACTCAAACTAACCTAATCCTAACCCTAACAAGCTCTCTTTAAATATCAACTTAACACTTAGATAACTACAAACAAAATCTGAAAAACCGGACTTAACTCGTTAAAACACATCGAAAAAGACTCCCATCTCCCTGCGGACGACCCGTACTCAACCGGCTAGCTACAAGCGAAACCGTCTTGATTGCGGTACTTAAACTAGAACTTGAACACGCACAATACCCTAACAATGAAATGGCGCCGTTGCCGGGGAGACGGTAGTTTATTTCCTTGTGTAATTTCGGGTTAATTTGTAAGTATAAATATAACCAAAAAACGAAAAAAAAATACATACTTTGTAAAAAATCATCTTGTTATTTTTGATTAGCTTTTGTGCAAGTGTGCAGGAAAATACAAGGTTCGAGTTCAGTGGCCAAGACGTTGAAAATACGGAGTTCAAGTACAGTGCCAAAGACGTGGGAAGATAGACCCACATTTCGCGGCTACACCGCGACGGACAAAAAAAAAACGAAGCATACGGCCTACTGTCAAAATCTGGAGCAGATACAGTGAGTAAATTCAAATTCAGAACATCCAGACAACCAGAGGACACCCAACAGAACCCACACAAGAAAAATGATGCATCCACTCCTCTTTACAGCCGCGGAACCGCGGCATTAGGGCTCTTTTGCCGCGGAACCGCGGCCACTTGGGGAGTTCTCTGTGCCAATTTTTCTGGGTAAGCTCCTCTTCTCTCTCCACTTCTCTGGACTCCAATAAATTGTGTTTTCTGCAGCCTTCTTTGCGCAAATTCTTCTCCCCCTTCCAATAAACTGTTCTTGTGCAGGATTCTTTGCGCCGCAAAATAAAAATTGTTTGCAGTTGATTTGTTACTGCTTTGCATTTCTTTAATACGGACTTAAGGGGCTTGAAACCAATCCAGATTGGGTGGGGATTTCATCACCCTTCCCAGGACCCCAAAAATCACTAAAGCATATGCATTGTCCATTGTAAATTAAAAAATACTAGACTTCAGCCCTAAGGACTTCGCGCTCATTAGGAGAAGATAAACCGTGTTTAGAACCTCGCTTAACCGTATATTGTTTACGGGGTGTCTAGGAAAGTGTTAAAGGCGCAACCGCCGAAAGAGAAAGGGTTATTTAATTAAGGAACTTCGCGAAAGCGTTGGACAACCTCCCCTTATCTCTGCACTTACCTGGCCTCGTGATCAGTGTATTTTTAAGCCTGTTTCTCGACACTGTTTAATTTCGAAAATCAAGTTCAGGAGCAGGTCTAGTAGACCTAGGTTACCCTAGATCTAGGTGTGATTGTGCATATCTTGTTTGAGATTGCTTAAGCCGTATTTCCGTACATATTTCTGTAAAAATCTTTCTAAAAAAAAAAAAAAATTATTAAAAACTTTTATAAAAACTTGCCCTTTGTCGCCAAATCCATTTTCACCCACCACCCATCGCTTTTCTCCATTGACGTTTTCTTACCCTCACCTTCTCCGCTTTGACTATACTAAACTCGTTTAGTGTATGTCCGCTTGGACTCGGGACACTAGAGCCCGTCTAGTCCGCGTTACGTTAGTCGCGACCGACTACGCGATCGACTCCGAAGTCGATACTCCGTCCACTCCTCTTTCACCCCTTCCTTTGCCGGCCAACTCCGACGTTGACCGGAATTCTGTTCATACATCTTCACCTTCACCTTCACCTTCACCAACCTCTTCTTCCGTGATGTCAGGATTTAATCCGAACATCTCTTTGACCACCGCTGGATTGGCTCCACCTCCTACGGAGACCAATCTCCCACCACCTCCGCCTGTTGTAGCGCCGCAGCGAATCGCGCTCCAGGATCGTTTCTACCCCACCCGTTCTGCACTTCCCACCTGCCTTTCTCTTCCTCCGGCCAATGGGGACAACTTTGAAATTAAGCCCCATTTCATCAACATGCTTCCACGTTTTCATGGGCTTGAATCTGAAGATGCCTATATCTTCATTAACAAATTTCAAAACGTCTGTGCCATGATGAAAACCACCCAGCTGTCGGACGATGCTATACGTCTACGGGTCATTCCGTTCACTTTATGCGATCTCGCTGAAAAATGGCTGTATAGCACCGCTTCCCACTCAATCACCAGCTGGGACGAGTTTGTTAAAGCGTTTCTGAAAAAATTCTATCCAAATCATAAGACCGCAAGAATTCGAAATGAAATCAACCAATTCTCCCAGCTTCCTTCTGAACCCTTCTGGAAGTGCTTTGACCGGTACAAAGACCTTCTTGTTCAGTGTCCTCACCACGGTATAGAGAAATGGCAACTCTGCCAAACCTTATACGAGGGACTGAACCCAGCAACGAAGTAGTTGCTGGAAACCATCTGTCAGGGCCACTTCCTATCGAAATCTGACGAGGAAGCGTGGCAGTTCTTTGACGATCTTGCGGAGCAAATGCTACAGTGGGAGAGCACCAGACCGACTTCTTCTTCTTCTACCTCCACTTCTACCGGTCAGTCTAGGGTAGGAATCCACCAACTCGATGTCTCTATTGCGATGAAAGCTGAAATGGCTGCAATAACACGAAAGCTTGAAGCGATAGAGAGCAAATTTTCTACTCCTGCCCCCATACCTGTTCTCCCCCTTCGTACCATCTGCGCTTGTTGTTCCGATCCTTCCTACTTGACCGAAGAGTGTCCTTACAATCCACCCTCGCAAGGACAGGATCAAGTTAATGCTGCCTTCCAGCAAAGACCGAGGAATGATCCATACTCTTCCACCTACAATCCCGGTTGGAGGAACCACCCCAATTTCGCCTGGAATCAGAATCAGAATCAATTCCAGGGCAACAATTTCCAAAGGGCCCCTCCACCGCAACAACAAGCGCAACAACAAACTCAACATCAATATCAGCAGCCCTTCCAACCCCAACCTTTCCAAAACCAGACGAACAACTTTGCACCCAACAACTCTTTTCCACCAAACAACTTTGTTCCGTCGAACAACGATAAGGTTTCCTCGCTCGAGCGAAGTCTGGAGGCGTTCGTTAAACAGTCTACTCAGTCCACCGCCAACATCCAGTATTCCATTCAATCTTTAGTGCAACACACTGCCGCACACGGGCAAAGCATCAAGACTATCGAGGCCCAGATTGCACAGCTGAACGCGGCCTTGAGCGAGCGAGAAAAGGGGAAGCTCCCGTCCCAGCCACTCCCAAATCCCGGTCACCCACATAATGCACATGTTGCTCTTGAACAACAAAACCATAATGTGAGTGCCGTGACCACACTGAGATCGGGGAGGATGCTGCAAAACAACATTGGCAAACGGATCAACGATGACACCCCGGCCGCTTCTTCTTCTTCTTCTTCGTCTTCTGAGCCTATTCTCCATTCTTCAACAGGCTCTCCTTCCTCTTCTTCTGCTCTGAACGGACCCACTTCTCACTCCACGAAAACACCTATTCTGGGATCCGTTCCATCTCCAAAATCTCCTCCTCCAGCATTAGACTCAACCAATTTTCAAAATGTTCCATATCCAAACCGGTTGAGGTCTAACAAACAAAATCCACAAATGGAGAAGATTTTGGAGTTATTCAAGCAAGTTAACATTAACATTCCTCTTTTAGATGCTGTCCAACAAGTCCCATCTTACGCGAAAATCTTAAAGGACTTGTGCACGAAAAAGAGGAAGTCTCAGGTACCCAAGAAAGTTTTCTTGGCTAGTGCTGTGAGTGATGCCCTTACCCAATCTTTACCACAAAAACGGAAGGACCCTGGCTGTCCTACGATTTCAATTACTATTGGGGATAAGAACATCAACCGCGCACTATTAGATCTTGGTGCCAGTGTTAACCTGCTTCCGTATTCAGTATACGAGCAATTAGGCGTCGGAGAGTTGAAACCCACACACTGCACTCTCCAAATGGCCGACCGATCGATCACCCACCCTAGGGGTGAGCTAGAGGATGTGTTAATAAAAGTCGGGGACTTCATATTCCCCGTTGACTTCATTGTCTTAGATACACAGCCTGTAGCTAACCCCCGGAATCAAATTCCGGTGATACTCGGTCGCCCATTTCTCGCAACCTCAAATGCTGTGATCAATTGTCGCAATGGTTCGATGAACCTCTCTTTTGGAAACATGACGATTGAACTCAACATTTTTAGGTTGGGGAATCAGCCCGCCGAACCTAATGCTCATATACTGGATGTCTGCTCGATCCAGGAGATCACACCAGAAGAGTGTGAATTCGAGGAGTTTCTGTTTGATCACGATAATCTTGACGCCACTAGCGCGTTTCTCTTCGAACCTGCTGCTGTTTCTGCGCCCGACAACGACTACGAGTGTTTCACGTTCTTGAACGATCTTAGCCGCGCACAACCCGAGTTTGAATCTTTCGACTTTCCGGATGAGTTACCTGAACCATCCAACTCGGTTGCTTACACTCGCTTTGAACCTTTGCTGGAGTCCTTTGAGTTCGAGACCTTTGCACCAGTCTTGCCTTCAATTGTTTCTCCTCCAACGCTCGAACTCAAGCCTTTGCCGTCTCACCTTAAGTACGCTTACTTAGGTGAGAACGAGACCTTCCCCGTCATCATCTCGGCTTCTCCAGCTCCCGAGCAAGAGAAAACCCTTCTCACGGTCTTGCACAGCAACAGGCAAGCTTTTGGCTGGTCCATGGCGGACATCAAGGGGATTAGTCCCCTGATCGTTGAGCATCACATTAATCTGATGGATGATGCCAAACCAGCCCGGGATCCACAAAGACGTCTTAATCCAGTCATGAAGGAGGCTGTGAAGAAGGAGATCGTCAAATGTCTAGATAGTGGTATCATTTACCCTATCTCTGATAGCCAGTGGGTTAGCCCCATTCATGTTGTCCCCAAGAAGTCGGGCATCACGGTCATAACTAACGAGGCGAACGAGTTAATCCCTACTCGCACCCAAACTGGGTGGCGAGTTTGCATTGATTACAGAAAACTCAACGCCGCAACGCGGAAAGACCACTTTCCGCTACCTTTCATTGACCAGATGCTTGAACGATTGGCCGGACATGAGTACTACTGCTTTCTTGATGGCTACTCCGGCTATAATCAAATTCCCATCGCCGAAAAAGACCAGGACAAGACCACTTTCACTTGTCCTTTCGGCACGTTTGCATATCGACGCATGCCCTTTGGGTTATGCAATGCGCTCGCTACCTTCCAGCGGTGTATGATGGGAATTTTCTCTGACATGGTGGAGAAATTTCTGGAGATTTTCATGGATGACTTCTCCATCTTCGGCGACTCCTTTGACGAGTGTTTTCTGCATCTTGACGCTGTCCTTACCCGATGTAAGGACAAAAATCTCACTTTGAACTGAGAGAAATGCCACTTCATGGTGCGCGAAGGTATTGTCTTAGGACATATCATCTCGCAAAATGGCATAGAGGTTGACAAAGCAAAGATTGAGGTCATTTCCAATCTGCCTCCTCCCCGATGCGTCAGAGATATCCGAGCCTTCCTTGGCCATGCCGGTTTCTATAGACGGTTTATCAAGGACTTTAGCAAGATTGCTAGGCCCTTGACGCTTTTGCTGGCCAAGGACACGCCTTTCGACTTCAACTCGAGCTGTGTGACTGCATTCGAGTCACTGAAACGCTCACTCACTTCTGCTCCCGTTCTTTCTTCTCCTGACTGGACGCACCCATTCGAGATCATGTGCGATGCATCCGACTTTGCCATCGGTGCTGTCCTTGGACAGCACATCAACAAGATGCCGCACGTAATCTATTACGCAAGCCGAACCCTGAACGACGCCCAACTTAACTATACAACAACTGAGAAGGAATTCTTAGCTGTTGTATTTGCTTTAGAAAAGTTCAGGCCCTACCTCATCGGCTCTCCAGTCATTGTCTACACGGACCATTCAGCTCTGCGCCATCTTTTTGCGAAGAAAGATGCCAAGTCTCGATTAATACGTTGGATCCTCTTGCTTCAAGAGTTTGACCTTGTCATTAAGGACAAACGAGGATGTGAAAACGTAGTTGCCGACCATCTCTCACGACTTCCTTCTTCGCCTTCGCTCCCAATTCCGATCAACGACGTTTTCCCGGATGAACAGCTCTTGACAGTATCGTGCGAACCCTGGTTCGCAGATATTGTGAACTATTTGGCCACGGGATTACTACCGACTGAATGGTCGAGTCAGGACAGACTTCGCTTCTTATCCCAAGTAAAACACTTTTACTGGGACGAACCTTATCTGTTCAAGTACTGTCCCGACCAGATTATTCGTCGATGTGTCCCTGACGATGAATTCAAGAGTGTGCTGTCGTTTTGCTACGATCAAGCGTGTGGCGGGCATTTTGGCCCCAGAAAGACAGCCGAGAAGATCTTGCAATGTGGTTTCTACTGGCCACAACTTTTCAAAGACGCTCACGACTATTGCAAGACTTGCTCCCGGTGCCAACACATGGGCCGGATATCCCGGAGGAACGAGATGCCGCTCCAACCGAGCTTGGTTGTGGAGATTTTCGATGTTTGGGGGATAGACTTCATGGGGCCGTTTCCCAGCTCTTTTGGGAACTTGTACATTCTTCTAGCTGTTGATTACGTCTCTAAATGGGTCGAGGCTGTGCCCAGCCGGACTAATGACAACAAGGTTGTCGTTAGGTTCCTTAAAGAAAACATTTTCTTACGGTTTGGGCACCCCCGAGCGATCATTAGCGACAATGGAAGTCATTTCTGCAATAGGACTTTCGAGGCCTTGATGCGGAAATACTCCATTAATCATAAGCTTTCTACGCCCTACCACCCCCAAACCTGCGGGCAGGCCGAAGTTTCAAATCGGCAAATCAAGCAGATACTGGAGAAGACGGTTTCCAAGAACCGTAAGGATTGGTCTCTGAAACTCATTGATGCCCTTTGGGCATTTAGAACCGCTTATAAGACCGACCTTGGCATGTCTCCCTATCGGCTTGTGTACGGAAAAGCCTGCCACCTTCCTGTCGAAATCGAGCATCGCGCATTTTGGGCGATAAAGGAGTTGAATCTGTCTCTTGAGGACGCGGGCAGCCATCGGAAGCTGCAGCTGAACGAACTGAACGAGCTTAGGGATGAGGCTTACGATAACGCGGTTGTCGTTAAGAATCGAACGAAGGTGTTTCACGATAAACACCTTTTGCGCAAAACCTTCGTACCTGGTCAGCAGGTACTGCTTTACGACACCCGACTTCACTTCCATCCTGGAAAGCTGAGATCTCGCTGGAAAGGGCCGTATTTTGTGCGGAATGTGTATCCGCAGGGCGCTCTGGATTTGGAAAATCCAAAGGACGGTTCACTCTTCAAGGTAAACGGACACCGATGCAAACCGTACCTTAGCGCCGAACCAACAGAGGAGCTCCTGTTCTTACAGGAGCCGGTTTACCCTGCATGATCTTCCTCTGCCTACCTCCAAACTTCGGTTATCCAGCCAAGAACAGCGGACACTGTTCCAAATAAGTTTGGGGGTATGTACAAACCATTTTGTATATATTTGTGTATATTCTTTTTCTTTTCTTTAAAAAAAAAACAAAACAAAAACAAATAAAAATTTGTGTATCACTAACCGACAATTTTGAACCTTCCAACTGCTCTCTTCATGCAACGACAGTGAGGACACTGTCCAGTTTAAGTTTGGGGGTACGCTCGGTACGCATTTCTTCCCTTCGCATTCATATGTATATTTTGCATCTGCATATTAAAATCCATAAAATCCATAAAAATTTGAAAATTTTCTAAAAAAATAAAAACTTTTGTCAAGTTAGCTTGTGAAAGAACTCTGATTCAACATTTCGACGGTTTTTGTTTGAAAAAAAATAGGAATAACTAGATCTTATGTTTGGATTTTGAAAACCTGAAAGATAACTCTCCTTTGATGTTAACTATAGCTGATATACGTCTTTACATCACACTACACGTGTCGTGAATTTTGGGAATTAGATGACAAGTCTTTCATGTTTAAACTTTTAAACAGATAAATGATTTTCTAAGGATCAAATAGGTTTGTTCTGAAATAAGTAATGTCAAGAATAGTTTATAAAGTAAAGCGAATATGAAGGAATATTATTGATGCCGTAATTGGAGCTAAGTCTGAAAAATAACCCATCTGAAACTTGATTGGAATGATTACACACCAAACCCACTAAACACGTCTTTTATCCAAAAAAAATAATAATTGAACTGACCGGTTATATCTCCGTTTGTATTAAATCATCTGATTTTCACGCCAAACTGTCTTTTGTTTTTGGACCTAGGTAACTTGAGTAATTAAGTCCGCTGGGGTGTTTCTACACCTAATGCCCTAAAACCAACTGGTTTGGGTGCATTGGCCCAAAGCTCGCTAAGAAGCCTAGAAAGTCCAGTTTTAAAACAAAGTCAAGCAAGTGTTCTCTCCGAGTTAAAATTCCTAACGGTTCTTTGTGTGAGAATAATCTTGATAAAAGACAGGCTTTTATAAAAAATTTTAACGGAGATATGAAGGTTTTATTCTATGATAAAGACTATTGCACGTTCACAGAGGTGTGTATGAAATGAAAACAAGAAAAAGGTGGAGTGAAAAATACGACTTAGTTTCCTGTTATGGAAGATAGAAATTCTGAAGTTGAAACCTTACTGGAAAACGAAACTTGAAAAATGCTTAACTCTTTATAAAACTTATGTGATCCTTTTAAAATTGTTATCTGGGCTTTATTGTGAGACATGATGACTTTATTCGACCTTTCGGGAACTTAACGACACTATACGCACTGCACGTAAAGACATATAAAATCTGTAGTTAAATAAGAAGCGAGGTGTGAAAAATAAAGGTTCGATGGTCTAGACTTAGGATTATAGAATTGTTATTTTCTAAAACAAAACTTTAGGGTTTGAATCTTAGTTATTCTACAAACCAACTTGACCGGATTTTGTGGGTAGTATCCGCTGAAAACCCTCAGGAGACAACACTCCTCCTACTAGGGACACCTAGAGGTTTAACGGCTTGTTGCACATGCTCAGTGCAATCGCGTTCCCTGCGAAAGTGAGGTTAGGAAATTTTTTGTGAATAAATGGGCTTTGCTCGGGACGAGCAAATGATAAGTTTGGGGGTATTTGTTCATATCAGATTTTTGCATTTTCATACCGCCCAATTTTTGTCACATTGCATATCGGTAGATACTCTTGAGCCGTGTTTGCTAGTCAATTGCAGGATACAGGTTCTCGGTTCTAAAACGGTGAAATTCATGGAAAACACGAAAAAATCCGGGTTCCTGCCAACCACAGATAAAACACGGTCTCCGCTCTTCATCCGTATGTTGCCAGATACCAGTTTAGGAAGACAAAATGTCAAATCAATGTCACTCTCATGCACAAGGCTCAATGGTAGCACAAAATCCAAGAGATCTACGCGGAGCTCGAGGCAATCATGACAAAATCTTGACAAAAAGTCCACCTTTCCCTCAACAGAAATTCTGGAAGAAATATGGAAGTATTTTCAGAAAATATATGAACCAGAGAACAGAGCACAGAAAACCAGGGGACCACAAGAAAACGTATGCCCTAACTCACCTATACGGCCGCGGATCCGCGGCCAAAGTGGGGTCCAGGCCGCGGATCCGCGGCCTTATAGTGGCGGCAAGAAAAAAGTTTCCAGGGGTATTTTTGTCATTGCATGTGTGGTCTGGTGGTTGCCCTAGGTTTCCATTCTACAGCCTATAAATAGCCCAGAAGTTTGAGAAGGAAAGGGTCCATTCTTGTATTTTCTTTTCCTAGGTTTTAGTTCACATGTTCTTCTTCTTCTCATCTCTTCTCCATTAAACTTGTAGTGAGCTTTGTGAGGGAGGAATGGTAAATAAAGAAGATCATTTTATTATCATGCTTGTCTTGCTCTTTCTTTACTTGTTGTAATTTTAATTGTTAAGTAGTTGTTGTTATTTTCTTGTTGTTTCTTTCTTCTCTCTTTTTCTTTATCATTCATACGACAATGATACTTACGCTCGATCCTCGCCAAGGTGAGGTCGCAAATAGTTAGTCGTATTCTTCTAATCTCCTTCTTTCTATCTTCCTCTTTTGTTTTGTTTTGTTTTTCCTTATCATGAAGTGTGAGTAGTTTTATACTTGTTAGGGTAGGATAAGGGAAGTTTGAGAGAAGGAAATCTCTCTCACTCTTTCCTTGCCCAACAACTTAAATCGACTCCCGTTAATTGAACCACAATCCGCTCCTTACGGCACCCTATCCTACATGATAGCGGTGATTCCGTAGTGAGACCGGTTGTGGTTGAATTAACCGGAGGTTATGGATAAGAGCCAAGAACGGACGGACAAGCACCAAAAGGAAGACTTATGCGTTGGAAAGCCTAGCTTATACTCGCAAAGTCCTTCCTAGTCGTGCTAATCCCCGTTGTTGCCGATTACCGTAACACCGATATTAAGAGGGGCAACGAAAGATGTGGAGACTCCTAACTCAAACTAACCTAATCCTAACCCTAACAAGCTCTCTTTAAATATCAACTTAACACTTAGATAACTACAAACAAAATCTGAAAAACCGGACTTAACTCGTTAAAACACATCGAAAAAGACTCCCATCTCCCTGCGGACGACCCGTACTCAACCGGCTAGCTACAAGCGAAACCGTCTTGATTGCGGTACTTAAACTAGAACTTGAACATGCACAATACCCTAACAATCAGTTCGCATGACCAGTTTAACCCGTTAATCGGAGGTTCCCTTGCCCCAAAGGCGAGGGGTAATTAACGGTGGCTTAGTCCGCGGCTGCTGGAGATTCGAATCCCCATAACCATTAAACCCCGGCCTACCCTAGGCAGGGGGAATCTATAGTACGCCTGACAAGCGCGCGCGTATTCCCATCTCAATGGGGTGACGAAAAACACCCTACAACAATTTTCAAATTCACTTGTACAACTTGTGCTTCTCGGAGTTGTAAGGCCGTGGAAATTTGTGAGCCGCCGCATATTTCAAGCTATAGACCCCGTCAGGCAATACTTCGGAGACGAGGAATGGGCCGTCCCACTTCGGGGAAAACTTGTGCAACTTACCTTGGTCTACGAACTCGTTTCGCCTTAAAACTAGATCCCCGGTCTTAAAGGCGCGATGCTTGACTCGGGTGTCATAGTAGCGATCAGTTTACTGTTGGTAAGCGGCGGCTTTGATCTGCTCTTGGTCCCGCTTCTACAGCAAGATGTCCAGATTAGTCCGGAGCACCAAGGTATTAGCTTCGTCGTCGAAGTGCTCGACTCTGTAACTGGGTAGTCCGATCTCAGTTGGGACCATCGTCTCAGTGCCGTAGCAGAGGCTGAAGAGGGTCTTTCCAGTGGGGGTCTTCTTCGAAGTGCACAGAGCCCATAAAACCTGGGGTAATTCATCGACCCAACTGCCCTGCCTTCCTTCCAGATGAGTTCAAAGACCTCGGATTACATCCCGGTTAGCGACTTCAGCTTGCCCGTTGAATTGAGGATGCATGACCGCAACGAACTTCATGAGTACGGGGTATTCGCTGCAGAATCCCTTGACTTTTTCATTTTCGAAGTTCGTCCTGTGGTCGGTAACGATACACCTCGGGATCCTAAACCGGGATATTATATTGTTTTGCAGGAACTTGATGGTCATGGTGGCGTCCGGTTTTTTGATGGGGAATGCCTCGATCCATTTCGTAAAGTAGTCCACCGCAACGAGGATGTATTTATGCCTGCCCGTATCAGTATTTTCCTACCATGTATATTCCCCACTGGGCAAACGGCTATGGGGAGGTCAGGGCCGTTAGTTCGGTAGCCGGAAAACGGGGCATGCTGCCATAGAGTTGGCAGTTCTTGCACCTTCTGACGAGCTTCTGAGCGTCATGATGGATGGTCGGCCAATAGTATCCTTGGAGTAGCGTCTTCTGAACTAAGGTGCGGGCCCCTTGATGTGCTCCGCCGACCCCTTCATGAACCTCATGGAGGACGTAGTCAGCTTCATGGAGGTCAACGCACTGAAGCAGAGGTTGAGTGAAGAATTTCTTGTCGAGGTTCCCACTTCTCCAAACGAAATGGTGGGCCTTGGCTAGGAGGCAGCGTACTTCCCTTCGATCTTCAGGGAGCGTACCCTCATTCAGGAATTCTACGAGGGGCTTCCTCCAATCCCAGTCTTCTTCCCGGGCAGCGTAAACTTAAAGTGATGTCGCTCTGTCTTCCACGCTGGGCCGCAGCAAGACCTCGAAGATGATATTTCTCCTGTTGTTGGCCGTATAAGAGGAAGCTAGCTTGCTCAGAGCATCGGCCTGGGCATTTAGGTGCCGGGGGATCTTCTCTACTTGAACTTTGTCGAAGTCTTTTCGTAGTCTTCTTACCTCGGCTAAATATTTCACCATCAGAGGCTCCCGTGCTTTGAAACGGCCAGTCACCTAGCCTACGACCAGGGCGGAGTCACTGCGGATTCGGACTGTCTTCAGCCCCACTCCGGAGGCGATTCGTAGTCCAGCCAGCAAGACCTCATACTCCGTGGCGTTGTTTAAGGCTTTGAAACCAAGCTTCAAAGAATACTCCATCTTTGCCTCGTTCGACCCACGAATGATGAGGCCGGCACCGCTCCCATCCTCGGTAGATGACCCATCGACGTAAAGGACCCAATCGAGGACGGAGTCGGGCCTCTCCTCGATCGAGGGTTGAGACCCGGGGGCCGGCGCCGACATTGCCCCCTTGTTGGGGATAGTGCATTCGACAATGAAGTCGGCCAGGACTTGTGCCTTGATAGCCTGCCTTGGGCGGTACCTGATGTCGAATTGAGATAACTCCCACCTCCATCTTTCCAAGCGACCAGATGACTCGGGGAGGCGAGAATAATCCCTAAGGGACGCTCGGTGAGGACAAGGATAGTGTGTGCCTGGAAGTAGCGTTGTAGTTTCCTTGAGGCCACAATAAGTGCTAAGAAAATCTTTTCTATGCCGGGTACCTTGTTTCCGCGTCCTTAAAGACGTGGCTCACGTAGTAGACCGGCTTCTGGACTCCTTCGACTTCTCGGACGAGCACCGAGCCTGCAGCCTGATCGAACACCGCTAGATACAGTGATAGCTCATCTCCTTCCATCGGCCGGGTGAGCAGTGGGGGAGTCGCCAGGTGCATTTTCAATTGTTCGAAAGCGATCTGACACTCCTCCGACCATTCGAACCTTGGGATCTTTCTCAGGGCTCTGAAGAATGGGAGGCACTTTTCTCCGGACCTTGACATGAAGCGACTCAGAGCGGCTACTCTCCCAGTGAGTCGTATGATTTCAGCATTGGTCTTCGGCGCGGCCATGTTGAGGATGGCGCTGATTTTCTCTGGGTTGGCCTCGATTCCTCGGTGGGTAACCATAAATCCGAAGAACTTTCCATTAGTGACCCCGAATGCGCACTTGGTGTGATTCAACTTCATTTTGTATTCACGGAGGATGTCGAAAGTCTCGCCAAGATCTTTGGTGTGCTCATCTGACGAGGTCGACATAACGAGCATATCGTCGACGTAAACCTCCATGTTCCTCCTGATTTGTGGTTTGAACATCCTGTTGACTAAGCGTTGGTACGTAGCCCTGGCGTTTTTGAGGCCAAAGAGCATTACTTTATAGCAGTATACCCCCCGGTCTGTTGTGAATGCGGTGAGCTCTTCGTCTGCCGGGTTCATATGGATCTGGTTGTAGCTGAAGAAAGAGTCCATGAAGCTGAGTAATTCATGGCCTGCTGAGCTGTTGACGAGCCGATCTATCCGATGGAGGGGTTAGTTGTCTTTCGGGCAAGCTTTGTTGAGATCTGTGAAGTCGACGTACATGCGCCACTTCCCGCTTTCTTTTTTAACCATTACCACATTCACCAGCTATTCTGAGTATGCCACGTTTCGAATGAAGTTTGCTACAAGCAACCTGTCAACTTCGTCCTCGATCGCCTTTTGTTCGATCGGAGCGAAACTTCGTTTCTTTTGCCTGACGGGTCGGACCGTCGGGTCGACCCCGAGCTTATGTGAAATTACTTTGGTGTCGATCCCGAGCATGTTGGCAGGTGCCTAAGCGAACACATCTGAGATCTTCTGAGGAAATAGATCAAGTCGTCGTGCTGGGCCTCCATTAAGAGTGACCTGATCTGGACGGTTCGTTCATTGTCCCCTTAGACGAGGGGGACCTCTGTTAGCGGCTCCACCAGGGCCCCTCGGATTTCTTTTTGTTTGTCCCGAGTATCCAAGGACCCTTGGAAATCACCCGTGCTTTCAAGGTCGCCGCTTCATTCCTCAAGCGTAGTTGTCGCTGTAAATCAAATCTTTGCGGTTTGCTGGTTCCCGTAGGCCCGGCCTATTCCCCCTTGGTCGAGTGGAAACTTGATCGCGAGGTGGTAGGTCGAGATCTGGGCCCAAAGGGAATTTAGCGTCCGGCGTCCCTGGAGGATATTGTAGGTCGATGGAGTTCTAGCGACGATGAACTCTACTGGTACGGTTCGTGTGCGGCTTTCCTCCTCGATGTTAAGTAGGAGGGTGATCACTACCTCTGCCGGGATAGAGTGGTTAGTAAACCCCGACAGGATGTGGGCGGCCAGCCTCAGATCCGCTGGGTCGAGGCCTATACATACAAAGAAGTTGTAGAAAAGGATGTCTGCCGAGCTTCCCGAGTCGACCAGTATCCTCTAAACCTCGTAGCGGTGGACCCGTGTTGTAATCACCAGGGGGTCGTTGTGAGGTAAAGATATTCCGTGGAGGTCCTCATCGGTGAAGGTGATGGGCTCAGCTGCTTTGCTTTTCTTCTGGGGGTGGCTACTAGTCTCCTCGACCGGCAGGAGGCGTCGAATCTCGCCGGTTGCAGGTGCACTCCCTGTTGATACGACTATGATTTGGCCGATTTTCAACTCGCCGGGAGGAGGATGGTTCTCTTGCTCCCAGTATGCTTGTCGCTTTTCCCATAAGTACTTTTCCAGGTGCCCCGAGCGAATCAACTCCTTGATGTAGTCGTGGAGCTGTTTGCAGTTCTCGGTTGGGTGTCCCTACGACCTGTGGAAGGCGCAGTAAGGGCCTCGTGTCCGTTTGGCCGCTCTACTGGCGACCTGAGGGAGCTTGAAAAATCGCTCTCCCTTTGCCTCCTCCAATAGCTCAGTCTGGGAGATGATGAACGGAGTATACTCGAGGAACTTCGGGGAGTATGGTTTTGGCCGGTCAACCTTCTTCTTCTCTTCTCTACCCCTCTTCTTTTGATCATCCTGGTCGCTCTGGGGCATGTTTGCATTTACCATGGACTCGAGCTGTACTTCTCGCTCGGTCCAGGCTTTGACCTCAGCCATGTTCTTAGGTTGCGCTAATGCAAAGGAGTGGAGCCACTCCTTGTGCCTAAGACCCGACCTAAGGACCGTGATGACAGTTTCGTCCCGGTGCTCTGGGACATCAAGAAGAGCGTTGTAGAAGCGGGTGACATATTTTTTTAAGGATTCCTTTTCCCCTCTCTTTATACTGAAAAAGTAATCGACGGTCCGCTTCTGCCGTCTGTTCCCGACGAAATGCCCGAGGAACTGGACGGCCAGCTCATCGAAGGTAGAGATGGAGCGTGGCGTGAGTCCTCGGAACTAATCTCGTCTGACGCGGATGAGAGTGGCGGGGTGTTAGTTATATGTATGTCCTAGAGGCCATTACTATACATGAGATGTATATTGTAGTGGATGCTTGGACATATATAGGGAGGACTTTCTTGCTCGACATGATAGTATGCTATCTGGTTACTCTTTACCTTAACGTGTACACTCATTGTCTCTCTATTATATGTTGGTAAAGCCCTTTGGATGTGTACTTGACTACCTGGACTATGATGCGGATCATGCTAATGGGGACATGGTAGTCCATAAGTACATCCTTCAAGGTCCCTAGTCGTGGGTGTATCGATATACCAGAGTAGACTAGCGTATACCTTCTCGACCCATATAGATGGGCGATGGATGATCCCATATCCATTGGTGTTTGACATCAGAGATGATATACGGGTGCTCAGTGGAGACTGGGTATACTGGACGGACTCGCCGAGAACTCCCAGATGGTATTATACCTCACGTCAGATGGCAGTTCTCTGGTGACACCGGTACAGGTTAGTCTGTAGACCCGAGATCGTCATAGAGTCTTGTGTGATTCCCACTGTGCTTTGATTTCCACCTTACCACGTCCAAGAGGACGTGCAAAACGGTGGTTTTTTGGGTACAATCCCGAGTCACATGGAGGCAATGAGCGATAGGAGGGGTTTCGTCTCTCCCGGTATTAGGAGTTGATGTTGCGCTATGCTCGATTGGCCATAACAGGGAAGTCCCTGACCAGGGCTGGTTTAAAGATTTATTGGTAAGTGTTACCAGTAGTTTCTCGACCCGTTATGAGCCTCATATTGGCATGACTTATCGGTTATTGGGGTCTGACGTTTACCACCCCTAGACTTGATATGCGACATATCAGACGAGAAGACCGGACTGTACGGTAGTGTCACTGTCAGGCTTTTGCAGGAGTTGAAGCGGGCTTGCTTGCTGATCTTCTGATCGCTCAATACCCGGGTAGCCGTTACGTCCAGCTAGTACCGCTGACGGCTTGTGGGTGCTTGATATGATCATCACCTACTGCCGGCGTATCGACGAGTCTTTAGAGTCCTACATAGAGGTTTTACTGGCTCAGGCGAAACGAAATAGGAGCGCATATGTGATATGTGCGGGACCGAGAATAATGCGAGTATGTGATACCGTATTCTATTCTCGCGATATTTGTATCGATCGGTTATATGTGATATAACCAGGTTATCAAATTAAGGGTTGATTCGATAAGTCGATACATTGTATGTTGGTCGGTTATATGTGATATAACCGGATTATTAAGTGAAGTGTTGATTTAATGATTTAGTGTATAATTGTATATGTGATATACTAATTTACATTAACTAAACATTGGTTCACTTAAGCATTTTTTCGTCTTCTCTCACTTGTGCACAACTTAATATATATGTGATATATATTTATTTGTATTCATTTTGTATCATGGTTGTTGATACACACTACGTGGGTGTATGAGACATACACCATTATAATTATATTGCTAGGGTTTTAATATTCAAAGTAAATACAAAATTAGTGGATAATTGTTCAAGTGCATGAAGCTTCATGAAGCTTGTGAGTGCATTGATCAAGTCTACTAGATTTGTTTTACTTAGGATATTTATTAACCTAACCACTATAATTAGCCATGGTTATATCTTTACATGAGTTAGTATATGATACCCACTCACCCATGGTTAGAGATCTCACTTGGATTAATTTTCATTCTCATTTCTTTCTTCATCTTCTTCTTGAAAAAGAAAAGCTTGCTAGGGTTTGATCCAAAGTGAGAAATAATTTGAGAAAAGAAATTCTAAAGTGAACCCATTTCCTATTTCACCATCCTCTACTAGACTAGCACTTTAGTATAGGGTGTTTTCTTCACTTTGATGAAGTGGTAGCTTGAGTTCGTATTCCCTCGACGTAGATCATCTTCGGCCTCGAAGACTTCAAGCAAAACCGTTGCCCTCTTCTCATAGAGCCGTCCGAGAGTCCGGGAGTTCGATGATCGCAGCGAAAGGGACTACTACAAGTAGCTTACGAAGTAAAGGACCGATCTACAAAGGTTGTATTTCGATTGCACTTAGATGTAAAATAGTTTACATGTGTTTCCGTATTACTTTCTAGCTAACGATTCTAGTTTAGAATTCCCTTTTAAACGGCAAAATTTTAAAATGGCATGGACGATGCCTCCCTGAAACCTCGCTGCCGTCGAAGTGAACCCTACAGTGGTATCAGAGCCAAGCTGGGAATTAATACGAATTTTGTTAGATTATGAATACGATACGAACTCCGAAACATGAAACCCTAAAACCCATATTCTGTCGAATTTTAAACGATCCCTAAAATTTTTTTAAACATGTACAGAATGATGTATGTATGATACTATGAACACTGAAGAAATCTGGAGCAAATCTGTGCAGTTTGGGCCGGCCACCCCTCCCTCACCGGCCCAATCCGAGACCCCCCTCCAAATTTTTCCAGTGTTCTGTTTATTGGGTTTTGGTGTTCAGGTGTTGTTCATTCTTGCTAAATTGTCATATGATGTTAATTTACTATATGGACAACTCGGAGTGTTTCGTAGTCGTAATTTTAACTGTTTACGGGTAACTTTAGACGTTGTTAAAAAGTTCAATCGGATGTCAAATACTTACTTTAACCCTTGCCGGAAAATTTTCAAAGTGTTGGATTTTTCCCGTAGTTAAAAAGCTTTCAAAGATCATGCAAGTTATGCGATGGACCCTCTAGAAGAACAAAACCTTAACTCGATTATGTGGCCGTCAAAACCGCCACTTGAACCCTAGGGTTTGTGGTGGTTTAGCGTTTCACATGTGAGGCGTTGGTTTGGCCCTTCTACGGCTGGTTTGTTGGTACTGTGGCGTGTGCTGAATTACTTTAAACTACGCTCAAGTGTTGAGCTTTTTGGGTAATTTTGGGTGTTTAATGATTCGATTGGAATGTTTAATATCGTCTAGCTTTTTCTGTAATGTGATACAATATGTGGAATTCATACAGTTAGGCATGAAATGCGAAGTATGTGATATTTCGGATTTATGATGTCTAAGGTGTTTGTGGATTCCAAATGTTGTAGTTTTACAGTTTCTTTTCTGCGACCGTAAGTGTAATATGTGATATCGCCGGTTTCGTTGCTATATGTCAACGACAATTGGGATGCGCGTATTTACTTATGTTGATGACATGTGATGTTATGTGTTGCTGGATATGTTATATTGGATCGTCGCGTTTTGAATAGCCGGGGGTTTTATGTGAGATGAGAGTTTTTATTTTCATTCATGTAAAATTAAATGTATATAATATTCTTTTATTGGGACACTTCCGAGTTGAGGTTGATGTCACCATTGATGTATATTATTTACTTTTCCGCATTAGGATAGACCCAAGGAGGAGAGCACAAGTAACCGGGTTCTAGGGTCCAGTGGGAGACCAACTTGAGGAGTCGAGTCTGGGTCTCCTAACTCTAGAATTGGTAGGGTTGCTTGCCGCTCTCGTAGGGGTCTAGGGGTGTGAGTTTGGCTATTCATCGCGACCATGGAATCCATGTTTTGTAGAGGCCCAAAATAAAACACGGACGTCCTAATATATCCAATATTTCATATGTTTCTTCTGCTGCGATATCTGTGATGTGATCATTTGATATGTTGAGATAGATACTGTATATAGTATATATGATATATTATATAGACGTTACTTATGTTTTACACCCGTGCTAGCCCTGCCCCGCTCTGCCGTTAGTTACCTAACCTAACGGTGCACGAGGGGTCATCGAGGCGAATGCGGATGGCATAAGTGTACGTCGTATTTATCTGTGATGTTTAGGTGACTTAAATGATGGGACTTCATTAATGTGATTAATGAAAGAAAAGAAACCTAAAAGATGTTGTGGAATCGAATTTTCAAAAACAGGTAGCTACAGTTCTCGCTTTGCATAGCGGTGTTCCTTGTAGAATATCCTGCACCTTATTCGATAAGGAAAGGGCCGAGATCCCTTCACCGGGGTGACCCCTTTAGCAATAACTGGCAGATGCTACAACCCTCGGTTTCGTTTTTGATTGTTTTTCTAGTTCTTGCTTTGCATAGTGGTATTGTGAATATTCTGCACCTCATTCGACGAGGAAAGAGCCGAGATCCTTTCACCGGGAGTGACCTCTTTAGCGAAACTAGCAAAATCCTCAAAAACACTCCATTTTAAATCATTTGATTCTACAACGATATCAAGTTCATTACGCAATAGGTTTTCAGAAAAACCTGTCGTAGCCCTCCGTCATTTTAGATAAGTCCTACTTAGTATTCGTGCTACGTTTGTTGACCTCCGTCAAGGCGTAGTGTGCGGTTGCTAACTAGTATTTATCTGCTTATGCATATGATGCAGATTGGATTAGGGTAATCGTACGACCTTGTTGACCTTCATCAAGGGTCGTGCGGGTGGGTTTGATTCAATCAAGAAATGACGGGTTGAACTTGACTAGTAGCCTATGGTTTGTTGACCTCCGTCAAGGTTATAGGGTGCTTGGGGCAAAATTATCGGGAATTTCAAGTGTTGAAATTTGCAATGAGATTGCATACATTCTATGAGATAGTTGGATCCCGATACCCACTGCGAGTAATTGTTACTCCTGGGAGATTTTTGCACTTTACAATTAGCCGATCAAATAGGTATCTAGAAAGGTGTCAACGGGGTTACGCCCCTGGGAAAACGAGGTTTATTTTAATTAGGTTCGTACGAAAGCACGGGGAACCTCTCTCAAAGTACCGGCACTGGCCTAGCTGAAAGATTGGCGAACTTGTAGGGTGTAATTAATCCCGGCTAGTCTTTCCTTTTAGGGTTTGAAGAAAGATTTGATAAAAACAGTGGGAGCCATCCTGATTAGATAAAATAATAGCCGATCTAATTTTGCAAGAGCGCACGCAGAGTATTTTCTTCTCTCTCTCTCCAGACAACGACCATGTCATGCTTTAATCAAGATAATAATATGGATGTATTGACCGAACCCGCTTGTTATACTGTGCTGGGGAACGTTGGTCCCGCTCCAACTTATAATTGTTATAAGACCGAGCAGGAAATAGGGGATTACCAGGATTCCCGTGCCGCCCAAACGAAGAAAGTACATGATGATGCATCTTCTTCGAGTGTGTTCATTGCCGAGAACTGTTTTTCAGTATCCTCTACGTCCTGGGTATGTGATACCGGATCAGGATCCCACATATGTAAAATGTTACATGGGCTACAGTGAGATAGAGAACTGAGAACGGGTGATAAAATTTCAAGAGTTGGAAACGGTGCAATTGTTGCAGCCAAGATGTTGGCAGTTATCACCCTGTATTACCGAATATATTGATTCTGAACGACTGTTATTAGATACCGAACCTGATGTACAACATTATATCAGTCTCTTTATTTAGTAAAGAAGGATATTATTTTGTATTGGTAGATAATGTTTTGAACATTTCCTATATCAAAGGTTGATCGGTTCAGGCACGTTATCTAAAAGCATAAACGTTCTAAATCAAACCACAGTTCTTCACGTTTAAAACACATACAAGAGGAAGAGTTCAGAAATGAACGAATCCTTTTTGAGGCATTGTAGACTAGGTCATATCAATGCGGCACGACTAGCTGAAGTTACATAAATATGCATATTTAAATCAGTTTGAATTTACATCTTGTGAAACTTGCCAGTCATGTCACAAAGATAAAATGACCATAGCTCCGTTTACCGGAAACAGAGAAAGAGTTAGTGAACTCTAGGGATTGATACATGATGATGTATGTAGGTCCCCTGTCTACATATGCCAGGTCTGGTTCTTTGTACTTCATTACATTCACTGATGATCTCTCAAGATTCGGACATATGTTCCTGTTGAAACACAAGTCTGAACCTTTTGAGATATTCAATGAATATAAGATAGAAGTAGAGAACCAAAACAGGTATAAGTATTATGTCCTTTGATGAGATCAGGGAGGAGAATACTTGAGCACGGAATTCCTGGACTATTCTAAAGGAGAATGAGATTCTCTCTCAGCATTACTCCTCCGCATACACCACAACACGTCGGTGTATCGGAGCGGAGCAATTGCACCCTATGAGATATGGTGCGCTCTATGATGAGTACTACTGAGTTGCCTGTTTCCTTTTTAGGGGTTATACACTTGAGAAGCTGTATACCTATTGAATGGAGTTCCAACCAAATCAGGTGCCTACCACTCCATATGAGATATGGTATGAGAAGAGCCCATATCTTAAGTAAGTTAAGATTTGGGGATGTCCGGCCTATGTCTAAAAGAAAAATCTGGACAAGCTCGAGGCAAGGTCAGTTCTGTGGAAGTTTGTTAGATATCCCAAGCATTCGCAAAGGAATATCTTCTACCGGACCGAGGAACAAAATGTGTTTTATTTCTCGGCATGCCACCTTTTTAGAAAAGGAATTTATTTTAGAAAGAAATTTGTGGACATGAGGTAGAACTGGAAGGAGTTCCAGCTATACAAACTACAGCTGATGATTTGGTAGAACCGGAGGATTCAATATCTCCCAACGAACCTCAGCCTCTCTGGCGATCTGGTAGGGTTCCTCACCCACCTGAGAGATACTTTGGTTTCTCTATGACAGTGGGAGTAAGGATTGCATCATAAGATGATGACCTAACTAGTTTCGAGTAGGCCATCAAGAGTGGGGACTCTGTAAGAATGGCTGGATGCTATGCGATCTGAGATGGAATCTATATACACCAACGAAGTATGGACTTTGGTTGCTTTATCTGAATGGTTAAATCCCCATCAGGAGCAAGTATATCTTGAGAAGATTACTTGGTATTCATGGAAAAGTTGAGACTTTCAAAGCTAGACTTGTGAAAGGTTTGCATCATCGACCAAGTGTGACTTATGATGAAACCTTTTCTATGGGCCTATGCTTAAGTCCATTCGGATCCTACTTGCCACTGCTACTTACCATGACTACGATATCTGGCGGTTGGGTGTTATGACTGCTGTTCTAAATAGTGATTTAGAAGAGAGCGTCTATAAGTACACAGCCAGAGGGCTTCGTAGACAGTGGGAGCAGCGGAAACGTGTGCAAGTTGCTTTAAAGGTTAAAGCAGGTATCGCGGAATTGGAACATCTGTTTTGATGTGGTAGTCAAAGAGTTTGACTTCATCAAAATGGTAGATGAAACTTGTATATAAAAAAGGTAGTAGGGAGTATGGTGGCGATCCCCGTATTGTACCTGGATGACATACTCTTGATGGGAAAGGTGTTTCTTATGCTACGCTCTATCAATCTCCTCTTATCACATTGATTCTCCATATAGGATTAAGGTGATACCTCCTAAATCCTGGGTTTTGAATCTATGAGATAGATCTATGTGGATGTTAGGATTCTCACTAGGTGTAGTGAGATGGTATCAATCGATCCTGGGGAGAATCACTGGATAACTTCCAGGGTGATAAGGTCGACTGAATGTCAGTCACAGGCATTGTCTTTACCCTCAGTAAAGAGATGGTATGTTGGAAGAGTTCCAAGCTAAATACCGTGGCATACTAGACGATAAAGGCTGGATACATCGCTACCAAAGATGCTGCCAAAGAGGCAGTCTGGGTGTATATTAGTTCATGAGATGAACTTCGTTCCTACCATTGTGAGACAATGGAGTTGTGGCTTATGCCTAAGAACGCTCGTCCCATCAGTGATCCAGACATATTTTAAGGCAGTATCACCTAATCATGGAGATGGTTGATCTCCAAGGGATCGAGGTCAGGAGAGTAGACTCAGAGGACAACACGGCGGATCCACTCACAAAGGATTTTTCCCAGAGAGAGACTTTTATGGGATGGTTGAGTATGAGATACTACAACCACTGTTATCAGATGGCCCTAGTGCAAGTGGGAGATTGTTAGTTATATGTATGCCCTAGAGCCCATTACTATACATGAGATGTATATTGTAGTGGATACTTGGACATATATAGGGAGGACTTTCTTGCTCGACATGATAGTATGTTATCTGGTTACTCTTTACCTTAACGTGTACACTCATTGTCTCTCTGTTACATGTTGGTAAAGCCCTTAGAATGTGTACTTGACTACCTGGACTATGATGCGGATCATACTAGTGGGGACATGGTTGTACATAAGTACATCCTTCAAGGTCTCTAGTCGTGGGTGTATCGAGACGGGGCATCGATATACCAGAGTAGACTAGCGTATACCTTCTCGACCCATATAGATGGACGATGGATGATCCCATATCCATTGGTGTTTGACATCAGAGATGATATACGGGTGCTCAGTGGAGACTGGGTACACTGGACGGACTCGCCGAGAACTCCCAGATGGTATTATACCTCACGTCAGATGGCAGTTCTCTGGTGACACTGGTACATGTTAGTCTGTAGACTCGAGATTGTCATAGAGTCTTGTGTGATTCCCACTGTGCTTTGATTTTCACCTTACCACGTCCAAGAGGGCGTGCAAAACGGTGTTTTTTTGGGTACAGTACCGAGTCACATGGAGGCAATGAGCGATAGGAGGGGTTTCGTCTCTCCCGATATTGGGGGTTGATGTTGCCCTGTGCTCGATTGGTCATAACAGGGAAGTCCCTGACCATGGCTGGTTTAGAGATTTACTGGTAAGTGTTACCGGTAGTTTCTCGACCCGTTATGAGCCTCATATCGGCACGACTTATCGGTTATTGGGGTTTGATGTTTACCACCCCTAGACTTGATATGCGACATATCAGACGAGGAGACCGGACTGTACGATAGTGTCACTGTCAGGCTTTTGCAGGAGTTGGAGCGGGCTTGCTTGCTGATCTTCTGATCACTCAATACCCGGGTAGCCGTTACGTCCAGCTAGTACTGCTGACGGCTTGTGGGTGCTTGATATGATCATCACCTACTGCCGGTGTATTGACGAGTCTTTAGAGTCCTACATAGAGGTTTTACTGGCTCAGACGAAACGAAATAGGAGCGCATATGTGATATGTGCGGGACCGAGAATAATGCGAGTATGTGATACCGTATTCTATTCTCGCGATGTTTGTATCGATCGGTTATATGTGATATAACCAAGTTATCGAATCAAGGGTTGATTCGATAAGTCGATACATTGGATATTAGTCGGTTATATGTGATATAACCGGATTATTAAGTGAAGTGTTGATTTAATGATTTAGTGTATAATTGTATATGTGATATACTGATTTACATTAACTAAACATTGGTTCACTTAAGCATTTTTTTTCTTCTCTCACTTGTGCACAACTTAATATATATGTGATATATATTTATTTATGTTCATTTTGTATCATGGTTGTTGATACACACTACATGGGTGTATGAGACATACACCATTATAATTATATTGCTAGGGTTTTAATATTCAAAGTAAATACAAAATTAATGGATAATTGTTCAAGTGCATGAAGCTTCATGAAGCTTGTGAGTGCATTGACCAAGTCTACTAGATTTTTTTTACTTAGGATATTTATTAACCTAACCACTATAATTAGCCATGGTTATGTCTCTACATGAGTTAGTATATGATACCCACTCACCCATGGTTAGAGATCTCACTTGGATTAATTTTCTTTCTCATTTCTTTCTTCATCTTCTTCTTGAAAAAGAAAAGCTTGCTAGGGTTTGATCCAAAGTGAGAAATAATGTGAGAAAAGAAATTCTAAAGTGAACCCATTTCCTATTTCACTATCCTCTACTAGACTAGCACTTTAGTATAGGGTGTTTGCTTCACTTTGGTGAAGTTGTAGCTTGAGTTCGTATTCTCTCGACGTAGATCATCTTCGGCCTCGAAAACTTCAAGCAAAACCGTTGCCCTCTTCTCATGGAGCCGTCCGAGAGTCCGGGAGTTCGATGATCGCAGCGAAGGGACTACTACAAGTAGCTTACGAAGTGAAGGACCGATCTACAAAGGTTGTATTTCGATTTCACTTAGATGTAAAATAGTTTACATGTGTTTCCGTATTACTTTCTAGCTAACGATTCTAGTTTAGAGTTTCCTTTTAAACGGCAAAATTTTAAAATGGCATGGACGATGCCTCCTGAAACCTCGCTGCCATCGAAGTGAACCCTACACGGGGAACGCTCGACATTGGACGGTGTCAGAGTTGTCGTGGAATCTCATCCCCTCCGTGAACGCATCTAGGTGGTCTTTCGGGTCGGACTTTCCATCGAAGAGGGCCACCTTTGGAGTCTTGTTTCTGGAGGAGACGTGGACAACAAGCAGTTCTTTAGTGAAGGGCTTCGTAAGCGAGTCGGCGGCATACCTGGCCCCCTTGCTCGAAGGACGACCTTCCCGATATATACCCTCGATTTTCTTTTCGAGGGCATCGAGATGGTCGTGGTACCCCGAAGATTCGGCGTATTCGGAGTTATGGCCTCTCCCGCTTGCGACTGGCTACGATTCCATTTCATTCTATGAGGTTCCTCAGGTCCCCTGGTGAGGTTGTTTGTGAGTTATCTTGGTGAGCGTCGTCTGTGCACCCCCGTCGAGGGAGAGGGTGCCGGCCATGCCTGGGAGCAGGCGAGCTGACCGACACCTTCTCAGGAGGGATATGAGCGCGATGGGCCTCAGGGCGAGGCGCTCTTTCGTGTGACCCTGGCGTAGAGCTATGAGGCGTCCAGCGGGTCATTGAATTGGTCGCTGCGGGGGACCTGTGGCCGGTGGAGATAGCGAGACGGTGTTTAGTCGTGCCGGCATGGGCAGTGTCATCTCCCCCTCTGCGGAGGTCACGGTTCCGAGGTGGGGGAACAGCGACCTGGGGGACTCGCCCAGCTGTTTGGACATGGACAAGGGCATCCCCGATAGAAGTGAGCTTGTCGATCCATGCAGACAGGGCGTGAACGGCGTTAGAGGGAGGAGAAGATCCGTCTGCGCCTCCATTGTGGGGAGGACGGCGGTTAGTGCTGGGATCGTTGCGATGATCACTCGCCATCAGCTAGAGATTGGAAGATCAACTTTCGATGAGTGGAATTTTCGAAAATTCTCACAGATGGTGCCGACTGAAAGAGCTCTGGATCTCCTTCAGATGTTGTCTTCCGACGATCTGCCGACAGCGTTGGCGATCGGCTGAGATTGGGTTTGAGGATTGTCTCATGGGACGTGTAGATCTCAATGGTTTTATTTTTGTGTGAAGCCAAGCTACCTGCAAAGAAGTCCCCAGGTGGTTGTACCACCGTAGACCCTCCGACGATCAAGCTAGTCGATGTATTTGGGCAGAGTAGCGGCCTATTGGATAAGAATTGTCTTTCCTGAGTCGTCTGAGAGAGGGGTTTATATAGCGACAGCCATGGGCTAGCGGGCACGAGATTCTTGCCAGCCGCTACGCCTCTGGCGTTACGTCTGCGAGAATGGCGGGATCCCCCATTATTGACGAGATATGCTCGTTAATGGGTGGATGCGACGGCGTGGAACATGGGATCATGGGGTGGCGGATATCTCGCGTCTGGCGAGATTCGTGGAGCCGTGGCAGAGACGCTTGTGCTTTGCGTTCTGGGCCACTCAATAGAACCTAGGAAGCCTAGCTAGGCGAGAGGCCTAAAGGAGGGTGGGTGGCCGAGCTGGTTTGGCTCAGGGATAGCTCAGAGGCGAAGGGCCGAGAAGTACGGCGTGTAGGTGGGCTCGGTGGGGAGCCAATGGTCGTTTACTTGGCGAGCACAGGAATGTTCAGAAAATCCTCGGAGGCCGGGTTGAGGCAGCCGGATAATAGCTCGGCGGACACTTCTAATGTGTAGTCTTTGCCCTGTTTCCGTGTGCATCGGGATACGTCGTCTACCGCGTGTCATGATCCGGGGAGTTCCCACCTATGAGCATCATCAGTTTGCAAGTAATAGCCAAAATTTTATCTTTTTGGGAATTGGGACAAGACACTATTCATCCAAACAAAAAATCATGGAAAAGAAATTCCTTTGTTTGTAAGGAATTGCCCGAACTTTTGGGAATTGATATCATCAAAATGGGAGTGCCATCATTCTTTTGGCAATTTAAGATATTTTGGATGGAATTGCCTATTTCCAAACACACATAGGATTAGATATATTATTTTATTTGGAAAAAGTTATATTTACCTACTTTCTCTTCTTTTTATCCAATTCTCAAAACTCAATTCCCACTTTTTTTGTGCAACCAAATAAAGGAAAAGAATGAAGTGGACAAAAACCATTCCAATTATTTACAAACTAACAAGAAAATGTCAATTTCAGGAAACAAATTTTTTTGTTTGTAAGACCTCAATTTCTATTCTTGGTTTTTTAATACTGTAAACAAACAACCCCTAACTATTTTTGTTAGACATGATAAATTTTTATTTTAAATCAAATATTGGCTCCATAAATATTTTTATTGGTGGATAGAAAACTCCAAACTATATAATAAAGACTTGGCTTCATTTAATTTAAGTTGGGGAGAATGGAGAGAGGTTGTCATTATTGCTGACTAGTATCTTGCATGTGCAATGCACTTGTTCAAATAAAATTATGTTTAATTTTTTCAATTTGAATCCAAAAAAATTAAAGAGGATTAAAATTTACATGGTAGGAGTTGTTAATTTGTTTTCAAAATGATCCACAATAATTCTGGTAGTTATTTAAGGTCAGTAGGGATGATTGTATAGTTATAATTGATTCAATTGATGATTGTATTTATTAAATTTTGTTTGTATTTAATTTTTTTCTGCTAATGTTGCGCTATATGAGTCTACATTAGACCATCAAACCCTCAGGTTTTGTGGTTATAATAGTAGATATTTGTCTTATATTATGATGACACAACATTCTATAATGCATTATAAATGTCGAATTTTTTTTTCTCTTTTTTTTTATTGTATTTAAAATAAATAACATATGAGTTAGCAAAAAAAAAGTTACAGTTATAATAGTAGTAGAGATTTTTTCTGGGAAATTTGTCTTAGCTAATTATTTATTGACAAAACCCTTTAAAATCTCGGGAGTACACTAAATTTTGAAGGCAAATTACATAAGGACCAAATAACTGATAAATTTGAGTTTGCATATGCTCGAGCAATATTATAGGCGACAAAATTCTGAGATCTTGGTTTAGCAACAACTTTGATAAAAGGGTTAGAGGTTAAAAGGCTGGTGCACTCGTGTACAAAATGCTCAAACTGTAACACCCCAGCACAGTTATACTATTTTTACTTAGGGTATTTCAGATCTTGCGACAATTTTCTTGATTATTATTGCTTTTGGGTACGGATAGTTTGGTATCTATGGTTAGTATCCGACCCGACTTGCATATTTGAAATCCATCATGGTTCAAAATTACGTTACATCTTTGCTAGTATAGAGGATCCATGCACCTCTAAATTCTATATACATGTATAATATATCTTATATCTGCATATCTTTTAATAATACAAATAATAACCAGATAATATATTTTAATATTTAGCATGGTATGTTATCATACCCCATATCATATGTTTGCATCCATACATCGTGTTCATGTCCAGATTGTTAAAACAGACTCGTTTGGATCGCTACATATATTTACGTAGATCCGTACTAGCGGGTATGCATTTGTATTAACTAGGTATTGCATTATTGTTTTAACTTTTATGTATATTCTCCATATTTTAAAACTAGATTTTTAGAAAAAACCCGAATAATTTTCAGAGTATTTTGATATTAGTTGTTTGAACCCAGAATATATATTACACATACCTCTCTTTCTCTCTCTTCTCATTTCTTTTCTCCTACGGCGATAACCCTGCAGCAAACCCTAACCCCCGCACCCCTCGTCGCCGCTTACAACCATCGACCTCGTCATCGTCACCACCACCTCCTCATCCTCATCACCTCCATAACTCCCCCTCTTCTCCTTCTTCCCGAGCCCTGCACCCGACGACCCTAACCCTGCAGCAACCTCCCACGACCCAACATCATCGCCGGAGACTCGTCGTCATCCTCCTCACCATCCTCACCTCGTTCTCCAACTCTTGACACCACCACTACCACCCTCATCAAACCCAGAACCCCCAACAGCAACCCAAGAACCTATGGCCGATGCTGCTCTCTCGCCGTCGACGATAGCCCATCGTCGCCGTCACCTTCTCCTTTGTCCTCTGTCCCCAGAACTCAACACCAGAGCCCGACACAATAGCAACCATCATCTATCCTTGTGTTCTTTCTTGATTGGTTCTTAATCGTTTCGCCGGAGTTGCATGCGTCGCCGACGATCCAGATGACCTAATCACCGTTGTCGTATAACCTAGTCGCCACGTCATGTCACTGCTCAGCCAGGTCCAGTCCTGCGCGCGTAAGTTGCATCGTGACGTATTCCGACATCGGAACGTAGCATCCTTATCTCGAAGTGAGATTCGATCAGACAAGTTTTAACTTGCAAAATGCTAGGTTATTATATCGATATTTATATGAATAAAAATAGTACATGTGTTTTATTATACAGCAAATGTTACAGATTTATAGTGTTACGTTATCTGTCCGTATCCGTACTGATCATAGCATATCTAGTTGCATGCCGGAACATCATGATATTATTATACTACTATATTAATACAACATGCCATCTAGTTTGCACCATACATGTTAATAGACGTATAATGGTTATTACAGATAGATACATATGCATCCTGGCATCGTTTGTGTTTACCATGTTCCGATATTGATTACAGTTTCATATTTGGCATCTTTTTAGTTAATATACATCACATGACATGTTCACGACACACTACTTGACTTGTTACTTGGATATTATTACTAATGCCGACAATTCTGATTTGTTATCCTGACGGACGTTTCTTGTTTTCTACATAGACAAAACATGTACCTTCTTGATCCTGTGTTGGTATTAGATTTACATCATTAATACCTAACTTGAACACAAACCCGGGGAGTAAGGGGAAATCAATAATGAAACCTGACTTGTAACTCAACGGTTCGATATTTATACTGATCAATCTTTACGGGATCGGCCAGCCTCGGGATGCTGCTGCTGACACCATTCATCTGTACATGTTACCTGTTTACTGCCTAGCGGCACGTCTCGGATTCAGCCCGAGAATCTTGACCGTAGTCCCGGGCACGCACGGGATACTATTGAGTTATATCGACGATTCCATTAAATTGATTTCAAATATTTCTAGAATAGATAACCTAAAAGCACAGACTTTAGAATACACATCATATACATGCAGCTCACTATTTTATAGCCGTGTTTATTATTCGTACACATGTTTAATAATAGTATCATATCCTGGTTACTACTATTAATATTGATATTATGACGCACTAACGTCTGGGTTTTGCATGGCCCAGTTCCTCTTGCTTTATCGCAGGCAGATCAAGAGTATTTCAGCAATCAAGCCGAGCAATGAGGAGCTAGCTATTTAGTTTAGAGACTCTCAGTTTATTTATTTCAGTAGTTTTATTTCTATTGATGTGAGCTCATATTGGGACGTGATTCAGATGATATTGTTTTATTGGATCTTGATTCGTATTCGCTACATTTATTTCTTGATTTTATCTATTGTGGCAGATGAACATATGATAGATAGATTTAGTAGTTTTACTGTTCTTGATATCCATTTGATAGCTGTAATGTGACTGTAGAGGGATGATTCCTAGCCACAGGTAGTATGGTTGGCTCTGTCACGTATCGTATTTACGTATTTTGGGAAGCGGGGCGTGACAGGATTTGTTTGTTATTAGAGCCATAAGATTTAGAGTTAGTCGGATTTGGTTCTTTTATAGTTGGGTATTGAACCCAATACACTAACCAGGAAATCCGGAATTAGGAACATGTCCTGCCATAATACTATCTTGCCAGTCTTGAATCTATAGCTATCTTGTTTATTGAATCCTGATTACCGTTTCTAATCCTCTTCAGTGTCTTAGCTTCAGAATTATGGCGGATAGATATTTGTGGTCGTACCAGAGGCGTGTTGATGATAACGCACTGCTTAGAGGTATACGTGGTATGCTGGAAAACCAGAAGTGACAAACTGAACTAAATCAGCAGTAGGCAGAGACTTTCCAGAAGGGTCTGCAGACAGTCCAACAGTCCGTAGTTGCAGTAGCACCCAGGCCAGCACAGCGTGAGGGCACCGTGGCGGACATTAGAAAGCTCCGTCCATCCACATTTACAAGTTTGGAGGAGCCATTGGCAGCGGAGCAGTGGCTAGTTGATACAGAGAATCTGCTTGTCGCCGCGCAAATTCCAGATGAGAAAAGGGTGGATATAGTACGCATCCAATTAATAAATTACGCTCACGAGTGGTGGCTCGTAGAGGAGATTCGTCTGCCCATGCCGATCGGTTAGGAAACGTTTTCACGAAGTTTCTTAGAGAAGTTCTTTCCACAATCTGCGAGAGAGAAAATGGAAGAAAAGTTCATTAGCTTGAAACAGAATGGCGGATCCATTGATGCACATGCGGCTGAGTGGACTCGGCTCAGTCGCTTTGCGGGGCCTTTGATTGCCAATGAGGCAGATAGGGAACGGAGGTTTTTGCGCAGTTTGGATGTGGAGATTTAGAGACATATTATATCTCTGGGATTGACCACCTTCTCCCAAGTTCTCAAGGCAGTCAGAAAGCAGCAGAGTTTATCGGTGAAAGCAACAAGCCGTCGTAGTACGGAAGTCGGCGTTTACGCTAAATAAAGCTCCTGTACGCAGAGGCATCCCGGTGAACAGGCGAGGCATTGTATCTATGAAGATACCCATTGTATCCGATCAGAAAAGAAGTGTGATTTGTGACTTTTGCTATCTACCCGGACACCTACAGAAAGACTGTCGAAAGAGGCTTGGACTTTGTCTAGTTTGTGGATTAGCTGACCATACCATTAATGCTTGCCCTTCAAAGCTATGATTGAGGGACGATATTTAGAAACCAACTCAGAAGCAGATTCATGAGCAGAAGCAGATTACTTAGAGGCCTAATCAAGCACGGACCTTCACTTTGACGGCCGAGGAGGCCAAAATTTTAGACGAAGTTGTTTCAGGTATCCTATTTGTTTATAATTTTCCTGCATTGACATTATTTTATTTAGGTGCATCCCATTGTTTTATGTCGTCCAAGTTTATTCGTGCACACTCTATTCCACACGCGGCCCTGTCTAGTTGCTGGTATATACACACTGAGAATGAGAAGATTATATCTAGTAGTGAGTGCAAGGATTGTTCGATTGTTATTTGCGGATGAGAGTTATTCACAGATTCTTGGTGATTGATACTGGTAGCTATGATATTGTCTTGGGAATGGATTTTCTTGGCACTTTCCACACTCACATCTATTGTAGGGCAAAAAAGTGATTTTCCAGATTCCCGGACATCCGGAGTTTATATTTTCAGGAGGTAGCAGATCTATCGGGCCAGTCGAATTTAGGGCTAGGCCGACAAGCGCCGTTCTTTCGTCGATGGAAGTAGATAAGGAGGAAGCACCAACAGTAGTTCGAGATTTTATGGATGTTTTCGAGGACATCTCGAGTTTACTTCCAAAACGATATGTGGAGTTCGCGATTGATCTTATTCTTGGAGCAGCGCCGATTTCAAAGGCTTATTATCCGATGGCATAAGTGGAACTAGAAGAGGTAAAAAAACAAATTGCTGAATTATTAGAGAAGGGTTGGATTTGTAGTAGCAATTCATTCTGGAGAACTCCAGTTCTTCTAGTCAAGAAGAAAGATGGCACGCAGAGGATGTGCATTGATTATCGAGAATTAAATCGGGTGACTATTAAGAACAACTACCCAATCTCTCGCATCGGTGAATTATTCGATCAACTCAGTGGTGTGAGGGTATTCTCGAAGCTAGATTTGCAATCCGGATATCATCAAGTTCGGGTGAAATTAGAAGATATTTGCAAGACAGCATTCTGAACTCGATATGGGCATTACGAGTACTTAGTGATGCCATTTAGAGTTACTAACGCACCGGCAATATTTATGGACTTGATGAATCGAATCTTTTCACCGTACTTAGACCAGTTTGTAATGGTATTTATTGACGATATTCTGGTCTAATCAAGGAGAAAAGAAGAGCATGAAGAACACTTGAGGATCGCACTGCAAACGTTGAGACAAGAAAGGTTATATGCTAAGATGAGCAAGTGCGAGTTTTGGCTCGAAAAGTGAAGTTCTTGGGTCATGTCGTATCCGGAGATGGAATTGACGTTGACCCTGAAAAGATTGCAGCTGTTCATGACTGGCCAATTCCAAAGATCGTAGGGGAGATCAAAAGTTTTCTTGGGCTTGCCGGATATTATAGAAGATTCGTGGAGAACTTCTTTCGAATATTAGAACCATTGACCAAGCTAACACGAAAGGAAGTTCCGTTCGTATGGACGGAAAAATATGCGTCAGCTTTTGAAGGATTGAAACAAAGATTGACCACCGCTCCTATCTTGACAGTGCCAGACAATTCTGGAGGGTTGGTTATTCATAGCGACGCATCTGGAAAAAGCTTGGGATGTGTTCTAATGCAGTATGGGAAGGTTATAGCCTATGCGTCAAGACAATTGAAGACCCACGAGAAGAACTACCCAACTCATGATTTGGAGCTAGCAGCAGTGATTTTTGTTTGGAAAATTTGGAGACATTACTTATTGGGCGAAAGGATAGAAGTATTTACCGATCACAAAAGCTAAAGTATGTGTTCACACAGAAAGAGCTCAACATGAGATAGCGTAGATGGTTGGAGCTGATGGTTGACTATGATCTTGATCTAAAATACAATTCGGAGAAAGTTAATGTAGTGCCGGATGCTCTAAGTCGGTTGCCAGCAATACGGATGTTGACAGCACAGAAGGAGATTATAACTGACCTTCAGAGATTTGAGTTGGAGATTGTACTACCGAATTCTTCGGGACAGTTGATGCAGTTGCAAGTACAGTCATTCTTGATCGATAACGTTAAAGCAGCGCAGTCGCACGATCCAAGATTGCAGAAGTTTCGAGAACAGTTAGAAGCGGGACTTCGAACGGATCTGTTAATTCATGAAGATGGTTCATTACAATATGGGAGCCATTTATGTGTGCCGAAAGGAGATGTTCATGAAGAAGTCATGAAGGAGGCTCATAGTTCCGCATATTCCGTATATCCGGGAGACACAAAGATGTACCAAGATCTACGACAACTTTTAAGATGGGAAGGCATGAAGAGGGAGATTGCTCGCTGCGTATCGACGTGCTTGGTGTGTTAGCAGGTCAAGGCTGAATATCAAAGGGTAGCTGGTTTGTTGCAACCACTTCCGATTCCTCAGTGGAAGTGGGAACATATAACCATGGATTTTGTGACAACATTACCACAGAGTCCAAAGGGGAATAATGCAGTTTGGGTGATTGTTAATCAATTGACCAAGGCAGCTCATTTTATACCGTTTCGAGTTGGTCAGTTGACAGACGCTTTAGCAGAGCGGTAGACGCTGGAGACTGTGAGATTGCATGGAGTACCAGTGAGCATCGTTTCCGATCGTGATACTTGATTTTTATCGCACTTTTGGAGGAGTCTACAGGAAAGTTTGGGGACTCGCTTGAAATTAAGCACCGCCTATCATCCTCGGACAGATGGACAGTCTGAAAGAACGATCCAAACTCTTGAAAATATGTTGAGAGAATGCATGTTAGACTTCAAGGGTTCATAGGAGGATTATTTGCACTTGGTAGAGTTTTCTTATAACAACAGTTTTCAGGTAACTATACAGATGGCTTCATTCGAAGTATTGTATGGTCGTAAGTGTCGCTCGCCCGTCTGTTGGGACGATGTTTGAGAAAGAAAATTATTGGGACCGGATCTTATTGTGCAAACAGTGGAGAAAGTTAACATGATCCGAAATCATATGAAGGCGGCACAAGATCGACATGAAAGTTGGGCTGATACAGTACGAAGACCTCTGGAGTTTGCAGTTGGCGATTTTGTATTCTTGAAGATATCGCCGACCAAAGGAGTGATCCGATTTGGTAGTCGAGCAAGTTTAGTCCTCGATTCGTGGGACCTTTCGGTATTATCGAGCATGTTGGAGAGGTAGGTTATCGATTGGCGTTACCATCATCCTTGGCGGGTGTTCATAACGTGTTTCATGTATCTCAACTCTACAAGTATGTTCGGGATAAGACACACGTCCTATATCACTCGGAGAGTAAGGGAGGACTTAACATATAAAGAAAGACCGATGGCGATTGTAAATCGACGAGACAAGGTCTTCAAGAATAAAGTTATCTCTCTAGTACTCGTTTCATGGGGGAATCGTTCATATGAAGAACCTATTTGGGAACGTGAAGACGAGATCCGACAGAAGTTTCCACATCTCTTTTCTTAGATCCGTGTTTTCTTGTCTTTTCTTATTCCGGGAATTTCGAGGACGGAATTCTTTTGTAGTTGGATATAATGTAACACTCTAGCACAGTTATACTATTTTTACTTGGGGTATTTCAGATCTTGAGACAGTTTTCTTGATTATTATTGCTTTTGGGTACAGATAGTGTTTTTGGTATCTGTGGTTAGTATCTGACCTGACCCGCATGTTTGAAATCCATCATGGTTCGATATTATGTCATATCTTTGCTAGTATAGAAGATCCATGCACCTCTAAATTCTATATACATGTATAATATATCTTGTATCTTCATATCTTTTAATAATATAAATAATAGTTAGATAATATATTTAGATATCTAGCATGGTATGTTATCATACCCCATATCATATGTTTGTATCTATACATCGTGTTCATGTCGAGATTGTTAAAATAGACCCGTTTGGATCGCTACGTATATTTACGTAGATCCGTACTTGGGGGTATGCATTTGTATTAACCGGGTATTGTATTATAGTTTTAAGTTTTACGTATATTCTCCATATTTTAAAACTAGATTTTTAGAAAAGATCCGGGTAATTTTCAGAGTATTTTAATATCAGCTGTTTAATCCTAGAATATATATTATAATATTCTTTATATATTAAAAGTTTACATGTAATATATATATATATATATATATATATATATATATATATATATATATATATAGAGAGAGAGAGAGAGAGAGAGAGAGAGAAGGGGGGGGGATAATGGAGGAAAGATGCCATAGGAGGGAATTTCCTCCTATGGCGTCGAAAAAGTACGTCCTCCATCGTATTTTCTGACGATTGACACCCATCATCTTTATCGTTATCCTCTAAGATATGGGTACACCAAATTTCATGTGATTCTACAACTTTTTCACCGTTGAATTAGTAGGTTGAAAATTAACGGTTTACCAACAATTGAACATTTTACATTGCTAAATCAACGGTGCAAAAGTTGTAGAATCACATAAAATTTGGCGTACCCACATCTTACATGATAACGATGAAGATGATAGATTCCGATCGTCGGAAAATACGACGGAGGGCATACTTTTTCGATACCATAGAAGGAAATTCCCTCCTATGGGCTCTTTCCTCCATTATTCTCATATATATATATATATATAAATTACCGATTCTTATTCTCTCTCTCTCTCTCTCTCTATATATATATATATAACTAAATTACCGATTCCGATTCTCTCTCTCTCTCTCTCTTACTCACACGTCTCTCTCTCTCATTTCTGTTCCTCTCTCTCTTACTTTATATATATATATATATATATATATATATATATATATATATAACCCTATATTAAAACATATTATCTCACACACCTCTCTCTCCTCTCATTTCTTTTCTCCCACGGCGATAACCTGCAGCAAACCCTAACCCCCGCACCCTTCGCCGCCGCTCACTACCATCGACCTTGTCGTCATCACCACCACCTCCTCGTCCTCATCACCTTCGTAACTTCCCTCTCTTCTCCCTCTTCCCGAGCTCTGCACCCGACGACCCCAACCCTGCAGCAACCTCCCACGACCCAACTTCATCGCCGGAGACTCATCGTCATCCTCCTCACTATCCTCACCTCCCTCTCTAACTCCCGACACTACCACCGCCACCCTCGTTAAACCCAGAACCCCCAACAGCAACCCAAAAAACCCACGGCCGACGCAGTTCCCTCACCGTCGACGACAGCCCATCGTCGTTGTCACCTTCTCCTTTGTCCTCTGTCCCCTGAACTCAACAATAGAGCCTGACACAACATCAACCATCATCTTTCTTCATGTTCTTTCTTGATCGGTTCTTGATCGTCTCGCCAAAGTTGCATGTATCGCCGACGATCCAGACGACCCAATCACCATCGTCGTCCAGCGTAGTCGCCACGTCACGTCACTGCTTGCCAGGTCCATTCCTGCGCATGTAAGTTGCATCGTGACGTATTCCGATATCGAAACGCAGCATCCGTATCTTGACGTGAGATCCGATCAGGCAAGTTTTAACTTGCAACATACTAGATTATTATATCGATATTTATATGAATAAAAATAGTACATGTGTTCTATTATACAGCAAATGATACAGATTTATAGTGTTACGTTATCCGTTCGTATCCGAACCGATCATAGCATATCTAGTTGCATGCCGGAACATCATGATATTATTATACTACTATATTAGTACAACATGCCATCTAGTTTGCATCATACATGGTAATGGACGTATAATGGTTATTACAGATAGATACATATGCATCCTGGCATCGTTTGTGTTTACCATGTTCCGATATTGATTACTGTTTCACATTTGGCATCTTTTTGGTTAATATACATCACATGACATGTTCACGACACACTACTTGACTTGTTACTTAAATATTATTACTAATACCGACAATCCTGACTTGTTGTCCTGACGGACGTACTTTATTGTCTATATAGACAAAACCTGTACCTGCTTGATCCTGTGTTGGTATTAGATTTACATCATTAATACCTAACTTGAACACAAACCCGGGGAGTAAGGGGAAATCAATAATGAAACCTGACTTGTAACTCAACAGTTCGATATTTATACTGATCAGTCTTTACGGGCTCGGCCAGCCTCAGGATGCTGCTGCTGACATCATTCATCTGTACATATTACCTATTTACTGCCTAGCGGCACGTCTCGGATTCAGCCCGAGAATCTTGACCGTAGTCCCGGGCACGCACGGGATACTATTGAGTTATATCGACGATTCCATTAAATTGATTTCAAAGATTTCTAGAATAGATAACCTAAAAGCACAGACTTTAGAATACACATCATATACATGCAACTCACTATTTTATACCTGTGTTTATTATTCGTACACATGTTTAATAACATTATCATATCCTAGTTACTACTATTAATTTTGATATTATGACGCACTGACGTCTGGATTTTGCATAACCCAGTTTTTCTATCTTTATCGCAGGTAGATCAAGAGTATTTCCGTAATCAAGCCGAGCAATGAGAAACTAGCTATTTATTTTAGAGAATCTTAATTTATTTATTTCAGCAGTTTTATTTCTATTGATGTGAGTCCATATTGGAACGTGATTCAGATTCTATTATTTTATTGGATATTGATTTGTTTCCACTACATTTATTTCTTGATTTTATCTACTGTGGTGGATGGACATGTGATAGATAGATTTAGTAGTTTTACTGTGCTTGATATCCGCTTGACAGTCGTAATGTGACTGTGGAGAGATGATTTCTAGACACATGTAGTATGGTTGGCTCAGTCATGTGCCGTGTTTACGTATTTTGAAAAGTGTGGCATGATACAAACCTTCAAGATCGTGGTGCTGATTTTGAACATAACCAACCCACTACCGCTTTTCCATCTGCTTTCCCGACAGCACGAGTTTCTTGCTGACAATACCTTGTTTCACAATCCTTTTTGCCATAATTAATACCTTCACAAAATGCCATAACGTCGACATACTGGGAGTCGACGCTTAGGTTAACAGTGGACGAGACCTACAAGATGAGACCATTCTCATCTTTAGCTATCACTTCTGTTGCCGATAAAACTCCTTGCACCTATGCATCAACGTTCACCTTAATAAGTTCTGTCACCTTAATATGTTCTGAATGCCATGGACACCATGTATCATAATTTGATGGATACTTGTTACTTGAATTCAAGAGACAATTAAATGGGGCCTCCGAGTGTTAATTCAAATACAAATTAGCCTGGAACCAGAGCTCGATTGCATCGGTTATTGAGACACGACTATCCATTTTTAGATCGATATTTGATCCAAACCAAATAGATCTCGCAAAAGATCAAAGAAGGAGAAGATGCTCTGTTGTTTCTCGTTCTTCGTTACACATTGGGCAAACCTCATCGATCCGGAATAAGTGCTTTGCTCTCCGATGGTTGGTCGGAAGGGCATCGGAGAGGCATCACCATATGTAGTGAAGTAAATGGGGACTCACTGATTTCTTTTCCAGTTTTTTTGGAGCATTGAGATCTGACTTGAGCAATGAGAGTGTTCGTTGATGGTTTTTCTTCGACTTGGACTTAGTCCAGTTGGTATCAATTTTCTCTTCAATATAATTGCAAGTTCGATTCCTGAAAAGGGATGATGCCAAAAAAAGAAACCTCCTCTGGATCCGACAGGATGTCTCGGCATCTGATATCCGATCCACTTACCGCAAGCTCGCCCTGGTACTATATTGCATTTGCCTTCTCATATTTCTTGGTATTTTCGTACCGGTCAAGTTTTGTAATTTTTAGATTGTTTTGGGTTTTTATGGCAATAGAAGTGGCACCCGGACAGCAGGGTGAAAAACCCTTCGGCAGCGGGCGAAGCGAAGCGAAGCGAAGTGGAGATTCCAGCGGATCCAATAAGCTTATTCCGGGTTTTTTTTCCGTTTGCCATTAGCTTTTGACGTTGTGGACCGTTAAAGTTGACGGGTGACCGTAGTTTTGTCGGATGAGGGGAAGCGGGCAATGCGCAACACTGGGATGTATGATCCGCTCAACGAGGATGAAGAGGTTTGGATTGCAATTTTTTGTTGTAGATTTGTATCTTTTTTACTAAAATATTTTAAAGTTCTTTTACAGTAAATACCATAGATTAAGGTATTTTAGCGTAATTAATGTGGACTGAATTTTTGGACGGAACCGCCCTTTTGGGGTTTCAGATGATTTTCGCAAATTTTAAGTTTTTGGGGGTGATTTGCAGCCGGTGAAGAGTTTCGAGGAGATACGTACAGCAGACGTTTGATGACTTGGTGAGTGGAACGTGGATGGATTTTGGGCTGTCGGATGCTGCGAGAAGGACACGTGTCGGCTTTCCGAGGAATGGCGGAGGGCAATTTAGATGGTGATGATTTGTAATGTCGTGTAGAAAATTTGTTGGAGGGGAAATTTGAAAATAATGAAACGTTTAATTATGTAGGGTGGTTTAGTCAAATTTGCGTTCTTGTTTGTGTTTATCTTTTGACTTGGAGGTGATAAATGCATTTCTGATTTGGATAAGTAGGAATACCTCAACTATTTCTATGCTAATGCAAACGTCAAGAGTGAGTGTGGCTAATATTATCCATTGATGGTCTTTCATTTTAATAAACAAATCTGAGAAAAAAATAATTTAATCTATTTCTCAAACGAAGCAATACATCAACACATTTAAATATTTAACATTAAGTATAAATTTCAAACTCTCTTCGTACATCTAAGCATAAATATTTATACCATCTCTTTATATCTTAAGAATTTTATTATGAAAACTAAATATGGAATGCCATAATTTTTTTTAAAGCAATAAGCATCCATGTCCAAAATACTAGTATTTAGTACTTTGAGCTTCCTGTGGTTCGGGTATCTTAAATTAGTAAAATGCCGGCATACGACATATTTCACAACTGGAATTTATTTTTGTTCTGAGTCTACGCTTCAGGTAGCTCAAGTATAGTGACATGTCATCGTACAACGTGTTTCACAATTGGAATATGATGATACTCATAAGTGGGAATTTTCCAGATCACGACACGTAGCAGATGACGTGTCGTCCACATAAGCCCACTAAATTCCTGAGGGCTAGAGAGCTGGAATAGGAATGATGCATTGGGGACATTCCTCGGCGTCTAGCCTTTGAGATTGCACCCGACCTTTTGGAGACTTCCCTTGAGTACGCTCCATTTTCGCCTAACTATCAGCCAATAGCTTGTCTCCGATCAATCACAGAGTTAGCTTCCTCAACTTCCTAGCTCGTCTCCGAGCTATCTTATAGCTGAGATTCTTCAGCATCCCTGTTTGGCCAGGAGCACGGAGCATGAGCGCCCCCGTAACGGTTCCATGTATCTCGCCATGACGAGATCTCCGCCGCTCTACGTCCCACGTTAGCGTATCTCGCTATTAATGAGGGTATCCCGCTATCAACGTGAACGTGACGCAGGGGCAAAATGAACAGCGAGAATCCCGCTTCGGCCTGCTCCAATGCGACCCTATATAAACCCCTTCCCCAGATGATTCAGGTAACTGAAACTCAATCCAATATGCCACTACTTTGCCCAATTATTCCACAGTACTTACTTGATCGTTGTAGGGTCATACGGTGGTTTCCTATCCCGGGACTTCTTTTACAGATAGCTCGGCCTCAATAACAACCAACAAACTCATTGAAATCCACACGTCTAATCTTCCACTACAAATCTAAACCGTCCAGTCCCGCTGACCACAAGATCGACGTAGAACAACATCTGAGGGAGATTACGACCTTTATCAGTTGGCGCCATCTGTGAGAACAAGAAGCTTTTCCACCCCAAAAGTTGATCTCCTGCCTTCGATTCGATGGCCAAAGATCATCGCAACGAAGATCCTAGCACGAGCCATCCCGTCCTCCAAAACGGAGGCGGGGGCGGCTCCACTCCTCTTCCCAACATCGTCGAAACCCTATCGGCACGGATCAACCGACTGACAGTGATAGTGGACATGCTCGCTCGTATCCAAACTGCCAGTCATGCCCGGCAAACCGCTGCCTCAGCTCCTCAGAATGGCGGCGTGCACGAGGCAGCAGATGGACCCATTCAGGTCCTCGGCCTTGCTCATGCCAATCCTGACACCACGGAACACTGGCGTGCCGATTCCGGTAGTCGCGATCTCCATGCGAGGAATGATTTCATGACTCATTAGGCGCTGGACAGTCCAACGCCAAGATCTCAGGACCAAACGAACTGTCGTTTCAACGCTCGCCGCGTTCCCTAGCCCTCCGAGGCGACGTCGGTCAGAACACCTGGATTCCAGGAACTACCGACGTCACTATGATCACCGAGACCGTGCCCATGATGCACGTCGGGGGGAGCCATGAAGGGTTCACCCCATGGATTCGTGGAACGTGATAAAGCGAAACCGAAGCCGCTCCATCGCCTAAGCCTGAAACAGAGACAGCAGACACTCCGATTATGGAGAATCCTTGGGGTACCAGCAGCGAATCGAGGTCCTCGAGAAAAAGATCAAGGACATGTGACTCTCCACCAGTTCGCCCGGCGGATCGGCAAAATACTCCACGGCCTCTCACGAAGTCCTTCACTGAGCAGTTGCTGAAGAACCGAGTCTCTTCTTGGAACAAGCTGCCCAAAATTGCTCTTTTCGATGGGAAGTCCGAACCAAAAGACCACCTGGTCGTGTTCACCGCGGGCATGAGCTATTAGGATAACTCAGACGCCGCTCAGTGCCAAGCATTCCCCATCACCCTCATCCGAATAGAACAAGACTGGTACCCCGTCCTGACTCCGTACTCGATCTCCACTTTCGAGGAGCTGGTTACTTAGTTCCTTAGCCACTTCAACGGTAACCGACGACAGAAGAGATCGGTTAACTACATGTTCACCACCAAGTGCGAGGACAGAGAGTCTATCAAAGACTATATTACACGTTTCTACCATACCCTTTTGGAGGTATCCGAGCACCGGGATGAGGCAGTCATAAACTCCTTGAGGTCTGATCTTAGGCACAAAGAGTGGCTTTGCTCTTTCGCATTGACGCAACCTAAGACCTTGGCTGAGGTAAAAGTCTGGACAGAACAAGAAATCCAGCTCAAATCAGAGGTTAACGCTCATCTTTCCCAGGGAGACCGGATAGGCCAAAAGAAAAAGGACCGGAAAGGAAACAAGAAAAAGGCTGATCGGTCGAAACCTTACACTCTGAGGTTTCACGAGTACATGCCTTCAATGCCTCGCAGGCCGAGATGCTAGAGGAGGCGAAGAGCAAAAAATTCTATGAATATAAAACCCTCATCACGAAGAAGCCAGGAAGCTTCCTGCTCGGCCCATCCACCACGGGTAGCTTCCTTCCCAACAATACTATGAATATAAAACCCTCATCACGAGGCAGCCGGGTAGCTTCCTGCCCGGCCCATCCACAGCGGGTAGCTTCTTGCTTGGCCAATCCACAGCGGGTAGCTTCCTGCTTGCCCAACAACGCCGTGGATCCAAATCCCTCATCATGAGGCCGCCGGGCAGCTTCCTGCTTGCCCATTCACCGCGGTTAGCTTCCTTCCCAACAATGTCGTAGATCTAAACCGCTCATCATGAGGCAGCCAGGTAGCTTTCTGCCTGGCCTATCCACAACGGGTAGCTTCCTGCCTAACAACGCTATGGATCCAAAGTTCTCATCACAAGGCTACCGGACAGTTTCTTGTCGGCCTATTCACCACGGGTAGCTTCCTGCCCAACAATATCATGGATCTAAAGCTCTCATCATGAGGCAGTCGGGTAGCTTCCTGCTCGGTCTATCCACAGCGGGTAGTTTCCTGCCCAACAATGCCGTGGATCCAAAGCCCTCATCACGAGGCCACCGGACAGCTTCCTGCCCAGCCCATTCACCCCGAGTAGCTTCTTGCCCAACAATGCCGTGAATATAAATCCCTCATCACGAGGCCGCCGGGTAGCTTCCTGTCTGGCCCATCCACAGTGGGTAGCTTCCTTCCTAACAATGAAGTGGATCAGAAGCCCTCTCACGAGGCCGCCAAGTAGCTTCCTCCTCGTTCTAAACGGTGGATGCTAAGACCTCACATTAAACCAGTAGGCAGACCTCTACCCAGCTCGCATACTTGAAATAGGCAGACTCCTATGTAGCCCAAGTAAAGAAAGCTTACCCACGATCAATAGCCGCCCCAGTTCTAATTCCACTGGAATCCGAAAAGGGGATATCACCAAGTTTTTCTAAGGTCGGTCCGAGTTCCTAAGAGCTTCGAAAAGGACACGTGTCTATCTACACTTGGAATGATAAGCCTAGTGATCGCTCAACTCATGTTACCCGTCTCCGAGGTAAGAGGGGATTCGGGCCTATCCACATTTGGAAAAGTAAAAATAAAAGTGAGACTTTCCGATCAGACGTATCATAGACGAGTAAAAATACTTCATTAATTTAGAAATTATATACAAGGTATTGTGAGGTCCTCAGCTGTACAAAATTGCTACAAAATTGCCCGAAGGGTTACGAAAAAAGAGAGAGCAGGAAGAGCGGCGACTTCAAGTCATCATTTTGGCCATAGTTGTCGGGGTCAAAAATTACACCCTGGTTGACCAAGTCAAAATCAAAGTCAACCCTAAACCAAGTAGGCCCAAACCCAGATCATGGTAGAGTATGGAAGGGACCGGCCCCATGAAAAAAAGAATGAAGCCATAAATTGGTTTAATATAATTCTTTTTTTTTTTATAGAAATAAATGTATTAAAATGGGCAAAAATCCAAAATTTTGTAAACCCCATGACTTATGTGCAAAAAGATACAAGCACATAAGGCATGGGGGGGACAAGTGCCGTTTGGCAAAATTCAAGGGGCTATATGTAAAGTGTGTAGCCTATAAAGACAAACATGATGAAAAAATCAAAGGGAACCTTTTCACTCTTTCAAAAATTAGGGTTCTGCGCCTCTATCTCCTTCCTCAAGGTTCTAAATTTTCTTTCTTTTTTTGAATTAAATTAAGAGTTTAACTCTTCTTTTTTCAAAAAAGAATAGTTTTTCACCATAAAACCCACAAAGGAGAGCTCAGATCTCCCATCAGATCTCTAAAAGTGGAGATTTTTATGTCTCACCCCCCTTTTTTGCAAGATCCAGCCAACAGAAACGAGGAAGAAGGAGATTCATCTCCAAAAATCCCATTTTGGGAAAATCAAAGGCTCAAGAGAAAATACAGGACTCAAGGGAGAAGAAAGGGGTCTCCTTTCATCATCGCTGAAAATCTCTTAAGAGTTTAATATCACAATATATATATATATATATATATATATATATATAAAATAATAAATCTTTTTTAGGAGTTCAACTCCAAAAGTCAATCGGGAGTACAACTCCCAGTACAGGGGTGTAGGGCGTTTTCCGTCACCCCATTGAGATGGGAATGCACGCGCTTGTCCGGCATATACAGATTCCCTCTATCTGGGGCAGGCCGGGGTTTATTGATTGTAGGGATCCAAATCTCCGGCAGCCGCGGACTAAGCTGCCGTTAATTACCCCTCGCCTTTGAAGCGAAGGAACCTCCGATTGACGGGTCAAACTGGTAAGGCGAACTCAATGTGCAGTGTGCGTGTGTTGTATTTTGAGGGGTCTTGGATATATCGGGGGCCTCGCAGAGTTTACGGGGGTCCCGCTACCCGGATAGCGAGCTGGGGGTCAAGGGGGCTAGCAGCCCTCTTGCGGGGTGAAGGGCAGTGCCCGTTAGAAATTTTTCTAATGGGGAAAGTGTTGTGGAATGTGTATATATAAAAAAAAAGGTGAATAGCGTTCAAAGGACGCATGGGCGCCAGCGCCTTACATGTCCAGCACACGGGCGCTGGGCGCCACCGCCATACGTGCCCGGCACGTGGGCGCTGGACTCCGGCGCCTCATGCTCCCGGCACGTGGGCGCTAGGCACCGGCTTCTCACGCGCCCGGCACGTGGGCGCTGGGTGCCTACGAAAAAAAGGGGCTTAGCCCTTGTACTGGGAGTTATACTCCTAATTGACTTTTAGAGTTAAACTCCTAAAAGAAGGACAAATGGGCTTAGCCCCTGCAGCGGGGGTTATACTCCCTATTGACTTTTGGAGTTGAACTCCTAAAAAGAAAGATTTATTATATATATATATATATATATATATATATATATATATTGTGGAGTTAAACTCCTAAGAGATTTTCGGAGATGATGAAAGGGGACCCCTTTCTTCTCCCTTGAGCCCTGGGTTTTCTCTTGAGCCTTGGATCTTTCCCAAAGTGGGATTTTAGAAGATATGTCTCCTTCTTCCTCCTCTCTATTGGCTGGATCTTGGAGGAAAAGGGGGGTGGGGCTTAAAAATCACCCTTTTTTGGGATTTAATGGGAGGCATGAGTTCCCCTTCAAGGGTTTTATGGTGAAAAACTATTTCTTTTTGGAAAAAAAAGAGTTAAACTCTTAATTTAATTCAAAAAAGGGGAAGAAGGTTTAGAACCTTGAGGAAGGAGAAGGAGGCACATAAACCCTAGCTTTTAAGGGGAATGGATTATTTTTTTTATTTCATCATCATGTTGCCTTTTATAGGCTTACAAATTTACACATAGTCTCTTAGGCTTTACAAAATGGCATTTTGCCTATCCCATGCCTCATGTGCTCATTTCTTTTGCACATGAGCCATGAGTTTTAACAAAAATTTAGCTTTATGCCCATATTTTTTACATTTATTCATAAAAATTACATCAAAATTATTTATTACATGATTTTCATTTTTTCATGGGAGAGGTCGGCCGCGGGGCTCAACTTAGGCATGGGTCCACTTGACCTGGGCTTGGGCCCGCTTACTTGGGGTTGATTTTGACTTTGATTTGGTCAACCGAGGTGTAATTTTTGACCCCAACAAAGTGCCCTCCATCAATAAATGCACACCACATATATGAGTTGTGTGCATGAAATTGATGGATTTTGGAGTTGGACTTTGAGGTGGAACATCATTCCCGGAGCGGAGCATCATTCCAGGAGCATAATTCCAGAGATCGGAGCATCATTCCCGGATCGGAGTATCATTCCGAAGAGCGGAGGATGATTCCATGGATCGGAACATAATTCCGATAAGCGGAGCATGATTCCGGGGATCGGAGCATAATTTCGAAGAGCGGAGCATGATTCTAGGGAGAGGGTATATTCTGAGACGAAGTATAGTTTTGGTGCAGGGTTCCGGGACGAAGCATAATTTCGACACGGGACAGGTGTATCCTGAGACGAAACTTAGTTCCAGCACAGGGCAGACATTCTGAATGAAGTATAGCTCCGATGCAGAGGTTGATTCACGGGCGAAGCATAATTCCGACAGGGAAGGTAGATACTCCAAGGAGAAGCATAATTTCGACACGGGGTACACTCTGAGACGAATCATGATTCCACCGCAGAGGTTGTTGGTTGACTTGATTCCGAGGCGGAGCTTGATTCCGACGGGGAGGACATTGGTTGACTTGATTCCGAGTCGAAGCATAATTCCGATGGGGAGGTCATTGGTTGATTTGATTCCGAAGTGGAGCTTGATTCCGACGGGGAGGTCATTGGTTGACTTGATTCCGAGGCGGAGCTTGATTCCGACGAGGAGGTCATTGGTTGGCTTGATTTTGAGGCGGAGCTTGATTCCGACGGGGAGGTCATTAGTTGACTTGATTCCGAGTCGAAGCATCATTCCGACGAGGAGGTCATTGGTTGACTTGATTCCGAGTCGAAACATAATTTCGACGGGAAGGTCATTGCTGCCCTTTTTATTACTTGGACGGTCGGTGCTGCCATTTTAGTGACGTGGATGGTCGGTGTTGCCCTTTTTGCGAGTTGGATGGTCGGTACTTGATTTGACTTGCTCGCTTCTTGTGGTGTCAGGGATTGGATTTGACTTGATCCACTTTCTGCGGTGTCAGGGTTGAACTTTACTTGCTCCACTTTCTGCGGTATCGAGATTGGATTTGACTTGCTCCGCTTTCTGCGGTGTCAGGGTTGAAGTTGACTTGCTCTGTTTTCTGCGGTGTCGGTATTGGATTTGACTTGCTCCGCTTTTTGCGTTGTCGGGATTGGATTTGACTTACTCCCCTTTTTGCAGTGTCGAGAATTGGATTTGACTTGCTCCGTTTTCTATGGTGTTAGAGTTGAAGTTGACCGCTTTCTGCGATGTCTGGATTCGACTTGTTTCCGAGGTGGAGCTTGATTCCGCTAGGGAGGTCGTTAGTTGTTTTGCTGACTTGATGTGATTTGGGTTGACATCAATATCGATACACTGGAATATGGTACCAGGAGCGAATCATCATTTGCTATGAGAGGATTTGGGGATTTTGGTTTTGGTTTGGCATCAGCACCGCTACACTGGAATATGGTACCTAGAGCGAATCATCAATTTGCCGTGAGGGGATTCCCATCATCCCCAGTTTAACGACTTAGGGATCATCTGTTTCCAGTTTAACGACTTAGGGGTCATCTGCTCCTAGTTTAACGACTTAGAGGTTATCTGTTCTCAGTTTAACGACTTAGGGGGTCTATTGGACCGATTTGGAATTTTAGGGTTGGGTCGGCATCAGCGGTGCTAACACTGAAACACAGGTGCTAGGAGAAATTCATCATTTGCCTTTGCCTGTTGGGGAACGATGGCTTAGGAGACAGGTTTAGGTCTCTATCACATAAGGCTTTTCGATTTTATGAGCCGTAAGGGTCCCATAAAAGTATTTTCTCCCTACGAGTCGAAAGGATCTCGTAGGTGTACTTTCTTCTTAGGAGTCGTGGGGACTCCCAAGTGTGTTTTTCCTTTGTGAGTCATAAGGGTCCTACGAAGGCGTTTTCTTACGAGTCGTGAGGTTCCCGTAAGTTTTGTTCTTCTCATGTATCTTGAGGACACATGAGTGGGTCTTCCCAAATGGAGCATAATTCCGATGGCAAAGACCGGCCGCGTGACTGGTGATTGTGGTGGGGTATGGGCATGATGAGAATTATTTAAGCCCGTGGATTGTATACGGTAGTTAACTTAGGGACCAACTGTAGGGCTGGGAAAATTTTGGGATTTTGTTGGCGTCTGCATCGCTGTACTGGAATATGGTATCAGGAGCGACTCATCATTAGCCATTGGGACATTCATAGATTTGAAATTTTGGTTGGCGTCTGCTTCGATGCACTGGAATATGGTACCAGGAGCAACTCATCATTTGCTATTTGGGAATTTGGATTTTGGTTGGCGTTTGCATCGCTGCACTGGAATATGGTACCAGGAGTAACTCATCATTCGCCATTTGGGAATTTGGATTTTGGTTGGCGTTTGCATCGCTGCACTGGAATATGCTACCAGGAGCGACTTATCATTCGTCATTTGGAGGATTTTTTTACCGCTATTGCTCTATCATTTCAGCTTTTCTTATTGCGAAGGTCGCGATTGCCCTATCATTTCGGCTATTTATTCGCTGTTGCCCTATCATTTCGGCTTTATTTTTCATCATTATTTTACTCGCTGATTTTTATTGCGAGTTGCCCCATAATTTTAACTTTTTTTCAATTTTTTATTTACACATTTTTTTACATTCCCAGTTTAACGACATAGGGGTCGTATGTTCCCAGTTTAACGACATGGTGGTTAATTGTTCCCAGTTTAACGACGTGGTGGTCAAAGGTGTCTGCTTATCCAAGTCTCTTGAACTTTGATCTTGGCGGGGTTGAGTTTATGACCGTAGCTTGGTGGTTTGCTGGTACATTTGAGGACGGTAGGTTTTTCCCAGCCTTGTATTGGTTTTCTACCCAATCTTTAAAAATATAGCATTTTTCGATGGTATGACTCACCATTCTATGATATGGGCAGTACATGAGATCGTCAGTCATGTTCATTTCATGTGGTCTCTTTTGAATAGGCAGTTGAAGACCGTTGTCTAAGGCGTCTGTGAATATTTTGTGGATTTCGTCCCTCCTGAAGGAGTATACTTTCTTCCTTCTTTCTATTAAAGCCGGTGCCTTTCCTGATGCTGGTCCTTGAGGTCGATCAGTCTTTGGTTCACCTGCTGCCCGCTTAACCCGTTCTGTATACGTATCGGAAGGACTGAAAGCTGCCCGGCCGTTTTTCGCAAAGGTGTTCTGCTCTTGGGCAGGAGGGAGTATCGGTTGGCTGCTTCAGGATATCAATCCCTGGCTCATAAACCAAATTTTTATTTTGCTGTAATTGCAATTGGGTGACTTGGGTCATGAGATCTGCTACGACGTTTACCAGCTCGTCGACTTTGGAATGGACCTTGGTCATCTTCTCGTCCCTGTCCTGAAGCTGCTTTTGAAGCCATTAGAATAATTCTTGTTCTATAGTTCCGGGTATGACAACGGGGTCATCCTTGCCGCCTGAGATTGATTCAGTAAGAACCACGGGTTCCTTTGGCTTAATGGCCTGAGCGGGCTCTTCATCATTTAGACCGAGCCGATGTTGGATAGCAACAACCACGTCATTGTCATGGGTACGAGGCGTAGGAGGACTTGTTCTTCTGGGCTCCACCATGTACATCGTATGGATTGTATACCCGTCTATTGCATCTTCATTGGTAACATCGCTCGTTGGGCTTTTGGCTTGTTGCCTTAGCCTGCTCCTTTCTAAGAAGGGCAGACGATTGAGAGTAGCATATTTCTGAAGGGCTTCGGTCTCCGTTTGTATGAAATTGGCGGTCGCAACTTGATTGTTTGCTAACACGCTTTTAGACAGTTCTATCTCTCCTGCCTTGTATTGCTTTTCGACCCAATCTTTGAAGACAAAGCAGTCCTCAATGGCGTGACCTTTCACTCTGTGATAGGGAAAATATTTAGGGTTGTCGGTCATATTCGCTTCTTGAGGCCTTTTTGATTCTGGCAATTGTAGACCGTTGCTTAGGGCGTCTTTTGAATATTTTACGGATTTTGTCCCTTCTGAAGGAATAGACCCTATCCATCTTCTCTTTCAAAGGCAATTCTCCTTCCCTCCCAACAATGGCTTTCGAGGTTGGTTGATATTGGGCCTGCTTGTCCCTCGCCTATTTCGGTCAGTCGAGGTGTTAAAAGATTCAGTATCGTCGGAATTTCCGCCTTTGCGATCATCGTCCTTTCGATTTTTCCAGGACCTGTTGTTATTTTGAGAATCAGAGGAGGACTCCTGTTTTGAGCGCTCCAACATCTAAAATTTCCTGGTCAGCTCTTGTAATGTTTTGAGACCCATGGTGCATAAAAACGGGGCCATCCAATTGTTGAGATTTCCGACGAGGAGGCTGACAGCTTGGTCCTGCTATATCGGCGGTTCACATTTGACGGAGAGATTACGCCATCGGCTTATAAAATCCATGCTGCTTTCGTTTTTCTTTGGCTTGGTCCTTACAAGGTCGATAATGGTGATCTTATCGCTGACACTCATGAACCTTTGTCGGAAAAGAGATTCTATTTGGACGAAAATAGTAACGGAGCCATCCAGTATGCTCGCATACCAGTCGAAAGTGACATCGGTCAGTCTATTAACAAACTGGCGGAGGATAAGTGCATCATTGCCCCCTGTATTCCCACATGAGGCTTTAAAGTGAGCGATGTGCTAATTCGCATTTCCCGTCCCATCGAATCTTCCGAACTTGGTGATAACATAGTCGCCAGGAAACTCTACCAGATCATACCGAGCAAGATATGTTCTCCTATTACTGCTGATATCTTTTTGCGCTTCAGCTTCGGCTACCAATGTTTTGACTTTGTTGGCGACCAAATCCATGATTTGATCTTGTGTCAGTGGGTTGCTGTCATCGGTAGCCAATACATTTCCCGAGATAGGATGCGACCGACTTTCGTGCGGTTCGCTGACCTTTGTATTTGATGGAATAGGTGTCGGCTGCCTCGGGACACCGTTTCTCGGTTCATGAGCAGAGCCCTGCGCTTGATTGTGCGTCTGAGAGGCAAGTTGGGCCATGAGATGTAAGACGACGTTTGTCAAGTCATCAACTTTTGAGTAGAGCTTGGCTATCTCCTTGTCTTTGTATCTGAGCTGCTTCTGGAGCACTTGGAGAAGTTGCTGCTCTGCGGTCTTGGGATGGAAGATTGGCTCCTCTTCGTTTTCCGAGCCCGACTCCTCATGAACCGAGATCTCTCTCTACTTATCAGCCTTATTGGAAGGGTTTTGATTACCTTCCAGAGAAGGCTGTTCTTGGGAAGTGACAGCTACATTCACACCAGATTGGATTTGAGTTGTGATGGTCCCGTCCTTGCCCGACAACGTGGACCATATATCCAGCCATCTCTTTATCTTTGGCGGCTGATTTTTCGGACCGTCGTCGTGGCCCTTCCTCTTCTGGAAAGGCCAGGCAATTGAAGATGGTTGGTCTGACTGGGTCCTTAGGTGGCGCTGTCTGGATCTCAGCTTTCTTGACTTTTAAGGTCATGGCATTCTTCTGGACCAATTTCAGTGGTTTAAAAGAGTTAGCAAGCTTTACAGCCGATTCAACTGTTGTTGCGGGGTAACTCCGTTCTTGGAACCTCATGAAATTCAGCCTAGCAGGAGCCCTAGCCCTTTTGTTGGCTCTATATCTGAGCTTTTTCTATCTTAGCTTCTCGATTTTGATGGCTTGACGGGCATCCGTCATCCAAGAATCCATCATGAGTCGATTGACGGGAAGCTTAGAGAAGATACCCGATTGAACAGTTGTCAGGGGTACCGCTGGAACTTGCCCGAGATGCCTTATTGCTTTGTTGGTATTGATGGCCTTACCCCTGACCGGGGCCAAGGAAAGTCGTTCAAACAACGACTTGCGTTTGGGTAGTGGTTCCCTCGAGATCACCACATTTGGCCTCCTACCTTTCGAGGCCGGTCTATCTGTTATTGGAGCTTGAGGAGCTGAGATGGCATTAGCTGGCATGAACAAAATAGAGCCAAATGGTAGCGGCGGCTCCTCCCGCTGTCGCCCAAGACTGGCCGGGAGGATTGTCCTGGCGTCCATCTTCATCGTGTAGGAGATGAGAGCTGTGTCGAGAGCTGAGCTGGTCCTTAGAGACATTGTTGAGGCTTGATCGCTTGAAATCCTGCATGAAAAAGCATTATTTCAGTATAAATATCGATATGTATGTTTATTAAGTTCACATGAACGTTTAACCCGAAATATGGGAAGAGAGAGCATGTCTCACCGGGCATGCCAGGATTTGTAGGGTGTTTTTCGTCACCCCATTGAGATGGGAATGCTCACGCTTGTCAAGAATGTACAGATTCCTCTTACCTGGGGCAGGCCAGGGTTTATTGATTGTGGGGATCCGAATCTCCGGAAGCCGCGGACTAAGCTGCTGTTAATTACCCCTCGCCTTTAGAGTGAAAGAACCTCCGATTGATGGGTCAAACTGGTCATGCGAACTCAATGTGCAGTATGTTGTCTTTTGAGGGGTCTTGGGTATATCGGGGCCTCACAGAGTTTACGGGGGTCCCGCTACCCGGATAGCGGGCTAAGGGTCAAGGGGCTAGCGGCTCCCTTGCGGGGTGCAGGGCAGCGCCCCGTTTGAAATTTTTTCTAACGGGAAAAGTGTTGTAGAGTGTGTATATATATATAAAAAGGATGAATAGCGTCCAAAGAACGCGTGGGCGCCAGCGCCTCACGTGCCCAGAACGCTGATGCTGGGCGCTGGGCACTAGGCGCCACATGTGCCCGGCATGTGGGAGCTGGGCGCCGGCGCCACATGTGCCCGGCATGTGGGAGCTAGGCGCCGGCGCCACACGTGCTCGGCACGTGGGCGCCGGCGCCACACGTGCTCGGCACGTGGGCGCTGGGCACAGGCGCCACACGCGCCCGGCACGTGGGTGCTGGGTGCCGGTGCCTCACACGCATGGCACGTGGGTGCTGGGCGCCTGAGGAAAAAAGTGGCTTAGCCCTTGTACGGGGAGTTGTACTCCCAATTGAATTTTGGAGTTAAACTCCTAAAAGAAGGACAAAGGGGCTTAGCCCCTGCAGCGGGAGTTGTACTCCCAATTGACTTTTGGAGTTGAACTCCTAAAAAGAAAAATTTATTATTATTATATATATATATATATATATATATATATATATATATTTTGTGGAGTTAAACTCCTTAGAGATTTTTGGAGATGATGAAAGGGGATCCGTTTCTTCTCCCTTGAACCCTGAGTTTTCTCTTGAGCCTTGAATCTTTCCCAAAGTGGGATTTTCGGAGATTGGTTTCCTTCTTTCTCCTCTCTGTTGGCTGGTTCTTGGAGGAAAAGGGGGTGGGGCTTAAAAATCACCCCTTTTAGGGATTTAATGGGAGGTTTGAGTTCCCCTTCAAGGGTTTTATGGTGAAAAACTATTTCTTTTTGGAAAAAAAGAGTTAAACTCTTGATTTAATTCAAAAAAGGGAAAGAAGGTTTAGAACCTTGAAGAAGGAGAAGGAGGCACAGAAACCCTAGCTTTTGAGGGGAATGAATTATTTTTTTATTTCATCATCATGTTCTCTTTTATAGGCTTACAAATTTACACATAGCCCCTTGGGCTTTACAAAAAGTTAGTTGGGAGTACAACACCCAGTACAGGGGCTAAACCACTTTTTCTGCAGGCGCCCACGCGTCAGGCGCGTGAGGCGCCAGTGCCCACACATCGGACGCGTGAGGCGCCGGCGCCCAGTGCCCCGCGTCCTTAGGACGCCATTCACCATTTTTTAAATTTTTTCTATACATGCTCCACACTCAAAACACGTCTCCGTTAGAAAAAAATTTCTAACGGGGTTCTGCTTCGCACCCCGTAAGGGGGCTGCTAGTCCCCTTGACCCCCAGCCCGCTATCCGGATAGCGGGACCCCCGTAAACTCTGCGAGTTCTCCGATATACCCAAGTGTTGGCTACAGTGCCCTCAAGTCAATTATTGGATCGCAAGCACGTGATTGCAATGATTGAGGGAGGACCTATACCGGTAGAACAGTCTTACTCGAGATGATAGTATGCTATCTGATTTGTCTTTATCATCGTGTACATGCTTCAGGTGACATTACAGATCACTATTACATGTTGATAGAGCCCATAGGATTCTTGCTTGACTACCAGCATTATGATAGGGATTTTATACGTGGAAGCTGGGTAGTCTATAAGCACATCCTTAAAATGTCCCTAGTCGTGGGAGTTTCGAGACTGGGCATCGATACTCCGAGAGAAGACTAGTGTATACTAATCGAGATCCCGACGAAGGGTGGTGGCCGGTCTCACAAGCCATTGGTGTTAGTTTGTTCACCTAAGATGTATACAGGTGCTCATTGGGTTATGAGTACACCAGATGGACTCGCCGGGAATATGCTAGTTGGTATTATACCTATTGTCAGATAGCAGTTTCCTAGTGACATGTGTACATGTTAGTTTATCGACCTGAGATCTTCATTTGTCTCGTGTGAGTTCCCACTGTGCTTTGATTACTACTCTACCACGGCTCAAAGGAGTCGTGCAAACAGGTTTTAGTTGGGTACAGTCCCGAGCCACATGGAGGCAGTGAGCGGATCGTTAAGGGATTCGTCTCTCCCGGTATTGGGGGTTGATGTCGCTGTGTGCCTGGGTGGCCATCACCAGAAATCCTTGGCCAAGGTAGTCGAGAATTACTGATCTAGGATCGGTAGTTTCTCAGGTGGTGATGGGCTTCATACTGACACTAAATGTCGTGTTATTAGGGGTCTGACTTTATCCACCCCTTTAGACTCGATATGCAATACTCATAGACGAATGGACCGAACTGTACGAATATTGTCGTTGTCGGGCTCAGTAGGGGTTTCAGAATGAGTTTGCTCGTCGGCCTTCCTTTCGCTCAATACCTGGGTAGCCGTTACGTATAGCTAGTGCCGCTGACGTGCTTGTGGTTAAACCCGCTGCTAGCGTATTGACGAGTCTTTAGAGTCCCACACAGAGGGTTTCCCTATTTCGAGCGAAACGAGGTAGAGGCCGTATGGTTTTACGGCAGGGTTCGATCACATACGTGTACTTGTGCACGGATGATGTTCGGACGGATAATACCTGTGGGCTTTAGTTTAAGCTGGATCCTAGTATTATATTTGTTGGATTATTTTTGTCTCTTTCTATTCGTATTCTTCAGAATACGGATGTGGGTATGTATATACGGTTGAAGGGTATTCTTGTAATTTATTATAAGATTACTTTTAGAAGATTACACCTCATCACGGTTTAGACCTTTTTGGATTAAAAGGTTATTTAGGTGTAGGATGAGGTGTTTATTGCATTTTTGTGGCATGACTAATTAGTTGTTAGTGATGTATGCCCTATAGGCCATTATTGTATCTTACTGGTTTGTATATTACTTAATGGAAGCATGGGATATTCACAGTTGTATTGACAATCTTGCTCAAAATGGTAGTATGCTATTTGGTTTGTTTCTACTTCAATATGTGCATGTGTTTCTTTTAGTATATCGCTTATACATATTAGTAGAGCCCTTAGGATCTTTGCTTGATTACCAGTGTTGTGATAGCAGTCACACTAGTGGGGGCTGGGTAATCTACAAGCACATCCATATACAGGTCTCTAGTCGTAGGATTATCGAGACGGGGTATCGATACTCCGGAGTAGACTAGTGTATACGCTTCTCATCTCAGCAGGGGAGATGGTCTGTCCCACAGTCATTAGTACGTGGTACTAGAGATAGTATGCATGTGCTCATTAGGTTATGAGTACACTGGACATGACTCATCGGGAACTGTTGGTTGGTATTATATCTATCGTCGGGTAGCAGTTCCCAGATGACATGAGTACATCTTAGTCCATCGAATTGACACTGCTACTTCGCCTCGAGTGTGTTCCCACTGTACTTTGATTACTACCCTACCATAGCTCAAAAGAGTCGTGCAAACAGGTAGTAGTTGGGTGCAATCCCGAAGCACTTGAAGGCAGTGGCGGTTAGATAGGATTCGTTTCTCCCGGTATTGGGGGTTGATATTGTGCTGTGTTCGGAGAGCCATTACACAAAGTCCCTGGCCAGGACAAGTGAGATTTACTGGTAGGTATTCCTGTAATTTCTCAGGGTGTTTTGGGCTACACTCCGGCACAATTTGTTACGCTATTAGGGGTCTGACGATTACCACCCCCTAGGCCCGATATGCGATACTCTTAGACGAACATACCGGACTGTACAGAGATTGTCACATTCAGGCTCAGTAGGAGTTCGGATGAGTTTCCTCATCGTCCTTCTTATCGAAAGATACCTGGGTAGCCGTTACGTGCAGCTAGTACCGCTTGCGTCTTGTGGTTAAACCCACTGCTAGCGTACTGCCGAGTGTTTAGAGTCCCATACAGAGAGTTTTCCTGCATCGAGCGAAAGATGTATAGGCCGTATGGTTTTATGGCAGGGTTTCGATCACGTACGTGCACTTGTGCGCGTATAATGTTCGGGCGGATAATACTAGTGGGCTTTGGTTTAAGCCGAATCTTAGTATTATATTGATGGATCAGTTTCGTCTCTTGTATTTGTGTTTCTCGGAACATGGATGCGAGTATGTATATACGGATGAGAGGGGCATAGAAGGAGACACCTCATTATGGTTTTGACCATTGACTTGATTAAAACAATTATGAGGTGGAGGAAAGTATTTGTTATTTTTGTAAATGATAATTGAGGCATGGCTACTTGTTTTGATTACTTGACTTGGTTTGACTATTTGACTTGGTTTGACTACTTGACTTGGTTTGACTCTTTGACTTGGTTTGACTCTTTGACTTAGATATTTCTTGTGAGATATTTTGTGGCACTAGATATTTTTGGGTGAGATATTTTCTTGTCATGCTTGTAGTCAAATCAAGTGAGCCATCTCATTTTTATCATATTATCAAAAACCATTTCCTCAAGCAAGCTCTCTTCTTCTTCCTCTCAACTTTCAACACTTAAGGTATCATGAGTTGAGTAAACTAGAGTTCCAAGAGACAAATAAATTCATCTTCATTCTCTACATCACCTAGACCATCTAGTTTGTCATTCTAGTTGCCCTAGTTACCTCGTATTTGAGATTGGAGCTCGGACTATAGACTCTCGGGTAGATCGTCTTTGACTCGAGGAAGCCGACGAGGAAGCTACCATCAGGATCGATCCTCAGAGCCCATGATGATGAGGAGGACAGCGGAGAAGACCCGAAGGACTTGTATCATAAGGTATAATATTCTTTCCGAGTAGTTAAATCTCATGTAGTTTGCTAGCTAGGGTTTATGGTTGATCCTTGGTTCTAGTCGGTGTTGCGAAGCCCATAAAAATCATTTTTTGCAAATTCCGCCTCCCCACGAACATGTGGGGTGCGCGAAATCGACTTACAATGGTATCAGAGCCTCTCATAAATCTTAGATAGCTTGTAGCGATATTAGAATTCCGTCGTTTTTGTCGCGCAAAAACTACCGACAAAAACTGTTTTCAAAAATAAAGTTTTGAGTTGTTTGCACACCCCGCGGGCTCACAGTTTGAACCGATAAGCTGCGGGGTGAAGCGTGTGCACCTCGGGGACACCCTGGGGGGACCAACAGTCGGGACCACCCCCTAAGACCACCACAAGGTGGTCTTGGTGGCTGGTGACCTGAGAGCACCACAGTTTGGTGCTCTACGGTCTGCTTCCCGTTGGGGGCCACCTCGTGGTGACCCCCGGTGGTGGGTACCCCCCCGAGGCTCCCATTCGACGGTTATTCTTGTGTCTTCGCCTCCATGAAGATTCGGACGGGCAGGTTTCGAGTTCGTTTCGACCCCCGGATTGGCTCAAAACGACGGGTTTTGGAACTTTAGCTCACTGAATTTTCATGTCTTGGAAAATTGGTTAAGTTTGCTAATTGCGCACGGAATTCTAATGTCATAGTTACTTTTAAAATCTTTGTGATGTGTATATGTGTTTGGAAACGTCGACTAATTTTTATACGTCGATTAGTCGGGGTTGTACATATCTGTGATGTTGTTATGAAGGTTTGCGTATATGAACTTGTTGGATCGTCGTGGATGAATAGCCGGGGATGTGAGATGAGGGTTTTCATTCTTTCATTCGATGTAAATTTGTAAAATGATGTAATATTATTTTGTGGGGCACATCCGGATTGACGTTGTAGCCACCGTTGTATTATTTCTTTTACTGTTTTCTGCTCTTAGGATTGACCCAAGGTGGGGTGCACAAACTACCGGGTTCTTGAAATGCCGAGTGGCCTACTCACTTTGTTGAGGGATGTTGCTTCACATCGGGAATTTGGCGGGTAGTTTGCTGCACTCTGTAACAACTCCATTTCTTGTGTACATATAATAGATTAAAAGTTAATGTATACTTGGGGTATTTACAATTCCTGTGAGTAATATAAGTATTTGATTCAATTTTGAACAGCAAGAAGGAGCTTGTAGCTTATTGGTAAGACCTTTCACTGCTGAACTAAAGCACCAGAGTTCAAATCCCATCAGCCACATTAATTTTTTAATTAGTTTTCTTTTAATCTTTTAAGAAGCCCAAGAGTTTACACGTGCATAACCTGTAAAACCAAGAGTCACACATAAAACAAACGGGTCCATGATATAGACCAAGCGACAAGGGACACGTGGCATGGAGACTCGGGTCGACTCGATCGACTCGGGCAAGTGACTCGGCCGAATCGGCCGGCGCCACCGGTCTGACTCGGCCGAAACCCTAAAATCCTTTATTTTCTGGCGACTCTTTAACTCCTCCATAACCCCTGTATTATTTAATTTCCCCCCTGCAAATTTACCGAGCAAATTAAAACCCTCATTTAATATATTTTTAATACAAAATTTTAATACACCTTTTCACATCCCTAAACCCTAATTTTCCCTATAAATACCACACCTCAAATCACCCCTCCTCTCACAAATCACTGCCCAAACTCTCAAGAAAAAATCCCAAGTCTTTTGTGTGCAAGTGGAGTTAGCAAAGGGCGAAGGTCCGACGAACTTCCGACAACGATCCGAGGAGATTCCGGCGACGAAATGACGCACAGGTGCCCCCCACTTCTTCCTTTTCCTCTCCTCTACCCTAAAATCTAGTAAGTCACTTCTCCTCCCTCTTTTTACTATTCTAAAAATTTAGAATTCTAAAACCCGACGGAAGTGGAGTTAATCTGACTTCCGATTCGGTTTTTCCTTAAAAATCATATTTTTCTTAAAAACAATAATACCAAACCATCACATCATGATCATTAAAGATTAACAAAATATATTGACAAGTTTCATATCAAAAGAATTCCTATTTTACTTTTTATCGCAATTTTACAGAAAAATACCATATACTTTAGTTTCGACATAAATCTTATAATTTCTTGCTATACCTTTAGATAGTTCACGATGTAATGACCTACGTCCTCACAACACTCATCTCTATCAAAGCATGATGTCTTTTGGAAATATAGAATACGGAAATACGATTTTACAAATAAATACCATAAACTACAAAACCATTTTCTACAAAAAGAGTATTTAATTTTCCATGAAATTGTACCTCTGCAACCTATTTTTGGGGAGCCCTATTTTTGGGATGGTGCGGTTTATCGCACATCCTTGGGTCTAGTAGAGCGGAATTCAGACCTCCGCAAGGAGCATTCGGATTCCAATAGAAATTTTAATATCATTTTAAGAAAATGAGATTTCAAGAAAAATAATAAATTAAAATTATTATGTGTGTGTGTGTGTGTGTCATCAAAATATCTAACTTTTGATATAATGTAAATATTCCAACTTTTTTAAATCAAAAGAATCACCTTACAAGAAAATACAACGCAATTCCATACAAGTTCAATATCTTACAATTAAATATCATATATTATGAAATTAGGTTTTATTCACTAGAAATGTCACATATATAAAATCTACATCTATGAAAACTCTAAAGACGATAATTAAATACTTGAGGTGTATTTTGGAAATTATACAAAATTATTTTTACATAAAATCTCCTCAAGTTATACTAAATTACAATAAGGACCCTAGTAAATATAGGTTTAAGCGAGACCAGTCTCTTGAGCCTCAGCGAGCCGGAGTTATGGATGCTTGCCTATCTAAGGTAGACAACCTAAATAACGGTGTTATCAATACGGCAATTGTCTTTGAAAAAGACACAAATCCTGCCGTCCATGTGCAGCAGTTACCGACAACACTAAAACTAATTTAGGACTTCAATTTATTTCCTAATTGTCTGACTCAGACTGAGTCTCAAATTAATCAATATGACTTGAATATGATTCAAGGACAAACTACAAATTCAACATGAATCCATGAATTCATATATTCAATCTATATTTACTGACCCGAACCATGGATATATTCCATTTACATGATCATCCATTATATCCGTTCTATTACTGATATCATGGTTTCGGCAAGTTATCCATCTATACAATCTATAATACAAGATAATACAATTTACAATACAATACAAACAATACAATCAAGACATCGCGGGGTTTAAGAGCTAGATTGGTATGGAAGGTGTTAGAAGTGGCATGAGACTGCAACTATTAAGACACCTAACCTGAATTCAATTGCCGTTGTACCGTGGCTGAAAGGTTCCTTGTATTCCGTCCACCGTAGTCTCTGGTCTATTGAGACTCCTCTCGTATACACTGGCCTCTTCTGTATCAAGTTACAAACAACAGCGTTAACACTAAATACAATATTATAACAATATAATACCACTTTAAAAGTTACACACTCTCTCTCTGTCTATTCTACTTCTCCCTTATATTTGGGACTTACCGAGCGATTCTTCGCTAATGACATTCCCTCTCTTTCTTCTTTGGAATGTTTTCAGGTGGATCGGACCTTCAGGAGATCGAGCCCACTAGAGAGGATTTGGACCAGTTAGCTTTCAACCCAGAGCTTTAGATTCCTTGTACACATTTACATTCTGTATTTTCCATTTCTGTTATGCCACTGTTTAGGCATTGCTTTTCATTCCATATATTTACTTTTCCATGTACTGTAATAAGAATGTTAATAAATAAAGTTGATGTTCATTACATTTGTTTCTTGTGTATCTTTCTTTTATATTGCTTAGTTACGCTTAGCGTATTTACTTCTGAGTAAATACGTAGCGGGCCTCGTCGCACTCTCTACCCGTACACCGGAAAGCAGGACGTGACAGGTTTTGTTGGTGGCCCATGCAGGTCAGTTCTGCGTGGACAACCTAAGCAATATAAAACACAAGAAATAGAAACTGAAAACATTCTTTACATTACATATCCTTTGAATCTTACCGTTCCAAAATTCTTTGAATCTATCATAACCCTAATTTTCTTTCAAGGTTATGGATTCCCTAAACAATACCAGCACCAATTTCAACAACACTCCACCTCCCCTACCGATCACACCTGCCGTCTCTGCTCCGATCAATGAGCAGACGGTTCTACTTGAGGCAATCCGCAGCCTCCTGGAAGGACAGCACCAGCAGACTGCTATCCTGATGAACCGACCAGAGGTCGAAGCACCTGGGGTGAAGCAATTAGAGCTTTACACCCCAAACAATTCTCAAGAAAAGAGAGCCCTATGGAAGTGGAGGAATGGGCTCAAAGTATCGAAGATGATCTGGCAGCGGCTCAAGTGCCAGAGATAGCTTGGGTTCGTGTTGCAAAGCTGTAGCTCACGGACAATGTAGGGTCTGGTGGAAGGAGAAAGAAAGCCGTCTTGATCAACCCATCGAATGGAAGACTTTCCGTGACATATTTGACACAAAGTACTTCCCAGGGACTGCCAGGTTTGATATGGAACAGCAGTTCATCCATCTACAACAAGGTTCAATGTGGACCAAGTCAGTAGATGAATATGACACTGAGTTCACCATGCTCAGTCGGTAAGATATGTCTCAATAATTCGATTTTTCAATAAATCACATACTACACAGCTAACACAATATTTTAACAGATTTGCGGCACACCTGATACCGACGGATGAGATCAGAGCCCGTCGATTTCAACAAGGTTAGATTTGGAGATCCAGGCTGCACTAGCCATAGGAGATTTTCCGACTCATGAATCGGCTTTGAAAGCTGCCCGCCGTTATGAGGCAGTGGTAAAGATGAGGGGCGGATCTCAATCTGCTGGAGTAAGCACCCTGCCAGCCAGATGGCAGGTGGAGCCTTATCAAGACCACCATTTGTGCCCAGGAGACCGGGAGTACCAATCAACCGGCCCGGCCCAGCCTTTTGTACCTACTGCAAGAGAGATGGACATTTGGCGAAAGACTGTCGGCAAGCCAACCGTCTTTGCTTTGTCTGCAGCTCAGCTATTCATGATATTGGGTCTTGTCCCCGAAGACATAACCCAATTGCTACACCCAGGCCAGCAATTACTTACCAGCAGAGACCAGCCCTTCAGGCACCTGCTCCAAGACTCGCTCTCCCGGCTCCACCACCTAGAGGACCACCAACTGCACCTCCTCCTCGTAAGTTTCATCAAGCTCAACAGAACGTTCCGAGAAATGCTCCTCCGGCCAGGAGGAATGCACCACGGCGACAGGCTTTCACGATGACCGTGGAAGAAGCTGAGGCCACTGGCCAAGTCTTCATTGGTAACCCTTTCTTCTCAAGTTTTTCTTTCAGTCTTAACACCTACCTATATATTTTTGCTATACCTAAAACATATCCCACATACCATAGGTACAATCTTAGTCACCTCACTTCCTGCACTAGCACTATTCGATACTGGTGCATCTCATTGCTTTATGTCGCAACGGTTTGTCTGAACTCACACGCTTCCAGTAACACCGCTTGTATCCAACTGGAATGTCAGTTCAGGAAATGGAGTTCTAAAGGCAACAATAGGATACAACTTGTGTATAGTAGTCATCTGCAGCATATAATTCTATGCTGACTTCAAGGTGTTGGACATACCGAACTTCGATATGGTTCCAGGTATGGATTGGCTCAGAACATTTTATGCTACCATTGATTGTCATCAAAGGAGGGTAGTATTCGAGATTCCAGAGCATCCGGTCTTCTATTTCAAAAGTGGAGACTGTACCCTGGAGCCAAGTACTTACAAGGCGAAACCAAAGAAGGCAGTGATTGCAGCAATTCAAGCGGAGGAAGGATCAAAGGCAGAAGTGGTTCGAGAGTTCAATGATGCATTTCCTGACGGTATATCAGGTTTACCTCCCGATCAAGCTCTTGAATTCAGCATTGATTTAGTACCAGGAGCACAACTGGTGATCAAAGTACCTTATCGATTAAGTCCGGAAGGTTTGAAGGAATTCCGAACTCAGTTGGACGAATTATTGGCGAAAAGATGGATTTGTCCCAGCACATCAAGTTAGGGATCTTCAGTTTTGTTAGTGAAGAAGAAGGAAGGTTCATATCGAATGTGCATTGATTATAGAGCCTTGAATGAAGTAACAATAACAAAAAAATATCCACTCCCGTGTATTGATGATTTATTCGATCAGCTAAGTGGATCTTGTGTTTTCTCTAAATTAGATCTTCGTTCAGGTTATCATCAGGTGAAGGTCAAGAAATCTGATATCCATAAAACGGAATTCAGAACTCGTTATGGTCATTACGAATTTCTTGTGATGTGATCAGTCGAAAATACTGCATTTTTAACACGGCAATTTCCCTATCATTTGCACTCATCTAGAAGTGTTCGGTATTCATATTGCACATATTAGCAAATCATCTCTGAAATACCAGATTTCATGTATTAGACTTGAAAACCGACACTTTAAGGGAAATTGACTGTTTTTCATGGCATCGCATCATCCTTGTATTGCGCAACTCTTGTCTTGGGGTCTAATGTAGGAAATTCTAGAAGCAGAGGCCAAATTGGGAAAAGAGCTGATAAAAGATACGCCAACTCAAACGCTAAAGATCTGGTAGCAATATAGAAGGCCAAAAAAAATTCAACATATCAGAACAAGGCCCATATGTCAGCCCAAGTCAGCAGAAAAAAACACAAGCTCCAAGGCCACTAAAGGACCGCGGATCCGCGGCCCAAACCCCCTTTGCGCCGCGGATCCGCGGCCTTATTAAGAGATCAAAGCTTCAAATTTTGTCACGTGCTTACCTCTAACGGCCCAAGCTTCCAGAAGCTCCACGTGGTGCATCTAGAAGGCTCGGCTTAATAAACTATTTCTAGAAGGCTCTCTTAGCAAACTTTTGGAGGGAAATTCAAATCTTTAGCTAACAAACTTGTGGAGGGAAAATTCAAATTTGAAATCATAGATCTAGGGTTTGGAGTTCTATAAAAGAGAGCCTAGAGCTAGGGTGAAGGTTGTTCAAGAATCACCATCATCTTCTACCCACAAGTTGAGTGACACAACTTGTGCCTCAAATCCTAACCCCAATTCCAATTCAACCTCAAGATCAAGATCCCGAGAGCAATTCAAGCAAGAAAGCCTTCAACCTTTAGAAGCGACGCCGGATTTCAACGGAGCAAGAGATCCACGCCGATCCGCGACTCAAGGAGCCGAGCGAAGCCAAAATCGACGATCAAAGTTCCATCCTCTTGTAAATTCAAAAGAGTTGTAACTAAATTGTCGATAAATAAAGGTGAAATTTCTATATCTTGCTTATCTTTTAATTCAAGCATAATGATTAGATCTCAATTTGTGATTGTGTTTGTGATCATGATGTTTGAGTAACTCCGCTCGTGTAGGAGTTGTGACGATCTTTAGATGATGATGATTTAGATATTTTTACAATTCTTAAATCCTATAATGTTTGGAAATTCTAGTGAATCAAATGATTAATGACCTAGTTTCGAGATGATGCTTTCTTGATCGTGTTCACTCGAAACTAAGGAACAACTATTGACCATTTGATTAACTAGAAGCTAGAATTTGAATGCGATCCATCGAAAGAACAAAGGATGAGTTGTGAAATCCCTAATTTCCTCGCAAGATCCTTAAACCTCAATGAATTTGCATCGATCTAGTATCAATTCGTTAATGGATAAGAATGAGTAATCATTAGATCTCATCACATCTATAGTTCCGATCTACTCCTACGAGCCATACTTCTAATCTTGATTGTTGGTTGGAAATTATCACACATCTCAATTCTTGTTTTTAATGTTTCTTTTAGATCTAGATTTTTCTTATTCTTGATCTTCAATTACAAATCATGAATTGTTTTCTTTTCTTTGCCTTAAATTTTCAACTCATCTAATTCGAAAATTGAACGGATCTCACTTTCCCTGTGGACGATCCGCACTTACTAACGCGCTATATCCGACACCGTTATTGATTGCGGTCAAAATATTTTTGGTTGTGATTTCTAAATTCTATTTTCTCAAAACATACACAATCGGAAATCAATTCTCGTTTCAATCAAAATGGCGCTGTTGCCGGGGATCGTGTGCTATTTGTTCATTTTTTGAAATTTGAGTTGAAAAGTTTATTCCATCTAAAATTTTGAGATCAAAACTCGCGCAAAACACTAAACGAGTTGTTGTGGTTAATTGCATGGAAATCTGGAGCTTGCTGTGCAATTGGAAAATTATTTGGAGAATTCCAGAGGGCTCAGGAGTTGAACAGGAACAGTACCAAATTTTTCTGTGTAGAGATCCCACTAAGCCACCGCATTTCCACGGCCCTAGCTCCCTAATGCGGCGGTTCCACGGCTTCTTGAGGGCTTCTCTATAAAAGTTTTAGCAGGTAACCTCTATCTTTCTTATCTCCTTCCTAAAATCTGCTCCAATTAACAATTTGTTGCAGACTTCTTTGCAAAAATCGCAGCGCCGCAAAAAGCAAAATAAATTGTGCTTGTTTTTGATTTTGTGGTTGTTTGCATAATTAATACGGACATTAAGGGACACGGCCAAATCCAGATTAGGTGGGGAGTTCATTACCCTTCCTAAGCCCCAAAAATCACAAACTTGCATCCGCATTACCCTCATTAATTAAAAAATATCTAGAGATGACTCTAAGGACCGTCGCGCTCACTTAGGACAGAAGAAGGCCGTAAGTAATTCATTGCTTATCCGCGTTTCTTTTTGTGGTGTCTAAGGCAAGTGTGTCGAAGGCTAGTGGTTACTTAATTAGGCCCACTACTTACGTAGTGGAGAACCTCCCACTTACCTGGCACTTACCTGGCCACAGGAGAAACAAAGAGGCAGTGGAGGATTTTATCCTGCGACTTGTCTTTTGGAAGTTAGGAGCGGTGATCAGTCGAAAATACTGCATCTTTTAACCGGCAATTTCCCTATCATTTGCACTCATCTAGAAGTGTTCGGCATTCATTTAGCACATATTAGCAAATCAGTCGTAAAATATCAGATTACATGTGTTAGACCTTAAAACCGGCATTTCTAGGGAAATTGACTGCATTTCATAGCATGGCATCATTCCTATATTGCACAACTTGTGTTCCGAAGTTCGTGCAGGAAAATCCAGAAGAATGGTCAATTTACAAAACAAAGACTGCAAAAGAATACGCCAACACAAGGATTTTGAATCTGGTATTGATCTAAAAAGAATTCAGAGAATAAAAATATCAGAGAATAATCCCAAAGATAGAAGGAAGCAACACTGCAAGCTTGAAGCCCTGAGGCTCCAACAGAGCCGCGGAACCGCGGCAGGAGCCGGCTTGCGCCGCGGTTCCGCGGCGGTTTGTCGACGTCACCTCCTCAATTTCAAGCCATAACTCCTACGTCATCTTCCACACTTCATCAAGCTGCTACATTTTCCAGAAGACTCTAGAAGACTCTGCCAGATCAGCAAACTAGGGTTTCTAAGCTAAAACATTCCTAGCTTAAAGCCTAAGCTAAGCTCCTAACTAACTTACAACAAACTTTTGGAGGGAATTGCAAATTCAAACCTAGACCTAGGGTTTGGGAAACCTATAAATAGACCCCTAGGCTCACTTGTAAATCATCTTAGAATCTATCATCTAGATCCCATCTCATTTTAGAATCTATCATCTAGATCCCATCTCATCTTAGAAATCAATTTTGTGGGTTAGTTGATTAGAAACCCTAGTTCTTCATCTACCCACATTCTTTCCACCTCCAAACCCTAACCCTAATCCAATCTAGAAATACCCAATTCAAGATTCATGGAGTTTAAGCAAAGCAAGTCTTCAAAGATCCTTTAGAAGCAGAGCCGGTATTCAACGGAGCACGAGATTGAAGCGATCCAAGACTCAAGAAGCCGAGCGATGCAAGATTCAACGAGCAAAGTTCCTACCTCTTGTAAATCTCGAGAGTTGTAACTACTTGTTGTTGTAATAAAGGTGAAGATTCTTTAAACTTGTTTACATTTCAATTCAAGCATCATGATTTCATTTCGATTCTTGAATGTATTCTTTATGATGATGTGTGAATAAACTCTGCTCGTGGAGGAATCGAGATGATTGTAGAATGATGATGTTGATGAATCTTTAAACGTTTTCTTAAGTCCTATAGCAATTGTAAATTCTTGAAAATAGAATGATCGATGATCTAGATCGATGCAAAATGTGTTCTTGATTCTTTTCGCACGATCTAGCAAATCAACGATCGATCATTGGATTTTCAAGAAGCTATCTAGTGAATGCGATTCATCGAAAGGACAAAGGATAGGACGAAGAACCCTAATTCTTCGCAAGATCCTTAAACCTCGATCAATCGACATCGAGTTAGCATCAATTCGTTAATGGATAAGAACCGTTAATCTTTAGTCTTCGTCACATCTACAATCTAATGGATTCCTACGAGCTTTACTACAAATCTTGAAACCCTAAAGTGATTGGAATTCTATCAAAACTCGATTCTCGATGTTTATCATTTTCTTGATTCTTGATTAGAATAGTGACACTTGAAACCCATCGATAAAAATCTTGAATCATGTTTTTCTTTTCTTTTCTATTAAGTTTTCGATTCAAACAAATCAAAAATACAAACGAATCGCACAATCCCTGTGGACGATCCGCACTCGCTTACGATCTACATCCGACACCGTAGTTGATTGCGGTCAAATAATTCTTTGATTGTGATTCTATACATTTTCTTAAACACACAACAAGAATTCGTTTCAATCAAGCGGTCTAGAGCTTTGACCTAGGTGACCATAAATTTTAGGGTTGCTTGTTGCATTTGTTGTGATCGCATCATCTTTTCAAAATCCGTATCATTTTTTCAAAACAAACACTGCATTCATTCATTCATTCCCCTAATTATAAATCACGCTGCCACTTGTACTAACCCTTTTTAGTGCAAGATAGGCTGGACACGGGATTCTAGTGCCCGACTTGTCCGCGTCCCCTCGACCGACTCCGAAGTCGGTATTTCTCCATTTACCTTTCTTTTACCCACCACCACACCCACACCGATGGATCAGTCTCCATCGAACCTCTTTACCGCTGCTCTGCCGCCGTCCGTTGGTGCGCAGAATCCTCCCCGCATCTCTCTCCAAGAGAGGTGCTACCCTTTGCGAGGTCTTCTCTCGACCTGCTTATCCATTCCACCAGCCAACGGGGATAACTTTGAGATTAAGCCCCAGTACATCAACCTTCTACCCAAATTCCACGGTCTCGAGACTGAAGACGTATATGTTTTTATCACCAAATTTGAAAACGTATGCGCAATGATGGGTACATCACAACTTTCTGTGGATGCCATGCCTCTATGACTTCTTCCATTTACTTTGTGCGATACAGCCGAGAAGTGGCTGTATAACACCACCGCACACTCCATCACGAATTGGGAAGAATTCGTTGCGGCATTCCTTAAGAAATTCTACCCTATGCAAAAGACAGCTCGAATCCGTAGCGAACTATATCAATTCTCCCAGCTTCCAGCTGAACCATTCTCTAAATGCTTTGAACGATTCAAGGATCTTTTGGTTCAATTCCCACATCACGGCATCCCGAGATGGGACCTTTGCCGAATCATATATGAGGGCAGTAACCCTACCACTAAACAAAACCTTGAAAACATGTGTCAAGGCACCTTTATGACCAAGGATGATGGGGAAGCTTGGAGATATTTAGAAGAGTTCGCTGAATAGTCACTACAGTGGGAGACTGGAACCCAGCCATCGAGTAGGGGTGGCGTACACCAAATAGACATGTCCATAGGTGTTCGAGCTGAGATGGCAGCAATGCAAAAGAAGCTCGACGCTATGGAACACAAATTCTTAGCAGCCTCCCTAAACCCAATGTCGCTCCCCAAAACTGTTTGTGGGTGCTGTTCTGATCCTTCTCACTTAACGGAAGAATGTCCATTAAACTCTCAGTTTCAAGGTCTCGAGAATACCAATGCCGCATTTCAAAGACCTAGAAACGACCCTTTTTCTTCCACATACAATCAGGGTTGGAGGAATCGCCCGAATTTTGCCTGGAACCAATCCCAAAACACGGTTCCAAACCCGAATCAATTCCAAAGGGCTCTTCCTCCACAACAGCAACCACTTCATCTCACCCAGCACCCCTACCAGTCACAAAATTTCCAAAACCAGGTCAACCCTCCTGCACCGTCTAATCCTATGCAGTCGACATGTTCTGACGAGTTCTCTCAAGTCTCTCAAACCATGAAATCACTCTTGTAAAATTTCATGGAAGTGTCGGCCGAGATTAGGTCTTCCGTCGGTGAGATAAAGAAAAACTCAGCGTCCCAAGCTGAGAGTATCAGAACGATGGAAGCTGAGATTGCACGACTTAAGGCCGAAATGAGTGCGAGAGAAAAAGGGAAACTTCCGTCTCAACCCCTACCGAATCCTGGGCATTACAATGTAAATGCCGTCACAACGTTGAGATCAGGAAGAGTGCTGGATAACCATGTTGGGGAAGAAGTTGATGATATTGAAAATCCTATCAACACCCCGGCTGAGACCTTCCCTCACACACACACTTCTACGTCTGATTCTTGTTCTTCTACCCTACCGCCTTCTCGCGAGCCTATTCTCCATGTCCCTCTAGGCTCGACACCTCAGCAACCCTCTTCTAGCTCTCCACAGACGATCCCCACTCCTCTTTTGGGATCTCGTCTACCCCTTCTTCCTTCTCCTATGATGGACTCAGCGCTTATTGCTAAAGCACCTTACCCGAACCGGTTAAGGGGTAACAAATCGAGTCCTCATATGGAGAAAATTATGGAAATGTTCAAACAGGTTAACATCAACATCCCTCTCCTAGATGCGATTCAACAAGTCCCCGCTTATACGAAAATTCTTAAGGACTTGTGCACTAGGAAGAGGAAGACTCAAGTGCCGAAGAAGGTCTTCATGTCCAATAATATTAGCACTGCTTTTATCCCCCAGCTACCAAAGAAACGTAAGGACCCAGGATGTCCTACGATATCAATTTCTATTGGGGGTAAAAACATCAACCGTGCTCTTTTAGACCTTGGCGCAAGTGTTAACCTACTTCCATATTCTGTATATGAGCAGCTAGGGATTGGAGAGTTGAAACCTGCTCACTGCACTCTCCAAATGACAGACCGATCTATCACCAAACCTAGGGGTGAACTAGAGGATGTGTTGATAAAGGTCGGGGAATTTGTATTTCCTGTAGAATTCATTGTTCTCGATACACAGCCTGTAGCAAACCCCCGGAGCCAAATTCCGGTGATTTTGGGTCAACCATTCCTCGCCACTTCCAATGCTGTCATCAACTGTAGAAATGGTTCAATGAACTTATCATTTGGAAATATGACCATTGAACTAAACATCTACAAAATTGGAAGTCAGCCATCAGAACCCTCTGCTCATATTCTTGATGTGTGCTCTGTCGACGAGATTGCTCCCGAAAGTTGCGGAGTTGAGGAACTTTGCTTTACAGATCTCGACGACACTACCACATTATTGTTTGACCTGGCACATGATCTTAGTGAGGACACCATTTCCACGCTTGAGTCTGCCACTCCTGACTCATCACCATCCGAGTCTGTATCTTTTACAGGCTATGAGCTTCTTTGTGACTCCGAAAATCATTCGATGATCCCACCTTCTATTATTTCTCCGCCAGCATTAGATCTCAAAATTTTACCTTCTCATCTTAAATATGCATAGGTGAGAATGAATCTTTACCGGTTATCATTTCCGCTTCTCTAGCATCAGAGCAAGAGAATGCACTCTTATCGGTATTGAGATCTAATAAGGAGGCGTTTGGTTGGACCATGGCGGACATCAAAGGGATTAGTCCCTTGATTGTCGAACATCATATACACTTGATGGATGATGCCAGACCAACCCGAGAACCACAGAGACGGTTGAACCCCGTCATGAAGGAAGCGGTGATGAAAGAGATCGTCAAATGCCTTGATAGTGGTATCATATACCCAATCTCCGATAGCCAATGGGCGAGTCATATACATGTCGTCCCTAAGAAATCTGGCATCACTGTTATTACCAATAAGGCAAATGAGTTGATTCAGACACGCGCCTAAACTGGGTGGCGTGTATGTATTGATTACCGAAAACTCAATGCCGCCACGAGGAAAGACCACTTTCCTCTACTTTTTCATTGATCAGATGCTGGAACGCTTAGCTGGACGTGCGTATTATTGCTTTATGGACGGATACTCTGGCTATAATCCGGTTCCCATAGCCAAAAAGGATCAAGATAAAATCACTTTTACTTGTCCTTTTGGTACCTTTGCTTACAGACGCATACCCTTTGGGTTGTGCAATGCTCCCGCTACCTTTCAGCGGTGTATGATGGGGGTATTCTCTGATATGGTAGAGAATTTTCTGGAGATCTTTATGGACGATTTCTCGATTTTCGGAGACTCTTTTTCCGACTGCCTAACGAATCTTGACGCAGTTCTTACTCGTTGCAAAGAGAAGAACTTAACTTTGAACTGGGAAAAATGCCATTTCATGGTCCAAGAAGAAATTGTTCTTGGACATGTTATTTCACAGAAAGGCATTGAGGTTGACAGAGCTAAGATAGATGTCATTCAAAATCTTCCTCATCCCAAAAGCGTCAAGGATATCTGATCATTTCTTGGCCATGCGGGTTTTTATAGGAGATTCATTAAGGATTTTATCAAAATTGCTAGACCTTTAACTCTTCTCCTGGCCAAGGATACGACCTTCCACTTTGACTCGGATTATGAGGCAGCTTTCGACTCACTTAAACACTCCCTCACTTCAGCCCCCGTTCTATCGTCTCCAAATTGGGACTACCCTTTTGAGCTGATGTGTGATGCATCCGACTTTGCAGTAGGTGCAGTCTTAGGACAGCACATTGAAAAGATGCCACACATGATATACTATGCGAGTAAGAACCTGAATGATGCACAAATCAACTATACAACCACCGAAAAGAAACTTTTAGCGGTTGTATTTGCATTAGAAAAATTCAGGCCTTACTTAATTGGCTCTCCTATAGTTGTATACACTGACCATTCCGCCTTGAAACATCTTCTGGCGAAGAAAGATGCAAAAGGTCGGTTAATACGTTGGATCCTTCTATTACAAGAATTTGATCTTGTTATCAAAGATAAGAAAGGATGTGAAAACGTAGTAGCCGACCATCTTTCACGTATCTCTTCTTCCCCTGTGACCCTGCCGATCAATGATTCATTTCCCGACGAACAACTCTTGAACGTATCCAATGAACCATGGTTCAGGGATATTGTGAACTATCTTGTCACGGGACTTATACCCAGCGATTGGTCAAAACAGGATAAATACCGTTTTCTATCCCAAGTAAAACACTTTTACTGGGATGATCCATATTTGTTTAAGTATTGTCCTGATCAGATCATTCGCCGGTGTGTCCCGAAAGAAGAGTTCAAGAGTGTTCTTTCTTTTTGTCATGATCAGACCTGTGGGGGTCGCTTCGGTCCTAAAAAGACGGCGGAGAAGGTTTTGCAATGTGGATTTTATTGGCCGACCTTATTCAAGGACGCATTTGACTATTGCAAAACCTGTACACAATGTCAGTACACGGGTAGAATTTCCCGGAGAAATGAAATGCCTCAGCAACCCATCTTGGTTGTTGAAATTTTCGATGTTTGGGGCATTGATTTTATGGGTCATTTTCCCAACTCCTTTGGGAATTTGTACATACTGCTGGCGGTTGATTATGTCTCAAAGTGGGTAGAAGCCATTCCATGTCGCACTAATGACAGGAAAGTTGTCATTAAATTCTTGAAAGAAAATATCTTTTCGCGATTTGGACACCCACGCGCTATCATTAGCGATAATGGGACACATTTCTGCAACAGGTCTTTCGAGACTCTGATGCGGAAATACTCAATCAACCACCGACTTTCTACACCCTATCATCCCCAAACGAGCGGGCAAGCTGAGATTTCGAATAGACAGATCAAACTAATCCTGGAGAAGACTGTTGCTAAAAATAGAAAAGACTGGTCGACCAAACTGACGGATGCTCTTTGGGCATTCCGAACTGCATTTAAAACCGACCTAGGGATGTCTCCATATAGGATAGTGTTTGGAAAGGCATGCCACTTACTCGTCGAGATTGAGCATAAAGCATTGTGGGCTATTAAGGAAATAAATTTTAATCTAAACCAAGCCTGCAACTTTCGGAAGCTGCAACTTAATGAGCTAAGCGAACTCCGTGATGAAGCTTATGATAACGCTGTGATTGTAAAGAATAGGACTAAGGTTTTTCATGATAAAAATATTTTGAGGAAAACATTTTCAACTGGTCAACAAGTCCTTCTTTATGACTCACGATTACACTTTCACGCGGGTAAGTTTCGATCTCGGTGGAAGGGACCTTTTGTTGTGCGGTCTGTATACCCGCACGGGTCAGTAGAGGTAGAAAATGTTAAAAACGGCACATTTTTCAAAGTGAATGGACATAGACTAAAGCCGTATTTTTCCACTGACCCCACGGAGGAGCTCCTGTTCTTACAGGAGCCATTTTATTTGGATTAAAATTCATCCGTCTCACCTTCATGTCCAGTATATCATTGCATCATCTTTTGAATGGAGGTAAGTTTGGGGGAGGATCTTCACTTATATATTTTGCCCCCACTAATAAATTCCTCCCAGGCTTACAGGTTTTGTAGATATAGCGGTTGGCAACGGTGAGGACACTGTTGAAAACAAGTTTGGGGGAGATTTGTGCTTAGTTTTGCATCATTTGCATATCATTTGCATAAGCACAAAACATTTCTTTAAAAACCCATAAAAATTTAAAAATTCTCAAAGCCCATAAAAATTTTGTGTAAATTTTTTTTTTTTTGTAAATAATTTTTTTCAAAACCCATCAAAACCTATAAAAATTTAAAAAATTTAAAAATCCATAAAAATTTAAAAATTTTCACAACTCATAAAAATTTTAAAAATATAAAAATATTTAATATTTATGATAATAAAAGATTAGATAGTGAACAATTACATCCATGAGATTAGAAAAATTTAAGAAAACCAAGAAAATTATAAGTTTTCTTATACGAACTAGTAATAAGTAGTTATGAGCCGTTGTCCCAAGGGTTAGTAAGATGGAGGAAGTCACTAATCTGAGGATAAATATAAGTCTGAAAAATAGTTTCTATTCTGGAAAGCCAAACATTTTGAACGTTGATATCCTGCTATTCGCACTTACACACGTCTTAAAGCCCGGGATAGTAGAGGATACCTTGAAATGCTCTTGTCTTAAAGATGATGTATGAAGGAAAAAAAAAATGAAGAAAGTGGTGAGAAAAATGGACACTGGTTTTGTTATCACCAAGGGCAATAAAAAAATTATATAGCAAGGGTGCCTCTTCACCTAGTGCCCTAAGGCCAACTGGTCTGGGAGTCACTGCTATGCCTAAGGTGGTGCAAGACGAGGAAAATACACCAAATAAGTAAGCACATGAGTAATCGGTCGGTTAGTACCTCAAAAAGTATTAATGGTCGCATGAAAGTGTGAGCAAATCTCATCTAAATATTCATTAATTAAAAAGTACTGAGGCTGATGGGCAAGAGTATGATAGCCTGAATTGAATTCTCCGGGTGTAAGGATGTCCTTTACACACGCGCAGGGTGATATGATCGATGTTTGGAATAAAGATAGGAATGAAGAATAAGACGATGTTTTATTGAGGGAGAACGTGATTTCTAACATCTTTTCATGACCATTAAGATAGGGCTCATGACAACCGAAAAGCTAGCTTAGTTGGAAACCCTAATTTTCAAGGCTTTTCTTTTACAATTCTTTTCTTTAAATGTAATATTCATGATCTTCCTTTTATTATTGGATTTTGTGAGTGCAATCCGCTGAAAACCCTCAGGAGACAACACTCCTCCTACTAGGGACACCTAGAGGTTTAAAGGCTTGTTGCACGTGCTCAGTGCAATCGTGTTGCCTACGAAAGTGTGCTTTTCTCTTTCTTTATTTTCTCCTTCTCTTTTTAATAAAACAGTTCGATCGAGACGATCGAAAATAAGTTCGGGGGAATTTGATCAGTCGAAAATACTTCATTTTTAACACGGCAATTTCCCTATCATTTGCACTCATCTAGAAGTGTTCGGTATTCATATTGCACATTTAGTAAATTATCTCTGAAATACCAGATTTCATGTATTAGAATTGAAAACCGACACTTTAAGGGAAATTGACTGTTTTTCATGGCATCGCATCATCCTTGTATTGCACAACTCTTGTCTTGGGGTCTAATGCAGGAAATTCCAGAAGCAGAAGCCAAATTGGGAAAAGAGTTGATAAAAGATACGCCAACTCAAACGCTAAAGATCTGGTAGCAATATAGAAGGCCAAACAAAATTCAACATATCAGAACAAGGCCCGTATGTCAGCCCAAGTCTGCAGAAAAAAACACAAGCTCCAAGGCCACTAAAGGACCGCGGATCCGCGGCCCAAACCCCCTTGGCGCTGCGGATCCGCGGCCTTATTAAGAGATCAAAGCTTCAAATTTTGTCACGTGCTTACCTCTAACGGCCCAAGCTTCCAGAAGACCCCAGAAGCTCCACGTGGCGCATCTAGAAAGCTCGGCTTAACAAACTATTTCTAGAAGGCTCTCTTAACAAACTTTTGGAGGGAAATTCAAATCTTTGGCTAACAAACTTGTGGAGGGAAAATTCAAATTTGAAATCCTAGATCTAGGGTTTGGAGTTCTATAAAAGAGAGCCTAGAGCTAGGGTGAAGGTTGTTCAAGAATCACCATCATCTTCTACCCACAAGTTGAGTGACACAACTTGTGCTTCAAATCCTAACCCCAATTCCAATTCAACCTCAAGATCAAGATCCTGAGAGCAATTCAAGCAAGAAAGCCTTCAACCTTTAGAAGCGACGCCGGATTTCAACGGAGCAAGAGATCCACGCCGATCCGCGACTCAAGGGGCCGAGCGAAGCCAAAATCGACGATCAAAGTTCCATCCTCTTGTAAATTCAAAAGAGTTGTAACTAAATTGTCGATAAATAAAGGTGAAATTTCTATATCTTGCTTATCTTTTAATTCATGTATAATGATTAGATCTCAATTTGTGATTGTGTTTGTGATCATGATGTTTGAGTAATCTCCGCTCGTGTAGGAGTTGTGACGATCTTTAGATGATGATGATTTAGATATTTTTACAATTCTTAAATCCTATAATGTTTGGAAATTCTAGTGAATCAAATGATTAATGACCTAGTTTCGAGATGATGCTTTCTTGATCGTGTTCACTCGAAACTAGGGAACAGCTATTGACCATTTGATTAAGTAGAAGCTAGAATTTGAATGCGATCCATCGAAAGGACAAAGGATGAGTTGCGAAATCCCTAATTTCCTCGCAAGATCCTTAAACCTCAATGAATTTGCATCGATCTAATATCAATTCGTTAATGGATAAGAATGAGTAATCATTAGATCTCATCACATCTATAGATCCGATCTACTCCTACGAGCCATACTTCTAATCTTGATTGTTGGTTGGAAATTATCACACATCTCAATTCTTGTTTTTAATGTTTCTTTTAGATCTAGATTTTTCTTATTCTTGATCTTTAATTACAAATCATGAATTGTTTTCTTTTCTTTGCCTTAAATTTTCAACTCATCTAATTCGAAAATTGAACGGATCTCATTTTCCCTGTGGACGATCCGCACTTACTAACACGCTACATCTGACACCATTATTGATTGCGGTCAAAATATTTTTGGTTATGATTTCTAAATTCTATTTTCTCAAAACATACACAATCGGAAATCAATTCTCGTTTCAATCATGATGCCATTTGGAGTGACCAACCCACTAGTAATATTCATGAACCTGATGAATCAAATTTTCCGAGAGTACCTAGACAGGTTTGTTGTCATCTTCATCGAAGACATCCTGGTGTATTCAAAGAGTCGGAAAGAGCATGCCGAACACTTGAGAATTGTCTTGGAAACTCGACGACAACATCAGCTCTATGCCAAATACAGCAAGTGTGAGTTTTGGCTAGATCAAGTCGGTTTTCTCGGACATATTGTATCAGGCGAAGGAATCTCTGTGGATCCAGCAAAAGTAGCAGCAGTAAGCGAATGGCCGATACCGAAGTCAGTGAAGGACATACCAAGTTTCTTGGGTCTAGCTGGATATTACAGAAGATTCATTGAAAGATTCTCGAAAATTTCGATACCCCTGACCAAGCTTACATGTAAAGATAAAGAATTTGTGTGGTCAGAAGCGTGCAAACAAGCTTTCGTAGAACTCAAGTCAAGGTTGACATCAGCGCCTATTCTCGTTATACCGGACCAATCTGGAGGTTTCGAAGTGCATTGCGATGCATCCGGTAAGAGATTAGGATGTGTTTTACATCAGCGTGGAAAGGTTGTGGTTTATACTTCAAGACAACTGAAATTCATGAGCGCAATTATCCGACGCATGATTTGGAATTGGCGGCCATTATCTTTGCTCTTAAGATTTGGTGCCATTATCTTCTTGGTGAGAGAGTGAACATGTACACAGATCATAAGAGTCTGAAATATGTGTTTACTCAGAAAGAGCTTAATATGCGGCAGAGACGATGGTTAGAACTCATGGCAGAATTTGAAATCAACCTGCAATATCACCCAGGGAAGGTGAATGTGGTACCTGATGCTCTTAGTCGCCAACCATTATCGATGAATCTCACCGCCCAGTGGAAGCTTCAACAGGAATTGCATCAGATGGAGATTGAAGTAGTCATGCCAGGCAACGCTTCAAGTTTGATGAAATTACAAATTCAATCTACCATTGTCAATCAGATCAAAGCAGCTCAAGCAAGTGATGCTAAGTTGCAAAAGATCAGAGAACAAGTAGAGAATGGACTCAGAACAGACTTCATCATCCATGAAGACGGATATTTGAGATACAACAGCAGATTATGTGTACCAAAAGGTTCTGTTCAGGAAGAGTTAATGAAAGAAGCTCACAGCTCTCCCTACTCAGTACACCCTGGAGGTACAAAGATGTACAAAGATCTACGTCAAAATTACTGGTGGTATGGAATGAAGCATGAAGTAGCCAGAAGCGTCGCTAAATGCTTAGTGTATCAGCAAGTGAAGGTTGAACATCACAGGACAGCTGGATTACTTCAACCGTTACCTATCCAAGAATGGAAGTGGCAACACATCACAATGGATTTTGTGACTGCTCTTCCTCGCAGCACAAAGGGTAACGATGTGGTATGGGTTATTGTGGATCGACTCACAAAGTCGGCACACTTCATCCCATTTCGAGTTGGCCAATCTACTGAAACATTAGCAAAGAAGTACATGGAGGTAAGAATCTACTTAAGATTTAAACTCTTCATAATGTACTATCTCTGATACCCATGAACTCATACAGGAAATTATGAGACTTCATGGAGTACCGGTCTGCATTGTCTCCGATCGTGACACCAGGTTCCGATCGCAATTTTGGCAAAGTCTGCAAGCGAGCTTGCGAACAAGTCTGAACTTCAGCACGGCTTATCATCCACAAACTGATGGTTAGTCTGAGCGAACTATTCAGATCTTGGAGGATATGCTTAGAGCGTGTATGCTTGACTTCGGAGGATCATGGGAAGATCACCTATATCTTGTGGAGTTTTCATACAACAACAGCTACCAAGCGAGTATTGGAATGACACCTTTTGCAGCGCTCTATGGAAGGATGTGTCAATCGCCATTAAATTGGGACGATATCGGAGATAGAGAAATCCTTGAAACTGAGATGATAGTAGCAACTGTTGATGTGGTTTGTACTATCAGAGAAAGAATACGTATAGCCTAAGATCAACAGAAGCACTGGGCTGATGCAAAGCGCCGTCATTTGGAGTTCCAGCCGGGAGATCATGTAATTCTGAAGATATCTCCAAACCGCAGAGTGATTCGATTTGGAAGATGAGATAAGCTAAGTCCGAGATACATTACACCGTTCGACATACTCGAAGGAGTCGGTAAAGTGGCATACCGTTTGGCACTTCCATCTTCATTGGAAGGAGTGCATAATGTGTTTCACATATCCCAACTCAAAAGGTATGTGAGTGACCCCAGCCATATTCTCGATCATTCCGAGCTCACTGTACATCCCGACTTATCTTGTGAGTAACAACCTGTTGAGATCCTAGACAGGAAAGTGAAGTCACTTCGGAACAAGGAAGTCAACTTGGTTCGAGTGATGTGGAAAGAAGACACTCCAGGAGAATTGACATGGGAGAGAGGATGGGATGCGTGCAAATATCCTCACTTATTTGTAAACTAGTCCTTAAAATAAATTGTAAATTTCGAGGACGAAATTTTTGTAAGGAGGGTTGACTGTAACAACTCCATTTCTTATGTACATATAATTGATTAAAAGTTAATGTATACTTGGGGTATTTACAATTCCTGTGAATACTATAAGTATTTGATTCAATTTTGAACAGCAAGAAGGAGCTTGTAGCTCATTGGTAAGACCTTGCACTGCTGAACCAAAGCACAAGAGTTTAAATCCCATCAGCCACATTAATTTTTTAATTAGTTTTCTTTTAATCTTTTTAGAAGCCCAAGAGTCTACACGTGCATAACCCGTAAAACCAAGAGTCACACATAAAAACAAACGGGTCCACGAGATAGACCAAGCGACAAGGGACACGTGGCATGGAGACTCGGGCCGACTCGGCCGACTCGGGCCGGTGACTCGGCCGAATCGGCCGGCGCCGCCGGTCTGACTTGGCCGAAACCCTAAAATCCTTCATTTTCTGGCGACTCTTTAACTCCCCCATAACCCCTGTATTATTTAAATTCCCTGCACATTTACAGAGCAAATTAAAACCCTTATTTAATATATTTTTAATACAAATTTTTAATACACCTTTTCACATCCCTAAACCTTAATTTTCCTTATAAATACCATATCTCAAATCACCCCTCCTCACTCACAAATAACTGCCCAAACTCTCAAGAAAAAATCCCAAGTTTTTTGTGTGCAAGTGGAGTTAGCAAAGGGCGAAGCTCCGACGAACTTCCGACGACGATCCGAGAAAATTCCGACGAAGAAACGACGCACCGGCGCCTCTCACTTCTTCATTTTCCTCTTCTCTACCCTACAATCCAGTAAGTCCCTTCTCCCCCCTCTTTTTACTATTCTAAAAATTTAGAATTCTAAAACCCGATGGAAGTGAAATTAATCCGACTTCCGATTCGGTTTTTCCTTAAAAATCATATTTTTCTTAAAATCAATAATACTAAACCATCACATTATGATCATTAAACATTAACAAAATATATTGACATGTTTCATATCAAAAGAATTCCTATTTTACTTTTTATCGCAATTTTACAGAAAAATACCATATACTTTAGTTTCGACATAAATCTTATAATTTCTTGCTATACCTTTAGATAGTTCTCGAGGTAATGACCTACCTCCTCACAACACTCATCTCTATCAAAGCATGATGTCTTTTGGAAATATAGAATACGGAAATACGATTTTACAAATAAATACCATAAACTACAAAACCATTTTCTACAAAAAGAGTATTTAATTTTCCATGAAATTGTACCTCTGCAACCCATTTTTGGGGAGCCCTATTTTCGGGATGGTGCGGTTTATCGCACATCCTTGGGTCTAGTAGAGTGGAATTCAGACCTCCGCAAGGAACATTCGGATTCCAATAGAAATTTTAATATCATTTTAAGAAAATGAGATTTCTAGAAAAATAATAAATTAAAATTATTATGTGTGTGTGTGTGTGTGTCATCAAAATATCTAACTTTTGATATAATATAAATATTCCAACTTTTTTAAATCAAAAGAATCACTTTACATGAAAATACCATGCAATTCCATACAAGTTCAATACCTTACAATTAAATATCATATATTATGAAATTAGGTTTTATTCACTAGAAATGTCACATATATAAAATCTACATCTATGAAAACTCTAAAGAAGATAATTAAATACTTGAGGTGTATTTTGAAAATTATACAAAATTATTTTTACATAAAACCTCCTCAAGTTATACTAAATTACAATAAGGACCCTAGTAAATATAGGTTTAAGCGAGACCAGTCTCTTGAGCTTCAGGGAGCCGGAGTTATGGGTGCTTGCCTATCTAAGGTAGACAACCTAAATAACGGTGTTATCAATACGGCAATTGTCTTTGAAAAAGATACAAATCCTGCCGTCCATGTGCAGCAGTTACCGACAACACTAAAACTAATTTAGAACTTCAATTTATTTCCTAATTGTCTGACTCAGACTGAGTCTCAATATAATCAATATGACTTCAATATGATTCAAGGAAAAACTACAAATTCAACATAAATCCATGAATTCATATATTCAATCTATTCAATCTATATTGACTGACCCGAACCATGGATATATTCCATTTACATGATCATCCATTATATCCGTTCCATTACTGATATCATGGTTTCGGCAAGTCATCCATCTATAATACAAGATAATACAATTTGCAATACAATACAAACAATACAATCAAGGCATCGCGGGGTTTAAGAGCTAGATTGGTATGGAATGTGTTAGAAGTGGCATGAGACTGCAACTATTAAGACACTTAACCTGAATTCAATTGCCGTTTTACCGTGGCTGAACGGTTCCTTGTATTCCGTCCACCGTAGTCTCTGGTCTATTGAGACTCCTCTCGTATACACTGGCCTCTTCTGTATCAAGTTATAAACAACAGCGTTAACACTAAATACAATATTATACAAATATAATACCACTTTAAAAGTTACACACTCTCTCTCTGTCTATTCTACTTCTCCCTTATATTTAGGACTTACCGAGCGATTCTTCGCTAATGACATTCCCTCTCTTTCTTCTTTGGAATGTTTTCAGGTGGATCGGACCTTCAGGAGATCGAGCCCGCTAGAGAGGATTTGGACCAGTTAGCTTTCGACCCAAAGCTTTAGATTCCTTGTACACATTTACATTCTGTGTTTTCCATTTCTGTTACGCCACTGTTTAGGCATTGCTTTTCATTCCACATATTTACTTTTCCATGTACTGTAATAAGAATGTTAATAAATAAAGTTGATGTTCATTACATTTGTATCTTGTGTATATTTCTTTTATATTGCTTAGTTACGCTTAGCGTATTTACTTCTGAGTAAATACGTAGCGGGCATCGTCGCACTCTCTACCCGTACACCGGGAAGCGGGACATGACATGTTTTGTTGGTGGCCCATGCAGGTCAGTTCTGCGTGGACAACCTAAGCAATAAAAAACACAAGAAATAGCAACTGAAAACATTCTTTACATTACATATCCCTTGAATCTTACCATTCCAAAATTCTTTGAATCTATCCTAACCCTAATTTTCTTTCAAGGTTATGGATTCCCTAAACAATACCAGGACCAATTTCAACAACACTCCACCTCTCCTACCGATCACACCTGCCGTTGCTGCTCCGATCAACGAGCAGACGGTTCTACTTGAGGCAATCCGCAGCCTCCTGGAAGGACAGCACCAGCAGACTGCTATCCTGATGAACCGACCAGAGGTTGAAGCACCTGGGGTGAAGCAATTCGAGCTTTACACCCCAAACAATTCTCAGGAAAAGAGAGCCCTATGGAAGTGGAGGAATGGGCTCAAAGTATCGAAGATGATCTGGCAGCGGCTCAAGTGCCAGAGATAGATTGGGTTCGTGTTGCAAAGCTGTAGCTCACGGACAATGCAGGGTCTGGTAGAAGGAGAAAGAAAGCCGTCTTGATCAACCCATCGAATGGAAGACTTTCCGTGACATATTTGACGCAAAGTACTTCTCAGAGACTGCCAGGTTTGATATGGAACAGCAGTTCATCCATCTACAACAAGGTTCAATGTGGACCAAGTCAGTAGATGAATATGACGCTGAGTTCACCATGCTCAGTCGGTAAGATACGTCTCAATAATTCGATTTTTCAATAAATCACATACTACACAGCTAACACAATATTTTAACAGATTTGCGGCACACCTGATACCGACGGATGAGATCAGAGCCCGTCGATTTCAACAAGGTTAGATTCGGAGATCCAGGCTGCACTAGCCACATGAGATTTTCCGACTCATGAATCGGCTTTGAAAACTGCCCGCCGTTATGAGGCAGTGGTAAAGATGAGAGACAGATCTCAATCTGCTGGAGTAAGCGCCCTGCCAGCCAGATGGCAGGAGGAGCCTCATCAAGGCCACCATTTGTGCCCAGGAGACCGGGAGTACCAATCAACCGGCCCAGCCCTTCGTACCTACTGCAAGAGAGATGGACATTTGGCGAAAGACTACCGGAGAGCTAACCGTCTTTGCTTAGTTTGCGGCTTGATTAGTCGAAAATATTGCATCTTTTAACCGGCAATTTCCTCATCATTTGCATTCATATAGAAGTGTTCGGCATTCATATTTCACATATTAGCAAATCTGTCGCAAAATATCAGATTACATGTGTTAGACCTTAAAACCGGCATTTCTAAGAAAATTGACTACATTTCATGGCATCGCATCATTTCTATATTGCACAACGCTTGTTTTGAGATCTGTGCAGGAAAACCCAGAAGTAAAGCCAAAAATTTACATGGTGCTGATCAAACATTACACCAACTCAATGATTCAGTTCTGGTAGCAATCTAGAAGGAACAATAAAATTCAACATGTCAGATAAAGCCTAAACTTCAGTCCAAAGCAGCACCAGAAGTTTCAAAGCCCAATCCTCCAACATGGCCGCGGAACCGCGGCCGGAGCCTGCTTGAGCCGTGGTTCCGCGGCCGTATTGCCACGTCACTTCCTCAATTTTAGTGCACAATGCTTCTCTCAGGGCCCACACTTCAGCAAGACATATCAGTTTCCAGAAGACTCCAGAGACTTCTGCCAGATCAGCAAACCCTTGGATCTACACTAAACTAGCCTTGTATTCTAGAAACTTCTCCCTAAACCCTAGCTTAAACCCTAAGCTAAGCCTAACTAACTACTTCTATAAGTCTTTCAAAAAACTTTTGGAGGGAACTTCTATTTCAAACTCAAGGCCTAGGGTTTGGGAAATCTATAAATAAGACCCTAGGCTCATTTGTAAAGGGATCCAATTATTGAATTCATTGGATTCATTCATTGAAATCAATAGACACATTCACTCTCTTTCTTCATCTTCTTCTTCCACAAGTCTTGTGACAAGGCTTGTGTGAAACCCTAACCCTAATTCCAATCAAAAGCCAAGATCCCGAGTACCCCATCAAGCAAGAAGCCTTGCAACCTTTTATGAGCGGAGCCGATCTTCAACAGAGCAAGTGGTTCAAGCCGACCCGCGACTCACGGAGCCGAGCAAAGCCAATTCGACAATTTAGTTCTTCCTCTTGTAGTTCTTGAGCGACTGTAATCAAATTGTTGATATAAATAAAAGGTGATATTCTTTTATCTTGTTTTCTTTAAATTCTTGCATCATGATTTGATCTCAATTTCTAGTTGTAGTTCTTGTTGTGATGTTTGAGTAATATTCCGCTCGTCAAGGAGTCGAGAAAATCAATAGAATGATGATATAATATATCTGAAAACGATTCTTGATTCCTACGAGTTTTGTAAACCCTAGAAAGTTCAAGAACCGATGACCCAATTCGTTGCGATGCTTTCTTGATTGATATCGCTCGAGATTGGGGAGTTACGATCGTTTCTTGAAATTGCTAGAGGCTAGAATGTGAATGATATCAACGAAAGAACAAGGGTTAAATGATGAAACCCTAGTTTCACGAGAAAGCCCTAACTCTCGTCGATCATCATCGATCTAGTATCAATTCTTCGAAGGACAAGAACACGTTATCTTGAGATTAAATCACGTCTATAGATCCGATCGATTCCTGCGAGCCTCATTTAGATTCTTGACATTTTGGTTGGAAATATCATCGAAACCCGATTCTCGATTGTTTATAAATTTCTTGATTCTTGATTAGATTAGTGACACCTGAATCAGTCGATAAAATCTTGAATCATGTTTTCTTTTCTTTTCGATTAACTTTTCAATTCAAACAAATTAAATATAAAAATGAATCGCACAATCCCTGTGGACGATTCGCACTCACTTACGATCTACAATCGACACCGTAATTGATTGCGGTCAAATATAATTCTTTGATTGTGATTCTATACATTTTCTCAAACCGACACACAAAGAAATGATCAATCAAATGGCGCCGTTGCCGGGGATTACGCGCTAATTCGTTTCATATTATAGTTTTGAATTGAAAGATTTATTTCATTGTGATTTTTGAGATCAAAATTCGTGCATACCCTAAACAATTTGTTGTGGTTTATTGCAAGGAGATCTGGAACTTGCTGGGAATTTGGAAAAAATTTTGGTATATACCAGAGAGTTGAGGGAGTCTACAGAAGCTCCCTGGTGAAATTTGGTGCTGTGTTCCCACACTTCAACCGCGGAAGCGCGGCATAAGGGAGGATTTGCGGTGAAACCGCGGCCCCTTGGAGGGTTCTCTGTACAATTTTTGTCTCAGGTGATTTCTTACCTTCTCCTCTCTCCTCTTTTTAGCTCCAACTAATAATTTTCAGCAGGATTCTTTGCAAATAATCGCAGCTCACAAATTGCAAAATTAAATTTGTGCGTGATTTTGTTTCTTGGTTGTTTGCATTCTAAATACGGATATTAAGGGGCACGGCCAAATTCAAATTAGGCGGGGAGTTCATTACCCTTCCTAGGCCCCGAAAACCGCAAAACTTGCATCCGCATTGACCCACATTAACTAAAAAATATCTAGAGATGACTCTAAGGACCGTCGCGCTCACTTAGGACAAGAGAAGGCCGTGGGTAATTCATTACTTATCCGCGTTTTCTTGTGGTGCCTAGGAAAGTGTATCGAAGGCTAGTGGTTATTAATTTGGCCCACTACTTACGTAGTGGAGTACCTTCCCACTTACCTGGCACTTACCTGGCCACAGGGGAACAAAGAGGCAGTGGAGAATTCTATCCTGCGACTTGTCTTTTGGCAGTTAGGAGCGGTCTAGAGCCGGACCTAGGTGACCACTAGATTCTAGGGCTTGCGTGCTGCATTTGTTGTGTCGCATCATATTTTTCAAAAATCCGTCCCTTTTTCAAAGCAAACACCACATTCATTCATTTACCCCTAATTATAAGTCAACGCTGCCACTTATACTAACCCTTTTTAGTACAAGATAGGCTGGACACGGGATTCTAGTGCCCGTTTAGTCCGCGTACCCTTTATCGACTCCGAAGTCGATATTTCTCCATTTACTTCTTCTTTACCCCCTACCACACCCACATCGATGGATCCACCTCCATCGAACTTCTTTAACCCTAATCTGCCGCCGTCCGTTGGTGCGCAGAATCCACCCCGCATCTCTCTCCAGGAGAGGTGCTACCCTATTCGAGGTCCTCTTTCGACCTGCTTATCCACACCACCAGCCAATGGGGATAACTTTGAGATTAAACCCCAATACATCAACCTTTTACCCAAGTTCCACGGACTCGAGACTGAGGACGCTTACGTTTTCATTACCAAATTTGAAAACGTATGCGCAATGATGGGTACGTCACAACTTTCAGTGGATGCGATGCGTCTACGACTTCTTCCATTTACCTTGTGCGATATAGCCGAGAAGTGGCTATATAACACCACCGCACACTCTATTACGAATTGGGAAGAATTCGTCGCGGCATTCCTTAAGAAATTTTACCCAATACAAAAGACAGCTTGAATCCGTAGTGAACTGAATCAATTTGCCCAGCTCCCTACTCAACCATTCTCTAAATGCTTTGAACGTTTTAAGGATCTATTGGTTCAATGTTCTCATCACGGCATCCCGAGATGGGAGCTTTGCCGAATCATATATGAGGGCAGTAACCCTAACACTAAACAGAGTCTTGAAAACATATGTCAAGGTACTTTTATGACTAAGGATGATGGGGAAGCTTGGCGATATTTAGAAGAGTTCGCTGAAAAGTCTTTACAGTGGGAAATTCCATCATTTAGGAGTGGCAACAACCAATCAGATGTTTCCATAGGAGTTAGAGCTGACATTTCAGCTATACACAAGAAACTCGAGACTATGGAAAACAAATTTTTAGCTGCCTCTCTTAATCAAATGTCACTTTCCAAAACTGTATGTGGCTGCTGTTCTGATCCGTTTCACTTGACGGAAAAATGTCCGTTTCAAGGTCGTGAGCATACCAATGCCGCATTTCAAAGACCGAGAAACAATCCTTTTTCTTCCACATATAATCAGGGTTGGAGGAATCACCCAAATTTTGCTTGGAACCAATCACAAAACACGGTTCCAAACCAAAACAATTTCCAAAGGGTCTCTCCACCACAACAGCAACCACAACTTCAATTGAGTCAGCACCCCTTTCAAGCACATAATTTTCAAAATCCGGTCAACACACCTGCACTGTCTAGTCCTTTACAGTTGACCGGAACTGATGAATTCTCTTCTTTTGCACAATACATGAATTTGGTCTTAACAAATATCATGCAAGTTTCGGCTGAAATGAAGTCTTCTGTCGATAAAATTGAGAAAAACTCTGCATCCCAAAACGAGAGTATTAAATCGATGGAAGAAGAAATTGCACGATTAAAAGCCGAAATTAGTGCAAGAGAGAAAGGGACACTTCCAGCTCAACCCTTACCCAATCCTGGCTATTCACATCATGTGAATACAATCACCATGTTGAGATCTGGAAGAGTGCTTGACAACCATGTTGGGGAAGAAGTTGATGATATTGACAATCCTATCAACACCCCGGCTGAGACCTTTCCTCACACACACACTTCTAGTTCTGACCCTACTTCTTCTACCCCACCACCTTCTTCCGAGCCTATTCTTCGTTTCCCAAAAGGCTCGCCACTTCAGCCCACCTCTTTTAACCCTCCACGGACGATCCCCACTTCTATTCTGGGATCGGTTCCACACACACTTCCTTCTCCTATGATGGACCCAGCGCTTATTGCTAAAGCACCTTATCCTAATCGGTTAAGGGCTAACACACCAAGTCCACATATGGAGAAGATCACTGAGATGTTTAAACAGGTTAACATAAATATCCCTCTTCTAGATGCTATCCAACAAGTCCCTGCATATGCGAAAGTTCTTAAAGACTTGTGCACTAGAAAGAGGAAGAAACAAATGCCCAAGAAGATATTCATGGCAAAAACAGTAGACACGGTTTTCCCCCAGCAATTACCGAGGAAACGTAAGGATCCTGGTTATCCTACGATTTCCATCTCTATTGGGGAGAAACACATTAACCGTGCTCTACTAGACCTTGGGGCAAGTGTTAACCTGCTTCCTTTCTCAGTCTATGAGTAGTTAGGGATCGGAGAATTGAATCCATCTCTTTGCACTTTCCAGATGGCTGACCGATCAATCACCAAACCTAGGGGTGAACTAGAGGATGTGTTAATAAAAATCGGGGAATTTATATTCCCTGTGGACTTTATTGTAATTGATACACATCCTGTAGCGAACTCACGGAATCAAATTCCGGTGATTTTAGGTCGCCCCTTTTTGGCCACTTCCAACGCTATCATCAACTGTCGTAATGGTTCTATGATCCTATCCTTCGGGAAGAGGACAATTGAGATGAACATTTACAAATTAGGAAGTGTACTCTCCGAACCTACTGCTCAGGTCTGTTCTGTCGACTTAATGGATGTCGGCAGCAGCGAATTTGATGACCCTCATAATACTGATCTTGACTCTTTTCATACATTATTGTTTGACCCAACTATGTATTATACACATACGGACTCTTCCATCGAGATGTCCGGGTCAACAATTAACACTGATTATGAACTGCTTTTAGAGTCTGAAGATCACTCCGCACTTTGTGATGACATTATTCTTTGGGGTATTGATGAAACTTTTGAGGAGATCTTCGCTGATGAACTCGCATTTCTGAATAACACGGGTGTTGAGATGAATCACGTCCCAATCATTGAAATTGAACCTCCACCCCTTCTTCTGACTTGTAAAAAGAATGTGAGTAATCCATCATGTTCACTGCATCGTCTCTCCAAAATGAGAAGCACACACATTCCATTCCACCACTTACCCTTTCCACACTTCTTTTTCCACCAACCAGAGCACTGCATTGATAAAATTTTTGAATGGTTGGTGTTGACATTCGGTCTTTGCAAAGCTTGGCATCGATCAATGATTCTTGACCCCCTCATGTGATTTTCAAAAGATTAACATTGCATAACTCAAGTTTGGGGGGTATATATTTTTTCTGTCTCTTGAAAAGAAAATTTTTACAAAATTTTGAGCCAAAAATAAGTTTGGGGGGGTTCTTCACTTAAATATTTTGCCCCCACTAATAAATTCCTCCCAAGCTTACAGGTTTTTCGAGATTTAGCGGAAGGCAACAGTGAGGACACTGTTGAAAACAAGTTTGGGGGAGGTTTGTGCTTATTTTCGCATCATTTGCATCATACTTTGCATAAGCACAAAACATTTTTGAAAACCTATAAAAATTTAAAAATTTTCAAAACTATAAAAATATTTTTTTACATAAATAAGATAATAAAAGTTTAGATAGTGAAAAATTACATCCATGAGATTAGAAAAATTTAAGAAAACTAAGAAAATTAGAAGTTTTCTTATACGAACTAGTAATAAGTAGTTATGAGCCGTTGTCCCAAGAGTTAGTAAGATGAAGGACGTCACTAATCTGAGGATAAAAATAAGTCTGAAAAATAGTTTCTATTCTGGAAGCCAAACATTTTTGAACGTTGATACCTTGCTATTCGCATTTACACACGTCTTGAAGCCTGGGATAGTAGAGAATACCTTGAAATGCTCTTGTCTTAAAGCCGATGTATGAAGGAAATAAAAAGTAAAAAATGAATGAAGAAAATAAAAAGTGGTGAGAAAAATGGACACTGGTTTTGTTATCACCAAGGGCAATAAAAAAAATGTATAGCGAGGGTGCTTCTTCACCTAGTGCCCTAAGGCCAACTGGTCTGGGAGTCACTGCTATGCCTGAGGTGGTGCAAGACGAGGAAAATACACCAAGTAAGAAAGCACAGGAGTAATCGGTCGGTTAGTATCTCAAGAAGTATTAACGGTCGCATGAAAGTGTGTGAGCAATCTCATCTAAATATTCATTAATTAAAAAGTACTGAGGCTGATGGGCAAGAGTATGATAGCTTGAATTGAATTCTCCGGGTGTAGGGATGTCTTTACACACACCCAGGGTTATATGATCGATGTTTGGAATAAAGATAGGAATAAAAAATAAGACGATGTTTTATTGAGGGAGGACGTGATTTCTGACATCTTCTCATGACCATTAAGATAGGGCTCATGACAACCGAAAAGCTAGCTTAGTTGGAAACCCTAATTTTCAAAGTCTTTCTTCTACAATTCTTTTCTTTAAATGTAATATTCATGATCTTTCTTTTATTATTGGATTTTGTGGGTGCGATCCGCTGAAAACCCTCAGGAGACAACACTCCTCCTACTAGGGACACCTAGAGGTTTAAAGGCTTGTTGCACGTGCTCAGTGCAATCGTGTTGCCAACGAAAGTGTGCTAGTTAGTTTTTTCTCTTTCTTTATTTTCTCCTTCTCTTTTTAATAAAACAGTTCGCTCGAGACGATCGAAATTAAGTTTGGGGGAATTTGATTAGTCGAAAATATTGCATCTTTTAACCGGCAATTTCCTCATCATTTGCATTCATATAGAAGTGTTCGGCATTCATATTTCACATATTAGCAAATCTGTCGCAAAATATCAGATTACATGTGTTAGACCTTAAAACCGGCATTTCTAAGGAAATTGACTACATTTCATAGCATCGCATCATTTCTATATTACGCAACGCTTGTTTTGAGATCTGTGCAGGAAAACCCAGAAGTAAAGCCAAAAATTTACATGGTGCCGATCAAACATTACGCCAACTCAATGATTTCAGTTCTGGTAGCAATCTAGAAGGAACAATAAAATTCAACATGTAAAATAAAGCCCAAAACTTCAGTCCAAAGCAGCACCAGAAGTTTCAAAGCCCAATCCTCCAACATGGCCGCGGAACCGCGGCCGGAGCCTGCTTGAGCCGCGGTTCTGCGGCCGTATTGCCACGTCACTTCCACAATTTTAGTGCACAATGCTTCTCTCAGGGCCCACACTTCAGTAAGACATATCAGTTTCCAGAAGACTCCAGAGACTTCTGCCAGATCAGCAAACCCTTGGATCTACACTAAACTGATCTTGTATTCTAGAAACTTCTCCCTAAACCCTAGCTTAAACCCTAAGCTAAGCCTAACTAACTACTTCTAGAAGTCTTTCAACAAACTTTTGGAGGGAACTTCTATTTCAAACTCAAGGCCTAGGGTTTGGGAAATCTATAAATAAGACCCTAGGCTCATTTGTAAAGGGGTCCAATTATTGAATTCATTAGATTCATTCATTGAAATCAATAGACCCATTCACTCTCTTTCTTCATCTTCTTCTTCCACAAGTCTAGTGACAAGGCTTGTGTGAAACCCTAACCCTAATTCCAATCAAAAGCCAAGATCCCGAGTATCCCATCAAGCAAGAAGCCTTGCAACCTTTTATGAGCGGAGCCGATTTTCAACAGAGCAAGTAGTTCAAGCCGACCCGCGACTCACGGAGCCGAGCAAAGCCAATTCGACAATTTAGTTCTTCCTCTTGTAGTTCTTGAGCGACTGTAATCAAATTGTTGATATAAATAAAAGGTGATATTCTTTTATCTTGTTTTTTTTAAATTCTTGCATCATGATTCGATCTCAATTTCTTGTTGTAGTTCTTGTTGTGATGTTTGAGTAATGCTCCGCTCGTCAAGGAGTCGAGAAGATCAATAGAATGATGATATAATATATCTGAAAACGATTCTTGATTCCTAAGAGTTTTGTAAACCCTAGAAAGTTCAAGAACCGACGACCCAATTCGTTGCGATGCTTTCTTGATTGATATCGCTCGAGATTGGGGAGTTACGATCGTTTCTTGAAATTGCTAGAGGCTAGAATGTGAATGATATCAACGAAAGAACAAAGGTTAAATGATGAAACCCTAGTTTCACGAGAAAGCCCTAACTCTCGTCGATCATCATCGATCTAGTATCAATTCTTCGAAGGACAAGAACACGTTATCTTGAGATTACATCACGTCTATAGATCCGATCGATTCCTGCGAGCCTCATTTAGATTCTTGACATTTTGGTTGGAAATATCATCGAAACCCAATTCTCGATTGTTTATAAATTTCTTGATTCTTGATTAGATTAGTGACACCTGAATCAGTCGATAAAATCTTGAATCATATTTTCTTTTCTTTTCGATTAACTTTTCAATTCAAACAAATTAAATATAAAAACGAATCGCACAATCCCTGTGGACGATCCGCACTCGCTTACGATCTACAATCGACACCGTAATTGATTGCGGTCAAATATAATTCTTTGATTGTGATTCTATACATTTTCTCAAACCGACACACAAAGAAATGATCAATCACGGCTCAGCTATTCATGATATTGGGTCTTTTCCCCGAAGACACAACCCAATTGCTACACCCAGGCCAGCAATCATTTACCAGCAGAGACCAGCCCTTCAGGCACCTGCTCCAAGACTCGCTCTCCCGGCTCCACCACCTAGAGGACCACCAACTGCACCTCCTTCTCGTCAGTTCCATCAAACTCAACAGAACGTTCTGAGGAATGCTCCTTCGGCCAGGAGGAATGCACCACGGCGATAGGCTTTCACGATGACCGTGGAAGAAGCTGAGGCCACTGGCCAAGTCATCATTGGTAACCCTTTCTTCTCAAGTTTTTTCTTTCAGTCTTAACACCTACCTACATATTTTTGCTATACCTAAAACATATCCCACATACTATAGGTACAATCTTAGTCACCTCACTTCCTGCACTAGCACTATTTTTGGGATGGTGCGGTTTATCGCACATCTTTGGGTCTAGTAGAGCGGAATTCAGACCTCCGCAAGGAGCATTCAGATTCCGATGGAAATTTTAATATCATTTTAAGAAAATGAGATTTCTAGAAAAATAATAAATTAAAATTATTATATATATATATATATATATATGTATCATCAAAATATCTAATTTTTGATATAATATAAATATTTCAACTTTTCTAAATCAAAAGAATTATTTTACATGAAAATACCATGCAATTCCATACAAGTTCAATACCTTACAATTAAATACCATATATTATGAAATTATGTTTTATTCACTAGAAATGTCACATATATAAAATCTACATCTATGAAAACTCTAAATACGATAATTAAATAGTTGAGGTGTATTTTGAAAATTATACAAAATTATTATTACATAAAAAACCCTCAAGTTATACTAAATTACAATAAGGAGCCTAGTAAATATAGGTTTAAGTGGGACCGGTCTCTTGAGCCTCAGAGAGCCGGAGATATGGGTGCTTGCCTATCTAAGGTAGACAACCTAAATAACGGTGTTATGTAAAAGGTAACTGTCTTTGAAGAAGACACAAATCCTGCCGTCCATGTGCAGCAGTTATCGACAACACTAAAACTAATTCATGGCTTCAATTTATTTCCTAATTGTCTGACTCAGATTGAGTCTCAATATAATCAATCTGACTTGATTATGATTCAAGTACAAACTACAAATTCAACATGAATTCATATATTCAATCTATATTGACTGACCCGAACCATAGATATATTCCATTTACATGATCATCCATTATATCCGTTCCATTACCGATATCATAGTTTCGGCAAGTCATCCATCTATACAATCTATAATACAAAACAATACAATTTACAATACAATACAAACAATACAATTAAGATATCACGGGGTTTAAGGGGTAGATTGGTACGGAAGGTGTTAGAAGTGGCACGAGACTGCAACCATTAAGAAACCTAACCTGAATTTAATTGCCGTTGTACCGTGGCTGAACGGTTCCTTGTATTCCATCCACCGTAGTCTCTGGTCTATTGAGACTCCTCCCGTATACATCGGCCTCTTCTGTACCATGCTACAAATAACAGCGTTAACAGTAAATACAACATTATAACAATATAATACCACTTTAAAAGTTATACTCTCTCTCTCTCTGTCTATTCTACTTCTCCCTTATCTTTGGGACTTACCGAGCGATTCTTCGCAGAGGACATTCCCTCTCTTTCTTCTTTGGAATTTTGTCAGGTGGATCGGACCTTCAGGAGATCGAGCCAACTAGCGAGGATTTGGACCAGTTAGCTTTCGACCCAGAGCTTTAGATTCCTTGTACACATTTATATTCTGTATTTTCCATTTCTGTTATACTACTGTTTAGGCATTGCTTTTCATTCCATGTATTTACTTTTCCATGTACTGTAAAAAGAATGTTAATAAATTAAGTTGTTGTTCATTACATTTGTCTCTTGTGTATATTTATTTTATATTTCTTAGTTACGCTTAGCGTATTTACTTCTGAGTAAATACGTAGCGGGCCTCGTCGCGCCCTCTTCCCGTACACCGGGAAGCGGGGCGTGACACACTCGTAGGGGTCTAGCGTGGGGTTTGGCTATTCATCACGACCGTAGAATCCGTCTTTCATTACAGGCTCAAACGAAACGCGGAATTCCTAGTATATCCAATGTGTTCATCTGTGATCTGGAATGCCTATCATTGCGTTTGACGAATGGATATTATTATATATATATATATTACATAATAGACGTTGCTTATGTTTTGCATCCGCGCTAGTCTAGCCCCCGCTCTGTCGTTAGTTAAGTAACCTAACGGGTGATGACGGGCCCCGCGGCAAATGCGGATGGCATAAGCGTACGTTGTATTTTCTTTGTTTTCTGCAATGGTAGGTTAATTGATGGGACTGCATTAAATTAATGCAATGCAAACAAACCAAAGCTGAATCGTTGGAATTTTTTTTAAAATCACTCGGTTATTTTAAAACATGAGACTTTTAAATGCGGAGCTTAAACCACTCATTTTAAAAGCTATCAGGTTTCTTCGATTATATCAAGTTCACTACGTTCACTGTTTCACCAAAACCATTCGTAGCCCTCCATAATTTCATATGAATATTCAATAGTATTCAAGTTATGTTTGTTGGTCTTAGTCAAGACATAGTGATTGGTAGCTGCTGGGTATTCATATGTTGCATAGATAGATGCGTTGGTTTGGGACAGTCGTACTACTTTGTTGGCCTTAGTCAAGGGTATGTACGGGTGGGTTCAAATTAACCTGGACATTGACGGGTATAACTTGACATGCGACTTATGATTTGTTGGCCTTAGTCAAGGTCATAAGAGCATGGGGCAAAAATCCGCATCAGGAGTTTCTAAGGAAATTGAAATATGCTAGTGTTGCATACCATTTGAAGTGTGATAATATTGGTAGGATTCCTTCAGCATTATCACACAATGATATTTGGATTCCGATCCTACTGTGAGTATATGCTACTCCTCGGGAGATTTTTCACTTAACGATCCATGCTATAAACCAAGTAGGTGTCTAGAACAGTGTTAGTGGGGCTACGCCTCCAAGGAAAAGAGATTATTTAATTAAGGAAATTCACGAAAGTATCGTAAAACCTCCCTCGAAGTACAGACACTAGTCTGGCTGAACGGTTAAGAAAGAATTGTACGGTGAGATTAATCCTGACTAATTCTTCATTTATGGTTTGAGGAAGGATTTGAGGAACAGTGGGAGCCATCCTGTTTAGATAAATTAAAAACCAATCTAAACTTGCAAGAGCATCATGCTGAGTGTTTTTTTCTCTCTCTCTGAACTGCAGCGACCCCGTGACCAGACATAGGTTACATCTAGATAATAAAATGACTGAATTTGACTATAATGCCTGGCAAAGGTCTGTCCAGATGTCCATTGCCTATGACAAGCTGGGAAACCTCATTACTACTCAAGCCCCTGCCGTCCCAGGTCCAGTTTCCACCGTCGCGGATATTGATATCCGTAAGACATCGGAAAAGACTGTGCGAATGCCAAGTGCCTCATGTTGGCCTCAGTGGATGGTGTAAACCAGAAGCAACACAAGAAGATGGACTTAGCTTCCATATTCCTCCATAACAAAGATTTATATGTAGAGCAATCTCGTATCGCAAGATATGAGATCTCGAAGGAATTGCTTCAAGCGAGATTGGTTGTCAGGTCATATGTAAGGGACAGCTTTCTTACGATGACTAGCTATATTGATGAGCTCACGGACCTAGAGACCGTGTTAGGAAACGGGTCAAATGCTGACTTGTTTCTACAGTCCCTACCATCTACTTTTGCCCAGGGGAAGAAAGTTATACTTCCAGTTGAGGGCATCCTGAAGGAAACCAGGGTGACACCCACTCAGCTTATTGGGGAATCTTTCTCTTCTGCATCCAAGGCGAAAGCAAAGGGTGAGAAGAAGAAGACCTCCACAAAACCGATATGCGGTGCCAGTAAGGTAGAAGGACATGGAAAGGCAAACGTTTCTAGGCTAACAGTAAGGAAGGAGGGATGTTCCTATTGTTATGGGAAATGGCATTGGCAGAGGGATTACAGGGCTTTGAAAGCCAGAATTTAGGATCCGAATCATGTTGTGGTTTCGACTTCGGGTGTGTTTGTAATAGAAAACTGTATGTCAATTAACTCTACTTCCTGGGTATTAAATACCGGATCTTGATCTCATATCTGTAATTCATTACAGGCATTAAGAAACTGTAGAGTTATCAAAGTAGGTGATATGACTCTCAGGGTTGCTAACGGAATGAGCGTGGACGCTGAATCCGTAGGGGAATATCACCTTGGATTGACAAGTGGGCAGATATTGATTCTACGTAACTGTTTGTATGTACCTAGTCTAGCTTATAATATCATATATGTATCCTTACATTCTAAGGAAGGATATGATTTTACATTTGTAAACGATGTGGTCCACATCCATCTAAATCAAGTCTTGATTGGGTCAGGTACATTAGATAACGGTATATACGTATTAAATCAAGCTCAGGTTTTCAGTGTCCAGAACACACTTAAAAGAAAGTCTCTGGAATTAAATCAGGTTTTCTTATGGCATGTAGACTGGGTCACATCAATGAAACACGGTTGACGAAATTACATAGAGGGATATTTGGATCCGTTCGAATATCAGTTTTATGCAACTTATCAATCTTGTCTCATGGGAAAGATGACAAAAACTCCGTTCACTGGACACAGAGTAAGTGCGAGCGAGCTCTTGGGACTCATACACAGCGATGTGTGTGGTCCAATGTCTACACATGCGCGAAGTGGTTATTCTTACTTCATTACTTTTACGGATGATTTTTCTAGGTATGGACATGTTTTCTTGATGAAGTATAAATCCGAGGCCTTTGAGAAATTCCGGGAATATAAGAATGAAGTAGAAAAACAAACAGGCAAAAGTATCAAGACACTAAGATTTGATCGAGGTGGTGAATACTTGAGTGCCGAGTTCCTGGATTACCTAAAAGAGAATGGAATTCTCTCTCAGCTTACTCCTCCATATAAGCCACAACACAATGGTGTATCGGAAAGGCGGAACAGAACCCTATTGGATATAGTTCGTTCAATGATGAGTAAGGCTGAGTTGCTGCGATCCTTCTGGGGATATGCACTAGAATCAACTGCATATCTTTTGAACCAGCTTCCTACTAAGTCAGTGCCTACCACACCATATCAGATGTGGAGTGGGAAGAAACCCTGTCTTAAACACTTTAAGACATGGGGATGTCCAGCTTTTTTCAAAAAGCAACATGCAGACAAGCTCGAGGCACGCTCAGTACAGTGTAAGTTTGTGCGGCTTTGTGAAATCAAAGAGAACAGCAGCTTCCGGGAAAGCAGCAGGAACTGGTTCTTGGGCAATGAAGAGATCACAGTTTTCTACCTAAAGAACTCCAAGCGGTATCTTTTCTATTATGCAGAGGAGCAAAAGGTCTTTGTTTCTTGTCATGCCTGCTTCTTGGAAACTGAATTTTTAGAAAATCAGATAAGTGGGAGCGCAATAGAACTGGAAGAAATTCCAGAACCACAAGCTATTACTGAAAGCATGGTAGAACCAGAGGTTTCAAAAGAACCGAATGTCCCCACGCCACTCCGCAGAACTAGCAGGCAGTCTCATCCGCCCGTAAAATACTACGGTTTTCTCATAGACGGGGATCGAGAGGATTGCATCATTGACAATGATGAGCCTACTAGCTTCCAGCAAGCCATTCAGAGCGGCGACTCGGTAAAATGGCTAGATGCAATATGGACCGAGATGGAGTCCATATACACCAACAAAGTATGGATTTTGGACATTGCTCCAGAAGGGGTAAAACCCGTAGGCTGTAAATGGATCTTCAGATAGAAGATTGGTGTAGATGGACAGGTTGAAACCTATAAGGCTAGACTTGTTGCAAAAGGTTTTCGTCAAAGACCTGGTTTGGACTATGATGAAACCTTTTCTTCAGTGGCTATGCTCAAATCCATTCAGATCTTTCTTGCCATTACTGCCTTCCACGATTATGAGATCTGGCAGATGGACGTAAAGACGGCTTTTGTAAATGGAAATTTGGAAGAGTGCGTCTATATGGATCAGCCAGAGGGTTTCATTTAGAGTGGGAGCAGCGGGAAAGTGTGCAAATTGCTTAAGTCCATTTATGGACTAAAGCAGGCATTGCGGAGTTGGAACATCTGTTTTGATGATACAGTCAAAGAATTCAACTTTATCAAAAATCCAGATGAACTATGCATATATAGTAAAATTGTAGGGAGAACTGTGGTATTCCTCGTTTTGTACGTGGATGACATTCTCTTGATAGGAAATGACATTCCTATGCAACATTCAGTCAAATGATTCTTGTCACAGAGGTTCTCCATGAAAGATCTGGGTGGTGCCAACTACATTCTGGGGATCCAGATTTATCGTGATAGATCTAAGAGGATGTTGGGACTTTCGCAGTCTAGGTACATCGACACCATACTAAAAAGATTTAGCATGGAAGATTCAAAGCGCACTAATCTACCGGCTTGTCACGAAATCACTCTCTCCAAAGAGATGTCTCCAAAGACTGATTTGGAAAGGGCTCGCATGTCATCTATACCCTACGCTTCTGCGGTATGCTCTATAATGTATGCGTTGTTGTGTACTAGACCAGATGTAGCCTACGCATTGAGCGTTGTAAGCCGGTATCAGTCAAACCCAGAGGAGAAGCACTGGATAGCGATAAAGAACATTCTCAAGTACCTGAGAAGGACTAAGGAGATGTTCATGGTGTATGGAGGAAAAGACTTACAGATCGAGGCCTTTGCTAACTCTAGCTTCCAGAGTGACAAGGATGACTCCAAGTCCATGTCGGGTTATGTCTTTACCCTCAATGGAGGGGCGGTCTATTGGAAGAGCTTCAAGCAGGACATCGTTGCTGACTCGACGATGGAAGCGGAGTACATAAGCTGCTTGCGATGCCGCAAAAGAAGCTATCTGGATGAAGAAGTTCCTCACAGAACTTCAGGTGGTTCCGACCATTGTTTATCCAATACCTCTGTATTGTGACAACAACGGCGCTATAGCTTTAGCGAAGGAACCCAGGTCTCATCAGAAGTCCAGACACATTTTGAGGCGGTACCGCCTGATCAGGGAGATCGTAGATCGCCGGGAGATCGAGATGAGGAGAGTAGATATGGAGAATAATACTGCAGATCCACTCACGAAGGCCATCCCTCAGACATAGTTCGAGCGGCTGATCGAGATGATAGGTCTGCGATACGCCAGTACATGGCCCTAGTGCAAGTGGGAGATTGTTAGTGATGTATGACCTAGAGGCCATTTTTATATCATACTGGTTTGTATATTATTTAATGGAAGCTTGGGATATTCACAGTTGTATTGACAGTCTTACTCAAAATGGTAGTATGCTACTTGGTTTGTTTCTACCTCAATATGTGCATGTGTTTCTTTTAGCATATCGCTTATACATATTAGTAGAGCCCTTAGGATCTTTGCTTGATTACCAGCGTTGTGATGGCAGCCACATTAGTGGGGGCTGGGTAATCTACAAGTACATCCTTATACATGTTCCTAGTCGTAGGATTATCGAGACGGGGCATCGATACTCCGAAGTAGACTAGTGTATACGCTTCTCATCCCAGCAGGGGAGATGGTTTGTCCCACAGCCATTAGTACGTCGTACTGGAGATAGTATGCAGGTGCTCATTAGGTTATGAGTACACTGGATAGGACTCGTTGGGAACTGTTGGTTGGTATTATACCTATCGTCGGGTAGCAGTTCCCAGGTGACATGAGTACAGCTTAGTCCGTCGACTTGACACTGCTACTTCGCCTCGAGTGTGTTCCCACTATACTTTGATTACTATCCTACCACGGCTCAAAAGAGTCATGCAAACAGGTAGTAGTTAGGTGCAGTCCCGAAGCACTTGGAGGCAGTGGCGGTTAGATAGGATTCGTGTCTCCCGGTATTGGGGGTTGATATCGTGTTGTGTTCGGAGAGCCATTACACAAAGTCCTTGGCCAAGGCAAGCGAGATTTACTGGTAGGTATTCCAGTAGTTTCTCTGGGTGTTTTGGGTTACACTCCGGCATGACTTATTGCGCTATTAAGGGTCTGATGTTTACCGCCCCTTTAGGCCCGATATGCGATACTCTTAGACGAACAGACCGGACTATAGAGAGATTGTCACATTCAGGCTCAGTAGTAGCTCGGATGGGTTTCCTCATTGGCTTTCTTATCGACAGATACCTGGATAGCCGTTACCTGCAGCTAGTAGCGCTTGCGGCTTATGGTTAAACCCACTACCAGCGTACTGTCGAGTCTTTAGAGTCCCACACAGAGAGTTTCCCTGCATCGGGCAAAAGATGTAGAGGCCGTATGGTTTTATGGCAGGGCTTCGATCACGTACGTGCACTTGTGCGCGTATGATGTTCGGGCGGATAATACTAGTGGGCTTTGGTTTAAGCCGGATCCTAGTATTATATTGATGGATCAGTTTCGTCTCTTTGTATTTGTGTTTCTCATAACACAGATGCGGGTATGTATATACGGATGAGAGGGGCATAGAAGGAGACATCTCATTAGGGTTTTGACCATTGACTTGATTAAAACAATTATGAGGTGGACGAAAGTATTTGTTATTTTTATAAATGATAATTGAGGCATGGCTACTTGTTTTGACTACTTGACTTGGTTTGACGACTTGGTTTGACTCTTTGACTTAGATATTTCTTGTGAGATATTTTATGGCACTAGATATTTTTGGATGAGATATTTTCTTGCCATTCTTGTAGTCAAATCAAGTGAGCCATCTTATTTTTATCATATTATCAAAAACCATTTGTCTTTCCTCAAGCAAGCTCTCTTCTTCTTCCTCTCAGCTTTCAACCCTTAAGGTCTCATGAGCTGAGTAAACTAGGATTCCAAGAAACAAATAAATCCATCTTCATTCTTTAAATCACCTAGGACATCTAGTTTGGCAATCTTGATGCCCTAATTACCTCGGATTTGAGGTTGGAGCTCAGACTATAGACTCTCGGGTGAATCATCTTTGACTCGAGGAAGCCGACGAGAAATCTACGATACGGATTGATCCTTGAAGCCTACGATGACGAGGAGGACAGCGAAGAAGATCCGAAGGACTTGTATCATGAGGTATAACATTCTTTCTGAGTAGTTAAATCTCATGTAGTTTGCTTGCTAGGGATTATGGTCGATCCTTGGTTCTAGTCAGTGTTGCGAAGCCCGTAAGAATTATTTTTTACAAATTCCGCCTCCCCGCGAACACGTGGGGTGCGCGACATTGACTTACATTAGTGACCCATGGTTACTATTCTAGCATGCTTAGGGTTTTTGTTTGTTGTGAGATTATGTTGACTTGAGATATTTTTTGTTGACTAAGATATTTTGGAGACAAGGATATTTATGTGATGGCTCCATTATTTCTTATCACACTCACATAACAAAACAAACAACACAAACCATTATTCATTTCTTTTTCTCTCTTGAGTTACTCTCAACACCTCATTCTCATGATATCTTCTTCTTCCTCTAGCTCCACCCAAACGCTCTCATGAGTTGAGAATTCTTGTGTGTCTTGAGACAAATTAATTCTTCTTCACTCTCTACTTCATCTACGGTATCTAGAGTAGCGATCTAGGTGCCCTAGTTTCCTCGGATATGAGGTTGGATCTCATTGCATAGACTCTTGGGTGGATCATCTTCGATGGAGGGAAACCGGAGATCAAGCTTGATCAAGGAAGCCACGAGGAGCTTAGGATGATGGTTGAAGACCGAAATACACGGATTTATTTGGTATAACCATTATAACTCATTTTCATGTTTTGTTATCTAGGGCTTATGGGTTGATCCGGGTAATTGGTTGTGGTAGCGCCAAGTTTTATAAATTTTTGTTCCGCATTTGGTCACGGATTGATGGCCGGGGCGCTGCCGTAACCCAACATGGTATTAGAGCCACTCCATAAGCCTTATTTAACTCTTTGTGACATTAAAAATCCTCCGTTTTTGTCATGCAAAAACCGCCGACAATAACAGTTCCGAAAACTGAAAGTTTGAGATGTTTGCACACCCCTTGGGCTCACGATTTGAACTGAGAAGCCGCGTGGTGGTGCATGGGCATCCCGGGGAATTCCCGGGGGGTACCGAATGGCTGGGCCTACTCCCCAAGACCACCACAGGGTGTTCTTGGCGGTGGGGACCCAAAAATGCCCCAAGACCACCACAAGATGGTCTTGGCGGTGGGGACCCGAAACTGCCCCACCTTGGGCAGTTTCGGGTCTGCCTCACCCCCTGGCCACCTCGTGGTGCCTCGGGGGTAGGGTGCCCCCTCTAGGCCCCCTAATCGAATTTAGTTTCATGCTCTAACTCCCCGCGAAGATTCGGGCGCGTTTCGTTTTGATTCGGACTTCCGAATTGGCTTTAAACGGTCAGTTTTTGGAACTTTAGCTCACTATTTTTTCATGGTTTTGGAAATTGGTTTAGTTTGCTAATCGCGTGCGGAATTCTAATGTCGTAGTTTTCAGTACATACATTACTATCTGCGACCGTGAATGTCATTAGAGTGGTACAACTCATCTAATTGCTATATGACTTTTAGACGGGTTTGCGAACGTGACATTCATGTTGATGTTCTGTGTTGTGCTATGGTTGTGGTTGGATAGTCGTGGTGGATAGCTTGGGTGCAATGGTAGTACAGTTTAGGTTTATTTATACATTTGATATTGCAGGACGAGCGCTCGACATGTGGACTGCCGTCACTGCCCGTTTGTATATTATTTGTTTGGGGCACGACCGGGTTGAAGTCGATGTCACCCTTGTACTTATTTTCTTTTTTGTACTAGGATTACCCCATGGTAGAGTGCACGAATAGCCGGGTTCTAGAGGGAAACATGTCCGTATCTCATAGCTTTGAGAAGGAGGGGGCCTCATTCTAGAATTGGCGGGCTATTCGCCGCACTCGTAGGGGGTATAGGTTGACTTAAGGAGGGGTGCTCAAGTTACCGGATTCCGTGAAGTGCCGGGTGGCCCATTCACTTTGATGAAGGGGGTTGCCTCACTTCTGGTTTGGCGGGTAACTTGTCGCGCTCGTAGGGGTATAGGTTTTCATTGCACAGGCTATCCACACGACCAGGGGAACGTCAGGTTTCATTTACGTCTCAAAGGAATCCCGGGGCTCCCAGATCAACAGTATTGTTCTGTGATTCTTATCGCATATCTGTGATGTTGCATATATCATGCCTGGTACGATTATTATATATTGTTATATATATACTAGTAGATGTTGTATATGTTTTGCACCTGCGCTAGTCCAGCCCCCGCTCTGTCATTAGTTAAGTAACTTAACGGGTGATGATGGGGCCCAGTGGCGAATGCAAATGGCATATACATACATCATATTTTCGTTCTTTTCTGGTGTGATTAATTGATAGGACTGCGTTGATTCTGATCAATGCAAAGATAAAACACACCTATATATGATGTTGTTGGAACAATTTTCAAAAGCTGTTATTATAAGGACGTTTTCTTTTGTTTTGCACAGCGATATTCGATTATGAATATCCAGCACCTCATTCGATGAGGTAAGAGCCGAGATCCCTTCACCGGGATTGACCTCTTGGGCAGAAGTTTGCGCTAGGGTAATAACTTCACTACAGTCGATTACCTTTTGATTTGCATCGTGATATTCAGTTTGGAATATCCTGCACCTCATTTTATGAGGAAAGAGTCGAGATCCCTTCACTGGGAGTGACCTCTTTAGCAAAGGTTTTCGCTACTATATATTTGTAAAAATCTATCCGGTTCCTTCAACGATATCAAGTTCATTACGTTAAAGGATTTTCGCCAAAAACCATTCGTAGCCCTCCGTCATTTCATACGGGTAGCACCTTGTATTCATGCTATGTCTGTTGGCCTTCGTCAAGGAATAGTGTATGGTAGCTATTTGTTACTTTTCTGTTGCATAAATAGATGCATTGGTTTGGGATAGTCGTACTACTTTGTTGGCCTTCGTCAAGGGTATGTACGGGTGGGTTCAAATTAACCTGGACAATGACGTGTTGAACTTGACATATGACTTATGATTTGTTGGCCTTCGTCATGGTTATAAGAGCATAGGGTAAAAATCACATCGGGAGTTTCAAACATGCAGGAAACTTTCCAGGCATGCGCATACCTTCTGGAGTGTGATAACTTGAGTGGATTCCATCAAGTTATCATGCGATGATAGTTGGATCCCGATTCCCACTGATGAGTTGGTTTACTCCTCGGGTGATTTTAGATGATCCCGACTAATTCTTCTTTAGGGTTTGGAGGAGAATTTAAGGATATAGTGGGAGACATCCTGATTAGATAAAGTGATTAACCATTCTGATTTAGGTTAGAGTGCACGCTGAGTGTTTCTTTTCTTTCTCTCTTTGGCAGCGGCCATGGCCTGACCCTAGACTAGAACTTAGTAACCAAGATAACCGAACTTTCTTAAAACACACTGGCTTTTGGATTGTCAGAGTTGCATACTTCATTGCCACTCCTACTTTTACCCTTTGCTTTTCTCTGGAACATTCCGTATCACTACGAAGATCCACAGTTATTGGATATGACCATCGTATAGTTACATACGAACTCGAAGAAACTTGTTTCAGATTCGAGAATGGTTTTCCGTTCTGGAGAAATTGAATAGGACTATTCAGTTGTCTTTTCCTTTTACCTTCTCTCAGTGTAACAACTCCATTTTTAGTGTACAAAAATTTGCTTAAAATTAATGTATACTTGGGGTATTTACTTTTGGCTGTGACTACTTTAAGTATTTAATTAACTCCTTACAAGAAGGAGCTTGTAGCTCATTGGTAATACCTTGCACTGCTGAACCAAGCCACCAGAGTTCAAATCCCATACCCCACATTATTTTTAATATTGTTTTATTTTGAGTTTTTTAGAATACCAACAGTCAACACGTGTTAACTCCCAAAAATCCCACTACCCTAGAAAAAGTAAATATACCAGTGAGATCACCAGACGACTCCCCACCTCCCCTCCTCCTGACTCGGCCGAGTCGGCCGACGGACCGGCCGACTCGGGCCGGCGGCGCCGGCCCGACTCGGCCGAGTCAGGCCGAGTCATCAACAAAAAAGATCTGAATTTTGACATTCTCAACCCCCCTGCACACTTCAATTCCCCAGATCGGTTCCAGAGACCTTTGAAATCCCCATTTACTCCATTTTTTAATGAATTTTAATATATTTTTATATTTTTTCAATTTAAACTCTTCATCTACCCTAACCCTAGCCTAACTCTATAAATACCACCCATACACTCTACCCCCTCACCCTAAAATTCTGACCCAACTCTTAAGAAATCTCTAGAAACCTTAGTGTGCAATCGAAGTGAGCGAAAGGCGAAGCTCCGGCCGATTTTCCGGCGACAACCGTAGGAACTCCCGGCGACGAAACAAAGCACCGTTGACTCCTCTCATCTCCCCTTCCTCTCTTTTAAAGTCCTAAAACCGTAAGTCCCAATTTCTCTCCTTTACTCTTTTCTAAAAATAAGAACTTCCAAAACCCGACGGAATCGGAACAAATCCGATTTCCGATTCGGTTTCTTCCTAAAACTTCACTTTTCTTTAATACAATTATGCTAAAACCAATTCATGTTGACTATTAAATACTAACTAATCATATTGAACAAGTTCATATCAAAAATAATTGCTATTTTCATTTTACTGTATTTCTTTCATTAAAATACCATATAGTTTCTTTTCTACATTTAAACCATCAAAACCTTGCTATGCCTTTAAGTAGATCATGAGATAATGACCTACCTCCTCACACACTCATATACAACATAGCACAATACCCTCGGGAACATAGAATACGGGAAAATGACACCTTTTCATTTAAATACCTTTTAATAATAAAACCATTTTCTAAACGATTTAGTATTTATACAAATCTTTGCAAAGCGCCGCTACAACCCATTTGAGGAACCCATTCAGGATGGTGCAGATTACCGTACATTCTCGGGTTTAGTAGTGCGAGATGCAGACCTCCGCAAGGAGCATTCGGTCTCGAAAGATTTAAAATACGAAAATCTAAAAAAAAATGAGATTTCTAGAAATATTATATATATTAAAAATTATTTTCATATAAATATATGTATATATATCCTTAAAATATCTATTTTGTAATAAATAAATATTCCGCCCTTTTCTAAAAATATCACAAGAATCATTCTATACTAAAATACCATGAATTCCCTGCAAATCAATATTACAAATAAATACCTTTATTTATGAAATTAGGATATTTTCATTAGAAATATCACAATATAAAATCTACATTCATTACAACTCTAAAGACGATAACTAAATACTTGGGGAGTATTTTGAAAAGTATATAATAGTATTTTTACATAAAACCCTCTCAAGTTTTATAAATTACCCTAAGGACCCTAGTAAACATAGGTTTAAGCGGGACCGATCTCTTGAGCCTCAGGGAGCCGAAGAAGTAGGTGTTTGCCTATTTAAGGTAGACAACTTAACAACGGTATTATCAATATGGTAATCGTCTTTGAAAAAGATACAAATCCTGCCGCCCATGTGCAGCGGTTACCGATAATATCAAAACAATCAGGACTTCAATTTACTTTTCTAATTGTCTGACTCAGAGTGAGTCTCATTATAATCTGACTTGAATATGATTCAAGTACAATCTACAATCTAAAATCTACAATATTACAATTCAATATGAATCTATATATTCAATCTGTTCAAACTATTCAATCTGTATTGACCGAACCGAACCATGGATATACTTCCATTTACATGATTCTCCAGTTACATCCATTTACATAATTCTCCAGTTACATCCATTTACTGATATCATGGTTTCGGTCAGTCATCCAATTATACAATCTATACAGTTACAATACAAGACAAACAATACAATCAAAACACTACGGGGTTTAAGGGGTAGATTGCTACGGAAGGTGTTATAAGTGGCACGAGACAGTAAGATTAAGACACCTAACCTATATTCCGTTGCTGTTGTACCGTGGCCCAACGGTTCCTTGTACATTCCGTTTGCCCTGGTCTCTAGCATATAGGGACTCATCTCGTATACACTGGCATCCTTCTGTACCAAGCTACAAAAAACAGCGTTAACACAATATTATAACAATATAATACAACTTTAAAAAATACCTTCTTACTCTGTCTATTCTATTTCTCCCTTATCTTTGTGACTTACCGAGCGATCTGTTCGCTGACGATATTCTCTTTCTTTCTTCTTTGAATGTCGTCAGGTGATCTGGACACATCAGAAATCGAGCCCACTGCTGAAGACTTGGACCAATTCAGTGAAGACCCCGAGCTCTAGTTCATTGTACACTTTCCATTCAGTACTTTTCATTTCTGTTATGCCATTGTTTAGGCATTGCTTTTTATCAGTTGTATTTACTTTCCATGTATTGTACAGAAAGAATGTGAATAAATAAAGTTGCTGTTTTGATAATATCTTGTCTCTTGTGCATTTACTTTTATATTATTTAGATACGCTTAGTGTATTTACTTCACAGTAAATACGTAGCGGCCCAGTCGCGTCCTCTGCCCGTATACTGGGAAGCAGGGCGTGACACTCAGGTTGTGAGGGCTCTTGGGATTAGGAGAGGGTACACCTATTGCGCTTATTGGATAGTCTTCTTCCAAACCTTAGGCCGGTGTCGAAGGATGTGGAAGGAAGAAAACCAATTAGCCTAAGTGTGGTGTACAGAAGGTAATAAGTAAAGACAAATAAAGGAATTAGAAAGAGGGCAAAGTAAAATGCGACTGCTATCATTCACGAAGAAACCGCGTATATCATCGCCACTCCTACTTCACCTTTGCATTTCTCCGGAACATTCCGTATCACTACGAAGATCCACATTTATTGGACATGCCATCGTATAGTCACATACGAACTCGAAGGAAATTGTCACAGTTCGAGGATGGTTTCTGGTTCAGGAGAAATAGAATAAGGATTATTCAGTTGTCTAATTCCTTTTACTTTATCTCAGGTTGCGAGGCATCCTAGGATTAGAAGGGTACACCTATTACGCTTATTGGACAGTCTTCTTCCAAATCTTAGGCTGGTGCCAAAAGGTAGGAAAGGAAGAAAACCATTTAGCCTAAGTACGGTGTACAGAAGGTAATAAGTAAAGACAAATAAAGCAATTGGAGAGATGATAATGAAATATACGGTTACAGTCATGAATCTGGATAATGGAAGATGCATTACTAAGAATACCCGGATACCCTTTCGAAACATTTTCATGTTTCAGTTTCACTGTGAGTTGTTAATTGAAAACTGATTTTCCAATTAGATTCTTACTCCAGGGTATGTATTTACCAGGTTTGATTCTCATATCTGTATGGTATTACAGATGATGAGTAGGAGTAAGATATTGGGAATTAAGTGATTATATCCTCATCATATCGGAATTCGTTGTAATTGGTGATATTTGAGGAAATCACCTGGGTTTTTGCCGGACGGCAAATATTTGGTTTTGAATATCTGTAGTTATGCACCAGTTTCAAACTGATATATCTGTACGTTTATTTTATAAAGTGAGATATAACTTTTTGAAATTATGTCTATGACATTTACCTATATCAGTTGATGGTTAGGTAAGAAGCATTCAATAACGGTGTAATTCTTCTTAACCATAGAATAGTTTTCAACCTACGACGCAAGGGGTTTGAGTTATTGAACTCAGGGGACTTATACAAAGTATTATATGTTGTCCAGTATCCATTAGGATAGAGGAGTTGGTGCTCGTGCTATGTTCTGTTTACTTGTGACTTCTCCAGTTTTAGATAAGTATTTCGTAGAAATACAAGATTCAAGTTTTGAGGAGCTATAGGTATAAGAATAAATTAGAGAACCATGTGTTGCAAGTATCGGGATTCTTCAAGGTGATCGAAGATGTAAATACTTGTGTTTGGTATTCATTTGATAGTAATGGTTTTGAGAACTTGCTTCTCTTTCAAATTACTCATATCTGGACGCATTCCTAAGTTGAGTAATACTGATCGGCCTCTCTCCATTTATTTGGCATGCACTGGGGACAGTTGCATGATTTGAATCTGGTTCCAATTAAATCAGTGTCTATGTTTATATATTGTATATAGAATGGTTCATATCTTAACAATATTAAGGTATATGGAGTTGTCCGGCTTATGCTTAAAACCAGACTCTGAACATACTCAAGGCACGTTTTAGTAATGGCAGTTTGTGGGTTATCCCGGGCTTTGTAGATGGGTAATTTTCTACCATCTGGAAGATCAATAGTGATATTGTTCTTGACTCTCCACAGTTTTAGCAAAATAGACTTTTTCAGAAAACAGTAGTGGGGGTATGGTAGAACTGGATGTGATTCCAGAATCACAAACGATTACTGAAAATTTAATAGAACCTAAGGGTTCAATCGGGTTTGACATTCCATTAGCCACTCCGCAAATATGGTGGGTAACCTCAGGCACCCGAGAGGTACTTCGGTCTTCTCAGAAACGGTGACAGGGAGGTTCTTGTTTACCCAGACTTGCCATTACTGTTGTTCTAGACTATAAGACCAGGCACGGGGATGAGTATAGCGTCGTTCTAAACTAGCTTTAGAAGTACACGTGTATATGGCTCTGCCAGAGGGTTGTTATAGTCAGTGGGAGCAGCGGAAGCATAGTGGACAAGTAGCTTGTATCTATTTATAGACTAAAGCAGGTATAGCGGAGATAGATCATCTATTTTTGATGTGACAGTCATAGGATTTGACTTCATCAGAATAGGAGATGGATCTGTTAAGAAGGTAGCAGGGTGTGATGTCCTAGTATTTGGATGACATGCAGTTTATAGGAAGTGAAATTCCTATACTACGATCGGTTATACTGTGGTTGTCATACAGTGATTTCTCCACATTGGATATGGATAATATATCAGTCATTCTGGTAACTAGATCTATGGTTTTAGATCTAGATTTGGGTAGTTTCCCAATCTGAGTACTTTGACACTATTCTAAAGGTGTTTTAGAATGGACAACTCCTGGCATAGTGGTGTACCTGCAGGTGATGGAGTCACCCTCTCTAAAAGTGTCTTACAGACTAAAAGGGAGAAGGATATGCATGATTGGCATATCACTTGCTTAGACAATTAAGTCAATCATGAGATGTCAAGTACCACACCAGATGTTGTTTTTGCACTAGTTGCATTAAGTTTATATTAATCCAATCCTGGAGAAATGTTCGAAAGCAGTTTATGAACATAAGTGGATGTTCTAGGGATATGGTAATGGAAGCCTCCTTCGGGAGACGTTTATCATTCCAGGCTTCCATGGTGACCTGGATGACAGAGTGACTGTCAGAGTTATAGTTTTCCCTCTTCTGAGGGGGTAGCAGTTTAGACAGGTGGTCCAAGCGGATACTGAGAGAGACATGGCGCGTGATACTGATTAAATTCAATTGACGATACAGTCTAAGAAGTTTGCTGGATTTGGAGTTGATTTGTGAACTGGGTCCCATCAGATATCCAGACATATTCTAAAACAGGTATTGCTCATTTCGGGAGATGGCTTTTTTCGCGAACTTGAGATAAAGAGAGACATAGAAAGAAACATTGAAGCGGATCCACTCACTGAGGCTATTTCTCGAATGCAATAGTTTTACAAACAAGCCTTGTGAAACTGATTAGTAGAGAAGTTGGGTGTTTGGTATTACATGGGCTGTGAGTATGCGACACCGCAATAATTAGCCTTAAGTGCAAGTGGGAGATTGTTGGTTATAGTGCCCTTAAGTCAATTATTGGATCGCAGGCATGTGATTGCAATGATTGAGGGATGACCTATACCGGTAGAACAGTCTTACTCGAGATGATAGTATACTATCTGGTTTGTCTTTATCACCGTGTATATGCTTCAGGTGACATTACAGATCACCATTACATGTTGATAGAGCCCATAGGATTCTTGCTTGACTACCAGCATTATTATGGCAATCATATACGTGGGAGCTGGGTAGTCTATAAGCACATTCTTAAAATGTCCCTAGTCGTGGGAGTTTCGAGACTGGGCATCGATACTCCGAGAGTAGACTAGTGTATACTGATCGAGACCCCGACGAGAGACGGTGGCCGTTCTCACAAGCAATTGGTGTTATTTTGTTTACCTAAGATGTATACAGGTGCTCATTGGGTTATGAGTACACCGGACGGACTCGCCGGGAACATGCTAGTTGGTATTATACCTATTGTCAGATAGCAGTTCCCTGGTGACATGTTATAGGTTAGTCTATTGACCTGAGATTGTCATTTGTCTTGTGTGAGTTCCCACTGTGCTTTGATTACTACCCTACCACGGCTCAAAGGAGTCGTGCAAACAGGTTTTAGTTGGGTACAATCCCGAGCCACATAGAGCAGTGAGCAGATCGTCAGGGGATTTGTCTCTCCCGATATTGGGGGTTGATGCCGCGGTGTGCACGGGTGTCCATCACCAGAAATCCTTGGCAAAGGTAGTCAAGAATTACTGATCTAGGATCGGTAGTTTCTTAGGTGGTGATGGGCTTCATACCGACACTAAATGTCGTGTTATTAGGGGTCTGACTTTATCCACCCCGTAGACTCGATATGCGATACTTATAGATGAACGGACCAGACTGTACGAATATTTTCACTCTCAGGCTCAGTAGGGGTTTCAGGATGAGTTTGCTTGTCGGCTTCCCTTTCGCTCAATACCTGGGTAGCCGTTACGTACAGCTAGTGCCGCTGACGTGTTTACAGTTAAACCCACTGCCAGCGTATTGACGAGTTTTTAGAGTCTCACACAGAGAGTTTCCCTACTTTGGGAGAAACGATGTAGAGGCCGTATGGTTTTACGGCAGGGTTCGATCACATACGTGTACTTATGCACGGATGATGTTCGGACGGATAATACTAGTGGGCTTTGGTTTAAGCCAGATCCTAGTATTATATTTGTTAGATTATTTTTGTCTCTTGTATTCGTATTCTTCGGAATACCGATGCGGGTATGTATATACGGTTGAGAGGTATTCTTGTAATTTATTATAAGATTACTTTTAGAAGATTGCACCTCATCATGGTTTAGACCTTTTTGGATTAAAAGGTTATTGAGGTGTAGGATGAGGTGTTTATTGCATTTTTTTGGCATGGCTATTTAGTGACCCATGGTTACTATTCTAGCATGCTTAGGGTTTTTGTTTGTTGTGAGATTATGTTGACTTGAGATATTTTTTGTTGACTAAGATATTTTGGAGACATGGACATTTATGTGATGGCTCCATTATTTCTTATCACACTCACAAAAAAAAGAAAAGAAAAAGCACAAGCCATTATTCATTTCTTTTTCTCTCTCTTGAGTTGCTCTCAACACCTCATTCTCATGGCATCTTCTTCTTCCTCTAGCTCTACCCAAACCCTCTCATGAGTTGAGAGTCCTTAGGTGTCTTGAGACAAATTAATTTTTCATCACTCTCTACTTCATCTACGGTATCTAGAGTAGCGATCTAGGTGCCCTAGTTGCCTTGGATATAAGGTCGGAGCCCGTTGCATAGACTCTCGGGTGGATTATCTTCAATGGAGGAAGACCGGAGATCAAGCTTGATCAAGGAAGCCACAAGGAGCTTGGGATGATGGTTGAAGATCGAAGGACACGGATCTATTCGGTATAACCATTATAACTCATTTGCATGTTTTGTTATCTAGGGCTTATAGATAGATCCGGGTAATTGGTTGTGGTAGCGCCAAGTTTTATAAATTTTTATTCCGCATTTGGTCACGGATTGATGACCGGGGCGCTGCCGTAACCTAACACCAAGGCCCCTCAAAACACAACACACGCACACTGCGCATTGAGTTTGCATGATTAGTTGACCCGTCAATCGGAGGTTCCCTCACTTCAAAGGGGAGGGGTAATTAACGGAAGCTTAGTCCGTGGCTTTCGGAGATTCGGTTCCCTATAATCAATAAACCCCAGCCTATGCTAGGCAAGGTAATCTGTATACGCCCGACAAGCGACACGTTTTTCCCATCTTAATGGAGTGATGAAAAATACCTTACAGATTCTGGCACGCCCGGTGGGACGCTTCTCTCCTCCCATATCTCGGGCCATACGTTCCTGTGAACTCATTTAACATATATATCGATATTTGTACTGAAATAATGCTTTTCCGTGCAACAATCAACTTTCAACGACTATGTCTTCTAAGATGAGTTCAGCTTATGACGTGACCCCGATCCCATACGTGGTCAAGATCAATGCTCGCATGGTTCTCCCCGCAAGTCTCAGTTGGCAGTAGGAGGAACCGCCCCGCCAATTTGGTTCCGTCATCATCTACCATGCCGGAAGTGCTCATCTGGTAGAAATCCCGGCAAACCAAGGGGCCAAACCGATCTCAAGGGGTAGGAGGCCGAATGTTGTGGTCGCCAAAGCATCCCATCCCAAATGCCGATCCGTATTCGAACAGCTCTCCACCGTTCCAACTGGGGGCAAGGCCATCAACACCAATGGAGCCACAAAGCATCTCCAGCAAGCTCAAACGGCGCCCTTGACAATCGCGTGAGCGGGTGTCTTCTTTGGACTTCCTGTTAATCTGTCTACGGTGGCTTCTTGAAGAGCCAAAATTTGCCAAGTGCTCAAAATAGAAACGTTGAGAGAAAGCTTGAGATAGAAGCGGCTCAGGTCTCGAGCCAATTAGAGGGCTAGGACTCCAGCTAAGTGGAATCTTGTGAGGTTCCAAGAGCAGGATTACCCCATGATGACGGTTGAGTCGACCGTAAAAATCAGCAATTCCCTCGAACCTTTGAAATGGATTCATAAAAATGCCATGACCACCATATTCAAGAAGACAGCAGTCCGAACAATGCTATAAAGAGACGTTTCACAGCCCCAAAAGAGAAAACATGACACCATCTCTGCAAGAGTCTATCAGGTGCTATGTGCTGCGTGAAAGCAGCGGGGAAAATCCAAAAAAGAAGCGTCAGTACCATTCAAGAACTCGGTCAAGCTAGCCGCCTTCAATTGATTGCCCGTTATCGAGGGCCATGATATCAGTCCGCAAAATCAGCTGCAAAGGGTGAAAAGATGGCCGGATATGTTATCCACACGGTCTATATGCGGGCACGCGTCCCAGCGACAACTTTCGCAGCAAAAGCAAGGATGGAGCCACCATATCCCGAACCCAATCTGGCTTGAATATGGTTGTCGTTTTCCAAGATCAGCCACCTCTGCTGGAAGATGAAAACCCTCTCGATGAGGCCGATAAGCAGAAGGAACCCTCGGTCCATGTGGAATCAAGCTCGGACAGCAAAGAAGAGCCGACCTAGGACCGCAGAGCCGACTTTCCGTCCCAGGACCGCAGAGCAAGAGCTGCTTCAAGAGCTTCGAAAACAGCTCAGGAGCAAAGATAAAGAGATGGCCAAACTTTATTCAAAAATTGATGACCTGACGAACGTTGTGATGCAGCTCATGGCTCAAATTGCTTGGGTACCTCCCAATCAAGCACAAGTCTCTACTCATGAGCCGGGTGATGACAAACCGAAGCAACCGATGCCTTTGAAGCAGCTCTGTTTTTACTGTACGAAATTTTTTAAGTTAATATACAGAATGGAGTTTGCAAGGATGAGTACAATTTATATGTTATTTTTGTTTAAGAATAGCAAGAAATAACTTGTAGCTCACTGGTAAAGCCCTTGCACTGCTGTGACATAGTTTCTGTGTTCGAATCCCCTCAAACACATATTATATTTTTCAAAAATTTTCTTTTAAACTTTTTGGAATCCCAAAAGTTTACACGTGCAATGCACATAAAAATGAAAAGTCTGGAAAATTAAACATGTGTAAAATGTTTAGTACACAGAGTAGGACATGTGACCGAGATCTAACAGCATTCCCTTCAACCACGACCGGCGAGATCGAGCTTGGGGCCGCCGCCGATGGGTGAACCATGGGGAAAAGTCCCTGTGTCTTGCACATAAAACCTTTGGCCTACCCTCATTACCCCTGTACCGTTTGTTTTCTCTGCAATTTAACAGAGAATTCAATTTCTCAATTAATCCAATTTTAAATGCATTTTAATTCAATTTTTCAATTTCAAAACCCTAATTCCACACTATAAATACAACCCCATACCCTAGCCCCTCCTCATTCTTAAATCCCTAGACAAAATTATCAAATTTTTCTAAGTACAAGTGGAGTAGAGGAGGAGTTAGCCCAATGTCAACTTCCAGCGGGAATTTATGCAAGTTCCGGCGACCCCACGATGCTATGAAGGCTACCATCTTTTTTTTTATCTCTCCTCACTCTTTCTAGCTACTAAGTCCCACCCCCTTCTTCTCTTTCTATATAAAAAGTATCTTTTTTATAAAATATGTCGGAAGTGGAGTAACAGCGACGTCTTCTTTAAAAACCTTATAAATTCCACTTTTCTTACATTTTCTTCATGTATATTCCTACACCATACTTATTAATCATGAAAACTAATAATTTAAAAAACAATTTTCACCTTAAAACGTCATGTTATATAACTTTAACCTAGCTTCCACATGAAAATACCATGAACTTCATATATTTATCTTTTAGTTCTTTTGATAACTATTACCTCTAGAAAACTTCATGGGGTAATGACATATCTCTCACATACACACATATTGACATAGCACGATACTCTTGGAAATCTATTTTTGCGGCGATCACAACATTTCATTAAAATACCATAAATTATAAAAACTCAGTTTTCTTTGAATGGTATTATCAAAATTCTTTGCGATTATATCTCTACAACCCATTTTGGGGAACCCGTTATTGGATGGTGCGGAATATCGCATATCCTCGGGCTAGTAGAGCGAGGTGCAGACCTCCTCACGGAGCATTCAGTCTCGAAAGATTTTTAATACGATTTTTAAGAAAAACGAGATTTTCTAAGTAATAATAAAAATTAATTTTTATAATTATATAAATATTATCGAACCACATATTTTCAAGATATAATAAAATTTCTTGTTTTCTAAAAATAAAAAGAATGACAAGTTTCGCTAAAATGCCATCAAGTATCAATATAAGGCAAGTCTTACATTAAAATACCTTGAATTATTCAAACTATGTAAATATTCACTAATATACCTCACATCCTTAAAATACACATTATGGAAACCCTAAATAATATAAATAAATACTCGAGGTTTATTTTGAAAGTATATAAAATATTTTTCATAAAACCCCTCGAGTTATATAAAATTACATTTAAGGACTTTAGTAAATATAGATTTAAGCGGGATCAATTCTCTTGAGTCTCAGAGAGCCGGAGAAAGTGAATGCTTGCCTAATTAAGGTAGAAAAACTTAACGGAGTTATCAATGGTAATTGTCTTGAAAAAAGATACAAATCCTGCCGTCCATGTGCAGCAGTTACCGATAGCACCCAAACCTAATTCAGGATAAAAATTCTGTTTAAAATATCTGACTCAAGTCTGAGTCTAATTCTAATATGAATCCAATCCAAACATGAATCCGAATCTAACATGAATTCAACATGTATACTTGAATCTGAATCTGAATACCAGAACATTATCAACATACAAATATGACTTGATTTGACCAAACCATGATTATGACTTGACTTGACTGCTTAACTACTTGATACATCCTGAAACTGTTTACATAAACAATTTATATCCATGGTCCCGGCAAAGTCTGATAACTATAATTTATACACTATACATTACGGGGTTTAACGGGGTAGACTGGTACGGAATGTATTAGAAGTGGAATGAGATGGTCACTAAAAGACACCTACCTGAACATTCGTGCCGTTGTCCCGTAGGTTTTGACGGGGCCTTATACTACCGATTACCATAGTCCACGGAGCAAGTTGAAATTCTCTCGTATACACTGATACATTCTGTACTAACCTACAAACAACTACGTTAATATAACAAACATATACTTGTTCAGACTACCAGTCATATATTCTTTACTTGTATTATTCCGTCTTTATCTTTGGGACTTACCGAGCGCTAGTTCGCTGACGACATTCATGTTTTTTCTTTCTTTGGAATGTTTGTCAGGAGGACCCGACTCTAAGGAGACTGAGCCCAGGCAGGAGGACTTGGATCAGTTCACAGAAGAGCCAGACTTCTAATCTTTACTTGTACTTACCTTTTCTTTTGTATGCCGCTGCTTAGGCATTGCTTTTATCATTGTATATTTTATTTTTAAATCATTTGTAATGTAAAGAATGGATATTAATAAAAGTTGTTGTTTATATTACATTTTTTGTCGTTCTTGTGCATTTATTTATATTGCTTATTTACGCTTAACGTATTTATTTCTGAGTAAATACGTCGTGGCCCGTCACGTCTACTTTTCCGTATACTGGGAAGCGGGGCGTGACAAAGACATGTAGAGAGGAATGAGCTTGATTATTTTATTAACAAATTGTTATAAGTTTTTTATTTGTATGGTTGCTAAAATTATGAAGCCATTATTATTCTACATGCTTTTTCACTCTTCATTGATTTCATGCTCTCATTTCTTTTCAACACTTGCTCATGGCTGTTTTTTCCTTGTCTTTTCCTCATTGTCTTCTTTGTTTGCTTTCTTGAACTTAGATTTGTTGAGAGAAAAAGATAGTGGAAAATTCCTACATCCCACTCTCCATTTCTAGCGAGCTTGGAGCGTCGGTTTTTGGATCGGTTCGTTCGGGTGGATCATTTTCGGCAAGGGAGTACTGGCTTGCAAACGCGATTCAGAGTTCTTGAGAGCATGTTAGAGTCCAACCCAATTGGAGCAAATAAAAACGCTACAAAGGTTGTGATTTCTATCTTGTTATGGTTCTAATTTAGGTGTTTGGTTAGATTCTTGGGATTAAGTTTCTTATGCCATGAAATTTTTTGATTTTGGATTCCGTATTAACCGCGGGTTAATGGCGAGGGCACTAGAAACCGATAAGAAAATCATTGGAGGCATGCGGCCAGGGCTTCACAAATTCACAAAGACAATTAAAGAATTGGCAGAGGCTGTGGCAAGAATACATCGAGCATAAAATTAAACAGTGAGTTTTAATTTTTGGGTGGCTGCATTGTAGTTGAGAGAGAGAGAGAGAGAGAATTAGGCAATCTCGTGTAATACTTTTTTAATAGTGTAAGTTTTCACTGTCGGGTAAATCTTGTGTTTGCGTTATTTGGTGTGCTTCTGATAATTTGTATTGTACTAGTAGATTGTTCGGTAAATCTGTTTCAAGTAGTTTGTTTGCATGCGATTCTCATAGATTATTTTTCCGTTCCGACTCTTTGTGTGTTTTGTGACTTCTTGGTGGATCACGGATATAAAAAATTCACAACAGAGATCAATGTCAATCTTAGTTTTATCCAACACCAGGATCGGAGTGCCTGCTATTATCACCATTCTGCTGCTAGGAATTATTAAATCAAACGGAGTGAGTAAATTTTTAATTTTTTTTGGGGGGCTGGGAGATGTTTTTTTATTGGTCTTTGATGTATGAACACATTAATAATAACAGGAAATATAGCAGAGAGTAAAACTAGAGGTATCCGATCTCTACTGCTATCTCATTTCACACAATACTGTGTTTTTTTTTCCATGCACGCTTATTAAGAAGGGATAACCATAACCATTTCTAAAATCTAAAACGTTTTGGATGTAGAAATCTCTAATCTAAATTTATGATAGAGCATATTATTTTGAGGACTAAAAATATGGCAAGAAAATAAAAATTATTTAAAGAAAAGAAAAGGAAAAACCTAAAACAGAGGAAGTAGTGCTCTCATCTCTATAAACCATCATATTATCTCAAATCTTATTTTATTATATATTGAAAACAAAGAAGTAAACAAGCTTGATAACACTCAAACAACTCACACTCGCACAACATAAAAAAGTGGAAGCCTCACAAACTCTCTCCACTCCACTTTGTTTCTTATTCAAACTCACATCAACACAAACTATTAAAGGATTATGCTCACAATCATATAATCTAAGCATAAGCATTAGGGTTGGCAATAAGATAGGCTTCAGCAGCCTTGATGTGCTGGGTCATAGCCTCTTTCCCCTTTGCAATCTCGTCGGCATTGGGGTCGACACCGGGCAATGTTTTGTAGGTTGCCACGACTTTGACGAGACTTCCTCCGTCGCTCGACGACACAATCTTGAAATGAGTAGATGCCGATTCGATCGTTTTCCCTAAGTCTCCGCCTTCGATGAGGGTGCTCTTGACCTCAAACTTCTCGATGTCCACAAAATCTAAGCGTTCCTTCAAGTGGCTAAAAGGTAAAGCTACACAAAGAGGGAAAAGAAAAAAAGATAATAAATTATAAGAATTTGGAATGCAAAAGTTGCTTAATTGTTGAGTGAAGACCGAGGTGTATTGAGAGAAACATAAAAGATATAGAGAGAGAGACATCTTAGTATTTAAATTAACGAAGGCGTCATAAAAACTATTGTCTCCAAGTGGATGCCTAAGATTATTCAAAGTGTTAGACTATTGAATTATATATTCATCGAAATTACCTAGCTTATATATTCTTATAAAAATCCTAATAGTCAAATTCAAACAGAAAGGACTTTATCAGATGTTGAATTCAATTTTGCAAGACCACACCATATATATTGCGAGGCAATAATAGAATATATAAATAAGTCCTATAGCCGTCGTCCTAACTTCGAAATTCTGCCGCAGAGACATTTCACATGGTACGAAAGTAAACAGTCAGAAACATATTAAATACATGTTAGTTTCAAGGATAAATTGTCAGGAAAAAAAAAACCGGCTCTCTTGGGAGTTGTCTAAAACCCTTGCTATTTTCGAAATTACTAGGTAGGGCCTATTGTTCAAAATCTTTGTGAAAAAATTCTGGGCTGCATTTCATTTAGGTTTTTATTCCTTCCAACTGCTTAGATATTATAGACAACTTTTTAGATATTTCAGGTAACTGCTTAGATATTACAGGCAACTAGTATAAAGGGGTTTTAATTGGGCCTAGGGTTTTTTTTAACAAGAGCAAAAGGCCCAGTGTTTTTACACAAATTTGAAATGGGCCGAGAGATTTTTCACAATTTATCCTAGTTTAAATTAAAAATATTGTTGTGCAAAAGTCCATGGTCGGCCCAAAAAACCTTCCACCTTGCAGCAATATATTAGAATATAAAATAAAAACCTTCATTATAACTCGGAGTTCCGATGCAATGTAAACAACCTTGCATAGTTAAGAAATATAAATAGTTTCCTGGAAAATTTTATAATTTAACACGTGCACGGCAGCAACCTGGAGTGAACTTAAGCTCACGGACGCTTCCAACGGTTCCTTCTCCGGATAAAATAGCACCACTGGCAATGACCTCAGGCACAATCTTAGGTCCGAGGTTGTGCCAGTCGATTATCGCCGCCTTGAAAAGGCGGTCAGCCGACACCGCAGCCGCAATCTCGTGGGTCCAGCTTCCTGAGCTCATGTTGTCTATAAAATTGTGTTACTAAATGTAAAAGCTTCTTAGCTTAGAATTTGTGAGTGAGAGATGTGCAAAGATTGAGCAAAGGGGTTGGCTTTATATAGAGGAGATTTGAATTGGTAGGTGTTGAAGATAAGGTGCATGTTTGTTGATTTTTCAAAGATGGACAGCGATTGAGATTACTAAGCTATGACAACACTTGTGAAGAAAAGGGCATGAAGAGAATGTTGAATATTGATGAGACCAAGCATACTTTGATTCAAAAGATTAAATAGATTCTTTTGATATCATCTTTTGTATTAAATCTTAATAGCAGAGATTGTAGATTCTTTTGATCTGATGTAAGAAACAATCTTAATAAAGTTTTCTACACTAAAGAAATCTCCTTCATGGCCCAAATTCACTCTGTAAATAAATATATCGCAATCTTAAACCTGGGTAATTGATTATATTTTGTCAACCGCGGACTCAACCTTGTTGTCCATTTTATATTTGCTTGAAGTCGAAAGTATATCTTTATCTTCTTTACTATTAATACAAAATAGGAAGACTCGTCTTGAGACCGGAAGTGCCAATTTGTTTCTTGTGATAATTCGCGGCCAGAAAATTTCTTATAATTTTGAACATTATATTTAAGAAATCATAATTAATTATTCAAATCTTTATCAAACTAAAGTAATAAATCATAGCATATTTATATTTAATTAACGGAATTTATAAATCTATATATTTTTTAATATCATATCAAATTAATCACTTAATACAAGTTGCTAAAACACCGGTAATTAATTATATATAGATGGCTAAAATATAAAATGGATTCTCTCAAATTTCACCAAAACTTAAGAGAAATTTTCTTGCAAGGTATATATTTACTACGGTAACATGTCCCAGCAGACCGAAGGTCCTGTGGATCGAAACCTAGGTTTTTGTGCAACGGTATTTTTAGTTTAAATAGATTTATATTTAATATCTATGGAAATCAAACCTGTATTGCTCTCGTACTAAATGAAATATCTCGACCAAGACATCAAAACTCCGAAATTAGGAGTTAAAAAAAGCATATATTATATTGCGATAAAGATTATACTTACATTCGTATAATCTACTTCTTTAGACCTAGATTTGTGACCTATCTCTAAAAGCTGACACTTTTGATATTATATATCATGTGTCTAGCTAACAGTCTTGAGGCATAAATATCAGGTCAAAAAGTAGTTATCATAGACTTTGTTACCAATTTTAATAGAGACCGGCACTTAATAATGAGATTAATAATAAATTAATTGTAAACTTTTGATCAAATTGTCAATTTATAGATCTTCATCTTTGAAAAAATATATATCGCTGTCTCATATAAATGGTTGATTTACTAGATGTTGAATTTCAATGAACTTATGTTACCCATTCTATTATTTAGTTCGGGATGTAAATAACTCAGCTACAAATGTTAGTTGTAGACGGATTAGAATATTAAACGGATTGTTATCGGAAGTGGAATTGCTATCGCAATTTGGAAAAGGTCGGATTCGATTATGGATATGAAACGATTATTGGAACATCAAAAATTATTATTTCAATATCGAATACTAATATGATCGGATATAGGTGGCTATTAACGATGCTCATATAGAGACAGATAGTTATCGGAAGTGAGGATTAACATCCACGTCCTTATTTGATAAAAATGGGAATTTGGATACGGAGTCGGCTAAAAGATTGTTTGCATCAGTTTTCACCTTATAATTAGTGTCAAAATAAATCTATTTGTTGACATGTGTAAATTAAAATAAATCTATTTAACATTGTTTTGATACTATATTAAAATTAAGGGTTTTTTTTATACAACCCTGAAAGATCGGGTATTTTGAAAAAAAGACCCCAAAAGTTCATAAACTTCAAAAACAACCCTCAAAGATTTTAAGTTAACTAAAAACAACCCTCCGATTACTATCATTGATTAACTCTGTCGGCACTGGTCGTTAGAAGTGTTAAAAGACCCTTCTTTCCTCCAATGGCCAGCATGAAGGCTATAAACTCAATCTCTACTCATCCAAACCACCACCTACCTTGCAATTTCATCATCATTTTATGCTCTCTCTCTCTCACTCTCTGATCATTCTCTTCCGTAACATCTTTTTATCACCATCTAAAACCCACGATAAAAAGAAAAAAGTAGAAAATGAAGAAAATTGGACATACATTTATCCTAAATAACCATGATTAATTATGAACCAGCGTCAAACATGGTTTGTATTTAGTTAACGGCTGATCTTTGATGTTTTTTTGAAATTTCTGATCTTTTGAGGTGTTTTTGCAAAACCCCTAATCTTTCAGGGCTGTATAACAAAAAAATCTTAAAATTATACACGAACGAGAGAGCGATTATATATTTTATATTTATATTTATATGAGTATATACCGGTTTTGGATATAAGTGGGTTTCATCAATAAGACTCAAGATTTAAGAAGGTTTCTCTCATCTTATGTTTTATACCCATGTAATTCTTTTTTTTTTTAACGTAAAACTTTTTTAATTCACACGATCTCAACACTGTTGAATCATTTTGAACAAATAGGAGTCTTCAAGTCTATCTATTAACAAAAAATTCAAGGAACAAAATAAATGTAGGTCGGTGTAGGGCAGGCAACGTTCCCAAGTGCCTCGTGTCCAAAGAAAAAGATGTGATGAGGAAAAAGACGACACCTTTTTGACTTACGCTTTGCTTCTAGAATTGAATTATATAGGATACCAGCAAGTAAACCCGCCCCATAGTTTTCTGAAAAATATGTTATCGTATAAATGATCTGAATCATAGCTAAATTTTATTGCATTGAAATCTTTCAAGTTTGACCTATATTCTCTTAAAACAATTTAGGAAATTTCTTCATTTTCTCTTACAACGATTTCATAAAAGTATTTGTCTTTACACATTTCTACATATTGCATGTATTCAACCGATGTCAAATGGCATTTGAATATCTATGCCATCATCTCTGATTGCATTTGAAATATACATGGTAAGATTTTCTCCAGAATTTTTTTGCCATCATCATTTGTTGCATTTGAAATATACAAGGTAAGATTTTCTGCAGAATTTTCTTGCCATCATCATTGATCGTTGTCGACCTTCATTCTCCTCCGGACGATAATTATCTTCACATTAGCATCGACTCTTCTCATGCTAATTTGCGTATTATATAATTCGACACATTGTTTTTAATATATATTTCAAAAGTGTACATAAGCTTTAATATATATTTCATAGCCTTATTGATAGCAGATCAATGAAATGCGGATTTTCATTCCTTGTTACAATCCGTATACATATTTGCATCTGCCTACGACCACATAATATGAAAATGATAATATCTACAGCCGATCCGTATCCGATTGATGAGAAAGTGTACAAAGCAAATAGTGAAAGTATTGAATATATATATATATAGAGAATAATGGAGAAAAGAGGTCATAGGAGGAAATTTCCTCCTATGGCGTGGAAAAAATACAACCTCCACCAATTTTTTCGACGATCGACCCCCATCATCTTCATCGTTATCATCTAAGATATGGGTACACCAAATTTCATGTGATTCTACAGTTTTTTCACCGTTGATTTAGCAATGTAAAAAGTTCTATTGTCGATAAACCGTTAATTTTGAACCCACTAAATCAACGGTGAAAAAGTTGTGGAATCACATGAAATTTGGTGTACGCACATTTTAGATGATAACGATGATGATGAAGGGTGCCGATCGTCGGAAAAAATGATGGAGGTTGTATTTTTTCCACGCCATAGATGGAAATCCCATCCTATGGCCTCTTTCCTCCATTAATCTCATATATATATATATATATATAGAGAGAGAGAGAGAGAGAGAGAGAGAGTGTCCAAGCCCCCATCTAATTTTCTATGCATGAAGGATCCGATTGAAATTTACATAGACATCAAAGGTGTTATCTAATTTTCCATTAGTTTGTGTTTAGAGAGAAAATGCTCTCCATATATATTTTACGCTACAATCTAATCTAGAGTGTATGTTGATGACTTATATAAAAATAAATATAAATTATTAATTTGAAAATATATTACATGTATATCAAGATAAATTTAGAAAGTGCCAAATGCATATTAACTTAAAATATAATTTAAGTAGCAAAAAATTAATTTTTCATAAGAGGAGAATGAATAATTCTGGATGAATTTGAAACTGGTCAAATTTCCTTAAATGGAAGGGTGGAGTTTAATTTTTCATACAAGTGTTGGGGTTAAAATTTACACCCCATTGTAATAAAACCAAAATCCGAAAATTAAGAGTCAAATTCAGACAGGCTCAAGTCCAAACCAAATGGGCCTAAGTCTAACCCAAATGAGCCCTACCCCAAGTCAAGCCAAAGCATGGGGGCCAGTCTCATGCCAAGAGGATAAAAGAATTATATAATAAATAAATTTAAATATAATAAGTATGAATAATGTAAGAAGTATGGGTAAAAATCCAAAATTGTAAAGCCCAAGGGGCTATGTGTAAAATTGTAAGCATTTATAAGGCAAACATATGAAGGAATCAATATGAATTTTCCATCCCCCGAATCATTCTAGGGTTTCGATCCTCCTCCTCTCTTTCTCTTCTCTCCGGTTCTTCATCTTCTCCAAATTATTCTAAAGGAAAAAACTCTCTTTTTTTAAAAATAAACTAGATAAATCCATAGAGAGAAAACCCCTTTCTACTACCAAATCTCATTGAGAAGAACTCATCACTTGAAAAAGAAAGCTCATCTTAAAAGTCTAAGATTCAAGATCAAGACCAAGAAAAATAGCAAGCTTTCTTCATCAAGCTTGAAGAACAAGAGAGCATAAGGGTCCGAGCAAGTTTTTTTTCATCTTTCGAATAGGGAATTTGACGAAGCCTCTGTGTCTCGTGAAGAGATGATCCATGTTGGATACCCCATAAAAAGGGTTCCCTACTTCCTTCGGAGCTTTGCTCAAGGGGATTTTTCGCCATATCGAGACCCTTTCAAAGGGGTTCCTGTTGTTGGGGACCTCCCCAAAGGGGTTCCTCGCTTCGGGACCCCCAAAAGGGGACCTCGATGTCTTGGGAGGCACCAAAATGTCTCCCTCTCTCTCTTTTTCCACTTGTCGGGGACCCTTCAGACACACGCTTTTCACATTTAGTTCGCATGACCTATATGACCCGTTAATCGGAGATTCTCTTATCTCAAAACGACGGGTAATTAACAGTAGTTTTGTCCGCGGCTTTCGGAAATTAGAATCCCTATAATCAATAAACCCTTATCTATCTTAGGCAGGGAAAATCTGTATAACACGTGACGAGCAAGCGCGTTCCTATCTCAATAGGGTGACGAAAAACACTCTACATATTCCGGCATGCCCGGTGGGACATTATCTCTCCTTTCATATTTCGGGTCAAACGATCATGCGAATTCATTCAATATATATATCGTTATTTGTACTGAAATTATGCTCTTTTATACAACAATCAACTTTCAGCAATCAACAATCAACAATAGGCAATACAAGCTCAAGAAAACCGCCAAGGTGATTCTTCCGTCGAGTCTTATGCAGCAATAGACAGAATGACCACTTCCGCTCGGGTCTATCACATTCATCTCAGCCTTCAGTGTTCTTACCGTGGAGGCTCCAGCAAACAAAGTGTCCAAACCAGCCTCAAAAAGAAGGAGGCCGAATGTCTTAGTCGCAAGGGCGTCTGAGCCTAAACCCAAGTCTGTTTTCGAACGGCTCTCTGTCGCACCAAAAGAGACGGCAAGACGTCTCGGGTAAGCTCAAGCGATGCCCTTGATAACGCTCAGATGTCTACTCCGGACTATCTGTCAATCAGCCTATGGCAGCTTCCAAGAAAGCAGATGCCCTCCAGGCCTTGAAAACTGAGAAGTTAAAGCAAAAATGGCTCAGATATAGAGCAAACTGTAAGTCTATGTATCACACCCCACGTGTTCGCGGGGAGGCGGAATACATCAAAAACGATTTTTCTCACGTCAAAAGATCATGTTTGGCTTTGCAACATAGACTTTATCCACTTTAGGATCTTGATTAAATCTTAACTAGTAAAAACTAAACTACAAGAGGATGTTAACTACTCGGTTAAAGTATTATACCTTCGTGTCTAGTCCTTCGGGTCTTCAAGTGGTTCTTTGCTCCTTGGTTCAAGATTCTTCTTGATCTCCTTTCTTTGGCTCCTCCAAAGCTTCAAATGAATTCGGTTGCCGGTCTCCTTTGTGTCGCAGTAAGATCCAACCGAGAGCCTATGGTCAAGCTCCAACCTCAAATGAGGTAACTTAGTGATCCAACTTTCTAAGGAAGACTACTAAGTAGAAGTAGAGAAGATGTATTGAATTAATTTATCTCAATGCTCATTAATTCACAACTCATGTGATGGCATGAGCTTGAGGGAGGAGGAGAGAAAACCTAGGAGAGAGAATGATAACGTGAGAATGATGTTGAGAAATGGGTGTGAGAATGACTAAGTCAATTTCCAATAATTCACGCATGGAATAAAATACTCACAAAAAATGTAACCATTCTTGAATAGGAAACCCAAATGAATAAACAATATACAAAGCCATGCTTGCAACCCATTTCTCAAATATCTCCTAATTTCCATCTCATTAATCCTTTATCAAAAAAGGATAAATCTATAATGAGGTGTCTCCTTCTAGAAGCTCATTCTTGTAAAATTACAAGAATGCCATCACCGTATATACATACCCGTATCCGTATTCCGAAAAATACGGATACACAGAGACAAGTATAATCCAATAGTATAATACTAGGATCCAGTTTAAACCAAAGTCCACTAGTATTATCTGTCCGAACATCATTCGTGTAGCCAGTACACGTATGCGATCGAAACCCTGTCGTAAGACTATACGGCCTCTATATCGTCTCGCCTGATCTAGGGAAAACCCTCTGTGTGGGACTCTAAAGACTCGACAGTACGCTGACAGTAGGTTTAACCATAAATCCGTCAGTGGCACAGCTGTACGTAACGGCAACCAAAGTACAGTCGAAAAGGAGGCCGACGAGTGAACTCGTCCGAAACCCCTATTGAGCCTGTCCGTCACAATATCCGTGCAGTCTGGTCTGTTCGTCTGAGAGTATCGCATGTAAGGTCTAGGGGGTGGAAAACGTCAGACCCCTAATAACCGTACAAGTCGTGTCAGTGTAGCTTAAGACCATCCGAGAATCTACTGGTCCGTCCACCAGTAATTCTCAATCAGCCCTGGCCAGGGAATTATGGTAATGACCAACCGATCACTGTACGATATTGACTCCCTATACTGGAAGAGACGAATCCTCAACAGTCGCTCACTACCTCCATATGGCTCGGGACTGTACCCAACTAAAACCTGTTTGCACGACTCTTTTGAGCCGTGGTAGGGTAGTAATCAAAGCACAGTGGGAACTCACACGAGACAAATGACGACCTCAGATCGACAGACTATCTGCACACATGTCACCAGAGAACTGCTATCTGACGCTTAGTATAATACCATCTAGTCAGTCCTCGGCGAGTCCTGTCCGGTGAACTCACATCCAGTGAGCATCTGTATACAATCTTAGGTACACATCACCAATGGCTGCGGGACCAATCCATCGCCCTTCGTCAGGGTCTAGATATGTATACACTAGTCCACTCTGGAGTATCGATGCCCAGTCTCAATACTCCTACAACCAGGGACATTTAAGGATGTGCCTAATGACCACCCAGCTCCCATAAGTATAACTGCCATCACAACGCTGGTAGTCAGGCAAATATCCTACGGGTTTTATCAACATGTATATAATATATGAAATACAAAGTAAAATATATCACATGTTAAGATAAAGACAAACCAAATAGCGTACTATCATATCGAGCAAGATTGTCCTGTACATATATATCTTTAGCATCCTATACAATGAAGGCCTCTAGGGCATATATATCCAACACAAACAAAAGGGCAAGGGTTCTTGCGCAGCTGAATTTCGTAAGGTTCCAGAATAATAGTTACCCCGCGACACAAGCCAGGCCAGCCGAGAAGCTCGCTAACTTTTTTGGACCATTGAAAATGGTTTAGAAGAATGCTATGACTGTGAGAATAAAGAAGCAGGCGATCCAAAGAGTCTTGCAAAGAGGCGTGTCTAAGCCGTCGATTCGAGAGCGTGACACTATCTCATCAAAAGTCTACCAAATGCTTCTCGCTGCACGAAGGCAATAAGGAGAGTTCTAAAAGAGGGTGCCAGTGCCGTCCAAGAAACCAGCCAGGCCGACTGTCTTCAGTTGTATATCCTTTCCTAAAAAGGAAAGATCACGATGACAGTCCGAAAGATTAGCTGCCAAAAATAATGGGATAGAAGGATGCGCGGTACATACGGTCTATATGGCAAGTACACGCCCCAATGATAACTTTTGTAGCAAAAGCAAAGATGGGGATGCCATTTCCCAGGTCCAATCTGATTTGAATGTGGCTGCCACTTCCCAGGCATATCCTTCTCTTGGAGATAATGAAATCTCTTTTGGTGAGGCTGCTAAGCAAAAAAATCCCTTAATTCATGAAGAGTCGAGCTCAGAAAGTGATGAGGAGCTAATTTTCTTTCCCAACACCGCGGAACAACAGCTTCTCCAAGAACTTCGGAAACGGTTTAAAAGTAAAGACAAGGAGATGACCAAGCTCTACTCCAAAATTGATGAATGTCATAATACAGATCATGGCCAAGTTTCCCAGTCTCAGCCCAATCAGGATCAAGGATCTACTCAAGAGTTGGTGACAACGGCCCGAACCAGCCGACTCCCGTTCCTCTAAGTCCAAAGTTGGGCTAGTCGCATAAAATTTGATCACATTCAGCTTTGAGAAATTCCTTGACTCTCGACGACAGTAATGTGCTAACTTAAGATAAAATAATTTACTTGGTCACCAACAAAGTCAAGATATTGGTGGCCGAAGCCGAAGCGTAGAAAAACATCAGCAGTAGTAGGAGACCGTACGTTACACGATATGATCTCGTGGAGTTTCCCAACGGTTACGTCGTCCCCAAATTCGGAAGGTTTGATGGGAAATGCAAACCAACACATTACCCACTTTAAAGTATCGTGCAAAAATATTAGGGGAAATGATGCGCTTCTCTTCTGACAGTTTGTCAACAACTTGATCGATGTTGCCTTCGAATGGTATGCAAGCTTACTGGATGGCTCAATCACGACGTTCACTCAAATGAAATCTCTGTTTAAGAAAAAATTCATGAGTGTAAGCGATAAAATCACCATTGTTGACCTTATTAGGAACAAGCCAGAAAACAACGAAAGCAACACGGATTTTATAGCCCGATGGTGTAATCTTACCGTCAAGTGTGAACCGCCGTTAAAGAATGACCAATCCGTAAGCCTTCTTATGGAAAATCTCAGAAACCTGATGATTCCTTTCTTATGCATAGCCGGTCTCAAAATATTCTACTAACTAACCAAGAAGGTTCAGATGTTGGAACACTCAAAGCCCGAGTCCATTCAGGACCTCCAATTTACTAATAATCCAAAGAATCGGAGGGACGACAACCACAAAAGCGAAAGTTCCAACAGTGTCGATTCTTTCAGCAAGCAAGGAACAGACAGAGCAAAGACTGACCAGCCTCAAAAGCTAGTACTAGGAGGAGAAGGATCGACTCTAGAAGAGAAAAAGTATAAGGCCTAATTTTTCAGAAGGGACAAAGTCCGTAAAATATTCAGGAACGCCCTGAACAACTGTCTACAACTGCCAGAATTGAAAAGGACTCATGAAACAAAGATGACCGACAATCCCCTGTATTGCTTATACCACAGAGTAGTGAGTCATACAATCGAAAACTTCTATGTTTTCAATAATTGGATTGAGAAAAAATACAAGACCGTAGAAATCTCACTGTCCTTTGGCATGTTGGCAAACGATCAAGCCGCGACTGCCAATTTTATACAAACAAAGACCAAAGTTATTTGGGAATGGATTGCTCTCAGTTGTTTTTCTTTCCCAAAAAAGAGCGGAACATGGCAACTGTCCAACAACCCGTCAAGTATTGTTATCAATGATGAGGGAATAAATGGATACACGATTCATACAGTCTACATGGTAGAACCTGTAACAACCCTGAACTTTCTGTACAATTTTTTTTTCAAAATACAGAAAGCAGTACCTAAGCCTGAGCACAAGTTATAAAATTAATTTTCTTTTGAACAACAAGAAAGAGCTTGTAGCTCATTGGTAAAGCCTTTCACTGCTGAGACATATCACCTGTGTTAAAATCCCATCAACCACATATTATTTTTGTTGATTTTTCTTTTAAACTTTTAGAATTCAAAAGTTTGCACGTGGATTGCACGTAAAATGAAAAGTCGCACTGAAATCAAACATGTACAAAATACTATTAGCTACGACTAGGACATGTGGCAGCAATCCAAGCACCTATCTCACCAAGATAGCCGGCGAAGATGAGCTTGGGGCCTGTGCCGCCGGGCCCCCCGTTGGTGATGACCTCCAAAATTTATTCTTTCGTATCGTTTGTCCTCGTATCTTCTCAGAGTTTTAGCCTCATGTATTGTGTTTGTACAATTCTAGGATCGGTTGTGGAGACGTCGGACGCGGCGTGGAAAGGCAAGGCTGTGATCGGATCAGATTAGCCAAGGCGTCCGGGTGAGTAGATGTACACATCTATGGGGGGATCGTCTGGATGACGCAAGGCGTCCGATAGCTAGGATTTCTAGTAGTGCTTGTATTTATATGCGTGGTCTCTTAGTCATTCATTTTATTGCATTGCATCATCTTTTATATATATGACATCTGTTCAGTTGATAAAACTGCACATTTAATATGAAAATTTTCCTACTATTTCTATATAATAAAAGGTGTTTATTATAATATATGATACATGTGAGGGTTTATCTGTAAAAATACTATTTTCATGTGTTTATATGTTATAATAACATTTGGTAGGAAAAAGTAAGCATATGATATCCATGTAACATTTGGCCCATTTAAATATGCTTACTTTATTAAATACCTTTGACCAATTCTTAATGGTTAAGTTAATATCTCAATAAAACAAACTCTACTAATATTATTTGTTGAGTTTGTTGTGCAGAATTTTTAGGGCTGAAATCAAGGAAATTAAAGTTGTTAGAACAAACCTGCCTAATTAAGAAAATAAACTAAAGAAATCAAGTCTGGCAGTGACGTAGAAAAGATTTTCAGTTTCCAGAGATTAAAAAGATCACCACGTGTCATAAAGATAAATCTCCAGAAGACCAAATCAAGCGATCTCCCTATAAGGCCGCGGATCCGCGGCCAAACCCACCTATTGGCCGCAGATCCGCCGCGTATTGGACTATTTGGGAGTTAGGATTTTGCTGTTTGGATTTTAACTACTGGTTTCCAAATTAGGAGACTAGGGTTCTGGCTCTGGGACTATAAATAAGGACCGAGAGCCTCTTGGAAAAAGCATCAAGCTGTAGAGATCACGAAATCCACAACAGGCTCACGCATCCAGGCTGATCATCAACGGTTCATCTACCTCCTTAGAAGAGATCGAGAAGCAAACTAGCATTTTGTAATCATTTTCTAAGGAAACAAAGTGTAAATGAATTTTGTTGATTAATAAAAATAGTTGTTTTCTTATTCTATCTCTTTGTAGTTTTAATATGATTTCCCTCTCCATCTCTTCTTCTCCCAACATGCGCGAGTAATTCTCCGCTTGTTAGGGTTCGTAGGATTATGGTAGATTAATGGATGATGAAAATCCTTAAACTCTTTTTAAGTCCTATAAAATTTATAAACTCTATCAAAAGAATCATTAACATCCTAATCGGGCACGTTACCAATTTATTGTTAGTCTCGACCGCGATTAGATATTAGATTAATGATTGTTTTGGTAAAGACTAAACATGAACGGAGTTCCATGTCGAGATAGGGGTTAAGAGTGGGAACCCTTTTCCCTCCAGAAATCCTAATCTATATGCATCACTGTCGTTCTAGTTTTAAATCTGTTAAAAGATAAAAAGAGTAATCTTTAATTAATCATCCATAACTACTAAATCCTAATGAACCCTACAAGCCCCCTTTTAATATTAAACTTACATACGTAGTTAATCTAGATCTATATTTTACATCGGTGTTTAACGTAGATCTAGAATCTACAACCATTCTTTATTCTTCCTCCTTTCTTTCTCAACACGTCTAAGGTAAGAATAAAATATTCAACGTTTCCTTGAGGACGACCCGTACTCACCTCAGTCTAGCTACGCGCGACACCGTTCTGATTGCGGTTAATTACTACACATAGATCATATAAATCAAATGGCGCCGTTGCCGGGGATACGTGCGTAATTTTTTTATTCTTACTATTTGTATTGAATTCTTATTCGATCTATATCATAATTAAAACAAAACTGCAAATTGTATATTTAACGAATTGTGTGAATTTTGCAAGGAGATCTGGAGTCACAGACTTGAGAAAACAGAAAGACAGAGACATTCATCGAGATCCAGAAGAGTACAGAAGGCCACAGAGACAAATTTCATAAACTGATCTCTCTTCCTTGCGGCTGATCCGCGACAAATAAGCCACATTCGCGGCAGAAGCGTGGCTGGATTGAGGATCTAGGGTTCCAAACTTCTCTGGTAAGTTTCTCAACTCTTTCTCTCTCCTCTGAAATCCAATAAAATATCTTTTCTGCAGGATTCTTTGCAAAATATCGCCGCTCAAAAATCTTTTTGCAATGTTTTTTAATTAGTTTGTTTTGCATATTTTAATACGGATTTTTAAGGGGCAAGACCAAAATTCAGATTAGGTAGGGATTTTATCACCCTTCCTAAGCCCCACAAATCACAAACCGAGCATCTGCATCAACCTTACATTAATTTAAAAAATATCTAGACAAGACTCTAAGGACTGTCGCGCTCAATAAGAACAGAGAAAGGTCGAGGGTAATCTATCGCTTATCCGCATTACTTTTGTGGTGCCTGGGCAAGTGTGTTTAAGGCAAGTGGTTACTTAATTAGGCCCGCTATTTTCAGTGATTTGTATAGTGGATACCTCCCACTTACCTGGTACTTATCTGGCTACAAGAGTAGTAAAGAGGTGGTAGAGGATTGATCCTACGGCTTGTCCTTTGGAAGTTTAGGAGCGGTCTAGAGACTTGACCTAGGTAACCTTAGTTCTAGGGTTGTTTGTGCATTTTTGTGTGATTTGTCTAAGTCCGACACACTTTTCAAAACAGATCATTTTTAAAAGTACACACGCTGCCACTTGCGCTAAATCCGCTTAGTGCATGCTTGGCTGGACATGGGATTCTAGTGCCCGTCTTGTCCGCGTTCCTGCTATCGACTCCGAAGTTGGTGCTTCTTCATCTTTTTTCCCCCACCACACACCACATCGACCGAGATGGATGGTACTCCATCAAATTATAACACCACGCTGCCACCGCCCGTAGGTGAGCAGAATCCACCACGCACCTCTCTCCAAGAAAGATGCTATCCTATCCGTGGTTCACTTCCCACTTGCTTATCTATTCCACTAGCTAACGGGGATAATTTTGAAATTAAACCCCACTACATCAATCTGTTGCCCAAATTTCACGGGCTTGAATCTGAAGACGCGTACGTTTTCATCACTAAATTCGAAAACGTATGCGCAATGATGGGTACTTCACAACTATCTATGGATTCTATGCGCTTGCGTCTTCTCCCATTCACTCTGTGCGACTTGGCAGAAAAATGGCTTTATAATACTGCCGTACACTCTATTACTAATTGGGATGAATTCGTAATAGAATTTCTTAAGAAGTTTTACCCAAACCATAAGACCGCCCGTGTTAGGAGCGAGATCAACCAGTTTATCCAGCTTCCTAATGAACCATTTTGGAAGTGCTTTGAACGTTTCAAGGATCTGCTTGTCCAATGTCCTCATCATGGAATCAATAGATAGGATTTGTGCCGAATTATATATGAGGACATTAATCCAGCGACAAAGCAGATGCTTGAAACAAATTGTCAATGCAATTTCATGTCTAAAGATGACGGTGAAGCTTGGAAATATCTGGTAGATCTCGCTGAAAACACTTTGCAGTGGGAAAGCGTAAGACCACTTTCAACTAGAGGAGGTATTCATCAGCTCGATATTTCCATCGCAGTAAAAGCCGAAATGGCAGCGATGCAGAAAAAACTCGACACTATTGAGAACAAATTCTCATCAGTCTCCCTAAATCAGGTAACGCTTCCCAAGACCGTGTGTAGTTGCTGTTCAGATCCTTCACACTTGACGGAAGAATGTCTTATGAATGCACCGTTTCAAGGTCACGAGCAAACTAATGCTGCTTTTCAGCAGCGACCTAGAAACGATCCTTATTCTTCCACGTATAATCAAGGATGGAGGAATCATCTTAACTTTGTATGGAACCAAAACCAACCCCAAAATCAAAACCAGTTCCAAAGCAATTATCAAAGACCTCCTCCACAGCAACAGCAACCACAACCACAAAGTCAGCACCCCTTTCAGTCATAAAATTTTCAAAATCTGGCCAACACTTCTGTACCGCAATTGGCCGGTACTGATAACTCTTCACTCGCACAAATTTTGGATTTGTTTATGAAACATACCATTCAAATGTCGGCTGATATGAAGTCTTCTATTGATACCATAAAGAAAGACTCCGCCTCCCACGGTGAGAGTATTAAATCAATAGAAACCAAATTGCACAGTTGAACGCCGCAATGAGTGTGAGAGAGAAAGAGAAACTCCCATCTCAACCTATACCTAATCCTGGCCACTCACAAAGTTATAATGTGAGTGCCGTTACCACGTTGAGATCAGGAAGAGTGCTAGATAATCAAATGGGTGAACGGATTGATAATGAGGAATCAATTGAAACCACGGCTTCTACTTCTTCCCCTACTTCGTCTAGTCTCCCACCTTCCTCCGAGCCTATTCTCCGTGTTCCCCAAGGCTCGAACCCTCAGCCCATTTCCACAAATCTATCTAAAACGATCCCTACTCCAATTCTGGGATTCATTCCATCCCCACAATCCTCTCCAATATTGGACCCAACCATTATTGATAAAGTACCTTATCCAAACAGGTTAAGGGGCAACAGACCAAGTCCACAAATGGAGAACATTGTGGAAATTTTTAAGCAAGTTAAGATAAACATTCCTCTCCTAGATACTATTCAACAAGTTCTATCTTATGCGAAAATCCTAAAGGACTTATGCACTAGGAAGAGAAAAGTTCAAGTACCTAAAAAAGTTTTCCTTACGAGTAATGTGAGCACTGCTTTTACACAACAACTACCCAACAAACGAAAGGACCCCGTAAGTCCTACAATTTCTATTTCTATTGGGGGTAAAAATATCGATCGTGCTCTACTCGATTTAGGTGCTAGTGTTAACTTGCTTCCGTATTCTGTTTATGAGCAATTAGGGATCAGAGAGTTAAAACCGGCGCATTGCACTTTTCAGATGGCCGATCGATCTATCACCAAACCTAAGGGTGAGCTAAAGGATGTGTTAATCAAAGTCGGGGAATTTATATTTCCTGTGGACTTTATCGTTATTGATACACAACCTGTAGCGAACCCACGAAACCAAATTCCGGTGATTTTAGGTCGACCTTTTCTTGTAACTTCCAACGCAGTAATCAATTGTAGAAACGGCTCTATGACTCTATCCTTTGTGAAGAAGTCAATTGAGCTTAACATTTACAAGTTGGGAAGTGAACCCTTCGAACCCTATACTCATATGTGTTCTGTCGAAACAATAGATTCCGACAGCAGCGAAATTGAAGAGTTTCACGATACTGATCTCGACTCCGCTATTACATTGTTGTCCGGGTTAACATCTAATGCTGAATATGGACCTTTTATGGAGTTCGAGTATCATCCCGTTCTTTCCGATGAGATTATTATTCGAGATATCGATGAAAGTTTTGAAGAAATTTTCGCTGACGAACTCGCATTCTTAGAAAATATGGGTGTTGTGATGAATCAACCTCAACACAAGGAAGTTGAACCATCACCATTTCTTCCTATCAACAACAAGAATGCGAGTAATCCACCTTCATTGTTTCGTCTCTACAAACCGAGACGTAAGCCTTTTCCATTACACCTCTTATCTCCTCCCCACTTCTTCACGCAAATAGGCAACATGGTCTTCCACCAACCAGTGCGTTACATCAATAAATTTTTTGAATGGTTGGTGTTGACTTTTGATCTTTGGAAGGCTTTACTTTGACCAATAACTTTAACCCCCAAAAATAATTTTAAATGCTTAATACTATTTTACTCAAATTTGGGGGGGATAAAAATATTTTGGCTCTTGAAGATAAGCTTTTACAAAATTACGATTCAAAAATAAGTTTGGGGGAGAATTCCACTTTCATTATTTCTTGTCCCTTTTGATAACTTTTTCTCCCAAGTTTACAGATTTTGAGATTTAAAAGATAACAACAGTGATGACACTGCTGCAAACAGGTTTGGGGGAGGTTTGTGCTTATTTACGCATTACTTTGCATTATACTATATATAAGCACACACACACAAAAAATTGTGACAATAAAAAAGTAGAAAGTGAAAAATTATATTTAAAAAATAGGAATAGTTTAAGAAAAACAAGAAAGTTAGATATTTTCTTAAATGAAACTTGTAATAAGTAGTTATGAGCTGTTGTCCCAAGGGTTAGTAAGATGAAGGAAATTACTAAATTGAGGATAAAAATAAGCCTGAAAAATAGTTTCTATTCTGAAAGCCAAACATTTGAACGTTGATACCCTACTATACGCACTTACACACATCTTGAAACTCGGGATAGTAGAGGATACCTTGAAATGCTCTTGTCTAAAATCCAAAGTATGAAGAAATTAAAAGTGGAAAATAAAAGATAAAATGGTGAAAAGAAAAATGAATACTGGTTTTGTTATCACCGAGGCAGCAATAAAAAATATAGCGAGGGTGCTTTATCACCTAGTGCTTTAGACCAACTGGTTTGGGAGCCACTGCTAAGCCTTATGTGTTGCAAAACGAGGAAAAGCACCTAATTAGCAAGCACGTGAGTAATCGGTCGGTTAGTACCTCAAGAAGTATTAACGGTCGCATGAAAAATGTGTGAGCATATTTCATATAAATATCGATTAAAACAAAAAGTACTAAGGTAGATGGACAAGAGTATAATTGCTTGAATTGAATTCTCCGAGTGTAGGGATATTCTTTACACACACGTAGGGTTATATGATCGATATTTGGAAGAAAGGTAGGAATGAATAACAAAGACGATGTTTTATTGAGAGATGATGTGATTTCTAATATCTTTTCATGACTATTTAGATAGGGCTCATGACAACTGAAAAGCTAGTGTAGTTGGAAACTCTTATTTTCAAGTTCTTTCTTTCATAAATTCTTATCTTTGTATGTAATTTTCACTATCTTTCTTTTATTATAGGAATTTGTGGGTGTAATCCGCTAAAAACCCTCAGGAGACAACACTCCTCCTACTAGGGACACCTAGAGGTTTAACGGCTTGTTACACGTGTTCAGTGCAATCGTGTTGCCTACGAAAGTGTGCTTAGTTTTCTCATTTCTATTTCTCCTTCTCTTGAATAAACTAGTTTGCTCGGGACGATCAAAAATAAGTTTGGGGGTATTTGTTCAATTGATAAAACTGCACATTTAATATGACATTTTTCCTACTATTTCTATATAATAAAAGGTGTTTATTATAATATATGATACATGTGAGGGTTTATCTGTAAAAATACTATTTTCATGTGTTTATATATTATAATTAACATTTAGTAGGAAAAAGTAAGCATATGGTATCCATGTAACATTTGGCTCATTTAAATATGCTTACCTTATTAAATACCTTTGACCAATTCTTAATGGTTAAGTTAATATCTTAATAAAACAAACTCTACTAATATTATTTGTTGAGTTTGTTGTGCAGAATTTTCAGGGCTGAAATCAAGGAAATCAAAGTTGTAAGAACAAACCTGCCTAACTATGAAAATAAACTAAAGAAATCAAGTCTGGCAGTGACGTAGAAAAGATTTTCAGTTTCCAGAGATTAAAAAGATCACCACGTGTCATAAAGATAAAGCTCCAGAAGACCAAATCAAGCGATCTCCCTATAAGGCTGCGGATCCACGGCCTAACCCACCTATTGGCCGCGGATCCGCCGCGTATTGGACTATTTGGGAGTTGGGATTTTGCTGTTTGGATCTTAACTACTGGTTTCCAAATTAGGAGACTAGGGTTCTGGCTCTGTGACTATAAATAAGGACCGAGAGCCTATTGGAAAAAGCATCAAGCTAAAGAGATCACGAAGTCCACGACAAGCTCACACATCCAGGCTGATCATCAACGGTTCATCTACCTCCTTATAAGAGATCGAGAAGCAAACTAGCATTTTGTAATCATTTTCTAAGGAAATAAAGTGTAAATGAATTTTGTTGATTAATAAAGTTGGTTGTTTTCTTATTCTATCTCTTTGTAGTTTTAATATGATTTCCCTCTCCATCTCTTCTACTCCCAACATGCGCGAGTAATTCTCCGCTTGTTAGGGTTCGTAGGATTATGGTAGATTAATGGATAATGAAGATCCTTAAACTCTTTTTAAGTCACATAAAGTTTATAAACTCTATCAAAAGAATCATTAACATCCTAATCGGGCACGCTACCAATTTATTCTTAGTCTCGACCGCGATTAGAGATTAGATTAATGATTGTTTTGGTAAAGGCTAGACATGAACGGAGTTCCATGTCGAGATAAGGGTTAAGAGTGGGAACCCTTTTCCCTCCAGAAACCCTAATCTACATGTATCACTGTCGTTCTAGTTTTAAATCTATTAAAGGATAAAAAGAGTAACTTTTAATTAATCATAAATCCTAATGAACCCTACAAGCCCCCTTTTAATATTAAACTTACATCCGTATTTAATCTAGATCTATATTTTGCATCCGTGTTTAACGTAGATCTAGAACCTACAACCATTCTTTATTCTTCCTCCTTTCTTTCTCAACACGCCTAAGGTAAGAATAAAATATTCAACGTTTCCCTGAGGACGACTCATACTCACCTCGGTCTAGCTATGCGTGACACCGTTCTGATTGCGGTTAATTACTACACATAGATCATATCAATCAAATGACACCGTTTAAATATGCTTACCTTATTAAATACCTTTGACCAATTCTTAATGGTTAAGTTAATATCTCAATAAAACAAACTCTACTAATATTATTTGTTGAGTTTGTTGTGCAGAATTTTCAGGTCTGAAATCAAGGAAATCAAAGTTGTTAGAACAAACCTGTCTAATTAAGAAAGTAAACTAAAGAAATTAAGTCTGGCAGTGACGTAGAAAAGATTTTCAGTTTTCAGAGATTAAAAAGATCACTACGTGTCATAAAGATAAAGCTCCAGAAGACCAAATCAAGCGATCCCCCTATAAGGCCACGGATCCGCGGCCAAACCCACCTATTGGCCGCGGATCCGCCGCGTATTGGACTATTTGGGAGTTGGGATTTTGCTGTTTGGATCTTAACTACTGGTTTCCAAATTAGGAAACTAGGGTTCTGGCTCTGGGACTATAAATATGGACCGAGAGCCTCTTGGAAAAAGCATCAAGCTGAAGAGATCATGAAGTCTATGACAGGCTCATGCATCCAGGCTGATCATCCACGGTTCATCTACCACCTTAGAAGAGATCGAGAGGCAAACTAGCATTTTGTAATCATTTTCTAAGGAAACAAAGTGTAAATGAATTTTGTTGATTAATAAAGGTAGTTATTTTCTTATTCTATCTCGTTGTAGTTTTAATATGATTTCCCTCTCCATCTCTTCTTCTCCCAACATGCGCGAGTAATTCTTCGCTTGTTAGGGTTCGTAGGATTATGGTAGGTTAATGGATGATGAAGATCCTTAAAATCATTTTAAGTCCTATAAAGTTTATAAACTCTATCAAAAGAATCATTAACATCCTAATCGGGCACGCTACCAATTTATTGTTAGTCTCGACCGCGATTAGAGATTAGATTAATGATTGTTTTGGTAAAGGCTAAACATGAACGGAGTTCCATGTCGAGATAGGGGTTAAGAGTTGGAACCCTTTTCCCTCCAGAAACCCTAATCTACATGCATCACTGTCGTTCTAGTTTTAAATCTATTAAAGGATAAAAAGAGTAATCTTTAATTAATCATTCATAACTACTAAATCCTAATGAACCCTACAAGCCCCCTTTTAATATTAAATTTACATCCGTAGTTAATCTAGATCTATATTTTGCATCCGTGTTTAACGTAGATCTAGAACCTACAACTATTCTTTATTTTTCCTCCTTTCTTTCTCAACACGCCTAAGGTAAGAATAAAATATTCAACGTTTCCCTGAGTACGACCCGTACTCACCTCGGTCTAGCTACGCGCGACACCGTTCTGATTGCAATTAATTACTACACATAGATCATATAAATCAACATCATCTTATAGGACACTTGCACCATTACCGTTGGTCCATGTCGCACGTGCACTATTTCATGCGAACACACACGCCATTGGTAATTGCTATGTCACGAACAATATAGAACTTGCTTAGAATCGGTATCTGTTCATTTGCATCATATATGATATGTAGACTTGTAGTTATATTTTCATCTCATCAGGATTGGATACGTAGGTTGCTAGTCGTATACCTCATATGCATTTGCATCATATATGATATGTAGACTTGTAGTTGTATTTTCATCTCATCAGAATTGGATACGTAGGTTGCTAGTCCTATACCTCATGTGCATTTATATCATATATGATATGTAGACTTGTAGTTCTATATTCATCTCACTAGGATTGGATACATAGATTTGCTAGTCATTTACATCACTGCTTCATCATTCATGCATAGTTTTCAAGTCAACAATCGTATTTCATATTATTGACACCATAGACCTTCATCATCACCGACATGTTCATATATTGTGTTTTTTTTGTGGAGATTTCAATATTTATGAGATTTCTGGATTTGGGGGGGGGACGCAAGAATTTATAAACCTATTATCATTTTAAAAATGCAAGTTATGGTTTTCTCGTGATATGATATATGTGTCGTCCACCATGAGTTTTCCTGATTTCTGTTGGTTTTCGAGACCCGATTCGAGAAGTAGGATGAACTTTCTCGGGTATATGGTGGGCCCGGTATGGTACCCCGGGGTAAGAAGCTCGAGTTGTAGACGATGAGCCTGGCAGGGGAGCACGACCTACCGGTTATTATTGACTCGGCGGTTATCCGGAGGATATTAACCGGAGTCGTGGGATGTGACAGATTTAATAGCCGATCTGAGAGACGACCATTGAGATATTGAGACATTGTGATATTGAGACATTGAGATATTGAGATACATGTATTGTGTCGATTTTTGACACAGGTTTTCTGTCGATTTCATTAATGATATTCTAGTTTTATTATACCAAAGTTTTACCAAGATAAGAATAAAGATTTTCCCATACCAGATATATTCAGGTTTCGTGTTGATTATGCATTCATGTTGCATTCATACTAGTACATCGCATCATTATGGTGTTGGTGTGTGTGTGTGTGTGTGTGTGTGTGTATAGGTTGTGACGTATTGCGTGCATGCTTAATATAGCCTTATTAGATATTACTTACTACTCACGATTTGGAAACTCACCCCCGTTGTGCCACAATATCTTGCAGGTCCGACCCGTCGGCATAGTACCGGCAGGCGTACTTCCTCATTTTGCTTCATTTGCTAGGACTTGCTGCATTGCTCGTAGGTGGGTTGTGAGGATATCTTGTTTCCATCTTGTATTATCATTTATATATAGTATTATCCATCTACCGTTTCTACTATTATATATGCGACCTAGAGGTGTGACCGTGAGATTTGTATATGTGTTGTTTCTCTGGTGTCGAGCTCACTTGAGCCGACGTGATGCTTTCTTATTTTCGTGCTTTTATATGCTGATTTTGCATGGTGATGATATATATATTGCGTGTGGTTGTGATTCCGCCATTGGCGAAGAGCTAGCTCCCGTTTGGAGATGCTTTTATTCATTACTTATGCATATTTTTATATTGTACCCATTTTAGGGCCAGTATTTACAAAGGAGACTCTGCCGAAATTTTCGGGAAAATTTGATATTTTAAACTATTTAATGTGACTTTATTTTACTACATCTCCTTTTTAAGTTAAGTTTTCTTCACTCTTTTTCTTTTAACGGTTTAGATTTCTGGGCTTTGGCTTAGATTACGTTACGCCTTTAGACGTCTCGTAATTTAAGTGCCAGTCACGTTCCGTACCTTCAGGTCATGACAAAGTTAGTATCAGAGCGATAGGTTTTACCTTTCCGAATGTAGGATGACCCTTGGTAGATGGAGTAGGTGACTTAACCAGAGTGACGTAGCGTGTGTATGTTCCGCGACATACTTACGATACGGTACTCCGCCTAAGTCACCTTAGAATATATAATTGCTTGTCTTTGCTTCCTTGATTCCATGCATCCCTTGATTCAATTGCAATGTTCTTATCAATCCTGTTTCTTGTTCTAGCCATTATGCCGCCGAAGGTTACGAGGGCGCAGAGGGCTGCCGCCAGAGATGAGATTCGAGCGGGCTCGTCTGAGACGAGGACCGATCAGGGCGGTACGCCTACCCCTCAGGGACAGATTGATCCGTCTTCTCCAGGCCGTATTGCCAGGCTAGAGGCCAGTATGCAGGAGTTGCGTCAGACGATGGGATCGTTAGTTGAGGCCAGTCGGGCACAGAGATCTGATGATGTTCCTCCCACTACATAGACCACGATTGTACCTGCTACTCAGATAGCTGTTCCTACTACTACCGAGACTATTCCCGTATCATTACAGGAGCTTATGAGGCTGAACCCTCCAGTCTTTACCGGCACAGATGTAACAGAGGACCCGTAGACATTTCTCGATAGGATGGCTAGAATTTGCCGTTCGCTGAGATGTTCTGACGAGAGATAGGTTGAGTTTGCGAGTTTTCGTCTAGAGGGTCTTGCTCAGACGTGGTGCGAGTCAGTCGAGAGAGGCCGAGCTACAGGTCTACCTCATATGACTTGGTATGAGTCCACAGCTGTATTTCTTGCTCGTTTCCTTCCGGAGAGCGTTTGAGATGCTCGAGCTCGTAGTTTCAAGGCTTTGCGCAAGACTCCTGAGATGATAGTGTCCGAGTATGATATTCAGTTTACTCAGTTGTCCCGATATGCTCCTTACCTAGTGGACACTGAAGAGAAGCAGATAAAGAGGTTTGTGCGGGGACTTGACACGTAGTTATTTCTTGCTATCGGCGCACAGCACTTTGATACTTATGCAGCTGCTATGGACACGGCCTTACTGTTGGAGGAGCGCATTTCTGAGACTTTTGTCGTTTCGGGGCCGAAGCGAATTCATACCGGTATGCCAGCTCAGAGGCAGATGGGTAGACGTCGTGACAGATTCTTTCCGGGAGATGGCGGCGGCAAAGGATTGAGACGAGGTCAGTTATTTGGCTCCTATCCACAGGGCCAACAGTCGTCACCAGGTTGTTTCCGGTGTGGAAGTCAGTACCACCGTATCAGAGACTGTACTGTGAGGCGCTAGGGTGTGGTGATGGTTCCACAGGTGACCTTACCACCTTCACCCCGTGCTCAAAGAGCCCTACTTCCTACCCCTGTTGATAATCCATGCCAGACAGATGCTCCTAGAGGCCGTAGGCGTGGCGGTCCTATTCAAAGAGGACGAAGCTGCAGAGACAGAGGATAGCCAGCTATTAGTAGGAGACAGGCCCGAGTATTCGCATTGACTCCTCAAGATGCGCAGGCATCCAATGCGTCGTGATAGGTACTTTGCCAGTATGTTCCTTCGACGCACGAGTATTATTTGATCCAGGTTCTACACATTCTTATGTATCTACGTACTTTGCACCGAGGTTAGGCCGAGATTCGTCTTCGCTAGATCAGCCACTCGTTGTTATTATTCCAGTAGGAGAGTCGTTTATCTCTTGATTTGTGTTTCGATCTTGTTCTGTTCTTATCGGGGAGAGGGATTCTTCAGTTGATTTGATTTTCCTTGATATGTTAGAATTCGACATTCTTCTGGGCATGGACTGGCTAGCCACTTGTTATGCATCCGTGGACTGCCGTGAGAAGGAAGTCAGATTTAGCTTTCCCGGTGAGCCGGTTCTTGTTATTTAGGGAGATCGCAGCGCCACCCTTCCCAGCTTTATTTCTTCTCTTCGCACTAGTCAGCTCTTGTGGAAAGGGTACCAGGGATTCTTAGCGTATGTTTGTGATACTAGAACCGCAGAGGTTCAGTTGAGATATGTGTAGAAATAGTCCCAGATTAGAAAAACTATGAGAGAGACATAGGTATAAGATATATGCCCCCTCCACCAAAATGCTTGGTGTAGGGTTCCTAAGCACAACAACAAGATTTCGGGTGGTATCGTCCATACCAAATTAAAAATTTGCTATGCTTATAGAATCCTAAACAAGATCTTTAACTAGAGAAACATATGAATCTCACAATATAAACACTTTATATCTAAGTGATTATGGAATACAACCTTTGTAGACCGGTCCATCACTTCAAATGCTCCGTGTAGAAGTCCCTACGCTGCGAGTAATGATCTTCCGAACTCTTGAGAGTATCCACAAAGTGAAAGATGCAAACTTGCTCGAAGTCTTCGAGGCCGAAGATGATCTACGTCGAGGAGACTCAATTCAAGCTGCCTCTTTACTAATGTATGAATAAGTGAAGCAAACACTCTAAAATAAATGGATAATAGTAGAGGATGATGAACTAGGAAGTGGGCTCACTTTAGATTTAATTTTTTCACAATATTTTCTCACCTTGAGAAAAGCTAGTAAGCTTTCTCAATGAAGAAGAAGATTATCCAAATGATAATGAGAGAATGAATTCATATATTGAGAAAAATAACAACCATGGATGAGTTAGTGTGATACACTAACTCATGTAGAGAATGGACCATGGTAAAAGATAATGGTTAGGTTAATAAATATTTTTAGCAAAACAAAAATGGTGGACTTAGTCAATGGTTATCCACAAGCTTCTACAAGCTTGTAGCCATGCCAAATATCCATCCATTTTTGAATTACCTAGATAAATATAAACCCTAAGATTATCCTAACTATAGTGTAAGTCTCATACACCCATGTAGCATGTGGCATCAAGCATGACACATAAAAATGTACATTAATATATATCACATATATATTATATGCACACAAGTGAGAAAAAGAAATGTTTAGTGAGCAAATTTATATTAGTTAATATATATTAATATATCTAATATATATATATATATATTAAATTATTAAATCAACACTTGATTTAACAATCCGGCTATATTACATATACCCGACTAATATGGCGAAATCAGAATACGGTATCAGATACGCGTATCTATCTCGGTTCCGCACATATCACATATATGCCCTACTTCGTTTCGCTTGAGCCAGGAAACCTCTGTGTAGGACTCTAAAGACTCGTCAATACGCCGGCAGTAGGTGATGATCATATCAAACACCCACAAGCCGCAAGCGGTCTGCTAAACGTAACGGCCACCCGGGTATTGAGCGATCAGAAGATCAACAAGTAAGCCTGCTCATACTCCTGCGAATCCAATCAGTAACACTACCGCACAGTCCGGTCTCTTCATCTGATATGTCGCATATCGAGTCTAGGTATGGTAAACGTCAGACCCCGGTAACTAGATAAGTCATGCCGATGTTGAGGTCCATAACGGTTCAAGAAACTACTGATAACACTTACCAGTAAATCTCAGCAACCCTGGCCAGGGATTTCGTGTTATGGCCAATCGAGCACAGCGCAACATCAACCCCCAATACCGGGAGAGACGAAACCCCTTCTATCGCTCATTGCCTCCATATGATTCGGGACTATACCCAAAAGCCACCGGTTTGCACATTCTCTTGAACATGGTATGATGGAAATCAAAGCACAGTGGGAATCACACAAGACTCTATGACGATCTCGGGTCTACAGACTAACCTGTACCAGTGTCACTAGAGAACTGCTATCTGACGTTAGGTACAATACCATCTAGGAGTTCTCGGCGAGTCCGTTCAGTGTACCCAGTCTCCACTGAGCACCCGTATGCCATCTTTGATGTCAAACACCAATGGATGTTGGATCATCCATCGCCCATCATATGGGTCAAGAAGCGTATACGCTAATCTACTCTGGAGTATCGATGCCCTATCTCGATACACCCTCGACTAGGAACAATTATAGGATGTACTTGTGGACTACCATTGGCCCCACTAGTATGATCTCCATCATAGTCCTGATAGTCAAGTACACATCCTAACGGCTTTATCAATATGTGAGAGCAAGAAAATATCACATAATATAAGTTAACATTTTAAGATAAAGAGCAACTAGATAGCATACTATCATGTCGAGCAAGAAAGTCCTCTCTATATATGTCCAAGCATCCACTATAATATACAATCATGTACAACAATAGCCTTCAGGGCATACATATAACTAACAATCTCTCACTTGCACTGAGGCCAGCTATTGTAGTATCTCATACCCAACATCCCGAAGAGTCTCTCAAATTGTATCTGCGGTATGGCCTTGGTGAGTGGATCCGCTGTGTTATTCTTCGTGTCAACTCTCCTGACCTCGATCTCCCGGCGATCAACTATCTCCCGGATCAGGTGATACCGTCTAAGAATGTGTCTGGACTTCTGATGAGACCTGGGTTCCTTGGCCAAAGCCACTGCTCCATTGTTATCGCAATACAAAGGTATTGGATGCTCGATGGACGGAACCATACCAAGTTCAGTTATGAACTTCTTTATCCAGACAGCTTCCTTGGCGGCATCGTTGGCAGCGATGTATTCAGTCTCCATCGTCGAGTCTGCCACAGTATCTTGCTTGGAACTCTTCCAACATACCGCCCCTCCATTGAGGGTGAAGACAAAACCCGAGACCGACTTACTGTCGTCCTTATCACTCTGGAAGCTTGAATCGGTAAAGGACTCCACCTGGAGTTCACCGTTATCATACACCAAGAACATTTCTTTAGTCCTTCTCAAGTACTTAAGAATGTTCTTCACAGCCGTCCAGTAATTCTGCCCAGGATCCGATTGATACCTACTCACTACACCTAGTGAATAAGCTACATCTGGTCTAGTACATAGCATCGCATATATGATAGAGCCTACTACCGAAACATAGGGTATCCCTTGCATACGAGCCCTCTCCAAATCAGTCTTGAGAGACATCTCTTTGGAGAGAGTGATTCCAGAGATTGTGGGTAAACCACCACGCTTGGAGTCTTCCATACTAAACCTTTTTAGTATGGTGTCAATATTCCTGGATTGGAACAATCCCAATTTCCGTTTAGATCTATCTCTATAGATCTTAATCCCCAGAATGCAGGAGGCATCACCCAGATCTTTCATGGAGAATCTGTGTGATAAGAAGAGCTTGACCGAGTGCAGAATAGGAACATCATTTCCTATCAAGAGTATGCCATCCACGTACAATACGAGGAAGTCAATCTTACTCTCTGTAACCTTCTTATATATACAAGGTTCATCTATGTTTTTGATGAAGTCAAACTCTTTGACTGTAACATCAAAACAGATGTTCCAACTCCGCGACGTCTGCTTCAATCCGTAAATTGATTTAAGCAGCTTGCACACCTTTCCGCTGCTCCCACTATCTACGAAGCTCTCTGGCTGTGTCATGTACACGCTTTCTTCTAAATCACCATTTAGAAAAGCGGTCTTGACGTTCATCTGCCAGATTTCATAGTCATGGTATGCAGCGATGGCAAGTAGGATCTGGATGGATTTAAGCATAGCCACTGGAGAAATGGTTTCGTCATAATCCACACCTGGTCGTTGACGAAAACCTTTTGCTACAAGTCTAGCTTTGAAAGTCTCAACTTTTCCATCTACACCAAATTTCTTCTTGAAGATCCACTTGCTCCCAATGGGTTTTACCCCTTCAGGAGCATCTTCCAAAGTCCATACTTTGTTGGTGTACATGGATTCCATCTCAGATCGCATAGCATCCAGCCATTTCACAGAGTCACCACTCGTGATGGCCTGCTCGAAGCTTGTAGGGTCATCATCTTCCATGATGCAATTCTCGCTCCCACCGTCTATGAGAAAACCGTAGTATTTCTCAGGTGGATGAGGAACCCTAGTAGATCGGCGGAGAGGCTGAGGTTCGTTGGGAACTATCGAATCCTTTGGTTCTACTAAATCATCAGTTGCAGTTTGTGTATCTGGAACTTCTTCCAGTTCTACCTCATCGCCACCGATTTCTTTTGTAAGAAATTCCTTTTCTAAAAAGGTGGCATTCTGAGAAACAAACACCTTTTGCTCCTCAGTATGGTAGAAGATATACCCTCGCGAATGTTTGGGAAAACCAACAAACTTGCACAGAACAGATCTTGCCTCGAGTTTATCCGGATTTTGCTTTTTAACATAGGCCGGTCAACCCCACATCTTAATAAAATTAAGATATGGTCTCTTCCCCTCCCATATCTCATATGGAGTGGTAGGCACTGATCTAGTCGGAACCCTATTCAATATGTATGCAGCTATCTCAAGCGCATAACCCCAAAAGGAGATAGGTAACTCAGCAGTACTCATCATAGAGCGCACCATATCTAATAGAGTGTGATTCCTCCGCTCCGATACACCCTTATGCTGTGGTGTATACGGAGGAGTATGCTGAGAGAGAATCCCATTCTCTTTTAAATAGTCCAGGAACTCCGTGCTTAAGTATTCTCCTCCCCGATCTGATCGAAGGATTTTAATTCTTTTTCCCATTTGGTTCTCAACTTTTTATTTATATTCCTTGAATTTCTCAAAAGCTTCAGACTTGTGTTTCAACAGGAACACATGTCCGAATCTTGAGAGATCGTCGGTGAATGTAATGAAGTACGAGTAACCATTCTTGGCATGTGTAGATATAGGACCGCATACATCACTATGTATCAGTCCCAAGAGTTCAGTAGCTCTTTCTCTGTGTCCAGTAAACGGAGTTTTGGTCATTTTGCCTTTGAGATATGACTGGCAAGTTTCATAAGATGAAAGTTCAAACGGATTTAAATATCTATCCTTATGTAACTTAGCTAGCCGTGTCGCATTGATATGACCTAGTCTACAATACCACAAGAAGGATTCGTTCATTTCTGAATTTTTCCTCTTGTGTATGTTCTGTACATTGAGAACTGTATTCTGATTCAGAACGTACAAACCGTTACATAACGCACCAAACCAAATCAACACTTGATTTAGGAAAATGTTCATAACATTTTTCTCTACTAAAAAATTATATCCTTTTTTATCTAATAAAAAAATTGATATTAAATTGCACATTATAGATGGTACATAGTAACAGTCGTTTAAGATCAGTGTATTACCGTTTCGTAATACAAGGTGATATTCGTCAACTGCTTTGGCTGCAACAGTTGCACCATTCCCAACTTTTATGGAATGTTCACCTTTTCCCAGTTCTCTACCTCTTCTAAGCCCTTGTAATATATTACATATATGGGATCCTGATCCGGTATTTAATACCCAGGACGTAGAGTGTACTGAGAAACAGTTCTCGGTAACGAATACACCCGAAGAAAACGCATCATCATGCTCATTCCTCGTTTGGGTGGTATGGGAATCCTGATATTCTCCTATTTCCTGCTTAGTTTTATAACAGTTATAAGAAAAAGTGGAACCAACGTCCTCCAGCTCAGTATAAAAAGGAGGTGCGGTCAATACATCCATATTATTATCTTGATTAAGGCATGCCATGGTCGCTGTCTGGAGAGAGAGAGAAGAAAAACACTTTAGCGTATGCTCTTGCAAGATTAGATTTGGTTTATTATCTTATCTAATCAGGATGGCTCCCACTGCTTTTTATCAAATCTTTCTTCAAACCCTAAAAGGTAAGACTGGCCGGGATTAATTACACCGTATAAGTTTGCTAACCGGTCAGCTAGGCCAGTGTCGGTACATTGAGGGAGGTTCCCCGTGCTTTCGTACGGACCTAATTAAAATAAACTTCGTTTTCCCAGAGGCATAACTCTATTGACACCTTTCTAGACACCTAATGGGTTAGCTAATTGCATAGTGCAAAACTCTCCCAGAAGTAACTCTTACTCGCAGTAGGTTTCGGGATCTAACTATCTCATAGAAGGTATGCAATCTCATTGCAAATTTCAACACTTGAAATTCCCAATAACATTTTGCCCCTAACGTCCTATGACCTTGACGGAGGCCAACAAACTATAGGACACTAGTCAAAGTTCAACCCGTACATTTCTTGATTGAATTAAACCCACCCGCACGAACCTTGACGGAGGCCAACAAAGCCGCATGACTACCCTAATCCAATCGCATCACATGCTAACAAATAAGTGCTAATCAGCTACCACACACTACGCTTTGACGGAGGCCATCAAACGCAGGACGAATACTAAATAAAATCTAAATGAAATGACGGAGGGCTACGATAAGTTTTTAAGAAAACTTTTTGCATAGTGAACTTGATATCGTCGCAGAATCTAGTAGTTTTGAAATGGAGTGTCTTTGAGGCTTTTACTAGTTTCGCTAAAGAGCTCATTCCCGGTGAAGGGATCTCGGCTCTTTCCTTATCGAATAAGGTGCAGGATATTTCACGAATACCACTATGCAAAGCAAGAACTATAGAAGCAATCAAAAACATAACCTTGTGGGTTGTAGCATCTGCTAGTTTCTCTAAAGAGGTCACTCCCGGTGAAGGGATCTCGGTTCTTTCCTTATTGAATAAGGTGCTGGATATTCTACAAGGAATACCACTATGCAAAGCAAAACTAGAGCTACCCTTTTTAAAATTTGATTCTGCAACATCTTTAGCTTTCTTTGCTTTTCATTAATCTCATTAATGAAGTCCCATCATTTAAGCTTCCTAAGCATCACAGAAAATGAAACAAAAATATAACGTACGCATATGCCATCCGCATTCGCCACAATGTTCCGTTATGCACCGTTAGGTTACTTAACTAACGACATACCGGGACAGGACTAGCGCGGGTGCAAAACATAAGCAACGTTTATTATATATCTCATATATAATATATAAAACATTCTTCTCAGGCAGTAATATGATCTCATCACAGAACATTGCAGCAGAAGTCGACATATGAAATATTGGATATTCTAGGATTTCCGTGTTTTATATCAAGCGAGTAAAGAACACGGATTCCACGGTCGCGATAATAGCCAAACCCACATATTTAGATCCCTACGAGAGCGGCAAGTAACCCTCCCAATTCTAGGGTTAGGAGTCCCGATCTCGACTTCTCGAGATGGCCTTCCACTGGACCCTAGAACCCGGTTACATGTGCTTTCCTCCTTGGGTCTATCCTAATGCGGAAAAGTAAATAATATACAACAATGGTGACATCATCCTCAACCCGGAAATGCCCCAAATAAAAGAATATTACATACAATGAATTTTACATGAATGAAAATAAAAACTCTCATCTCACATACAACTTCCGGTCATTCAATCACGACGATCCAATATATCATATCATAGCAACACATAACAACACATGTCATCAACGTAAGTAAATATGCATATCCCAATTATCGTTGTCATTTAGCAACGAAACCGACGATACACCACATATTACACTTACGGTCGCAGAAAAGAAAATAAAAACTACAACAATTGGAATCGACATTGTCCTTAGACATCATAAACCCGGAATATCACATATTCTGGATTTCATACCTAACAATGCAAATTTTACATTTAGGTCTCATCCATGAAAACACTTTTCAAAAGAAGTCGGGTAATTCAACAAGATTCCCGATTTCACCCGAGACCGAAATGTTAAACTTGCACGCAACTTTTTAGATTTGAATTATTGTATCACAATCTTCAGATAACTAGACAATGTTAAACTTTCCGATTGAATAAAACAAACACCCAAAATTTTCCAAAGAGCTTAACACTTGAGCGAAGTTTAAAAGGTCCCCAGAACATGTCACGGCTCCTATGAACCAGCCGTAGAAGGGTCAACCAATGCCTCACCTATGGCACCGCTGAACTACCACAAACTGTAGGGTTTGGTAGCGGTTCTGACGGTCACCGAATCGAGTTAGGGTTTCGTTCTTCTAGAGGGTCCACAGAATCGCTTGCATGATTTTCTGAAAGTTTTAAACTAAGGAAAAAATCCAACACTTGGAAAATTTCCAGTAAGGGAAAAAGTGGGTTATTGATATCCGTTCGAAATTTTTATCACCGTCTAAAATACCCGAAACAAAATTAGAATTACGAATACGAAACACTCCGAATATCCATTGCATAAAAATAACATCACATGAAAATTTAGCAAAAACTAGTAACACCTGAAACCCCAAAACCCAGAGACTGAAACACCATGAAAATTTGAAGCCAGGAATCCAAAATTCACCCTAGAACACCGGTTTTTAGGGGTATGTGGACGGCCATTTTCATTAAAAAATGCCTTGAATTTTGATGGTGTTCATGTTATATCACATATTACATTCTGCAGTTGTTTAAAAAAAATTTAGAGCACATTTTAAATTCGACAGAAACTGGGTTAATTAGGTTTCAAGTTTCGGATTCGTTTCGGTTTCGTAATCTAATAAACATCGTAGAATTCTCTAGCTAGGCTCTGATACCACTGTTGGGTTTCTAAGCACAACAGCAAGGTTTCGGGTGGTATCGTCCATGCCAAATTAAAAATTTGCTATGCTTAAAGAACCTTAAACAAGATCTTTAACTAGAGAATAATACGAATCTCACAATATAAACACTTTATATCTAAGTGATTATGGAATACAATCTTTGTTGACCAGTCCATCACTTCAAATGCTCCGTATAGAAGTCCCTTCGCTGCGAGTAATGATCTCCCGAACTCTTGAGAGTATCCACAAGGTGAAAGATGCAAACTTGCTCGAAATCTTCGAGGTCAAAGATGATCTACGTTGAGGAGATTCAATTCAAGCTACCTCTTCACTAATGTATGAATAAGTGAAGCAAACACCCTAAACTAAATGGCTGATAGTAGAGGATGATGAAGTAGGAAGTGAGCTCACTTTAGATTTAATTTTCACACAATATTTTCTCACCTTTAGAAAAGCTAGTAAGCTTTCTTAATGAATAAGAAGATTATCCAAATGATAATGAGAGAATGAACTCATATATTGAGAAAAATAACAACCATGGGTGAGTTAGTGTCATATACTAACTCATGTAGAAAATGAACCATGGTAAAGGATAATGGTTAGGTTAATAAATATCTTTAGCAAAACAAAAATGGTGGACTTAGTCAATAGTTATCCACAAGCTTCTACAAGCTTGTAGCCATACCAAATATCCATCCATTTTTGAATTACCTAGATAAATATAAACCCTTGGATTATCCTAACTATAGTGTAAGTCTCATACACCCATGTTGTATGTGGCATCAAGCATGACACATAAAAATGTACATTAATATATATCACATATATATTAATTGCACACAAGTGAGAAAAAGAAATGTTTAGTGAGCAAATTTATATTAGTTAATATATATTAATATATCTAATATATATTAAATTATTAAATCAACACTTGATTTAACAATCCAGCTATATCACATATACCCGACTAATATGGCGAAATCAGAATATGGTATCAGATACGCGTATCTATCTCGGTTCCGCACATATCACATATGTGCCCTACTTCGTTTTGCTTGAGCCAAGAAACCTCTGTGTAGGACTCTAAAGACTCGTCAATACGCCGGCAGTAGGTGATGATCATATAAACACCTACAAGCCGCAAGCGGTCTGCTAAACGTAACGGCCATCCGGGTATTGAACGATCAGAAGATCAACAAGTAAGCCTGCTCATTCTCCTGCGAATTCAATCAGTAACACTACCGCACAGTCCAGTCTCTTCGTCTGATATGTCGCATATCGAGTCTAGGGGTGGTAAACGTCAGACCCCAGTAACTAGATAAGTCATGCCGATGTTGAGGTCCATAACGGTTCGAGAAACTACTGATAACACCTACCAGTAAATCTCAACAACCCTAGTTAGGGATTTCATGTTATGGCCAATCGAACACAGCGCATCATTAACCCCTAATACCGGGAGAGATGAAACCCATCCTATCGCTCATTGCCTCCATGCGATTCGGGACCGTACCCAAATGCCACCGGTTTGCACGTTCTCTTGAACGTGATATGATGGAAATCAAAGCACAATGGGAATCACACAAGACTCTATGACGATCTCGGGTCTACAGACTAACCTGTACCAGTGTCACTAGAGAACTGCTATCTGACGTTGGGTACAATACCATTTAGGATTTCTCGGCGAGTCCGTTCAGTGTACCCAGTCTCCACTGAGCACCCGTATGCCATCTTTGATGTCAAACACCAATGGATGTGGGATCATCCATCGCCCATCATATGGGTCAAGAAGCGTATACGCTAGTCTACTCTGGAGTATCGATACCCTGTCTCGATACACTCTCGATTAGGAACAATTATAGGATGTACTTGTGGACTACCATTGGCCCCACTAGTATGGTCTCCATCATAGTCCTGATAGTCAAGTACACATCCTAACGGCTTTATCAACATGTGAGAGCAAGACTGTATCACATAATATAAGTCAAAATGTTAAGATAAAGAGCAACCAGATAGCATACTATCATGTCGAACAAGAAAGTCCTCTCTATATATGTCCAAGCATCCACTATAATATACAATCATGTACAACAATGGCCTCTAGGGCATACATATAACTAACACTTGGGTCTATTTGGATGCACTCCATTGTAACATTTCAAAAAAATAAAATATTATTTCTGGAAATTCTAAAATAGATCATTTTGTGGAAATATGCCATTTTTAAGTTTTTATGGTTAAGTATATGCTATTTTAGTGTTAATCGCGATTAAAAATCGCTAATTGGATTTTTGGCTTTTTGTGCAAAAATGTGCACATAACATTTTCCACACTTGTCACACTTGTTTCATGATTTGGATTCATGGTAGCCTAGGGTTGAACCATGCTTAGATGACCATGGTGGTCTAACCCATTTGGTTAGGTTAATTAGCTTAATTAAGGATTTTTAGCTTTGTTAAAGATGATTAGGGTTAGGGTTGACCTTGTGTAGAGAGAGAGAGAGCCATGATGGTTATTCATTTATTAAGAGAGAGAGAGAGAGAGAGTGGCTAGGGTGTGTCATGATCCATCTCATTTCATAATCCCTTGTGTTCTTTCACTTCCCCCCCTCTCACATCTTTCAACTCCCTCTCACACATCATCTCCAATTGTCCAACTCCAGCCAACATCAGCAGCAACAGAAGTAACTCAGCAGCAGCAGCTTCTGAAATAATACATCAGCCAACCCTACACCAGCCACATAACATCAGCACCCACACCAACACATCAGCCCAAGCCTCTGCTGCATCAGCCAACATCAGCACAACTTCAGCCCTACTTTTTATCACATCAGCTGCAACAATACCATCAGCCATCAACACCCCACTAGCTACTCTACACCAGCTGCACACAACTTCAACACTTCACCACAAATACATCAAACCCCTTCTTTAGCTGCTGCTGCAACACACATACACAAAAATATAACCAAAACAATAGCAGCAGCTTCAGCCAGAACAACATCAGCACAAGCAGAACAGCAACAACAGCAACTTTGAAGCACTTCAGCAGCACCACACCCTTCTCCTTCCTCTCTTTTCCTTCATTCTAGGATCTCTAGAGGTATAACCCCTTAACTCAACTCCTATCTTGCCAAGTTATGGTTAGCTAGTTTAGTTTAGTGTTTGTTATTATGTAGATTAGTGCTAGTTTAGGAAAAATTGAGTGAGATTTGGCCAAGTGTTGGTTTTGAATGTTAGTATAGCCTTATTCGGTGTATTTGAGACCAGTTTAACCAAGATTACCCAAGGTTGTTCCAGATTTCACCCAAATACCAGATTCAACCGACTTGGCATAATTTAACGTTTTTGTCGACTTTGTGGCCTTTCTGGAATCTGCTACAACCCGAGATACCCTAAAATAAAATTGACTTGGCAGTGAGATATGCAGGCAGATAGAAACCAATACCCAAAACCCTAGCCCCCAACTCATTTCCCTAGCCGCAGATTTAATCCCCCTGGCCGCAAATTGCGGCCAGAGCAGCGGTTCTGGTGCTCGTTTTGGTTCTGTAGCCTTATACCCTGTAGACTTGACCCTGGGTATGTCTAGTTTTGACCGATTCCAGTTAGGGTAAAATCTGGGTTGATTTTCTTGAGTTGGCGCATGATTTACGACTTGTTTAGCATGGATTTTTGGGTATTCGATGATTCGTTTCTGTCGGGTGGCGTTTGGATGTCAACGACGAGTAGATATTGGCTGTGTTTGCACGCGAGGCTACAGGTTTCTACCTATGGGCGTAGCGTGCACCATTTTGGTTTCCGACACGGTTTTCATGTGTTTTAGCATGTGATATCCTTGTAGGTACCCCACGTGGCATCGAGGCGTTGGAGATACAAATGGAGACATCGGCATCGGCACGCATAAAACAAGGTGAGTAGATTTATATCTACGGGGAGAAGTCGGGTGGATGGCGTATAGCACCCCCGCAGTCTGTGGTGATGTATACGGATGCGTATACACACCTACAATTATTATAAGTTGTTTTGGAAATTATTGATGTTTAGGATGGATAATTGGTATGTTGGATTGGTGAAAGGTTACGAAACCCTAGAGTAGTGGGAGCACTACACTCACACACATACATACTTGCATACATCCTTATTTCATATGTGCATATACGGGATTCTATATAGTTATGTGGTCACATGGGTATGGGACTATGTGTTCACATACGGATTTGAGGATGATACATGGGATTGAGATGAGTTGATGAGTCTGATATGAGATTATGATATCGGTGATATGGTAAAATTCGTATTTGAGATACGTCTTGATGCTTTAGCGGATTTTGGATGATGATGCCATATGAATAGTGACATATATATGTAATGATCGACATGTGATTATGTTACGAGATATGATATGACAAGATATTTATGATAGGCCGCCTTGGGCGATGTATACTTCTTGAGATGATATGTGCTGATGATATCGATTTATACGAGACTGTCGATCAGTAGTCAGATCATGATTATAGTGATGATATTAGTATTGTACTAGACATCGGCCAGTACCCGAATTTGATCTTGGATAGATAGAATACCAGATGAATGATATGACGAATGTGATATTGACCCGTACCCAGATTTGGGGATGCCGTACGACAGATTCACGTACGAGCTATACTTTGATGTTTGATCCGCACTCTTGACTTGGGAATAACTGATTATAGAGACATGGTATCGGATGTGATATTATCGAGGCGGGATCACCAACTATATATATATATATATATATATATGTATGTATGTATCGACTCAGAGGTTAGGCGGTTTCCCTTACCTGCAGTTAGCCTATTAGCTCAGCCCTTTAGCTGGTATTGCTGCATGACTCTTATGACATTAGATGCAGTTTAGCTATCATTGTGTTTAGTATTCAGCTCCCGCACATTATTGTTGTTGCTCCGCATTGCATACTGTTGTGATTCATATTCCATTTTGATATCATACTGTTAGGACACCAGCACCATTACCGATGATGCGTATGTACCACGTATACTTATTTGCCGGCTCACACACATCTTCATCGGTAATTGCCATGTCACGTACACTTAGAGAAGATTATTGCTTGATTTAGATTGTTAGCTAGTAGTGACATGATATTAGTATACGTACCTTATATGCCAGCTCGACATTGTAGTTATTACTTGTCACTTCATGCAAACTGTTATTCATTATATGCCGCATTCATGGATTCTCATGCTTATATTCATGGTTTTACATGCTATTGATGATTTAGATTTGGATTTCCATGATGTTTTCTGGATTTGGGGGAAAACCGCAAAACTTATATAAACTGCTTTCTCTCTTTTTAAATAAAAAGTGTGGTTTTCCCATGATGTATGAATCGTCCACCATGAGTTTGCTGATGGATTTCGAGACCCGATTCGAGGAGTGGAGGAACCGTTTCGGATACATGGTGGGCCCGGTGTGGTACCCCAGGGCAAGAGGATCGTGTTGTTGACGTTGAGCCTGGCAGGAGAGCACTACCGACCGGTGATTTTACCCGACGCGTCGGATATCCGGAGGATACCGTCATGGTCTTGAGATGGATGGTAGGGGCTGGTCTGGACTGACGGCGCCCTAGATATTGTGATTGAGACATTGAGATTTTGAGATATTGAGGTACAGAGATTGTGACACAGAGATATCGAGATATTTGGACACTTGTTTTGTGTCGATACTGGGCACTGTTTTATGCTGATTTCATTTATGGTACCTCATTTTTAAAATACAGAAATCTCACTGATTTATGAAAGCAGTTTTCTTCAGTACATGCATTCTGTTTCATGTATTCATACATCATCCATATGATACATTGCTACCCGAGGCACTGACACGGGTACATGGGATTACACTTGGGTTAGACATTTACCCTAGCCATTGTTGTAGGCTGCTGGTTATATATTTGAGGATATACTATGATCGTATGACCTAGGATTGCATCATACATGCGATTTTCTATTCGTAGATGTTTTTCTATTCACGAGTTGGCAACTCACCCCCGTTGTGCCCCAGTTTCCTGCAGGTTTGCCGTACATGTTTCATTACGGCTTTGCGGGCACAGTTTCTTTCGGGTGACTTGCTAGTAGGTGGGTTTATTTGTATCGTACCCATCATTATAAATTGTATATTATATTTTAGTTGTATCTAGAAGTTCCATCAACCAAACTTGTATTTATTTGAGATAGAGACCAGTGATGTTTATTCTTTCGACCTTAGAGTCGCGTGTTATATTTCTATGAATTTCATGCTGATTGGAGTTTCTTTTTCTGTTGTGATCCTCGCCTTTAGTCGTTGTATATTATGTTGCATACTGGTTGATTTGAAATGGTTTTTCCTACCCTCTACTACTTTTCTTTGGTTTGGATTTCTGGGTTCGGCTTACTTAGGGTACGTACGCCTCGAGACGTTCATAGTCTAAGTGCCGGTCATGTTCCGTACTTTCGGGTCGTGACAAAGTTGGTATCAGAGCGTTAGGTTTTACCTTCAGAGCGTAGGATGACCCTTGGTTGATGGAATATGTGACTAAAGTAGAGTGACGTACCGTGGTATATTCCGCGGCATATTTACGATACGCCACTCCACTTAAGGAGCCTTAGGATGTACATTTCTTTGTTCAGTATCATATTCATTCCTAGTCTAGCCTCATCGGTACCAGCTATGGTTTTGCTGCCATGATTACGGGCAGGGAGAGCTACGGCTAGAGTTGTGGTCAGCACGAGCTCGTTACGAACGAGGACTGATTAGGGCGTGATTTCGGGCGACACACGATTGCAGAGATGTGTCTTTTTATGATGTTTTCGCGCCACGAGCGTTGGATAGATCGCTGTATGAGATTACTCGGACGTGCCGATCAGCACCAGAGGATTGAGCCACTGACAGAGGCCAGCCAGATTTTGATGACCGTTGATGTGTGGCTTATTCATGATGATTGAGGCACTGTTCAGCGTGCGGACGAGTGAGCCAGTTGTTGCTGCGAACGACGGGATAGCGCCCCAGATGTTGGAGCTATTGCAGTACGAGATTGTACAAGAGATGATAGAAGGTCGCTAGTTACCAAGGATGAATGACTAGGACATGTGATTCGTTCGCCTACCCCGATGCGAGGTCATCAGATAGATTGATTCCAGCTAGAGACGACTTCACGCGGAGACGTTGAGAGTCGACAGAGACGATCGAATGTTAGAAACCTACTATTCCAAGTTTAAAGTATTCGGAAAGACGTGCAGCCAATTCTATGGTCCCTATAGAAGAATGAAACCCTAACTCGATTTAATGACCGTGTGAAAGCCTTTGAACCTTAGGGTTTGCGGCAGTTCTGCGGCGCCATTAGTGAGGCTTGGGTTTGCCCTTCTACGGCTGGACCACCGATGCTGTAGTATGTACTCGATACTATTATACTGTAACCAAGATGTTTAGCTCTTAGGGGATTATGAGGTTTGGACAAATCGATCGGATGGCTCGACTTCATTCGGATGCTAGGTGGTGAGATGCATTTCTTGGGAGACTCCAGATACGAGGATAGCCGTTAGAGCTCAGTCCATGCAGCCACGACGAGACGAGTCCGAAGCAGTCGACATTAGAGAAAAGTGGAGTAAGAGATTCATGCAAGATCTGGATAAGATAAGGTTCCACTCCGCCGACATCAGAGATGCGATGCGCATGCCGAGGCATTGTACTTGGATATACCTTCCAGAAGGAGTCGCGATGAGGATGCAGCCGTTCCAGAACAAGAATTTGCTTAAGTAAAGGACGATGGCTTCCGGGAAATTCGGCAAAAACGTGATACGAGAAGACTTGGACCCAGGAGTGGTCATGATACGCACACCAGCAGGCCAGAGTTCAGGACCGTCGACGAGATAGTCGACCAAGTTCGGATAAAAGACCTCACCCAGATGCGTTGTGAGTTGATCGAGGATGGACGAGTATTGAGTATTCCTCCGATGGTTGGGACGCGTTCCCGAAGACCTGTTCGGCCAGACATCTTCTACAGAATGATGAAGCTACAGAGTACGTGATTTCGAGTCCGTGCGAGAGACTTTGGATTGACCGTGACCGAGAACAGTGCAGTGCGTAGATGGCATGGCGTGACGTCATAGTGGACGACGATTAAGACAAGTGGAACCAAAGGTTCGTGCGAGACACTGACGAGCTGTCATTACTTTCCGTCGAGGCTATGGACCTAATAGGCTTACAGAGGCATTGGGATACGCCCAGTTTCCGAGGAAATGTGTGCGGAACACGCAGATGTCCCAAAAACGAGAAAGGATTATGTAAGAGTACCAGCCTCCGTACAGATCGGCATGGGCAAGATCGGAGGAGACCTTGAGTGGGATTCCTTTCAGGATACTGCTGCAATAAGATTTGCATCAGGAACAGATGTGTAATGTGCATTCAGAGAGCCAGAGTTCGACGCCAGTGACATGCTGCTTTACGAGTGGTCGTGAGGACTGACCGAGAGATGACCAGGGAAGTGCCAGAACGGAATCATCCCTGTTAGCACACCTGACAGGGCCGATGAGCCGATTGATTGTGAGATTGGTAATCCACAGAGAAGATAAGGACCCAGAGATAGAGGATGCCAGACCGTGAGCAAGAGACGAGTAGATATCTTACGCTGCTAGCATTGGATGCACCGGCACCTTCTCGACCTTGAAGGAGGAACTACCGACGACGATACTTATGATTTGTGATTTTGTGATTCGGTTATCACTTATCCGTCATCTTGGATTTCGGTATTTTGGGCGTTCTGTTTGTATGATTTAGTCTTGATGGCTGAGTTTCATAATATTTGTTTTCATGCACCCACTGGGTATTATATTTTGCGCATAATTATTATATTTGAGGTATTGATTGTGATTTCACGCCTATCTTATGCAGTGATTTGATTTACACTTCCAGCATAGTTTTCATGCACCTTTAGTGTTTTGATATACGATTTTAGTGCACGCCAGATGCACTAAATCGGGATTCTTCGTGCATGTCAGATGCACCAGATTTTGCTGTCAGGTACACACGTTGCCTATGACAGATGTTTCGTGCACACCAGTTGCACCTAGATGTTGTTTTGTTCACCTGTATGACACATATATGGATTTTGATTCCTTGCGCACCAGACGCATAGGATATTCTTATATATACATTTTTGGGAATTGATTTCTAATAGAGCAATACATTTTTGTGATATTCGCTATGTATTGATATTTCCGGAGTCCCGACAATTTGGATTTTTTTTACTGAAATGTTTTAGTATTTGGGGGTTTCAATTTAAATTCGGGGACCGAATTTCTTTAAGGGGGGAAGATTGTAACATTTCAAAAAAATAAAATATTATTTTTGGAAATTCTAAAATAGATCATTTTGTGGAAATATGCCATTTTTAAGTTTTTATGGTTAAGTATATGTTATTTTAGTGTTAATCGCGATTAAAAATCGCTAATTGGATTTTTGGCTTTTTGTGCAAAAATGTGCACATAACATTTTCCACACTTGTGACTCTTGTTTCATGTTTTAGATTCATGGTAGCCTAGGGTTGAACCATGCTTAGATGACCATGGTGGTCTAACCCATTTGGTTAGGTTAATTAGCTTAATTAAGGGTTTTTAGCTTTGTTAAAGATGATTAGGGTTAGGGTTGACCTTGTGTAGAGAGAGAGAGTCATGATGGTTGTTCATTTATTAAGAGAGAGAGAGAGAGAGGTGGCTAGGGTGTGCCATGATTCATCTCATTTCATAATCCCTTGTGTTCTTTCACTTCCCCCCCTCTCACATCTTTCAACTCCCTCTCACACATCAGCCCCAATTGTCCAACTCCAGCCAACATCAGCAGCAACAGGAGTAACTCAGCATCAGCAGCTGCTGAAACAATACATCAGCCAACCCTACACCATCCACATAACATCAGCACCCACACCAACACATCAGCCCAAGCCTCTGCTGCATCAGCCAGCATCAGCACAACTTCAGCCCCACTTTTTATCACATCAGCTGCAACAATACCATCAGCCATCAACACCCCACTAGCTACTCTACACCAGCTGCACACAACTTCAATACTTCACCACAAATACATCAAACCCCTTCTTTAGCTGCTGCTGCAACACACATACACAAAATTATAACCAAAACAACAGCAGCAGCTTCAGCCAGAACAGCATCAGCACAAGCAGAACAGCAACAACAACAACTTTGAAGCACTTCAGCAGCACCACACCCTTCTCCTTCCTCTCTTTTCCTTCATTCTAGGATCTCTAGAGGTATAACCCCTTAACTCAACTCCTATCTTGCCAAGTAATGGTTAGCTAGTTTAGTTTAGTGTTTGTTATTATGTAGATTAGTGCTAGTTTAGGAAAAATTGAGTGAGATTTAGCCAAGTGTTGGTTTTGAATGTTAGTATAGCCCTATTCGGTGTATTTGAGACCAGTTTAACCAAGATTACCCAAGGTTGTTCCAGATTTCACCCAAATACCAGATTCAACCGACTTGGCGTAATTTAACGTTTTTGTCGACTTTGTGGCCTTTCTGGAATCTGCTACAACCCGAGATACCCTAAAATAAAATTGACTTGGCAGTGAGATATGCAGGCAGATAGAAACCAATACCCAAAACCCTAGCCCCCAACTCATTTCCCTAGCCGCATATTTAATCCCCCTGGCCGCAATTTGTGGCCATAGCAGGGGTTCTGGTGCTCGTTTTGGTTCTGTAGCCTTATACCCTGTAGACTAGACCCTGGGTATGTCTAGTTTTGACCGATTCCAGTGAGGGTAAAATCTGGGTTGATTTTCTTGAGTTGGCGCATGATTTATGACTTGTTTAGCATGGATTTTTGGGTATTCGATGATTCGTTTCTGTCGGGTGGCGTTTGGACGTCAACGACGAGTAGATATTGGCTGTGTTTGCATGCGAGGCTACAGGTTTGTACCTATGGGCGTAGCGTGCACCATTTCGGTTTCCGACACGGTTTTCATGTGTTTTAGCGTGTGATATCCTTGTAGGTACCCCACGTGGCGTCGAGGCGTTGGAGATACAAATGGCGACATCGGCATCGGCACGCATAAAACAAGGTGAGTAGATTTATATCTACGGGGAGAAGTCGGGTGGATGGCGTATAGCACCCCCGCAGTCTGTGGTGATGTATACGGATGCGTATATACACCTACAATTATTATAAGTTGTTTTGGAAATTATTGATGTTTAGGATGGATAATTGGTATGTTGGATTGGTGAAAGGTTACGAAACCCTAGAGTAGTGGGAGCACTACACTCACACACATACATACTTGCATACATCCTTATTTCATATGTGCATATACGGGATTCTATATAGTTATGTGGTCATATGGGTATGGGACTATGTGTTCACATACGGATTTGAGGATGATACATGGGATTGAGATGAGTCGATGAGTCTGATCTGAGATTATGATATCGGTGATATGGTAAAATTCGTATTTGAGATACGTCTTGATGCTTTAGCGGATTTTGGATGATGATGCCATATGAATAGTGACATATATATGTAATGATCGACATGTGATTATGTTACGAGATATGATATGACAAGATATTTATGATAGGCCGCCTTGGGCGATGTATACTTCTTGAGATGATATGTGCTGATGATATCGATTTATACGAGACTGTCGATCAGTAGTCAGATCATGATTATAGTGATGATATTAGTATTGTACTAGACATCGGTCAGTACCCGGATTTGATCTTGGATAGATAGAATACCGGATGAATGATATGACGAATGTGATATTGACCCGTACCCAGATTTGGGGATGCCGTACGACAGATTCACGTACGAGCTATACTTTGATGTTTGATCCGCACTCTTGACTTGGGAATAACTGATTATAGAGACATGGTATCGGATGTGATATTATCGAGGCGGGATCACCAACTATATATATATATATATATGTATGTATGTATCGACTCAGAGGTTAGGCGGTTTCCCTTACCTGCAGTTAGCCTATTAGCTCAGCCCTTTAGCTGGTATTGCTGCATGACTCTTATGACATTAGATGAGTTTAGCTATCATTGTGTTTAGTATTCAGCTCCCGCACATTATTGTTGTTGCTCCGCATTGCATACTGTTGTGATTCATATTCCATTTTGATATCATGCTGTTAGGACATCAGCACCATTACCGATGATGCGTATGTACCACGTATACTTATTTGCCGGCTCACACACATCTTCATCGGTAATTGCCATGTCACGTACACTTAGAGAAGATTATTGCTTGATTTAGATTGTTAGCTAGTAGTGACATGATATTAGTATACGTACCTTATATGCCAGCTCGACATTGTAGTTATTACTTGTCACTTCATGCAAACTGTTATTCATTATATGCCGCATTCATGGATTCTCATGCTTATATTCATGGTTTTACATGCTATTGATGATTTAGATTTGGATTTCCATGATGTTTTCTGGATTTGGGGGAAAACTGCAAAACTTATATAAACTGCTTTCTCTCTTTTTAAATAAAAAGTGTGGTTTTCCCATGATGTATGAATCGTCCACCATGAGTTTGCTGATGGATTTCGAGACCCGATTCGAGGAGTGGAGGAACCGTTTCGGATACATGGTGGGCCCGGTGTGGTACCCCAGGGCAAGAGGATCGTGTTGTTGACGTTGAGCCTGGCAGGGGAGCACTACCGACCGGTGATTTTTCCCGACGCGTTGGATATCCGGAGGATACTGTCGTGGTCTTGAGATGGATGGTAGGGGCCGGTCTGGACTGACGGCGCCCTAGATATTGTGATTGAGACATTGAGATTTTGAGATATTGAGGTACAGAGATTGTGACACAGAGATATCGAGATATTTGGACACTTGTTTTGTGTCGATGCTGGGCACTGTTTTATACTGATTTCATTTATGGTACCTCATTTTTAAAATACAGAAATCTCACTGATTTATGAAAGCAGTTTTCTTCAGTACATGCATTCTGTTTCATGTATTCATACATCATCCATATGACATTGCTACCTGAGGCACTGACACGGGTACATGGGATTACACTTGGGTTAGACATTTACCCTGGCCATTGTTGTAGGCTGCTGGTTATATATTTGAGGATATACTATGATCGTATGACCTAGGATTGCGTCATACATGCGATTTTCTATTCGTAGATATTTTTCTATTCACGAGTTGGCAACTCACCCCCGTTGTGCCCCAGTTTCCTGCAGGTTTGCCGTACATGTTTCATTACGGCTTTGCGGGCACAGTTTCTTTCAGGTGACTTACTAGTTGGTGGGTTTATTTGTATCGTACCCATCATTATACATTGTATATTATATTTCAGTTGTATCTAGAAGTTCCATCAACCAAACTTGTATTTATTTGAGATAGAGACCAGTGATGTTTATTCTTTCGACCTTAAAGTCGCGTGTTACATTTCTATGGATTTCATGCTGATTGGAGTTTCCTTTTCTGTTGTGATCCTCGCCTTTAGGCGTTGTATATTATGTTGCATACTGGTTGATTTGAAATGGTTTTTCCTATCCTCTACTACTTTTCTTGGTTTGGATTTCTGGGTTCGGCTTACTTAGGGTACGTACGCCTCGAGACGTTCGTAGTCTAAGTGTTGGTCATGTTCCGTACTTTCAAAGTCCAGTCTCTTCGTCTGATATGTCGCATATCGAGTTTAGGGGTGGTAAACGTCAGACCCCAGTAACTAGATAAGTCATGCCGATGTTGAGGTCCATAACGGTTCGAGAAACTACTGATAACACTTACCAGTTAATCTCAACAACCCTAGTCAGGGATTTCATGTTATGGCCAATCGAACACAGCGCATCATCAACCCCTAATACCGGGAGAGACGAAACCCATCCTATCGCTCATTGCCTCCATGTGATTCGGGACTGTACCCAAATGCCACCGGTTTGCACGTTCTCTTGAACGTGATATGATGGAAATCAAAGCACAATGGGAATCACACAAGACTCTATGACGATCTCGGGTCTACAGACTAACCTGTACCAGTGTCACTAGAGAACTGCTATCTGACGTTGGGTACAATACCATTTAGGTGTTCTCGGCAAGTCCGTTCAGTGTACCCAGTCTCCGCTGAGCACCCGTATGCCATCTTTGATGTCAAACACCAATGGATGTGGGATCATCCATCGCCCATCATATGGGTCAAGAAGCGTATACGCTAGTCTACTCTGGAGTATCGATACCCTGTCTCGATACACTCTCGATTAGGAACAATTATAGGATGTACTTGTGGACTACCATTGGCCCCACTAGTATGGTCTCCATCATAGTCCTGATAGTCAAGTACACATCCTAACGGCTTTATCAACATGTGAGAGCAAGACTGTATCACATAATATAAGTCAAAATGTTAAGATAAAGAGCAACCAGATAGCATACTATCACGTCGAACAAGAAAGTCCTCTCTATATATGTCCAAGCATCCACTATAATATACAATCATGTACAACAATTGCCTCTAGGGCATACATATAACTAACACTTGGGTCTATTTGGATGCACTCCATTTACCTTCAAACCCATATATGCCCTCATATAAATAAATATATAACCGGTCCACTCGTTCGTGTATTAAAATTTTCGCTACTAAAATAGGGGGTTGCCCCTACGGATATTGAAATCCGTAGGGGCATATTTATGTTGGCCCTACGGATTAATCCGTAGGGCTAAAAGGTTGCCCCTACGGGCCAAGACGTTCAAGAATAAAAATATTAATTCTTAATTTGGTGTTTGCCCCTACGGAGCCGCAAACCAAGGACCTACGGACAAATCCGTAGGGGCAACTAAATAGCGATTTAATAAAGGCACAGATCGATCGCCTACGCCCGTTATCTCTTTCTTCCTCTCTCGATCGTGCGCGAAACAAAATCCCCAAATCGCCACCGCCGTTCTCGTCATCGCCACCGCCGTTCTCCTCGTCACCACCGCCGTCGTCGCCGCCACCGCCGTTCTCGTCGTCGCCACCGCCGTTCTCGTCGCCATCGCCATTCTCGTCGTCGCCACTGCCGTTCAGGTCGTCGCCACCGCCATTCAGGTCAGTAAATTTTCAACTAAATTAAAGAAATTTTTGATTATTTAGGGCTAGGGTTCATGGTTGGGTCTGGGGTTGCGGTTGGAGTTGGGGTTCGGCAGGGGTTGCGGTCGAGGTCGGGGTTAGGGTTAGGGTTAGGGTTGGGGTTCGGCTGCAGCTGGGGCTGGGGCTGGGGTTAGGGTTTGGCTTAGGGTTGGGGTTGGGGTTTAGCTGGGGCTGGGGTTAGGGTTAGGTTGGGGCGGGGCTAGGCTGGGGCTGGGCTGGGGCTGGGGCTAGGGTTAGGTTAGGGTTGGGGTTTAGCTGGGGCTGGGGTTAGGGTTAGGTTGGGGCGGGGCTGGGGTTAGGGTTAGGTTGGGGCGGGGCTGGGCTGGGGCTGGGGATGAGCTGGGGCTGAGCTGGGGCTAGGGCTAGGGTTAGGTTGGGGTTGGGGTTTAGCTGGGGCAGGAGTTAGGGTTAGGTTGGGGCGGGGCTGGGCTGGGGCTGGGGCTAGGGTTAGGTTGGGGTTGGGTATCGATGTATATACATGTATCATATCATGAATGATTCATTTTCATTAAATGTGGTAAAATTAAGTGTATAAAATCATGCCATATAAATAGATTGTGTTTGTGAATGGCGATTTAGTTAGGCGAACCAAAGTGTTGCATTGATGAAAGTTTACCGTAGAGGAAATTACGGCTAGCTCTATGCATTTAACTTGAATGTATCCAGTAATTACTAGCATGTATAGAAAAGTTGGTTTAATTTATGAAAAAATGGGGAGACAACATGCATGTATGCATATAGGTAACATCTGCCAATATGCCATATCCAGACCGCAATCTATTTTTGCCTTTTGGCTAATATGAAAATATTGGCCCGCGTATATGACATAATCAAAGTTGTTAAATCTTGATACGGTTTGTGTTTCGTTTTTTTATTTATCATATCGTGTATCGTATCTGTTTCATATCGAAAGAAACAAAATTTTCTGTTACAATAACGAAATAATTATCTGCAGAACCAATTACAATTTTAAAAATGATCAAATTAACAACATAAAGCAACGTACAAGTTAAAGAAAATTTTGGAATTGCAGCACTCAAATACATACATATAAATCATACAAACCCATGCATTTGATAATCAAATAGGGTTTTTTTCTGCCCCCCTACTTCAATATTTTGATGCATGTTTCAGTCATGTGAACTCATATGTTGCGTATAACGCTTTATGATATTAGTATCCTACATTTGTAGTTTTAATTGTTGATTGTTATAGATGAATGCCATTGCAATAATAGTTTTTGGTTGATGAATGCCATTGCAATGTAGGATGATCAGTTCTATCAATTTTGATCTCAATGGTTTAAAATCATGTTACACATACAACACGAATGCATAACAAACGCATAATTAGAGAGCGATTCGAGATATTCAGGTTAAAACCAATATATGATACTCGATGATAATATGAAACCTTCATATTTCCATCGATACTCATATATGAAACTAAAAGCGCCACTTAGTCCCCGTCTATCGGTTAACATACGTGCGATGCTCGTCGTGATCTAGAACTATACGAAGGTTGTTAAATATCGGACAGTATAGCTCGATACTAACAACCGTCGTATAGTCTACGCGACGAGAAAATTCAATCGTATGGTAACCCATAGATTTGTCCCGTATGGACAAGTTAAAAATGTATAAAGCAAACGCCTTCATTCACTTATGTTTTCATCCGTTTCGAGATATTTCGTCGGTACCTTTCCGCTGGTTCTCTGTGTACAAAGATAGATTAGATGTTCATTTCAACGTTGTTTCACAGCTTTAAAATGATTATCTATTCTATTACAGTGTACTCGGAGAACAGCGGGGAGGTGCTGCCGAAATTTACTCGAAACGGTTGAAAGCACAAGTGATGGGCGTTCGCTCTATACATTCTTAATGGGATAGAAGCCTACCCCCGACAGCCGGAACACACACATACAACAAGAATACACAACAAACGCATAATTATAGAGCGATTCGAGATGTTCGGGTTAAAATTAATATATGATAATATGAAACCTTTATATTCTCATCGATACTCATATATGAAACTAAAAGCGCCACTTAGTCCCCGTCTATCGGTTAACATACGTGTGATGCTCGTCGTGACCTAGAACTATACGAAGATTGTTAAATATCGGACAGTATAGCTCGATACTAACAACCGTGGTATAGTCTACGTGACGAGAAAATTCAATCGTATGGTAACCCATAAATTTGTCCCGTGTGGACAAGTTAAGAATGTATAAAGCAAACGCCTTCATTCACTTGTGTTTTCATCCGTTTCGAGATATTTCGTCGGTACCTTTTTGATCGCACGCTTTTGGCGTGTCGGATGTTCAAAGTTCTAAAGTTATAACCGCGATCAGGACGGTGTCGCTTTGCAGCTAGCCGGTTGAGCACGGGTCGATCCACAGGGAGATGGTTGTATGTCTGTTCGAGTTTTAGACGAGTCAATGAAGAATTTGTATATGTTTGTTCAAATCTAACCTATGTGTTTTATATGCAAGTATAAAGTTGTTAAGAAAAAGATACGAAAGTGTAAGCTAAGGAAATCCGCACTCAAAACCTTTGAGCCGAGTCTTGACCAATTGAAGCTAGAGCAATCGGCAACAACGTGGATTAGGGGATTTAAGCACGGTATTCGTGGAATCCGGCTTATTTACGCTTGTCCTTCCGTTCTTGTCTCTTGCTTTCGTCTCCGGCCAAACCGAACGCAACCGGTCGCGTTTTAGGAATCACCGTTACCTTGGTAGGGTAGGGTGCCTAACGGAGCACTTGAGTAATGTTTGGGCGGAGTTCAAAGGAAAATAACGGGAAAAGGAAATGAGCAAAGAAACATTAACTTACAATATCGTATTCATTCTTAACAACACATATTACAACCATTCACAAAACGAACCAAAAAGAGCAAAAGAAAAGATAAACAAAGAAAAGAAAAGATTACAAACAAGTAATTAAAAATGCATGAAATTTAAGTGCATGAAAGTAAAGCAAGGTAATAAAAAGCAAGAAAGAAATAAGCAAGAAAATAACAACAAGAACCATAGAACTCAAGACAAGCCATGGGATCAATAGCCAACCCTTAAACTTGCAAGCTCAATCAAGAGGTTGCAAGATCAAGAGAAGGGTAAAGAACTCATGTGAAATGAAGCACAAAAGAGAGAACAAAATGATACAACCCCTTGAGATCAATGACCAAAGCTTAAACTTGCAAGCTCACTTAAGAGGTTGCAAGATCAAGTTAAGGTAGAGAGCTCAAGAGGGAAGCTAAGCAAAAAAAAGAATGATACAAAAACCCTCATCTTCATTTAACATCCACTCAATGCTCTCACTACATTTTCATGGAGGAAAGAATGAAGAAGAAGAAGAAGAAGACTAAAAACTAACAAAAAAAAGAGGCATAAGAATGAACTCCTTTGGCTTGGCAAGAACTGGGGTATTTATAGGCAGGGAACTGGAAACCTAGGGCAAGAATCTGGCTCCATATAAAATGACCCAACTGCCCCTGAAAAATGACACAGAACGGAGCCAGTACGGCCGCGTTTCCGCGGCCTAAGCATGCTTATGCCGCGGAAACGCGGCCGTTTAGAGGAGTTGGCCTACGTGCTTTGGTGTGTTTTCCTGGTGTGTAGTTATATTCAGTGTGGTATAGTACTTTTCTCAGAATCTCTTCACAATTCTTCCAGAATTTCAGTAGATCAAAAGGTGATGTGATGTGGATCTTTTGCCATGATTTTCTCGAGCTCTGCGTAGATTTCTTGGATTTTGTGTTGCCATTGAGCTTTGTGCATGAAAATGACAATCGATTTGCCATTTTGTCCCTTAAACTGGTATGTGGCAACACACGGATAGAGAGCGGAGACCCGTGTTTTATCTGTGGTTGGCAGTAATCCGGAATTTGTCGTACTTTTCCATGAATTTCATTGTTTAGAGCTGAGAACCAGTATCCTGTAAATATGTAGCAAACACTGATTAAAAGCACCTGCCTATAACCAAACGAGCGTAAGAATGGGCGGTATAAAATACAATATTCTGGTATGAACAAATACCCCCAAACTTAACTTTTGCTCGTCCCGAGCAAAATCAATTATTCACAAAAAAGAATCCTAACCGCACTTTCGCAGGGAACGCGATTGCACTGAGCACGTGCAACAAGCCGTTAAACCTCTAGGTGTCCCTAGTAGGAGGAGTGTTGTCTCCTGAGAGTTTTCAGCGGATACTACCCACAAAATCCGGTCAAGCTAGTTTTGCAAAATTACTATGATTCAAACCCTAAAGTTTTGTTTCAGAAAATAACAATTCTATTATCCTAAGTCTAGACTATCGAACCTTTATTTTTCACATCTCGCTTCTTATTTAACTTAAGATTTTATATATCTTTACGTGCAGTGCAAATAGTGTCGTTAAGTTCCAGAAGGGTCGAATAAAGTCATCATGTCATACAATAAAGCCCAGATAAAAATTTTAAAAGGATCACATAAGTTTTATAAAGATTTAAGCATTTTTCAAGTTTCGTTTTCCAGTAAAGTTTCAACTTCAGAATTTCTATCTTCCCTAACAGGAAACTAGGTCTTATTTTTCACTCTACCTTTTTCTTGTTTTCATTTCATACACACCTCTGTGAACGTGCAATAGTCTTTATCATAGAATAAAACCTTCATATCTCCGCTAGAAAAAGGTGACGGTTAGACAGGATTCGTCTCTCCCGGTATTTGTGTGTTTTCCTGGGTGCTTTGGTGTGTTTTCCTGGGTGCAGTCCCGAAGCACTTGGAGGCAGTGACGGTTAGACAGGATTCGTCTCTCCCGGTATTGGGGGTTGACATCGCGTTGTGTCTAGGAGAGCCATTACACGAGTAGTCCCTGGCCAGGGCAAACGAGATATACTGGTAGGTTTCCAGTGTTATCTCAGGGTGTTCTGGGCTTCACTCCGACACGACTTGTACCGCTATTGGGGGACTGACGTTTACCGCCCCCTAGGCCCGCCATGCGATGTATCAGACGAACAGACCGGACTGTATGGAGATTGTCACAGTCAGACTCAGTAGGAGTTCAGATGGGTTTCACCTCGTCAGTCTTCTTGTCGGCATCTACCTGGGGACCGTTACGCACAGCTAGTGCCGCTTGCGGTCTGTGGTTAAACCCACTGCCAGCGTAGTGTCGAGTCTTTAGAGTCCCACACAGAAAGCTATTCGCCTTTAGGCAAAAGAGTAGAGGTCGCATGGTTTTGCGACAGGTCGCATGGTTTTGCGACAGGGTTCGGTCACATCCGTGCACTTGTGCACGTACAGTGTCCGGACAGTTAACACTAGCGGGTTTTGGTTTAAACCAGATCCTAGTGTACGTTTTGGGATTGGTTTTATCTCATTTGTATTCGTGTTCCTCGGAACGCGGATGCGGGTGTGTATACACAGTTGACAGAGAGACAGAGGCAGAGTATTCTCATTGGGGTTGTTGACTGTTGACTGTTGACAGTTGACTGTTGACCATTGACTTTTGCTTAACCCTAATGAGAATAAGATATATGATTAACATTAATATTAATTAAGTATTATAGTGACATGGTTGTTGAAGGGTTGACTTTGTTGACTTGTTGATTTTGTTGACCGGTTGACTAGGTTGGACTAGTTGACCATCATCATGACAATGGCTATCATTCCATGGCAAAGTCTTTTGCTTGCTTGTTTATTTATGCAAAATGAGTGCATGCAATGATATAACCATTTTGACTTAAACCATTTACACAATACTTGATTACTATTTTTGTTATGATGGCTTTTGGATTATGAGAGGTGAGAATGAGAAGAGTATGGTTCATTTCTATCATTTTGCTTTCTCTCTCTTGAGCTCTCTCATTCTCAAGCTCTCCCTCTTCCTCTTGCTCTCTCTACCTCAAGGCAAACCATTCTCATGTGTTGAGACTCATTCCCTTAGAAATAAAAAGACACCAAAACATTTCTCTACTCATTCTAGTTCACAAGGCCTAGCAAGCCAAGTGATCTAGTTTCTTCAAAGTTCGAAGAAGAAGCCAAAGGTAGAAGCTTTCGGGTGGATCCATCTTCGGCGCAAGGAGACGACGAGGTGAGGCCGATCCGTACACCGGGAGGAGTCGAAGACGAAGGAGTTCAAGAAAGGTATAGCCCCCTAACCGAGTAGGTAAACTCTTGTTAGGTTGTTAGTTACTAGTTTAACAAAGATCTGTATTGGTAGTCCATGTTACCACCCTCTTGAAAATCGTTTTTCACCAATTCCGCAACCCCGTAAGTACCGGGGAAGGGTAGCATGGACTTACAGTGGTATCAGAGCTTAGTTAAACACTACCTAACATGTTAGCATATTAACTAGAAATTCGATCGGAGAAAAAGTCGCGAAATACACCCCGAAATCAAACTTGCTGTCAATTTTTAAAGTGCTGTAAAAATAATAAATCATGCTTTAAAAATCGACTCAGGGTTTTTATAGTCTACTGTAGAAAAACGGTCCACAGAATCCATCAAACCGCGCGGCAATAGCTTGCTATTGCCGCGATTCCGCGGCCGATTTAACTCGGCTGTGGATCTTCTTGTCTGCAGTATACTTAGTGGGGTATTTTGGGATTTTTGGTATATGTTTTTTCAGCCCAGATTTTCCAGAAAGAAAAATTTGTTTTTTGGGCTTTAAAATCCGTATTTTGATCGAGTTCCTAAAGACTTAAGCTGACGGGTATTTATCTGTGATGTGATATTTGTATTGAACGTCTGCTAATCGCTATATGTCGATTAGTGGGAGTTATACAAATCTGTGATCTATAATATTGATGGTATGTGTATATGAATTCATTGGATTGTCGCGGGTGAATAGCCGGGGGTTGTGAGATGAGAGTTTTCTTTTCTTTCAATTCATGTAATATGTAAATTGATGTAATATTATTTTTGGCCGCACAACCGGGTCGGGGTTGTAGCCGTCATTGTATAATTTCATTTTACTGTTTTTGCTCCTAGGATAGACCCAAGGTGTGGTGCACAAACTACCGGGTATCTCGAAGTGCCGAGTGGCCTACTCACGTCGTTGAGGGAGGTTGCTCCACTTCGGATATTTGGCGGGTAGTTTGCCGCACCCGTAGGGGTCTAGGGTGGGGTATTGGCTATTCATCGCGACCGTGTAATCTGCTTTTCGTTACAGGCTCGTACGAATTGCAGATTCCTAGTATATCCAATGTGTTCATCTGTGATCTGAAATGGCTATCATTGTAATATATCTATATATGATATTATATAGGCGTTGCTTATGTTTTGCAGCCGCGCTAGCCCAGCCCTCGCTCTGTCGTTAGTTAAGTAACCTAACGGGTAATGACGGGGCCCCGTGGCGAATGCGAATGGCATAAGCGTACGTCATATTTTGGTTGTTTTCTGCAATGGTAGGATTAAATAATGGGACGCATTAAAAGAACTAATGCAAGAAAAATACGCATTAAAAGAACTAATGCAAAGAAAAATAAACCAAGTAAAAGTCGTTGGAACACTTCAAAAACCACTCGGTTTCTTTTCAAAATAACTTTTAAACGCGGAGCTTAAGCCACTCCTTTTAAAAGCTATCTCGTTCCATCGATTATATCAAGTTCACTACGTTCACGGTTTCGCCAAAACCATTCGTAGCCCTCCGTCGTTTCACATGGATGGTCAATAGTATTCAAGCTATGTTTGTTGGCCAAAGTCAAGGCATAGTGATTGGTAGCTATTGGGTATTCATGTGCAGCATAGATAGATGTGTTGGTTTGGGGCAGTCGTTCTACCTTGTTGGCCAAAGTCAAGGGTATGTGCGGGTGGGCTCAAATTAACCTGGAGAATGATGGGTAGAACTGTTGGAGATAGTGCCCTCAGAGTCAATTATTGGATCATAGGCACGTGATTGCAATGATTGAGGGAGGACCTATCCCGGTAGGACAGTCTTACTCGAGATGATAGTATGCTATCTGGTTTATCTTTATCATCGTGTACTGCTTTAGGTGACCTTACGAGTCGCTATTACACGTTGATAGAGCCCCTAGGATTCTTGCTTGACTACCAGCAGTATGAGGGCGATCATATACGTGAGAGCTGGAGTCTATAAGCACATCCTTAAAAGGTCCCTAGTCGTGGGAGTTTCGAGACAGGGCATCGATTCTACAGAGTAGACTAGTGTATACAATCGAGACCCCGACGAGGGGCGGTGGCCGGTCTCACAAGCCATTGGTATCAGTTGGTTCACCTAAGATGTATACAGGTGCTCATTAGGTTATGAGTACACCGCACAGGACTCGCCGGGAACCTGCTAGTTGGGATTATACCAGACGTCAGATAGCAGTTCCCTGGTGACATGTGTACAGGTTAGTTCATCGACCTGAGATCGTCATTTGTCTCGTGTGAGTTCCCACTGTGCTTTGATTACTACCCTACCACGGCTCAAAGGAGTCGTGCAAACAGGTTTTAGTTGGGTACAGTCCCGAGCCACATGGAGGCAGTGAGCGGATCTTCAGGGGTTCATCTCTCCCGGTATTGGGGGTGAGGTCGCGCTGTGTCTAGGAGAGCCATTACACAAAGCCCTCGGCTGAGGCAGGAGATTTACTGGTAGGTATTCCAGTAGTATCTCAGGGTGTTCTGGGCTACACTCCGACACGACTTGTACCGCTTTTGGGGGTCTGACTTTTACCAACCCCCTAGGCCCGCCATGCGATACTCATAGACGAACGGACCGGACTGTACGGATATTGTCACTGACAGGATCAGCAGGGTGTCAGGATGAGTTCGCTCATCGACGTCCCTTTTGGTCAATAGCTGGTAGCCCGTCACGTATGACTAATACCTCTGACGTGCTAGTGGTTAAATCCACAGCCATAGTATTGACGAGTCTTTAGAGTCCACCACACTCAGTTACTCAAGTTTCGGGCGAAACGCTGTAGAGGTCGTATGGAGATATGGCAGGGTTCGATCAGATACGTGCGGTATTGCACGTATCGTGATCGGACGGTTTTTACTAGCCGGCTTTAGCTTAAGCCGGATTCTAGTATTAGATAGTGTAGATTTTGTCTCTTTGCATTTGTGTTCAGTGGGAATACATATGCGGGCATGTATATGCAGTAGCGGGGTTTTCCTGTAATTTATTACGGGATCAGTTTTCTGAAGTTGCCTGTTTGCATTCCGTTCCGGCCGGTTTTCCTTTGTTCCTTCACGGTCGGACTTTTGTGATGGAGGGGGTTATTTGCAAGTTTGCAAATAACTTATTGCGGAGGGGGTTTCTTGCATATGTGGCTTCTTTCATCATGAGATGCTTTATACATCATTTCTTTAGGATTAGAGTTGATTTGAATTGGATTTGACCTTGTTATCATTGCTTAGGGGTGTGGTCACCCATTGCTTTTACTACCATCACCTCCCTTCATGGTTTTGGTTTTTTTTCATTCCCTCCACCATTCTCTCATGAGGCCGGCCACATAAGAAGAGAAAGAGAGAGAGTTTCATTTGGATGGTGGCACATATTTCTTTATCTCATTCTTCTTGTTTTGGAAAAAATGAAAGCACCATTTTTCCTTGACCTCATTCCTCCATCACCAATGGCAACATAAACCCCAATGAGACAAAGGTTCTACACTACAACCTACAGTACCCTTGGACGCGTCGGCTAGCCAACTTCGCGTCTGAGTTGCCTCGGTCTAGAGGTGGGAGCCCGTAAAAGAATCCGGCTACGTGGTGCCCTTTCCGACGAGGAGGCGACGGACGGAGATTCCGCGGGAGATCGGAGTGAAGACGAAGACCGAAGGACACGGATCGCTTGGTATAGCTCTCTACCCCATTCTCTTGATAGCTAGGATTAGGTTAATGGTTACGATCCGGGTTTTATTGTCCGCGGTAGCGCCAGTTTAAAAGTTAAGAAAAATTTTGATTCCGCATTTTGGCCTCGAGTAGAAGGCCGGGGCGCTGCCGTGGCGCAATATGGTATCAAAGCCACGCCATTAACCTAGTCTAGCTTGCTCTAACATGTTTACAAGTTCGATCGAACGGATTTTCCGAAAACCCATTTTCATTTGCACAGTTTTCTGTCGAAATTTTTTTGGCTCCAAAATTTTTTCAATACATTGCAGTGACATGTGCAGGGAATTCTAAGCATTATGTGAAAATTTGGTCGCGTGATCTCACTATTCCACCGCGGAACCGCGGCCAAACCCTGCCGCGGTTCCGCGGCCATTTTTACTATTCATTGGACCAAATTTTTGCAGTGAGCTCCTGGGTTGAAAATGGGGTTTTTGGAATATTCTTTTTTGGCCTAGACTCTCTTTAAGTGCTACAATAATGCTTGGGGCCCACTTCGATAAATTTGATTGATCGAAAAGTTTAAACACATTAGTTCACGGTATTCACATTATATCTGCGACCGTGAATGTCACTCGATTGGTAAATCCAGTCTATCTGCTATAGCCCTTTTAGACGGATTTGCGAACGTGACATTCACGTTGATGTTCTATATTGTGCTGTGATGTTGCGGATCGGTCGTGGGGATAGCCTGGATGCAATGTTAGTACAGTTTTGTTTTATATGTACATTTGATATTGCGGGGCGAGCGTCCGACATGTGGACTGCCGTCACTGCCTATTTGTATTATTCTTTTGGGGCACGACCAGGTTGCGGTCGATGTACCCGTTGTATGTATATTTTACTTTCTGTACTAGGATTACCCCGCGGTGGGGTGCACGGATAGCCGGGTTCTAGAGGGCAACGAGCCCGCATCTCATGGCATTGAGACGGAGGGGGCTTTACTCTAGAATTGGCGGGCTGTTCACCGCACTCGTAGAGGGTACAGGTTGGCCCAAGGAAGGGTGCCCAAGTTACCGGATTCCGTGAAGTGCTGGGTGGTCCATTCATGTTGCTGAAGGGGGCTGCCTCGCTTCAGGTTTTGGCGGGTAACTTGCCGCGCCCGTAGGGGTCTAGGATTTTCATTGCACAGGCTATCCACACGACCAGGGGAACGTCGGGTTTCAGTAGCGGCTCTATGAAACCCGGAGATCCCAGATATCTGTATTGTTCTGTGATGCTTTACATTTCTGTGATGGTGCATTTTATCACGTCTTGAGCGAAAATTATATATTATATATATATATATTAGTAGATGTCGTATATATTTTGCACCTGCGCTAGTCCAGTCCCCGCTCTGTCGTTAGTTAGCTAACCTAACGGGTGATGACGGGACCCAGTGGCGAATGCGGATGGCATATACGTACATCATTATTTTCGTTCTTTTGTGGTGTGATCAATTGACGGGACTGCGTTGATTCGGATCAATGCAAGATAAACAAACCTATTCTGATGTTGTTGGAACACTTTTCAAAAAGCTGTTATTGCAAGGGCGTTCTCTTTTGTTTTGCACAGTGGTATTCAGTTGGAATATCCTGCTCCTCAGTCGACAAGGCAAGGGCCGAGATCCCTTCACCGGGAGTGACCCATTGGACAGAAGTTTGCGTCCGGGCAATAACTTCACTATAGCCGATTACTTTTGCTTTGCATCGTGGTATTCAGTTGGAATATCCTGCACCTCATTCTACGGGGAAAGAGCCGAGATCCCTTCACCGGGAGTGACCTCTTTAGCAAAGGTTTTCGTCACTATATTTTTATAAAAGGTTATCCGGTTCCTTCAGCGATATCAAGTTCATTACGTTAAAGGTTTTTCGCCAAAAACCAGCCGTAGCCCTCCGTCATTTCAGATTGGTATTGCTTAGTATTCGTGCTACGTATGTCGTGCTCAGCCGAGGCGTAGTGTGCGGTAGCTCTGTAATGCTTTTCTGTCTTATGGATATGTGATTGGTTAGGACAGTCGTACGGTCATTTTGGCTCAGTCAAGGACTCGTGCGGGTGGGTCTAATGCAATCAAGACAATGACGGGTTGAACTTGACTAGGATCCTTTGATATGTTGGCTCAGTCAAGGTCACTTGGGTCCTAGGGGTAAAAACATGCATCGGGAGTTTCTAAAGAAACTAAAACTTGCCAGGCATGCTCATACCTTCTGGAGTGTGGTGACGTGAGTGAATTCCGTCACGTTATCATGCGATGATAGTTGGATCCCGATTCCCACTGATGAGTTGGTTTACTCCTCGGGTGATCCCGGCTAATTCTTCTTTCAGGTTTGGGGAAGAATTCGACGTTACAGTGGGAGGTTTCCTGATTAGATAAATTGATAACCATTCTGATCTAGGTTAGAGTGCACGCTGAGTGTTTCTTTTCTCTCTCTCTTTGGCAGCGACCATTGACCCAACCCTAGACTATGACTTAGTGACCAAGTTGACCGAACCTTCTTAAACACCGGCTTTTGGATTGTCAGAGTTGCAAACCTCATTGCCACTCCTACTTTTACCCTTTTCTCCAGGACACCCCGTATTACTACGAACGTCCACTTCCATTAGACAAAACCATCGTATGGTTATATACGAACTCGAAGGAATTTATTCGAGGATGGTTTCAGGTTCTGGAGAAAACGAATAGGACTATTCAGTTGTCTTTTCCTTTTTACCTTCTCTCAGGTTGCGAGTACTCCTTGGTTTAGGAGATAGTATACCTATTACGCAAATTGGATAGTCTTCTTCCAAACCATAGGCAGGTGCCGACTGGTAGGGAATGAAGAAAACCAATTAGCCTAAACGGTGTACAGAAGGTATTAAGTTAAGACAAAGAAAGGGATTAGTAAGAGGGCAAAGTAAATTGCGACTGATATTCACGACCAAACCAAGTATTTATTCGCCAATCCTAAATCACCTTTGTATTTCTCCAGGATACTCCGTATCACTATGAAGATCCCAAGTTTATTGGATAATCCATCGTATGGTTATATACGAACTCGAAAGGAACTCGTTCCAGTTCGGGGATGGATTCTGGTTCAGGAGAAATAGGAATAAGGTTTATTCGGTTGTCTTTTATCATCACCTTCTCTCGCATTGCGAGTGCTCCTAGGATTAGGGCAGTACACCCATTATGCTTATTGGATAGTCTTCTTCCAAACCATAGGCTGGTGCCAGACGGTAGGGAAGGAAGAAAACCATTTGGACTAAAGGGGTGTGCAGAAGGTAACGACTAAAGACATTTTAAAGGGACTTGGAGAAGTGGCAAAGAAATATACGGTTAGAGTTGTGAATCTGGATATTGGAAGAGGCATTACTAGGAATACCCAGATACCCCATCGAAACATTTACATGTTTCAGTTTCACTGTGTACTGTTAAAAGAAAACTGATTTCCCAATTAGACACTTGCTCCAGGGTATGTATTTACCAGGTATGATTCTCACATCTGTATGGTTTTACAGATGATGAGTGGGAGTAAGTTATTGGGAATTGGGTGATCATCCTCATTATATTGGGATTCGTTGTAATCGGTGATATTTGAGGAAGTCACCTGGTTTGTTTGCTAGACGGCAAATATTTGGTTTTGAATATCCGTTGTTATGCACCAATTTCAAATTGATATATCTGTACGTCTATTTTTATAGAGTGAGATATGACTTTTTGAAATTATGTCTATCACATTTACCTATATCAGTAGATGGTTAGGTAAGGAGCATTGAACAGCGGTGTAATTCTTCTTAACCATAAGTACAGTTTTCAACCCACAACACACAGTGAATTAGTTATTAGACTCAGGGGACTTGTACAAAGCATTGTATATTGTCCAGTGTCCATTAGGACAGAGGGGTTGGTCCCCGTACTATATTCGGCTTACTTATGACTTCTCTAGTTTTTAGACAAGTGTTTCGTAGAAACACAAGGTCCGAATTTTGAGAAGTTATAGGTATAAGAGTAAAGTAGAGAACCAGGTATTGCAAGTATCGGGATTCTTCAAGGTGATCGAAAATGTAGATACTTGTGAATGGTATTCAGTTGATAGTAATGATTAAGAGAACTTGCTTCTCTTTCAGGTTACTCATAATTGGAAGTACTTCTAAGTTGAGTAATACTGATCGGCCTCCTTCCATTTAGTTGACATGCACTGGTGACAGCTACATGATTTGAATCTGGTTCAATTAAATTAGTGCCTCTGTTTCTGTATTGGATATAGAACAGTTCATATCTTGACATTGTTAAGGTACGGGGAGTTGTCCGGCTTATGCTTAAAAACAGACTCTGGATAACTCAAGGCACGTTTCTGTAATGGCTGTTTGTGGGTTGACCCAGGCTATGACGAGGGTCGACTTTCTACCATCTGGAAGATCAATAGTGATATTGTTCTTGACTCGCCACATTTTTAAAAGAAATGGATTTTTTTTCAGAAAAACAGTAGTGGTAGTATGGTAGAACTGGAAGTGATTCCAGAACCGCAAACAATTACTGAAGATTTGATAAGAACCTAAAAATTCAATCTGATTTGACATTCCATTGGCCACTCCGCAGATATGGTGGGTAACCTCAGGCACCCGAGAGGTACTTCGGTATGCTCAAGGACGGTGACAGGGAGGTTCTTGTTTACCCAGACTTGCCATTGCTGTTGTTCCAGACTGTGAGACCCGGCAGGAGGATGAGTATAGCGTCGTTCTAAACTAGCTTTAGAAGTGTACGTCTATATAACTCTGCCAGAGGGTTGTCGTAGTCAGTGGGAGCAACGGAAGCACAGTGGGCAAGAGGCTTATGTCTATTTATAGACTTAAGCAGATATAGCGGAGATAGATCATCTATTTCTGATGTGACAGTCATAGGTTTGACTTCATCAGAATAGGGGATGGATCTGTTAAGAAGGTAGTAGGGTGTAATGTCCTGGTATTTGGATGACATACACAGAGTAGGAAGTGATATTCCTATACTACGATCGATTATACTTTGGTTGTCACACAGTAGTTTCTCCACATAGGACGTGGACATTATATCAGACATTCTGGTTACTAGATCTATGGTTTTAGATCTAGATTTGGGTGGTTTCCCAATCTGGGTACTTAGACAGCATTCTATAAGTATTTAGAATGGACGACTCCTGGCATGGTAGTATACCTGCAGGTGATGGAGTCACCATCTCTAAAGGTGTCTTACAGACTAAAGGGGAGAGGGATGTGCATGATTGGCAGATCACTTGCTTAGGTAATTGAGTCAATCATGAGATGTCAAGTACCACACCAGATGTTGTTCTTGCAGGAGATGCAATAAGTTGATATTAATCCAATCCTGGAGAAACAATCGGAAGCAGCTCTAGAACATAAGTGGATGTTCTAGGGATATGATAACGGCAGTCTCCTTCGGGAGACAGTTATCATTCCAGGCTTCCAAGGTGACCTGGATGACAGAGTGGCTGTCAGAGTTATAGTTTTCCCTTCGACGAGGGGCAGTATTTTGGACAGGTGGTCCAGGTGGATACTGAGGGAAAGGCATGGCGCAGGATACTGATTAAGTTCAGTTGACGATACAGTCTAAGAAGTTTGGATTTGGAGTTCATTTATGAGCTAGGTCCCATCAGATATCCAGACACATTCTAAGACAGGTATTGCTCATTTCGGGAGATGGCTTTCTCTGCGAACTTGAGATAAAGAGAGACATAGAAAGAAACACCACAGCGGATCCACTCACTGAGGCTATTCCTCGAACGCAATAGTTTCGCAAACGAGCTTTGTTAGACTGACTAGTAGAGGAGTTGGGTGTTCGGTATCACACGGGCTGTGACTATGCGACATCGCAATAATTAGCCTTGAGTGCAAGTGGGAGATTGTTGGAGATAGTGCCCTTAGATTCAATTATTGGATCACAGGCACGTGATTGCAATGATTGTGGGAGGACCTATCCCGGTAGGACAGTCTTACTCGAGATGATAGTATGCTATCTGGTTTATCTTTATCATCATGTACTGCTTTAGGTGACCTTACGAGTCGCTATTACACGTTGATAGAGCCCCTAGAATTCTTGCTTGACTACCAGCAGTATGAGGGCGATCATATACGTGAGAGCTGGAGTCTATAAGCACATCCTTAAAAGGTCCCTAGTCGTGGGAGTTTCGAGACAGGGCATCGATTCTCCAGAGTAGACTAGTGTATACAGTCGAGACCCCGACGAGAGGCGGTGGCCGGTCTCACAAGCCATTGGTGTCAGTTGGTTCACCTAAGATGTATACAGGTGCTCATTGGGTTATAAGTACACCGGACAGGACTCGCCGGGAACCTGCTAGTTGGGATTATACCAGACGTCAGATAGCAGTTCCCTGGTGACATGTGTACAGGTTAGTTCATCGACCTGAGATCGTCATTTGTCTCGTGTGAGTTCCCACTGTGCTTTGATTACTACCCTACCACGGCTCAAAGGAGTCGTGCAAACAGGTTTTAGTTGGGTACAGTCCCGAGCCACATGGAGGCAGTGAGCGGATCTTCAGGGGTTCGTCTCTCCCGGTATTGGGGGTGAGGTCACGCTGTGTCTAGGAGAGCCATTACACAAAGCCCTCGGCCGAGGCAAGAGAATTACTGGTAGGTATTCCAGTAGTATCTCAGGGTGTTCTGGGCTACACTCCGACACGACTTGTACCGCTTTTGGGGGTCTGACTTTTACCAACCCCCTAGGCACGCCATGCGATACTCATAGACGAACGGACCAGACTGTATGGATATTGTCACTGACAGGCTCAGTAGGGTGTCAGGATGAGTTCGCTCATCGACGTCCCTTTTGGTCAATAGCTGGTAGCCCGTCACGTATGGCTAATACCTCTGACGTGCTAGTGGTTAAATCCACAACCATAGTATTGACGAGTCTTTAGAGTCCACCACACTCAGTTACTCAAGTTTCGGGCGAAACGCTGTAGAGGCCGTATGGAGATATGGCAGGGTTCGATCAGATACGTGCGGTATTGCACGGATCGTGATCGGACGGTTTTTACTAGCCGGCTTTGGCTTAAGCCGGATCCTAGTATTAGATAGTGTAGATTTTGTCTCTTTGCATTTGTGTTCAGTGGGAATACATATGCGGGCATGTATATGCAGTAGCGGGGTTTTCCTGTAATTTATTACGGGATCAGTTTTCTGAAGTTGCCTGTTTGCATTCCGTTCCGGCCGGTTTTCCTTTGTTCCTTCACGGCCGGACTTTTGTGATGGAGGGGGTTATTTGCAAGTTTGCAAATAACTTATTGTGGAGGGGGTTTCTTGCATATGTGGCTTCTTTCATCATGAGATGCTTTATACATCATTTCTTTAGGATTAGAGTTGATTTGAATTGGATTTGACCTTGTTATCATTGCTTGGGGGAGTGGTCACCCATTGCTTTTACTACCATCACCTCCCTTCATGGTTTTGTTTTTTTTCATTCCCTCCACCATTCTCTCATGAGGCCGGCCACATAAGAGGAGAAAGAGAGAGAGTTTCATTTGGATGGTGGCACATATTTCTTCATCTCATTCTTCTTGTTTTGGAAAAAATGAAAGCACCATTTTTCCTTGACCTCATTCCTCCATCACCAATGGCAACATAAACCCCAATAAGACAAAGGTTCTACACTACAACCTATATCACCAATGGCAACATGTATGCGTCGGCTAGCCAACTTCGCTCCCGAGTTGCCTCGGTCCAGAGGTGGGAGCCCGTAAAAGAATCCGGCTACGTGGTGCCCTTTCCAACGAGGAGGCGACGGACGGAGATTCCGCGAGAGATCGGAGTGGAGACGAAGACTGAAGGACATGGATCGCTTGGTATAACTCTCTACCCCATTCTTTTGATAGCTAGGATTAGGTTAATGGTTACGATCCGGGTTTTATTGTCCGTGGTAGCGCCAGTTTAAAAGTTAAGAAAAATTTTGATTCCGCATTTTGGCCTCGAGTAGAAGGCCGGGGCGCTGCCGTGGCGCAACAAGAACTTGACATGTGACTTATGATTTGTTGGCCAAAGTCAAGGTCATAAGAGCATGGGGCAAAAATCCACATCGGGAGTTTCAAAAGAACTGAAACTTGCTAGTGTTGCATACCATTTGGAGTGTGATGATTCTGGTAGGATTCCTTCTGTTTCGTCACGCGATGATATTTGGATCCCGATCCTACTGTGAGTATATGCTACTCCTCGGGAAATTTCTCACTTAACGATCAATGCTATAAACCAAGTAGGTGTCTAGAAAGGTGTTAGCGGGGCTACGCCCATAGGGAAAAGAGGTTATTTAATTAAGGAACTTCGCGAAAGCGTTGGAAAACCTCCCTCGAAGTACCGACACCAGCCTGGCCGAATGGTTAAGCAAGAATTGTACGGTGAGATTGATCCTGACTAATTCTTCCTTTTTGGTTTGAGGAGGGATTCGAGAGACAGTGGGAGCCATCCTGTTTAGACAAACTAAAAACCACTCTAAACTTGCAAGAGCATCATGCTGAGTGTTTCTTCTCTCTCTCCTAATTGCAGCGACCAATCGACATGACTGGACTTAAGTTACTTCTAGATAAAAACATACGGACATGGCCAAACTACAAAGATTGACTCAGGAATGTCAAAATGGCAATCACTTATGACAAGTTGGGGTATCTCCTTACCACCAAAGCTCCCCCTGTCCCAGGTCCCAAAACCAGCGTCGCGGATAGGGAAATCCGTAAGACCTGGGAAATCGATTGAGCGAAGGCCAAGTGCCTCGTGCTTGCCTCTATGGACAACGAACATCAGAGGAGGCACGAGAATATGGACCTCGAATCCATATTTCTCCATACAAAAGAACTGTATGGAGAGCAATCTCGTATCGCAAGATACGAAGTATCGAAGAAGCTATTTTCGGCAAGGTTGGCCGTCAGATCATCGGTAGCGGAACACGTGCTTAAGATGATTGGCTTCATAGAGGAGCTCGCGGACCTTGGGACCACGTTGGAGAATGAGCTCTATACGGACTTGATTCTCCAGTCCCTTCCTTCCACTTACGCCCAGTTTATTCTGAATTTCAACTTGCAAGAAAAGAAAGTTGAACTTTCAGAGCTCCTCAACATGCTGAGGAGTGCAGAGGGCACCCTACAGAAAGGTAGGGAAACATCCACTTTGTTTGTAGGAGGATCTTCCTCTTCTAGGTCCAAGGCGAAAGCCAAGGGAAAGAAGAAGAAAACCCCCGCCAAACCAAGGGGCGGTGTTAGTAAAGTGGATACGAAGGGAAAGGCAAAAGCAACAAAGAAAGCGGGGAAGCTTATAGGAAAGGAAGAGTGCTTTTTCTTTCATAAGAGTGGGTACTGGAAGAAAGATTGCAGGGCTTGGAAAGCCAGAACACAGGATCTGAAGCAAGTTGCGGCTTCAGTTTCAGGTGTGTATGTTATTGGAAACTGTCTATCAATAAACTTTACTTCCTGGGTATTGGATACCGGATCAGGATTTCATATCTGTAATTCTTTGCAGGCGTTGAGAAACCGTAGGGTTTTGAAGGCAGGTGACATGACCCTCAAAGTTGCAAACGGAGCTAGCATGGATGCTAAGGCCGTAGGGGACTATCACCTGGGAATGTCAGATGGACATGTTTTGGTTTTACGTAATTGCTTTTTTGTACCCAACGCAACTTATAATATCATTTCTGTATCTTTGGTTTCTAAAGAAGGTTATGAATTTGCGTTTGTAAGTAATGTTGTAAACATTCACCTTAATCAAGTTATGATTGGGTCAGGTACATTAAGCAATGGTATATACGTACTAAACCAACCACAGATTTTCAATGTCCAGAATACACACAAAAGAAAGTCTCCGGAAATAAATCAGACTTTCTTATGGCATTGTAGACTGGGTCACATCAATGAGAGAAGGTTGACGAAATTACATACAGAAGGATATGTGAATCCGTTCGAATATCAATCGTATGCCACTTGTCAATCCTGTCTCAAAGGAAAGATGACAAAGACTCTGTTCACTGGACACGGAGTAAGTGCGAGCGAGCTCTTGGGACTCGTACACAGCGACGTGTGCGGTCCAATGTCTACACATGCGCGAAGCGGTTATTCTTACTTCATTACTTTTACGGATGACTTTTCAAGGTACGGTTATGTCTTCTTAATGAAACATAAGTCCGAAGCCTTTGGAAAATTCCAGGAATATAAGAATGAAGTAGAAAAACAAACTGGCAAAAGTATCAAGATTCTAAGATCGGATCAAGGTGGTGCATACTTGAGTGCCGAGTTCCTGGACTATTTAAAAGAGAACGAAATTCTCTCTCAGCTTACTCCTCCATACACTCCGCAACATAACGGTGTAACGGAGAGACGGAACCGAACCCTATTGGATATGGTACGGTCCATGATGAGTAACGCTGAGTTACCGCGATCATTTTGGGAATATGCACTAGAATCAGCTGCATACCTTTTGAACCGAGTTCCAACTAAGACTGTGCCTACTACACCATATGAGATGTGGTGTGGGAAGAGACCCTATCTTAATCACATTAAGACATGAGGATGTCCAGCTTTTTTCAAAAAGCAGCATGCGGACAATCTTGAGGCACGCTCAGTACAGTGCAAGTTTGTGGGATATCCAAAGAACTCCAAGGGATATTTCTTCTATTGCGAAGAGGAACAAAAGATTTATGTTTCTCGTCATGCCCACTTCTTGGAAACTGAATTTTTGGAAAATCAGATAAGTGAGAACGCAATAGAACTGGAAGAAATTCCAGAACCACGAGCTAATACTGAAAGCTTAGTAGAACCAGAGGGTTTGAAAGATCAGGACATTCCTACGCCGCTCCGCAGAAGTAGTAGGCAGTCTCATCCGTCCGAGAGATACTACGGTTTTCTCATAGACGGGGATAGAGAGGATTGCATCATAGATTATGATGAGCCGACTAGCTTCCAGCAGGCCATTCAGAGCGTTGACTCGGTAAAATGGCTGGATGCAACGCAGACCGAAATGGAGTCCATGTACACCAACAAAGTATGGACGTTGGACGTTGCTCCAGATGGGGTAAAACCCGTAGATGCAAGTGGATCTTCAAAAGGAAGATTGGTGTAGATGGACAGGTTGAGACCTATAAAGCTAGATTGGTTGCAAAAGGTTTTCGTCAAAGACCTGGTTTGGACTATGACGAGACCTTTTCTCCAGTAGCTATGCTGAAATCCATTCGGATCCTTCTTGCCATTGCTGCCTTCCACGATTATGAGATTTGGCAGATGGACGTAAAGACCGCTTTTCTAAATGGAAATTTAAAGGAGTGTGTTTATATGGACCAGCCAGAGGGTTTCATTCAGAGTGGGAGCAGCGGAAAGGTGTGCAAGTTGCTTAAGTCCATCTATGGACTAAAGCAGGCATCACGGAGTTGGAACATCTGTTTTGATGAGACGGTCAAGGAATTTGGCTTTATCAAAAATCCAGATGAACCATGCATCTATAGTAGATTTGTAGCGAGAACTGTAGTATTCCTCGTTTTATACGTGGATGACATTCTCTTAATAGGAAATGACATTCCTATGCTACAATCTGTCAAGGGGTTCTTGTCACACAGGTTCTCCATGAAAGACCTGGGTGATGCCTCATACATTCTGGGGATTCGGATCTATCGTGACAGATCCAAGAGGATACTGGGACTCTCACAGTCCAGGTACATCGACACCATACTGAAAAGATTCAGTATGGAAGATTCCAAGCGCGGTAATCTACCGGCTTGTCACGGGATCACCCTCTCCAAAGAGATGTCTCCCAAGACTGATTTGAAAAGTGATCGCATGTCTATTATACCCTACGCTTCTGTGGTAGGCTCTATAATGTATGCGATGTTGTGTACCAGACCAGATATAGCTTATGCACTGAGTGTGGTAAGCCGATATCAGTCAAACCCTGGGGAGAAACATTGGATAGCAGTAAAGAACATTCTCAAGTACCTGAGAAGGACTAAGGAGATGTTCTTGGTGTATGGCGGAAAAGGCCTCCAGATCGAGGCCTTTGCTGACTCCAGCTTCCAAAGTGACAAGGATGATTCCAAGTCCATGTCGGGTTATGTCTTTATCCTCAATGGAGGGGCAGTGTGTTGGAAGAGTTTCAAACAGGAAACCGTTGCTGACTCGACGATGGAAGCGGAATATATCGCTGCTGCAGATGCCGCAAAAGAAGCTGTCTGGGTAAGGAAGTTCTTAACTGAACTTCAAGTGGTTCCATCCATTGTTGATCTAATACCTCTGTATTGCGACAACAACGGGGCTATAGCTTTAGCGAAGGAACCAAGGTCCCATCAGAAGTCCAGACACATCTTGAGGCGGTATCACCTGATCAGGGAGATCATGGGTCGCCAGGAGATCGAGGTTCGGAGAGTTTCTACGAAAGATAACACTACTGATCCACTCACAAAGGCCTTACCCCAGACTCAGTTCGAGCGGCTGATCGAGATGATAGGTCTTCGATACGCCAGTACATGGCCTTAGTGCAAGTGGGAGATTGTTAGTGTATATGCCCTAGAGGCCATTACTGTATCATACTAGTATGTATATTACTTAATGGAGGCTTGGGATATTCACCTTGTATTGACAATCTTGCTCAATATAGTAGTATGCTACTTGGTTTGTTTCTACTTCAATGTGTATATGCGTTTATTTTAGTATATCACCTATATACATTAGTGGAGCCCTTAGGATCTTTGCTTGATTACCAGTGTTGTGATGGCAGTCACACTAGTGGGGACTGGGTAATCTATAAGCACATCCTTATACAGGTCCCTAGTCGCAGGACTATCGAGACAGGGCATCGATACTCCGGAGTAGACTAGCGTATGCGCTTCTCATCCCAGTGTGGGAGATGGTCTGTCCCACAGCCATCAGTACGTCGTACTGGAGATAGTATGCGGGTGCTCATTGGGTTACGAGTACACTGGACAGGACTCGTCGGGAACTGTTGGTTGGTACTATACCTATCGTCAGTTATCAGTTCCCAGGTGACATGAGTACAGCTTAGTCCGCTGACTTGACACTGTCACTTCGCCTCGAGTGTGTTCCCACTGTACTTAGATTACTACCCTACCACGGCTCAAAGGAGTCATGCAAACAGGTAGTAGTTGGGTGCAGTCCCGAAGCACTTGGAGGCAGTGACGGTTAGACAGGATTCGTCTCTCCCGGTATTGGGGGTTGACATCGCGCTGTGTCTAGGAGAGCCATTACACGAGTAGTCCCTGGCCAGGGCAAGCGAGATATACTGGTAGGTTTCCAGTGTTATCTCAGGGTGTTCTGGGCTTCACTCCGACACGACTTGTACCGCTATTGGGGGACTGACGTTTACCGCCCCCTAGGCCCGCCATGCGATGTATCAGACGAACAGACCGGACTGTATGGAGATTGTCACAGTCAGACTCAGTAGGAGTTCAGATGGGTTTCACCTCGTCAGTCTTCTTGTCGGCATCTACCTGGGGACCGTTACGCACAGCTAGTGCCGCTTGCGGTCTGTGGTTAAACCCACTGCCAGCGTAGTGTCGAGTCTTTAGAGTCCCACACAGAAAGCTATTCGCCTTTAGGCAAAAGAGTAGAGGTCGCATGGTTTTGCGACAGGTCGCATGGTTTTGCGACAGGGTTCGGTCACATCCGTGCACTTGTGCACGTACAGTGTCCGGACAGTTAACACTAACGGGCTTTGGTTTAAGCCAGATCCTAGTGTACGTTTTGGGATTGGTTTTATCTCGTTTGTATTCGTGTTTCTCGGAACGCGGATGCGGGTGTGTATGCACAGTTGACAGAGAGACAGAGGCAGAGTATTCTCATTGGGGTTGTTGACTGTTGACTGTTGACAGTTGACTGTTGGCCATTGACTTTTGCTTAACCCTAATGAGAATAAGATATATGATTAACATTAATATTAATTAAGTATTATAGTGACATGGTTGTTGAGGGGTTGGCTTTGTTGACTTGTTGACTTTGTTGACCGGTTGACTAGGTTGGAGTAGTTGACCATCATCATGACAATGGCTATCATTCCATGGAAAAGACTTTTGCTTGCTTGTTTATTTATGCAAAATGAGTGCATGAAATGATATAGCCATTTTGACTTAAACCATTTACACAATACTTGATTACTATTTTTGTTATGATGGCTTTTGGATTATGAGAGGTGAGAATGAGAAAAGTATGGTTCATTTCTATCATTTTGCTTTCTCTCTCTCAAGCTCTCCCTCTTCCTCAAGCTCTCCCTTTTCCTCTTGCTCTCTCTACCTCAAGGCAAACCATTCTCATGTGTTGAGACTCATTGCCTTAGAGATAAAAAGATACCAAAACATTCCTCTACTCATTCTAGTTCACAAGGCCTAGCAAGCCAAGTGATCTAGTTTCTTCAAAGTTCGAAGAAGAAGCCAAAGGTAGAAGCTTTCGGGTGGATCCATCTTCGGCGCAAGGAGACGACGAGGTGAGGCCGATCCGTACACCGGGAGGAGTCGAAGACGAAGGAGTTCAAGAAAGGTATAGCCCCCTAACCGAGTAGGTAAACTCTTGTTAGGTTGTTAGTTAGTAGTTTAACAAAGATCTGTATTGGTAGTCCATGTTACCACCCTCTTGAAAATCGTTTTTCACCAATTCCGCAACCCCGTAAGTACCGGGGAAGGGTAGCATGGACTTACAGCTTATGCCGCGGAAACGCGGCCGTTTAGAGGAGTTGGCCTACGTGCTTTGGTGTGTTTTCCTGGTGTGTAGTTATATTCAGTGTGGTATAGTACTTTTCTCAGAATCTCTTCACAATTCTTCCAGAATTTCAGTAGATCAAAAGGTGATGTGATATGGATCTTTTGCTATGATTTCCTCGAGCTCCGCGTAGATTTCTTGGATTTTGTGTTGCCATTGAGCTTTGTGCATGAAAATGACAATCGATTTGCCATTTTGTCCCTTAAACTGGTATGTAGCAACACACGGATAGAGAGCGGAGACCCGTGTTTTATCTGTGGTTGGTAGTAATTCGGAATTTGTCGTACTTTTCCATGAATTTCATTGTTTAGAGCTGAGAACCAGTATCCTGTAAATATGTAGCAAACACTGATTAAAAGCACCTGCCTATAACCAAACGAGCGTAAGAATGGGCGGTATAAAATACAATATTCTGGTATGAACACTTTCCGCTAGTTTTCCGTGTACAAAGATAGATTAGATGTTCATTTCAATATTGTTTCACAGCTTTGAAATGATTATCTATTCTATTAGAGTGTACTCGGAGAACAGCGGGGAGGTGCTGCCGAAATTTACTCGAAACGGTTGAAAGCACAAGTGATGGGCGTTCGCTCTATACATTCTTAATGGGATAGAAGCCTACCCCCGACAGCCGGAACACACACATACAACAAGAATACACAACAAATACATAATTAGAGAGCGATTCGAGATGTTCGGGTTAAAACCAATATATGATAATATGAAACCTTCATATTTTCATCGATACTCATATATGAAACTAAAAGCGCCACTTAGTCCCCGTTTATCGGTTAACATACGTGCGATTATTTATTCTTTTCAACGACAAACGCACACACAAAGCATATACACGGATTTTCTCCTTTGTCAGTAACTATCCCGTTCTTATATTTCTCAATATAGTCAGCATAACCTACAATTTATATGTTATACAGTCTAACATGGCCCATGAGTACGTCAGAGTTAAGGACTGGATGTATGTGGATTGGAAACAACGTATGCAACCTAAGTTTGTCGCAGGAGTTGCTGCTTTCCTTGAATTTGCACGCGCACATAATAAGATCATAATAGAGAAGATTCTCTGTCCGTGCGATAGATGTGGCAATAAGTACTGGCAGAAGGTAGAATTGGCAGAGCTTCATATTGTAAAACATGGGTTTACTAGACTTTATACAACTTGGAAATATCACGGGGAAGGAGAAGAATGCAGTACTGCGGCAGAAGAAGAAGGAGAACACGATAATGCGGCAGGAGAAGAAGAAGAATTCGGTAATGCGGCAGGAGACGGAAATTTATTTCCATCAGAAGAAATGGAGGATATGGTAGAGGCTGCCCTAGGTGAATCTATTCGTACCGAAAATGACATTCTTTCCGGTCAAGGACCGCGTGCGGATAAATATGAAAATTTCATGAATGATGCTAGGAAACAATTTATGAGAATGCGAAGTATTCCACCCTCTCATGGTTCGTCCAACTTTTCCAGATTAAGTGTCTAAATGGATGGAGCAACAAGTCATTCACAATGCTTCTTTCGTTCTTGAAAAATTCAATGCCTCAGGGAAATAATGTGCCCGACAGCTGGTATGAAGCCCAGAAGATGATGTCTGATTTGGGTCTAAAGTGCGAGAAGATTCAAGCATGTCCTAAAAATTGCGTGTTGTACCGGAAAGAGAATTCAGATTTGAAAGAGTGTCCAACATGCGGAGAGGCCAGGTATAAGCCGAAAGATTCTGATAAGAAGCCTGATATACCTGTGAAGATAGCACGATACTTTCCCATAACACAGAGGCTACAGAGGCTATTCAGGTGCAAGAAAACAGCCGAGGCAATGATTTAGTATCACCGTGCTCCTCCAAGTGAAAATGGAAAAATGAGCCATCCAAGAGATTCACCGGCATGGAAGGATTTCGACAGGAGGCACGCAATATTCAGTAGCGATCCTCGCAATGTCCGGCTCGGACTGGCTACTGATGGCTTCTGCCCATTCAACTATATGGCTGGAAGTCACTGCACATGGCCCGTTGTAATGATAATTTATAATCTGTCGCCTTGGTTGGCTATGGACCAATCATACTTTATGATGCCTCTTCTTATCGACGGACCAAACTCACCGGGGAAAAATATCGACGTCTATCTCCGACCTCTGATCGAGGAGTTGAAATCTTTGTTCATTGATGGTGTAGAGACATATGATTCAAACACAAATACAAACTTCATACTGCGTGCGGTTTTAATGTGGACAATTAATGACTTTCCTGTGTATGGAATGCTATCAGGTTGGTCCGTACATGGTCACAAAGCATGTCCTCATTGCCATGAACACACAACATCAAAATTCTTAAATTTTAGTAGGAAGGTTTGTTATTGCGGCCATCGACGTTTCCTGCCTCCAGACCACCCCTATAGGTTAGACACGGTTCACTTTGATGGTCATCAGGAGCTTCTTGGACCTCCATCCCCATTGTCCGGAGAGGACGTGACTGCTAAATGGGATGGTTACAATAACGTGAACTTCGGGATGGATCCGACGAAACAGGTCAAACCACAATATTGGAACAAGTTAAGCATTTTCTTCGAGCTTCCATACTGGTCTACAAATTCAGTGCGTTATTTTCTGGACGTCATGCATATAGAGAAGGGAGTATCAGAGCACATACTTAACTTGCTTCTTTGTAAAGACGGGAAATTGAAAGACAACATGAATGCTCGGATGGATCTACAAGAGTGGGGAATAAGAAGTGAATTGCACCCTAGACCGGTAGCGGGTAAACCGGGCAAGTTTGTACTTCCCAATGCCGCTTATCATATGTCACAGCCGGAGAAGAAAAGATTCCTGCAGGTGTTGCATGATTTGAAAGTCCCCACAGGTTTCTCAGGATCATTCAGCAAGAAAATAAAAATTGTGAAGGGCAAGATCGATGGGCTGAAAAGTCATGATCACCATGTTATCGTGGAGCACCTTCTTCCATTAGCCCTCAGGACTTCTCTCCCCGACTCGGTTGGTCTAGTAATCAACGACCTATGTTGTTTTTTCAGAGAGTTGTGTGCTAAAACACTGGAGGATGCGACGCTGGATAAACTAGAAAATTCTATTGCGTTGATACTTTGCAAGTTTGAGCGTATTTTCCCACCGTTATTCTTCGATATCATAATACACTTGACGGTTCATCTTGCAACTGAGGCAAAGTTAGCCGGATCGGTACAATATCGATGGATGTATCCCGTCGAGAGGTACGTGTAATTTTTCGTTACGCGCAATTTATAAATTTATTGTTTTCCTGTATGCCCGTATTTATTTATTCAACATATTCTCATTAGGTACCTCTACACTCTTAAGAAGTATATACGCAATAAAAATCGACCAGAGGGTTCTATCATGCAAGGTTATCTTCTTGATGAAGCAACCACATTTTGTTCCCGCTATCTGGACGAGAACATTGAGACAAGGCTTAACCGACCACGAAGAATTCAAGACGGGCCATATGGTAAAGCCGAGTATAAGAGGGTAGACACTATGTTTATCAACAAGATATACCGGTTTATCTTGCTTAATTGCGCATGTCTTGAACAAATTAGAGAGTAAGTTCTTTTGGATTAATTGTTATATCTGTGTTTGTGTGTGTATGAAATGATATAATATTAATGTCACAATTATTTGTCGAAAACAGAATTCATTTTAACGAGGTACGTGAGGGGCATCCTGATTGGAACGAAGAACGTTTGGAAAAATACCATCAGGATAATTTTTTTGATTGGGTCACAGATCATGTAAGTTATTCGAATAACATTTTATTGCTATCAGTTTTAATCTAAACTTGTATCGTTATTTATTTGTCGTAAAATTTGTTTTGTTAGATCTACGATCCGAACTTGTCTGCATCATGTGAGAGTGATTCAATATGTTTAGCTCAATTTCCTAGTATGGAGGTTGCATATTACAAAGGATTTGGTGTCCTTGGATACAAATTCGAAGTTAAGGATATAGAAACATCTAGAACCACTCAGAATAGTGGGATTGCGACGGTAGGATCGGACGGTGTGATTTACTATGGGTACTTAAATTGTATACTCGGCATCCACTATCCCAGACGATCAGAACCCTTTTATATATTCCAGTGTACTTGGTACGATCCGCGAACCGATACGGACAGGTGGAGAAGCAATCTTGGGACTTGGAAAGATGAATATGGATTGACCAGTGTGAACACACTTCGATTTTACGGTCAGAACGATCCATTTATCTTTTCGAACCAAGCGTTCCAAGTATACTACTCACAGTGTTTGAAGCATCCGGGATGGAGTGTTGTATTCCGATAGAAACCCAGAAATGTCTACGATGTCCTAGAATTCGAGGACAGCGATGAGGACAAAGAAGAAAGAAGGCTTAAAGTGCTCCGACCGTCAGTTTCGAAGGACGGGTTGTCTTCGACCGATCATGAAGTTACGTGGGATAGAAATGACATCGACGATGAAATCCAAGTAGATATGTATAATGCGCCCACGAAACGAAAAAGTTTATCAGTAATGTTATATTATTACTTCACATTTTATGCTCTATACATATATAGTCAATAGTTTTAATGATTGTCTAATGCGTTCACGAACCGTTTATCTAGATTTGATGACGATGTCAGGAGCAGCGAGGGGCGGCAGGAGCTCCAGCCACGGCAGAGGCAGAGGCAGAGCGGTTCTGCCGCCCGGAGAGCTCCGTAGGGAGCTTCAGAGGGCCGGTCTTGCACCCAGATCGGAGACCCCTTCGGATGCCTCCTTCCGTGTGGATTTTGCCACATCTCCAGGTATGTTGCACGCATATCCATTTTGAATGTAATATTACAGATATTCATGCCTATTTATGTCAAAATTACTTATATTATCAATGTTTGATTGTCTAGTTGTTGGTGATGCGTCCACATCTGGGACAGAGGCCACTCCCGCTCCTCCAGGTATGTTTATATATCATATAGTGCATGTATATTGATTTAGAATGCTATATCATAAATACACACATTCCTTTTGCTCTTACTTAGCAATTTTTATTATTGTCTAGCAGTAGGTGGTGACACCACCGCACCTGCGGGTATGTTTATATATCCTATAGTGCATGCATATTGATTTAGAACGTTATATTATTGATCTACACATTCTTTTTGCAATTACTTATATAATCTATTTTTAATTGTCTAATTATAGGTGGTGCATCCACATCTTCCGCAGGGGCCACTCCTGCCGCTTCCATACCCTCCGCATCGTCTGCAGGTTAGTATGAATAAATTTAAAATATTTATTCATTTTACATATGCTCTATAGAATAAATATGAACTTCATGGAAATTTAGCGTCGATGTTTATTTTCTAGTTGGAGGGGATGCGTCCGGATCCGGGACCCCGGTTGTTCCTTACCGGAGGAACTATCGTCCCGCTCGTGCTGCTGCCCGGGCCCAGGCTCGTGCGATAGTCACCGGAGGTATATATCACACTTGAATTTTCGTTTAACCTTGATTTCTTAATACAACTTTGTCTTAATATTGATTGTCTTGATATTTCGTACAGACGCAGGGCCTCCCCATCCCCAGAGGGGGAATCGAGGCCCGAATCAGTCCCATAGGCTGAGGCTTGACAAAGCTAAGGGGGAGGTAGCATTCCCCCTTTTTTTTACCCTTGACTATCGCTATACTGGTCCTTATGCCGAGAGGTTCGGCCGGTATATGGGGGACGAGAGCCGGCTCGTGAAGAACTATCCACTTCACGTTGAGTGGGGCGAGCAGCACCGGCGCTCATTCGCCCTCTTCTTTGATCAGGCTCGGGTACGTATTAACGGCCTATTTTCATTTGATTTATCCAATATATTTATTATTAACACTTGCAATCTAATAACAATGTTTTTTTTTGTATTTTCAGTTGGATTACGATTTTCAGCCTGTAGCCGACCCTGATCACCTGGGAGGGTGCTCGACCTTCATACTCTGTACAATGGCCTGATGAAGAACATGCAGACCAAGGTCCGATACAACAGGAATGAGCTGAAGGCCGACTGCTACTCCCTGTGGATGGCGACCCCCGAGGCAGAGAGAGCGGCCCTCCTATCTACTCCGGCGTTTGCGAGAGTCGACGTAGAGACATGGCCTCTATTGTGCGATTATTTCGACTCCCAATGCAAACAGGTAAGTATTTTAAATGTAATTCATTATTTATGATATAATTTATTTCTTTGTGTTCCTTAATTAGAAAACTAAATGTTAATGCGTTGTGCAGAAACAGGCCGCTCAGAATACAGAGAACAGGAAGTCGGCGAAGAGGGGTCGCCCCACTTACACAGGTGGCTCGAGGAACATTACTCGAGCCATGGAGTTATCGGTAAATTACAATAGACCGACCTTTGTGATATTCTGCAATATTAAGAGTTATTTTCTAATATTTCTAATATTAAGAGTTACTTTCTAATATTGCAGACATCTCGGACCGTGGCGTCAGGTGGTACACCGAGCGTGCTGTCCGCATATCTTGCCGTCCACGGCACCTTGACAGATCCCGCCACGGGCGAGCTTCGATATCCCGACGTCGCTACCCAGGAGTATTGCGTAAGTGTTAATATTTTTTCTACCCAAATTTGAAATTTTAGTTTTGGAAAGTTCAAGTTTAAATTTTATACTTATACTTTACTGCTTAATGTGGGTGTAGGAGCGGGTAGTTGAGCAGGCCCAGGCCTCGGGGATCGATTTTACCGGACAGAGCGATCCGAGGCTGCTGACCCCAGTTCTGGACGCCGCACACGGAGGGCACCACGGAGGTTGGGAGAGAGGCCGGGGACTGGGCCCTAGCAGGGCCCATATGAGATTGGACTCCACCCCGGCGGTTAGTTCCTCCGTCTCCAGTGACCGACGTGTCCATCAGGAACTAGAGAGCTTGAGGGCCACCGTTCAGGAGTTGAAGGAGATGCTGGTATGTATACTACTTTATAGTAAAATATCATGTCATATTATATAAATATCAACATATCCATAATTAGTACGTAGCTTGAGCTTATTTGGTTTTCGACTTAAGTTTGATTAATCATACATACATATGTAATTAAAATAAACAACGGTTTTCCAAACTAGATATCCAAACGGGGTTTCGAAATAACTTAATATTGATACGAATTCGAATAATACACAGTTCTTACAAGCTTTTTACATACGTTATATCCAGACGCGACAGGGTACATCGACCAAGCCTCCACATGCATCTCCTTCGGCTGCGGCTCCGCAAGCTACCACATCGGCTGCGGTTCCGCAGACAGCTCCTATAGCTCCACCGCCCGCTCAGACTCCCGCATCCGCGGCTCCGCAAGTGACTACCTCGACGGTGGTTGCGCAGACCACATCGCCAGCTCCACAGGCCGCTCAGACTCCCGCTCGCGCCGAATTGCAGAGTTTATTGACCGAGGAGCAGGCGCGCGTTTTTCTATCGTTATTCAGAGGTGGAGCTGGACCGAGCTAGGGTAGCTTTTTGGTTCTTATTTTTTGAAACATGTATTTATTTATATCATACACATTGTACTACATTTTGAAACGATATTGATATTGGTTTATATTTATATCATATTCAGTTTTTGGGTTTCTTTTATATATTATATGCGTGAGATGTGATTATGAATACTGCGATATATGTTGTGTGATGATTAATTTTATATTTGATTGATGTATATATTATTGTGCACAGGGCGGGAAAAAATCAGGCAACCCTTTTTAAAAAAAAAATTACAGATAATGTGTACCTACGGATTAATCCGTAGGTACACATGTTGCCCCTACGGCTATATCCGTAGAGGCAAAATATCAGCAGTAACTGATATATCCCCCCTGATCTCAGTACCAGATGGTTAGGAGTGCCCCTATGGACATATCCGTAGGGGCCATTACTTCGCCCCTACGGAGTTATCCGTAGGGGCAAAATATCAGGATTTCTGATATTTTTCCCCTACGGATAGGTACCTACGCAGATATCCGTAGGGGGTAGTACGTGGCCCTACGGCTATGTCCGTAGGTACATTTAATATATTAAAAAAAACCGTAAATAATATAACTTTTTTTGCCCTACGGCCTACTCCGTAGGTGCAACAGGACCTACACAGAAATCCGTAGGGGCAAGATTTTGCCCGTAGGGGCAAGATTTCCGTAGGTACATTTAATATATTAAAAAAACCCGTAAATAATATAACTTTTTTTGCCCTACGGCCTACTCCGTAGGTGCAACAGGACCTACACAGAAATCCGTAGGGGCAATATTTTGCCCGTAGAGGCAAGTTCAGGACTTCAACTTGCACCTGCGGCCTTTGCACCTACGGGGTCTTTTCCCGTCCCTACGCATATCTCCGTAGGTGCAGTGGGTTGCCCCTACGGATAAATCCGTAGGGGCAACCCTTATTTGTAGTAGTGTTTCCTTCCTTTTCTTTGTTATTTTCCATACTCACACACTGAAATGATAAGATTTCAAAAATCCCATTATTTTCTATTTTTTTCTTTCAATTTTCTAATAATTTATTTATACTTTTGGAAAACTTCCGGGTGTCAAAAAGATATATGAAGTAAAATAAGTAAAGATAGTTGATTGCTATTAAGAATCAGATATAATAAAGAAATCAGATCCGAATAACTAAGATTTTGGATGATTGAGCACTCCTGTCAACACAAGAAGATCATGTAAAAATTGAGAGATTTAAAAAAAATGCTTAATTTTTTTGTTTTGAGTATTTTACTTGTTATAGCATACGAAAATCGAAAAATATTTACAACTATGTAGATTTTCTATTTTCTTTGAGTTTTAATATAATTTTTTTGTTCTTTATAGCACACAAAATTCACTAAATTTTCCAAAATCTTAATATTTTATATTTTCTTTCGTTTTTTTGTATTTCTGTATCACAAGAAAATCGTAAAATTTTCTGTTTGGTTATTTTTTTTAATATTATGCATGAAAATCATGAAATTTTCAAAAATCTTAAATTTTCTATTTTCTTTAATATAATAATATTTTACATGCACATGAGAATAACGAAATTTTCAATAATGTCAAAATTTTCAGTATTTTTATTTTTCCATATTTTGTTTGGAACAGAATATAGTAATATTTTTGAAATTCAGCGATTTTCCTATGTTAAAAGAAGCAAAATATTGAAAACGAAAGAAAAAAGAAGATTATGATATTTCAAAAAATTTGAACTGTGTGTGTTATAATACAAAAAATATTTAAAATCTTAATAAAAAAAACAATAATATTTTTGAAAATTTTTATGATTCATACAAATATCGAAAAAAAAAATCCTGAAATTTCAAACAACTCGCACTTTTCTTGTGCTATTGTAAGCAAAATATTAAAGAGTTAAAGGAAACTGAAAATATTGAAATTTTAAAAAATATAGCTATTTTCGTTTTCTATCAAAATATTAGAAACAAAAGAGCACAATACATCTGGAGATTTTTTGAATATTTGATAATTTTCGTTTGCAAACAAAATAATGAAAAACTCGAAGAAAGCATGAATGTTTGAGATTTTTGAAAATTACGTATTTTTTTGTTATGGCGTGTAAAATATTGTAAATTTGAAGAAAACAAATAATTTTAGAAGTTTTGTAAATTTTGCAAATGTCATTTGCTATATAACAAGCAAAATATTAAAAGCCGAACTAAACAGAAAATTTTGAGATTTTTTAAAATCTCACAATTTTCGTGTGCTATGGATAATATTGAATAGAAAAGAAATTTACAAAAAATTTGATTTTTGAATTTTCCTGTGCTATATCATGGAAATTATTGAAAAACTGAAGAATTTAAAAAATATTTTATTTTTGAAAATTTCATAATTTTTTTGTACTATTTTGAGCAAATTATTGGAAAACTTAAATTTTTTTGTGATTTATAAAATCTCACCATATGAGTGCGCTATGCAAAATGTTGAAAATTCGAAGGAAACAAATTTTTTTGGGTTCTTATACGTTTCATGATTCTTGTATGTTGTAAGAAGCCGTAAAGTATTGAAAAAATGAAGGGATTTTTATTTTGAAAATTTTTAAACGTTAGCAAATTTCTCAATGAAAGTATTGAAAAGTTGAAAAAAATGCATAAGTATTAAGTTAATCATTTATATATTTTATATATAATTCATAAATATAAGATATTACTACTTATAAATCATATAATAATTAACTCTAAACCAATGTAATTTTTCTTGACTTTGAAGTTCGTACCCACGGATTGCTCTGGAGACCTGGCCAGTTTCTTTAACAAGCTTTTAATAAAGATGTTAATACAAATAGACTGTAGCGACGGTCCACATCTGTTGCAAAATACAAAACCTGTTGGTAAAAAGATATTCTTTGTAAACAAAACATGAAATCCATGCCAATTGGTTTCTTAGTAATAGGGCACAAATTCTCCAATTTGATGCTATATGACAATTTTATAGGCTTAATTTCTCCAATCCTCAACAACAAGCCAAATTATTACAACTTTCAACATTAAGAAAAATTTATTTGAAGACATTAATCAAGAACAATTTCATGCATAGGCATTAGGGTTTGCAATGAGGTAGGCTTCGGCAGTCTTTAGATGACCGGTAACAACCTCCTTAGACTTGGTGTCGTCATCGACGGTGATCGTTATTCCTGAAAGAGTCTTGTAAGTTGCCGTAATCTTCACAATGCAGCTACCGTTGCTCGTTGGCTCGAACTTGAAATGAGTTGATGCTGACTCGAACTTTTTACCCAATGGACCGCCTTCGACAAGTGTACTTGTGCACTCGAACTTGTCGTGGTCTACGAAATCCAAGCGTTCCTTTAAGTAGCTATAGGGTAATTCTGCGAAATCGGAAACGACGCAAATTCATTAGGTGAAGTTCTTAACCTTTCCAACAATAAGAAACGTGCAAAGAGACTAAGGTATAACCAGAACCATCACGATTTCAGATTCCACTTTGATGAGCATAGACTCTAAAGAGGAGTCCTATAATTCTCGTTATATATTCGAGTTTTCGTGTGGCAGTAGGGAACAAAGATCAAATATTAGCGATATCATGTCAATTTGGTAAACATGGAAAATCGACACATGGAACGATCGATCGATCGTACCAAACTAAAAATAAAGAAAGGAAAAAACATACATTCTCGATCCTCATAAGAGAAATCTAAATTGGACCTGTATGGTACGTGGCCCTATTCTAGTTTCTATTCATGTATATAATTGTTAAGATTAGTATTAGTTGTTTTAATACGCACATATATACTCATTCATTTCAATATATAAAACTAATCTCAAAATTTGAGTCGTATCACAAACCTGAAGTAAAATTGAGTTCCCGAATGCTTCCGACGCCGCCGTCTCCCGACACGGGGGCAGCACGTAGAATGACTTCCGGAGCGATCTTAGGGCCAAGGTTGTGCCAGTCGAGGATGGCGGCCTTAAACAGCCTTGAAGCTGTGACCGGAGACCCGACCTCATGGCTCCAGGTACCAGAACTCATTTTCTTCCTTCCTTTCCTTTTTCTTTTGTGTAGTGTTTTATGAGTTTGATGCAAAATGAGGAAATATGTATGTGCTTATATAAAGATGCGGTAAATAGTGGGTAGATGTGCATCAAAGATGCGTGGGTTAGCTAACATTCAAACATTCAAAGATGCTCAGCTGTAGGCAGCTATGACTAAATTAATCAAATTTTAAAGAGAGGACAGGGACCATTTTTGGTTTTCACCATAACAATGTAGAATATTATTTTTGGTCTACAAATCTCTATCACAAGAAAATGAGACAACACCCTCACCCCCACTCCTACGGTCCTACCTAGCTGCAGGACGGGCACTTAGCACGAATACCTAAGTTCAGAGCTAGTATAGATACATTTTTGTCCGGGTTTTTGCACATGCGATGCACATGAATATTAGACATTTTGCGGAGGAAATAAAAATGGAAAATTGTCAAAAAGCCCCCGGCCCGGCCCAAACTTGTGAGAAAACACATGGTATTTTCGAAACAGGAGGAAAGGGCCTACTGTTATAGAACATGATGAGAAAACCCCTGGGTTGTATTTGAATGAGGCATGCTATTATACATTACATGAAGTTACAAAATTGCCCTTCTCCTCCCAGCAAAATTCTCCTTAACTCATTCTGGCTCTCTCTCTCACACACATCCCTCCTCCATCGCCACCATCGTCGACGACTCCCGATGCCACTGTGGACCCCACCACCGGACCCACCTCCATCGTCACCTCCTCCGACGAGATCTTCTCCCTCGACCTCCGACAATATCTCAACTTCATCACAACCTTCCTCTCTATCTCTCTGTGATTTCTCTGTCGCCGGAGAAGCCCACCGACGGCGTCTCAACCCCCACGCTACTCCGACGGTCTCTTCATCCCTCCTCCTTCCAGTTCTCTCACCCTCGCCACGCTCGAGATCATGCTCATGCCCTCAACCCACGACCTCGCTTCAGATCTCGACGACACAGGAGAACATCCAATGACTGAAATCCCTAATGCGCATTGCTTTTCCTGATCCGCAAGACAAGTGGGAGGAATGGAATAAGCTGAGGAAGGGGATCTGTTGGTACGCAGCGGAAGACAGCACCAAACTTTGATAGATCTAAACTAAAATCCCCTTTAACGGATAACAACTAAAACAATGCAAAATCAAATAACACACAAGAAGAGATTCAGGAAAAAGGGGAGAACACTTTATTAGAACTTTAAAGAAAAAACCTTACAAGAGTTACAGACTCTCTCCTTATAGATCTCCAACGAGATCTTCTTATTTTTCTCTCTAAGTTCTCCTTGTTGGCGTCTTGGTCCCTTATGAAGCCACCGTTTCGCCTACCTTAAACTTTATGTCAAGATTGCGCACTTTAAATTTTAACGCTAGCATCCTATTCATGGCCTATTACAAATCTGATATAAATTAGGATCTTTAATTACAAAACTTCCCTCCAGAACCTGAAATTTTCGAGATAAATTCGAAACTGGATTTGTGCTTATCCCGTCTGGACCTTTATGGGGCAGACGTTTGCACCTGCTCTGCTCGTGAAGCAGAGTGTTGCCAGACGTCTAACCTTGTATGGGTCAGACGTTTGTTGGACAGAGTATTGCCAGAAGTCTGCAGCTCAATAGCTCAGATGCCTGTGCCTCCTTTGGAATTCTGGAACTTTATCATCAAACGTCTGAAGCACATTGCCTCAGACGTCTAACCGTCTTCTCGAACCGTATGCAGTCTCGTGATATACAAGATATCTTTCACAACAATCTCCACCTTAGCTTGTATATCCTTATATCCACCTTGAAAAGTTGTTACCCTCATCTTGTATTTTTTAGGGTTATTTTATAGTTCTCTCCGTTTCCACTGCTGGCATAGCTTCAAACCTTGAAACTGTGAACTGTCATAATTTTTGCTCAGAACTGCGAAACTGATTCTGTCACAATTTTTCAATAGAACTGTGAAACTGATTCTGTCACAATTTTTCACCAGAACTGTGAAACCGTTATGACCCTCCTACAGAGGCCGCATGCCTTCCTCACATTTGAGTACCTGAATAGAAACCAAGACTGTCTTAAACTTCTTCGTAGGAATAACCTTCCTTAGTATAACATTTCAAAAAATAGAAAATAATATTTTTGGATTTAAATAATAAAATAATAAATTTCACGGATATTATATGAATATAGATTTGAGTTTTTGTAGAATAGTATGATTATATACCTATATTTTAGGAAATAATTAGAAATTAAAATAAATTATCATTTATGAGAGCATTCATTTGACTTGGGCTTTTTATAAATTAATATATTATTATTTACATACAAGTTTAATGTTAAACTTGATTAGAATTTCACTAATTTGGTATTAAACCAAGTTTATTTTGTTAAACATGCTTTGTGTGCATGACATGTAATATTTTATTCATGAGTATTACAATGGTTTTATTCTATTTTGGATTTTATTTGTTTTAAAAAAAAAAGAAAAAAGAAAAGAAAATAATTATGAGAGAGGGAGACAAAGAGGGACATGAGAATATGGGCTTATAAGAGAGAGAGAGAGAGAGAGAGAGAGAGAGAGCATGGCTACGGCCTTAGCCATCTCTTTGCCTCATCCATTTCTTCATCATCTCATCATCTTCTTCTTCATCTCCGTCTTCCTCCACCTCTAAACCCTCTTTACCACCACCAAAAACACTTCAAACCATCTCAAAATCCCATGTTTTCTTCACTAAAAATGTCCATCTCATCCTAAGTATCTTGGAGTGATCAAGTTTCAGTTTTGAGCATCTTGGGCAATCTTAGAATTTTCTTGAGTTGCTCCTTTAACGTAAACCACTCACCTTTCATCAAGTCTTAAGTTTCCTAGCCTCATATTATAGTTTAGAGTTAAATAGGTTATGTTTTGTGAGCTTGGAAATTTCCAAAGTGAGAATTAGTGGGCAAGGCTTATAGTAGGGGGTTTGGTGGGTGTTTACCGGCCTTCAGTGATAGAATCCCTGGTCTAGGATAAGATTAGAAGTTTCAAAGACGAGTTTAGAATTTTCCTGATATCGATTTTTATTGAGTTGTGATGATCAATTGGAATTTGGTATTATCTTAGAACTCTGAAAATTAAATTGAGGTTATTGTGAGATATTTAGACCACCATAGAAGCCCGAGCCCACAACTCCAAACCCTGGCTGCAGATTTAATGGATTGGACCATAAATAGCAGCCACTTTGGTGAGTTAGGGTCCTAGGTTTGTTCTGTAACTTACTTACTAGATAACTAGGCCTACCCTATATGCTAAAAAGTCTAATTTCACCTTAAGAAAAATCTGGGAGTATTTTACTAGGTTTTGGGTGAAGTTTTACGATATTTGAAAACTTAGTTTTTGATATTTGAGTTTTGACTCGGTCGTTTGACGTTCGTACATCAACGTCGGGGGTTGTTTTGTTGTTTTAGCATGCGTTAACCATAGGTTCTAACCAATGTGCGATTTGCTCGTCGTATAAGTTTTCGATTTGGATTTTTATGCGATTAGATATGCTTTAAATTGTAGGTACAAGCGCGTGGACTTTCGGGACGACGAAAGAGGGCAAGGCATCCGTCGGGATCGACTAGAACGAGGCGTTGTAAGTGAGTAAATGCATATCTATGAGGGAAATCGGGTGGATGGCGTATATCACCCCCGCAACCGTAGAATTAGGATATGTATTTATATATACATTTACAAAGATATTAGATATGTATACCTAGCTAATAGGGATCTAGAATATTATATGGAATAGAAGTATACTTTTAGTAAGGTATATCCCTAGTTCTAGTTTTTCTTAGCCTTTGAGCTGTGTGTGTGAGAGGATAATTACGATATTATATAATGAGATGAGGATATGATCGGATATGATGACACAAGTCGATATCATTGGATATGATAATATAAGGCGATGTTATATGATATAATATATGATGACATGAGATGATGTATGATGATATGAGATGAGATGATGTACGTGACTATAGATCCGTACTATTGATTTGATGATATCGTATGATAGATATTTCATACGTGATATGATGAGGATGGATCGCCGACTTATATATCGACCCGAGAAAATCTTGTTTAAATTCACATAGTAGAGATTATAATATTTCTAAAGCCATACCTATTTTCAAAACTAACGAATCATTACGCACTTTAAATGATAACTTCAAGAGACGTTACGACTTTTCAAATTGTGTCTTTTTCAAAAATATCTGTTCCCCGCCGAAAACGCGGGAAGACACGATAAATGTCTTGCCTGAATTTCGGGGCAGATACTAATTGGTGCTATCCGTCCATCTCTCCGAAGATGCCAAATTGATTTATGGCACCATGTATCGAAGGTTTAAACGGATGCGGCCGATGTAGCAGATTTCGTCAGATTCCCCCTCATTTGAGGGGTTTTTGATTGTGGGGACGCTCTTCCCTGCAGGCGCAAGCCCCTGCAGTTAATTACGCTTCCGCATCGCGGTAACCACTTTCTCCTTCTCCAGATGGTCACTTCGTGTTGTGTGTGTTTGTTTTATTTTTGGTTGCCCGTTGATTGTATACGGAGACTAATTTATGTTATCGCTCGTAGGGCGTGGATTAGTCCAAATCCGTATCTTCTTAGATTTGGGTTTGGGGGTTGGGTTTAAGGATACGTTAGTCTCATTTGAGACTAAGATCAACTTAAACGTTTTTTAAGGATACGTTAGTCTCATTTTAGATTAAGATCAACTTAACGGGATCATTTAGATCCAACAAGAGAGCATTTGGACTCTATTGTTTAGTTTAGGGACATTGCGGTCGATTAGTTTAAGGACATTACGGTCCAACGTTAGTTTAAGGACATCTCAGTCCATTGTTAGTTTAAAGACATCGTGGTCGAGGTTAAAGACATCGTAGTCCGTGAGTTTAAAGACCTCACAGTCAAGGTTAAGGACATCATAGTCCGTGAGTTTAAAGACCTAACAGTCAAGGTTATGACATCATAGTCCGTGAGTTTAAAGACCTCACAGTCAAGGTTAAGGACATCATAGTCCGTGAGCTTAAGGACCCAACAGTCCATGAAATGTATGGTTGTCGGGACCCGTCACCTCTTTGAAGACATTGAAGGATTACAATGACAAATATCAGAGGAGTAAAGAGATGTACCCTCGAACCGAAGTTGATTGGGGGATCTGTAGTCCGATTTGGAACTAAGATCAATTAATTAGATTATGAGCACATTGGCTCAGTTAAATCTGAATTGAGGACTTATGGCCAATTTGGGCTAAGTCCAATTAAATTTGAAATGTTGACCCCTTGTTGGACTATTAAACATTTGTCTGGGTTCAGCCCCTCGTTATTGAGCAAATGCTAAACAAGAGTTTGAGAGCTCTGACAACATTTTGTTTTTGGCTGGGTACTAACCATTCATTATAGCTCTGGATTTTAAGGTTTATTTGAAGGGAAGATTTGCCTCTGGAAAACATAACCAATTTGGACTAAGCTTGGCTTTAAAATAGTGTTAAACACTAGAGGATACTTGGCGGTCACGTGTCCTCACGTGATATATTTAAAACAGTGTTAAACACTGGAGACAAAATGCTCAAAATAGTGTTAAACGCTAGAAAGGAAGGGGTCACGTGAGGACATGTGAAGCGCCTGAAGATGGGGCGAGACCTCCTTTATTTTATTATCAGAATATTCAAATAAGTGTTAAACACTTTTAGTCTTCAGGCCATCACGTGTTGGAACGTGATGGGTAGCCATGTATTGATTATTAAAGTGTTTATTAAGGGGTCACGTGGGGATACGTGAGGGCGCCCAAAATCAGTACTGCCTTTGGCTTTGTTCTCTTCATTTATGAGGGTCACGTGTGAACACGTGAGGCATTGCCTCGAAACTTTTTTTCTTCTCATTTTGGGGAGTCTGTTTAAGGATCACATGGGAACACGTGACCTAGTTTTGTTTTCTCTTTTCTGCTCATTGAGAATGGGGGTCAAGTGTTACCACGTGACCAAGTTCTTTACGTGCATGGAGAGCTTTAAGTCTCTTGTTTTAAGAATTAAATTCTCTGTAGGGTTAAACCCTAATTCTGTTTTAGAGGAATTAAATTCCTATGTATATGGAAGAATTAAATTCTGATGTAGGGTAAAACCCAAGTTCTGTTTTGGAAGAATTAAATTCCTAAGAATTTGGGAGAATTAAATTCTCATATAAGGTTAAACCCTAGTTCTATTTTGGAGGAATTAAATTCCAATGAATTTGGGAGAACTAAATTCTCATATAGGGTTAAACCCTAGTTCTCTTTTGGAGGAATTAAATTCCTATGAATTTAGGGGAATTAAATTCCTTAAACTCAATTCTCTCTCTAAGTTTTGGATCTGCATGGCAGAAACTCCCCGATGAGAATTAAATTCACAACTTGTGGGGAGATCTGCTTCTGCATATCTTCAACCAAAGAAAGAACTAAGTTCTTATTCAAATGAGTTAAACTCTTAAATTGAGAATTAAATTCTCTTTTTTTTTATGGAACTTAGGTCTCATTCCTCTTTCTCACATAGGGTTTCTTTTCTCTAAAGAGATCTTTTTTTTCTCTCTTGAGAATTAAATTCCCCTCTCTTTTTTCTCTCTGTTGTTGTTATCTCCCCAAAAAAAAAAGTGTATCCCTTCTCTTCTCTTCTTGGCTCCTATTTATAAGAGAAAGAAAAGAATCAATTTGTTTTGTCAATTTTTCATTTGAAGATTTTAATTGATTTTGTAACCAATATGATCTTTCAGATCACTCATTGAACTTTATTCACCATTAGATTTTTAATCCAAAAGATCTTTTATCTGTTATTCCTGGCAAATTTCAGGGAAATCTTTCCTTGTATAAAATCTTTCCATAAATTGGTGATTTTTAATCACCATTGGATTTTTAATCCAGTGGTGCTCCATTTTACAGAGCACCATCATTTTTGTTTGGAAAAATTTAGAGAAATATTTTTCCAGTTGGGGTTTTTGATTCCTTCTTAATTAGAATTTAATTCTATTAATTCATAGATCTTTAGGAACCCATCACGTGTTGGCACGCGACCCCCTGATTAAGCATTTGACCAGAATTTAATTCTGTTGTTTTAAAGAACTCAGGAATTATCACGTGTCAGCCCGTGACCCATGGTCACGTGTTGGCACGTGATGCCCTATTGGGGTTTTTCCTTATTATTTTATTATACCTTTAATTCTTTTCAGTGGATTTAAAGGCCCATCACGTGTTGGTACGTGACCCCACTGATTAATTATTTCCAATTATTTATTTTATTCAGTGCCTACAGGCTTTGCCTATAAATGGTCACGTGTCTGTACGTGACGCCCGGTCACGTGTGGGCACGTGATGCCCAGTCACGTGATGCCTCATAACTTTTGATCCCGGATGAATTATGAGCCCCATAATATATCAAATCGAAGGTTTTTCGAGACACTTTCGATACCATCAGTATTTAACTGTTTCTCATTCGGGAGTTTGTCAAAATGCAGTCCGGAAAATACTGGTTCGTATTTTCTTCCTTAGATTACACGTGCATAGCATATTTGCTCATAACTTTTGATTCCGGATGAATTATGAAGCCCATAATATATCAAATCGAAGGATTTTTCGAAACACTTTCGATATCATCAGAATTTAGCTATTTCATATTTGGGATTTTGTCAAAATACAGCCCGGAAAATACTAGTTCACATTTTCTTAAACGTATCGCTGCCATTTGATACCTTGGGCTCTTCTGCGCAAAATTTTTTTTTTGGCGGGAACAAATGCCCCCCACTACTTTGCCCGCGTAAGTATATACGTGGGTGAATTAGTGCAGAGTAATTCATAGCGTATGACCAGTTTTGGGTTGGTATATAATCTTCAGGATCTTGGTCTGAGAAGATAACGGACGGACACAAGCGTCGTCATTTATCATTGACTTAAATATCGACTCTTAAGAGATATACTTCCAAACCTGAGGTCCATGAGCTGCACCCTTCTGTTTCTTTATGTTTTACTCTGGCGTGAAGTTATTTATATGCTCATGAGTAACTTCTCCATTTCAGTGGCATGTAGCTTTGGCAAGTGTGGCCCATAGATAGTAGATAACAGTTCATCTTGAACTCTTTATAAGGTAGCAATGGCTTAGGAAACAGGGTTAGGATCTGTTGCCTAAGAGTTTCCAACTTTATGAGCCGTGAGGGTCTCACAAAGGCTTTTCTCCCTACGAGGATCTCATAGGGTTTTTTTTCCTCCTTAGGAATCGTGAGGATTCCTAAATGTGTTTTCTCTTGAGAGTCGTAAGGATCTCACAGGAGAATTTTCTTCCTTACAAGTCGAGAGGACTCGTAAATGATTGATGAGTTGACCTACTCCCGAGTTAAAACATTGCTTCAACAGGGAGGTCGAGGGTTGACTTTGGTTTGTCTGTGCACCGCCGAGTCATGGAACTGAGAACTTTGCCGCGGCTCCGCTCTGCTGACGTCGTATATTCTTGCAGAGACACTGATTTCTCTGCGGGTCGGCGCGAATCGAGATGTTCTCGTCAAGGACGTTGATTTCCCTGAATCGAGGTTTTTGCCAAAGACACTGATTTCCCTGGGGTTGAGACAAATTGAGGTATTCCTGCAAAGACGTTGATTTCTCTGCGGGTCGATGCGAATCGAGATGTTCTCGCCAAGGACGCTGACTTCCCAGAATCGAGTTTTTTGCCAAAGACACTGATTTCCCTGGAGTTGAGACGAATTGAAGTATTCCTGCAAAGACGTTGATTTCTCTGCGGGTCGACGCGAATCGAGATATTCTCGCCAAGGACGCTGATTTCCCTGAATTAAGGTTTTCTCCAAGGACGCTGATTTCCTCGGAGTTGAGACGAATCGAGGTATTCCTGCAAAAACACTGATTTCCTTGCGGGTCGACGCGAAGATGCTCTCGTCAAGGACGCTGATTTCCCTGAATTGAGGTTTTGCCAAGGACACTGATTTCCCTGGAGTCGAAACGAAGCGAGGTATTCCTGCAAAGACACTGATTTCTTTGCGGGTCGACGCAAATCGAGGTGCTCTCGTCAAGAACGCTGATTCCCCTGAATCGAGATTTTTGCCAAGGACACTGATTTCCTCAGAGTCGAAACGAATCGAGGTATTCCTGCAAAGACGTTGATTTCTCTGCGGGTCGATGCGAATCGGTATGCTCTCGTCAAGGACGATGATTTCCCTGAATCGAGGTTTTTGCCAAGGACACTGAGTTCCTCGGAGTTGAAACGAATCGAGATATTCCTGCAAAGACACTGATTTCTCTGCGGGTTGATGCAAATCGAGATGCTCTCGTCAAGGACGCTGATTTCCCTGATCGAGGAGGTTGCCAAGGACACTGATTCCCTGGGGTTGAGACAAATCGAGGTATTCCTGATTTCTCTGCGGGTCGACACTAATTGAGATGCTCTCGTCAAGTACGCTGATTTCCCTGAATCATGAAGGTTGCCAAGGACACTGATTTCCCTGGGGTTGAGACGAATCGAGGTATTCCTGCAAAGACGCTGATTTCTCTGCGGGTCGACGCGAATTGAGATGCTCTTGTCAAGGACGCCGATTTCCCTGAATCGAGGAGGTTGCCAAAGACACTGATTTCCCTGGGGTTGAGACGAATTAAGGTATTCCTGCAAAGACGCTGATTTCTCTGCGGGTCGACGCGAATCGAGATGCTCTCGTCAAGGACGCTGATTTCCCTGAATTGAAGAGGTTGCCAAGGACGCTGATTTCCTCGGAGTTGAAACAAATTGCGGTGTTCCTGCAAAGACGTTGATTTCTCTGCGGGTCGATGTGAATCGAGATGCTCTCGTCAAGGACGCTGATTTCCCTGATCGAGGAGGTTGCCAAGGACATTAATTTCCTTGGGGCTGAGACGAATCGAAGTATTCCTGCAAAGACGCTGATTTCTCTGCGGGTCGACGCGAATCGAGATGCTCTCGTCAAGGACTCTGATTTCCCTGAATCGAGGAGGTTACCAAGGACACTGATTTCCCTGGTGTTGAGACGAATTGAGGTATTCCTGCAAAGACGCTGATTTCTCTGCGGGGCGACACGAATCGAGATGCTCTCGTTATGGACGTTGATTTCCCTGAATCGAGGAGGTTGCCAAGAACACTGATTTCCCTGGGGTTGAGACGAATCGAGCTATTCCTGCAAAGACGCTGATTTCTCTGCGGGTCGATGCGAATCGAGATGCTCTCGTCAAGAACGCTGATTTCCCTGAATCAAGGAGGTTGCCAAGGATACTGATTTTCCTGGGGTTGAGACGAATCGAGGTATTCCTGCAAAGACGCTGATTTCTCTGCGGGTCGACACGAATCGAGATGCTCCCGTCAAGGACGCAGATTTCGCTGAATCGAGGAGGTTGCCAAGGACACTGATTTCCCTGGGGTTGAGACGAATTGAGATATTCCTGTAAAGACGCTGATTTCTCTGCGGGTCGACGCGAATCAAGATGCTCTCGTTAAGGACGTTGATTTCCTTGAATCGAGGAGGTTGCCAAGAACACTGATTTCCCTGGGATTGAGACGAATCGAGGTATTCCTGCAAAGACGCTGATTTCTCTGGGGGTCGACGCGAATCGAGATGCTCTCGTCAAGGACGCTGATTTCCCTGAATCGAGGAGGTTGCCAAGGATACTGATTTCCCTAGGGTTGAGACGAATCGAGGTATTCCTGCAAAGACGCTAATTTCTCTGCGGGTCGACGCGAATCGAGATGCTCTCGTCAAGGACGCTGATTTCCCTGAATCAAGGAGGTTGCCAAAGACACTGATTTCCCTGAGGTTGAGAAGAATCGAGGTATTCCTGTAAATACACTGATTTCTCTACGGGTCGACGCGAATCGAGATGCTCTCATCAAGGATGCTGATTTCCCTGAATCGAGGAGGTTGCTAAGGACACTGATTTCTCTGGGGTTGAGACGAATCGAGGTATTCCTGCAAAGACGCTGATTTCTCTGCGGGTCGACGCGAATCGAGATGCTCTCGTCAAGGACGCTGATTTCTTTGAATCGAGGAGGTTGCCAAGGACATTGATTTTCCTGGGGTTGAGATGAATCGAGGTATTCCTGCAAAGACGCTTTTTTATCTGCGGGTCAACGCGAATCGAGATGCTCTCGTCAAGGACGCTGATTTTCCTGAATCGAGGAGGTTGCCAAGGACACTGATTTCCCTAGGGTTGAGACGAATCGAGGTATTCCTGCAAAGACGCTGATTTCTCTGCGGGTCGACGCGAATCGAGATGCTCTCGTCAAGGACGCTGATTTCTCTGAATCGAGGAGGTTGCCAAGCACACTAATTTCCCTGGGGTTGAAACGAATCGAGATATTCCTGCAAAGACGCTGATTTCTCTGCGGGTCGACGCGAATGGAGATGCTCTCGTTAAGGACGCTGATTTCCCTGAATCGAGGGGGTTGCCAAGGAAACTGATTTCCCTGGGGTTGGTTGACTTGTTTCCAAGACAGTGTCATTGGATAACGTATTTCCGAGACGAGGCCATTTGATGATGTGTTTCCGCGGCGGGGTCATTTGATGACGTGTTTCCGCGACGGGGTCATTTGCTGATGTGTATCCGAGACGGGGTCATTAGATGGCTCTAGGTTGTCTGTGAACCGTAGAGTCTTGGAACTGGGGACTTTGCCGTGGCTCCGTTTAGTGATGCTGCGTCCGAATCCTGTTAGAATGAGGAGGATCACCGTTACTGATTTTTAGGCTGTAGATGTTGCCATTAAGGTTTGGAACTAGGGACTTTGCCATGGCTCCACTTCGTTGCGACTCTGAGGTCGAATGTTGACGTCACGTCTGCATCTGGTTGGAGTGAGGAGAAACGCCGTTGGTGATCTCTAGGCTGTCTGTGAACCGTCGAGATTTGGAACTAGAGGACTTTGCCATGGTTCCGTTGTTTTTACCCTGGAGTTGTTTATTGACGTCGCATCTGCATCCTGCTGGAGTAAGGAGAAATGTCGTTGGTGATTTCTAGGCTGTCTATGAACCGTCGAGATTTGGAATTAGAGGACTTTGTCATGGCTCTGATTGATGGTGTAGCATCTGTGTCCTGCTGGAATGAGGAGGCACACCGTTGTTGGTCTTCGGGCCGTAGATGTGGCCATTGAGATTTAGAACTAGGGACTTTGCCATGGCTCCGCTCATTGCGACTCTGAGGTCGGTTGTTGACGTCACGTCTGCATCAGGTTGGAGTGAGGAGAAACGTCGTTGGTGATCTCTAGGCTATCTGTAAACCGTCGAGATTTGGAACTAGGGGACTTTGCTATGGTTCCATTGTTTTGACCCTGGGGTCGTTTGTTGACGTCGCATCTGCATCCTGCTGGAGTAAGGAGAAACGCCGTTGGTGATCTCTACGCTGTCTGTGAACCGTTGAGATTTGAAACTAGGGGACTTTGTCGTGGCTCCGTTTGTTGATGTTGCGTCTGCATCCGATTGGAGGGAGGAAGAACGCCAGTGTTGATCTCTAAGTTGTCGATGTTGATGTCGAGACCCTGAAGCTAGGGATCTTCCTTCACTTCGTTTGTTGACATTGTGTCTGCAATATTGCGATGAATGTCGAGATTGTCTTTAGGTTGTCTACGAACCGTCGAGATTTGGCTTCGCTTCGACGAAGGCCGGTAGGAAGATATGGTTCCCTTCTTGTTTATGCCCATGGATTATATACAGGGGTCAATGTGACCTCACCTGCAGGGCAAAAAGTTTCATTCTTTCATTTCATTCATTTTTTTCATTCTTTCCGCGATGCTCTATCATTTCAGCTTTTTATATCGCAAAAATCGTGATTACCCAATCATTTCGTCTATTTTTCACGGTGCCCAATCATTTCGGCTATTTGTTTTATTTTTACTCGCTGCTTTTTATTGCGAGTTGCCCAATCATTTCGGCTATTTTGTATGCATACATTTTTACTTGCTGATTTTGTTGCAAGTTGCCCCATCATTTCGGCTATTTCATATGCATTTTTAGCTCGCTGATTTTTTATCGCGAGTGTGGAACTTGGAATCTGGTGCCAATCTCAGCATCAGCATCGCTACAACTGGAATATTGCCAGGAGCGAATAATCATTTTTTATGAAAGGACTTGGAATTTGATACCGATTTAGGCATCAGCATCGCTCAACTGGGATATTGCCAAGAGTGAATCATCATTTGCCTCTGTCGATGTCGAACAAAGGTGGCTTAGCAAACAGGGTTAGGATCCCGTCGACTAAGGCTTTTGATTTCATGAGCCGTAAGGGTCTCATAAAGGTGTTTCTCCCTACGAGTCATGAGGATATCGTAGGTGCATTTTCTCCTTAGGAATCGTGAGGATTCCTAAGTGTGTGTTCTCTTATAAGTCGTAAGGATCTTACAAGAGTGTTTTCTCCTTACAAGTCGAGAGAACCTATAAGTGTTTGTTCACCGTGTGAGCATATCCCTAGTCGCTGGTGGGACTCTGCTAGGAAAATGTTCATTCGTGCCTGTGGATTGTATACAAGGGTCAATATTGAACCGCTTATAGGGCAAAATTGGAGATTGTGATGGCTTAAGAACAGGTTCAGATCCCTGTAACTTAAGGCTTTTGAACCCTGTGAGCCGTGAGGGTTTCAAAGGGGAATTCTCCTTACGAGTCGTGAGGATCTCGTAAGTGTGTTTTCTTCTTAGGAATCGTGGGGATCCCTAAGTGTGTTGGTCCCTTGTGAGTCGTAAGGATCTCACGCAGGTGGTTTCTCCTTACAAGATCGAGAGGACCTTGCAAGTGTCTTTTAACGAGATTGCGCCCTTTCGGGTTTTCACAAAACTCGCCGGTAGCCCTGCTATTTTTAATCATGGAGCCCTTTCGGGTTTTCATCCATGCCCATCTCGCTTGTGGGTGTACCGTTTTTTTTACCACGTCAGCCTGGGGACACCGCGGTTTGTAGTAGTTTAACGACGTTTCGGTCATAGGTCCGAGATTTTTCGGGCAACGTACGATTACGCAGCTAGATTTTCTCGCAAATCTTCGCATCTTTTGTGTCGGAGGTGGATTCCTTGAAGAGAGGGCTGAGGGCGATTTCTTCGTCAGAGTCGCTTCCAAAGGTGATGACTTATGATCCCTTGGTGTCGACTATGTGACAGTTGCCAGTGGCTCTTTTGCGCTCATCTGTCGTGCTTTTCTGTTCCCGACGAGCCTTGCGCTTCACTCGTTGAACGTGTTGTCGGTGGGCAACATATCCCTGCCGCCAGTTTTTAAAGGCTATGCACTCCTCGGTAGGGTGTGCAATCCTCTGATAGTATAAGCAGAACTTAGGATGTATGTCCGCTTCATCAAGATGTATACTGCCGGGAGAATTTCCTCTGAAAGAGAGCAACTTCATTCCTATTGACAGGGCCCTGGCAAATCGTTTCCTTACTTTAAGCTTGCTTTTGCTGGCGATAGGGATGCTTGATCCGGTTGGGGTGCCTTGACCTTTTCATTCAGTCATCGGCGTTTGGCTTTTTTGAATATAGCCAGTTCGCGCTCTCGATTGGCTTTGCTTTTCTGACGGGCTTCGTTCAGTAGCAAGTCGATCATCTTGTCAGACGGTTCCAAGGGTTTTGGTTTCGATCCTGCCCTCAGCTTTTTTATGCCGTCTTCTATCGCCGAGTGAGCTTCTTCGTTAGTTAACGCCGAATGAGATATCATGTGGCAACTTGCCACATGTCCTCAGATTCTTTTGACAAGTCATCCCCGTCGTTATTGTTGTTATCTCCGCTCTCAATAATATTGTTGAGAAATTCTTGGAGTGTGAACGGGGTTCGCGCCTTCTGATTATATTCTTCAAGCGCGTCAATATGCTTTTGCAGATCCGTGCGCTTGTCATTAAACTGCGCGGGCTTTTTTTTCTTCTTCTTTTTCTTCAAAGACTTTGACGGCTGGGTCTGAATGTTTTGTCCACCATCACTGTTAACTCCCTATGTTGGGCGTGGTTCCAGCATCCCCACGATGGTCTCCGGCTCTAGCGGGCTTTTCCACCTGATCGCCGTGTATGTTTGAAGATCTTTCAGCATTCTTATAGTTTTTGTTGAAAGATTGACTTCCCATGGAGCTTCTTCTATAAAAGAGCACGATGCCCCCAGTGTGTCCACCCTTTTAGAAGTGTGCTGTTTTGGTGGATTCACCTTTCAGTTTTCAGATAGCGCGAACTTGCCCTGTTGGTATTGGTCTTCAACCCAGTTTTTGAAGACGTAGCAGTCTTCGATCGGATGTCCCAATACTCGGTGGTAGGGGCAGTAATTGGGATCGTTGACGCCGTTTGGTTGCGGTGGGTGTCTCGACTCCGGTAGAGTAATGAGCCCATTGCGCACTGCCAGTCCAAACAGTTTCCTTGTTTTATCCCAGGAAAACGAGTAAGGACGTCTCAACTTCTCATCAAGGGATTACCGCTTATTGCTTTGGCGAATAACCGGTCTCGGGCCACTCGGTTGTTATTGAGCGTTGGCGACGAAGGTTGCTTTCTCTTTCCCCTTCTCATTCCGAGGATCCATCTTTGAGGAGGATGGTCTATGGCCCATCTGGTCCATTTGGGCTACCTTATCGATCAAGGTCTGGAAGGTGGTCGGCTTGAAGAACATCATGAATTGGGATATGGTCGCCTGCGGATCAAGAGTGCCCACGAACATGCCCACCGCAGGCGCTTCTTCTATGCGCTGTTCGCACTTCGACCATAGGTTGCGCCACCGTATCGCATACTGAACCCATGTTTTGCCTTGTTTCACCCTGGCATTGATCAACGCCGTGATTGGGGTGCGTTCGTTGGCGCTTGCGAAACGCTGGGTGAATAACAGCTCTATCTCCTTGAATGTTTTGACGGAGTCATTTGGAAGCTCCGAATACCATTCGAAGGCCGTCTCCGCCAAACTGCCAACGAATTGGCGAAGCAGTAGCTTATCGTCACCTCCGGTGTTGCCGCACAAAGCCCTAAATTGAGCGACATGCTGATGCGGATTTCCATTCCCCTTATATACGTGGAATTTGGGGATCGTATATCCCGGCGGGTATTTTATTTAGTCATACCAACCTGGATAGGGTCGTCCAGTTTTAACAATTTGCCCAGCCGCTTCATTCGCCTGGTGAACTCGTATCTGCTGAGCAATGTAATCATCCAGGGCAGCTTTAGAGATTGTCTCCTCCTTGGCTGTTGACAGAGCCGGCAGAGGATTTGATGTCTCTCCTCTATCATCTTCAATTATTACTGGAGGATCTTCGGCTGGGGGATCCGGCTGGATCATCATGCCCACCATCTCTTGGAATAGAAGGGCCATTTGTTTTATATTGGCCGCTTGTTCCGCGGCCTCTTTTTCCTTCTTCTCAAGCATTCTCCGAAGGAATTCGGCATCAGTTTCCTGCTTACGGCGCTGCTCCGAGGATGTTTCCGGGCTTGTTTTCGGTCCCGTAAGTGCGGCTATAGCTGTTAGCATTTTTTGAAGCTTCTGTTGCTGCTCTTGGGCTTTTGTCACGGATCGCGTAGGCGGTCGATGACCTGTGGAGATATGGCTATCCTCTTTTCCGGATGCCATATAGACGGTATGTACCACCATGCCCCCAGACTTGGGGCGTTTAGGCTCAGTTCCCATGACATTTATCGCAGACATGGGGATTTTCTCCGGCCTTCTCCTCTTATGGGCGGTCGAAGTTGAGGGGGCCGTTGTAGTGGGCACCCAAGTAGCTGTCGTCTTCTGTTGCTTAACAGGGCGGTTCTCTTCCTGCCGAACCTTCATCTTTTCTTGTCGGCGGGGGTAGTCTTGATCAACAACCGAGTCTTGGACTCGACGCCAGACTTTGTAAATCTTAGAGGACAGCCGCTGAGGGGGCTGCTCCAGCTTCTCCTTTGGGGATTTCTCCATAGGTGGAGGAGATCTTTTCAACACAGCAGTTGACGAATTCCTGCGCACCTTGTTAAGTAGTTCAAAGCTGCTCCCAGTTGGAACAGCAGCGTCGACTTCCACCATTGGAGCTGGCGGAGTCAATCCGGAAGGGGAATTTCCCCCAGCTTTCCTCACTCGGCGCTAGTGGCGACGTCGAACATGTCATGCGGCTGGGACTGGCTCAGCTATGGGGGTGGTTTCATCACACCCCATGTCTTGGTGAAGGGTTATTACCGGTGCGAGCCTCTTGAAGACTGACATCCGTTGAGAGGGAATGGCCAGCCTCTCGCAGGCAGACTTTCGAGCGGGGGAAGCAGCCTTAGCGACTTCGCTTGGATGGGGAGTTGTAACGGCCAGTCTTGTGAAGAACGACCCTTTGGCAGGAGAAGCCGCTTTGACGACTTCAGAACCAGGAATAGCTATCCTTTTTGGGATAACCCCTTCTGGTATTGCGGGCTTCTTCATGAGCCCGTTGGAGCTTTGGCCCAGTCTGTTGAAAACTGAGGCAGTGGAGTTGGGCGACCCGTTGAGAGGGGCCGCAGTAGTTGTAAGCCGATCAAAGACCGACTTCTCTGAAGCCTCTTGCAATGGTACAGGGGTGTTGAAGCTTGTTGGCGGGATCATGGTCCCGAAGAATAGCCCAGTGGTAGCCTGAGTTACCTGTTCCACCGGTATAACGAAGATGGAGGCCGCTTAGGGCCCGTAAGTCACTCCTCCGGACGGAACGGAGCGAAAGTTGCAGTTGCAGTTAGTGCAGTTTGAAGCCATTGATCTTCTGTTTTGTGCACAGAGCAAGACACCAAATCTTAGTACCTCGAATCCACAGGCAACCAGAGCAAACTGTGATTCGTTCGCGAACACGACACACGAAGTGTGGAGTGGAAAGAGGAAAAGGTCCCACCGGGCGTGCCAGAATCTGTTCCCCGCCGAAAACGCGGGAAGACGCAATAAACGTCTTGCCTGAATTTCGGGGCATATGCTAATTGGTGCTATCCGTCCATCTCTCCGAAGATGCCAAATTGATTTATGGCACCATGTATCGAAGGTTTAAACGGATGCGGCCGATGTAGCAGATTTCGTCAGATTCCCCCTCATTTGAGGGGTTTTTGATTGTGGGGACGCTCTTCCCTGCAGGCGCAAGCCCCTGCAGTTAATTACGCTTCCGCATCGCGGTAACCACTTTCTCCTTCTCCAGATGGTCACTTCGTGTCGTGTGTGTTTGTTTTATTTTTAGTTGCCCGTGGATTGTATACGGAGACTAATTTATGTTGTCGCCCGTAGGGTGTGGATTAGTCCAAATTCGTATCTTCTTAGATTTGGGTTTGGGGGTTAGGTTTAAGGATACGTTAGTCTCATTTGAGACTAAGATCAACTTAAACGTTTGTTAAGGATACGTTAGTCTCATTTTAGACTAAGATCAACTTAACGAGATCATTTAGATCCAACAAGAGAGTATTTAGACTCTATTATTTAGTTTAGGGACATTGCGGTCGATTAGTTTAAGGACATTACGGTCCAACGTTAGTTTAAGAACATCTCGGTCCATTGTTAGTTTAAAGACATCGCAGTCGAGATTAAGGACATCGTAGTCCGTGAGTTTAAAGACCTCACGGTCAAGGTTAAGAACATCATAGTCCGTGTGTTTAAAGACCTCACAGTCAAGCTTAAGGACATCATAGTCCGTGGGCTTAAGGACCCCACAGTCCATGAAATGTATGGTTGTCGGGACCGGTCACCTCTCTGAAGACGTTGAAGGATTACAACGACAAATATCAGAAGAGTAAAGAGATATACCCTCGAACCGAAGTTGATTGGGGGATCTGTAGTCTGATATGGAACTAAGATCAATTAATTAGATTATGAGCACATTGGCTCAGTTAAATCTGAATTGAGGACTTATGGCCAATTTGGGCTAAGTCCAATTAAATTTGAAATGTTGACCCCTTGTTGGACCATTAAACATTTGTCTGGGTTCAGCCCTTCATTATTGAACAATGCTAAACAAGAGTTTGAGGGCTCTGACAACATTTTGTCTTTGGCTGGGCACTAACCATTCATTATAGCTCTGGATTTTAAGGTTTATTTGAAGGGGAGATTTGCCTCTAGAAAACTTAACCAATTTGGGCTAAGCTTGGATTTAAAATAGTGTTAAATACTAGAGGATACTTGGCGGTCACGTGTCCTCACGTGATGTATTTAAAACAGTGTTAAACACTGGAAACAAAATGCTCAAAATAGTATTAAACTCTAGAAAGGAAGGGGTCACGTGGGGTCACGTGAGGCGCCTAAAGATGGGGCCAGACCTCCTTTATTTTATTATCAGAATACTCAAATAAGTTTTAAACACTTTTAGTCTTCAGGCCATCACGTGTTGGCACGTGATGGGTAGCCATGTATTGATTATTAAAGTGTTTATTAAGGGGTCACGTGGGGACACGTGAGGGTGCCAAAAATCAGTACTGCCTTTGGCTTTGTTCTCTTCATTTATGAGGGTCACGTGTGAGCACGTGAGGCATTGTCTCCAAACTTTTTTTCTTCTCATTTTGGGGAGTCTGTTTAAGGGTCACGTGGGAACACGTGACCTAGTTTTGTTCTCTTTTTTCTGCTCATTGAGAATGGGGGTCACGTGTTACCACGTGACCAAGTTATTTACGTGCATGGAGAGCTTTAAGTCTCTTGTTTTAAGAATTAAATTCTCTGTAGGGTTAAACCCTAATTCTGTTTTAGAGGAATTAAATTCATTTGTATATGGAAGAATTAAATTCTTATGTAGGGTTAAACCCTAATTCTGTTTTGGAGAAATTAAATTCCTAAGAATTTAGGAGAATTAGATTCTCATATAGAGTTAAACCCTAGTTCTGTTTTGGAGAAATTAAATTCCTATGAATTTGGGAGAATTAAATTCTCATATAGGGTTAAACCCTAGTTCTGTTTTGGAGGAATTAAATTCCTAAGAATTTGGGGGAATTAAATTCCTTAAACTCAATTCTCTCTCTAAGTTTTGGATATGCTTGGCAGAATCTTCCCGATGAGAATTAAATTCTCAACTTGTGGAGAGATCTGCTTCTGCATATCTTCAACCAAAGGAAGAACTAAGTTCTTATTTAGAAGAGTTAAACTCTTAAATTGAGAATTAAATTCTCTTTGTTTTATGGAACTTAGATCTCTTTCCCCTTTCTCACCTAGGGTTTCTTTTCTCTGAAGAGATCTTTTTTTTTCTCTCTTGAGAATTAAATTCTCCTCTCTTTTTTCTCTCTGTTGTTGTTATCTCCCCAAAAAAAAGTATATCCCTTCTCTTCTCTTCTCTTCTCGGCTCCTATTTATAGGAGAGAAAAAAATCAATTTGTTTTGTCAATCTTTCATTGAAAGATTTTAATTGATTTCGTAACCAACATAATCTTTCAGATCACTCAGTGAATTTTATTCACCATTGGATTTTTAATCCAAAAGATCTTTTATCTGTTATTCCTGGCAAATTTCAGGGAAATCTTTCCTTGTATAAAATCTTTCCATAAATTGGTGATTTTTAATCACTATTGGATTTTTAATCCAATGGTGCTCTATTTTACAGAGCACCATCTTTTTTATTTGGAAAGATTTAGAGAAATATTTTTCCAGTTAGGGTTTTTGATTCCCTCTTAATTAGAATTTAATTCTATTAATGCATAGATCTTTAGAAACCCATCACGTGTTGGCACGTGACCTCCTGATTAAGCATTTGACCAGAATTTAATTTTGTTGTTTTAAAGAACTCAGAAATTATCATGTGTCAACACGTGATCCTTGGTCACGTGTTGACACGTGTTGCCCCATTGGGGTTTTTCCTTGTTATTTTATTATACCTTTAATTCTTTTCAGTGGGTTTAAAGGCCCATCACGTGTTGGCACGTGACCCCACTGATTAATTATTTCCAATTATTTATTTTATTCAGTGCCTACAGGCTTTGCCTGTAAATGGTCACGTGTCTGCACGTGACGCCCGGTCACGTGTGGGCACGTGATGTCCGGTCACATGTGAGCACGTGATGCCTCATAACTTTTGATCCCGGATGAATTATGAGGCTCATAATATATCAAATCGAAGGATTTTTCTAGACATTTTCGATACCATCAGAATTTAGCTGTTTCTCATTCGGGAGTTTGTCAAAATGCAGCCCGGAAAATACTGGTTCGTATTTTCTTCCTTAGATTACACGTGCATAACATATTTGCTCATAACTTTTGATCCCGGATGAATTATGAAGCCCATAATATATCAAATCGAAGGATTTTTCGATACTCTTTCGATACCATCAGAATTTAGCTGTTTCACATTCGGAAGTTTGTCAAAATACAGCCTGAAAAATACTGGTTCACATTTTCTTAAACGTATCGCTGCCATTTGATACCTTGGCCTCTTCTGTGCAAAAAATTTTTTTTTTGGCGGAAACAATATTGTAGCCTCCTATTTTCTAAAACAACGATTCATACTACTTTAAACTATAACTGTATAGCTCATACGTAGTTGCGTATTATTTTTATACCGTTCGCGTTTACGAATTCTTATTTTTGCATACGGTCGCATTATTTTTATTTACAATATATATACTACGCTTCATACTTTACTTTTACGTGACTTCATTTGCTAGGACACATGCACTATTACCGATGATGCATATGTTGCACGTACACCTTCTTGTCGGATCACACACACATCATCAGTAATTTCCATGCCACATAAACATTAGAACCCATTATGTTACCGTATCACCTTATAACCTGTTAGTATTTTAGTTACTGTTTAGTACCCAGTACTACATACTAGTTCAGTTATTGCACTTTCTTTACCTTGCCACATGACACGCTCATATGAACACACTTTCTATGCATTAAAATATTGTTTTGTGCTTGTATATATTATTTCATTACTGCCATGCATTTCATAAGATTCTATTTTCATGAGATTTCTGGATTTGAGAAACCACGGATATTATTTAGAAAATTGTAATTGTTTTAAAAACACGGTTTCTCTTGATATGATGTTTCGGCATCCACCATGAGATTTCTCGGTGCTGAGTTATGATAATTATCCAAATTGAGGTAGGGGGAGAAACCGATTACGGATACATGGTGGACCCGGTACGGTACTCCAGGGCAAGAATGTATAAAAAGGCGTTGAGCCTGGCAAGAGAACACTACCTACCGGTGATAATATTGGACTCGGCGGATTCCGGAAAATACCGACCGGAGTGATATGAGACAGATGGATATGTGGACCGATCTGATGAGACGGTGTCTAAAATATGAGGATTTACATGTCGATACTGGACACAGGTTTTATGTTGATTTCGAGTGTCGATACCGGACACTCAGGATTTTATATTGGTTTTTGATTTGTCGTTGATGGAAACACGTTGGATGATACATATATACATGATATGGATGACATGGTATCATATATTGACACAGGCACGAGTTTATATATTTATATACATATGTATACATGATCACTTTGATACCACACAGTACGATATTATTATATTACTGTATGACCTAGGAGATCGTCATATATTCGATTTCTACCTGATGATGTCTTCTACACATGAGTTGGAAATACACCCCCGTTGTGCCATAGTTTTCTTGCAGGATCGACCGTTCGGATCAGTAGCGGTTTGCTGACATATTACTTCTTTGGGTGATTTGCATTGGTAGGTGGGTTACAGTATAGAGCATAACCACCGTTGTATACTTTTATTCATTTGTATCTAATTAAAACTCTATCAACCAGACTATTATATTTGGTAGACTTAGAGACCAGTTTGTATATTTTTTGGACTTAGTGACGAGACTTGTATTATTCTTTATATTGGATATGATGATATTTGGGTTTCTTTACTTTCTTTCTATGATTGATCTTCGTCTTGGGCGTCGTATATTTCATATTGCGTGGTTGTGATTCCACCAATTAGCGAAGAGCTATCTCCCGCTTGGGATGCCTATATTATTATTGTTATTTAATGGTTTTGATCAAAATTTACAAAGAAAATGCTACCCAAATTTCAAATGACGAAAACTTTTTCAAATTTTAGTATACATTCCACTAGTATTTCTATAAACTTTACTTATATTTTAAAAAGAGGAACTTGATTTCCCTTATACCCCTATTTCAAAACTTCACCTCCAAAGTATTTTCCTAAAAAGGTTTAGATTTCTGGGTTTTCGGCTTACTTGGGTTACGGCGGGATCCTATAAACTTCACGTAATCTAAGTGCCGATCACGCGCCATTTCTGGGTTGTGACAGTTAGCATGTCCACCGGATTTATCTTAGTATCGATTTTTATCAAATTGATCTCCTTTTCGGCTCACTCTCTTATCTTGTGATACCGCATGTCGATGTGCTTAGTTCGACTGTGGTATATTTGATTCTTCGCCAGGTGATGTAAGTTTGTTTTAGCTCACTATTTTTCATAAGATGCAAGACAGAAGCTAATTTTAAAAATTAAAGAGAGCTAAATCAACAAAAACCATGGAACTTAGCCTAAAGATCAAAACTTGCACTAAAAAGATAGAGTTATTCTATTCGGATTAAGTCTACAACCTTTGTAGCGCGATAGCCTTCTCTTTTTAGACTCTGGTATTGCTCTTAGCCTCCTAGATCGAGCTTGTAAGCGATCTTCTTGGTCGAAGACGATCCACCTTGATAATTGCCAACACAAGCTCCTACTTCATAAACTAGAGTATATGAAGTAAACTAATAACTCTAATTTGCTAAGTTAGAGTTAAAAGAAGATGTAGAATTAGATGTTCTCTATATTTCATTCTCTTTTATTTTTCTCCATCTCAAGAAACGAAACTCAAGAGAGCTCAAGATGAAGATGAGAATGATAGAATAAGATAGTTATTAAACTTAGCCATTCTTATCACTTAGATAAATATCTAGAATAAATATCTAGAATAGGTAATAGTCATATTAACACCTTAATATGATAGAAATGGTTCTTATTTTATTAAATAAGAAATGGTTTGATATTATCTCACTTTCTATGTGCGTTACATACACATCAATTCTATATGCATGTCTCCTACATACAATCTTGTATGTATCAAAATACATACAAAGTTCAAATATTTGTATCATATACAAATATATATAAAGAGAAGTAAAATATAAAGTAAAATCATATTAGTAAATATATACATATATCAATATATATATATATATATATATATATATATATATATAATTATTAAATCACACTTGATTTAATAATCCGGTCATATCGATGTATATATACTGGCTAATATTATTAACCGCCTGAATAAAGTATGTGTATTAAATACACGTCCTTATCCAAAATTTTGCACGTATCCCTATACGCACTCTACATCGTTTTGCTTGCGCGAGGAAAAATCTTTGTAGGTCTCTAAATACTCGTCAATACACCGACAGTAGGTCAGGATCATATCCATAACCCGCAAGTACGTCAGGAGTACTAGCTGCACGTAACGGCTATCCAGGTATTGAGCGAAAAGAAGATCGACTAGCAAACTCATCTGAAATCCTACAGAGTTTATCGGTGACACTAACCCATACAGTCCAGTCTTCGTCTGAAAGTGTCACATACCAAGTCTGGAGGGTGGTATCCGTCAGACCCCCAATAACCCGATAAGTTGTGCCGATAAGTGAGCTATAACCACCATAGATACAATTGATAACACTTATCAGTTTATCTCATCCACCCTGGATAGGGACTTAAGGTTATAGTCGATCAGGCATAGCACAACATCAACTCCCTATACCGGAAGAGACGAAACCTTTTCGATCGCTCATTGCTTCCATATAATTCGGGACTGTACCCAACTAAAACCTGTTTGCACGGCTCTTTAAACCTGTAGTAGGGTAATAATCAAAGCACAGTGGAAAACACGCAAGACACTATGGCAATCTCAGGTCTACAGACTACCATATACTCATGTCACCACCAGAGAACTGCTATCTGACAATAGGTATGATACCATCCAGGTGTTCTCGGTAAAACTCATTCTCCAATGAACACATGTATATAATCTTTGGTGTCAAATATCAATGGCTATAGGAACAACCATCGCCCCGGTCAGGGTCAAGAAATATATACATTAGTCTACTCTGGAGTATCGATACTCAGTCTTGATACTCCTATATCTAGGAACATTTAACGATGTGCTTATAGACTAACCAGGCCCTACTAGTATGATCCCTATCATAATCCTGATAGTCAAGCAAAAATCCTATGGACTTTATTAACATATATTAGTGATAGTAATAACAAATAGAAACTATTCATATGAATGATAAAGACAAACCAAATATCATACTTTCATATCGAGCAAGACTGTCATGTACATATATATGTCCAAGTATCCACGATATCATATAATAATGGCCTCTAAGGCATACATATCTAACAATCTCCCACTTGAACTTAGACCATTTGTTGTATTATCGCTTACCCAATATCTTAAAAATTCGCTCGAACTGTATCTAAGGAAGGGCCTTGGTGAGTGGATCCGCTGTATTGTTCTTCATATCAACTCTCCTGACCTCAATTTTGCGGCGATCAACTATTTTCCGGAACAGGTGATACTATCTCAGAATATGCCTGGATCGCTGATAGGACCGAGGTTCCTTAGCTAGCACCTTAACCCCATTTTTATCGCAATACAAAGGTATGGGAACAACAATGGTTGGAACCACCCCAAGCTCAGTGATGAACTTCCTCATCTAGACAGCCTCTTTAGCAGTATCGTTAGCAGCGATGTATTCAGCATCCATCGTCGAGTATGCTAGGGTATCTTATTTGGAACTCTTCCAACATACCGCCCCTCTATTGAGTGTAAACATATGACCCGAGACAAACTTGTTGTCATTTATGTCACTTTGGAAGATTGAATCGGTAAACAACTCTATTTGGATAATTAATTAAAGATGACTCCTTTTATCTTTTAGTAGATTTAAAACTAGATCGATAGTAATGAATGAAGATTAGAGTTTTTGGAGGGAATAGAGTTCCCACTCTTAACCCTTATCTTTTCATTGACCTCTATTCAAGTCTAGCCTTTACCAAAAAAATTGCTAATCTAATCTCAAATCGCGGTCGAGACTATCAATAAATTGATAGCGCGTCTGATAAGAATGTTAACAATTACTTTGCTAAAGTTTATAAACTTTAAAAGATATAAAAGGAGTTAAATGATTTTTTCATCCATTGGTCTATCCTAATTCTACGAACCCTATCAAGCGTAGAATTACTCACGCATGGTTTGAGAAGAAGAAGAAAAGATAGAGAAAGAGATTATAATGTAAGTGCAGAAAGTAATGCAGAAATTAAATGCAGAAAATAAAATGCAAGAACTAAACTAAAAATCTACCTTTTTATTAATCAACTATCATTTACAAATCCGTCGAATTTAGAGTACAAGAACCCTAGTTTAGCTCCCGATCTCTGTTCTCGTTGGAAGTAGATGAACAACTAATAATCAACCTGAATGCGTGGATCATCTTGAACCTCTTGATCTCTTCGATTTGATAATTTTCAAAGTGTAACCCTCGGTCTTGTAAATTGTCATAGAAATAGAAAACCCTAGATGTCATGTGTTAGGATTTACTGTTGTGATCACACACCAAAAATCTCAGATCCAACGGCTATAGGAAGGTCGCGGATCCACTATGATTATTGGCATTTGGCCGCGGTTGGGCGGCGCTTTAGTGGCATCAGGTCTTCAAAAATCCGGTGCTGCCTCATGTTGACACGTGAAGATTGTTGTGATGTCTGGATTCTTTATATCTTCTCTGAGTCTCTGCCATTATTGATTTTTCGATTTGATTCAACTTCATCGGCAGATTTTATTCCCGACATCTCGAATATCTCGATCTCCAGACCTGAGCTAAATCTGCACAATATCTCAATTCGTAGTATTAGTAATATTTGTTATATTATATTTGAGATATTATCCTAACTATTAATATGATACAATATTTTAAGAATATTAATTAGGGATATTTGATATGATATGCATATTTAAATTATCAAAATATCATATAAATATTATATGCATATATTTTCCTTCATAATATTAATTATAATGTAGAAATATATGATAATAAATATTTTACAAATAAATCCTCATATGTTCTATAATGACAATAAACACTTTTAAGCTATTAACAAAAGTAAGGAAAATGCTCTATCAAATGTGCAATATTTTCGACTGAACAAATACCCCCGAACTTAACTTTGATCACCCCGAGCAAACTAGTTATTAAAGAGAGGGAGAAAAAAAGGAAAGAAAAGAAAAACCCAGCACACTTTCGTAGGCAATACGATTGCACTTAACACGTGCAACGAACCATTAAACCTGTAGGTGTTCCTAGTAGGAGAAGTGTTTTCTCCTAAGGGTTTTTAGTCCCATAATAAAAGAAAGAAGATGAAACTTACAATCAAAGATAAGAACTATAAAAGAAAGAACTTGAAAATAAGAGTTTCCAACTACACTAACTTTTTAGTTGCCATGAGCCCTATCTTAATGGTCATGAAAAAATGTCAAAAATCACATCACCGCTCAATAAAACATCACCTTTAGTCTTCCTCCTTATCTTTCTTTCAAACATCGATCATATACCCCTACATGTGTCTAAAAAACATCCCTACACTTAGAGGACTTAATTCAAGCTATCATACTCTTGTCCATCTTCCTTAGTACTCTTTAGTCGGTGAATATTTCAGATGGAATCGCTCACACATCTTTCATGCGACCGTTATACTTCTTGATGTACTAACCAACCGATTACTAAAGGTGCTCACTCATTTAGGCGTAATATGCTCGTCTTGCAACACCTAAGGCTTAGCAGTGGCTCCCAAACCAGTTGGTCTAAGGCACTAGGTGATAAAGCACCCTCGCTATATTTTTTTATGCTGCCTTAAGTAATTACAAAACCGGTGTTCATTTTTTTTTCTTCATCATTTATATATATATATATATATATATATATTTTCATTCATATTAAGGCTTTTAGACAAGAGCATTTCAAGGTATCCTCTACTATCGCAAGTTTCAAGATGTGTGAAAGTACATATAGTAGGGTATCAACGTTCAAATGTTTGGCCTCAAGAATAGCGACTATTTTTCAGACTTATTTTTATCCTCGGATTAGTAATTTCAGAATTATTTTTATCCTCGGCTCATGACTACCTATTACTAGTTTCTTTTAAAAACATCTAATTTTCTCGTTTTTCTTAAATTCTTCCTATCTTTCATATATAAATTTTTCACTTTCAAATTTTCATTATAAAAAAAAAAGTGCTTTTTATTTAGTATAATGGAAAATAATGCGTAAATAAGCACAAAACACCCCCAAACCTATTTGCAGCAGTGTCCTCACTGATATCATCTTTTAAGCTCAAAACCTGTAGATTTTGGAGGAAAAGTTATTTAAAGGGGACAAAAATTAATCACGGTGAAATCCTCCCCCAAACTTATTGTTGGCTCACAATCTTGTAAAAAAAATTCTATCAAGAGCCAAAATATATTTACCCCCCTCCCCCCGAAACTTGAGTAAAATAGTATTAAGTATTTAAAATTATAAAGAGGAGGGTAAAGTTATTGGTCAATATAAAGCTTTAGAAAGACCAAAAGTCAACACCAACCATTCAAATATTTTATCAATATAACACCAAGGTTGATAGAAAATCATGTTATTTGTATTCAAGAAGAAGTGGGGAGGAGACAAGAAGTGTAGTAAAACGGGTTTACGTCTCGGTTGGTAGAGACAAAACAGTGATGGTGGATGAAAACGAGAATATGAAAGATAAGGAATGGATGGAATATTTACATTCTCGTATGTGATAAGAAGAAAGGGTAGCGGTTTAATTTCTTCGGGTGGAGGTTGATTTATCACAACATCTGTGTCGTTTAGGACTGCGAGTTCGTCGGTGAAAATATCTTCGAAACTTTCATCGATGGTCCGAGTGAACGTTTCAATGTCAATCTGTTTCGTGCCTGAATTTAACACACTTAATTTTTCAGAAATTAGGGCAATAAAAGACTCGAAAATCACATCTATCTTATTCTTAAAAGAGTCTAAATCAAGTGTTCTTTCCAGAATTATAGAACTCAAAATATTGGAGTGTGATTCATCAAAACTCGATAGAATTAAAGAAAGATTAGAAGAAGAACCAAAGAAAGTGGGAGATGAAATGGGTAAACAAATTCGTGTGTCGAGCATTATTGAACCAGATGTGGGAAATGAAAGCCGGATGTCGTATTGCTTATCGGATAGGCTGGTGGTAAGAATAGGATTGGTTATTTGTACAGGAAGATGTTCGTATTCAATAGAAAAGACATAATAGGTCGGAGAATCCAACTCATTTAATATAACGGGTTCATCTTAAAAAATATCCTCAAAATTCAGCTCATCCATGCATTTATCATCAATTTCCAGACGCATATGGGGTTCGGGAATTGCAGTTAAAGTTTCGAGATGATGTCCACACGGAAGTGAAAGGGCCTGATGAATTGGTGACAAAAACTCATCCAAAACTGTGGGTTTATCATCCAAAATATTCCAAGCGTCGATATCCTCAATCAAGTGAAATTCATACACCCCATCAAAAGCATGGTTTTCAATTAATTTTGGTTCTAGAGTGGAGGTATAGATGTCACAAGGATTGGATGTGGTTTCACTTGAAATGGACCATTCACAATCAGGTAAATCAAATATTACAACGTCGCACAACTCATCAAATATTATATATTCAATTGGTGAATCATTTGGTGTACTCGATAGATTTGTGAAACTGGAGTTGTGGAATTCAATTTGGAATGGGGAGATTTAATTTGGAAGGGTGTACTGCTCACTCTCTCTACTCAAATTCTCAATTTGTCCCATTGCCGCATCATTCCTTGAAAAATTTTGAGCTAGTTGGAAACTACTTGCTGGTTCGTTGGGTTGTATGAGGACGGCCATGGATGCATTCAATTCCTCTATCTGGTGGTTCGACGCTACCCGAAATTCTTCCAATGACCGTTCAAGACTAGACATGGATTGTGAAGGGGTTTCCGTAGAAGATTGAAATTCGTGTGAATAGGTTAAACTCCCAAATGGCTGTTCAGAAGAAATGTCTAGAGAAGATATAAGAATCGGGTAGGATTGATAGGAATCGAATGGTTGTGAAAAATGGACAGGAGTAGGATCAAGAATTGTTTTCCTAATGGTTTGAAAGTATTGAAACGTTGGCTTTTAGCCTTCGCAATATGCTCAGTGATGGACATGCGGTTCAAAGTTCCCTCACTCACCTTAAACGGAGTATCAACATAAGAATATGTTAAATATGGATGTGCTTGATGGGACCGTGATTGAGATATCCAACTGTTTCTTTCCGCTTGCTCTATCCTATCTCTTAAAGATATGGTAGAGTCGGAATTTTGACCGAAGAAATTATGAAAACAAGAAATATCTGGTTCTAGAGAGTAAAGCTCGGAAAGAGTTCATCTGTTTGGGTTATCCATTATAAGGAGGTGTACAGAAAAGGGGGTGAAAGGGGAAAGATTTAAGCTCTATTTAGATTGTTTTGCTTTGAAAGAGGGACTTGAGGCTTGACTCAAAAAATCACAAAAATGCACAAACAACCCTAGAACTAAGGTCACTTAGGTCAAGTCACTAGACCGCTCCTAGACTTCCAAAGGAAAAGCCGCAGGATCAATCTTCTACCACCTCTTTATCACTCTTGTGGCCAGATAAGTGTCAAGTAAGTGGGAGGTATCCACTATACAAATCACCGAAATAGCGGGCCTAATTAATTAACCACTTGCCTTAATCACACTTGGTTAGACACCACAAGAGAGATGCGGATAAGCGATAGATTACCCATGACCCTCCTCTGTCCTAATTGAGCGCGACGGTCCTTAGAGTCTTGGTCTAGATATTTTTTAATTAATGTAGGGTGATGCGAATGCTCGTTTTGTGATTTGTGGGGCCTAGGAAGGGTGATCAAATCCCCACAAACAAACTAATTTCAAAACACGCAAAAAGAATTTTTTTGAGCAGAAATATTTTGCAAAGAATCCTGCAGAAAATCAAATTATTGGATTTTAGAGGGGAAAGAGAGAGATCAAAGAAAGATACCAGAGGAGTTTAGGGAAGCAACTCCTCAATGTTGCCGCGGTTCCACCGCAAAAAGCCTCCAATTGCCACCCAACTGCGGCTCTTTAGAGAGTTCACTTGCTGAATTTTCTTCAGTGAAACCCTAGACTCATCTGGGATTTGATGAAAATCTTTGAATCTCTATTTTCTCGCTCCAGTGACTCCAGATTCCCTCACAAAATTCGCACAATAATCGTTAAATACACAAGATGCGGTTTTTAATTTTTTTTATGGGTGTCGGATTTAATAAGAATTCTACCCGAATAGCAAGAAAAAAATTACGCACGTCTTCCCGGCAACGACGCCATTTGATTGATAAAAGTGAAGTGTTGTAAATAAAGTAACCGCAATCAATAACGGTGTCGCTTGTAACTAGCCGAGATGAGTACGGATCGTCCTCAGGGAAACGCGGAACCTTTATCTTGCTTTAGATGAGTTGATTGAAAGAAAGGGTAATTGGTTTTAGATCTATGATATACAGATGTTGAATTGGCTTGTAGGGTTTATAGAATTTAGTAGTAATGGATGATTAATTAAAGATGACTCCTTTTATCTTTTAATAGATTTAAAACTAGATCGATAGTGATGAATGAAAATTAGGGTTTTTGGAGGGAATAGGGTTCCCACTCTTAACCCTTATCTTTTCATTGACCTCTATTCAAGTATAGCGTTTACCAAAAAAATTGTTAATCTAATCTCAAATCGCGATCGAGACTATCAATAAATTGATAGTACGCCCGATAAGAATATTAACAATTACTTTGCTAAAGTTTATAAACTTTAAAAGATGTAAAAGGAGTTAAGGATTTTTTCATCTATTGATCTATCTTAATTCTACGAATCCTATCAAGCGTAGCATTACTCACGCACGCATAATTTGAGAAGAAGAAAAAAAGATAGAGGAGGAGATCATAATGTATATGCAGAACGTAATGCAGAAAGTAAAATGCAAGAACTAAACTAAAATCTACCTTTTTATTAATCAACTATCATTTACAAATCCGTCGAATTTAGAGTACAAGAACCCTAGTTTATGCTCCCGATCTCTGCTCTCGTTGGAAGTAGATGAACAACTGATATCAATCTGGATCCGTGGATCGTCTTGAACCTCTTGATCTTTTCGATTTGATGATTTTCAAAGTGTAGCCCTCCGTCCTTTAAATAGTCATAGAAACAGAAAACCCTAGATTTCATGTGTTAGGATTTACTGTTGTGATCACACACCAAAAATCTTAGATCCAACGGCTACAGGAAGGCCGCAGATCCGCCGCGAATATTAGCATTTAGTCGCGGTTGGGCGGCGCTTTGGTGGCATCAGGTTTTCAAAAATCTGGTGTTGTCTCGTAGTGACACGTAGAGATTGTTGTGATATCTGAATTCTTTATATCTTCTCTGAGTCTCTGTCATTATTGATTTTTCGATTTGATTCAACTTCATCGACAGATTTTATTCCCGACATCTCAAATATCTCGATCTCCGGACCTGAGCTAAATCTGCACAATATCTCAATTCAAAGTATTAGTAATATTTGTTATATTATATTTGAGATATTATCCTAACCATTAGTATGATATAATATTTTAAGAATATTTAATAGGAATATTTGATATGATATGTATATTTAAATTATCAAAATATTATATAAATATTATATGCATATATTTTCCTTCATAATGTTAATTATAATGTAGAAACATATGGTAATAAATATTTTACAGATAAATCCTCATATGTTCTATAATTACAATAAACACCTTTAAGCTATTAAAAAAAGTAAGAAAAATATTCTATCAAATGTGCAATATTTTCGACTGAACATATATCCCCAGAATGAAAAGGGTAATTCAGCACTACCCATCATAGAGCCACCATACCCAATAAGGTGCAATTTCTCCGCTCCGATACACCCTTGTGTTGTGGTGTATACAGAGGAGTAAGCTGAATAAGAATCTCATTCTCTTTTAGACAGTCAAGGCATTCAATACTCAAGTATTCCCCTCCTCAATCAGATCGCAGAATTTTGATACTTTTGCTAGTCTGGTTCTCTACTTCATTCTTGTATTCTTTGAATTTCTCGAAGGCCTCGGACTTATGGTTCAACAAGAACACATGTCCATATCTTAAGAAATCATCGGTGAAAGTAATGAAATAGGAGTACCTACCCATTGCATGTATAGACATAGGACCACATACATCATTATGTATCAGTCTCAAGAGTTCTGTAGCTCTTTCTCAGTGTCCCGTAAACAGATTTTTGGTCATTTTTCCTTTGAGACAAGATTGATAAGTTTCATAAGATGTAAATTTAAATGGATCCAAATATCCATCCTTATGTAACTTAGATAATCCGGTCTTATTGATATGACCAAGTCTACAATGCCATAAGGAAACTTCGTTCATTTCTGAGGTCTTCCTCTTGCGTATTTTGTATATGTAAAACTGCATTTTGATTTAGAATATATAAATCATTACATAATGTATCAAACCCAATCAACATTGATTCAGGAAAATGTTCATAAAATTTTTCTCTAAGGAAAATTTTTATACATCTTTATCTAATAAAGAAACAAATATTGTATTGCATAACATAGATGGTACATAGTAATAGTCGTTCAGAATGAAAGTATTTCCATTTGGCAATACTAGGTGATATTCGCCGACAGTAACAGCAGCAACAATTGCTCCGTTCCCTACTTTGAGGGACATATCATTCTTTCCCAGTGCTATACTTTTCCTTAACCCTTGTAACATATTACAAATATGGGATTCTGATCCGGTATCCAATACTCAGGATATAGAGCATACTGAGAAACAGTTTTCAATAACTAACACACATGAAGAAGATGCATCAGAGTGCTTCTTCTTCATCAGAGTTTCATGGAAATCCTGGCATTCCTCTATTCCGTGCCCATATTCATGACAGTTATCATAAATTAGAGCGGATCCAACGTTCTCCAGCCCTGTATAATAAGCGGGTTCGGTCAAGTCATACATTTTATTATCTTGATAAAGGCGTAACATGGTTGCTACCTGGAGAGAGGGAGAAAGAAAAGAAACATTCAACGTGCGCTCTTGCAAAATTAGATTGGTTAATTAGTTTATCTAATCAAGATGGCTCCCACCGCTTCATCGAATTCTCCTTCAAACCCTAAAAGGAGAATTAGCCAGGATTATTTACGCCTCTCAAGTTTGCTAACTATTCAGCCAGGGCAGTTTTGGTACTCCAATGGAAACTTCTCGTGCTTTCGTACAGACCTAATTAAATAACTCTGTTTCCGCAAAGGCATAACCTCATTAACACCTTTCTAGACACCTAATGAGTAAGCTAATTGTGAAGTGAAAAAATTCATCCAGGAGTAACTATTACTCACAGTGGGAATCGAGATCCAACTAGCACATAGAAGTTATGAAATCACATTGCAAATTTCAACACTTGAAACATTCGATATGGTTTTTACCCTTAACAGTTTATAACCTTGATGAAGGTCAACAAATCATAACTCGCTAGTCAAGTTCTACCCGTCATTTCGTGATTAATTTAGACCCACCCACACGAGCCCTTGATGAAGGTCAAAAAGGCTATACGACTGTCCTAGATAATCGCATATTTATATTGCAGATAAGTATCATTTAGCTACCGAACACTACGCCTTGAGGAAGGTCAATAAACGCAGTATGAATACAAGACACTACTTATCTGAAATGACGGAAGGCTACAACTGGTTTTTTAAGAAAAACTATTAACGTAATGAACTTGATATCATCGTAGAAACATAGTGATTTGAAATAGAGTGACTTAAGCTCCGCTTTTAAAACGAGTGGTTTTGAAGAAGACTGGGTGGTTTTAAAATTTGTTTCTATAACATCATTTTAGGTTCATTTTTTTGCATTAATCCAAATTAATGCAGTCTCATCATTTAATATCCTATCACACCAGAAATAATGAAAATAGAACACTTTATATGCCATCTGCATTCGGCACGAGGTCCCGGGTTTTCACCGTAAGGTTTCATAACTTACGGTAGGGATAGGACAGAGATAGCGCGGATGCAAAACATATAGAAGTGTTTATTTATATATCATATATATGTAGTCATCTCAGGCATGATAATATCATCACAGGCAATATATAAACATCACAGAAAAATAAAGAAACGAATATACTAGGAATCGCGTTTTCGATTGAGCCAATAGCCGAAATACAAAATTTCAGGTTCGTATGAATAGCCAAAACACCATCTATCCTAGACCCTCTATGAGCATGGCAAACGACCCGCTAAATCATAGAAGCGAGGCAACCCATATCAATAACATGAGTGGATCACCCGGTGCATCTTAGGACCCGGTGACTTGAGCACTCCGCCTTGGGTCAAATCTAAATGCCGAAAAGTAAATATATATATCAAGTGGCGACATCAATCTCAACCCGAAAGTGCCCCAATAAAAGAGTATACAAATATACATTGAATGAGTCATGAATTATATATAACCTGTGAAGTTAATGACAGTTTGAATTTCAATCACAAACCGACGCATCAAAAACCTCTCATTTTTGCACGAAATCGAAACCCGTTAACCTCCCCCCCACACTATTTGAGCCTTGATTCGGCCTCGAAATAAATCTGAATCATGGGCGGAAACAGCCCCGCATCAGGGCTGGAACAGCCCCGGAACAGCCCCAAATTAGGGCGATCCAGTGGCTGTCCAGCCCCGGTGCGGCCCGAATCGGCCTCGGTTTGGCCCCGTTTCGAGGCCGAACCGAGCACAAATTGGAAGGGTATTGGGCTATCATGAGCTACATGAAATTCATGGTCCAACCAAGAATTCAATGGCTCTAGCATAAGCGAAAAAGAGAGCTTTTCGTGCAAATTTTCAAAACTAAGTTTTTTTAAAATGGGTTAGTGAAATCTTTTAGCTACAGATTTCAAGTTGGGTTCTTTAGGGTGGCTCTGATACTAGTGTAAGTTTTTTTAGCTCACTAATTTTCATAAGACGCAAGGCGGAAGCTAATTTTAAAAATTAAAGAGAACTAAATCATCACAAACTATGGAATTTAGCTTAAAGATCAAAACTTGCACTAAAAAGATGAGCTATTCTACTCGGATCCAGTCTACAACCTTTGTAGCGCGATAGGCATCTCTCCTTGGACTTCGGTGATGCTCCTAACCTCCTGGATCGAGCTTGTAAGCAATATCCTTGGTTGAAGACAATCCACCTTGAGAATTGCCAACACAAGCTCCTACTTCATAAACTAGATATGAAGTAAACTAATAACTCTAATTTGCTAAGTAAGAGTTAAAAGAAGATGTAAAATTAGATGGTCTTTATATTTCCTTCTCTTTTTATTTTTCTCATTCTTAAAAAATGAAACTCAAGAGAGCTCAAGATGAAGATGAGAATGATAGAATAAGATAATTATTAAACTTAGCCATTCTTATCTCTTAGATAAATATCTAGAATAAGTATGAGTCATACTTACACCTCACTAAGATAGAAATGACTCATTTCTTATTTCATTAAATAAGAAACGGTTTGATATTATCTCACTTTCTATGTGTGTCATATACACACATCAATTCTATATGCATGTCTCATACATACAATTTTGTATGTATCAAAATACATACAAAGTTCAAATATTTGTATCATATACAAATATATATATAAAGAGAGGTAAAATATAAAGAAAAATTATATTAGTAAACACACACACACATAATTATTAAATCAACACTTGATTTAATAATCCGGTCATATCACTATATATATACCGGCTAATATCATTAACCGCCTGAATAAAGTATGTGTATCAAATACATGTGCTTATTCGAACTTTTGCACGTATCCCTATACGCACACTACATCGTTTTGCTTGCACTGAAAAACTCTGTGTGGGACTCTAAACACTCATCAATACGCTGGCAGTAGGTCAGGATCATATCCATAGCCCGCAAACATATCAGTGGTACTAGCTGCATGTAACAGCTATCTAGGTATTGAGCGAAAAGAAGATCGACAAGCAAGCTCATCCAAAATCCTACAGAGCCTATCAGTGACACTAACCCGTATAGTATGGTCTCTTCATCTGAGAGTATCGCATACCGAGTCTGGAGAGTGGTATCCGTCAGATCTTCAATAACCCGATAAGTCGTGCCGATCAATGACCTATAACCACTATAGATACAACTGATAAAATTTATCGGTTTATCTCATCCGTCATGTCCAGGGACTTATGGTTATAGTCGATCAGGAACAGTACTACATCAACTCTCTGTACCGGGAGAGACGAAACCCTTCCGATCGCTCACTGCCTCCATGTGATTCAAGACCGTACCCAATTAAAACCTATTTGCACGACTCTTTAAAGCCGTGGTAGGGTAATAATCAAAGCATAATGGGAAACACACAAGACACTATAGCGATCTCAGGTCTATAGACTACCTTGTACTCATGTTACCAGAGAACTGCTATCTGACGATAGGTATAATATCATCCAGGAGTTCTCGGTTAGTCCGTTTGGTGAAACTCATTCTATAATTAGCGCTTATATACAATATTTGGTGTCAAACACCGATGGCTATGGGAACAGCCATCGTCCCGGTCAGGGTCAAGAAATGTATACATTAGTCTACTTTAGAGTATCGATGCCCAGTCTCGATACTCTTACGATTAGGAACATTTAAGGATGTGCTTATAGACTAACCAGGCCTCACTAGTATGATCCCTATCATAAGTCTGATAATCAAGCAATGATCCTATAGATTTTATCAACATGTATTAGCGATAGTAATAACAAGTAGAAACTATTCACATGAATGGTAAAGACAAACCAAATAGTATACTATCATATTGAGCAAGACTATTATGTACATATATATGTCCAAGTATCCACTATATCATACAATAATGGCCTCTAAGGCATACATATCTAATAGGTGAAGGGCGCTTTGACTGTCACAAAATAAAAGAACCGACCCCTTATCAAATCCGAACTCGCCAATTAAATTCTTTAACTATAAGGCTTTCTTCGATACTTCTGCTGCCGCCATGTATTATGCCTCTATCGTTGATAGTGCCACGGTATTCTAAAATGTCGACTTCCAACTGATTCGAGATTCTGTAACTGTATATACATAGCCCGTTGTTGATCATCTTTTGTCCAAGTCACCAGCGTAATCTGCATCTACATATCCTTGTAACTGGTTCGATTTATTTTATGACTCCTTGTAACCGGTTCGATTTATTTTCTAACTTGTGAAAGAGTAAACCGAGATCTTTAGCTCCTTTTAGATACCGAAGTAACCACTTTACAACTTCCCAATGTAGCTTTCCTAGATTTTACATGTACCGGCTAACCAGACTTACCGCATAGGATATTTCTGGACGTGTGCATACTATGGCGTACATCAGCGATCCCACCACACTCATATATGGTACTCAAGATATTTTTATCTTCTCCTCCGCTGATTTTGGACACTCCTTGGAGGATAACTTGAAATGACCGGCGATAGGGGTACTCACCTGTCTTGAGTCCTTCATGTTGAATCTCTCCAACACCAAAACTTTCCAGCCTTCCTGTCTTGAAAAATCTTCATCCCAATAATATTCTTTGCTTCACCTAAATCTTTCATGTCAAATTCTGTACTCAATAAAGTTTTGAGCGCCTTTATTTCCGCCATGCTCTTAGCAGCAATCAACATGTCGTCAACATACAGGAGTCGATATATTGACAAGCCATTCGTAAGTCGCTTCGAGTAAACGCAGTTGTCATACTCACATCGAGAGTAGTTGCTCTTCTTCATACAAGAATCTAAACACTTGTACCACTGCCTGAGAGACTTCTTTAACTCATATAGGGACCTCTTGAGTTCACATACGTGATCCTTCTTGCCGGGCTCTATAAGTCCTTCAGGCTGCCTCATGAAGATCGTCTCTTCCAACTCACCATGCAGAAAGGCCGTTTTCACGTCTATTTGCTCCAACTCTAAATTATAAGGTGCTACCTTTGCTAATAAAACTTGAATAGATGTATGCTTGACTACAGGCGAGAAAATCTCATTGTAGTCAATCACCTCCTTTTGAGCAAAACTCTTTGTAACTAAGCGTGTCTTGTATTTCTCATTATCATTTTTCCTGAATACCCACTTGCACCAATAGCCCTTTTTCCTTTTGGTGGCTCAATCAGCTTCTACGTTCCCTTCTTTCGAAGTGACTCAATCTCCTCTATCATCGCAGCTATCCATCGATCGCTATCCTCTTGCTCAATGGCCTCCTGATAAGAGCCGGGATCTCCGCTTTCGGTGACTAAAATAAATGCGACCATATCTTCGAAACCGTACCTGACTAGTGTCTTATGTGTATATGCCGATCTTCTTAACGCCATTGTTTGTGGGTCCTGTTGGGGTTGGTTCTCACCGTATTCCTCCGTATTCCTCCATTCCACCTCCGCATCAATAAACCAAAATTGTGCTTCAGTGTCCGTATCTTTATGAGTGCCAGAAAACTCCACCTCCTCCGGATCATTGTCACCGGATACTCCACATGTCGCCTTATTTTCTTCAACCATACTTTCAACATGAATTCCTCGTCGAAGACCACATCTCAGCTAGTGAAAGCCCTTCTGTTTTCCGGATCTTATAACTTGTAACCTATAACTCCAAGTTTGAATTCCAAGAAAACACACCTTTTTGACTTTAAATTCAGCTTAGTCTTATCTTTCTGATTCACGAGTGAGTAAGCAGGGCACCCAAACACTCGTAATGAGTCATAACTGACTGGCTCTCTTATTCATACTTCTTCTGGGATTTTAAAATTTATGGTTGTAGATGGAAACCTGCTAACCAAATAGCACGCATGATTCACCGCCTCTACCCAGAAGTCATTCGAAAGGCCGGATTACAACCACATACTTCTGGCTCTTTCTAGTAGTGTCATGTTCATGCGCTTCGCTGCCCCATTTTTCTATGAACGTTCTGGAACTGTCCATAGCCTCTGTATGCCCTGTTCTTTACAGTAATATGTAAACTCCTTCGAGGTGTATTCACCTCCATTATCTGTCTGCAAATACTTCACCGATCACCCATTTTGCTTCTCTACGGTTGCTTTTCATTCCTTAAATTTGGCAAACACCTCTGACCTGTGTTTGAGGAAATAGACTCATACCTTCTGTGAGAAGTCGGCAATGAAAGTGACATAGTATATGGTACCTCTCTTTGATGGAACCGGTGATGGCCCCATACGTCTAAGTGAATGTAATCGAGAAGTTCTTTGGTCTTGTGCACGGCTTGCTTGAAGCCAACCTTATATTGTTTCCCCATCATGCAATATTTGCAAAAGTCTAGCTTAGACATGGTAATACCTTTCAGCAACTCCCTTCTGTGCAACTCACAAAACCCCCTCTCACTCATGTGGCTAAGACACATATGTCATAGCTTTGCAGTATCCTCTACCTACTTCTCTGTAGCCACGGCTGCACTACCAGTCACTGTGTTGCCGTCCAAACGATATAAATTCTGCAGTCATTTTCCCTTCATGACCATTATGGCATCCTTGACAACCTTTAGCACTCTATCTTGGCGAACGAACTTGTATCCTACCGCATCCAATGCTCTTAGAGAAATCAGATTCTTCTTTAATTCCGGAACGTGTCGCACGTTCATAAGTGTTCGCACCACACCATCAAATATGTGGACTTTGATTTTCCCTATGCTAATGGTCTTGCACGCCACATTGTTCCCCATAAGAACACTGCTACCATTGAACTCCTTATAGGTGTCGAACGCATTTTTGGGACACGTATGATATGAACATCCGAAATCAAGTAACCAAGCATCAGAATTTTCATCCTTCCCGGTATGTACAGCGAGTACATCAAACAGATCTTCTTCTGATTCGGTCGCAACACTGGCTTGATCCGAACTCTTTGTACCGGCACCTTTACCCCTCTTCTCCAACCTCTGCCTATACTTTTGGTATTGTTTCTTCATATACCCTAACTATTTTCAAAAGAAGAATGGTTCGCTCTCTTGCCCAGATGATTTGGATTTCCCCCTTGTGCTCTTGCCTCCGTCTCTACTCTTCGACCTTCCCTTTTCACCAGCAAACAACCCTGATGACTTCTTTGATAGATTTGATTTCTTCATGATCTCATTGTTGAGAAACGTAGCTGTAATCTACTCCATCTTGAGAGTCTTCTTCCCATAGAGAATTATTTTCACCAAGTATTCATACGAATTTGAAAGCAAAGAAAGGAGCAAAAGCGTTTGGTCCTCCTCCTCTAACTTTATTTCAAGACAGAGAAAATTGCTGACCATCTTGTTGAAGCTATTTAAGTGGCCGTGAATTGGAGTACCTTCATTCATGCGTAGACCGTAAAGTTGCTTTTATAGATACGGCTCGTTAGACAAAACACTTTGTCATATACAAGCCCTATAGCTTCAAACATAAACTTGCCGCAGAAATTTCTTTCATGACATTGTACATCACGTTATCTGCTAGACAAAGCTCTGTCGTGCTCTGTACCCTCAGATCCGTGTCTTGACATCCATCATCTATCATGTCAGTAGGTTTCTTACCGCCAAGGGCTTTAAACATCATTTCTTTTACAAGAAGTGTCTTAACCTTTTTTTGCCACATTGAGAAATTCTGTTTCCCATTAAATTTCTCCATCTCGAATTTGGTTTTATTGACTTTGTTATCCGTCATCCTTAATTCTGAAGCAAAAACCTTTCCCTCGGATCCTTATAAACCAATTCAATAGAATCACAATCTAAGAAATTGGGGAGCGGACACAAGCATCGTCACCTACCGTAAATTTAGATCGAAAAACTAAAAAACATGGCTCTGATACCAGTTGTTAGCACACAGCGGAAAACATCATCAACATTAATGGATCTAAACTAAGATCCCCTTTAACGGATAACAAGTAGAACAATGCAAATCAAATAACACACAAGAAGAGATTCGAGAAAAAGGAAGAACGGTTTATTAGAACTTTAGAGAAAAAAAACTTAAAAGAGTTACAAACCCTCTCCTTATAGATCTCCAACTAGATTTCCTTATTCTTCTCTCTAAGTTCTTCTTAATGGCGTATTGATCCCTTATGGAATCGCCGTTTCGTCTCCCTTGAACCTTATAATCAAGATTGCACGCTTTAAATTTTTACCCTAGCATCCTATTTTTTATAGCCTATTACAAATCCGATATAAATTAAGATCCTTAATTTCGAAACTGTCCTTCAGAACCTGAAATTTTCGAGATAAACTCAAAACTGGATTTGCGCTAATCTCTACGACAGACGTCTAGCCCTTTATGGAGCAGACGTCTACACCTGCTCTGCTCGGGAAGCAGAGCATCGCCAGATGTCTGACCTTGTATAGATCAGAAGTCTGCGCAATATAGCGCGTCTGGAACTTTATCATCAGACGTCTAAAACTTATTGCCTCGGACGTCTGACGGTCTTCTGTAACCGTATGCAGTATCGTGATATACAAGGCATCCTTCACAACAGGATCAACCCCAGGACTCATGCACAGCTGCTGGAGGACCTGAGCAAATAAGTTCATTTCTAAACAAAACCTAGTAATTGTCACCGGAAGGTAATTTTCTCCCTTTCTTTTTCTTTTCTTATGCCAACAATTGATAGCCAAACCCAAAAAAAAGGATAAATTGAATGGACCTCGTAGCTAAACCCAACAGTGCCTCAGATCAAGGCTTAGATTTGAATGAGGGAACTCAAATTTTAGGTTCGGAATCTTCTGATGAAACTAATGGGTTTCTTTTGGTCAAGAACTTGTCTTGATTTGGAGAGAAACAATCGTTCCCATGAGTTGAGTCTTGAATGATCTTTAAAGTGATAAAGATGATGACTAAATTGAGATTATATGTAGTAATTTTACATATTTATATGTTTAAGGAGAATGTTACTATTTTGTTCCATAATGAATGCTGGAGATTTTTCTACTGGGTAGTGATTATAGAAGGTAACTTTATCATGGTGAATAGATTTATTGTTATTACTACTTCTACTACATAAAAGTAACTACTACAGCTAACCAAAGATTGATTTTACAAATCATGGAGTTTGTGTTGCAACATATCCAAATGCAAATCAGTATTTATAACAATATGCACTTAAAAAACCATTATAATACCAATCAGGGACGGAACTACGATATCTATATTGTAGGGACAAATGCTACATGCTACATATGACAAAAAGAGAAGAGCAAAATGCCTTCTTTACTTTTTTTTGCACTTCCAAATAAGGATTTTACGGCTATCTTCCATAACAATATAGAAGATGATCTTAAGGGTTTGCTTATCAGCTTCATGATTTCGAAAATAAATTCTTAAATTGCAAGTACATGTGAGACGGAAAACAACTAATAATAATTGACTAAAACTAATAAGAAATAACTTAAATGGTTTAAAATTTAGTAATATATAACCATATTATTAGGTGTAAGGGAGTATTAAAGGAATAAAGTACGATGTAAATTTGATATTAGCAGTTGATATAAGGATGAATGTATACAAGTAATTATTCTATACAAAAACTGAAATTTTAACTAAAATTTTAAATAATTGATTTTGATTTTGAGATAATATAGCTAGAAACTGCGAATACTTAGTTGAGGTTTTTGTGCCTAAAATTTGGATAACATGGGTATTTGAGTTGTTATAGGTTCACAGGAAAACAACCAAGGCAAATAATTATCTTTTGTGGCAAAAAAGATTTTTCTTAACTAAAAGGGGCCTAAAATTAAGAATTCCATTAAGCGATCACCCGAGATTTGGGGGGAGGGGGGCAACTTCCCCCTTAACCCTCTTCATGGTTCCATCCCTGTACCAACTATATGTAACCGAACACACCCTTAAGATTTTATTGACATTGGAAATGTGTTGACACAAATGAATGAAACGATGGCTAAATGACAGGAAACACCCCTAACATTTACTCCAATAGCACAAAATACCACTGATTTTCTAAAACCAGCATTTTGCGCCCCTCAACTTTAATTGATTCGCAAAATATCCTTCATTTAAATATTTAATTACAATATTTATATCAAGGGTTTTTTGAAATACCCCATAAAACTCTATGCAAATTTGATGTACTCCCATTATCCTTTAATATTATTTACACATCCCAAAATTCTTTAAGTTTTTTAAATACATAATTAAATGATGATTAATTTTGACAGGAATCGACAATAAATGTAAATATCATCTCAATCCATCGTATTCCTTACATGCTTTCAAATTCCCAAAATAAAATTGTTTGATCGAGTTAGGTTTTTTTTATGAGATTTGATTGATTTAGGTTTCTATTTTATAAGTGTTGATTGATTTGTATTTTTATGTTGGCATTTGCATAATTCAAGATTTATTTTGGATTAGAATTTTCTAAATTTTGGGTTTCTTTTTATATTAGGGTTTCTTAATTTTGGAAGTAAATAGAGAAAAGGAGAAAAGAAGATGAGAAGAAACAAAAGATTATGAGAATAAAGAGTAAGGGAAGAGAATTAAAATGAATGACGCCAAGGAATGAGAAGAAAGAAGATGAAGATATGATTTTGTCGGGTTGTGATGAAAAAGATGATGACGATAATGATGAGAGTAAAGTTCTTATTTGAAAAATAAATTAAATTGAAAAAATAAATTTTACAATCAATTAATAAGCTTGGGGTTTTAAAAAAACTTAAAGAATTTTGAAATGCATGGGTAATATCAAAAAATAATGAAGTTATATAAGAAAGAGAGAAAAGGAAATATTCTCTCATTAAATATCTATATAAAGAGCATTTTTGGAATCAATTAAAGTCGATGAGGGCAAAATGCTAGTTTTAAAAAGATAAGGGTATTTCCTTCTATTGGGATAACTATTAGAGGTATTTTCTTAAATTGGGATAACTATTAGGGATATTTCTTGCCATTTATCCTAAAACAATTACAGCGAACAAAACATGGATAGAATTAGATGATACATGACCGTTAAATTTGTAACGACCCTAAAATCCCTGTACAATTGTAACACATTCAATATGTATAAAGGTGTATTTCAGCCCTGATTATGAGTTATAAGTTAATTTTGTTAAATAAAAACAAAAAAATCCTTATATCTCACTGGTTAAGACTCTCTGTTGCTGTTCTTTAACCCGCATATTTGAATCCTTGATGCCATATTATTTTTATTATTTATTCCTTTTGACTTTTTGAAAGCTCAAGAGCTCGTACGGGCTTCACACGGGTTTACGAAAAGTCACAACTGAAAAGATGCATTCAAATAGAACCCAGACACTGACCTGAACCCGAACCCCAAGCCCCAAGCACAAAGCTTGAGGCATGTCTGAGCTTTGGCTGAGTTTTGCGACCTAGTCGACTCAAAGTGGGTCCGTGTCGGGCCCGTACATCCCTTGGCCTCCCGACTGTTCATTTCAATACCCCAAATTTCCCCATTCAACCCGAGACCGCTCAGTCTTTTCATTTCTCTATTAAATCTCTTTTTAATACCAATTTATCCTAATTCTTTACACCCTTTAATCCACTAAACCACCTACCTCTTCTATAAATACCCAACCAAACCTAACCTTCTTCCTCTAGACATACCCTTCTCAAAAATATATCTCAAGTCCAAATTCTCTCCAAGAACTCAAGCCCGTCTCCCTAATCTTTCATCAAGCTCGGTGTCTTTCTTATCATCTCTCTAGCTACGTGGATTCTACAGGTCGCCGAGGGAAGCAGGAAACTCAAGCTAGTCATCCTTCTTCATCGTCGGTCTCGGTTCTTTAAACCGAACGTACCACTCTTCTTATTTCGCTCATATCAGTATGAGTGGTATCGGGTAAGTCTCCATCCCTATCGTCTTTTTTTCCTCTCCTACATCTAGATTCATAAGTCCTCTATCGAATTCTCTCTTCTGTTTCTCTTCTCACATCAATGCGAAATAAAATACATTTTTAAAACAAGGTTTAATTTTAAAAATGTATTCATTGTACTTCGACATGTGTATCATAAATTTCCATGCCATGATATCAGTTTACAACCCTAGGATCTTACAATCCATATCTCACAAAATTTTATATGATGTTTGTTATGTTAAACAATATGTAGATTACAAATAGCGAATAAATACCATAAACTTTAAAAGTAACTTTTTATCGATATCTTAATATATATACCTATAGAAAATTCACGGGGTAACGACCTACCCCATTCACATTCACTATAGTTCATATCACGATATTTTAGATACATGTTTAATTCTAAAAGAAATAATTTTCATTAAAATACAATCGCTTCATAAAAATACGTTTTTAATCGTTATTTTTAATACCTTTGTAATTACGTCTCTACAACTCTCGTTAGGAGACCCATTTGTGAATGGTGCGGGTTATCGCACGTCCTTGGGATAGTAGAATGAGATGCAGAACTTCTCACGGTGAATTTGGTCTCGAAAAGAATAAAAATACGATTTTAAAGAATATGACTTTTAAAACAAACTAAATCGTTTAAAATTTATATAAAGCATGAATCCGTATTTTCGATGAAATTTTTTTGTGAAAATTATATTTTTAAATAAAAGATTAAATTTTTAATTAAAATACAATCAAGTTTCCAAAAGTGGTGTTTTTCATTAAAATACCATAAACTTTAAAAGTTGGAACTTTTTTACACTAAAATACTACAAAATACAAAATACGTTTTTATACAAAAATCTTGACTTTTAAACAACAAATTTTTATTAAAAACTTATTGGAGGCTTTAGGACGAATTAAAAACCCCCAAAAATTTGAAATGGCATTTTTTTATACTAAAATACCCTATACATCAAAAGACTAGTATATGTTACGTATTTAGCTTGCAGATTAGCTTGAGTGGTATCTTCTCTTGTCAGTTATCTCGGGGTTGCCGGATATAATGATGCACCATTTGCCTCTCTCTAAATATAGATCGTAATCTTAGAGTGGAAATTATCAAATGATAATCGTCTTTGGAAAAAACACAAATCATGTCGTTTATATGCAGCGATTATCGATATTTTCCAAACTCAAGAAATTCACAAAATTAAACCTAGTAATAAGATTTGACTATAACCGAATACAAACTCGAACTTATTTTAAACTCGAACTCGAATCCAAATTCAAACATAAACTTGAACACTTGATCTTGAACATGAACACTTGAACTTGAATTTAAATATCCAAACTTGAACTTGAACACTTGACTTGACTTGACCGAATCATGAATATAACTTGATATGAACTTGACATGAATACCATGATTACAACTTGAATCTAGACTTGTACTCTTTATATTCATGGATTCAGCCAAGACCTGTAAACATGAACTATATACACTACAATATGCGGAGATAAGGGGTAGACTGGTACGGAACGTATATCATGACACAAAAGGTCATTTTAAAAGGCACCTAACCTGAATTCCTGTACCGTTGCCCCATGGGTTTTAACGGGGCCTTGTACTTATTGTTATCTCAGTCTACGGGGTAAGTTGAACTCCTCTCGTATACATAAATACCTTCTTTATCAAAGTACAAACCACAATGTTAGAATAGTTATCTTATACATATAAATGACATTCTTAGATACTTTCACATACAATCTTACATGTTCACATTTATTTGGTTTCTATTCATTTTATATACCATCCAATCATCCTTATTTACTTCTTTTAGGAACTTACCGAGTGTTAGTTCGCTGATGACATTCATTTCTGTTTCTTTTTCTTAGAATGTTCGTCAAGGGGGCAAGAGTCTGAAGAGATCGAGTCCAGCCAGGAAGACTTCGATCAATTTATTGTCCAGCCAGATTATTAGTTTCCTTATCTGTATATATATTTTTTTAAACCATTGTTTAGGCTTCTCAGTATTGTGTCTTTTATTCCAGATATTTGTATTTAAAAATTGAATGTAAATAAAGTTGGTGTTTATTTTTGTTACTCTTGTTATTCTTGTATATTGTTATATTACTTATATATGCTCAGCGTATTTATTAAGGGAAATGACCTTCTAATAATAAATACGTTGCGGGCCTCGTCACGTGCCATTATCGTCTTCTGGGAAGTGGGGCGTGACAAAATTTAAACATTCTTTGACGCTCTTTGCCAAAATTGAACATTGATACATGCTATGAGATTTAACATAGATTTATTGTCATTTTTGTTTAATTAAGTTCAATTTCCTAAGTTTTTGTCACAAATTATAGGCTCGCCACCTGGTTTCTTACTGGCCTCCAAATGGGCATTATTCTTTTATGATCCCGGTATGTCATAACTATCATTGTACGTTGTTCGTAATAGACTTCACCGAAAAGAAATTATGGCATTATTCTTCACTTGCGCACAACCCCCATTGGGAGTAAGGGCTTAGGCTATATTTGCGGTACCTACTCCATTTTTGGGCAAAGAAATTCAACCAGCATGAAGGCTTTGATGAATTTCACTTTACTAGTGTTAACACTAATCCGATACAAAAAATCGGTAAGTAATGTTTCCTTTATTTAAATTTCTTATTTCTACTTTTAGAGCCTTATTTACGAATTTCATAACTATATGCGTTTGTTAATGCTGTTTAACAGTGTGAATTGCGGAGTGTTCATGTACTTATTCATGAAGGCCTTTATTGAGAGGCGGGAGATAGCGGATGCCGTGAAGGGGAAAAGGTTCGATGCAGTGGCGGCCGTTAATTGCGGCGCAAATTCTATTGTTCAACGAAGAAGAAGTTTCTTGATATTGCTTGATTTAAGTTCAAAATATTTGTTATTCGTAGATGTATTGATCTATTTTTATTTGGCCGATATTGGTCGATATTGTTAATTGTTTTATGAATTACAACAAATTGATGATGTTACTGATTTTATTTCGCCGATATTGACCGATACTGTGTATTGTCTAAAAAATGACAACCATTGTTGATTAATTTATAATACTATCGCCAATGTTGGCCTATACTATCAGTTGTGTTATGAATGACTACTTTATTGATGTATATATTTTTATTTCGCCGATATTGGTCGATACAATTACCGTGGATTGTATTATGCATTATTTTTGTTCAGAGAATGCACACTTAGTTGTTACATGAAACTCCTTAAATGTTATAGGAAAGTACTTAGATGAGCAACTGTTTAGTTGTTATATGCAACTTTTATAGATGTTACAGACAACTTAATAGAAGTTACAGGCAAGTAATTGGATGTTATAGGCAACTTTTATAGATGTTACAAGCAACTTTTATAGATGTTACAAGCAACTTAGTAGATATTACAGGAAAGTGATTAGATATCATAGGCAAATGCTTAAATGTTACGGGCAACTTTTTAGATGTTATAGGCACCTGCTTAGATGTTACAAGCAACTTTTTAAATGTTACAGGCAACTGCTTAGACATTATAGACAACTGCAAATACTTTTCATAAAACAGTTTCTAAATTTCATTCAGATGCATATTTAACCAAGAGCAATTTTTAGAGCAAAATTATAATAAATATTTTAATATTTTATTACAAAAGGTCCACCAAACTTGACTGTGGACATATAAATATAAAACAAAATACCAAACAACATGTAGTTGTTTTAAATTTAATCGTTAGGAGCAGTGCATGTCGTTCTATTGTGACTCTCGTTGCCACACCTACCGTAATTCATCTTCATTTTTTGAACATATCTGTTTTTATGCGCCTTGTAGGGGTCTATCCGGTCGTTTTCTCGTCAAATAAGGCTGAATCTCAATACTCTCTTCCGTCACTGGCGGCTTGTCAAATGTAGGTATTGGATAGATTGTATCCTGTAACTAGTCGTGAAATATTCAATCGTCAAGAAAAGGTCATGGTAGTCATAAATTGATTGGCTCAAGAAATTGATAACTGCGCAAGCATGCCTACAAAGAATCCTAGTAACATCCCATTCTCGGATTGGTTTTCATACGCTTGCTTTGATACCACCTCAAAAAGTCATAAGAATACCGATAATTGCCAAATAAGATCTCTTGTGCCAATTTCCTTGCATTCCACGCAACATCGTATAAAATCTTGACCTCGAAACTTTGAAGGAAGTCCTTCTTAGTCTCGATTGGCCGATAGTTGGATCGTGGCCTCAAAACATCTACAAGTATGTCGGCTACCAATTTCTTAGTATCCTGAGGATATCCGTCGCTTGAAATTCCCCCGGAACATGTGTGCATCGGGTAGTATCTCTATATAGCCCATAGAGTACTGTTCAAACATAACAAACAAGCAAACATTAGCATAACTTAACAGTTTAAACAATCAACAATTTGAAAACGATAATTAAACTTTTATATTACTAAGGTATTTGTTAACTCTATACCTCTGAGTACAATGCGATACATGCAATCTCCATTGGCATCCTTTATCCCTTTGGGAACATTCCACTGTTACCCTCAAGCTATCGTTCTTTATATAGTCGAATTTGAATTGTTTCTGTAACACCCTAGCACTGTTATACTATATTAATTTGGGGTATTTCAAATCTTGAGGCAAAATTCTTGAGTACTTTTGATTTGGGTTGCGGTAGTACAATTGGTAGTTATGGTTATTATCCGACCCGACCCGCATGGTTGAAACCCAACATAGTTCGAGATTACATCAAATATTTACTAGTATATAGTATCCATGCAAATCTAGATTTTATAAACATATATAATATATTTTTGAATCCACATATCTTTTTAAATACAATATAAAAACAAATAACATATTCTCTTATCTAGCCTTGCATGTCATAGTACCCCATATCTTGTGGTTGCGCCCATATATCATGTTTATATCCTAAGTGTTGCACATACTAATATTTGATCGCTACGTATATTTACGTAGAGCCGTATTTGAGGGTATATATTTTTATTTACAGGATATCGCATCATGGTTTAAATTCTGACGTATATTCTCCATATTGAAAAACTAGATTTTTGAAGGGACACGGTAATATTCAGAGTAATCTGGTATTATCTATAAAATTCACAATATATATATATATATATATATATATATAATATTTTCTAAAACTAATAATATATAAACTGTTATATATATATATATATAAATTATTAAATCTCTCTCTCTCTAATCTCTCTATCTTCATAAATTATTAAATCTCTCTCTCTCTCTAATCTCTCTGTCTTTCTCTGTTTTCTCTCCGTCTCTCTCTCCCTTTAATATATATATATATATATATATATATATATATATATATATATATTGGTGTGGCTGTGAGCTTTGAGGGTGATCGGGAAGGAGCAGGGGTCGGTGGTGGTGGTGGTGTGGGGTTGCCAGGAGAAGAGGAGGGTGAAGAGGGTGGTCGGCGTTGCTGGGTTTTTTGGCGACGAGGGGGTTTGGATCTTGGCGTCGGGGAAAAGTTCGGTCGTCGAGAAGAGGAGGAAGGGAAAAGAGGAGGAGAGGGGGTGATGGAGGTGAGGTAGGGGTGGTGAGGACGAGAGGGGGGGACAGTGGTGAGTGGGAGCGGCGACGGTGGCGGCGACGGGAGCGTGGGCTAGGGTTTGGGTTCGTAGGGAAGAAGAAGGAGGGAAGAGAGAGAGAGAGAGAGAGAGAAGGTTTATAATTATAGGTTATATATATATATATATAGATATAGATATATATAGATATAGATATATATAACCTATTATTATAAACCTTCTCTCTCTCTCTCTCTCTCTCTCTCTCACTCTCTTCCCTCCTTCTTCCCCACGAACCCAAACCCTAGCCCACGCTCCCATCGCCGCCACCGTCGCCGCTCCCACTCACCACTGTCCCCCCCTCTCGTCCTCACCTCCCCTACCTCACCTCCATCACCCCCTCTCCTCCTTTTTTCCCTTCCTCCTCTTCTCGACGACCCAACTTTTTCCCGACGCCAAGATCCAAACCCCCTCGTCACCAAAAAACCCAGCAACGCCGACCACCCTCTTCACCCTCCTTTTCTCCTGGCAACCCCACACCACCACCACCGACCCCTGCTCCTTCCCGATCACCCTCAAAGCTCACAGCCACACCAACGTCCATATGATCTCGCTGTTAGATATGTATGCCCTAGAGGCCATTATTGTATATGTATATATGTGGATGCTGGGAATATGCATGTACAGGACGATCTTTCTCAGTTATATAGTATATTATTTCAGTTGTCTTTATCAGGATATGTGTATTTATTTTTATTGATACTTTATCTAGCTTGCACATATTGATAAAGACTTGATATAGTAGTATACTATTATGGTTTGACTTTATCTTAACATGGCATATGTTATACACGTTATTACATATTGCGGTTATATGTTGATAAAATCCGTAGGATCTTGCTTGACTACATGTGTTGTGATGGCGATCATACTTGTGGGAGTTGGGTAGTCTATAAACACATCCTTAAATATCCTAAGTCGCAGGAGTATCGAGATCGGGCATCGATACTCCAGAATAGACTTGCGTGTACGTTTCTAGACGCCGATAAGGGGCGATGGTTGGTCCCACAACCATTGGTGTGTTCACCTAAGACTGTATACAGGTGCTCACTCGGGGTGAGTACACTGGACGGACTTGCTGAGAACCTCTAGATGGTATTATACCTATCGTCAGATGGCGGTTCTCTTATGACATATGTACAGGTTAGTATTTGGACCTGATATCGTCATTTGTCTCGTTTGAGTTCCCACTGTGCTTTGATCACTACCTTACCACGGCTCCGCTGAGTCGTGGAAACAGGTTTTGGTTGGGTACAGTCCCAAGCCACATGGAGGCAGTGAGTGATTATCAGGGATTCATCTCTCCAGGTATTGGGAGTTGATATCGCACTGTGTTCAATTAGTTAGGATCATAAGACATTGGCCAAGGCAGTTGGGATTTGCTGATAGGTTGATCGGTAGTTTTTCGGATTGGTCCTAAGCCGCATCAGCACGAATTATCGGGTTATTAGGTCCTGACACTTACCACCCCTAGATCCGGTATGCGATACTCTTAGACGAAGAGACCGGACTGTACATATATTTTCACGGATAGGCTCAGTAGGGATCCGGATGAGTTTGCTCGTCGGCTTTCCTTTTCGACAGGTATCCGGGTAGCCGTTACGTACAGCTAGTGCCGCCGACGTGCTTGTGGTTATGGATTTATCCAGTAACGCACCGTCGAGTCTTTAGAGTCCCACACAAAGGGTTTCTCTGCTTCGGGCGAAACGATGTAGAGGCCGTATGGTTTTACGGCAGAGTTCGATCACATACGTGTACTTGTGCATGTATGATGTTCGGTCGGATAATACTAGAGGGCTTTGGTTTAAGCCGGATCCTAGTATTACAATGTTGGATTATTTTTGTCTCTTTTGTATTCGTATTTTTCATATTACGGATACGGGTATGTATATATGGTGAGGAGTATTCTTGTAATTTGTTACAAGAGTGTTTCTAGAAGAAGAAACCTCATTATTTGTTTTAACCATTTAGTTAAATGGTTAATGAGGTGGAAGTATGAGGTGTTGACTTTTATTAAGTGAAGCATGACTACTTGTTGACTCACTTGGTGAGTCATGGGTTACTATTGAGCCAAGGTGGCATCTAGATATTTTGTAGAAAATATCTAGATATTTTATGGTGAAGATAATTTTTTATTATTATCTTTGGCATGCTTGCTTTATTAGTCACAAGACTTAGCCATTCTTCACTCAATTCTTGAGTTTCTCTCTACAACACTCTTATCTCCTCTAAGCTTCTCTTCTTCCACCTCAAACCCTAATAGCGTCATGTGTTGAGAAACCTAGGGTTCTTGAGACAAAACAATCCATCATCACTCTCTACATCACCTAGGTTAATTAGATTAGCAAACTAAGTAACCTAGTTACCTTAGTTTAAAGGTAGGAGCCCAAAGTAGACACTCTCGGGTGGATCATCTTTGACGTGAGGAAGCCGTCGATCAAGCTTGATCATGGAGGCCACTAGGAGCATGCTAAAGGAGAAGAGTGAAGACCCGAAGGACTCGAGTCTTATGGTATAAACTTCTTTCATAGTAGATAACTTCTTTTTTGCTAGTTAGGTTTATGGTAGATCCGGTTTAGGATTATTCTAGCGCCAAGTTTACATCTTTAGAAAAAAATTTGTTCCGCAATCGGCCTCGGTTGATGGCCAGGGCGTTAGCATAACCTTTCATGGTATCAGAGCCAACCCATAAAACCTAAACTAGCTAGTTCTAACATGCTTAAAAGATCGATCGACAAAACATTCCGAAATCACGTTTTCAAACTTCATGTTTCTGCCGATTTTTAAATGTGTTCAAAAAATCATTTTCTGTGTCTCGGAAATTAGTGCAGGGTTTTTTAGGATACCATATGAAATTTGAGCACGTGTCCCCATAAGAAGGCCGCGGAACCGCGGCAAAACACCCTTATTTGCTGCGGTTCTGCGGTCTAATTAGGGAATCAATGCACAAAATTTCATCCGGTGTCCTAAGTTTTGGAAAAGTGATTCATGGGATGTTTAGTTTATGGCCCTGATTTGTCTGAGTACTGGATTGCACTTGGGGTCAATACGGATAAGTTTTTTTGTCGATCGAAATTTAAAATGCGTTAGTGTTTTCTGTACATACACTTTTATTTGCGACCGTGAATGTCATTTAAGCGATATAACTCCTCTAGCTGCTATATGTTCTTTTAGACCGGTTTGCAAACATGACATTCACATTGATGTTCTGTGTTTGTGCTGTAGTTATGGTTGGATGGTCGTGGTGGATAGCTTGTGGTGCAATATTAGTGGTACAATTGAGATTCTTTTGTACATTTGTTATTGCGGGGCGAGCGTCCGACATGTGGACAGCCGTCATTGCCTGTTGTATATTTTTTGTTTGGGGCACGACCGAGTTGAGGTCGATATCACCATTGTACATATTATTTTTATTTTCTGTACTAGGATTACCCCGCGGTGGAGTGTACGAATAGTCGGATTCCAGAATGCAACAAGCCCGCATCTCATGGCGTTGAGAGGGAAGGGGCGTCATTCTAGAATTGGCGGGCTATTCGCCGCACTCGTAGGGAGTATATGATGACCCATGGAGGGATGCTCAAGTTACCGGATCCCGTGGAGTGATGGGTGGACCATTCACTTTGTTGATTAGGGTTGCCTCACTTCTGGGATTGGCGGGTAACTTGTCGCGCTCATAGGGATCCAGGTTTTCATTGCACGGGCTATCCACATGACCGAGAACGTCGGGTTTTATTTGCGGCTCAAATGAAACCCGAGGCTCCAAGATTATCCTCCATTCTGTGTTACTTGCTGAGATTCTGTGATGTTGATTATATCATGCCTGTGACGAATGTTATATATATATTTATATATATACTAGTAGATGTTGTATATGTTTTGCACCCGTGCTAGTCCAGCCCCCGCTCTGTCGTTAGTTAAGTAACCTAACGGGTGATGACGGGGCCCAGTGGTGAATGCGGATGGCATATACGTACATTGTATTTTTGTTCTTTTCTGGTGTAATGGTTAATTGATGGGACCGCATTAATTTTGATTAATGCAAGAAAAGAAACCTAAAAGGATGTTGTTGGAAAAAATTTCAAAAAACTATAGTAATATTCTTCCGCTTTGCATAGTGGTATTAGGTTGTGAATATCCAGCACCTCATTTCATGAGGCAAGAGCTAAGATCCCTTCACAGGGAGTGACCTCTTGAGCAAGAGTTTATACTGTAAATTACTCGGGTTTTTTTTCAAAACCAGAAGTTTTCAAAAGCAGAGCCTAAACCACTCCTTTTCAAAACAACTCAGGTTCCTTCAATGATATCAAGTTCATTACGTTAAGGATTTTTATGCCAAAAACCCAGCTGTAACCCTCCGTCATTTCCTACGAGTGGTACTTAGTATTCGTGCTGCGTTTGTTGACTCCGTTAAGGCGTAGTGTACGGTAACTAAATGGTACTCGTTTGTAGCATTAGTTGCGATTGGTTAGGACAGTCGTGTAACCTTGTTGACTCCGTCAAGGGTTATGCGGGTGGGTTTAATGCAATCAAGATAATGATGTGTTGAACTTGACTAGGACTCTTTGATTTGTTGACTCCGTCAAGGTCACTAGGAACCTAGGGGAAAAAACTACATCGGGAGTTTCAAATATACAGGAAACTTGCAGTTTTAGCATACCTTCTAGAGTGTGGTGACTAGAGTGGATTCCATCTAGGTCATCACACAATAATAGTTGGATCTCGATCCTACTGATGAGTAGGATTACTCTTGAGAGATTATTTCACTTACCAATTAATTCTATAAACCAAGTAGGTGTCTAGAACGGTGTTAGCAGGGCTCCGCCTCCAGGGAAAGGAGGTTACATAATTAAGGAACTTTACGAAAGCGTTGGAAAACCTCCCTCGAAGTACTGACACTAGCTCGGCCGAAAGGTTAACCAAGTATTGTGACGTGCGATTAATCCTGGCTAGTTCTTCTTTTAGGGTTTGAAGAAGAATTTGAGGAGACAGTGGGAGCCATCCTGATTAGATAAATTAATAGCCAATCTAATCTTGTAAGAGTGCACGCTAAGTGTTTCTTTTCTCTCTCTCCAGATAGAAACCATTTCACGCCCTAATCAAGATAATAAAATTTATCGCTTGACCGATACGAATTCTTATTCGGGGCTGGGGAACGTCGGTTCGGCTCTAAACTATAACAGCTGTCATGAGTATGAGCAAGGGAAAGAGGATTGCATAAATTCCTTGATGACCCCAACGAAGAAGAAGCATACTATTGCGTCTCCTTCAGATGTTTTTGTTATTAAGAATTGTTTTTCGGTCAGTCCTACCTCCTGGGTACTAGATACCGGATCAGGATCTCATATCTGTAATTTATTGCAGGGACTGAGAAAAAGTAGGATAATTGGACCTGGTAATATGTCCCTCAGAGTAGGGAACGGAGCACAAGTTGATGCTGCTGCCGTCGGTGAATATCACCTAGTGTTGCCAAGAGGCAATACTATGATTTTGAAAATTGCTACTATGTACCTTCCATGGTTTGCAACATCATATCAGTTTCTTTACTTGATAGAGATGGATATAAGTTTGTTCTTGATAGAAATATCATGAACATTTACCTTAATCAGGTATTGGTTGCAGAAGGTACACTGTGTAATGGTATCTATATTCTAAATCAAAATACAGTTTTCAATGTATAAAACACACGCAAGAGGAAGAGTTCAGATACGAACGAATCCTACTTGTGGTATTGTAGACTTGGTCATATCGGAGAGAAAAGACTGAGTAAATTGCATAAGGATGGATATTTGAATACGTTCAAATTTTCATCTTGTGAAACTTTTCAGTCCTGTCTCAAAGGAAAAATAACCAAATCTCCGTTCACCGGACACGGAGAAAGAGCAGCAGAGCTCTTGGGACTCATACATAGTGATGTGTGTGTTCCAATGTCTATACATGCAATGGGTGGGTTCTCGTACTTCATCACATTCACTGACGATCTCTCTAGGTTCGGTTATGTGTATCTTATGAGACATAAATCTGAAGTTTTTGATAAATTTAAAGAATTCAGAAAGGAAGTAGAGAACCAGATTGGCGAAAGTATCAAGATCCTCCGGTCTGATAGAGGAGGGGAGTACTTAAGAACGGAATTCCTAGATTACCTAAAAGAGAATGGAATTCTCTCTCGGCTTACTCCTCCATATACACCACAACACAACGGTGTATCGGAGAGGAGGAATCGTACCCTATTAGACATAGTTCGCTCCATGATCAGTAGTGCTGAGTTGCCTCTCTCATTTTGGGGACATGTGCTTCTGACAACGGCATATCTACTGAACTATGTTCCATCCAAGTCTGTGTTTAAAACTCCGTTTGAAAAATGGAGTGGAAGGAATCCATATCTTAAGCGATTTAAGATATGGGGTTGTCCGGCCTATATGAAAACACAGAAACCGGACAAACTATAGGCATGGTCAGTTCTATGTAAATTTGTGGGATATCCTAAGGATTCACTAGGATATCTGTTCTACCACACTGAGGAACAGAAGGTGTTTGTGTCTCGCCACGCTACCTTTTTGGAAAGGGAGTTTCTTGCAAAAGAAACTAGTGGGAGTATGGTAGAAATGTGAGAAATTCTTGAACCACAAAATGTAACTGAAGGTTTGGAGAAACCACTAGATTCGGTAATCCCAGACGAATCTCAGCCACTCCACAGATATGGTAGGATGTCTCATCCGCCCGAGAGATACTACGGTTTTCTCATAGACGGGGATCGAGAGGATTGAATCTTAGAACAAGATGATCCTACTAGTTATAGGCAGGCCATTATCAGTAGGGACTCTTATAAGTGGCTGAATGCTATGCGATCCGAAATGGATTCCATGTACACCAATAAAGTGTGGACCTTGGAAGTTGCTCCACCTGGGGTAAACCCTGTTGGATGCAAATGAATCTACAAAAGGAAGATTGGTGTAGATGGGAAGGTGGAAACCTATAAGGCTAGACTTATTGCAAAAGGTTTTCGTCAATCACCAGGATTGGACTATGATGAAACCTTTTCTCCTGTGGCTATGCTCAAATCCATTCGGATCCTACTTGTCATTGCTGCCTTCCATGACTATGAGATCTGGCAAATAAACGTTAAAACGGCTTTTCTAAACGGTAGTTTGGAAGAGTTCATTTATATGGATCAGCCAGAAGGTTTTGTAGACAGTGGGAGCAGCGGGAAGGTGTGCAAGTTGCTCAAATCCATTTATGGATTGAACCAGACATTGCGGAGATGGAACATCTGTTTTGATGAAACAGTCAAGGAATTTTACTTCATCAAGAATGAGGATGAGCCATGTATTTATAAGAAGATTGTAGAATGAACTTTAGTATTTCTAGTCTTTTACGTGGACGACATTCTTTTGATGGGAAACGATATTCCCATGCTACAATCGGTCAAGCTATTCTTATCACAAAGGTTCTCCATGAAGCAACTGGGTGATGCCTCATATATTCTGGAGATCAGGATCTACAGAGATAGATCCAACAGATTACTAGGACTTTCGCAGTCCAGGTACATAGAGACCGTACTAAAGACATTTAGTATGGAAGATTCCAAGCGCGGTAACATACCAGCATTGAACGGAATCACCCTTTCCAAGGAGACGTCTCCCAAGACTAATGAGGAGAGGGTTCGCATGAGCACTATACCCTACGCTTCGGCGATAGGATCTATAATGTATGCAATGCTATGTACAAGACTAGATGTAGCTTACGCGCTAAGCGTGGTGAGCCGGTATCAGTCGAACCCAGGTGAGAACCACTGGACAGCAGTGAAGAATATTCTCAAGTACCTGAGAAGGACTAAGGAGATGTTCTTGGTTTTCGGTAATAGATACATCAAGGTCGAGTCCTTTACCGATTCAAGGTTCCAGAATGACAAGAATGACTGCATGTTTGTCTCGGGTTTTGTGTTTACCCTCAACGGAGGGACGGTGTGTTAGAGGAGTTCCAAATAGGATACCGTCGCAGACTCGACGATGGAGGCTGAATACATTGCTGCGAGCAATGCCGCAAAAGAAGTTGTCTGGATGAAGAAGTTCATTGCTGAACTTCAGGTTGTTCCGTCCATTGTTTATCTGATACCTTTATATTGAGATAACAATGGGGCTATAGCTTTAGCGAAGGAACCATGGTCCCATCAGAAATCCAGACACATCTTAAGGCGGTATCACCTGATCAGGGAGATCATAGATCGCCAGGAGATCGAGATCCGGAGAGTGGATACAAAAGAGAACACGGCAGATCTATTTACAAAGGCCCTCCCTCAAGCGCAGTTTGAGCGACTTTTTGAGATGTTGGGTATGTGGAACGCCAGCAGCTGGCCTTAGTGCAGACGTTAGGTATTCGGTACGCCAATAACTGGCCTTTAGTGCAATTGGAAGATTGTTGGATATGTATGCCCTAGAGGCCATTATTGTATATGTATACATGTGGATGCTGGGGATATGTATGTACAGGACGATCTTGCTTAGTTATATAGTATATTATTTCAGTTGTCTTTATCAGGATATGTGTATTTATTTTTGTTGATGCTTTATCCAGCTTGCATATATTGATAAAGACTTGATATAGGAGTATACTATTATGGTTTGACTTTATCTTAACATGGGTAGTCAAGCAAGATCCTACGGGCTTTATCAACATGTAACCGCAATATGTAATAACGTATATAACATGGCATATGTTATACACGTTATTACATATTGTGGTTACATGTTGATAAAGCCCATAGGATCTTGCTTGACTACCTGCGTTGTGATGGCGATTATACTTATGGGAGCTGGGTAGTCTATAAGCACATCCTTAAATGTCCCAAGTCGCAGAAGTATCGAGATTGGGTATCGATACTCTAGAGTAGACTTGCGTGTACATTTCTAGACCCCGACGAGAGGTGATGGTTGGTCCAACAACCATTGGTGTGATCACCTAAGATTGTATACGGGTGCTCACTGGGGGTGAGTACACTGGACGGACTCGCTGAGAACCTCTAGATGGTATTATACCTATTGTCAGATGGCGGTTCTCTTATGACATGTGTACAGGTTAGTCTTTGGACCTGAGATCGTCATTTGTCTCGTGTGAGTTCCCACTGTGCTTTAATCACTACCCTACCACAGCTCTGCTGAGTCATGAAAACAAGTTTTGGTTGGGTACAGTCCCGATCCAAATGGAGGCAGTGAGTGATTGTTAGAAATTCGTCTCTCCAGGAGTGGGAGTTGATATCGCACTGTGTTCGATTGGTCATGACCATAAGACCTTGGCCAAGGCAGTTGGGATTTGCTGATAGGTTGATCAGTAGTTTCGCGGATTGGTCCTGAGCCGCATCAGCACGAATTATCGAGTTATTAGGGTCTGGCGCTTACCACCCCCTAGATCCAGTATGCGATACTCTTAAACAAAGAGACCGGACAGTACGAATATTGTCACGGATAGGCTCAGTAGGGATCCGGATTGGTTTGCTCGTCGGCTTTCTTTTTCGACAGGTACCCGGGTAGCCGTTACGTACAGCTAGTGCCGCTGCGTGCTTGTGGTTATGGATTTATCCAGTAACGCACTGCTGGCGTACTGTCGAGTTTTTAGATTCCCACACAGAGGGTTTCTCTGCTTCGGGCGAAACGATGTAGAGGCTGTATGGTTTTACGGAAGGGTTCGATCACATACTTGTACATGTATGATGTTCGGGTAGATAACACTAGAGGGCTTTGGTTTAAGCGGGATCCTAGTATTACATTGTTGGATTATTTTTGTCTCTTTTGTATTCGTATTTTTCGGAATACGGATATGGATATGTATATACGGTGAGGGGTATTCTTGTAATTTGTTACAAGAGTCCTTCTAGAAAAAGAAACCTCATTATTTGTTTTAACCATTTAGTTAAATAGTTAATGAGGTAGAGGTATGAGGTTTTGACTTTTATAAAGTAAAGCATGGCTACTTGTTGACTCACTTGGTGAGTCATGGGTTACTATTGAGGTAAGGTGGCATCTAAATGTTTTGTAGAAAATATCTAGATATTTTATGGTGAAGATAATTTTTTATTATTATCTTTGGGATGCTTGCTTTATTAGTTACAAGACTTAGCCATTCTTCACTCAATTCTTGAGTTTCTCTCTACAACACTCTCATCTCCTTCAAACTTCTCTTCTTCTATCTCAAACCCTAATAGTCTCATGTGTTGAGAAACTTAGGGTTCTTGAGACAAAACAATCCATCATCACTCTCTACATCACCTAAGTTACTTAGATTAGCAAACCAAGTAACCTACTCATCTCCTTCAAACTTCTCTTCTTCTATCTCAAACCCTAATAGTCTCATGTGTTGAGAAACTTAGGGTTCTTGAGACAAAACAATCCATCATCACTCTCTACATCACCCAAGTTACTTAGATTAGCAAACCAAGTAACCTAGTTACCTTAGTTTAAAGGTAGGAGCCTAAAGTAGACACTCTCGGGTGGATCATCTTTGACGTGAGGAAGCTGTCGATCAAGCTTGATTATGGAGGCTATTAGGAGCATGCTAAAGGACAGGAGTGAAGACTCGAAGGACTCGAGTCTCATGGTATATACTTCTTTCACAGTAGATAGCTTCTTTGTTGCTAGTTAGGTTTATGGTAGATCCGGTTTAGGGTTATTCTAGTGCCAAGTTTATATCGTTAGAAAAAAATTTGTTCCGAAATCGGCCTCGGTTGATGGCCAGGGCGTTAGCATAACCTTTCACTCACCGCCGACAACTTCGTCTCGTCACTGTCACCTCGTCTCCTACTTTCTCCTCTGTTCTAGCCAAGTCCAGAGAACACAGTAACCCAGCAACACCACTTTTTCTTCTTCTTTCTTTTCTTTTCTTGATCCCCGATCTTCTCGCCGGAGTTCCGCACGTCACCGACGATCCAGACAACCCAGTCACCATCGTTTTCTGGCCCTGTGACCATGTCACGTAGCTGCTCAGCCAGGTCGAGTCCTGCGTGCATAAGTTTTGCATCGTGACTTTATTTCGACGTTGGAACGTAACAACTGCATCTCGACGTGAGATACGATCAGGAAAGTTCTAAACTTGCAACATGCTATGTTATTATATCAATATCTATTTGATAAATTACATTGCATGTGTTTTACTGTCCAGCAGAAATTACCAATTTACAATTTTATAGCATCCGTCTGTATCCGTACTGATAATAGTTTATCTAGTTGTATGCCGGAACATCACGATATTATCATACTACTATATCAGTTCAATATGTTATATAGATTGCATCATACATGTAATGGACGTATTGTTAGAAATATGTATGCCCTAGAGGCTATTATTGTTAATATAGTAGATGCTTGGACATATAGAGAGAGGACTTTCTTACTCGACATGATAGTATGCTATCAGATTACATTTATCTTAACATGTAGGCTGGTATCTTTATACTGTCTGTCTCTTACATGTTGATAAAGCCCTTAGGATATGTACTTGACTACCAGGATTATGATGAGATCATACTAGTGGGGCCAGAGTGGTCCAAAAGTACATCCTTTAACTGTTCCTAGTCGAGTGGATATCAAGACTAGAGCATCGATATTCCAAAGTAGACTAATATGTACGTTTCTTCTCCCTTAGAGGGCGATGGTTGATCCCACAACCATTGGCGTGTGACCTCAAAGATTATACACAGGTGCTCATTGGAGAATGGCTACACCGAACGGACTCGCCGAGGACCCCTAGTTGGTATCATACCTATCGTCAGATAGCAATCCTCGGGTGACACTGGTACAGGTTAGTTTATAGACCCGAGATCGTCATAGAGTTTTATGTGGCTCCACTATGCTTTGATTTCCTCCCTACCACGCTTAAGAGGAGTTGTGCAAACAGGTGGATTTTGGGTACAGTCCCAAGTCACATGGAGGCAATGAGCGATAGGAGGGGTTTCGTCTCTCCCGGTATTGGGGGTTGATGTCGCGCTATGCTCAATTGGCTATAACTGGAAGTCCCTGTTCAGGGCTGCTGCTGAGATTTACTGATAAGAGTTATCAGTAGTTTCTCGAACCGTTATAGGCCAGACATCGGCATGACTTATCACGTTACTGGGGTCTAACGTTTACCACCCCTAGACAAGATATATGACATATCATACGAAGAGACCGGACTGTACGGTAGTATTACTGATAGGCTTCATGGAGAGTATGAACAAGCTTGCTTGTTGATCTTCATATCGCTCAATACCCGGGTAGCCGTTACGTCCATCTAGTACCGCTGACGGCTTGTGGGTGACTGATGTGATCATCACCTACTGCTAGCGTATTGACGAGTCTATAGAGTCACACACAGAAGTTCATTGGTTCAAGTGAAACGAAGTAGGATACATATGTGATATGTGTGGGCCTGATTAAATACGTGTATGTGATACCGTATTGTAAACTGGCAGTTATCTGTTATCGAGTTAGCTTATATGTGATATAACCAGATTATCGAATCAAGTGTTGATTTGGTAATGTGATACACAGATAAATGATATTAGTCGGTCATATATGATATAACCGGATTATTAAATCAAGTGTTGATTTAATAATGTGATATATATTATATGTGATATAATTATATCTTAACTAATATCATTAGCTCACTAATTATTCTTCATATATATATATATATATATATATATATATATATATATATATATATATAATGAAGCATGGTGTATTTTCTATTATTTGAGAAAAATAGAAAATGGGGTGGAAAATGAGAGCATGGTTTCAAGTATGGCTTTTATGTTATTTTATTCATCTTGACTCACTATTCAAGCATGGTTGCAATTTTATATTGCTATTTTTCCATGCTTGAATGAGTGAAGATCAAGGGTTGCCATTCATTCATCTCATTCTCAACACTCAGCCAATTTTTTGCAAGTGTTGCTCTCATGCTCTCTTCTTCTTCCTCCTCTTCACCATTGTTCAAGCTTCAACCCTCACATGTGATGTGAATCATGAACCTTGAACACATACTAGTGAGCAAACTAAATCCCCTACTTTACCATCCTACACTTGACTAGCGATCAAGTGTAGCGTGTTTCCTACACTAAAAGAGTTTAGTGTAGATGTAGCTTGAGTTGGAGGGATTTCATGTGGATCATCTTCGGCATGAAGGTTTTCGGAGGAAGCTCGTCCAAACCCTCAAATAGAGCCTAGTGGAGTCGCATGGACTACTATACTGAGCATATGAAGTGAAGGACTCGATCTACGAGGGTATAGCCATCTTTCACTTCTTATAGTGATTTAGCCGTGAGTGAGCTCATGTCCCGAGGGAGCAAAACTTTCGTCAGCCTTATGTTATGTAGCCGCAGCAGAAGTTAGTATATATCAAACCTAAAATCCTAATCATCTAGTTAACGATCTAGGTTAGTGTTAGTTAGCACCCCAAAAATTGTAAAATGGTATGCTTGATGCTACAAAAACCCAGTGGTGGTGCTAGTGTACACTTTCATAATATCGGAGCCTAAACTAGAAGATTAAACGATGTAATTAGAATCACGAAACCGAAAAACTCTGAAACACCCGAACCCAGAATCAAGTTTCTGTCGATTTTAAAATGATCTCAGAAAATTTTTTAAACAAGTGCAGAATGTTGTATGTGATACAATTTGAACACTGGAAAAATTCGAGGCCAAACTACAACATTTGACTCGACGAAATGCCTGCAAAAACCGGCCTGGCCGGTCCCCCTTGCCCCGTTTGGTCTCGTATTTTTGGGTGTTCTTGCAACTTGTATTTTGGGTTTTCAGGTATTATTTGATTAGCCCAGTTTGCATGTGATATTAACCGTTCTATTGGGGCTAATACGGAGTGTTTCGTATTCGTAATTTAACGTTGTTTCGGGTTTAGTTTGATATGGATGCAGTAGTTGGAATCCACATTTAATTAGTTTTGTGAAAACTAGTTGGTGTTTATAAATCTAGAGTTTTAGTCTCGGTAGATCGATTGCCACGAAATTTCGATTCGGATCGAAACTCCGTCGCAATCATGTATCGTACGCGAATACTCGCCGAATAACTTTACTAGATAGCCTCGCCCAATTTCCCCAACCAAGTGACTGTAGGAGAACCCCATTTCCAATAGCACCCACTCGGATACTCGCGGCCACGGTGTTCCGCCTAAGTGCACTTGGTCGACGGCATCAGGGTGCGGCCATCTACTATAGTTTCCGACGCGTATTCAATCGGGTAGTCGGGAATCTTGTTGAATTACCCGACTAAATTATTGAAAAGAGTTTTTGATATGAGACTAAAATGCGGGGTTTATAGAGTTAGGCATAAAATTCGGAATATAAGATCTTCCAGGTTTATGATGTCTAAGGATATGTGGATTCTAATTATTGCAGTTTTACATTTCTTTTCTGTGACCGTAAGTGTAATACATAGGGTATCCCAAATCTCGTTGCTATATGTCAACGGAATTTGGGATACGCGTATTTACTTACGTTAATGATATGTGATATTAGGTGTCGCTGATATGTTTTATTGGATCGTCGTGATTGAATAGCCGGGGGTTTTATGTGAGATGAGAGTTTTTTCAATTTTCATTCATGTAAAATTTGTATGTAATATTCTTTTATTGGGGCACTTCCAGGTTGAGGAAGATGTCACCATTGTTGTATATTATTTACTTTTCTATATTAGGATAGACCCAAGGTGGGGAGAACAAGTAACCGGGTTCTAGAGTCCAGTGGGAGACCATCTCAAGGAGTTGAGACCGGGTCTCCTAACTCTAGAATTGGTAGGGTTACTTGCCGCTCTCGTAGAGGTCTATGGGATGTGGGTTTGGCTTTTCATCACGACCGTGGAATCCGTGTTTTACATTACTGGCTAAATTTAAAACACGGAAATCCTAATATATCCAATATTTCATATGTTGTTTCTGCTGCTTAGTTCTGTAATGTGATCATATAACTGCGTGAGACGAATGGTATATTATATATATGATATATAATAAACGTTGCTTATGTTTTGCACCCGCGCTAGTCTAGTCCTCGCTTTGCCGGTAGTTAAGTAACCTAACGGTGCATGACGGGGCCCAGTGGCGAAACCGAATGGCATAAACGTACGTTCTATTTTCGTTTCACTTTTATGTAATGTTTAGGAAACATTAAATGATGGGATTTCATTAATGAGATTAATGAAAAGAAAGAAAGCTAAAGATGTTGTAGAATCAAATTTTTAAAAAGGGTAGCTCTAGTTTTTGCTTTGGATAGTGGTATTCCTCGATGAATATCCAGCATATCATTTGATGAGGAAAGAGTCGAGATCCTTTCATCGGGGGTGACCTCTTTAGAGAAACTAGCAAATGCTACAACTCACTCGGTTTTCTTTTTTATAGCTTCTCTAGTTCTTGCTTTGCATAGTGGTATTCTTGAATATCCTGCACCTCATTCGATGAGGAAAGAGCCGAGATCCCTTCACCGGGAGTGACCTCTTTAGCGAAACTAGCAAAAGCCTAAAAAACACTCCTTTTCAAAATCACTAGACTCTACAACAATATCAAGTTCATTAAGCTCATGGTTTTTTTTAAAACCTGCGTAACCCTCCATCATTTCAGATAAGCACTATTTAGTATTCGTGCTACCTTTGTTGACCATAGCCAAGGCGTAGTGTGCGGTATCTAATTAGTGCTTGTCTGTGGCATATGATGTGATTAGATTAGGGTAGTCGTGCGGCTTTGTTGACCTTAGCCAAGGGTCGCACGGGCGGGTTTAATTCAATCAAAAAATGACGGGTTGAACTTGACTAGCACTTATGATTTGTTGACCATAGCCAAGGTCATAAGTTGCTAGGGGTAAAAACCATTATCGGGAATTTCAAGTGTTAAAATTTGCAATAAGATTGCATATCTTCTATATGATAGTTGGATCCCGATACCCACTGCGAGTAAGAGTTACTCCTGAGAGAGTTTTGCAATTAGCTAATCCAGTAGGTGTCTAGAAAGGTGTTAACGGGGTTATGTCTCTAGGGAAATGAGGTTTATTATAATTAGGTCCGTGCGAAAGCACGGGGAACCTCCTTCGGAGTACCGATACCTGCCTGGCCGAACGATTAGCGAACCTATAGGGTGTAATTAATCTTGGCTAATCTAACCTTTTAGGGTTTGAAGGAAGATTTGATAAAAACATTGGGAGTCATCCTGATTAGATAAAAACCAATCTAATCTTGCAAAGAGCACACGCAAAGTGATTATCCTTTTCTCTCTCCTAGTAGCAACCAATGAAATGCTTTGACTGAACCTACTTATTATACTGGGCTTGGTTCCGCTCTACCTTATGATTGTCATAAGTCTGAGCAAGGAATAGGGGAATATCCGGATTCACACGCCACCCAATTGAAGAATAAGCATGTTGATGCATTTGTCTTCGGGTGTGTTCATAACCAAGAACTGTTTCTTAGTTTCCTTTGCGTCCTGGGTATTAGATACCGGATCAGGATCCCACGTATGTAATTTGTTACATGGGCTACAGATAGGTAGAGAACTGTGATAGGATGATATGTCTCTAAGTAGTAGAGATGGTGCAATTGTTACAGCCAAAGAAGTTAGCAAATATCATTTAGTGTTACCAACTGGTAATACAATGATTCTGAGCGACTGTTATTTCGTACCCATAATATTATGAATATTTTACTAAATCAAGTGTTGATTGGGTAAGATACGTTGTATAACAGTATACATGTTCTCAATCAAACCACAGTTCTAAACATACAGAACACACATAAGAGGAACGAAGTCTTCTTGAAGTATTGTAGACTAGGTCATGTCGATGAAACAAGACTAGCTAAAGTTCCATAAGGATGAATATTTGAATCCGTTCGAATTTACATCTTATGAAACTTGCCAGTCATGTCTCAAAGGCTAGGTGACCAAATCTCTGTTTACTGGAAACGGAGAAAGAGCTACTGATCTCTTGGATAGATACATGGTGATGTATGCGGTCTTATGTCTACACATGCCAGGGATGGTTCCGCGTACTCTATTATATTCACCGATGTTCTCTCAAGATATGGACATGTGTTCTTGTTGAAACACAAATCTGAATCTTTTGAATTTCAAGGAATATAAGTACGAAGTTGAGAACCAGATGGGTAAAGGTATTCAAATCTTTCGATATTATCGGGGAGGAGAATACTTGAGCATGGAATTCTGGGATTATTTAAAAGAGAATGAGATTCTTTCTCAGCTTACTCCTTCGTATACACCATAGCACAACGGTATATCGGGGTGGAGGAATCGCACCATATTAGATATGGTGCGCTCTATGATAAGTACTGCTGAGTTACCTATTTCCTTTGGGGATATGCACTTCAGATAGCTGCATACCTATTGAATAGAGTTCCGACCAAATTCGTTGCCTACCACTCCATATGAGATATGGAATGGGAAGAGACCATCTCTTACACAAGTTATGATATGGGGTTGTCCGGCCTATGTTGAAAAGCAAAATCCGGACAAGCTTGAGGCAAGGTCAGTTTTGTGCAAGTTTGTAGGATATCCAAAACATTCACGAGGGTATATCTTCTACCACACCGAGGAACAAAAGGTGTTTTGTTTCTCGGCATGTCACCTTTTTGAAAAAGGAATTTATTGTGAAAGAAATTAGTGGCAATGAGGTAAAACTGGAAGAAGTTCCAGCAATGCAAACAATAACTGACGATTTGATGGAACCGGAGGATTCAATAGTCCCGGACGAACCGCAGCCACTCCGCAGATCTAGTTGAGTTCCTCATCCACCTCAGAGATACTACGGTTTTCTCGTAGACGGTGCGAGCGAGGATTGCATCATAGAGATGATGACCTAACTAGTTTCGAGCAGGCCATCACAAGTGGAGACTATGTGAAATGGCTGGATGCTATGCGATCTGATATGGAATCCATGTACACCAACAAAGTGTTGACTTTGGATGTTGCTCCTGAAAGGGTAAAACCCATCGGGAACAAGTGGATCTTTGAGAAAGATACTTTGGTGTAGATGGAAAAGTTGAGACTTTCAAAACTAGACTTGTAGCAAAAGGTTTTCGTCTACGACCTGGTGTTGACTATGATGAAACCTCTTCTCCTGTCACTATGCTTAAGTCCATCAGGATCCTACATGCTATTGCTGCATACAATAACTATGAAATCTGGCGGATTGCACGTCAAAACCGCTTTTCTAAATGGTGATTTAGCAGAGAGCGTGTATATGACACTGCCAGAAGGCTTCGTAGACAGTGGGAGGAGCGGAAGTGTGTGCAAGCTGCTTGAATCCATCTACGGATTAAACCAGGCATCGCGGAGATAGAACGTCTGTTTTGATGAAGCCGTCAAAGAGTTTGACTTCATCAAAAAGGTAGATCAACCATGTATATATAAGAAGGTTGTAGAGAGTAAGGTTGTCTTTCTCGTATTGTCCGTGGATAACATACTCTTGATAGGAAACAATGTTCTTATGCTACAGTCGGTCAAGCTCCTCTTATCATATAAGTTCTCCATGAAAGATCTAACCGATACCTCCTACAACCTGGGGATATAGATCTATAGAGATAGATCTAAATGGATTTGGGATTGTACCAATCCAGGTACATAGACACCATACTAAAGAGGTTTAGTATGGAAGATTCTAAGCGTGGTAATATACCCGCTTGTTCAGGAATCACTCTCTCTAAAGAGACGTCTCCCAAGACTGATTTGGAGAAGGCTCGCATATAAGAGATACTCTATGCTTCGGCGGTCGGGTCAATCATGTATGCGATATTGTGTACCAGACCGGATGTAACTTTCTCACTAGGTGTAGTGAGTAAGTATCGAAAAGATCTTGGGGAAAACCACTGGATAGCTGTGAAAAACATTCTTAAGTATTTGAGAAGCACTAAAGAGATGTTCTTGGTGTATGGTAACGGTGAACTCCAGATGGAGTCCTTTACCGATTCGAGATTCCAGAGTGATAAGGATGACTGAAAGTCAGTCTCGGGTTTTGACTTTACCCTCAATAGAGGGACGGTATGTTGGAAGGGTTCCAAACTATATACCGTAGCAGACTCGTTGATAGAGGCTGATTACATCGCTACCAACGATACTGCCAAAGAGGCTGTCTAGATGAATAAGTTCATATGATGAACTTGGTTCCTACCATTGGGCATCCAGTACCTGGGTATTGTGATGACAATGGAGTTGTGGTTTTGGCCTAGGAACCAGTTCATATCAGAATTTTGCATTATTATATTCCCCATTCTTAATCATATTACGAATAAATAGGTGCTTTTGATCCATGTTTGCTAAATAGTTGCAGGTTACAGGTTCTCAGAACAATACAGTGAAATTCATGAAAAGACGCTATAAATGTAAGACTACGACCAACAAATAGATGAATCTGCAAGATGCCGCCTACCAGTTTGAGGAACAAACGAAGATCGGCAAACAGTTCAATGCACAAAGTATAAGGGCAGCACAAGATTCAAGACTTCAACGCGAAGCTTACGGTAAAAGCACACAAATTCTGCACTGTTGGAAATCTGGAAGAAAGCAGAAAAGATTCTGAAAAACCAAATGAAGAAAACAGAAGGAAAAGCCAACTTGAAGCATCCTTAAAGAACTGAGTCCAAGAGCTTACCATATAGTCGTGGATCTGCGGCCAAACAGGGCATTCCGCCGCGGTTCCGTGGCCGTGCAGTGCACGTATCGGTGCACGTGTCGGTGGGTGTCGGTGCTTTGACCCGGCTTTCTTAGGGCAGTTCTGTAATTTCAAATGTGGATCAGATGTAAAACCTAGGGTTTCTCCTGTCTATAAATAGGAAAGCCTACAGCCTCTTTTGGGGCATACCTCTTTTAATTTCTAGATCTAAATTTTATTTCTTGTAATCGTTGAAGAGGCGTCAATAAAAGTAAGTTATTTTATCTTGCATTCTTCGTAATTGAAATTTATTTATCTGCAATTTTTTATTTGTCTTTATTTATCTGTAAGTTAATTAGTTTATTTAAAAGAAAAAAATTATAAAAATGAATCCCATCGTAATTTCCCTAATGAGTGAGTAATTCCTCACTTGTTAGGGTTAGGATTGGATAGGTTTCAGAGATGAAAATCTCTCACTCATTTCTTGCCCATATAACATTTTAATTAGGACTCTATTTGAATCAAACACACACCGCTCACTACGGCACCCTATCCTACGAGATAGCGGTGATTCTCTAGTTAGACCGGTTGTGGTTGATTTACATAGAGCTTAGGGCTAAGAGTTAAGAAATGACGGACAAGGACCAAAAGGAAGAAACGAAGTTTCTTCCTAGTCGTGCTAATACAGTGAAATTCATGAAAAGACGCTATAAATGTGAGACTACGACCAACAAATAGATGAATCTGCAAGATGCCGCCTACCAGTTTGAGGAACAAACGAAGATCGGCAAACAGTTCAATGCACAAAGTATAAGGGCAGCACAAGATTCAAGACTTCAACGCGAAGCTTACGGTAAAAGCACACAAATTCTGCACTGTTGGAAATCTGGAAGAAAGTAGAAAAGATTCTGAAAAACCAAATGAAGAAAACAGAAGGAAAAGCCAACTTGAAGCATCCTTAAAGAACTGAGTCCAAGAGCTCACCATATAGTCGCGGATCTGCGGCCAAACAGGGCATTCCGCCGCGGTTCCGTGGCCGTGCAGTGCACGTATCGGTGCACGTGTCGGTGGGTGTCGGTGCTTTGACCCGGTTTTCTTAGGGCAGTTCTGTAATTTCAAATGTGGATCAGATGTAAAACCTAGGGTTTCTCCTATCTATAAATAGGAAAGCCTACAACCTCTTTTGGGGCATACCTCTTTTAATTTCTAGATCTAAATTTTATTTCTTGTAATCGTTGAAGAGGCGTCAATAAAAGTAAGTTATTTTATCTTGCATTCTTCGTAATTGAAATTTATTTATCTGCAATTTTTTATTTGTCTTTATTTATCTGCAAGTTAATTAGTTTATTTAAAAGAAAAAAATTATAAAAATGAATCCCATCGTAATTTCCCTAATGAGTGAGTAATTCCTCACTTGTTAGGGTTAGGATTGGGTAGGTTTCAGAGATGAAAATCTCTCACTCATTTCTTGCCCATATAACATTTTAATTAGGACTCTATTTGAATCAAACACACACCGCTCACTACGGCACCCTATCCTACGAGATAGCGGTGATTCTCTAGTTAGACCGGTTGTGGTTGATTTACATAGAGTTTAGGGCTAAGAGTTAAGAAATGACGGACAAGGACCAAAAGGAAGAAACGAAGTTTCTTCCTAGTCGTGCTAATCCCTTTTGTTAACTATTACCTTAGGACCTATGTTCTTAATTAGGGCAAAGAAAGCAGTGAGTAGAGTTTTATTTCCAAACTAACCTAATCCTAACCCTAGCAAGGCTTTAATTCAAATTAAATTCAATCTTAGTTTTTATAAAATCAAAACCTACCAAAAATAGGACTTAACTCGTAAGAACTTAAAGAAAGAACACATTTTCCCTGTGGACCGACCCGTACTCAGCCGGCTAGCTACCAAGCGACACCGTTATTGATTGCGGTATATTCTTAACTTTGATTTTAAAACGCACGCACGCAAAAGACTCTTAATCAAATGGCGGCGTTGCCAGGGATAACGGTAGTTTTTTTTTTTTTTGTAATTTCGGGTTAATTGAAATTAAAAAAAAATTATAAAAACTGAAAAACAAAAAAAATATTTAAAAAATTCATCTTGTTCTTTTTGAGGGGTTTTGTGTGAATTGCGCAGGAAAAGAAGATGGACTGATTTTGATCTGGAGAAAACCCAGTTAACAAATCAAGAAACAGAAGATCTGAACAGACAGAGGAGAACCACAACAGAAAACAGAAAAGTTTTGACGGCCTGATCCAACTGAACCACCGCGGAACCGCGGCTAAAGGAGGCATTCTGCCACGGAACCGCGGCTATTTGCTAACGTCGGCACTTCAAAAAAAAGTCTTTGTAAGTATTTTTGTCTTCTCTCCTACCCTCTGAACTCCACTGAAAAATTTTCCTGCAGGGTTCTTTGCGCAAGATTTTTCTCCCTCTCTAATAAATTGTTTTTGTGCAGGATTCTTTGCGCTGCAAAATAAAAAAATTTGAAAGTGTTTTAGATTTTTGGTGTGTTAACTGCTTTGTATAATTAATATGGACTTTTAAGGGGCTATAACACCAATCAAGATTGGGTGGGGATTTCATTACCCTTCCTAAGACCCCAAAAATCACTAAAAGCATATGCATCACCCTTGAGCTAATTAAAAAATATCTAGACTCAGCCAATTAAGGACTGTCGCGCTCATTGAGACAGAGGAAGGTTGTAGGCAATCGGTCGTTTATCTAAACCTGATTTTTTGGTGCCTAGGCTAGACAAGTGAGAAATATAATTTTAAAAGGCCCGTCTCACGGTGATTCGTGAGCGGATCCCTCCTTTCTTTATTTGTGCTTACCTGGCCACAATTGGCGGTGAAAAGGCGATTTGAGGGATATCTCACAACTTGTCGTTTTGGACCAGTTAGGAGCAGTCTAGTTGACTTAGGAGACTCTAGCTCCAGGCTTGATTGTGCATGCTTAAATTGTGATTGTGCCGTAGTTCCGTACAAATTTTTGCAAAGACTCCTCCTAAAAAAACACTTTCAAAAATTTCAAAACTCCAAAAACAAACAATTTTTTTTTGAAAAAATAAAAATAAAAAAATAAAAAAATTCATATTCTTTTCCTTTTTCTCATCACATCATGGGTACCCCACCTCGCAAAACTCATGCCGATCTTTGGTACCCTCAACCAGACATTACTTCTGACGCTTCTTGGTTTGGTCGAATTTCGAACGACCCCTCCATGCTTAAAATTTCTTTGAAAGATCGAATAGACGCGTCTAGGACAACCAGTTGGACTCGGCAATCCACCTTATATCAACCATTTCAACCTTCACCACCTTCTTACGTTGATACTCCTTTTTCGAGTCCTGTTGTAACTCCGAAACACATGTCTATTGCTGAACATATTGAACAATCTCGTAACCGATCTTTCACTCCTTTCACCACTGCGAATTCTTTGGATCAACAATTCCATTCACCTTCTTATCCAAATATTGATCCTACTCATATCCAACCATTCAATTCCTACCAGTCCTACCCGACTTTTGCACCTTCCCTAAACATTGCTTCTTCACAGCCATTTAGGAGTTTCACGTATCCAAACAACTTTGAATCTTTTACTGAAACCCCGTCATAACCCATGTCTAGTCTGGAACAGTCGTTGAAAGATTTTATGGTAGCGTCATGCCAACATATGAGGGATTTGAATGCGTCCATGGCCGCCCTCATACAACCTAGTGACCCGGTAGCTGGTTTCCAATTAGCTCCAAATTTTCCAATGTATGATGAGGCGGTTGGACAGATTGAGAATTTGAGTGGTGAGAGTGAGCTGTACACCCTTTCAAATCAAACCTACTCATCCCCTATTGAATCCCACAACTCCGGTTTTGAATGTCTATCAAGTGTTCCAAATGATTCACCCGTTGAAGATAGAACGATTAATGAGTTGTGCGACTTTGTAGTGTTTGATTTACCTGATTGTGAAGGGTCCCTTTCGAGTGAAACAATCACCAATCCTTTCGACCTCCACACCTCCACTCTAGAACCTGAATTGATTAATATCCATGCTTTTGATGAGCTGTCTAGGAAAATTGATTTTCACTTGATTGATGATATCGACGCTGAGAATACTTTGGATGATGAACCAGCAGATCTGAATGAATTTTTCTCTCCAATTCATCATCCCGAGTCATTAAATGTTTTCCCGAACTTCATATACGTCTTGATTTTGATGAGAATTGCATGGAGAGTAATGAGGAAATTATTGAGGATAAAACAGTTTTACTTGAGTAGTCGAATTTTCTAATTCATTCTATCCCTTTCATTAACTGCGCACACCCTCCTGAATCTTTAATCGATACCCTTCCTCAATTACTTCCCTCCATTCTCGTTCCGACCATGCAAGAAACCGTTACACTTTCATTTTCAATGTCTGGTATACCAAGTTCGATGTACCCATGTTTTCTCACGAATCTTAAGGGATTTGACCCCATTTCTCGACGGGTTGAAAGATTAGCACAATCGCTTTTTACACATCGGTCATCACAATTTGTGCTAATTTATTCACTCAATTTACACCCTCAAGTTCGTACTACACTTCTTTCTTTCTTCCGCCATTCTTCTCCTAATATACCGAGACCGTATTTCACCTTCCTTCCTGTCACGACCCAAGTTCGGCCCGTGACCGGCACTTAACCACGTAACGCCTACAGGCGTAACGCGATCAAGAGAGCCGAAACCCAGAAATCAAAACCATTGAAAAAGTGAGTGAAAGAAAACGTTAGTTTAAAACATTTAGAAAATCTTGAGTAATTTAGTAAAATTCTTTAAAGTTTAAATTGTTTTCTTAAAAATTTCGGCAGCATCTCCTTTGTAAAAACTAGCCTCGAAATCGGGTACAAGACAAGATATAAGTAAAAATGATATACAATAAGAATAAAGTATCCCCAAACGGGAGCAATCACGCCCAACGGCGGAAACAACCACCACAATAATAATATACGACGCCGTAGCGAAGAAATGAGAAATATAAGTGGAAAAATATCATGAAAGATAAAACTGCATAAATAAAGTCGGTTCACAACGAGCTCGACACCAGAGTACAAAATAATATACATCGTCCTCACAACTGGTCTCTAAGTCAATACATGAATAGTAGATGGAAAGTACTAGATACAATAGTGTGTACAACTGGAAAATAAACGGATACCGCAAAACCCACCTATCAGCAAAAGGGCTCACACGCCAACTGCAGTGGTATCTGTAGCAAATGATATAAGAAAGTAGCCCTGCCGCAACTACTCTGAGGGGCAACCTGCAAACACTGTGGCACAACGCGGGTAAGTTGCCAACTCGTGAATAGTAGATAACATAAACGGTAATCACGAGTATGCACGTACTGCGATACTCTAACATATGCCAACAGATAACATCTATATGATGAGCTGGGTACGCAATAATCATGCAAATAAGTACAATCTAATAACATCTATATATGATGAGCAGGGTATGCAATAATCATGCCAAAATACTCTATCAGGTACTACGACTACAGGATGAGATGCATAACAATGAATGCTGAGCATGGGATAAAATATCATCTACACGGAATATCAACGTGGAAAAATACCCGGTGTCCATCAATGCACCCAAATCCCAGTAAAAACTCAGGCGCCGCCACTCTAATCGGCCCTCAAATCCTGTAAATCTCATGGAATCGTGAGTGCCCAATATCGGCACTCGAAAATATCATGAAATCATCGTGTCCGGCATCGACACGCAAATCCTCAAGTATCGGGCTCCGTCAGTCCCGTATCCATCTCTCGACTCTGGTCAGTATCCTCCGGATAACCGCCAGGTCCAACCAATCAACGGTAGGTAGTAGTCCCTCTGCCAGGCTCACCTTCTACTGCACAGCGATCCGTTCTTGCCCCGGGGTACTATACCGTGTCCACTATGTACTCGCAATCGGCCTCATCTAGCTCCTCGATTCGGGTTCACATGTCACACGTCTCAGAACAGAGAAAACGCATGGTGGACGCACCGAAATATCATATCAAGAGAAACCGGGTTTTTTAAAACAGTGCATATTTTCTTAAAATAATACCACGGTTCTCAAATCCAGAAATCACATGAATCCAAAACTCAATGCGTAAATCCATGCAATGTGTCGTATGCCACTAAGGGTAAAAAGGAAAAACCTCTCTTTTAAATGGATCCAGTTTTGAAAATATCTCATGCGGTCCCTATTTTCTAGAAATCAAAGCCAATATCATGCATGTATGTAACATATGTATGTATATAGGTATGGATGTGCAAGTGGATATATACGCAAATATGAGTGTAGCAACGTATATGCGCACTAATATGGATATACAGTGTGTATGTGCGCAAGTATGGATATATCAATGTATGTGTGCACCAATATGGATATACAATGTGTATGTGCACAAGTATAGATATATCAAGGTATGCGTGCACCAATATGGATATACAATGTGTATGTGCACAATATGCAGCAGAAACATGTCAAATCATCAATGATGCGATAATCAAAATGATGTATGGTTCGTAGCAATCCTATAGTGCGAGTGTGATGGCAATCACTAACGGTGTGAGTGTAACATACAAATAGTGCTCGTGCAGCTTGAACTGTTACTGACAGTGCGGTGTTATATAACTACCATTTCTATATGCAACAAAAGATGGGTACGATACAATAATACATATGCACGAACAATATACAAATAAGTATATATGCGACTACAATATCCTATCACGCCCTGACGCTTAACGCCATACGGGCGATTTCCCCGTAGATGTTAAATCTACTCACCTGGTCTCGTGCTAAGTGTACCCAACCACTTATTTCCCCTTCTTTGCGGCGTCCGACGTACCCGCCTACGAACCTAGAATTTACACAAAGAATACACATAAGAAAATATCCTAGAAAAACGCGATATCGAAACCAAACGAGAAACTCGCGTCGCGAACTAAACGCGTGTGTGTCCGTTACGCTGAAACGTGTGTATACGCGTCTGAAACTATCCCGACACGCTGCGACACGCTGCAAACACTAAACCCACTCACGTATCACACGTGTCGCGCAAGTAAAAGTATTGAGAAAAAACGGTATTTTGCTCCAGATTTTGACTCGGGTGAAAATATAAAAAGTTGCATATACCAAAACACTTAAATATACAGCAGACTACCCCAGACCAAACCCCTGCACCTAACTCCCCTCTCTGGCCGCAATTTGCAGCCAGAACGAATAAAATTGCGGCCCAGGTTGGGAAATAGGGGCTCGTGCTTTGTGTGTGTGGTCTAGGTCTAGTGTACATGCCCCAGTAATCTCAGTTTTTGTCTGAAGCAACCGGGTCAACAGCAGATCATAGAAAGGCCTAAAATTTACATTAAAACGTTTATTTACACTAAATTGAAACCCTATGGTATTTTAGTGAAATCTGGGGCAAGACTTGGTTTACATGGCCCTAAAAACACCTAGTCAAGCTATACTAACCATAAAGATCATCACTTGGCCAAATCTCCACTTAAATCACAAATCTAGCACTAAAAACTCGTATTAAACACTAACCGAAGCTAAATAACACATAAGTTTAGCAAGCAAAGAAGTTCGGTCTAAGAAGTTATACCTCACTAGATCCTAGGTGCAAGGAGAAGGAGTGGAAGAAGAGGAGGAGGAGCTGTTGCTGCTGCTGGGTGCTGCTGCTGCTTGCTGCTGCTACTGCTGAGTGCTGCTGATGCTGCTGCCTGTTGCTGCTGCTGCTGGTGTTGTTGCTGCTGCTTGTGTTGCTGCTGCTGCTGGGGCTGCTGCTGCTGTTGCTAAAGTGTGTGTGTGTGAGTGAGAGGGAGAGAGATGTGAGAAAAATGAGTGTTGAAACAAAAAGAAATGAGAGCATAAGAGAGTCAAACCCCCTCTCTCTCTCTCTCCTCATTAAATGCAAGCATGGGCAAGCCATCATGCTCTCTCTCTCTCTCTCTCTCTCTCTCTCCCCCCCCAAGTCAACCCACAAAATAAATCATTTAAAAAAATATACTTAATTAAATTCAAATTAGCTTAATAAGAATGGGTTAGTCCACCATGGTTGCTAAACCTGGTTTAACCCTAATTTACATGCACATGTGTGTGCAAGCCTAAATAAATTCTAATAAAATATTCATTAATTTTGATAAATTATTTGAAAATCGTTTTGGTAAACTTTTTACTAAAAACTACACATTATAGTATAATTAGCCACTAATCACAATCTAAGGTATTACAATCTTCCCCCTTAAAGAAATTCGTCCCCGAATTCAAAAATATATAACTACGCGTACCTTCAAAGAGATGAGGGAATTTCTTCCGCATCTCACCCTCGACCTCCCAAGTGATCTCTTCACCATTAGGGCTGCGCCAAAGCACCTTCACAGATGGAAAGACCTTCGATCGAAGTTTCTTCATCTGCCGGTCCAATATCACTACTGGCTTCTCGGTGAACGAAAGATCGCGCTCGAGCTGAACGGTCTGATGCTGAATCATGTGAGAAGGGTCATACAGGTATCTGCGAAGCATTGACACGTGAAATACGGGGTGAACATCTGGTAAGTCAGGTGGAAGAGCCAAACGATATGCTACTGAGCCCACACGCTCGAGGATCTCGGAGGGACCTATAAATCTGGGGCTAAGCTTCCCCTTCCGTCCAAACCTCATCACTCCCTTCATCGGAGAGACCCTCAGAAAAACATGATTGTCAACTGCGAACTCTAATCTGCGGCGGCGTCTGTCAGTATACGATTTCTGTCTGCTCTGGTCTGTCCTCATCCTATCTCAAATCAACTGTATCTTCTCGGTTGTCTCCTGTACGATCTGCGACCCCAAAATACTGCTCTCACAGAGCTCTGTCCAACAGACGGGCGATCTACATCTCCTTCCATACAAGGCCTCGAAAGGTTCCATCTGAATAGTGTCCTGGAAACTATTGTTGTAGGAGAACTCCACCAAGGGTAAATGATGATCCCAGCTACCACCAAAGTCTAAAACGCACGATCGAAGCATGTCCTTGAGAGTCTGAATAGTCCGCTCTGACTGGCCGTCGGTCTGCGGATGAAGTACTGTGCTGAAACTCAAGCGGGTGCCCAAAAGCCTCCTGAAGCCTCTGCCATAGTCGGCTGGTAAACTGGGTGCCTCGGTCGGACACAATACATGTCGGGACTCCATGCAGGCGTACGATCTCGTCGATGTATATCTGGGCATACTGAGCAAATCCGAAAGTCGTCTTCACCGGCAGGAAGTGAGCCGCTTTTGTTAATCGATCCACGATCACCCAAATGGAGTCATACCCTCGACTAGTCCTGGGTGGACCCACAATGAAGTCCATAGAAATCTGCTCTCATTTCCACTCCGGAATGGGTAACGGCTGTAGCTCTCCCGCAGGCCTCTGGTGCTCGGCCTTGACTTGCTGACAAGTCAGGCATCTCGACACGAAGTCTGTGACGTCCTTCTTCATCCCGTCCCACCAGTAAACATCTCTCATATCATGGTACATCTTGGTGGAACCCGGATAAACACTGTACACCGATCGATATGCCTCCTTAAGAATCTCACGCCGCAGTCCCTCAGCATCTGGTACGCACAGTCTAGCCCCAAATCGCAGTATCCCCTGATCATCAATCATGAACTCGGAAAATCTGCCCTGTCCAATCTGTGCCATGATATCTGAACAGCGGTCATCACGGTACTGTGCCTCCTGTATACGGTCAAGCAACTGTGGGCGTGCACGAACATGCGCAAGCTGTCCCCCGATCGGAGTGAACTCGAACTGCACTCGGTTGTCGCATAAAATCTGCTGATCTGCCGACGACTGCCTCTGCACTGTGCTCAAACAAGATAGACTACCCCCGGGCCTCCTACTCAAAGCATCCGCCACTACATTCGCCTTGCCCGGGTGATACAAGATCTCGCAATCGTAGTCCTTAACTAGTTCCATCCAACGGCGTTGTCTAAGATTCAGGTCTCGCTGCTGAAATATATACTTTAAGCTCTTGTGATCAGTGAATATCTGGCACAACTCGCCGTATAGGTAATGTCGCCAGATCTTGAGTGCAAAGACCACTGCAGCCAACTCTAAATCGTGAGTGGGGTAGTTCTGTTCGTGTTTCTTCAGCTGCCGAGAAGCATACGCGATCACCCTATCGTGCTGCATCAATACGCACCCTAGCCCCACTCGAGAAGCGTTACAATAGACCACAAATCCGTCCGATCCTGAAAGCAATGATAACACCGGCGCCGTAGTCAAACGAGTCCGCAACTGCTGGAAGCTATTCTCGCACTCCTCCATCCAATCATAAGGAACTCCCTTCCGGGTCAACCCGGTCAACGGTGCAGCAATACGGGAGAAGTCCTGTACAAATCGTCTATAGTAGCCGGCCAGTCCTAGAAAGCTGCGGATCTCCGTAACTGATGCGGGTCTGGGCCAATGCTGAACGGCCATGATCTTCTTCGGGTCCACACATATACCATCTCGTGTAATCACGTGACCTAAGAAATCTACGCTGTCGAGCCAGAATGCGCACTTGGAGATTTTTGCGAACAACTGGTGCTCCCTCAAAGTCTGTAGTGTGATCCGCAGGTGCTGCTCGTGCTCCTCTTGGCTCCGGGAATACACCAAAATATCATCAATGAATTGTTGGAGATAGTGCCCTCATAGTCAATTATTGGATCGCAGGTACATGATTGCAATGATTGCGGAGGACCTATACCGGTAGGACAGTCTTACTCGAGATGATAGTATGCTATCTGGTTTGCCTTTATCAGTCGTGTACATGTTCAGGTGACTGATTACATGTTACACTTTGATAGAGCCCTTAGGATCTTGCTTTATTACCAACTGTATGACGGCGATCATATACATGAGAGTTGGGTAGTTTATATGCATATCCTTAATTGTGGTCCCTAGTCGTGGGAGTTTCGAGACAGGGCATCGATACTCCGGAGTAGACTAGTGTATACAGTCGAGACCCCGACGAGGGGCGGTGGCCGGTCTCACAAGCCACTGGTGTCAGTTGGATCACCTAAGATGTATACAGGTGCTCATTGGGTTATGAGTACACCGGACAGGACTCGTTGGGAACCTGCTAGTTGGTATTCAGATAGCAGTTCCCTGGTGACATGTGTACAGGTTAGTTCATCGACCTGAGGTCGTTATTTGTCTCGTGTGAGTTCCCACTGTGCTTTGATTTCTACCCTACCACGGCTCAAAGGAGGCGTGCAAACAGGTAGTTTTTGGGTACAGTCCCGAGCCGTATGGAGGCACGTGAGCGGATCGGCAGGGGATTCGTCTCTCCCGGTATTGGGGGCGAGATCGTGCTGTGTCTAGGAGAGCCATTACACAAAGCCCACGGCCGTGGCAGGAGATTTACTGTTAGGTACTCCAGTAGTATCTCAGGGTGTTATTAGGCTATACTCCGACACGACTTATACTGCTATTGGGGGTCTGACGTTACTAGCCCCCTAGGCAGATATGCGATACTCATAGACGAACGGACCGGACTGTATATACATTGTCACTGTTAGGCTCAGTAGGGTTTCCGGATGAGTTCGCTCATCGGCATCCCTTGAGGTCAGTCCATGGGCAGCCGTTACGCATTGCTAGTGCCGCTGACGGTTTGTGGTTAAACCCACTGCCAGGGTACTGACGAGTCATTAGAGTCCCCCACAGACAGTTTCCCAAGTTCGGGCGAAACGTTGTAGAGGCCGTATGGTTTTATGGCAGGGTTCGGAAAATGCACGTGCGTTTACGCACGTGTTATTTTTCGGGCAGATGATACTGGTCGGCTTTGGTTTAAGCCGGATCCGAGTATTATATTGAGTAGATATAATATCTTTGTCTCGGTTGCATTTGTATTCGGTCGTAATACAAATGCTGGTATATTTATACAGTTACGGGGTTATCCTGAAATTCGTTTCAGGATCACTTTTGGAAGTTGCCAGTTTCCAGTTTTCTATCAGCCGTCTTTTAACATTCGGTTAAAGACGGATTTATCTTTTCTTGAGATGAGTGTAGATGCTTCTAGTAGTTTCTAGAAGAGGTGACAAGGATGGTGACTAGGTTCATGAACCTTAAGTTTGCATTAATGAATGGATGACTAGGTTTAGTGAGCCATTCATTTCCTTAATGTGTTTTGTTTTGCCATAGATTTTTTCTCTTGATCTTTTCTTCTTATGGTCACCTCCTCCCTCCTACACTCACCCCCTCTTGATATAAGTGGCCGGCCCCCTCTCCTCCTCCACTTACTCACTTGAGAAAATTATTGTTGTTAAAAGAAAAGACTAAAGTTTTGGACACATGGAAATTTCATAGTTCATTTCTTGTTCCATTTCATTTCCATTGGCAACTTCATTAACCGATCGTCCACGGCTTTGGACGAAGTGAGACAAAGTAATCTATTCATTCTCTACATCATTCTTGGTCGTCTCTTTTAGCAAACTTGACGATCGAGTTGCCTCGAGTCAGAGGCGGGAGCCCGTTTAAAGAATCGTTGACGTGGTGCCACCTGGACGAGGAGATCGGAGATCGACGAGATCGGAGATCGACGAGATCGGAGCAGCCGCAACGGAGCGTGGGATGATGGTTGAAGAACGAAGGACTCGGATCGTTCGGTATAACCTTTCTACACTCTTTACAGTTTGTTAGTTTAGCAATAATGGCAGATCCGGGTTATAGTACACGATAGCGCCAGTTAAAAGTTTTTTGTTCCGCATTTGGCGTCTGTAGACGGCCGGGGCGCTACCGTAGACTTACAGTGGTATCAGAGCCTCACCATTTTGCTTTACTAACTTGTGCTAACACGTTTAAAATATCGATCGAACCGGAAATCAAAAACCGCATTTTTCCAATTTCACAGTTTCTGTCGATTTTAAATGATGTCCTAAAATTATTCCACATATCACAGAAAGTTGTGCAGGGTTTCAGAAGTACCCCGACCAAATTTGAGCACGTGATCCCACCAAACCGCTGCAGAGTCGCGACCAAACCCATGGTTTGACCGCGCATCCGCGGCCATTCTATGGGATCAGTGCACCAAATTTGGTCTGTGTCTTCTCTGTTGGAATTTGGGGGTTTTGGTATATATCTTTTGGGCCCAGATTTTGTTACTGTTCTACAAATGTTCGTGGGGCCCACTTCGTGATATTTTGTCGATCGAAATTTAAACATGTTAGTTTACAGCGCTTACATTATATCTCCGACCGGGAATGTCATTTGATCGGTAAACCGCGTCTGATTGCTATAGTTCTTTTAGACGGGTTTGCGAACGTGACATTCGCGTTGATGTTCTGTGTTGTGCTGTGATGTTGCGGATTTGTCGTGGTGGATAACAGTATGCAATGGTAGTGCAGTTTGGATTTATTTGTACATTTGATATTGCGGGGCGAGCGTCCAACATGTGGACTGCCGTCACTGCCTGTTATATAATATTCTTTTGGGGCACAACCAGGTTGCGGTCGATGTACCTGTTGTACTATTATTTATTACTGTACTAGGTTTTGCCCCGCGACGGAGTGTACGGATAGCCGGGTTCTGAGGGGCAACGGGTCCGCATCTCATGGCTTTGAGAGGCAGAGGGGCCTCACTCTAGAATTGGCAGACTATTCGCCGCACTCGTAGGGGGTTCAGGTTGACCCAAGGAGGGGTGCTCAATTTACCGGATTCCGTGAAGTGCCGGGTGTTCCATTCACTATGCTGTGGAGGACTACCTCGCTTCAGGTTTTGGCGGGTAACTTGCTGCACCCGTAGGGGTCTAGGTTTCATTGCACAGGCTATCCACACGACAGGGGAACGTCGGGTTTCAGCAGCGGCTCTGTGAAACTCGAGGATCCCAGATTATCTGTATTGTTCTGTGATGCTTATTACTTTTCTGTAATGTTGCATATTATCACGCCTGGAGCGATTATTGTATATTGGTATATATACTATTAGATGTTATATATGTTTTACACCCGCGCTAGTCCAGTCCCCGCTCTGTCGTTATTTAATTAACTTAACAGGTGATGACGGGACCCAGTGACGAATGCGGATGGCATATACGTACATTTTATTTTCGTTCTTTTCTGGTGTGATTGATTGATGGGACTGCGTTGATTCTGATCAATGCAAAGTAAAACAAACCTATTTGCAGTTGTTGGAACAAATTTAAAAAGTGTTATTGCAAAGACGTTTCCTTTTTTTATGCATAGCGGTATTCAGTGGAATATCCTGCACCTCATTCGACGGGGCAAGGGCCGATATCCCTTCACCGAGACTGACCCCTTGAGCAGAAGTTTGTGTCAGGGTAATAACTTCACTATAGTCGATTACAAGTTGCTTTGCATCGCGGTATTCAGTGGAATATCCTGCACCTCATTCCACGAGGAAAGAGCCGAGATCCCTTCACCGGGAATGACCTTTTTAGCAAAAGGTTTTCGACACTATATTTTAAAAAAGCTATCAGGTTCCTTCAGCGATATCAAGTTCACTACGTTAAAGGTTTTTTCGTCAAAAACCAGCCGTAGCCCTCCGTCACTTCTATTGGGTATTCAGTAGTATTCATGCTATGCATTTTAGCCAAAGTTAAGGCATAGTGTTTGGTAGCTGCTGGGTATTCAATTGTTGCATAGATAGATGAGTTAGTTTGGGACAGTCGTTCTGCCGATTGGCCAAAGTCAGGGGCATGTGCGGGTGGGTTCAAATTGACAAGATAGTGACGGGTAGAACTTGGCATGTGACTTATGACATTTTGACCAAAGCCAAGGTTATAAGAGCATGGGGCAAAAATCTTATCGGGAGTTTCTAAAGAAACTGAAACTTGCCAAGTATGCGCATACTTTCTGGAGTATGAGTAACGTGGATGCATTCCATCACGTTATCATGCGATGAGAGTTGGATCCCGATTCCCACTGATGAGTTGGTTTACTCTTCAGGTGATCCCGATTGATTCTTCTTTCAGGTTTGGAGGAGAATTTGACAGGACAGTGGGAGGTTTCCGGATTAGATAAAGTGATAACCATTCTGATCTAGGTTAGAGTGCACGCAGAGTGTTTCTTTTCTTTCTCTCTTTGGCAGCGACCTTTGACCGACCCTAGACTATGACTCAGTGACCAAATTGACCGAACCTTCTTAAAATACTGGCTTTTGGATTGTCCGAGTTGCATAAGTCATTGCCACTCCTTCTTCTACCCTTTGTATTTCTCAGAACACCCGTATTACTACGGACATCCACTTCCATTGGATAGATCCATCGTATGGTTATATACGAACTCGAAGGGACTTCTTCGAGGATGGATCAAGGTTCAGGAGAAATAGAATTGGTTTATTCAGTTGTCTTTTATTATCACCTTCTCTCAGGTTGCGAGAGCTCCTTGGTTTAGGAGAGTACACCTATTACGCTTATTGGATAGTCTTATTCCAAACCATAGGCTGGTGCCGAAAGGTAGGAAATGAAGAAAACCAATTAGCCTAAGTAGGGTGTACAGAAGGTAATATGTAAAGACAAAATAAAGGGATTAGAAAGAGGGCAAAGTAAATTGCGACTGTTATCATTCACGACCAAACCGCGTACTTCATCGCCACTCCTATTTCACTTTTAAAAGAATAAGGTATTATTCAGTTGTCTTTTATCATCACCTTCTCTCAAGATGCAAGTACTCCTTGGTTTAGGAGGGTACACCTATTATGCTTACTGGATAGTCTTCTTCCAAACCATAGGCTGGTGCCGAACGGTAGGGAAGGAAGAAAACCATTTAGCCTAACGAAGGTGTACAGAAGGTAACGACTAAAGACAAATAAAGGGATTTGGAGAGATGGCAATAAAATATACGGTTAAAGTCATGGATTGGATTATGGAAGAGGCATTACTAGGAATACCAGGATACCCCTATGAAACATTTTCATGTTTCAGTGCATTGTTAAACGAAAACTGTTTTCCCGATTAGATACTTACTCTATGGGTATGTATTTACCAGGTTACATTCTCATATCTGTATGGTTTTACGGATGATGAGTGGGAGTAAGTTATTGGGAATTAGGTAATTATCCTCATTATATCGGAATTCGTTGTAATTGGTGATATTCGAGGAAATCGCCAGGGTACAGTTTTCAACCTACGAAGCACAGGTTTTGAGTTATTCAACTCAGCGGACTTATACAGAGTATTGTATGTTGTCCAGTGTCCATCAGGACAAAGGGGTAGGTCCTCGTACTATGTTCTGTTTACTTATAACTTCTCTAGTTTTTAGACAAGTGTTTCATACAAATACAAGGTCTAAGTTTTGAGAAGTTATGGGTATAAGAATAAAGTAGAGAACCAGGTGTCACAAGTATCGGGATTCTTCAAAGAGATCGAAGATGTAGATTCTTGTGTTTGGTATTCAGATGATAGTAATGATTTTGAGAAACTAGTTTCTCTTTCAGGTTACTCATAATTGGAAGGATTCCTAAGTTGAGTAATGCTGATTAGTCTCTTTCCATTAAGTTGATATGCACTGGAGACAGCTGCATGATTGAATATGGTTCCAATTAAATTAGTGCCAAAATTTCTATATTGGATATAGAATAGTTCGTACCTTAAAAGATGTTAAGGTACGGGGAGTTGTCCATCTTATGCTTAAAACCAGACACTGGATAACTCAGGGCACGTTTCTTTAATGGCTGTTTGTGGGTTGACCCTGGCTATGACGAGGGTTGATATTCTACCATTTGGAAGATCAATAGTGATATTGTTCTTGACTCGCCACAGTTTTAGTAAAATGGATTTTTTCAGAAAACAGTAGTGGGAGTATGGTAGAACTGGAAGTGATTCCAGAACCGCGAACGATTACGGAAAATTTAATAGGACCTATATATTCAATCAGGTTTGACATTCCATTAGCCACTCCGCAGATATGGTGGGTAACCTCAGACACCCGAGAGGTACTTCGGTAGCCTCAAGGACGGTGACAGGGAGGTTCTTATCTACCCAGACTTGACACTACTGTTGTTCCAGACTATGAGACCAGGCAGGAGGATAAATATAGCGTCGTTCTAAACTAGCTTTAGAAGTGCACGTGTATATTATTCTGCCAGAGGGTTGTCGTAGTCAGTGGGAGCAACGGAAGCATAGTGGGCAAGTAGCTTATGTCTATTTGTAGACTAGAGCAGTTATAGCAGAGATAGATCATCTAATTTTGATGTAACAGTCATGGGTTTGACTTCATCAGAATAGGGGATGGATCTGTTAAGAAGGTAGTAGGGTGTGATGTCATGGTATCTGGATGACATACACAGAGTAGGAAGTAAAATTCCTATTCTACGATCGGTTGTACTGTGGTCGTCACACAGTTGTTTCTCCAGACAGGATATGGATATAATATTTGACATTCTGGTTTCTGGATCTATGGTTTTAGATCTAGATTTGGGTAGTTTCCCAATGTGGGTACTTTGACAGATATTCTAATGGTTTTTAGAATAGTTGACTCCTAGCATGGTGGTGTACCTGCAGGTGATGGAGTCACCCTCTCTAAAGGTGTCGTATAGACTAAAAGGGAGAGGGTTGTGCATGATTGGCAGATCACTTGCTTAGGCAATTGAGTCAATCGTGAGGTGTCAAGTACCACACCAGATATTGTTTTTTCACTAGATGCGATAAGTTTGTATTAATCCAATCCTGGAGAGACATAAGGAAGCAGTTATAGAACATAAGTGGATGTTCTACGGATTTGATGACGGCAGCTTCCTTCGGGAGACGATTATCATTCCAGGCTTCAAAGGTGACATGGATGACAGAGTGATTGTCAGAGTTTTAGTTTTCCCTCTGACGAGGGACAGTATTATGGACAGGTGGTCCAAGAGGATACTGTGGGTGGCATGGTGCCGGATACTGATTAGGTTCAGTGATCGATACAGTCTAAGAAGTTTGGATTTGGAGTTCATTTATGAACTAGGTCCCATCAGATATCCAGACATATTCTAAGACAGGTATTACTCGATTCGGGAGATGGTTTTCTCCGCGAACTTGAGATTTAGAGAGATATTGAGAGAAATATCTAGGCGGATCCACTCACTGAGGCTATTTCTCAAACACAATAGTTTTACAAACGAGCTTTGTGAAACTGATTAGTAGAGGAGTTGGATGTTCGGTTTCACACGGGCTGTGAGTAGTCGACATCGCAATAATTAGCCTTGAGTGCAAGTGGGAGATTGTTGGAGATAGTGCCCTCATAGTCAATTATTGGATCGCAGGTACGTGACTGCAATGATTGCGGAGAACCTATACCGGTAGGACAGTCTTACTCGAGATGATAGTATGCTATCTGGTTTGCCTTTATCAGTCGTGTACATATTCAGGTGACTGATTACATGTTACACTTTGATAGAGCCCTTAGGATCTTGCTTTACTACCAACTGTATGACGGCGATCATATACGTGAGAGTTGGGTAGTTTATATGCATATCCTTAATTGTGGTCCCTAGTCGTGGGAGTTTCGAGACAGGGCATCGATACTCTGGAGTAGACTAGTGTATACAGTCGAGACCCCGACGAGGGGCGGTGGCCGGTCTCACAAGCCACTGGTGTCAGTTGGATCACCTAAAATTTATACAGGTGCTTATTGGGTTATGAGTACACCGGACAGGACTCGCGGGGAACCTGCTAGTTGGTATTATACATATCGTCAGATAGCAGTTCCCTGGTGACATGTATACAGGTTAGTTCATCGACCTGAGGTCGTCATTTGTCTCGTGTGAGTTCCCACTGTGCTTTGATTTCTACCCTACCACGGCTCAAAGGAGTCGTGCAAACAGGTAGTTTTTGGGTACAGTCCCGAGCCGTATGGAGGCACGTGAGCGGATCGGCAGGGGATTCGTCTCTCCCGGTATTGGGGGCGAGATCGTGCTGTGTCTAGGAGAGCCATTACACAAAGCCCACGTCCGTGGCAGGAGATTTACTGTTAGGTACTCCAGTAGTATCTCAGGGTGTTATTGGGCTACACTCCGACACGACTTTTACTGCTATTGGGGGTCTGACGTTACTGGCCCCCTAGGCAGATATGCGATACTCATAGACGAACGGACCGGACTGTATATACATTGTCACTGTTAGGCTCAGTAGGGTTTCCGGATGAGTTCGCTCATCGGCATCCCTTGAGGTCAGTCCATGGGCAGCCGTTACGCATTGCTAGTGCCGCTGACGGTTTATGGTTAAACCCACTGCCAGGATACTGACGAGTCATTAGAGTCCCCCACAGACAGTTTCCCAAGTTTGGGCGAAACGTTGTAGAGGCCGTATGATTTTATGGCAGGGTTCAGAAAATGCATGTGCGTTTACGCACGTGTTATTTTTCGGGCAGATGATACTGGTCGGCTTTGGTTTAAGCCGGATCCGAGTATTATATTGAGTAGATATAATATCTTTGTCTCGGTTGCATTTGTATTCGGTCGTAATACAAATGCGGGTATATTTATACAGTTACGGGGTTATCCTGAAATTCGTTTCGGGATCACTTTTGGAAGTTGCCAGTTTCCAGTTTTCTATCAGCCGTCTTTTAACATTCGGTTAAAGACGGATTTATCTTTTCTTGAGATGAGTGTAGATGCTTCTAGTAGTTTCTAGAAGAGGTGACAAGGATGGTGACTAGGTTCATGAACCTTAAGTTTGCATTAATGAATGGATGACTAGGTTTAGTGAGTCATTCATTTCATTAATGTGTTTTGTTTTGCCATAGATTTTTTCTCTTGATCTTTTCTTCTTGTGGTCACTTCCTCCCTCCTACACTCACCCCCTCTTGATATAAGTGGCCGGCCCCCTCTCCTCCTCCACTTACTCACTTGAGAAAATTATGGTTGTTAAAAGAAAAGACTAAAGTTTTGGACACATGGAAATTTCATAGTTCATTTCTTGTTCCATTTCATTTCCATTGGCAACTTCATTAACCGATCGTCCACGGCTTTGGACGAAGTGAGACAAAGTAATCTATTCATTCTCTACATCATTCTTGGTCGTCTCTTTTAGCAAACTTGACGATCGAGTTGCCTCGAGTCAGAGGCGGGAGCCCGTTTAAAGAATCGTTGACGTGGTGCCACCTGGACGAAGAGATCGGAGATCGACGAGATCGGAGCAGCCGCAACGGAGCGTGGGATGATGGTTGAAGAACGAAGGACTCGGATCGTTCGGTATAACCTTTCTACACTCTTTACAGTTTGTTAGTTTAGCAATAATGGCAGATCCGGGTTATAGTACACGATAGCGCCAGTTAAAAGTTTTTTGTTCTGCATTTGGCGTCTGTAGACGGCCGGGGCGCTACCGTAGACTTACATGAATACGACGATGATGAACAATTCAAGATACGGCCTGAAAATACGGTTCATCAAGTCCATAAACGCTGCTGGGGCGTTGGTGAGTCCGAACGACATCACCAAAAACTCATAATGGCCGTAACGCATGCGGAAAGCCATCCTCAGAATATCCTCCTGTCGAACCCGCAACTGATGGTAGCCCGATCTCAAGTCGATCCTCGAAAAGTATCCTGCACCCTGAAGCTGTTCGAACAAGTCGTCGATGCGTGGTAAAGGATATATATTCCGCACGGTAACCCTATTCAGCTGGCGGTAGTCGATATACAAACGCAAACTGCCGTCCTTCTTCTTGACAAACAGGACCGGAGCACCCTAAGGGGACACACTGGGTCGAATAAGTCCCTTATCCAGCAAATCTTGCAACGGACCTTTCAACTCTCTAAGCTCCGCCGGGGCCATCCGATAAGGCGGTATAGAAATAGGCCCCGTGCCGGGAATCAAGTCAATGCAGAAAACAATATCGCGCTCAGGCGGTAGCCCAGGAAGCTCGTCAGGGATAACATCAGGGAACTCACGAACAATCGGAACCTGGTCCAACGGAACCTCTGTAGCTCTAGTATCATAAACATAGGCTAGAAATCCTTGACATCCCTTCCTCAAAAGCTGTCCAGCGCGAAGAGAAGAAATCGACCTGTGAGGGGCGGCACCACGGTCCCCCTGCACAACAAAAGTTGACTCGCCGGGAAAACAAAACCTAACTGTCTTCTCGCGGCAGTCTACAGACGCATAGCACGTGGATAGCCAGTCTATGCCTAGAAGAATGTCGAAGTCCAACATCTCAAGAAGGATCAAGTCGACAGACAACTCTCTCTCGCCAATACGGACAACACACGATCGGAACACGTGTCTAGCAATAAACGACTCGCCCACAGGAGTGATCACAGTAAGCGGCTGATCAAGCAAACCAAACTCTCTACCCAAACTCAGCACGAAGTGTGTGGAAACGTACGAGTGCGTAGATCCCGGATCAAACAACACGTGTGCGTCAACAGAACATACTGATAGGTTACCTGAGACCACAGCATTGGACGCCTGCGCGTCCTGGTGCGTCAAAGCGAAAACCCATGCCTATCCTCCACCTGCGACTGGAGGTCCCTACTAGCAACTGGCTGTACTCTGCCGGCAGCTGGCTGTCCTCTGCTTCGGCCACCTCGTCCTCTATGAGCAAACCCTCCGCGACCACGACCTATCTGTGCATGAGTTTGACGCGGAGCAACAGTAGGTACAATAGGCAACGCCCTCTGGGGTGGAGAAGGTGGAAGTGTGACATGTGGTACGGCTGTCTCGTCCTCACGTGGCTCCGGACAATCTCGCACACGATGATAAGTACTCCCGCATCGGAAACATCTAGATGGTGCCGGCTGACCCTCCAGGGGATAAGCCCTGAATAGTTGACCTCTTCCCGATCCTTCGCTACCCCCCGTACCTGAACAGAACCTGTTGCGGCACATAAATGGCTGCCTCTGTACTGACGTATCTGTACGAACTCTCTTCGGCCCTGGAACTACCGAAGTCTCAGCAAGGCGCTCCTCGACTAATAGGGCTGCGTCTACAGCTGCTGCATAAGTCTCACAATGCTGTGCGCTGATCGCAAGGAACAGTGGGGTAAGGAATCCTCTAACAAACCTCTTGACTCGCATCTCCTCAGTAGCCACTAAATACGGGGCATAAACAGATAACTCGGTGAATAGTACGTCGTACTCTGACACTGTCATCTCCGGAGTCTGACGTAAAGACTCGAACCTGTGCGCTCTAGAATCTCTGATACTCTGTGGAAGGAAGCGGGCGAGGAACACCGTCACAAACTCGGTCCAGGTCATAGGAGGAAGACCTGCTGCTCTGCCCTTCTCGACCGACTCACACCATTTCTGCGCAAGACCTTCCAGGCGAAAGCTCGCGAACTCTACCCATCTCGCATCTGAGTGAACGACATATCCAGGCCATTCTATCAATAAAAGACCGTGGGTCCTCGGCTGCATCGGTGCCTGTGAAGACCGGAGGCTTCAGCCTTATAAACTCTAATAGCGATACTGTAATAACCTCTGTAGCTGCACGAGCAACTGCCTGTACTGTAGGTACCATCGCGGTCCCCGTAACGGGTGGAACTACCTCTGGTCGCTGCGCTCAAAGCGTCTCGACTAACGACCCTATCATCTGGTGCATCTCCTGCATACCGGCCCCTAGCATGGAGATCTGATCTGTCGAAGGAGGAACGGTCTGCTCTAGTACAACGGGTGTACTGCCCGGGTCAGTCCTCGTCTCAGACGAGTCAACTCTAATCTCAGCTCTCGCAGCCGCTCTCTGCACCCTCGTAGTCTTTGGCGGCATAATGGCTGAAAAGAAAGTAGGATTCGATAAGGATACGGAAATCGAACCACAAGAATGCATATAATCATGAAGGAATTTCATTCAATAAGTCCTAATGTCACTTAGGCGGAGTACCGTGTTGTGAGTATGCCGCGGAACATACACACGCTACGCCACTCTGCTTCAGCTACCTACTCCATCATACCGGGGTCATCCTACACTCCGAAAGGTAAAACCTACGATCTGATACCAACTTTTTCATGACCCAAGTTCGGCCCACGACCGACACTTAACCACGTAACATCTACAGGCGTAACGCGATCAAGAAAGCCGAAACCCAGAAATCAAAACCATTGAAAAAGTGAGTGAAAGAAAACGTTAGTTTAAAACATTTAGAAAAGCTTGAGTAATTTAGTAAAATTCTTTAAACTTTAAGTTGTTATCTTAAAAATTTCGGCAGCATCTCCTTTGTAAAAACTAGCCCCGAAATCGAGTACAAGACAAGATATAAGTAAAAATGACATATAATAAGAATAAAGCATCCCCAAACGGGAGCAATCACGCCCAACGGCGGAAACAACCACAACAATAATAATATACGACGCTGTAGCGAAGAAATGAGCAATATAAGTGGAAAAACATCATGAAAGATAAAACTGCATAAATAAAATCGGCTCACAACGAGCTCGACACCAGAGTACAAAATAATATACATCGTCCTCACAACTGGTCTCTAAGTCAATACATGAATAGTAGATAGAGAGTACTAGATACAATAGTGTGTACAACTGGAAAATAAATGGATACCGCAAAACCCACCTATCAGCAAAATGGCTCACGCACCAACTGCAGTGGTATCCGTAGCAAAAGATACAAGAAAGTAGCCCTGCCGCAACTACTCTGAGGGGCAACCTGCAAACACTGTGGCACAACGGGGGTGAGTTGCCAACACGTGAATAATAGATAACATATAACGGTAATTGCGAGTATGCACGTACTGTGATACTCTAACATATGCCAACAGATAACATCTATATGATGAGCTGGGTACGCAATAATCATGGAAACAAGTACAATTTAATAACATTTATATATGATGAGCAGGATAAGCAATAATCATGCTAAAGTACTCTATCAGGTACTACGACTACATGATGAGATGCATAACAATGAATGTTGAGCATGGGATAAAATATCATCAACACGGAATATCAATGTGGAAAAATACCCGGTGTCCATCAATGCACCCAAATCCCAGTAAAAACTCAGGCGCCGCCACTCTAATCGGCCCTCAAATCCTGTAAATCTCATGGAATCGTGAGTGCCCAACATCGGCACTCGAAAATATCATGAAATCATCGTATCCAGCATCGACACGGAAATCCTCAAGTATCGGGCTCCGTCAGTCCGGATCGGCCCACGGGCTCCGTCTGCAGAATCGGCCCTTGGCCCCGGCAGTACGGGTCGTCCCGTATCCATCTCTCGAATCTGGTCAGTATCCTCCGGATAACCGCCAGGTCCAACCAATCACCGGTAGGTAGTAGTGCCTCTGCCAGGCTCACCGTCTACTGCACAGCGATCCGTTCTCGCCCCGGGGTACCATACCGGGTCCACCATGTACCCGCAATCGGCCTCATCCAGCTCCTCGATTTGGGTTCACATGTCACACGTCTCAGAACCGAGAAAACGCATGGTGGACGCACTGAAATATCATATCAAGAGAAACCGGGTTTTTTAAAACAGTGCATATTTTCTTAAAATAATACCACGGTTCTTAAATCCAGAAATCACATGAATCCAAAACTCAATGCGTAAATCCATGCAATGTGTCGTATGCCACTAAGGGTAAAAAGAGAAAACCGCTCTTTTAAATGGATCCAGTTTTGAAAATATCTCATGCGGTCCCTATTTTCTAGAAATCAAAACCAATATCATCCATGTATGTAACATATGTATGTATATAGGTATGGATGTGCAAGTGGATATATATGCAAATATGAGTGTAGCAACGTATATGCGTACTAATATGGATATACAGTGTGTATATGCGCAAGCATGGATATGTCAAGGTATGTGTGCACCAATATGGATATACAATGTGTATGTGCACAAGTATAGATATATCAAGGTATGCGTGCACCAATATGGATATACAATGTGTATGTGCGCAATATGCGGCAGAAATATGTCTAATCATCAATGATGCGGTAATCAAAATGATGTATGGTTCGTAGCAATCCTATAGTGCGAGTGTCATGGCAATCACTAATGGTGTGAGTGTAACATACAAATAGTGCTCGTGCAGCTTGAACCGTTACTGACAGTGCGGTGTTATATAACTACCATTTCTATATGCAACAAAAGAGGGGTACGATACAATAATACATATGCACGAACAATATACATATAAGTATATATGCGACTACAATATCCTATCACGCTCTAACGCTTAACGCCATACGGGCGATTTCCCCGTAGATGTTAAATCTACTCACCTGGTCTCGTGCTAAGTGTAGCCGACCACTTGTTTCCCCTTCTTTGCGGCATTCGACGTACCCACCTGCTAACCTAGAATTTACACAAAGAATACACATAAGCAAATATCTTGCGAAAACGCGATATCGAAACCAAACGAGAAACTCGCGTCGCGAACTAAACGCGTGTGTATCCGTTACGCTGAAATGTGTGTATACGCGTCTGAAACTATCCCGACACGCTACGACACGCAGCAAACACTAAACCCACTCACGTATCACACGTATCGCGCAAGTAAAAGTATTGAAAAAAGGGTATTTTGCTCCAGATTTTGACTCGGGTGAAAATATAAAAATTTGCATATACCAAAACACTTATATATACAGCAGACTACCCCAGACCAAACCCCAGCACCTAACTCCCCTCTCTCACCGCAATTTGCAGCTAGAATGAATAAAATTGCGGCCCAGGTTGGGAAATAGGGGCTCGTGCTTCGTGTGTGTGGTCTTGGTCTAGTGTACATGCCCCAGTAATCTCAGTTTTTTTCTGAAGCAACCGGGTCAACAGCAGATCACAGAAAGACCTAAAATTTACATTAAAACGTTTATTTCCACTAAATTGAAACCCTATGGTATTTTAGTGAAATCTGGGGCAATACTTGGTTTACATGGCCCTAAAAACACCTAGTCAAGCTATACTAACCATAAAGATCCTCACTTGGCCAAATCTCCACTTAAATCACAAATCTAGCACTAAAAACTCATATTAAACACTAACCGAAGCTAAATAACACATAAGTTTAGCAAGGAAAGAAGTTCGGTCTAAGAAGTTATACCTCACTAGATCCTAGGTGCAAGGAGAAGGAGTGGAAGAAGAGGAGGAGGAGCTGTTGCTGCTGCTGGGTGCTGCTGCTGCTTGCTACTGCTACTGCTGTGTGCTGCTGCTGTTGCCTGTTGCTGTTGCTGCTTGTGTTGCTGCTGCTGCTGCTGGGGCTTCTGCTGCTGCTGTTGCTGAAGTGTGTGTGTGAGTGAGAGGGAGAGAGATGTGAGAAAAATGAGTGTTGAAACAAAAAGAAATGCGAGCATAAGAGAGTCAAACCCTCCTCTCTCTCTCCTCATTAAATGCAAGCATGGGCAAGCCATCATGCTCTCTCTCTCTCTCTCTCTCTCTCTCTCCAAGTCAACCCACAAACTAAATCATTTTAAAAAAATATACTTAATTAAATTCAAATTAGCTTAATAAGAATGGGTTAGTCCACCATGGTTTCTAAACATGGTTTAACCCTAACTTAACCCTAGTTTACATGCACATGTGTGTGCAAGCCTAAATAAATTCTAATAAAATATTCATTAATTTTGATAAATTATTTGAAAATCGTTTTGGAAAACTTTTTACTAAAAACAACACATTATAGTATAATTAGCCACTAATCACAATCTAAGATGTTACACTTCCCATACGGTCTCGCGTATTCTCCAATTCTTTCCTCTCCGCATTCTTTCACCAACCAACACACTACAGAGATAGAATATTTGAATGGTTGGTGCTCACTTTTGTCCTGTGTAAGGCCTTGTATAGATTGATAATGTTCTCTTTTCCCCCTAATCCTGAACTTCACCGCATAAACAGCGGAAACACTGTTTCAAATAAGTTTGGCGGTATGTACCACTTGTAATTATATATATAAAAGATGATTCTTTTGGGTATTTTTGTAAATTTTCAGTAATAATAAAAAAATAATAAAATTTTTTATTTACAAATAAATTCCTCTTTTCAAGAGGATCTTTTTGCAAATAATCAAAACATTCCCCCTATAAATAGTAGCTGACCCCTCTCTGTTTTTATCAAACCCTAAAAATTCCTCTCAGAAAACCCTAGTCGCCGCAGCTGAAAGATCAAGGAGATCCCTCAAATCCGCCGCGCAACCGCCGCCGACGCCTGCTTCCCGCCGCGCAACCGCCGCGCCTCTATGTCACCGCCCTCTGAAAACTTCAGAGGAGGTTTGCATTCTCTGGTTCTCTCTGTTAAATTTTTTAGAAATATTCTGCACTTTTCTGATGGCACCCGCGTTGCAATTTGAGAGAGATTTTTCACAAATCTTTGCACACACAATTTACGGTAGCTATTTCGGTGAAGAGATCCGGAGGCGAGAGTGGAATTTTTTACTGTTTAATCATCCAAACTCCTTCGCTCTTCCAGATCTCGTCACACGATTTTATGAATGAATAGAAGGCGGATGCCTTTCACAACACGTATATATTAGGCTTATTTGGGGTGATAGGGAAATCATTATCGATAGGGACTTCATCCATGAAGTCACCCTAATACCTAGACTACCTACCCATGACCAACCCCTCCAATTCGAGGATTATCTATCCTTGATGGGTACCGACTGTTCGAGAGAGCCACGTAAAGGCATCCAAGCTAGAACCCTCTTTGCAAATGTACTGACTGTGTGTCGTTAGGCACAAAATAACATTTTTGGTAGTTCGCACGATACTACCTTTTTCACACTATCTCTTCATATCGTGCACACCTTAATGACTAAGAACCCCAGATATAATATGTGCACGGTATTGCTTAATTCAATTGGTGCTAGCAAAAGGGTTGCAAATTACCCATGCCCTATTTTAGTGACACAACTGTGTCGTTATTTTCTCTCTGTGGAGGAATTTGAGTTTTACATGCATGGAGGTATCCCCATTAGGCCTCTTATTGAGGGTGTATCCACGTCCTATACCCGCTTGAATGATATATGGTCGCGAACTGCACCGGCCGAAAATGTACCCGCCAGAACACCCAGCTCCAGCTCGAACACGAGCGAGGAAGAGCTTACCCCCGCAGAACATACACGTTTACTGAGGAAAGCCACTAAGGGGATTGATAGATTGGTAGGGTTGGTGACCAACTTGGATCACCGTGTGACCGAAATTGAGCACGGCGTGTCTACCCTGCTAGCGAGAGAGGAACGTTCTCGTTCACGTTCGAGGGACGGCGAGGTCATGAGCAGTGAGGGCACTGCTTTTGGTAAGTTTGGGGGAGGAGGTGGTTTGTAAATAGTTATCATTGCATTGCATATTTTAATTTTTGTACATATTTTTTCTTTTCTTTCTTTGCATGTTTGATTCTGCATTGCATCTTTATAAAAAAAATTAAAAAAATTTAAAAAAATGAAAATAGAAAATATATATATATATAAGTAAAATCAAATAAAAATTGAAAAACTAAAAAGATAAAAAAAATTCAACTTGGCCATATTTGACTTAAATTTGACAAAACGGTTAACTAGCTAGGAAAAACTAGATCCTAAACTTAGTAAATTAAAAACCCTAAAAATAACCTTTCTTAAAGTTTAACGGTAGAAAATATATGTCCTTGTAGTTTATTTAGAAATAGGCAAATTTTGAGTTCAGTTCTTAGGCTAAATCAAAATAAGGGAAGAGTATTGAAATTTTTATTGAAGTGTAAGTCTGAAAAATAATTTCGAACCTTTAGTCTAAATTCTGAAAATATATACCCTACAACTCGCACATACACGCACCTTGAAACTTGGGATAGTAGAGGATACCTTGAAATGCTCTTGTCTAAAATCCTTAGTATGAGAAAAAAAATTAAATAAAATTATAAGTGTGAATAAAGAGATATAAAAAAAATGAACACTGGTTTTGTAATTATTTAAGGCTGCGTAAATGAAAAATATATAGCGAGGGTGCTTTATCACCTAGTGCCTTAGACCAACTGGTTTGGGAGTCACTGCTAAAGCCTTAGGTATTACAAAACGAGGAATTACGCTTAAATGCGCGAACACATTTTTTAATCGGTCGTTAGTACCTCAATAAGTATTAACGGTCGCATGAAGAATGTGTGAGCAATTCCATCTAAAATTCACCAACTAAAAGTACTTTGGACGATGGACAAGAGTATGATAGTTTGAATTGAATTTCCAAGTGTAGGGGTGATACATACACACACGTAGGGGTATATGATTGGGGTTTTGATGAGAGATAGGAATGAAAGATAGGGCTTATATTCTCAGTAGAGATGATAAAAATTCCTAAGTTGAGATGGAAGCTTAGAAGGAAAATTCAAAAGATGCTGAAAGCTAAATAAATTTACAGAACATATACAATCTTAATTTAAATGATAAGTGAGTGTGAAAAATATGGGTTGATGATTTCTAAATTAAAAATAATAGAATTTCTTGCTAGAATATCGAATTGAAGAATGAAAGTCAACAGGCCAAATTGATCGGATTTTGTGGGTAATATCCGCTGAAAACCCTCAGGAGACAACACTCCTCCTACTAGGGACACCTAGAGGTTTAACGGCTTGTTGCACGAGCTCAGTGCAATCGCGATTCCCTGCGAAAGTGAGGTTAGGTTTTTTCGAGAATAAAATAGTTTTGCTCGGGACGAGCAAAAGATAAGTTTGGGGGTATTTGTTCATATCAGGATTTTTCATTATTATATTCCTCATTCTTAATCATATTACAAATAAATAGATGTTTTTGATCCATATTTGCTAAATAGTTGCAGGTTACAAGTTCTCAGAACAATACAGTGAAATTCATGAAAAGACGCTGCAAATGTGAGAATACGACCAACAAATAGATGAATCTGCAAGATGCCGCCTACCAATTTGAGGAACAAACGAAGATCAGCAAACAGTTCAATGCATAAAGTATGAGGGCAGCACAAGATTCAAGACTTCAACGCGAAGCTTACGGTAAAAGTCCACAAATTCTGCACTGCTGGAAATCTGGAAGAAAGTAGAAAAGATTCTGAAGAACCAAGTGAAGAAAACAGAAGAAGAAGGCAACTTGAAGCATCCCTAAAGAACTGAGTCCAAGAGCTCACCATATGGCCGCGGATCCGTGGCCGATCATGGCATTCCGCCGCGGTTCCGCGGCCGAGCAGTGTACATGTCGGTGCACGTGTCGGTGGGTGTCGGTGCTTTGACCCGGCTTTCTTAGGGCAGTTCTGTAATTTCAAATGTGGATCAGATGTAAAACCTAGGGTTTCTCCTATCTATAAATAGGAAAGCCTACAGCCTCTTTTAGGGCATGCCTCTTTTAATTTCTAGATCTAAATTTTATTTCTTGTAATCGTTGAAGAGGTGTCAATAAAAGTAAGTTATTTTATCTTGCATTCTTTGTAATTGAAATTTATTTTTCTGCAATTTTTTATCTGTCTTTATTTATCTGCAAGTTAATTAGTTTATTTAAAAGAAAAAAATTATAAAAATGAATCTCATCGTAATTTCTCTAATGAGTGAGTAATTCTTCACTTGTTAGGGTTAGGATTGGGTAGGTTTGAGAGATGGAAATCTCTCACTCCTTTCTTGCCCATATAACATTTTAATTAGGACTCTATTTGAATCAAACACTCACCGCTCACTACGGCACCCTATCCTACGAGATAGCGGTGATTCCCTAGTTAGACCGGTTGTGGTTGATTTACATAGAGGTTAGGGCTAAGTGTTAAGAAAGGACGGACAAAGACCAAAAGGAAGAAACGAAGTTTCTTCCTAGTCGTGCTAATCCCCTTTGTTAACTATTACCCTAACACCTATGTTCTTAATTAGGGCAAAGGAAGCAGTGGGTAGAGTTTTATTTCCAAACTAACCTAATCCTAACCCTAGCAAGGCTTTAATTCAAATTAAATTCAATCTTAGTTTTTATAAAAATCAAAACCTACCAAAAATAAGAATTAACTCGTAAGAACTTAAAGAAAGAACACGTTTTCCCTGTGGACCGACCCGTACTCAACCGACTAGCTACCAAGCGACACCGTTATTGATTGCAGTATATTCTTAACTTTGATTTTAAAACGCACGCATGCAAAAGACTCTCAATCAGAACCCCGGTCCCGTCAGCGATCCAGACTTATTCTTCGACAGTATCACCTGATCAGGGAGATAGTTGATCTTCGGGAGATCGAGATTAGGAGAGTTTACACAGAGGATAACACAGCAGATCTACTCACCGAGGCCATCCCGCAGATGCTATTCGAGAGACTTTTGGGACGTTGGGTATGAGATACTACAACAACTGGTCTTAATGCAAGTGGGAGTTTGTTAGGAATATGTATGCCCTAGAGGCCATTATTGTTGATATAGTGGATGCTTGGACATATATAGAGAGGACTTTCTTTCTCGACATGATAGTATGCTATCAGGTTACATTTATCTTAACATGTAAACAGGTATTTTTATACTGTTTGCCTCTTATATGTTGATAAAGCCCTTAGGATATGTACTTGACTACCAGGATTATGATGAGATCATACTAGTGGGGCCAGGGTGGTCCAAAAGTACATCCTTTAACTGTTCCTAGTCAAGGAGATATCGAGACTAGGGCATCCAATATTCCAGAGTAGACTAGTGTGTACGTTTCCTGTCCCATAGAGGGCGATAATTGATCCCACAAACATTGGTGTGTGACATCAAAGATTGTACACAGATGCTCATTGAAGAATGGGTACACCGAACGGACTCGCCGAGAACTCCTAGTTGGTATTATACCTACCGTCAGATAGCAGTCCTCTGGTGACACTGGTACAGGTTAGTCTGTAGACCCGAGATCGTCATAGAATCTTGTGTAGCTCCCACTGTGCTTTGATTTCCTCCCTACCACGCTCAAGAGGAGTTGTGCAAACAAGTCGATTTTGGGTACAGTCCCGAGTCGCATGGAGGCAATGAGCGATAAGAGGGGTTTCGTCTCTCCCGGTATTAGGGGTTGATGTTGCGCTATACTCGATTGGCTATAACTGGAAGTCCCTGACCAGGGTTGCGGCTGAGATTTACTGATAAGAGTTATCAGTAGTTTCTCGAACCGTTATAAGCCAGACATCGGCATGACTTATCATGTTACTGTGGTCTGACGTTTACCACCCGTAAACATGATATGCGACATATCAGACGAAGAGACCGTACTGTACGGTAGTGTTACTGATAGGATTCATAGAGAGTATGGACAAGCTTGCTTGTTGATCTTCATATCGCTCAATACCCGGGTAGCCGTTACGTCCAGCTAGTATCGCTGACGGCTTGTGGGTGACTGATGTGATCATCAGCTACTGCTGGCGTATTGACGAGTCTTTACAGTCCTACACAGAAGTTCCATGGTTCAAGCGAAATGAAGTAGGACACATATGTGATATGTGTGGACCTGATTAAATACGTGTATGTGATACCGTATTGTAAACTGGCAGTTATCTGTTATCAAGTTAGCTTATATGTGATATAACCAGATTATCGAATCAAGTGTTGATTTGGTAATGTGATACACAGATAAATGATATTAGTCGGTCATATGTGACATAACCGGATTATTAAATCAAGTGTTGATTTAATAATGTGATATATATTATATGTGCTATAATTATATCTTAACTAATATCATTAGCTCACTAATTATTCTTCATAATATATATATATATATATATATATATATATATATATATATAATTAATTAAGCATGGTGTATTTTCTATTTTTTTGAGAAAAATAGAAAATGAGGTGGAAAATGAGAGTATGGTTTCAAGTATGGCTTTTATGTTATTTTATTAATCTTGACTCACTATTCAAGCATGGTTGCAATTTTATATTGCTATTTTTCCATGCTTGAATGAGTGGGGGTCAAGGGTTGCCATTCATTCATCTCATTCTTAACACTTAACCATTTTTTTGCAAGTGTTGCTCTCTTTCTCTCATGCTCTCTTCTTCTTCTTGCTCTTCACCATTTCTCAAGTGTCAACCCTCACATGTGATGTGAATCATGAAGTTTGAACACATACTATTGAGAAAACCAAATCCCTTACTTCACCATCCTATACTTGACTAGCGATCAAGTGTAGCGTGTTTTCTACACTAAAAGAGTTCAGTATAGAGCTAGCTTGAGTTGGAGGGAATTCACGTGGATCATTTTCAGCATGAAGGTCTTCGGAGGAAGCTCGTCCAAACCCTCAAGTGGATCCTAGTGGAGTCGCGTGGACTATTACACGGAGCATATGAAGTGAAGGACTCGATCTACGCGGGTATAACCATCTTTCACTTCTTATAGTTCAGGAGATATCAAACCCAAAACCCTAATCATCTAGTTAGCAATCTAGGTTAGTGTTAGTTAGCACCCCAAAAATTGTAAAATGGCATGCTTGATGCTACAAAAACCCAGTGGTGGAGCTAGCGTACACTTTCACGTATAACGGTTATCCCAAATAGATACATATGCATCCTGACATTAATTATGTTTCAATATTGATTACTGTTTTACAGTGTATCTATTTTGGTTAATATATAGTAAATGGCATGTTCACGACACACTACCAGACTTGTTATTTGGATCTTATTACTAATGCCAACAATCTCGATTGTTGTCCTAATGGACGTAACTTGTTGTCTGCATAGATAAGACATGTACCTGCTTAATCCTGTGTTGGCATTAGATTTATATCGTGAATACCCAACTTGAACACAGAATCTTGGGGGGAAAGGGGAAATCAAGAATATAACCGAAACATAACTCAAGAGGATATTATTATTGTTTGTCGTGATTCCGAGCGTGACGGAATAATCATTGTTTGTCATGATTCCAGGCGTGACGGAATAATCATTGTACCGTGGTCCCGTGGGGGTTTGAATGAGATATATACTATTGAATTACGATGAGGATTAAATTAATTGATTTCAAAGACTTGTAGAATGGATAACTTAGAAGCATAGACTTTAGGATACACATCACATACATATAAGCTCACTATTTATATCCGTGTTTATTATTTATATTCATATTTAATCATAGCATCATATAGTGGTTATTACTATTATTGTGGTATTTATGACGCACTGACGTCTGGGTTATGCATGGCCCAGTTGCTCTACCTTTACCGCAGGCAAATCAGGAGTACTTTAGCAATATCAAGCCGAGCAATGAGGAGCTAGCTATTTAGTTTAGAGATGATTAGTTTCTTTTATTTTTGTAGTTTTATTTCTATTGATGCGGGCCCATATTGGGACGTGATTCAGATACTATTGTTTATTGGATCTTGATTCGTTTCCGCTATATACATTTCTTGATTTTATTTATTGTGGCAGATGGACATGTGTTAGCTAGATTTTATATTTTACTATTCTTGATATCCGATTGACAACCGTAATGTGACTGTGGAGGAATGATTCCTAACCACAGTTAGCATGGTTGGTTCTGTCGCGTGCCATGTTTACGTATTTTGGGAAGCGGGGCGTGACAGTTTCACAATAGCAAATTGGCAAAAAGCCATCCTAATTTCATAAGAACTCTTGAATATTTGAGATGTGCCCACATTCCTCATTATTTGATCATCTTGCATCACTTATGGTAAGGTTGAGTCCAAGTCATGTATAATTGCTGGAGGAGAAGACGATAATGCGTGTTGACTGTTATATAGAAAACTCTTATATTAACATATATTACTTGCAACTATATAAATATTACAGGTAACTTATTAGATATTACAGGTAACTCTTCTTAGATATTGGGGCATGTAACATCTTAGATGTTACATGCAACTTTTATAGATATTGCAGGAAAGTTCTTAGATTTTACAAGCAACTACTTATATATTATAGGAAACTTTTTAAATATTAAAGACAAGTGCTTAGATATTACAGGCAACTGTCTTGTATATTATTCTAAGAAAAAATCAATTCAAATGAAGATCAAATCTGCTCATAATGAATTGAGAATTAATAGAGCCTTGCATATGGATAACCTTCTCATTCATCTCTTAATGGATGCAGACCATATTTATAGAGTCATCTTCATTTATCATCATACTCTCATGATCTTCATATTTCTCCATTTTATAAGAAAGTTTCAACTTCTCAACCGGTATATCGAGTCAAAACGAGATTGTTTCTTTCATTTCAAACCATGTTTTGGCATTTGTTGTGGTCAAAACCGAACCTTTACCATTCGATCCACTCACAAAAAACATCAATATCCAAGTTTGGTACATCATCAATAAGCAAGGTAGTAATTGAAGATTTAGTTTGCTGGGATAGTAGATGAGAGAAGATAATTGAGAGAAAATAATGGATAATGGATAATGGAGAAAATGATAAGGATAATTCTAGATTTGGTGGTAAATATGGTTTTTGGTGGGAATAGTGAATTTAAAGGGAAAATGGAATGGTTGGAGCATCTAATAGTTAGTCCTTTAAGCAAAAATCACCACAATATAGAAGTTGCAGGCAACCCCTTAGAAGTTACAGACAAGTCATTTGATGGTTTATTGCCAAGAAATTGGCAGCTGTCATTATACTTTCGCACATGGGTCATCAAGAGGTAAATCTAGGATATACGAAAATACAAATGGCCTTGAGTATTTGTGGAAATTCTTCATGGGCTTAGGGGGCTTTTACTAGGTCAAAAAGCCTAGGGAGTTTCTCATAAGTTTTTAAAGGGTCGGCGACTTTTCAACAATTTACCAAAATAAAAATATTGTTAAGCATGTAAAAAATATAGGGTTTCGATCTAGCCCATGAGGATCGGGCCGATCCAAAGCCCACTTGAGCTACACATAGACTCGTTAAGTTTTGGCCCAAATCTTTTTTCTTGGAGCACAAGCAACCAAATGATCCAACTCACAATCAGAACTTTTTGGTTAGAGAAATACTTTTCAAACCAGAATGATGGAATCCACATCATCTATAAAGACACTGATTGGCTACAGGATAGGGTTTAGGGTGTAATTCCCCTTACAGTGGATATCATGCATGTTTTGTAACCAATGAAAATTCATGTAGTTTACATGGATTTCACCATCTTGGCAGGAAAATTATTTTTCTTTTCCATTTTTCCCTTTTTCTATAAACTTATACTCCCTTCATTTTAAAAAGTAAGCATCTTTTTGCTCTTTCATTTGTTTCAAAAAGAAAGTGCTTTTATGTTTTCAAGAACAATAAAAGGCTCTTTGCATCTTGAAAATATGCATTGTATAAATGGATTTGCAAACTTAACCTTAATAAATTTCTTGTTCATTGTTTGTTAAGGTTTCAAGTAAAATAATGAAGTGTAATCATTAGGGTTAAACTAGAAAATTAACATTTAGCATGAGTAGATTTTTAGAGTAGTTAACCGTTTCTTAATGTGCATAATCAAAAAAGTACTTTCTTTTTATAACGGAGGGAGTATATATAAGATTTGAGTAAGAAACATCATATTTCAAATTTTAAGATGATCAGGAGGCCCGAAACAATTTTACTTTAATCTCAAAATTGGACCTTACTATCAAAATCTTGATCCATTTAACGGCTCTATTTGGGCAAGGTTGGGAACCAGCGTTTATTTTAAAGTGGAAGTAAAGGGTATGCAAACTATGGTTTCCCAGCCTTAAATTTCATCTTTTTTAAAAAAAATTATGATTATGTAGAGATGTGTTTGGACAAAAGGAATAACCAACATAGATCATATTGAAGTTGATAAAACCGTAGTTATGTCAACTTTAGATCATTATCTAAACTCTAAAATTGATGTCAAACAAGGAAAAGTCAGCATTTTGGAATTAACTTTTGCTAACTTTATGAAACTCCAGTTGAAGGGTTAAAGTATAGGTTTTTAAGAACTAAAGACGATTTCCTCATCAGGTAAGGTGAGGGATAGGTGATGCGGTATTGATTTACGGAATTGTTGCATCCTAAGAAAATAAAATCTAAATTAAAATGGTTTGGGCCATATGAAGGTTTGGGCTAACAAAACATCCATCTTGAATGTGTTGTTTTTGTGATGCAGTATCACACAAGTTCAAGCCCAAACCAAAGCACTAGAGTTCCTCTAGAAGTAATTTAGAAATTCTAAAAATTGATTTAGAAAAGTTCAAAATTTCTTTTAGAAATTGTTTCGGAATGGCTCTAGATTTCTTTTATAAATAGTCTAAATGTTCTAGAGAGTTGCTAAAAGCATTTTAGAACCATGGATGGGATTCCTATAAGTTCATTTGAGATGAGTATCAAGCAAAACATAAACAATTGCGAGCTATAGTAAGGTTTTGTGAGAGAATGAGAGTTTTAGTGATCTTGTAAATTTTGTAATACTCAAATTCTCTTGTAAAAATAGCTTTTTCTTTAATAGTGTAAAGTATAGAAATTTAGAGAAGATAGATTTTAGAGTTTGTAACTTGATGATTGTAGTGAGTATCACATATGTTTATATATTACATTTATATGATAACAAAAATAAAATAAGATAAAACCTTTCCTAATCTAAATAAAAATCATAAAGGTTGGTAATAGGAAAGATTAGATTTGCTTGATGGAAATTCGTAACAGCCATGATCGTCTTGCGCAGACGTCTGAAGAACATTCTGCCAGACATCTGTGTTCTCTCTGTTATTGTCAAATACTCGCGACCAGACGTCTGTCCCTTGTTCTCCAGACGTCTACTTATGCTCTGTTAATTTAGCAGACGTTTGGCACACGTCTACACCTGTAACTTCATACATCTGCTTACATTTCGAGGGGTTGCCGCTAATACGCCCCCGCAAGATTGAGACTCCGTTAGAGATTCCAATCTTGGATCGAAGTTTGCGAAATTGTGTGTGTCCATGTGCTTTGGTGAGTACATCCGTAAGTTGATCATGAGTATTGATGTGGTGTACATAAATGGTTCCATCTTCAATGCACTCTCAAACAAAGTGATAGTCAAGTGCAATGTGCTTCATCCGAAAGTGGAAAATTGGGTTTGCAATGAAATAGATAGCTCCGGTATTATCACAGTATGGAGAAGGTGGTTTTCTGAAAAGTAGCTTGAGTTCTTGAAGAATATTTTTCACTCATAGTACTCCGGCCGTGGCATTTGCAAGGGCTTTATATTCAGTTTCGGAAAAAAAATCGAGAAGCAGTCTTTTGTCGAGTTGATTTCCAGGAGATGGGATTCGGGCCTAGATAGAGAAGATAGACACTGGTGGAACGACCATCATCACGACTTCTATCCCAGTCAGAGTCACTGAAGGCCAGAAAAGTTAAAGGAGATCGTCGGTGGAGATAAAAACCATGATGTATCATACTTTTGAGGTAATGAAGAACCCGTTTGAGGGTCGTCCGGTGAAGTTTTATGAGAGAGTGTATGAATTGGGAGAGGTGGTTGACGGCAAAGGAAACGTTGGGCCGAGTGAGAGAAAGGTATTGAAGAGCACCAAATAACTGACGGTATGGCTTGGGGTCGACAGAAGAAGACCCGTCCTGATGAAGTAGAGGAGTGGTATTGCACATTGGAGTGGTAACTTCTTTAGCTCCTTCCACATAGAACTTTTTCAGAAGATCGGCAATATGAAGATCGGCATTATGACAATGTTGAGATAGAAAGAGTCTTTGTGTCGTGGGAATAGTTTCTACATCAAGGAAGTGGTGAAGGTCACCAAGATCCTTCAGAGAAAAGCGTTGCCCAGGTTGACTAACAAAAAATTGAATGGTGTTACCAGTGAGAATATGTCATCGACATATACCAAGAAGTAGGCGACGGTAGCTTCCTTAGAGTAGACGAATAGAGACGTATCCGCCACTGAGTTTGCAAAGCCGGCTTGAAGAAGATAGCGTTTGAGTTCTTGATATCATGCCTTGGCGCTTATTTGAGACTATGGATAACTTTTCGTAGTTTGCAGACATGGTTGGATAGGAAAGAATGGTAAAAGCTGGATGATTGATCCATATACACATCTTCATAAAGAGTGTCGTTGAGGAAAGCATTATTAATGTCGAGTTGACGAAGAGACCATCCATGTGAGAGTGCGATACATAAGACTATACGCAGTGTTTTCGACTTAATAACGGGGTTGAAGGTGGCGGAGTAGTCCAGGCCAGGCCGTTGGTGGAGGCGTTTGGCCATAAGGAAAGCTTTGTATCGGGCAATGGTGCCATCGGAGTTTTTCTTGATTCGGAAAACCCATTTGCAACCTACAAGATTCTGATTTTATTTTGGGACAAGATTCCAAGTTTTGTTCTTCATGAGGGCATCAAATTCGGACATTGCAGCACGCCGGTCAGGATCCTTCACAGCTTGATATACACAGGTTGGTTCAAGGATTTGGGATATGAGATAAACAATGGTATGGTTTATATATTGGGAGTTCAAATATTTCGAGTTCGGTTTTCGTTCATTGTTGGTTCGGAGATTTGGAGGTGGGGGGCTAGAGGATAATTGTGGAGAGGGTAAATGAGATTGAACGGTTGGGGAGGAGGTTGGGGAGGTAGAAACGCATAGGTTGGCGATGTTATCGAGATTGGAAGGTGAGAATTATGAAGAGTCGGTGGAGGGAGAGAGGCCGAAAGTATGCGATGTTAATGATTGGGGTTCAGTGGGGGTTGGGTTAGGTAAGGTGAGTAGGACGTAAAGTTTGGTAGGTTGAGTATATGTGACTGGTTGCGATACTGCACCATGGGAGGCCAAATCTTGCGAAAGAGCATCTTTATGTCTATTAGATACCTGCATAGGAAAATTGGTTTCGACGAATTTGACATGACGAAAAATGTAAATTTTATGAGTGACAGGATTTAGACATTTATACATAAATTAAGATGTTGAACAACCTAGAAAAATGCAAGAAGTGGATCTAGGTTAAATTTTGGAGGAGGTGTACGGTCTTAACTATGGATAGCAAAGACACCTAAAAATCTTGAGACGTTTGTTGTTTGGCGGTCATTGAAATAGTTTTTCAGATAGGGATTGGAAATTAAGAACCAATGTGGGAAGACGATTTGTGAGATAAACAGCAGTTTGAAAAGCTTGACTCCAATACTTAGAGGGAAGAGAGGTCGTATGCAAAAGTATAAGACCAGTTTCAACAACATGACGATGGCGACGTTTTGATGTGCCATTGTGTTCAGGGGTGTGTGGGGATTAGTGAAATAAGAGACACCATAAGAGGTAATAATGGAGGCAAGAAATGTATATTCGCTGTCATTATCAGATTATACAGATATGAGCCGTAGTTGAAAATATGTTTCGACAAGTTTTTTGAATTGGGGGGAAATGGTGGCAACATCAGATTTATATTCATAGGGTATAACCAAACATATTTTGTGTAAAATCAACAAAGATTACGTAAATTCAAAAACCATCATACGAAAATTTAGTGGGTCCCCAAATATCAGTGTAAATTAATTGCAAAGATTTAGAAGTACGAAGAGAACTTTCAGAAAAATGAAATTTATGAATTGTATTGCAATCACACGAATTATATTGAAAATTATTAACTATCGAGATATTAGACAATAACTTATTTTTCCTAACAACTGACTGAAGGATTCGGATGGAGGGATAACTAAGACGATAGTGACACTCACTTATTTTTGACTTGAAGGCAACGTGAATTTGACGTTGGATGGAGTGAGGAAGGTAGTAGATATCATTATAGCTATCTCCGTGAAGAAGAGCTTCCACAGTGAAGATTCTTCATCAAAAAATTAGAGAAAAAAAACTTAAGTGAGATTTTATTTGATTTGCAAAATTTAGCAACAGAAATTAAGTTTTGAGTAATAGATGGTGCACAAAGAACATTATCTAAAAGAAAGGGTTTTTAGGGTGAGTGTTGTGTTGTGTTACCGGTGTGAGAAATTTTTAAACCTGAACCATCACCTATATTGATCTCATCGGGACTATCGTAAACGGTGTAGCCGTGAAGAGTCCCAATATCGGATGTAACGTGATGAGAAGCACCGGTGTCCAATATCCAGGAGGAGGGAAAAGGCCGGCTGGTATTTGTGTTATTTGTCACAGGTTGAGGGAGCATCTGCGCCGGGTGTTGCTGTGAATTGGTTTACACTGCGTTCTCACGAAGAAAGCACGCAAGTTGACGACAATGTTTGGTGTTGTGACCGGGATGCTTGCAGAAGTTGCAGTAAGAGTTGGAGTGGGAGAGTTGTTGTGTGCACCGGATTACTGGTTGTTGTTTTACTGTTGCGAGCAAAGTTGTTTTTGTTGTTGCGATTGTAGGAAACGCTTCCACGCTGTTGTGGAGGGCGATAGGAGGAGCGATTGAATTGGTTGGCAGTTGCAAGAGAGAGACGCATCCGTGTAGCAACAACGACTTCTTTGAATTCAGGTCCAAGGCCAACGAGAAGTGAAGAACAATGTCATCTTCGGGAAGAGGGTGGTCGGCGAGAGCAAGGTCGTCGAAGATATATCGTATCTTTTGTAAGTACTCGCTTATAGATCGCAGACCGTGCTGAATGTTGATCAGGCATTTCTTGAGCAACATAACTTGTGAGCGAGATTTGTTCACAAGGAGAATAATAAGTTGATCACATGCTTCCTTGGAGGAGGAAACAGAGGAGATGTGGGGCTAGATCATCTCGACACAACTACCAAGGATAGCATTGAGAATAAGTTGATCCTGACGGTACATTGATGATAGTTTGGATTTTCGACACGCTTGGTGGTGTCATTGATATCAATAATAGTCCTCGGAGAAGGAGGCTTGAAACCGTCGATGTGGCCAAGGAGGTCATGGCCGATTAAGAACGATTGAATTTGGGATCTCCACATATTGAAATTTGTGTGGGAGAGTTTTTTAGGAAAGAGAATTTGGAGATGATAGAGGTGGGGTTTTGAAAGGAGGCCATGAATAAAAAATTGAGCTTTTAATCATAGGGCTCTAATACCATATAGAAATTTAGAGAGGATAGAGTTTAGGGTTTGTAACTTGATTATTGTATTGAGTATCACATATATTTATATATTACATTTACATAATAGAAATAAAATAAAATAAGATCTTTCCTAATCTAAATAAAAATCACAAAGGTTGGTAATAGGAAAGATTTAATTTGCTAGATGGAAATTCGTAACAGCCATGATCGTCTTGAGCAGACATCTGAAGAATATTCTCTTAGACGTCTACGTTCTCTCTGTTATTATCAAATACTCGGGACCAGACGTCTGTCTCTTTATTCTCCAGACGTCTGTTTGCCCTCCGTTAATTTAGCAGATGTCTGCGCCTGTAGTGTCTGCTTATGTTTTGAGGAGTTGTCGCTAATATAAAGTTTTCTTCGGTTGATAAAATTCTTTTATTATTTCTTCTCTTGTTTGCTATATTCTCTTTCAAACCCTATGTTTATGCCACCAGAATGAGCTTTCATATTATATTATATTCTCAATTTTTAGTTTGCAAGCCTTGCTAAAAGGGAAGCATAGAATCTTTCACATATGAGACTTGAGATAGGAGTACTGTGACTAATAATTTCTGTATTTTTGGAGAGAGAGAAATTCCATGGGCTGGTCATATACAGCCGGATAAGAGAAATAAAAAATAGAAGTGTGGACCCCACACGCTGTCCATTGTAGGGTTACTAGGCACTCTAATAAGGTTCGACAATGCATAAACCATGCCCGTTTAAAATTTTAGCCGTGACGAAAAACCCTAAACAAGATCGTTTCTAGAGAATTAGGGTTTCATATGCTAGTAAACTACGTTTACGACTAGGTGAATACGAAATACAACCTTTGTAGATCGGTCCTTCACTTCTTTAGCTCCTTATTGAAGTCCCTTCGCTGCGATCGTGGTTCTCCCGGGCTCTTGCATGGCTTCACGAGGCGAAAGAACGTCCTTGCTTGAAGTCTTCGAGGCCGAAGATGATCTACGTCGAGGGGATGCCAACTTAAGCTTCTACTTCACTAACTAGAGAATTAGTGAAGCAAACACCCTAAACTAAAGTGCTAGTCTAGTAGAGGATGGAGAAATAGGAAGTGGGTTCTCTTTAGATTTTTATTTCTCACAATCTTTCTCACTTTGGATCAAACCCTAGCAAGCTTTTTTCTTTTGAACAAAGAAGAAGATGAACAAAAGAAAGAGATGAGGATAATGATCAAGTAAGTGAGCTAACCATGGTGAGTGAGTATTATATACTAACTCATGTAGAGACTTAACCCATGGCTAATACTTATGGTTGGGTTAACAAATATCCATAGTAAAAACAAACTTAGTGGAATTAGTCAATGCATCCACAAGCTTCCACAAGATTCATGCATTTTGCTAATCCTCCACTAATTTTGTAATTACTTTAAATATTAAAACCCAACATAATAAATAGCATGGTGCAAGTCTCATACACCCAAGTCATGTGTATCATCAACCATGATACAAAAAGAAAACACTTTTTTAATATATATCATATATATATGTATATAGAAGTTGTGTTCATGTGAGAAAAACCTAAAGTGAACAAGTGTTAGTTAATGTAAACTAGTATATCAAATATACAATTATACAATAAATTATTAAATCAACACTTGACTTAATAATCCGGTCATATCTCATATAACCGACTAACATCCATTGTATCGACTTATCGAATCAACACTTGATTCGATAACCCGGCTATATCATATATAACCGATACAAGAAGTCGCGAGAATAGAATATGGTATCACATACACGCATTATTCTCGGTCCTGCACATATCACATATGCGCTCCTATTTCGTTTTGCCTGAGCCAGTAAAACCTCTATGTAGGACTCTAAAGACTCGTCAATACGCCGGCAGTAGGTGATGATCACATCACGCACCCACAAGCCGTCAGCGGTACTAGCTGGACGTAACGGCTACCCGGGTATTGAGCGATCAGAAGATCAGCAAGCAAGCCCGCTCCAATTCCTGTAAAAGCCTGCCGGTAACACTTCCCGTACAGTCCGGTCTCCTCGTCTGATATGTCGCATATCAAGTCTAGGGGTGGTAAACGTCAGACCCCAATAACCGATAAGTCGTGCCGATGTGAGGCTCATAACGGGTCGAGAAACTACTGGTAACACTTACCAGTAAATCTCTAAATCAACCCTGGCCAGGGACTTCCCTGTTACGGCCAATCGAGCACAGCGCAACATCAACCCCCAATACCGGGAGAGACGAAACCCCTCCTATCGCTCATTGCCTCCATGTGACTCGGGACTGTACCCAAAAAACCACCGTTTTGCACGCCCTCATGGACGTGGTAAGGTGGAAATCAAAGCACAGTGGGAATCACACAAGACTCTATGACGATCTCGGGTCTACAGACTAACCTGCACAAGTGTCACCAGAGAACTGCCATCTGACGTGAGGTATAATACCATCTGCGAGTTCTCGGCGAGTCCGTCCAGTGTACCCTGTCTTCACTGAGCACCCGTATACCATCTCTGATGTCAAACACCAATGGATATGGGATCATCCATCGCCCATCTCATGGGTCGAGAAGCGTATACGCTGGTCTACTCTGGTATATCGATGCCCTGTCTCGATACACCCACGACTAGGAACATTAAAGGATGTACTTATGGACTACCATAGCCCCACTAGTATGATCTACATCACAGTCCAGGTAGTCAAGTACACATCCTAAGGGCTTTATCAACATGTAGCTATAAGACAGTATTAAGAGACAAGCATACATGTTAAGATAAAGAGCAACCAGATAGCATACTATCATATCAAGAAAGAAAGTCCTCTCTATATATGTCCAAGCATCCAATATAATATACATCATCTGTACAATACTGGCCTCTAGGGCATACATACAACTAACAATCTCCCACTTGCACTAGGACCAGCTGCTGTAGTATCGCATACCGAGCATCCCGAAGAGTCTCTCAAACTGTATCTGGGGAATGGCCTTCGTGAGTGGATCCGCTGTGTTGTTCTTCATGTCAACCCTCCTGACCTCGATCTCCCGGCGATCAACTATCTCCCGGATCAGGTGATACCGTCTCAGAATATGCCTGGATCGCTGATGGGACCTGGGTTCCTTGGCCAAACCCACCGCTCCATTGTTATCGCAATACAAAGGTATTGGATGCTCAATGGATGGAACCACTCCAAGTTCAGGAATGAACTTCTTGATCCAGACAGCCTCTTTGGCAGTATCGTTGGCAGCGATGTATTCAGCCTCCATCGTCGAGTCTGCCACGGTTTCCTGCTTGGAACTCTTCCAGCTAACCGCCCCTCCGTAGAGGGTAAAGACAAATCCCGAGTGCGACTTAGAGTCTTCCTTATCACTCTGGAAGCTCGAATCAGTAAAGGACTCCACTTGGAGTTCTCCGTTACCATACACCAAGAGCATCTCTTTAGTCCTTCGTAAGTACTTGAGAATGCTCTTCACAGCTGTCCAGTAACTCTCTCCAGGATCAGCTTGATACCTACTCACTACACTTAGTGAGTATGCTACATCGGGTCTGGTATATAGCATCGCGTACATGATAGAGCCTACTGCCGAAGCATAAGGTATCCCTTGCATGCGAGCTGTCTCCAAATCAGTCTTGGGAGACATCTCTTTGGAGAGAGTGAGCCCTGAGAACGTGGGTAAAAACCCACGTTTGGACTCTTCCATACTAAACCTCTTTAGTATGGTGTCAATGTACCTGGATTGGGACAATCCCAATATCCTTTTAGATCTATCTCTATAGATCATAATTCCCAATATGCAGGAGGCATCACCAAGATCTTTCATTGAGAATTTTTGTGATAAGAAGAGTTTGACCGATTGCTGCATAGGAATGTCATTTCCTATAAAGAGTATGTCGTCCACGTACAATACGAGGAAGACAGCCTTACTCTCTGCTACCTTCTTGTAGATACAAGGTTCATCTACGTTTTTGACGAAATCAAACTCTTTGATAACGACGTCAAAGCAGATGTTCCAGCTCCGCGATGCTTGCTTTAATCCATAAATGGATTTAAGCAGCTTGCACACCTTCCCGCTGCTCCCACTATCTATGAAGCCCTCTGGCTCAGTCATGTACACGCACTCTTCTAAATCACCGTTTAGAAAGGCGGTCTTAACATCCATTTGCCAGATTTCGTAGTCATGATATGCAGCGACGGCAAGCATGATCCGGATGGATTTAAGCATAGCCACTGGAGAAAAGGTTTCATCATAGTCCACACCTGGTCTTTGACGAAAACCTTTTGCAACAAATCTAGCTTTGAAAGTCTCCACTTTCCCATCTACACCAAGTTTTTTCTTGAAGATCCACTTGCTCCCAATGGGTTTTACCCCTTCAGGAGTATCTTCCAAAGTCCATACTTTGTTGGTGTACATGGATTCCATCTCGGACCGCATTGCATCCAGCCATTTCACTGAGTCCCCACTCGTGATGGCCTGCTCGAAACTAGTTGGGTCATCATCAACCATGATGCAATCCTCGCTCCCACCATCCATGAGAAAACCGTAATATCTCTCAGGTGGGTGAGGAACCCTACTAGATCGGCGGAGTGGCTGGGGTTCATCGGGAACTACCGAATCCTCTGGTTCCACCAGATCTTCTGTTGCAGCTTTTGTAGCTGGAACCTCTTCCAGTTCTACCTCATGACCACTAATCTCTTTTGCAAGAAATTCCTTTTCTAAAAAGGTGGCATGCCGAGAAACAAACACCCTTTGTTCCTCAGTGTGGTAGAAGATATACTCTTGAGAATTCTTGGGATATCCTACAAATTTGCATAGAACAGACCATGCCTCGAGTTTATCCGGATTTTGTCGTTTGACATAGGCTGGACAACCCTATATCTTTACATAGTTAAGACATGGTCTCTTCCCTTTCCATATCTCATATGGAGTGGTAGGCACAGATTTGGTGGGGGCCATATTCAATATATGTATGGTTGTTTCTAGCGCATACCCCTAGAAGGAAATAGGTAACTCAGCTGTGCTCATCATAGAGCGCACCATATCTAATAGGGTGCGGTTCCTCCGTTCTGATACACCGTTGTGCTATGGTGTATATGGAGGATCCAGCTGAGAGAGAATCCCATTCTCTTTTAGGAAGTCCAGGAATTCATTGCTCAAGTATTCACCTCCTCGATCAGATCGAAGGATTTTAATACTTTTCCCGGTTTGGTTCTCGACTTCTTGTTTATATTCTCTAAATTTCTCAAAAGCTTCAGACTTGTGTTTTATCAAGAACACATGTCCGTTGTTTCGCCCAATCAGAGCAAAGCTCTGTTCGAATTCAAAATTCAAAATTTTGAAGCAACGCTTCAAGTCTCGGGCGCAACGCGCCACGTGTCAGGCGCTAATACGTCAGCGCAGCGCCCAAGAAGGCGCGCCCAATCAGAGCAAAGCTCTATTTTTATGAAGCAACGCTTCAGTTGCGCTGCGCTCTGCGCTGCGCGCCACGTGTCAGCGCAGATGCGCTAGCGCAGTTGCGCTGCGCGCCACGTGTCAGCGCAGATGCGCTAGCGCAGTTGCGCTGCGCTCTGCGCTGCGCGACACGTGTCACGCGCTGGGGCATCTGCGCCAAACAGAATTAAATTTCTAAGAAATCTTCTCTGTTCTTGTTAAAACAAGAAGATTTTCTTCTGCAAAGCAGAAGCCCTTGGATCAAAAGATCCAACGGTGGGGAAAATTCCCCAAATCACTCAGAGAAAGATCTCTTTAACAAATTTAACAAACTTATGGGCACTATAAAAAGGACCCTAGGCCTCAATTCAAAGGCATCAACATTTTTCTTGAAAAATCAAGAGCTTCAAACAGAGAGAACTCTGAGAAAAATTTCAAGAAGAGGTAAAAAACCTTTATAAGGGAGAAGAAATTTCCTCTAATAGATCATTGATCTAAAAACAAGATCAATGATCTTCATATAATAAATAGTGCTTTGCACTTCTTATGAACCTCTGGTTCTTGAAATGAAAGAAAAATTTATTTTTCTTTGATTCTAATTTGATCAAAGATAAAAATAGTGCTTTGCACTTCCAAACTGCGCTGTTGCGCTTTTGAGAGAGCGCCACGTGTTAGCTGTAGAACAACCTGCGCTATGCGCTCTTAAGATAGAGCTTTGCTCTCTGGAATTGGCGCAACTCGCTGAGAGCGCGCCACGTGTTAGCAGCGCAACAGCGCAGTGCACTAGCGCAGCGCACTGCGCTGTTGCGCTTGCGCTCACCAGAGCATGACACGTGTCATCATCATATGAGCTTGCGCTCATTACTTAGCGCAAAGCGCCTGACGAATGCACTGTATTGGTTACAAAAGGGGCCAAGCCCAATTAAAGAAGGCCTAACAGGCCTAATAAAATGCAACGCATTACTTTGAAAAGGGCAGAGCCCAAATTAAAACAGATGCGCTGCATCATAAAGAAAAGGGACAGAGCCCAATTAAAAGGCCTAACAGGCTCAATCAAATATGCTATGCATTTTAGAAAGGGCAGAGCCCAAACAAAATAGATGCTCTGCATCATTTATAATGGGCTGAGCCCAATCAAAACAAGAATAATGCAGTGCATTACTAAAAGGGGGTAAAGCCCTAGAACAGGCCGAAGACAAAAAAAAAATATTGAAGCTGGACTTAGCCCAATTTTGGCCATAAGTCCTTAAATTAAATTAACTGAGCAGAATGGCTCTCCTAAACCAATCCACATCCGGTTCGAGGGTACATCTCCGAACTCCTTTGATATCCATCGTTGTAATTCCTCAACGACGTCAAAGAGGTGACGGGTCCCAACGACCACACACCCATATGGACTGCGGGGTCCTTAAACTCGTGGACCGAGACGTCCCTAAACTAATATCGGACCGAGACGTCCCTAAACTAATATCAGACCGAGACGTCCCTAAACTAATATCGGACCGAGACGTCCCTAAACTAATGACGGACCACCACATCCCTAAACTGGAACATGAACCACCACGTCTCTAAACTGGAACAATAGAGCCAATTGCTCTTCTTTCGGATCTAAACGATCCCGTTCAAGTCGATCTTAGTCTAAAATAGGATTAACGTATCCTTGGCGAACGTTTAAGTTGATCTTAGCCGCAATGTGACTAACGCATCCTTAAACTAAAAAACACCAAACCAAAATCTAAATAAATACGGATTTGGACAAATCCACGTCCTACGGGCGACGGCATTACTCAGTCTCCATATACAATCCACGGGCAACCATAAACAAAACAAACACACACGACACGAAGTGAAATTCTGGAGAAGGAGAAAGTGGCTACCGCGGTGCGGTAACGTAATTAACTGCAGGGGCTTGCGCCTGCAGGGAAGAGCGTCCCCACAATCAAAAACCCCTCAAGCGAGGGGGAATCTGACAAAGTCTGCTACATCGGCCGCATCCGTCTACACCTTCGATACACAGTGTCATAAATCAACTTGGCATCTTCGGAGAGGTGGACGGATAAAACCAAATAGCATCTGCCCCGAATCTCAGCGTCAGGACATCACGGTCCTGTGCGCCGTCTTTCGGAGGGGAACAGATTCTGGCACGCCCGGTGGGACCTCTTCCTCTTTCCACTCCACACTTCGTGTGTCGTCTTCGCGAACTAATCGCGGTTTGGTTATCTTCGGATTTCAAGCTACTAAGATTTGGTCTTTTATTTGGCGTAGAATTCGAGATTCAATGGCCTCTTACTGCACCAACTGCTCGAAGTGCCACTGCAACGGACGCTCCACCTCACCTAGAGGTGTAGCATATGGGCCCCAAGCGGCCTCTTTCCTCACTCTGCCAGTAGACCAGGTGGCCCAAGCCACCACTGGCTTATTCTTCGGGACCATGATCCCACCGACAAGCTTCTCTATGCCGATACATGCACCGGAGGCGAACAAGAAGTCGGTCTTCGACCGGCTCACTGCTACGACGGCCCCTGTCAACGGGTCGTTCGTTACCAAACCAACAGCCTCCGTTTTCGCCAGACTGGATCAGAATCATAGAGTGGCCGTCCCAAAGAGGGCAATGGCCGCTGCTCAAGAAGTTGTTAAAGCGGCTTCTCCCATCAGAGAGTCGGTCTTCGCAAGATTGACGATTCTTATTCCCGCCCTTGCTGGTCAAAAGGCATCAGTCTTCGATAGGCTGACATCAGCAGTCACCCCACACTCAAACAGGGGGCAAAAAGAAACCATCTCAATTTCCGGGCCAGTCCCAATGGCTCGTCGTGCCCGACGTCGCCATTGGCAACGAGTGAAGAAAGCAGGGGGCAATTCCCCCTCGGGGCTAACTCCACCTGCTCCGATGGTGGAGGTCAACGCTGCTGTTCCAACTGGGAACAGCTTTGAACTGCTGAGGAGGGTGCGGAAGAATTCTCCAACCGCTACACTGAAAAGATCTCCTCCGCCTACGGAGAGGGCTCCGGAAAAAAAACCAGAACAACCCCCTCAACGGCTGTCTTCAAAGATCTATAAAGTTTGGCGAAGGGTTCAAGACTCTGTGATTGACCCAGGTCGCTTTCGTCGCCAGAAAAAGGCGAAGGTGGAAAAAGACAAGGATTGTCCCATTAAACAGCAGGGGACAGCAGCTGCTAGGGTGCCCCCTACAATGGTTCCTTCAACCTCAACGGCCCACAAAAGGAGGAGGCCAGAGAAAACCCCCGCGTCAATGGCAAAGTCTAAAAGCGGTGAACCTAAACGCCCCAAGTCAGGGGGCATAACAGTTCATACAGTTTATATGGCCTCTGGAAAAGAGGAAAGCCGCACTTCTACGGGTCACCGACCGCTCACCCGATCAGTGACCAAGGCTCAGGAGCAGCAACAAAAGCTCCAGGAGATGATGAATGCTATGGCCGTGCTTACAGAGCTAAAAGAAAACCCTGAAGCGTCCTTAGATGAGCGCCGAGATGAAGAGACCGACGCCGAGTTCCTTCGCCGAATATTGGAAAAGAAGGACAAAGAGGCTGCTGAACAAGCGGCCAACATACAGCGTATGGGCCTCCTCTTCCAGGACATGATAGGGTTGATGATACAACAAGATCCCCCGAATGAAGAACCTCCGATCGTCCTTGGAGACGATAGGGGAGAGACATCGAATCCTCAGCCCATTCTATCAACGGCTAAAGAGGATACAATCTCTAAAACTGATCTGGACGAATACATAGCCCAGCAAATAAGGGTTCATCATGCGGCCGAAGCAGCCGGCCACGTCGTAAAAACGGGGCGGCCATATCCATGCTGGTATGACCAAATCAAGTACCCGCCGGGTTACACAATTCCCAAGTTCCATATCTACAAGGAGACCAGCAATCCCCATCAGCATGTTGCCCAGTTCAGGGCGCTTTACCGTAACACCGGCGGCGATGACAAGCTTTTACTCCGCCAATTCATTGGAAGTCTATCAGATACGGCGTTCGAGTGGTACTCTGAACTCCCTAATGATTCTATTAAAACCTTCGCGGAAATGGAGCTGCTGTTTACCCAACGCTTTGCAAGTGCCAGTGAACGTACCCCGATGACGGCACTGATTAACGCTAGGGTAAAACCCGGCGAGACATGGGTTCAGTACGCTATACGGTGGCGTAATCTATGGTCGAAGTGTGAGCAGCGCATAGAAGAAGCCCCTGCGGTGGGAATGTTTGTTGGAACCCTTGATCCACAAGCAACCATCTCACAGTTTATGATGTTCTTCAAGCCGACTACCTTCCAGGCTTTGATTGACAAACTAGCGCAGATGGACCAGATGGGCCATAAACCCCCTCTCCCAAAGCCGGATTCCCGAAATGACAAAGGAAAGGGAAAAACGATCGTTGTCGCTAATGCTCAACAACAACCGAACGACTCGAAGTCGGTTGCTCGTCCAAACAATATGCGCCCGTACGTACCCCTTGAGGATAGAATGGGACGTCCTTATTCCTTCCCCCGCGATAAAACGAGGAGGTTATTCGAGCTGGCGTTGCGCAACAGACTCATAAATCTGCCGGATCCAAAACGTCCGTTGCAACCAAGTGACGTCAACGAGCCCAACTACTGTCCTTATCATCGAGTACTAGGCCACCCGATCGAAGATTGCTACGTTTTCAAGAATTGGCTTGAAAACCAATACCGACAGGGCAAGTTCGCGTTATCTGACAAATGGAAGGTGAATCCCCCGTAGCCCCACACCTCTAAGGGGACGAGTACGTCAGGGGCAACATGCTCCGTCATCGAAGAAGCTCCTTAGGAGGTCGTATTATCAGCCAAGACAAAGAGGATGCTAAACGATCTTCAGACATGTCCAGCGGTCAAGTGGAAGAACCCATTGGAGCCACAAATTATGGAGGGAATGCTAAAACCTCGTCCGATTCAAAAGATTGGTGGGAGTGGCCCAAACACTCATAATCAGCCGTCAAAATCTTTGAAAAAGAAGAAGAAGAAATCTAAGAAGCCCGTGAAGCCTGGCGACAAGCGCACGGACTTACAGAAGCAAATTGACGCGCTGGAGGAATACAATCAGAGGGCACGAACCCCCATTACATTCCAAGAGTTCCTCAGCCATGTCTTTCAAGAAGAGGATGAGGGAGAAAGTTCATCAGATGAATCCAAGGAATATGTGGCGAACTGTCATATGATTTCCCATTCGATCACGAATGATGAGGAGATTCCTTGCACCGAAAAGCTGGGGCCAGATCCTGAACCAAAGGTTCTGGGGCCATCAGATGAAGTAATTGACGCACTCCTTAATGAAGCTCGGTTGAAAAGTAAAGCTGATCGGAAGCGCGAGGTGGCTATATTTGAAAGGGCCAAGCGCCAACGATTTGATGAAGGAGCTGAGACGATCCCGCTGGAGCAAAACACCTCCGCTACCGACAAAAGCCAACTCAGGATGAGGAAAAAGTTCGCTAAGGTCATATCAATGGGCATGAAGCTACCATCTTCTGAAGGAAACATCGCCGGCGAAGTGGAAACGCACCCCTCGTATTGCTTATATCATCGGAAGATTTCGCACCCCATTGAAGAGTGCAAAGCTTTCAATAGATGGTGGCAAGGATATGTTGCTCATCGACAACGCTTTAAGCGGGAAAAACGTAAAACTCGTCGGGAGCAAAGAAATACGACCGAAGGGCTTAAAGGAACTGCTGGCAATTGTCGCGTGGTTAACACCGGTGGATCACAAGTGCCTACATTCGGGAGTGATTCTGATGAAGAGCTAGAACTTGCCCCTCTCTTTAAAGAGTCCGCTTCGAGAACAGAAGAAGAACCAAAGGTTTGCGAAAATACCCGGCTACGTAATCGCACGCTGCCCGAAAAGAACCTCGGACCCTTGAACAGAAAAGATAAAGGGAAAGAAAAGGTCTCTGAGGATATTACTCTCGCTGACCAAGTTGCGGAAGAGTTAACCGCTAAGAACCCACCAAAGAAGAATAAGGTGGATTACAACGTCTTAGCACATCTGAGGAAGCTGCCCTCACAGCTCAGCATTCTTGACGCCCTTTTGCTATCAAAAGAGGCGAGAGATTCGTTGATTAAGGCACTCCAAGACCCGGAACAATTCCAAGCATGCCTGGCCGAGGAAAAGATGAAGGATGAGTTAGAGGAAGTACACACGGCTGATGTTACTTTTGGCGATGAAGACCTTCTACTTAGGACTTGCGAACACAATCGCCCTCTCTATGTTTCGGGATACTGCCATGATATAAAGATAGGCAAAATCCTGATCAATAACGGGTCGTCTGTTAACCTACTCAACGTGCGGGTGTTGAAGGAAATCTGCATGAGCGTCCAGCACCTTGCTCGGGACAAGATCACCATATCCGGGTTCGACTCCCAATCGTCAAAGACTCTTGGATCTGTGATACTGACGCTACGCTTCGGACTACTCGTCATGGACATTAAGTTCCATGTCATAGATGCCAAGACATGCTACAATGCTTTGCTCGGCCGACCATGGTTACACGAGTACAACATCATACCTTCTACACAACATCAGTGTATGAAGTATTTTAAGGATGGTTTCGAGTATACCGTGACGGGAGAACTGAACCCGTTCTCTGTGAACGAGGTCCGCAAATACGAAGATGCCAAATACTTCTTGCCGGATTTCGAAGACACGGAGAAGTGTCACAAGCCGGAAAATAAAACTAACGCCACCATCCCTGTCTTCGGCAGTGATACCGAGGAAGAAGAGGAGATCGTTTATTCGGGTCCGCCCCAACATAACAAGCCAGGACCGTCCACTCCTACATTGGTCTTTGGTAGTGACTCGGAGGATGAGGTCCATGTCGTATTCTCTGCTCGACCTTCAATACAAGCTTCCGCTGACGAAGAGCAAAGTCTGCAAGTCGCCATGGTGCCGCCTAAATATCATAAAGAGCTGGACGCACTTAATATCTACAGTATAGAAGAGCTACGGACATTCTACATCCCTCCCATGCGAGAAAACGAGAAAGCAATTCTGTTTTACCGCTCTGAAGAAACCAAAATGAAAAAAGAAATCTGGTATGGCGCAGATCCTGCGCTCGACAGGCTTCAGCCTATCCGTCTTCCCAGATATTATACAGAGGGTTTGAAGAAGCTGCTGAAACGTCAGGGGATATCACCGTTAGAGAGGCCAAATTCTATGACAGAGTCTGGAATGTTCCCGGGACTCAACGTAAACTGCCTAATGGGAGAATGGAAACAAGAGGGCTTGGATACATCCGGTCAAAGAAACGAGAGTTACTACCCGGCTGCTACGTCGTGTATGACCTTGATGAAGAAGCGGATGCTCAATGGGAGGACGCTAATCCTAAGCCAGTGAAGGTTCCAGATGCAAGAGAGCCCAGTCCGTCGTTCGAGGAACAAATGGACAGACTTATAAAGAAAGCTGGTCAAAGTCCAAGATGATCACAACCGTGAGACGGCCATCTACGAGAAAGCCAAGACGCAACGCCTTCTCTAACAGGCCGTAAAGGATGAAAATGCCGCTCCTTGTCAACCTGTTATAAAGAAGGCTCAGCTCAAAAGCAGAAATAAGTCGAAAGGCCAAAAAGGCACTCAACAACAACAAAGCAGGGCTAAGAAGCCACGCAAACGGGAGTCGAGCGTTATTGATCTATCCCTCATGAAGAAAATGAGTCGAGCATACTCTTTTCCTCGGGATAAGACAAGGAGGATATTTGAGCTTGCTCTAAAACATCAGATGCTCGTACTGCCGAAGTCTAAACACCCTGAACAAGCAGGCGAAGCCTCACACCCGGACTATTGCTCTTACCATCGAGTAGTAGGTCATCCTCTTGAAGATTGCTTCACCTTCAAGAATTGGGTCGAAGATCAATATCAGCTTGGTAAATTCGCTCTGTCCAACAACTGGAGGGTAGCACCACCGCAAAAGCACGAGCCTAAGGCCACGAAAGAAAAACCAGTTCCACGTTGGGAGTGGAAGCGAATTCGTACCTGTCACATGATAACAATACTACAAGAAGAATCCGAGAACATGGACAGCCTTCCCTGGTGCCTCGAAAACAGCAATGATGAGGTGATCTCAGAATTTCCCCCAGGTCCGAAAGAACTGGAGGACGGAATACATACCACTGCAGATAATCTCAAGAAAATTGAGTTGGGGACGATAAACGATCCGCGACCGATATTCGTCAGCGAGCTGCTGTCTGAAGAAAAGGTGGCTGCGTTAAAGGACGTCCTTGTACAGCATAAAGATTGCTTCGCATGGAACTATTCCGAGATGCCGGGACTTGATCCAGAAGTTGCTGTACATAGACTGGCAATATCCCCGAGTGTCAAGCCAGTCAAACAAGCGCCGAGAAGAATGCGGCTTGAGCTCGAGATGAGCATCAACGCTGAAGTCAAAAAGCTGATAGACTCTGGCTTTATCCAGGAGGTTCAATATCCTGAATGGATTGCTAATATCGTCCCAGTGATGAAGAAAAATGGAACGGTGCGCATATGCGTGGACTTTCGGGATCTCAACAAAGCCTGCCCGAAGGATGATTTCCCAGTACCAGTCACCGAACTGATGATAGACAATACGTCCGCGCATGAGATTTTCTCATTCATGGATGGCTCATCAGGATATAATCAAATAAAAATGCACCCTGAAGATCAGAAACATACGGCTTTCAGGACTCCTTTGGGAATATTCTGTTACAAGGTGATGCCCTTCGGTTTAAAGAACGCCGGTGCAACCTACCAAAGGGCCATGACGAAGATTTTCGATGACCTTATACACGAAATCGTTGAATGCTATATCGACGACCTCGTTGTTAAAAGCAAATCATATGAGGAACATCTCGAGCATCTGAAGACCATATTTCAACGTCTTCGGCAATATAACTTGAAGATGAATCCGCTCAAATGTGCATTCGGAGTTTCCTCAGGAAAATTCCTGGGATTCATTGTTCGACACCGGGGTATCGAAATAGATCCGTCCAAGATCAAGGCAATCATGGAAATGCCTCCGCCGAGAACTCTCAAACAGCTGTGGTCTCTCCAAGGGAAGCTCGCGTACATACGGCGATTTATAGCCAACCTCTCAGGAAAGTGCCGTCCTTACAGCCACCTGATGAAGAAGGGAACCCCGTTCGTCTGGGATCAAAAGTGCCAAAGCGTACTAAACGAGATCAAACAGTACCTGCAAAACCCTCCAGTGTTGGCTGCTCCGGTTAAGGGAAAGCCTCTCATTCTTTATACGGCCGCCCTTGAAGGTTCTTTGGGCGCATTATGGGCACAAGAGAATGACCAGGGGAAAGAAAGAGCACTTTACTACTTAAGTCGAGTGCTGCTGGGGGCAGAAAGCAATTACTCCCCCATTGAAAAACACTGCCTGGCGTTGATCTTCGCAATAACAAAGCTTAGACATTACGCATTAGCGCATGAAGTCCATCTCATTTCAAAGGTGGACCCTCTCAAATATCTAATGTCAAAGGCCATATTGACGGGACGACTCGCTAAATGGGCCCTGCTCTTAATGGAGTTCTCGATAGCATATCGACCACTCAAAGCAGTAAAAGGCCAGGCCATCGCCGACTTCCTTGCTGAGCACCCGATACCGGCCGACTCTCCTTTAAACTGCGATCTTCCAGACGAACATGCGTTTGATGCGATCGATGGTGATAATACCCGATGGGAGCTTTATTTTGACGGAGCATCTTCCGTGAAGAAGCGCAAACAAAGTACCCCTATAATCAAATCGGGGGTAGGACTCATCTTTATAACTCCACAAGGAGGGATAATGCGCTACGCGTTCTCCCTGACGGAACCGAGGACAAACAACGAAGCCGAATACGAAGCTCTGATAGCAGGCCTCGAGATCGCCATTGACATGGGAATTGAAAACCTCCTCATATACGGAGATTCGCAACTGGTCGTTAGTCAAGTAAACGGTGATTACCAAACATGCAAACCGGAATTGGTAAAATACGGTGAAAAGGTGCAACAACTGCTAACCCAAATTCCCTCATATACTTTGGAGAGCATACCACGCGCGGATAACAGCAAAGCAGACGCGTTGGCCAAACTTGCTAAAGAAATGGCTGACGAGAACCTCGATGAGGTTAGAATCATGGTACAAAGTCGTCGGGTGCTCGCCCCCGCAGAAATACCTTCGGAATCACCCGAAGAGAAGGGAGTGACTGAACGAGCGACCTTACAAATAAAAGACCACGAGAAGGTTGAGGATTGGAGGGAAGTCTTTATAGACTACTTCAAGTCCCACCAAATGCCTGAAGATGCGTCCGTAAGACATCAGCTCACAAAACGAGCTCTGTCTTTCGCCTTCGTCAATGATACTCTATACAAGAGGTCATTTGATTCTCTGTGGCTGAGATGCTTAGGACCAGACGAAGCGGAAAGAGTCGTTCAGGAAGTTCATGACGGAATCTGTGGTTCTAATCAAGCGGGCCCAAAGATGAAGTTAAAGATCAAACGGATGGGCTACTACTGGCCCACGATGATTCAAGATTGCCTCGAATATGCGAGGCAATGTCACTCATGCCAAATTCATGGGGACTTCATCCATCAGCACCCAAATCCATTACATCCAACGGTAGCTAACTGGCCATTCGAAATGTGGGGGACTGATATAGTCGGCCCCATCGAACCAGCATCGTCTAAAGGACATCGTTTCATCCTAGCGACGACTGACTACTTCTCTAAGTGGGCGGAAGCAGTACCATTGAGAGAAGTGAAGACGGAGAATATCCTCCATTTCTTCAAGACGCATGTCATATATCGGTTTGGAACTCCGCGACGGATCATCTCCGATAACGGGCCAGCTTACAGAAGCCACAAGATCAGTCGCTTCGCGCAACAGCATAATATACACTGGAGATATTCTTCGGTTTATAATCCGCGAGCCAATGGACTAGCTGAAGCCTTCAACAAGACATTGACAAAAATCATAAAGAAAACGGTGTCCCGTAATAAGAAAGATTGGCACGAAAGACTGCAGGAAGCTCTTTGGGCGTATCGAACCACGTTCAAGACAGCCACAAACACAACGCCATACGCGTTGGTGTTCGGTACGGAAGCAGTACTCCCTCTCGAGATAGAGTTACCCTCTCTACGAGTGGCAGTTCACCACGAGCTAACGGACGAAAAAAATGCTCACCTTCGGCTTGAGGAGCTTGACGCCCTTGATGAAACTAGGCTCATAGCGCAACAAAATCTGGAAGCTTATAAAGCAAAGATGATGCGCTCATACGAAAGATTGACCCGACCGAGGACATCCCACCAAGGCGAACTCGTGCTAGTGGTCAAAAGGCCTATGATCCCCAATCGCGCCAAGCGGAGAAAATTCGAGCCGAACTATGAAGGCCCGTACATCATAGATAAAGTTTACCAGGGTGGGGCCTATCTACTCATGGACATGCACGGTGAAAAGCCTTTCAGACCAATAAACGGTCGCTTCCTAAAGAAATACCACGCTTAATGAGCCACAGCCTAGGTCAACGATAGATGACGACGACTATGTCCGCTCGCTATCTTCCTAAGCTCAAACTTTATAAGCAGTAGCCAGCTTCTCAACAGCGGACCGAAATGTCCTTAAACTAACAGCGGACCGAAATGTCCTTAAACTAACAGCGGACCGAAATGTCCCTAAACTAACAGCGGACCGAAATGTCCTTAAACTAACAGCGGACCGAAATATCCTTAAAATAATAGCAGACCGAAACGTCTTTAAACTACTACCGCAGCATCTTTAGGCTGATGAGATATAAAAAAAACATATAAAAATAAAATAAAATAAATACGGTATGTCCATAAGCAAAAAGGGGCACGGATGAAAACCCGAAAGGGCTCCGTGAGTAAAAACAGCAGGGCTACCAGCGAGTGTTCGTGAAAACCCGAAAGGGCGCGACCTCGTAAAAAAAAAGAGGGAAAAAGAAAATAAAAAAAAGAGAAAATAAAAGCGGTACGTCCATAAGCAAAATGGGCACGGATGAAAACCCGAAAGGGCTCCGTGAGGAAAAACAGCAGGACTACCGGCGAGTGTTTGTGAAAACCCGAAAGGGCGCAACCTCGTTAAGAAACACTTGTAGGGTCCTCTCGACCCTATAAGAAGAAACCACCCGCGTGAGATCCTTACGATTCACAAGGGAACAACACACTTAGGAATCCCCACGATTCCTAAGGAGAAAATACACTTGCGAGATTCTCACGACTCGTAAGGAGAACGCTCTTATGGGACCCTCACGGCTCGTAAGATTTGAAAGTCTTAAGTTACAGAGATCTAAACCTGTGCTTAAGCAACCCCCACAACTTTCGATATTGCCCTACAAGCGGCTCAATACTGACCCCTGTATACAATCCACGGGCACGAATAAACATTTCCCTAACCAAGGTCCATCCGTGACTGGGGATATGTTCGCATAACCCTTGTAAATCCTCTCGATTTACAAAGAGAAAACCCTCCTATGGATCCTTACGACTTACAGAGGAACAAAACACTTAGGAACCCTCACGATTCCTAAGGAGAAAATACACCTATAAGATCCTCACGACTTGTAGGGAGAAATAACTTTGTGAGACCCTTACGGCTCATAAAGTCAAAAGCCTTAGTCGACAGGACCCTAACCCTGGTCGCTAAGCCTCCTTTGTTCGACAATGACATAAGCAAATGATGATTCGCTCCTGGCGATATCCCAGTTGTAGCGGTGCTGATGCCGAAATCAGTGTCCAAGTTCAGGTTTACGGCGAAAAGCCAGTAAGCCGCACATGCATACAAAATAGCCGAAATGATAGGGCAACTTGCAATAAAAAGCAGCAAGTAAAATGTATGCATGCGAAATAGCCGAAATAATTGGGCAACTCACAATAAAAAAAATAGCGAGTAAAAATAAAATAAACAGCCAAAATGATTGGGCAATCGCGACCTTCGCGATATAAAAGCTGAAATGATAGAGCATCGCGGAAAGAATAAAAAAAATGAAAGAATGAAACTTTTTTCCCTACAGTTAAGATCACATCGATCCCTGTATACAATCCAAGGGCATAAACAAAAAGGGAACCGTACCCTCCCAACACTCCTTGACGAGAGCTTCCTGATCCGCGTCGACCCGCAGAGCCACCAGTGCCTCCGTGGGAATTCTCGACTCGTTTCAAACCCCAAGGAAACAAATAATCCTTGGTGCTTGGGAAACAAATAATCCCTAGCAAATTCCTCGACTCACGGATACAAACACTCCTTGACGAGAGCCTCTTGATCCGCGTCGACTCGCAGAACCACCAGTGCCTCCGTGGGAATTCTCGACTCATTTCAAACCCCAAGGAAACAAATAATCCTTGGCGCTTGGGAAACAAATAATCCCTAGCAAATTCCTCGACTCATGGATACAAACACTCCTTGACGAGAGCCTCCTGATCCGCGTCGACTCGCAGAGCCACCAGTGCCTCCGTGGGAATTCTCGACTCGTTTCAACCCAAGGAAACAAATAATCCTTGGCGCTTGGGAAATAAATAATCCCTGGCGCTTGGGAAATAAATAATCCCTAGCAAATTTCTCGACTCACGGATACAAACACTCCTTGACGAGAGCCTCCTGATCCGCGTCGACTCGCAGAGCCACCAGTGCCTCCGTGGGAATTCTCGACTCGTTTCAAACCCCAAGGAAACAAATAATCCTTGGCGCTTGGGAAACAAATAATCTCTAGCAAATTCCTCAACTCACGGATACAAACACTCCTTGACGAGAGCCTCCTGATCCGCGTCGACCCGCAGAGCCACCAGTGCCCCCGTGGGAATTCTCGACTCGTTTCAAACCCCAAGGAAACAAATAATCCTTGGAGCTTGGGAAACAAATAATCCCTAGCAAACTCCTCGACTCACGGATACAAACACTCCGTGACGAGAGCCTCTTGACTCATGTCAACTCGTAGAACCATTACCCTCTCCGCGAGCAAATTCCCGATTCGTCTCAATTTGTAAGAAGAAGTCTCAGACAGCAAGGATTGAAAAGCTTGCTTTTTGAGCAATGGGGCCCTGCAAGTCAATCCAAACTGGTCTCTTGCATACTATTCACGGGTCTCACTCTCCGAAGTCGATTTTCGATAAGGAGGGAAACAACCGCTTACGAATCCTCTCGACTCATAAGAGGGAAAATTCTCTTATAGGATCCTTACGACTTATAAGAGAAAACTACACTTAGGAATCCTCACGATTCCTAAGGAGAAAATCCACCTATGAGATCCTCTCGATCCGTAGGGAGAAAAATCTCTATGAGACCATCACGGCTCATAGAATTGAAAAGTCTTAGGCGGCAGATCTGAACCTGCGGCCTAAGCCACCGCTATCTCTTGGAGAAATTAAGTTGTCTGCCACTCAGGTTCATCGACAACATCATGACGTAAAGGCAGAAAACAAAGAGCATACAAGATATTGTAAAAGAAAGTGTGTATCTTTATTCATTGACCTCAATCAAATACATGGTGAATCATACAAAAGAGCAAAGAACGGATACATGTTACTCAAAAAAGAAAATTTTTACAAATACATTGATACAAAGGCAGCTATGGGGAAGGAAGCGTCTTAAGTAGCTCTATCAGTTGTTCGTACACTTCCTTCCATGCCTTTTCCCGATTGGATACCACTGCCAACTCCGCCTCTACCTGGGCCCGTTGCTGTGCAACGGATGCAAGCTGATCCCTGACGGCTTGATGAGCAGCTTCACGGCCTGGAGTGTCATGCTCGGCGACATCAAGTGCCCGCTTTAGTCTCAGCCCATTCGATATGCGCTCCAGAAGACCCTCGAAGACGGTCTTTACCTCAGCGGCGTTCGCCTCAACTTCGGCACGCAAGCGAGCAGATCTGCTTGAAGAATCTTGGCACTCCTTCAACCTCAAAGCCACTTCTTGTTCCAGATGACGGAAATGAGAAGCGCTTTGCTCGAGCCATGAACCCCGTTGAGTGCTCAAGGCCAAAGTCTCGGGGGACAGGCGCATTGACTCCAGCTGATGAAGGCGAGCCTCGATCTCCCGACAATAGTTAACCCAAGAGGCGACAATGCCCTCGTCATAGAAGGTGGCAAATATCGCCAACATCGGGTTAACCGTCGTGGCGAAGTCCTCAGCAGATACAGGAGCCTCGATGTCGAGTTCCTCGATGTAGTCGCTCAACATGCACAAACTATTCGCGGCACCTTTTGAGGACGGACGTCGCTGGGAAGGGCCGCCCGGTATTGTAATGCGAGACTCAAAAGGCACCGAGACTGGAACGACAGCTGGAAAAAGACGAAATGCGATTAGATGATGATTCAATAGATATGAAGGAAGTCATTGATAAGATAGTTTACTATACCGGTGGAGACAGGTGGCAAGGCCAGAAGGGCTGGTGGCGCAGCCGATCTTTCTGCTCCCCCTTCGATTTGCAGCACTGCAGTCAGAACAAGAAAGAGTTAGAAATAATTCTACCACTGAAAAGACAAAGCTGCCAATCGGGAACGGTACTCACCAGCGCCACCAGAGGGAGAAGCGAATTCAGATGGGAAGGAGAAGTGTGGGAGCAACACTTGATAGAGATGATCAAAAAGCACTCCTGGAAGATACAACAGTGTGACTTTAGTACACAAATTATACATCTGGAAGATAAGATTAATAAATCGCAAACACATACCTTCCAACATCTTCGAGGGTATGAGAGAGGGTTGAGAGGTGACCACCGCCAAGGCAGACGTTGAAGGCGTTCCCTCGAGCAGTGGGGCATCGGCACTGGCTGCACCTGCGTTACGAAAAGGTGAACTTGTCAGAAAAGATAGTAAAGTAAAGAAAAGCAGCAACTTGGGGTTTACCTGAGGAGCTCCCGGCTGAAACAGAGGCGACTCCCTCCTCTATCGACATGAGACCACCGCCCGTGACCTCATCGCCCGACTCGATGGGGACCGTTGCAGTGCTCGCGAGACCTGGAGACGGCGGAGGACCATAGATGGGGAGGGCTATTACTGGAGTATTGCCAGATTCCAGAGAAGGAGCGGTTGGCTCGTCCTCGGGAATCATGGCCGCCTCACCCACCACTCTCTCAGGTTCAGTAGTGGCGGTTGTATCGTCCACCGTCGCCGGGGGATCGCCGGCCTCGAGCGCTTCATTCGCCGCCACCCTGGACTCATTTATAATGATCATATCATCTGCCACCACTTCAAGTTCAGCATCAATGACCTTCTCGGCGGCAGGCCCCTCGACCTCCGCCTCAAGCTCCAAAGCCACAACGACGTTGCCCACCGTCGGCTCGAGTTCGGCAGGTACCGCCTCCTCTGCTTCTTTGGGATCAACGGTTTCCGCCTCCCCCTCGATCGGACTCGGCCCTGCAAGACGAGGGATATAAGGACCAATGACATTAAAAACCCTTATAATAAAAACTCTGAGAGAAATATTACCTGAAGCGGATTTACCGTTTGCGCTCCGAACTGCGCGCGCCACCTCTCAGCGGGCAGTGGATAGGGCGACAGGGGCCTCTTCGGATGGAATATCAGCGTGAGGGACGGTGCTGGGGCCCGCTCCCACAGCCAAGGCAGCCCGGCGCGCCTTCGCCTCACGCCTTTGCCGCTTCCTCTCTTCCCGGGCTGTCGCGATGGACCTTAGTGACGCCTTCTTCAAGGCGTCGTCATCCTCGTTCAGGGATGCCTCAAGAGCCTTTAAGGCATCCTTCATCGGCTCTTCAAGGCGAACCCCCTGCGGTGGCCCAGAGGGAGCGGGAACATCGGCAGCTGGTAAAACATTTGCGTCGCTTGGTGGGAACGGCATTGAGGTTTCTGCAATAAAAAGAGAAAGGTTAGATCGACCATAACACGAGGAAGATGGAAATTTGATGGATTAAAACTTACTAAGGCCCATAGACGCTCTGAGACGTTCCTCTTCCTGGAAAGTCTTCAGAGAAGCGGCAATGGCTTCTTCATCAGTGATGCCTGTTAAAAGAAAGGAAAGAAAAGCGTTAGTCAAAGACAATGGAGAATACATATTGCAATAAAGAAAGGCGATTAGTAGTTACCTGACTGCGCAAGCTTAGCTAACCACGCGTCATGCCTCGCCAACCATGCTGAAGCTTTGAGAGCAGCCTCCAAGTCTGTATCGTCCGGCGGCGGCATCACTAATCCTGCGTTAGTCCCATATTCGAGAAGGCCCTCGGCATAGGGAGCATGGGGTTCCTGGCCGAACACAACGTCCGCGGCGAAGAGCGACTTCTTTTTCTTTTGCCCTCCGACCCTAGGCTCGCAAGGGATCGACTTCCGCTTAGCAGCCACCTTGGGACGACGGGTCCTAATGTCCGCACCCACGCCAGACTCCGGCGAGGGTACAACCACTGTCTCCACTGGAGCACAGGGTGCGGGAGGTGCATCTGTGATATCAGGGAGCGGCAGCTCACGTGGAGGACTTTGTGCGCGTGATGGTCTGCCCCCGGCATCTTTTAGAAGAGGAGCCACCGGGATCCTTGGCACTAAGGGAGCGTTACGGTTGGTGCCGGGGGGTACTTCTTTACGGTCGATCAACACTCGCCTCTCTTCCTTTATAACAGCCCCCGTCGCATGATTGTACCACTCTTTATATACATTAAGGAGTCGTGGAGCGCAGGCCGGCGCGCTAATAAAGAAACGAGAACCTGTGTTCAAGCGCATGAAGTGATGTAACGCGTTCTCCATCCCTTCTTCATTAGCAGCAGGCTCCAGTAAGAAAGCTTCCAAGGGTACTCCTTGATCGTAACCCAGTTGTTGGGCAAAACGATGCGGGTTATATCTCATAAAGACTGCTGCACCGCCCTGCCTGAAGACTAGGAAACCCGGTCTAATAGAATACAAATGGAGGATCTCCCGGGCCGTTAACACTGAAGTTCCATCCTTGAAGGAGTCCTGTAATGGTCGCACCGCAGTGGTGGACGCTTTCCCAATGGTTAATACCTTATCAATAAAGGACATCCCGACTCCAACGGTATGAGGGCGAAGCAGTAAACCCCTGGCATCCCGTGGTGAAGGGGTCACGATTGATGAGCCAATCAGCTGTAAAATGCGAGGAAAACCGCACTTGTCAAAGAATGAAGGCCTTTTATGCATACCGAAGACACCCGCCGTGTGTAGCTCGAGCCACGATGTAAAGTAGTGCATCGGGAAGACCACGTGCAGTACCCCGGGCTCGTCGGCATCCGCTGCTCGGCTGAGGCCATGATATAGGTGCGCCAGGCCGGCAATCCCCACGGCCACCTTTACCCTGATGACCATGCGGTGGGCTGGATAAAAGACAGAGGGCCGCATGGGATGAGAATGCATTAGGATCGCGAACCAACTCAGCCACAGCCCGAGAAATCCTAAGAAAAAGGCCTCCTCATCCATCCCAGGGGCTGCAATTTCCGCGAAAGATATGGTAGGGAAGTCTGGGAGGAAGAAAGCCTTTTGGTCTATCTCCTTCGTCGGCAGGTTATCCAAACCTAGGCCAAAAGGATCATCCAGGATAGCAGATTTGACGGCTCCTGGCGAAATGACGCTCGGACGGAGGAAGCGAGCAATGAAGTCCTCAAAATTAACTCCTCGGCTCCCGTGTTCGATGAAGAGAGACTCGTAGATGTTCAACACCTTGATCAGGCTCGGGAATTGGTGTTGAACGGCATTTTCCGGCGTAATCCCCCTTACCATCGGCTTAGCACCGAAGACGTACTCATCTGTCGGGAGCAGCTCTTCATAGTGTTCCCCCATGACCGGTAGGCCGGATACCTCCGCGAATTCCTCCAAAGAAATGGACACTTCCCGATCCATGGCAAGGAAAGTGTGGGTGGGAATATTCCATTGCTCCAAGAAAGCCTTGAACCACCAGGTGGGGAGCGTAGGATATTGGAAGAGAGAGACGTAGACCGCGGTGTACAGTCCTAGTCTTATCAACTGCGACTTCCTCGTCGACAGGATGTACCGGGCCCACGGCAGATAGCCAATCGGGTGACGGGGAATCAAACCAAGGTTATATGATTGCCCCCAGGGTCGTGCTTCTCCCTGACAAATACGGCGTCCTAGAATATCCAAGACCATAGGACGTTGAACCGGAACCGCATCCATAGCCGGATGAAGAAAGCTGTTCGCGGTCCAGTCTATCATCTCCACAGCATACTGCACTGAAGGTGGGGTAGCGTAGTGAATTGCCGTGATGGGTTCTGACGGTACCGCGCAAGTGAAGCTCCGTCGGCCCATAATAATTTGGTTATACCAAGACCCCCAAAGGTGGAGTTTCTTGTACTCCGGGTCATATTCTCTAATCATGGTCAGGACTTCACGGTCCAAGGGTGCCTCAGGAAATCCCCCCTCCGAGCGGACGAACGGGAATGAAGTGTCTAGAGACATGATCGCTGCAAAAGAACAATTTAGCCATTAGTATTGTAATTCCAACGTTTGGCGTCTAAAAAATAAGAAAATGCATTAATTAAATTAATTAATTACACCGCACCACAGTGCAGTGAGTAGGAGACCAAAGAGGGACCCACAAAATCTAAATGACAATACGTCAGTTAATAAGACAATCTCATTATTGGATGAGATTGTCAGTTGGCCCCAGGGAAACATTCCCATTTTAAAAAAAGGGGGGAAGAATCCCTAGAGACAAGGAGAAAATCTCCTCTTTCAGAGCAAAGCTTTGTCACAGAATGACACTTGTCAAATTCTGGTCTCAAAGGAATAAAATTCCTTAAAAATAGCACAGCTCTATGGTAATAATGGAAAGGTCCATTAGAAAATGTCTACACCTAAAAGAATTAAAAAATTTGAAATCTTGGAAAATCCACGAAAAACTTGTGAAAATTTTTCATTTTTTTCAGATCTAAAAGATCCACAGATGATCTATGAGCAAAGCTCTGTTCATGAGTTAAAACCTATGAACAAAATCCCTGTAGATCTGCAAGTTTTTGAGAGCGAAGCTCTGTTTATAAAATCCCAATGGGGATCTTTTTAGATCAAAAGATCTGTAAGAGCAAAGGTCTATTAGTTAATTAAAGTATTTAATTTAAGATTAATTTTACCTAAAATTTTCTAACTTGGAAAATGAGAGCAAAGCTCTAAAGTTCTGGAAACGAGAGCAAAGCTCTGGAGTTCTAAGCAAGAGCAAAACTCTGGAAATCAAAATCTTGAAAATGGTGAGATTTTTCTAAGGGTCAGAGGCCCTATTTATAAGGCGCTTGCGCCCCTTGAGCTCACCCCTTGATCCAACGGTCAAGAGCTTGCCACCGCTGCACTCACGTGTGCGCCACGTGAGCGCAACGGTGGGAGAGCATTTGTTTCGCCCAATCAGAGCAAAGCTCTGTTCAAATTCAAAATTCAAAATTTTGAAGCAACGCTTCAAGTCTCGGGCGCAACGCGCCACGTGTCAGGCGCTAATACGTCAGCGCAGCGTCCAAGAAGACACGCCCAATCAGAGCAAAGCTCTATTTTTATGAAGCAACGCTTCAGTTGCGCTGCGCTCTGCGCTGCGCGCCACGTGTCAGCGCAGATGCGCTAGCGCAGTTGCGCTGCGCTCTGCGCTGCGCGACACGTGTCAGCACAGATGCGCTAGCGCAGTTGCGCTGCACGACACGTGTCACGCGCTGGGGCATCTGCACCAAACAGAATTAAATTTCCAAGAAATATTTTATGTTCTTGTTAAAACAAGAAGATTTTCTTCTGCAAAGCAGAAGCCCTTGGATCAAAAGATCCAACGGTGGGGAAAATTCCCCAAATCACTCAGAGAAAGATCTCTTTAACAAATTTAACAAACTTATGGGCACTATAAAAAGGACCCTAGGCCTCAATTCAAAGGCATCAACATTTTTCTTGAAAAATCAAGAGCTTCAAACAGAGAGAACTCTGAGAAAAATTTCAAGAAGAGGTAAAAAACCTTTATAAGGGAGAATAAATTTCCTCTAATAGATCATTGATCTAAAAACAAGATCAATGATCTTCATATAATAAATAGTGCTTTGCATTTCTTATGAACCTCTGGTTCTTGAAATGAAAGAAAAATTTATTTTTCTTTGATTCTAATTTGATCAAAGATAAAAATAGTGCTTTGCACTTCCAAACTGCGCTGTTGCGCTCTTGAGAGAGCGCCACGTGTTAGCTGTAGAACAACCTGCGCTATGCGCTCTTAAGATAGAGCTTTGCTCTCTGGAATTGGCGCAACTCGCTGAGAGCGCACCACGTGTCAGCAGCGCAGCGCACTAGCACAGCGCACTGCGCTGTTGCGCTTGCGCTCACCAGAGCATGACACGTGTCATCATCATATGAGCTTGCGCTCATTACTTAGCGCAAAGCGCCTGACGAATGCACTGTATTGCTTACAAATGGGGCCAAGCCCAATTAAAGAAGGCCTAACAGGCCTAATAAAATGCAACGCATTACTTTGAAAAGGGCAGAGCCCAAATTAAAACAGATGCGCTGCATCATAAAGAAAAGGGACAGAGCCTAATTAAAAGGCCTAACAGGCTCAATCAAATATGCTATGCATTTTAAAAAGGGCAGAGCCCAAACAAAATAGATGCTCTGCATCATTTATAAAGGGCTGAGCCCAATCAAAACAAGAATAATGCAGTGCATTACTAAAAGGGGGTAAAGCCCTAGAACAGGCCGAAGACAAAAAAAAATATTGAAGCTGGACTTAGCCCAATTTTGGCCATAAGTCCTTAAATTAAATTAACTGAGCAGAATGGCTCTCCAAAACCAATCCACATCCGGTTCGAGGGTATATCTCCAAACTCCTTTGATATCCATCGTTGTAATTCCTCAACGACGTCAAAGAGGTGACGGGTCCCAACGACCACACACCCATATGGACTGCGGGGTCCTTAAACTCGTGGACCGAGACGTCCCTAAACTAATATCGGACCGAGATGTCCCTAAACTAATGACGGACCACCACGTCCCTAAACTGGACCGAAATGTCCCTAAACTAATGACGGACCACCACGTCCCTAAACTGGAACATGGACCACCACGTCTCTAAACTGGAACAATAGAGCCAATTGCTCTTCTTTCGGATCTAAACGATCCCGTTCAAGTCGATCTTAGTCCAAAATAGGATTAACGTATCCTTGGAGAACGTTTAAGTTGATCTTAGCCGCAATGTGACTAACGCATCCTTAAACTAAAAAACACCAAACCCAAATCTAAATAAATACGGATTTGGACAAATCCACGTCCTACGGGCGACGGCATTACTCAGTCTCCGTATACAATCCACGGGCAACCATAAACAAAACAAACACACACGACACGAAGTGAAATTCTGGAGAAGGAGAAAGTGGCTACCGCGGTGCGGTAGCGTAATTAACTGCAGGGGCTTGCGCCTGCAGGGAAGAGCGTCCCCACAATCAAAAACCCCTCAAGCGAGGGGGAATCTGACAAAGTCTGCTACATCGGCCGCATCCGTCTAAACCTTCGATACACAGTGCCATAAATCAACTTGGCATCTTCGGAGAGGTGGAAGGATAAAACCAAATAGCATCTGCCCCGAATCTCAGCGTCAGGACATCGCGGTCCTGTGCGCCGTCTTTCGGAGGGGAACATCCGTATCTTGAGAGATCGTCAGTGAATGTAATGAAGTACGAAGAACCATCCCTGGCATGTGTAGACATGGGACCGCATACATCACTATGTATCAGTCCTAAGAGTTCGGTAACTCTTTCTCCGTGTCCCGTAAACGGAGTTTTGGTCATTTTTCCTTTGAGACATGACTGGCAAGTGTCATAAGATGAAAATTCGAACGATTTCAAGTATTCATCCTTATGCAACTTAGCTAGCCGTGTCGCATTTATATGACCGAGTCTACAATACCACAAGAAGGATTCGTTCAGTTCTGAACTCTTCCTCTTGTGTGTGTTTGTTATGCTCAGAACTGTTGTCACGCCCCGCTTCCCAAAATATGGAAAACGAGGGATGACTAGGCCAGCCATGCTCCTACGGTCAAGGAATCATCCTGCCGTAGTCACACTTCGGCTTCTAGCTTTGCATGGTAATCAGTAAATAAAGCGCAGTGGTAAAGGAATCACATCACTAATTTATTACATTAATATTCCATTGTTCACAATTTACAGATAACAAGAACAAATACTAACCAAACTCAAACTTACGATCACTTTTATGGAAAGCAGAAAAATAGAAAGTACACCCGTCTAACTCTCCGTGAACTCGAAGGATAGGTCTGTCTCCTGTGCTGGTTCTCCCGCGGGATCTGAGCATGCATACTCAGGTCGTCAGAGCGACACAATAACAATTATATTATAATGAGGTGAAACAGGTATATGGGGTAATACTGGTGTAAGAACAATGCAAGTAATCACTATATCACTATATGATGCAGAATATATTATGTGTCCCTATCGGTCTCTAGGTCATATTTCAAATCACATAGTGGAAGGAGGATCATGTTTAACAGGAGTCTCGTACATACCCGAGACAACGGCCCACATGCTCGGGACATAACCCTGTCAGCCGGATCGCTAGATCCTATCCTACATGTATCAGTATCTCTGTTCGAATGATCATCCTCTAAACACGGTCCCGCTAAATACGATACTCTTTCCACTTTGATTTCCCCTTTTTCCCCAGGTTCTCACTAGTTATGATATTAATCTAGTTGTGTATAAGTATACCAATGGCACGGTTTTGTCACTGTTCACTGTATCAATCACTGTCACGAATATTCACTTTCCATTGGTGTACTCGTCACAACTAAACCAACATCTATCACGTACGATAATGCAATGTCCACACGTACTAACACTGAGTATATGGCAAGGGTATGATATATGTATGTATGCTACCAATGAGTTCTGTATATCATGAATCAACATGCATGTCATGAACTGAAATAAATTGCACAAATTATTATGTTAAGAATTCAGCGAAACGATGTAAGTGAGATATATAGAACAATCAGTCTGTAATTCATCAAAATTTGTTTCAGTTCAGTCGGAGGTTCGGTTTTCAAAATATAACCGTTTCAGTTTAAGTGCTCGCGGCTGGAATTTCAATTTCAGAACTGAACGTCTGTTTCGCGGCACGAATTGCACCCAGTTGGGCTCAGAATTTAGTGATGTCACAGTTAAATGAAATTTAGGGTTTTCGATAAAGTATTCAACGCAACAGACGGATCCTCAATCGCATCTGTACGTTGAAAGTTGTAACCAGTTTAATCTCAGTGTGTCATTTCAGAACCTGTTCTGGACAGATATACGTTCTGCCCTTTTAAATACATTTTAAAATAGCAAACGGAGATGAAATGGAATGGAACCACCGGGTTTGTTAAACTAACAGAAATATCTTTAATCTACAGTAGGATTCCGTAACATACGACCTCAAGAAACACAGTGGTGCAGATCTTTAAACAGAGCACAATAATCAGAAACGCTCTGGACTGCAGTCCAGAGTCGTGTTCCGACCCAGTTATCATCTTAATTACAGAACAGAAATCATTAGGATTTTCCATAGCGTTAAAGTTCGTCAAGTCGGCTTCGATTTAAGCCTTAGAACACATCAATCCATTATGCATATGATTTATAGTGATTTTATTCGTTTTCAGACACGAGAAAATTCTAGTTTTAACGGCATACTTGGGGATATCAATTTTTGTCACGAACGATCGTATTCTCCAACGATATTTATACACAATATTCATTGTCAAGTGGGCCAATAAAGGGTATCAGTTTCCGTCAAAATAAATTGTTATTTCCATGAGAGACTAGCATCGAACACTTATGTCATATTATGTATCGGTATTCGGCAAATCCGTAAACTAGATATTTTAGGTTTATACCACTAATATTTTAGCATGAAGCAAGTAAACACTTGCCTGGTAACGTCTCGGGGTCGCGGGACAGCAACGTCGTCACGAACGCGCGTTGTACGCCGCGGAACAAGTTCGCGCGAGCCTCGATCGAACACGGATTTTACGTCGGAATCTCCCGGAGTCGTCTTGCGTGCGCTGGAAGCTTAGAGGGGCTCTGTGGTTCACTTGGGACTTGCTGGGGTCGACGATGGTCGGCCGTGGTCGCTCCGGCGACGTGCACAGTGCAGGGGGGGTTTCTCTTTTGGAGAGAGAGAGAGAGAGAGAGAGAGAGCAGTGGGGTCGGGTTTGGAGTGATAAGGGTGGTACTGAGGATGTAGAGGGTTGCAGAGGTGGTTCAGGTGAAGTAGGGCTCGCCGGCGTCGAGGGCAGAGGGTGGCCGAGAGGTAGTGGGGTGTGCAGTTGAGAGAGCTCGGTTGAGGCTGGGAAGAGGTGGGGAGAGAGAGTAGTGGGGGACTTGGGGTGCTTGGTGATGAAGAAGGAGGATGTAGGGAGGTTCGTCGTCGTCGACGAGTGGGGGTTGCAGAAGGCTGTTTCGAAGTGGGTTCGTGGGGAAAACTCGCGGGGTTTGGAGAGTTTTGAGGAGTTTAGAGATGAGAGGGAAGTGAGGAGTTGGAGAGGTGTGGAGTCGTGGTCGAGGGTCGCGGGGACGTGGGCAGCGGCGAGGGCAACGTGGGGGCTCGGGGACGTGGGGGCGACGAGGGAGAGAAATGAGCGGGAGTTTGTGAACGAGGGAGGAAGGAGGTTAGGAGTTGGGTCGGGTCGGGTTCGGCGCGAGCGGGTAGGGGCGTGGAGTGGAAAGAGATGGGCTGCAGGGGATTTTAGGGAATGGGCCGAAGGAATTAGGAATTTAATAAGAAAAGGGTGTGTGGGCTGAAAGGGTATTGGGCCGACGGAAAAAGATTTGGATTGCTTTAAAACAATTGTTTTGAATGGGCTGAGAAGAGATGGGCCGGCTTGGTTTTAATATATTAATTTTATTTTGGGTTTTAAGTTTAGGTTTTAGTTTAATTTGGGTTTGGCTTTTAAATCTTGGGTTTCAACTCTTAGGTTTTGGGAAAAATATAAATATTTAGCTTAAACAACCAATTCAAATATGAAAGAAAAGGTAATCACTGGAATTAAAAGAATACGAAACTTCTATAACAATGGAAACGGGGATTTACATCATACCCCCCTTAACAAAATTTCGTCCTCAAAATTTGACAAGAATGCAAGGATACATGGTACTAAACAAAAAGATGTGGATAACGATCACGGATGTCTTCCTCCCGCTCCCAGGTGGATTCTCCTGGGGAACGACCGCCCTAAGACACTCGGACTAACGGAATGACCTTATTCTTCAGCACTTTCTCTCTGCGATCGAGAATGGTAGTAGGCTGCTCCTCGTATGACAGATCAGTCCCCAAAACTAACTCTGAATGGTCCAGAACATGGTTCTCATCTCGAACGTAACGCCGCAACTGTGACACATGGAAGGTATTGTGCACACTAGCTAGCGATGGAGGCAAGGCAAGTCGATAAGCCACCTCTCCTACTCGCTCTAGCACCTCAAAAGGTCCGATAAAGCGGGGACTAAGCTTTCCCCGACCTCCGAACCTGATAACTCCACGAGTAGGGGAAATCTTCAAGAACACATGATCTCCGATTTCGAACTCAAGGGTCCTTCTGCTGGTATCTGCCCAACTCTTCTGTCGATCCTGAGCCGCCTTGATACGCTGTCTGATCATTTGGACTTTGTCAACTGTTTGAACAATGAGTTCGGGGCCCAGTAGTCTTCGCTCTCCCACATCATCCCAACATACTGGTGATCGACATTTCCGCCCGTATAATGCTTCAAAAGGGGCCATCTGAATACTAGCTTGATAACTATTGTTATAAGAGAACTCGACTAGATGCAGATGGTCCTCCCAGGAACCCTGAAAGTCCAACATGCAGGCTCTCAACATGTCCTCGAGCGTCTGAATCGTACGCTCGGATTGTCCATCCGTCTGTGGGTGATAAGCTGTGCTGAAATTTAGGCGAGTACCCAAGCTCTCCTGTAAGCTCTTCCAAAAGTGCGACAAGAATCTCGTGTCCCGGTCTGACACAATGCTGACTGGAACACCGTGAAGTCGTACGATCTCCTGCATATATCTTTCTGCCAAAGATTCTGTCGACTGTCCTACTCGGAAAGGTAGAAAGTGTGCAACTTTTGTGAGGCGATCGACGATAACCCAAATGGCGTTATTTCCCCTAGGGCTCCGTGGTAAGGCCGTCACGAAATCCATAGTAATGTGCTCCCACTTCCACTCCGGTATTGGCAGGGGTTGCAACAGTCCTGCTGTCCTCTGATGCTCCGCCTTCACCTGCTGACATACCAAGCACCTGGATACGAACCTCGCAATTTCCCGCTTCATTCCGTTCCACCAAAAGTGCTGCTTTAGGTCCTGATACATTTTTGTACTTCCCGGATGCACTGAATAAGCTGAACTGTGTGCTTCAGCCAAAACTTCTTCTCGAACACCTCCTTTAGGTACGCAGATTCTGCTACCGAATCTCAGAGAGCCATCTTCATGTATAATCAAATCCTTTCTTAGTCCAGCTTTCACTTCCTCTCTAAACTTTTGTAATCAGGGATCGTCCGCTTGCGCAGTCTTGATGCGGTCCACCAGAGAAGATTGCACCTGCAGTTGCCAAAGTTGACTGAGTGCGTTCGGCGTAACGACCTCAAGTGCAAGTCTCTGGAAATCCTCAATAATGCTCCTCTGATTGGTCAACATCATGACCGCTGGCTTGCGACTGAGCGCATCTGGTACAACATTCACCTTCCCCGGGTGGTACTGAAGGTCCAAGTCGTAATCTGCCATCAGCTCTAGCCATCGGCGCTGCCTCATATTCAATTCCTTCTGGGTGAAAACATACTTCAAACTTTTGTGATCTGTGTACACCTCCACTTTCTCACCCAATAGATAGTGCCTCCAAATCTTCAATGCAAAGACTACCGCAGCTAACTCCAAGTCATGTGTGGGATAGTTCTTCTCGTGGTTTCTCAGTTGTCGAGAGGCGTAAGCAACCACACGTCCGTGCTGCATCAAAACACAGCCTAAACCCTTCCCTGAGGCATCACTGTGTATCACCAAACCACCTGAATCATCTGGTACAGTAAGAATAGGCGCCGTGGTTAACTTCTGCTTTAGTGTGTCGAAAGCCTGAGTGCACTCCTCTGTCCATATAAACGGCACGTCCTTCCGTGTCAGCCTCGTCAATGGTTCCGCGATTCTTGAGAAATCTTGGACGAATCTCCGATAATAGCCTGCTAATCCCAGAAAACTCCTGATCTCAGCCACTGACTTCGGCGTCGGCCAATCTCTGACAGATTCTATCTTTGCCGGGTCCACCGAGATGCCTTCGCCCGAAACAATATGTCCCAAAAACTGTACCTTGTCGAGCCAGAACTCACACTTGCTTAGCTTCGCATACAGTTTCTCTTCCCGAAGAATTTGTAGAACTGTGCGCAAATGTTCAGCGTGCTCCTCCTGAGTCTTCGAGTAGACAAGTATGTCGTCGATGAACACAATGACAAACGTGTCCAAGTATTTTGCGAACACCCTATTCATCAAGTCCATGAATATTGCTGGGGCGTTGGTAACGCCGAACGGCATCACAAGGAACTCGTAATGTCCGTATCGGGTCCTGAAAGCCGTCTTGCACACATCCTCGGCTGCTACCCTGATTTGATGATACCCAGAACGGAGGTCCAACTTCGAGAAAACCTTGGCTCCACTTAGCTGATCAAATAGGTCGTCAATGCGCGGTATTGGGTACTTGTTCTTTATGGTAACCTTGTTCAACTCCCGGTAATCTATACACATTCGCAACGATCCATCCTTCTTCTTTACCAATAGAACTGGTGCACCCCACGGTGAAGCGCTTGGTCGAATAAATCCTTTCTGCAAAAGTTCTTCAACCTGCTTCTTCAATTCCGCCAATTCAACTGGTGCCATTCTGTAAGGGGCCCTGGATACTGGAGCTGTACCTGGAATCAAATTGATTGAGAACTCTAAAATTCGAGGAGGGGGTAGACCTGGTAGATCCTCGGGAAAAACGTCCAGAAAGTCCCGAACAATTTCTGGGTCCGGACTCCTATCAATCTCCATAGCTGTCAGCTCCTTAGGCTTTGCTCTGTATTTAGCTGGCTCCAAAGATTCGCTTCCGCCCTCGAAGATAAACTCCGGGTGATTGGGAATGCGGAAGATCACATTCCTTGCACGACAATCGATAACAGCATGAAAAGTGCTCATCCAATCCATCCCAAGAATTGCGTCGTAGCTGCCTGTCCCAATTAGGAGGAAATTCGCATAGAATTCCCTGCCACACACTACAACCGGGCACAATCTACATTCTCGGCTAGATATAATAATGCCATTACCCGTATGAATTTCCCATCCCTTAACTAGTGTTTCATGTGGTATTGAGTGTGTAGTAGTGAAATGCTCAGACAAGAAACAATGCGATGCTCCTGAATCAAAAAGTACTCTAGCTGGCAAAGAATGTACGAGTAGAGTACCTGTAACCACATCTCCTGACGCTTCCGCCTGCTCGGCGGTCAAAGTGAAAGCCCGTCCCTGACCGCGACCTGTAAATGGTTGTCTCTGCTCCTGCGGCCTCTGCTGTGACGGTCCAGAACCAGCCTGTGCCTCTGCTCGCTCAGGGCAACTGCCAATCTTGTGCTGACTAGAACCGCAAATCAAACACTGTCCCTTGGCACGGCGACAGTCCTTCTGAGTATGTCCTCCTCTACCGCAATAGCCGCATGTTACGCCCTGTCTCTGGGGGCGCTGTTGTGGTACAAATGGGCGCTTCATTTGCGTCGTCCCTGGCCTGTGAACCGGTATGGCTCCTCGAGATGGCGTGTGGGTACGTGCTGGAACGACTGAGGGTCTCCTGAACTTGTTAATCAGTTGCTCCTGAACTCTCGCCGCGTTGAGTACCTGTGCGAAAGTCTGCAGATCCAACGAAGCAATCAACTGCTGCAACTCAAAATCTAACCCCTGAAGGAAACGCCTGGCCCTGGTAACTTCTGAGGCGACCATGTACGGAGCGAAACGACTCAAGCGGTTGAACTCTGCCGCATAAACATCCACTGGGCGTCCATTCTGCTTCAAAAGAATAAACCTCTCCTCCATTTCTGCCTTGGCTGTGGAAGGAAAGTAATGATCTAGGAAGCACTCCTTAAACTTGCTCCATTCGATCGACCTGTCAAGTCTGCTCTCTTCCACCGACCACCATGTGCGGGCCTCGTCTTCTAATTGTATCTTTATCACGTCCACTCTGTCTTCCTCTGGAACCCTGGCGGCAGTCAATAAATTCTCCATGTTTACCAACCATTGCTCCGCCTCAAGGGGTTCAGCTAGCCCTGTGAACGCAGCTGGGTGTAACCGTCGAAAGTCTGCTACTGTACCAGCCCTAACATGATAAGCTGGTGGAACAACGCCCTCGGGGGCGGTAATAAATGCGGAGGGTCCTCCTGTGGCGGTAATCGCCCTGATTCCCTCAGTGAGCAAGTCGGTCTTCCTCTCCTGAGCTTCCGCGAGAGTGGTCAGTGCGCTGAGCATCCTTTCCGTGCGGTCCTGAGAGCTGGAGTCCGAGGAGGGGTCGTTCGGGGACGTCATATCACTGAAGGATTCAATAGGATAGGATCAGATTCAAGGATAGAAATCAAGAGTAGTGAAACAAGAATAACGTAATACAGCATAGTTAATGTTATCCCTTGATACTAAACACAGTCTCTGATACCAACTAAACCATGTCACGCCCCGCTTCCCAAATTATGGAAAACGAGGGATGACTAGGCCAGCCATGCTCCTACGGTCAAGGAATTATCCTGCCGTAGTCACACTTCGGCTTCTAGCTTTGCATGGTAATCAGTAAATAAAGCGCAGTGGTAAAGGAATCACATCACTAATTTATTACATTAATATTCCATTGTTCACAATTTACAGATAACAAGAACAAATACTAACCAAACTCAAACTTACGATCACTTTTATGGAAAGCAGAAAAATAGAAAGTACACCCGTCTAACTCTCCGTGAACTCGAAGGATAGGTCTGTCTCCTGTGCTGGTTCTCCCGCGGGATCTGAGCATGCATACTCAGGTCGTCAGAGCGACACAATAACAATTATATTATAATGAGGTGAAACAGGTATATGGGGTAATACTGGTGTAAGAACAATGCAAGTAATCACTATGTCACTATATGATGCAGAATATATTATGTGTCCCTATCGGTCTCTAGGTCATATTTCAAATCACATAGTGGAAGGAGGATCATGTTTAACAGGAGTCTCGTACATACCCGAGACAACGGCCCACATGCTCGGGACATAACCCTGTCAGCCGGATCGCTAGATCCTATCCTACATGTATCAGTATCTCTGTTCGAATGATCATCCTCTAAACACGGTCCCGCTAAATACGATACTCTTTCCACTTTGATTTCCCCTTTTTCCCCAGGTTCTCACTAGTTATGATATTAATCTAGTTGTGTATAAGTATACCAATGGCACGGTTTTGTCACTGTTCACTGTATCAATCACTGTCACGAATATTCACTTTCCATTGGTGTACTCGTCACAACTAAACCAACATCTATCACGTACGATAATGCAATGTCCACACGTACTAACACTGAGTATATGGCAAGGGTATGATATATGTATGTATGCTACCAATGAGTTCTGTATATCATGAATCAACATGCATGTCATGAACTGAAATAAATTGCACAAATTATTATGTTAAGAATTCAGCGAAACGATGTAAGTGAGATATATAGAACAATCAGTCTGTAATTCATCAAAATTTGTTTCAGTTCAGTCGGAGGTTCGGTTTTCAAAATATAACCGTTTCAGTTTAAGTGCTCGCGGCTGGAATTTCAATTTCAGAACTGAACGTCTGTTTCGCGGCACGAATTGCACCCAGTTGGGCTCAGAATTTAGTGATGTCACAGTTAAATGAAATTTAGGGTTTTCGATAAAGTATTCAACGCAACAGACGGATCCTCAATCGCATCTGTACGTTGAAAGTTGTAACCAGTTTAATCTCAGTGTGTCATTTCAGAACCTGTTCTGGACAGATATACGTTCTGCCCTTTTAAATACATTTTAAAATAGCAAACGGAGATGAAATGGAATGGAACCACCGGGTTTGTTAAACTAACAGAAATATCTTTAATCTACAGTAGGATTCCGTAACATACGACCTCAAGAAACACAGTGGTGCAGATCTTTAAACAGAGCACAATAATCAGAAACGCTCTGGACTGCAGTCCAGAGTCGTGTTCCGACCCAGTTATCATCTTAATTACAGAACAGAAATCATTAGGATTTTCCATAGCGTTAAAGTTCGTCAAGTCGGCTTCGATTTAAGCCTTAGAACACATCAATCCATTATGCATATGATTTATAGTGATTTTATTCGTTTTCAGACACGAGAAAATTCTAGTTTTAACGGCATACTTGGGGATATCAATTTTTGTCACGAACGATCGTATTCTCCAACGATATTTATACACAATATTCATTGTCAAGTGGGCCAATAAAGGGTATCAGTTTCCGTCAAAATAAATTGTTATTTCCATGAGAGACTAGCATCGAACACTTATGTCATATTATGTATCGGTATTCGGCAAATCCGTAAACTAGATATTTTAGGTTTATACCACTAATATTTTAGCATGAAGCAAGTAAACACTTGCCTGGTAACGTCTCGGGGTCGCGGGACAGCAACGTCGTCACGAACGCGCGTTGTACGCCGCGGAACAAGTTCGCGCGAGCCTCGATCGAACACGGATTTTACGTCGGAATCTCCCGGAGTCGTCTTGCGTGCGCTGGAAGCTTAGAGGGGCTCTGTGGTTCACTTGGGACTTGCTGGGGTCGACGATGGTCGGCCGTGGTCGCTCCGGCGACGTGCACAGTGCAGGGGGGGTTTCTCTTTTGGAGAGAGAGAGAGAGAGAGAGAGAGAGCAGTGGGGTCGGGTTTGGAGTGATAAGGGTGGTACTGAGGATGTAGAGGGTTGCAGAGGTGGTTCAGGTGAAGTAGGGCTCGCCGGCGTCGAGGGCAGAGGGTGGCCGAGAGGTAGTGGGGTGTGCAGTTGAGAGAGCTCGGTTGAGGCTGGGAAGAGGTGGGGAGAGAGAGTAGTGGGGGACTTGGGGTGCTTGGTGATGAAGAAGGAGGATGTAGGGAGGTTCGTCGTCGTCGACGAGTGGGGGTTGCAGAAGGCTGTTTCGAAGTGGGTTCGTGGGGAAAACTCGCGGGGTTTGGAGAGTTTTGAGGAGTTTAGAGATGAGAGGGAAGTGAGGAGTTGGAGAGGTGTGGAGTCGTGGTCGAGGGTCGCGGGGACGTGGGCAGCGGCGAGGGCAACGTGGGGGCTCGGGGACATGGGGGCGACGAGGGAGAGAAATGAGCGGGAGTTTGTGAACGAGGGAGGAAGGAGGTTAGGAGTTGGGTCGGGTCGGGTTCGGCGCGAGCGGGTAGGGGCGTGGAGTGGAAAGAGATGGGCTGCAGGGGATTTTAGGGAATGGGCCGAAGGAATTAGGAATTTAATAAGAAAAGGGTGTGTGGGCTGAAAGGGTATTGGGCCGACGGAAAAAGATTTGGATTGCTTTAAAACAATTGTTTTGAATGGGCTGAGAAGAGATGGGCCGGCTTGGTTTTAATATATTAATTTTATTTTGGGTTTTAAGTTTAGGTTTTAGTTTAATTTGGGTTTGGCTTTTAAATCTTGGGTTTCAACTCTTAGGTTTTGGGAAAAATATAAATATTTAGCTTAAACAACCAATTCAAATATGAAAGAAAAGGTAATCACTGGAATTAAAAGAATACGAAACTTCTATAACAATGGAAACGGGGATTTACAACTGTTGATTGATTTAGAACATAAATGCCATTGCATAACGTGCCTGATCCAACCAACTTTTGGTTAAGGAAAATGTTCATAACATTATCCTGTAATACAAAATTATATCCCTCTTTACTTAGTAAAGAAACCGATATAATGTTGCATATCAGGTTCGGCATGTAATAGCATTCGTTCAGAACCAATGTATTACCAGTTGGCAATACAATGTGATATTCCCCGACGGTTTTAGCTGCAACAATTGCACCATTTCCAACCCTTATGTCTTTATCACCTTCTCCAAGTTCTCTACCTTTTCTAAGCCCATGTAACTGGTTACATATATGGGATCCTGACCCGGTATCTAATACCCATGACGTAGAGCAAATGGAGAAACAGTTCTCCGTAACGAACACACCCGAAGAAAATGCATCAACATGTACTTTCTTCACACGGGTGGCATGGGAATCCTGGTATTCCCCTATATCCTGTTCAGTCCTATAACTCTTATAAGAAAGAACGGAACCAACGTTCCCCAGCACAGTATAACATGCGGGTTCGGTCAATACATCTATATTATTATCTTGATTAAGATATGATATGGTCGCTACCTGGAGAGAGAGAAGAAAACACTTTAGCGTATGCTCTTGCAAGATCAGATTGGTTATTATTTTATCTAATCGGGATTGCTCCCACTGTTTTTATCAAATCTTCCTTCAAACCCTAAAAGGAAAGACTAGCCGGGATTAATTACACCCTATAATTTCGCCAATCTTTCAGCCAGGCCAGTGTCGGTACTTTGAGGGAGGTTCCCCGTGCTTTCGCGCGGACCTAATTAAAGTAAACCTCGTTTTCCTAGAGGCGTAACCCCATTGACACCTTTCTAGACAGCTACTTGATCGGCTAATTGTCCTGTGTAAAACTCTCCCAGGGGTAACAATTACTCGCAGTGGGTATCGGGATCCAACTATCTCATAGAAGGTATGCAATCTCATTGCAAATTTCAACACTTGAAATTCCCGATAATATTTTGCCCCTAACGTGCTATGACCTTGACGAAAGCCAACAAACCATAGCGCGCTAGTCAAGTTCAACCCGTACATTTCTTGATTGAATTAAACACACCCGCACGACCCTTGACGAAAGCCAACAAAGCCGTACGACTACCCTAATCCAATCGCATCATATGCAGCAGATAAGCAGCATATAGCTACCGTGCACTACACCTTGACGAAAGCCAACAAATGCAGCACAAATACTATATACAACTTATCTGAAATGACGGAGGGCTACGACAGGTTTTTCTGAAAACCTATTGCGTATGAACTTGATATCGTTGTAGAATCGAGTGAATTTTGAAATGGAGTGATTTTGAGGCTTTTATTAGTTTTTCTAAAGAGGTCACTCCCGGTGAAGGGATCTCGGCTCTTTCCTTATGAAATAAGGTGCAGGACATATCATATATATCACTATGCAAAGCAAAACTCCAAAAGCAATCAAAAACAAACCGAGTTTTGCTAAAGAGGTCACTCCCGGTGAAGGGATCTCGGCTCTTTCCTCATCGAATAAGGTGCAGGATATATCATATATATCGCTATGCAAAGCAAAACTGTAGTTACCCTTTTTGAAAAATTTGATTCTACAACATCTTTTAGGTTTCTTTTCTTTCATTAATCACATTAATAAATTCCCATCATTTAAGTCACCTAAACATCACAGATAAATACGACGTACACTTATGCCATCCGCATTCGCCTCGATGTCCCCTCATGCACCGTTAGGTTAGGTAACTAACGGCAGAGCAGGGCAGGGCTAGCGCGGGTGTAAAACATAAATAACGTCTATATAATATATCATATATACTATATACAGTATTTATCACAACACATCACATGATCACATTACAGATATCGCAGCAGAAGAAACATATGAAACATTGTATATATTAGAACGTCCGTGTTTTATTTTGAGCCTATATAAAACACGGATTTCACGGTCGCGATGAATAGCCAAACCCACACCCCTAGACCCCTACGAGAGCGGCAAGCAACCCTACCAATTCTAGAGTTAGGAGACGCAGACTCGACTCCTCGAGTTGGTCTCCCACTGAACTCTAGAACCCAGTTACTTGTGCTCTCCTCCTTGAGTCTATCCTAGTGCGGAAAAGTAAATAATATACAAATGGTGACATCGACCTCATCCCGGAAGTGCCCCCAATAAAAGAATATTACATACATTTAATTTTACATGAATGAAAATAAAAACTCTTATTTCACATAAAAAAAACCCGGCTATTCAGAACGCGACGATCCAATATAACATATCCAGCAACACATAACATCACATGTCATCAACGTAAGTAAATATGCGCATCCCAATTGTCGTTGACATATAGCAACGAAACCGGCGATATCACATATTACACTTACGGTCGCAGAAAAGAAAGTGTAAAACTACAACATTTGGAATCCACAATCTCTTTAGACATCGTAAATCCGAAATATCACATATTTCGCATTTCATGCCTAACTGTATGAATTCCACATATTGTATCACATTCCAGATAAATAGACAGTATTAAACTTTCCGATCGAATAATCAAATACCCAAGATTTCCTAAATAGCTCAACACTTGAGCGGAGTTCAAAAATTCCAGAATACGTCACAGTAGCAACGGTCCAGCCATAGAAGGGTCAAACCAACGCCTCACATGTGGCACGCCGTACTGCCCCAAACCCTAAGGTTCAAAAGGCAGTTCAAGATGGTCATATAATCGAGTTAAGGTTTGTTGTCTTCTAGAGGGTCTATCGCGTCACATGCACGTTTTTCCGAAAGATTTAAACCCGAGAAAAAATCAACACTTGAATGTTTTTCGTGCCGGGAAAAATTGAGTTAATGATATCCGTTCGAACATTTTAATACTTTCTAAATTATCCGGAATAACAAAACAAAATTAAATTCTCCGATCGAATCGACGATTACAAAATAAACCCCAAATACTCAATACTTGAGTCAGAATAAAAATACCCAGAAAGATGCAGGAATGGTATTGGATATTACTGCATAAAGAACCGTCCCCAATACTCCTTTTCTGCCGCGGAACCGCCGCCAATGGTGGCTTAGTGCCGCGGTTCCGCGGCCACGTGGAGGAATTGAGGGCTCCTTTTTTATGGTAACCCTTAGAATTACCTGCTGATTTTTTTATGTATTTTTAATTCAGAAAAAACCCAGTTTTTAAAAATTGTCCAGAGAGGGGGTTAAATTTGCGTTTCCGGGTTCGATCGGGGTTTCAACTTCGTTAACACATTGCCTAATGCTCTAGCTAGGTTCTGATACCACTGTAGGGTTACTAGGCACTCTAATAAGGTTCTACAATGCATCAACCATGCCCGTTTAAAATTTTAGCCGTGCCGAATAACCCTAAACAAGATCGTTGCTAGAGAATTAGGGTTTCATATGCTAGTAAACTACGTTTACGACTAAGTGAATACGAAATACAACCTTTGTAGATCGGTCCTTCACTTCTTTAGCTCCTTATTGAAGTCCCTTCGCTGCGATCGTGGTTTTCCCGGGCTCTTGCATGGCTTCACGAGGCGAAAGAACGTCCTTGCTTGAAGTCTTCGAGGCCGAAGATGATCTACGTCGAGGGGATGCCAACTTAAGCTTCTACTTCACTAACTAGAGAATTAGTGAAGCAAACACCCTAAACTAAAGTGCTAGTCTAGTAGAGGATGGAGAAATAGGAAGTGGGTTCTCTTTAGATTTTTATTTCTCACAATCTTTCTCACTTTGGATCAAACCCTAACAAGCTTTTTTCTTTTGAACAAAGAAGAAGATGAACAAAAGAAAGAGATATGGATAATGATCAAGTAAGTGAGCTAACCATGGTGAGTGAGTATCATATACTAACTCATGTAGAGACTTAACCCATGGCTAATACTGATGGTTGGGTTAACAAATATCCATAGTAAAAACAAACTTAGTGGAATTAGTCAATGCATCCACAAGTTTCCACAAGCTTCCACAAGCTTCATGCATTTTGCTAATCCTCCACTAATTTTGTAATTACTTTAAATATTAAAACCCAACATAATAAATAGCATGTTGTAAGTCTCATACACCCAAGTCATGTGTATTATCAACCATGATACAAAAAGAAAACACTTTTTAATATATATCATATATATATATAGAAGTTGTGTTCATGTGAGAAAAACCTAAAGTGAACAAGTGTTAGTTAATGTAAACTAGTATATCAAATATACAATTATACAATAAATTATTAAATCAACACTTGACTTAATAATCCGGTCATATCTCATATAACCGACTAACATCTATTGTATCGACTTATCGAATCAACACTTGATTCGATAACCCGGTTATATCATATATAACCGACCAATACAAGAAGTCGCGAGAATAGAATACGGTATCACATACACGCATTATTCTCGTTCCCGCACATATCACATATGCGCTCCTATTTCGTTTTGCCTGAGCCAGTAAAACCTCTATGTAGGACTCTAAAGACTCGTCAATACGCCGGCAGTAGGTGATGATCACATCACGCACCCACAAGCCGTCAGCGGTACTAGCTGGACGTAACGGCTACCCGGGTATTGAGCGATCAGAAGATCAGCAAGCAAGCCCGCTCCAACTCCTGTAAAGCCTGCCGGTAACACTTCTTGTACAGTCCGGTCTTCTCGTTTGATATGTCGCATATCAAGTCTAGGGGTGGTAAATGTCAGACCCCAATAACCGATAAGTCGTGCCGATGTGAAGCTCATAACGGGTCGAGAAACTACTGGTAACGCTTACCAGTAAATCTCTAAATCAGCCCTGGCCAGGGACTTCCCTGTTACGGCCAATCGAGCACAGCGCAACATCAACCCCCAATACCGGGAGAGACGAAACCCCTCCTATCGCTCATTGCCTCCATATGACTCGGGACTGTACCCAAAAAACCACCGTTTTGCACGCCCTCATGGACGTGGTAAGGTGAAAATCAAAGCACAGTGGGAATCACACAAGACTGTATGACGATCTCGGGTCTACAGACTAACCTGTACAAGTGTCATCAGAGAACTGCCATCTGACGTGAGGTATAATACCATCTGGGAGTTCTCGGCGAGTCCGTCCAGTGTTCCCAGTCTCCACTGAGCACCCGTATACCATCTCTGATGTCAAACATCAATGGATATGGGATCATCCATCACCCATCTCATGGATCGAGAAGCGTATACGCTAGTCTATTCTGGTATATCGATGCCCTGTCTCGATACACCCACGACTAGGAACATTAAAAGATGTACTTATGGACTACCATGGCCCCACTAGTATGATCTACATCACAGTCCAGATAGTCAAGTACACATCCTAAGGGCTTTATCAATATGTAGCTATAAGACAGTATCAAGAGACAAGTATACATGTTAAGATAAAGAGCAAGCAGATAGCATACTATCATATCGAGCAAGAAAGTCCTCTCTATATATGTCCAAGCATCCAATATAATATATATCATCTGTACAATACTGGCCTCTAGGGCATACATACAACTAACATCCATGCTGTCCGAAACTCCTCCCTCTCTCTCACCCCTTCCTCGGATGTATTACAACCGCCATACCGAATAATTCCTCATGTTCTTGATACAAAATAAAAATAAAGTACCAATGACTAACTTTGGTGATGCCAATAAAATATGCCACATTGCTCATCTTCTTTCACCCTCATTTCATCTTCTTTCTATGAAACATCTAACTCTGGTTTCTCATTTCCTTCAAGCCTTAGTCTTCCCTTTCTCTTCATTACTTTATATCGGTTTTCTGATCATGTAGGAGTAGATTGGGTGGTATGATTAATCGAACTCATTGGATCAATGTGCCAAGAATCTAAAGGACAAAATGGAGCTCAAAACCCTTTTATGCATGTTGTTGTTCTTTGTCTCAAATACTCTTAGGATGCGCTTAGGAGACATTCTGGATGGTAATTCTAAATTACCACGAAATATTGTCATGATTGTTTAACTGTAACGGTATTCCTGGAAATATAGGATTACCATGATAATCAAATAACTCCATTTCATGGTAATCATATTCCTCTCAAAATATGTGTCTATTCTAGATTACTACGAAATATTCCCGCCTAACATGAAAAGAGCCATGACCATCCGCTGTCGGCCTCTATTGCCATCCTCCGACTGGCCGGCCCGCCGTCCACCATCGGTCATCCGCCGTCCGGCCCGCAGCCTATCGATCGTTCACCGTCCGGCCCGTCGCCCACCATCGGTCGTCCGCCGTCCAGCTCGTAGCCGATCAATCGTTCGCCGTCCGGCCCACCGCCGATCGGTCGTTTGCCGCCGGTCATCGCCTATTGTTCACCTTCCTGCCTGTCACCGATCGGACATTAGCAGCCGGCCAACGTAGTCCGTCGCCGGACTTGTCAACCCGGCGCCGATTGGCCGTTCGTCTCCAGCATCACCGTCGGTCAACGGTTGCACACACATATATTACCGGGAATGATTAAATTATATCAAGCACCTTTATGCAAAATTCCTTGAAATTAAATGCTCGGTCATCCCATTTTCAGGAATACAAAGATTTCCGGTAATATTTCATTGCATGTATCAAGTGCAACCCAACAGCAATGAGTGGCAACGGCATACAACTTATAAGAGCTAGAATTAAATCTATGTTCTTTACATTATAATGTATAACAATTTATCAACAGGCGTGTACATTTTGCACCAAGGCTTTAATTATCTCACCTTTGAACCCATCCTTCATGTCAAGGATATCAGTCACTCGTACGCAATTCTCTATATATATTTTGATATGATCAATATGATCAAGTAATCTCCATAACACTCATACTTGAATTCCAGTAATTGTTGGAGTTGCATCCCATATCCAATTGATCATCCATGTGCGGTTTGTGGATCATGGAAAGTCTGAATTGGACTCGGACGTTGAACCAAAGTAATCTGTTGGTAATGTGTTATTAATGGATAAGAAAATGAGAACGTATTTAAGATTTTTGTTCACATTTAAACAAGATAAAGATGGTTGAGATTAATTTAAAGTTAAATAGTTTGTTATTATAGATGGTTATAAGAGAAGTCCCTTATTTAAATATATAGATAAATTAGGTTTAAATTTAAATAAAAGAAAATATTCTATTAGATAACAATAAAAAAGATTTATATTGATTCTAATCTAATCAGAAACTATAAATAGGAAGGTGATATCATTAAGAAAAATTGGCGCAAAAGGGAAATTCTCATGCCGGCTTGGACAAAAAAAAGTTAAAGAGGTACAATCTCTAGAGTCGAGAGTTTGTAAACCCTCTCTTTTGTGCCTCTCTTTTGTGGTGTGAGAACAAGGGAGGAAGGAAAGAGAGAGAGATTGTAAAATGGTGTTTGCTTTTTGTAACCTCGTTCATGCTAATGGTATTCTCATGTTAGCTCCAAGGATTAGGCCGAACGTGTGTTCCCTTTTTATTATGTACTGTGCATGCTTGAAAAGCTAAAAATTTGTGAGAGAAAATTCTCAATAATTAATAGGGGGGGAAAATCCTAACAATTCATGATGAATTAATTATAAGTTGATTCAGCTTTAATCTTTATTTCCTAATTTTCTAGGGTTCTGATATAAGCTGCAACCGAAGCTGCAGCCACACCTGATGATTTCTTACCACAAGCAGGCATTTTAATCAGTAAAATGGAAAAAGGAAAACAGAATTGAAATTAACAGAAACAAATGCAAGATAAATTAAAGGAAATTTGATGCTGAAAACAAACTATGGAGATCATGAGAAATGGGCATCCCCTACCCTTAACAAGAACAAGATAACAAAATAACAGAGAATTGATATTTTTTATTCTCTGTTATTTTGTTCATAAACAATCAGTTTTGAACAAATAAATTATTTTCATTTTCTTGGATTTTTCACGTTAGGGGTCTTTGGAAAATTTAGATCTGTTGAACTATTTTAAAGACTGTAGGTTGCCATGAAGATTTAACAGCATTTTCTTCTTAAATTTTAAGAGACAATGCTGTAATATAATTGTCCGACTTTTATTTTATTTTTCCATAAAATATTACCAATAAATCAAATGTCTCCGCAGTTTAACTTAAAAGGATTGCAACGTAAACGTTCATTCAACTGACACGATCTGACACATTGCATAGTACTATTATATTTGACAAATGAGCGGATAAATACCATAAATTCGCACTTTCTGTAAATTAAAAAAAAGGGTCTTTTTACTAAAAAAGCTCTCAACATGCAAAAAAGAGAATTTTTTAACTTCTTATACCACATTGTTAGGTGGGTAACGGTGAGTGTTGGTAATTAGGGTTTTAAATTCTTCCCAACCCCTCTTCTTTTTCTAAAATTCTTAAATTTCTTTCCCAATTGGATTTAATATTAGGATTTCGATAAAAAATCTATCAAATTGATTATGGAAACCAGCTTGTTTTTCTTAGCTTTCTTCAGCAATGAACCTGTCGAGTGCAAGCGTTCCTTCAAATGCAAGATTTGAATTCAGGAGAACCTCGTTTGAAAGAAAAGTGATTTTTTAGTTGCACTAAATTCCAATTTTCAGCTAAGCAAGAATAGAGTTTTTTTTTTGGACAAAACAACTACCTAAATACCGAGAAGGTAAGAGAACAGCTCAACACAAGCTTCAGTTCTATCTTCCTAACGAGATTCTAATTTTTGGTGGAAAACTAGTGAAGAGGTTTTTAGTGCAATTTAAATGTTTCAGTAGACTTTGAAGTAAATATAAAGTATGATGGGGATTTTTAGTAATTAGCTAAGTATAAAATGGGTTTTTAGTAAAAATCCCCCAAAAACGTAGAATGATGAAAGTTGGGCATTTGCATATGAAAAAGATTTAGTTAATAAGGAAAAAGAAAGTCAAAGAGCTCACAGTGTATAAGGCTAGAGTGAATAATTTTGCATCATCTGTATAAATTTTTATCATTTATCAAGAAAAAATATATACATACAATAGCATGGAACCTTCATTAAGAAAACATAAACATGGAACCTTCATTAAGAAAACATTAACGAAGTAACATAAATATATATTTTAATAATATTTATATTTGAATTTTATAATTTTATTATTTTTTTCAATTTTCAGTAAATAATTTTGAAATACTTTTAGCAGCACAAATTTTAGCGCCGTAGTTAAATTTTATGAGCAGAGAATAAATTTTGGTTAACTAAGTTTTATAATTAACACTAACACATTTGAAATTGTGTTTTAATTGTAAATTTCTATATGAAAATAACAATTAATAAATGAAACATGCTAAATCTATATTCTAATTATCACTAACAAATTATGAATTAAAAGTATAAGAATCAATCACGATATCTTATTCAGATTATTTAACACTATCTTAATCTTATGTTTTAAAAAATTAATTATTATAAATCAGAAATCAAAGTGGTGATATCTATAATGTCTGATTTACAATTAAAAAATTTTGAAGACGGTGCAGAAAATGTCATGGTCAATCTTAAGCCGAATTTTAAGATTAAATTTCTAAAATATTGTTCATAAAATTAATATGTTTTCCTGCATAATGTTTCTATTTAATATGATCCCTTAAATTTTCGAAATTAACAATTTATAAAATTTAAAATTTCCATGGATTTATTTGACGAGAAATAAATAATAAAGAATAATTGATTAAATTTTCATAGATTTATGTAATAAGCTTTAATTTGAAAAAAAATTTAAATATTTAAGAGGATTTATTTTTTTAAAAATTGTTTTAATAAATAAATTTTAAAATGGACCATATTGAGTTTTTTAATCTGGAAATTTAAGCATCTTGTACCAATAATTATTCATTCATGAATACTCAAAAAATAAAATCAAATGCGGAACCAACAATTATAATAGCACAGTATGCAAGAGGCGCCAATTCTTTAAACTTGAATGATTGCTAGCTGATGCATATTGATTGGAACATTTTTGATACTATCGACAATGAAACTATCATGAAAAAACGTTTCAAGATATCAAATCCCAAAAAATGGTATTGTAAACGGTGCTATTTCTTTGTATATTTGTGATCTAGATAGTGTGAAATTTTGGAGTATTAAGTATTCAATAAGTAAGTGATTTTAATTTGTTGTTATTTTGACTTTTTGATTAAACTGTCGCATGCGAGTGTGCCCCCATCAACCAAAACTTCCTGATCCACCACTGCAGGCTACCGGATTGATGATGGGTTAAATTGATAGTATAGGATTGCAAATTTCATAACTATCTCAAATATATAGTCAATCATCAATCCAATGATCTTGTATGGGCAAACATGCCGGGCCGTCCCAAAGCCCGCCGGGCTTGGCCCGTCAACGGGCCGGACCAAGCCCGGTTGACCGGGCATCGGACCGGGCCTCGGCCCAGCCCGAGTGCAGCAAATCCAAGCCCGGCCCGGTGTGGGTCAGGCCGGCCCAGATCCCCCCACCCCCAGCCAAATCCTCCCAAAGAATCCAAAATCCCCCTCCCTGCCCCCAATTCAAATTTTTCTGAATTATATTGACCGAACTCGAGTACGGTTCATGGCCGGGCCGGGGCCGACATGCTATCTTAACCGGGCCTGGCAATTAGCCAGGCCGGGCCTCAATGTTTTAAGCAGCACATTCCTCGATCTAACTAATTTGCTTCCCTTTTTTAAATTTCATGCTCTTCTTCTTTCTCCTTAAGTTCTTCATGATTCATGATTCAGAAAAATCTTCGTCTCTTTCGCCTTTTCATTTTAATTATTTAATTCTCTGATCGTAGCAGCTGGTCTATCATAGGTGAAGAGCGATCAATAAGCTAAAATCTAGACACTCAATAACATAAGTGGCTCATGATTAATTACAAGAGCTCAATATCTCTTTTCAGAGAGTTCTATTTTGTTTTGGACAGTTAACAGGAATGGATGGCATCGGGATATAATACATAGAGTTGAACAAGGATGTGAGCGGTATCATCTTCTTTGAGTGTGATACTGTTAATTAAAGCTTCAAGAGACCAAAGTGAATGCTCATGCAGATAGATTTCTTATATCAACTAGCAACCCCCACGCAATTTAGAATTTCCCAGACATGCATCCCAATGAGTTGTGGAAATGGAAGGTCCCAAAACAAATTTGTGGAGCATACCTCTAGCTGGAAGAAAATTTATATGGAATGCTTCTTTCCTAAAACTTTTGATAAATACTTTATAACTACTATGTACCCTGTTCCTCGATTAATTTGCTTCTCTATTTTGTTTCATGCTCTTCTACTTTCTCCTAATCAGCTCTTCATTCTTCATCTTGGCTTTGTAATCATGATTCGGAGAAATCTGCGTTAAAATTTAATCAACGAGTCAAGAACAAGGAGGCTAACTAAAACGAAGTTAAGAAGAAATGTTCCATTTAGGCAATGTAAACCTTCCATTTTCAAATATGATTTGCATGACGCTGATCATCGAGTTTTGCGAAATAGACACGGGCTGATAGAAAGATCGATATTCAAGTCGATAAAGGATGGAAGAAATTATTTCTGCATTACAAACTCGAATTGGTTTTGTATTTTTAAAATGCTCAATATATATCATGTTCTACTCTTTCTCAATAATTGATCATGTGCTACTCATTCTCAATGATGGATGTGGCTATTACCTATTTATAGTCATTGTGGACGCAAGGTTTCACATTTTTGAAGTCATAATATGACTGTTACTTTTATTTTGTAACGAACACAACTATGCTTCAGGCAAATGAAGTGACTTATAACTATGCTGAAATATTTACATATATATATATGGTTATATAAAAGGAAGAAAGACAAAACAATGGCTGTTTATATCATTGTGCGTATTTAGTCTTTATAATCATGAAGCATTGAAGAAAAAACTATTAACTAATTAGAATTAATCTTATGTTTTTATTTTGGGGCTATAGTTTAAACAAGGACCAACAACTATGCAATGCTGTGGCTTGGAGTAGCCCATCGGAAAAATCTAAAATAGAGTCGGGTCTTCCATTTATGAGGGCTGATTAATTTATTCCACCTCTTATCTCGAAAAAAAAAACTATGTGATGAAGCTCAATAACGGTAATTCCTTATATCATGACACGTGGCGGATCACGTGTCACATGCGTAAATCGGTTAGGCCTCTGAGGACCACGGAGGGGGAACCAGTGTGCAACAGTGGGGGCTTCCCTCAAATCATGTCTCCGATATTGCACCCCACTCCTTGTCCCCGAGCACGTCAGCAGCCAAGCTAAACTATCCTTTTGCTCTACTCTGAGCTATCACAAGTGGCCTCCTCGGCCCTCTCAGCTCGCCTCCGGGCCGTAGCAGAACCAAGATACCTCGGCCTCCCGCTCGTCCCCGAGCCTCCCGCCGAACTCGCATTCCTCGGTCTCATCGACCGACCAACGGCACCCAACGCAGGCGCAACCGCCTCACCTCCGCTAATCTCGCCATGCGCGAGATATCCGCCGGCCACGTCCCGCGTTCCACGCCATCACGATCCCCCATTAACGAGCCTGTCTTGTCATTTATGGGAGATCCCGCCCATCACGCGGGTGTGACGCCGGGAGCGTAACTACCGGCGTAATTCTCGCGTCTGCCTGCCTGTTGCCACCACTATATAAACCCCTCCTTCAGACGGTTCAAGTAAGTCATTTTTCTCCCCACTAGGCCGTTACTCTGCTCAAATATCCGGTCTAACTTGATCGTCGGAGAGTCCTCGGTGGCAAAACCATCCCGAGACTTCCTTGCAGGTAGCTCGGCCGCATCAACCTCAAACCCATTGAGATCCACACGCTTCAGGAGGCAACCTCCAACTCAAATCTCAGACGTCCATCATCGCCAATAGAAGATCAACAGAAGGTAACATCTTGACGTGATCCGACATCCGTCAGCTGGCGCCGTCTGTGGGAAATTTTTGATTCCACTAAAACAAAAGTTCATCATCCGATCCAATTCTATGGTGAGCGATCACCGTGACGATCCAAGAATTAGCTGCCATCCCCCTCTTAACGGAGGCGCAGACGAATCTCCTCCCTCGAACACCATCAACGTCATGGCCGGCCGGATAGATCGACTTGCGTCCGTCGTGAAGGCGCCCATCCACGTCCAAACGGCAGGACAAGATCCCCAGGTCGCCGCTCCCTAACTTCGGGACCAGGACCCCTACCGAGGGAGATAAGACTCTACTCGCGTCGGCACTGCCGACCACCGCCTCGCTGCCTCCCACGGCCGTAAATCTCCCAGGCCAGCGTATTCTGTGACCTGCGGTCCCCCCACAGTTCGACACTAAGGTCCGTCGCGAGAGCGCCTCGCCCCGAGCCCCATCGCGTTCTTGTCCCTCCCGCGGAGATGTCGGTCAGCTCGCCTGCGCCCAGGCATGACCGACACCCCCTCCCTCGACGAGGTCGCACAGACGAGACTCGTCACGACAGCTCAAAGAATATCTCGTCTGGGGACCTAAGGAACCTCATCGAAAGGAACCGGGGCCGCGGCCAGGCACAAGTATCCAACAGCAGAGGCCGAAGATCAGAATGTGCCGAAGTCTCCAACTACCTCGCCGCTTGTTTCACACACAACTGTACTGCCACGCGACATACATCGAGCCTTTCTCGACGAAATCGAAACGACGCGGCTCCGGCGCTTCGCCTCCCCCACGCATTCATGACACGTGTCACCCGCGGCTTTCCCTCTTCTCGATACTCACACCGGGAAGGTCGGACAGAACCTCACGAATCAACTGGGCAGCAACTATGCTTGTCCAGTCCTTAGCATGCCTCCTGCAGTCCCTCCAACGCTAAGGATCGAAGCTTTCGCCAAGAGGCAGCCGAGCGGCTACCCTGCTCGGCTATCCCTGGCTGGTAGTTCGCTACCCCACGACGCCAGGGATCTAAGACCTCACCAAGAGGCAGCCGAGCGGCTACCCTGCTCGGCTATCCCTGGCTGGAGTTCCCTACCCCACGACGCCAGGGATCTAAGCCCTCACCAAGAGGCAGCCCAGCAGCAACCCTGCTCGGTCCATCCTTAGCAGGCCCGCACGACCCCTCCCACGCTAAGGATCGAAGCCCTCACCAAGAGGAAGCCCAGCAGCTACCCTGCTCGGCTATCCCCGGCTGATAGTTCACTACCCCACGACGCCAGGGATCTAAGCCCTCACCAAGAGGCAGCCCAGCGGCTACCCTGCTCAGCTATCCCTGGCTGGTAGTTCCATACCCTGCAACGCCAGGGATCGAAGCCCTCACCAAGAGGTAGCCTAGCAGCTACCCTGCTCGGCTATCCCTGGCTGGTAGTTCCATACCCCGCGACGCCAGGGATCTAAGCCCTCACCAAGAGGCAGCCCAGCAGCTACCCTGCTCGGTTATCCCTGGCCGGTAGTTCCATACTCTGCAGCGCTAGGGATCGAAGCCCTCACTAAGAGGCAGCCCGGCAGCTACCCTGCTCGGCTATCCCTGGCTGGTAGTTCACTACCCCCACGACGCCAGGGATCTAAGCCCTCACCAAGTGGCAACCCAGCAGCTACCCTGCTCGGTTATTCCTGGCTGGTAGTTCCCTACCCCACGACGCCAGGGATCTAAGCCCTCGCCAAGAGGCAACCGGACAGCTACCCTGCTCGGTCCATCCTTAGCAGGCCTCGCACGGCCCCTCCAACGCTAAGGATCGAAGACCTCACCAAGAGGCAACCGAAGGCTACCCTGCTCGGCTATCCCTGGCTGGTAGTTCACTACCCCACGATGCCAGGGATCAAAGCCCTCACCAAGAGGCAGCCCTGTAGCTATCCTGCTCAGCTATCCCTGGCTGGTAGTTCCCTACCCTACAACGCCAGGGATCTAAGCCCTCACCAAGAGGCAGCCCAGCAGCTACCCTGCTCGGTCCATCTTTAGTAGGCCTCGCACGGCCCCTCCCACGCTAAGGATCGAAGCCCTCACCAAGAGGCAGCCCAGCAGCTACCCTGCTCGGTTATCCCTGGCTGGTAGTTCACTACCCTCACGACACCAGGAATCTAAGCCCTCACCAAGAGGAAGCCCAGCAGCTACCCTGGTCGGCTATCCCTGGCTGGTAGTTCCATACCCCGCAACGCCAGTGATCGAAGCCCTCACCAAGAGGCAGCCCAGCAGCTACCCTGCTCGGCTATCCTTGGCTGGTAGTTCCATACCCCGCGACGCCAGGGATCTAAGCCATTACCAAGAGGCAGCCCAGCAACTACCCTGCTCGGCTATCCCTGGCTGGTAGTTCACTACCCCACAACGCTAGGGATCGAAGCCCTCACCAAGAGGCAGCCCGGCAGCTACCCTGCTCGGCTATCCCTGGCTGGTAGTTCACTACCCTACGACACCAGGGATATAAGCCATCACCAAGAGACAGCCCAGCAGCTACCATGCTCGGCTATCCCTGGCTGGTAGATCCCTACCCCACGACGCCAGGGATTTAAGCCCTCGCCAAGAGGCAACCGGGCAGCTACCCTGCTCGGCCCATCCTTAGCAGGCCTCGCACGGCCCCTCCCGCGCTAAGGATCAAAGCCCTCGCCAAGAGGCAACTGGTCTCGCCCTTGCTCAGTTATCCCTGGCTGGTAGTTCCATACCCCGCAACGCCAGGGATCGAAGCCCTCACCAAGAGGCAGCCCGGCAGCTACCCTGCTCGACTATCCCTGGCCGGTAGTGTTAGTTATATATGTGCCCTAGAGGCCATTACTGTACATACGATGTATATTGTAGTGGATGCTTGGACATATATAGGGAGGACTTTCTTGCTCGACATAATAGTATGCTATCTGGTTGTTCTTTATCTTAACATATACACTGATTGTCTCTATGTTACATGTTGATAAAGCCCTTAGGATGAGCACTTGACTACCAGGACTATGATGCAGATCATACTAGTGGGGACAGTGTAGTCACTAAGTGCATCCTTCAAATGTTCCTAGTCGTGGGTGTATCGAGACAGGGCATCGATATACCAGAGTAGACTAGCGTATAGCTTCTCAACCCATGTAGATGGGCGATGGATGATCCCATATCCATTAGTGTTTGACATCAAAGATAGTATACGGGTGATCAGTAGAGACTGGGTACACTGAACGGACTCGTCGAGAACTCCCAGATGGTATTATACCTCACGTCAGATAGCAGTTCTCTGGTGACACTTGTACAGGTTAGTCTGTAGACCCGAGATCATCATAGAGTCTTGTGTGATTCCCACTGTACTTTAATTTCCACCTTACCACATTCAAGAGAACGTGCAAAATGGTGGCTTTTGGGTACAGTCCCGAATCACATGGAGAAAATGAGCGATAGGAGGGGTTTCGTCTCTCCCGGTATTGGGAGTTGATGTTGCGCTGTGCTCGATTGGCTATAACAGGAAGTCACTGGCCAGGGCTACTTCAGAGATATACTGGTAAGTGTTATCAGTAGTTTCTCGATTCGTTATGAGCCTCATATCGGCACGACTTATCGAGTTACTGGGGTCTGACGTTTACCACCCCTAGACGAGATATGCGACATATCAGACGAAGAGACCGGACTGTACGGTAGTGTTACTGATTGGATTCGCAGGAGTATGAACAGGCTTGCTTGTTGATCTTCTGATCGCTCAATACCCGGGTGGCCATTACGTTTAACAGACCGCTTGCGGCTTGTAGGTGTTTGATATGATCATCACCTACTGCCGGCGTATTGACGAGTCTTTAGAGTCCTACACAGGGGTCTCCTGGCTCAAGTGAAACGGAGTAGGAGCACATATGTGATATGTGCGGGACCGAGATTAATGGGTGTATGTGATACCGCATTCCATTCTCACGATATGTGATTTCGGTCGGTTATATATGATATAGCCGGGTTATCGGATCAAGTGTTGATTCGATAAGTTGATTCATATAATATTAGTCGGTTGTATATGATATAGCTGGATTATTAAATCAAGAGTTGATTTAATAATTTAATGTATAATTATATATTTGATATATTACATTAGATTGACTAGTATTAACTCACTTAAGATTTCTTTTCTCACATTTGATATACTTTACATATATGTAATATATGTATTGTTTTCTTTTTGGCACAAAATATATGTGTGATATATATAAGTGTGTCATGTTAGGTTACACTTGCAACAAGGGTGTATGAGACTTATACCATGCTAGGGTTTATGTTTGGGTTCTATTTATTGCTTAAGTTATCACAAAAGAGTAAAGACTTAGTCAATGTTTTCAAACTTGGATGAAGCTTGTAGAACATTGACAAATTCCACTCTTTTGTCATTCCTTAAAATATTTGCTAACCGAACCTTAACCCTTGATCTTGGTTTATTCTCTACATGAGTTAGGCATGACACTAACTCACCCATGGTTGCAATTCTAACCTCACTCTCATTCTCTCTTGATAATTCTTCATCTTCTTCATGAGCTCAAAAAGAAAAGAGTTTTCTAGGGTTTGAGTTTGTGATGAAAACTTGTGAGAAAATAAAACTAAAGTGAGCCCACTTCCTACTTCATCATCCTCTACTACTTGCCATTTAGTATAGGGTGTTTGCTTCACTAATTCCTTAATTAGCGAAGAGATATCTTGGGTTAGTGTCTCATCGACGTAGATCATCTTCGGCCTCGAATACTTCGAAGCAAGCATGTTCGTTTCTTCCCGGGAGCCTCTGTAGAGTCCGGAGTATATGATCGCGGCGAAGGGACGACTACACGGAGCTAATGAAGTGAAGGACCGGTCTACAAAGGTTGTATTCCTTGCTCTCTTTTAGTTGCAAAGTGTTTTCATTTCTATTCCATCGATTTCTAATTAACGATTCTTAGTTAGGGTTAGCTAGAACGGCAAATTTTTGAATTTGGTATGGACGATGCCTCCCGAAACCTTGCTGCCATGCTAGGAAACCCTGCAGGTAGTTCACTACCCCACGACGCCAGGGATCTAAGCCCTCACCAAGAGGCAGCCCAGCAGCTGCCTTGCTCGGCTATCCCTGGCCGGTAGTTCCCTATCCCACGGCGCCAAAGATCTAAGCCATCGCCGAGAAGCAACCAGGCAGCTACCCTGCTCGGCCTATCCTTAGCAGGCCTCGCACGGCCCCTCCCACGCTAAGGATCAAAGCCCTCGCCAAGAGGCAACCGGGCCCGCCCTTGCTCGGTTATCCCTGACTGGTAGTTCCATACCCCGCAACACCAGGGATCGAAGCCCTCACCAAGAGGCAGCCCAGCAGCTACCCTGCTCGGCTATCCCTGGCTGGTAGTTCACTACTGTTAGTTATATGTATGCCCTAGAGGCCATTACTGTACATACGATGTATATTGTAGTGGATGGTTGGACATATATATGGAGGACTTTCTTGCTCGACATGATAGTATGTTATCCGGTTGCTCTTTATCTTAACATGTACACTGATTGTCTCTATGTTACATGTTGATAAAGCCCTTAGGATGAGTACTTGACTACCAGGACTATGATGCAGATCATACTAGTGAGGACAGAGTGCTCGTTAAGTACATCCTTCAAATGTTCCTAGTCGTGGGTGTATCGAGACAGGGCATCGATATACCAGAGTAAACTAGCGTATAGCTTCTCGACCCATGAGGATGGGCGATGGATGATCCCATATCCATTGGTGTTTGACATCAGAGACAGTATATGGGTGCTCAGTGGAGACTGGGTACACTGGACGGACTTGCCGAGAACTCCTAGATGGTATTATACCTATCGTCAGATAGCAGTTCTCTGGTGACACTGGTACAGGTTAGTCTGTAGACCCGAGATCGTCATAAAGACTTGTGTGATTCCCACTGTGCTTTGATTTCTACCTTACCACATTCAAGAGAACGTGCAAAACGGTGGCTTTTGGGTACAGTCCCGAATCACATGGAGGCAATGAGAGATAGGAGGGGTTTCGTCTCTCCCGGTATTGGGGATTGATGTTGCGCTGTGCTCGATTGGCTATAACAGGAAGTCCTTAGCCAAGGCTGCTTCAGAGATATACTAGTAAGTGTTATCAGTAGTTTCTCGACCCGTTATGAGCCTCATATCGACACGACTTATCGAGTTACTGGGATCTGACGTTTACCATCCCCAGACAAGATATGCGACATATCAGACGAAGAGACCGGACTGTACGGTAGTGTTACTGATTGGATTCGCAGGAGTATGGAAGGGTTTCTTGTTAATCTTCTGATCGCTCAATACCCGGGTGGCCGTTACATTTAGTAGACCGCTTGCGGCTTGTGGGTTTTTGATATGATCATCATCTACTGCCGACGTATTGACGAGTCTTTAGAGTCCTACACAGGGGTTTCCTGGCTCAAGCAAAACGGAGTAGGAGCACATATGTGATATGTGCAGGACCGAGATTAATACGATATGAGATACTGTATTCTATTCTCAAGTCATGTGACATCGGTCAGTTATATGAGATATAGCCGGATTATCGGATCAAGAGTTGATTCGATAAGTTGTTACATTTGATATTAGTCGGTTATATATAATATAGCCGGATTATTAAATCAATTGTTGGTTTAATGATTTAATGTATAATTATATATTTGATATATTAAATTACATTAACTAATATTAATTCACTTAAGATTTCTTTTCTCACTTGGATTGTGCATATTGTATATATGTGATATATGCAAGTGTATATTATTTTGTGTCATGCTTGATGATACATGGATATGCGTGTGTGTATGACTTACACCATACTTGGTTTAATTGCTAGGGTTTTATTTTTTTTGGTAATTACAAAATAGTGGTATTTTGTCATGGATGAAAGCTTGTAGAAGCTTGTAGTTATCTTTGACCAAGTCCACTCTTTTGTTTTGCCTTAGATTTTTATTAACCCAACCAATTAAACCTAGCAAAGGTTAACTCTCTACAAAGGTTAAGGGATATCATATACTCACCATGGTTTATTTTCTAACCTCATGATTTATTTTTCATTCACTTGATAATTATCATGAGAGTTATCTTCTTCTTCTTCCTCAAAACTTTCTAGCTTCAATGGAGATATGAGAAAAAATGTGAGAAAATCAAATCTAAAGTGAGCCCACTTCCTACTTCATCATCCTATACTACTTGCCATTTAGTATAGGGTGTTTGCTTCACTAATTTCACAATTAGTGAAGAGATAGCTTGGGTTAGTGTCTCCTCGACGTAGATCATCTTCGGCCTCGAAGACTTCGAAGAAAGCATGTTCGTTTTTCCATGGGAGCCTCTCTAGAGTCCGAAGTTCGCGATCATAGCGAAGAGACTACTACACAGAGCTATTGAAGTCAAGGACCGGTCTATAAAGGTTGTATTCCTTGCTCTCATTTACTTGTAAAGTGTTTGCATTTACATTTCCGTAGATTTCTAGTTAACGATTCTTAGTTAGGGTTAGCTAGAACGGTAAATTTTTGAATTTGGCAAGGACGATACCTCCCGAAACTTTGCTACCGCCCTAGGTAATCCTGCAGTGGTATCAGAGCCATGCTAGAAATTTAGACGGATTTTATTAGGATTACGAAACCGAAATTCTCCGAAACTTGAAACGCAAAAATGAAGTTTCTGTCGTTTTTTAAAAGTTGTCAAAAATTTTTTTAAACAAGTACAGAATGATATATGAGATATATCAAGAACACCATGAAAATTTCAGGAAAATCCTAGTTGATTTAGCCGGCCACCACCTAGGTCATCTCGGCCCAAATCCAAGCCCCCCCTAAAATTTTTTGTGTGTTCCAGTGACTTGGTTTTGATATTTCAGGTGTTGTTTGTTTTTGCTAATTTTGCATGTAATGTAATCTTACACTATAAGCAATTCGGAGTGTTTCATATTTGTAGTTTTAACATTGTTTCGGGTTATTCACATGTTGTCTAGACGAAGTTAGAAAGTTTGAACGATTGTTAAATTTCCAAGTTTAACGTATTCGGAAAAATATGCAAGTGATTCTGTAGACCATCTAGAAGAACGAAACCTTAACTCGATTATGTGACCATCAGAACCGCCACTAAACCCTAGGGTTTGTGGTAGTTCAGCGGTGTCACATGTGAGGCGTTGGTTTGACCCTTCTACGGCTTGTTCATAGGTACTGTGGTATCTTCTGGGTATTATTGAACTGTGCTCAAGTGTTGAGCTGTCGGGAAATTGTGGGACTTTGATGAATCGATCGAAAAGTTTAACGTCGTCCGGATAGCATGTAATGGGATACAATATTTGGAATCCACAAAAATAGTTATGAGATAACTAATTTGATGTTATAAGTCTAGCAATTTAGTCTCATTTGATCGGTTGCCACGGGATTTTGAAGTGATCAAAAGTCCGTCGCAATCACGTAGCGTACGTGGATACTCGCCGGGTAACATTATTAGATAGCCACGCCCCATAGCCCCGACCAAGTAACTGTAGGATAACCCCGTCGCCAAAAGCATCCGTTCGGGTGCTCGCGGCAGCGGTGTTTCGCCTTAGTGCACTTTGTTGACGGCATCGGGGGGTGCGACTGTCTACTAAAGTTTCCAACGAGCATTTGATCAGGATGTCAGGAATCTTGTTGAATTGCCCGACTTGATATTGAAAAGTGTTTTCTATATCGAGACTAAAATACGGGGTTTATAATTGTTAGACATGTGATATCTAAGGAATTCATTTGGTTAGGCATGTGATGTCTAAGGTGGTTGCGGATTCCAACTGTTGTAGTTTTTCACTTTCTTTTCTGCGACCGTAAGTGTAATATGTGGAGTATCGCCGATTTTGGTGCTATATGTCAATGACAATTGGGATACGCATATTTACTTACGTTGATGACATGTGATGTTATGTGTTGTTGTGATATGTTATATTGGATCGTCGTGTTTTGAATAGCCGGGGGTTTTATGTGATATGAGAGTTTCTTCATTTTCATTTATGTAAAATTCATTGTATGTAATATTCTTTTATTGGGGCACTTTCGGGTTGAGGATGATGTCACCATTGTATATTATTTACTTTTCCGCATTAGGATAGACCCAAGGCGGGGAGCACAAGTAACCGGGTTTTAGGGTCCAGTGAGAGACTATCTCGAGGAGTCGAGACCGGGTCCCCTAACTCTAGAATGGTAGGGTTGCTTGCCGCTCTCGTCGGGGTCTAGGGGTGTGGGATTGGCTATTCATCACGACCGTGGAATCCGTGTTTTATACAGGCTTAAAATAAAACACGGAAATCCTGGTATATCCAATATTTCATATGTTATGTTCTGCTGCGATATATATGATGTGATCATTTGATATATTGATGAGATAGATACTGGATATAGTATATGTGATATATTATATAGACGTTGCTTATATTTTACACCCGCGCTAGCACTACCCCGCTCTACCGTTAGTTACCTAAGCTAACGGTGCACGAGGGGACATCGAGGCAAATGCGGATGGCATAAGCGTACGTTGTATTTATCTGTATTGTTTAGGTAACATAATATGATGGGACTTCATTAATGAGATTAATGAAATAAAAGAAACCTAAAGATGTTGTGGAATCGAATTTTCAAAAATAGGTAGCTCTAGTTGTTATTTTGCATAGCGGTATTTCTTGTAGAATATCCAGCACCTTATTCGATAAGAAAAGAGCCGAGATCCCTTCACCGGGAGTGACCTCTTTAGCGAAACTAGCAGATGCTACAAACTCGGTTTCATCTTTTGATTGCTTCTATAGTTTTTTCTTTACATAGTGGTATTTGTGAAATATCCTGCACCTTATTCGATAAGGAAAGAGCCGAGATCCCTTCACCGGGAGTGACCTCTTTAGCAAAACTAGTAAAAGCCTAAAAAACGCTCCATTTTAAATCACTCGATTCTACGACGATATCGAGTTCATTACGCAAAAGGTTTTCCTAAAAACCTGTCGTTAGCCCTCTGTCATTTCCGATAAGTACTTCATAGTATCTGTGCTACGTTTGTTGACCTCCGTCAAGGCGTAGTATGCGGTAGCTATTTATGCTTATCTGTATAAGCATACGATGTGATTGAGTTAGGGTAGTCGTGCAACCTTGTTGACCTCCGTCAAGGGTCGTGCGGGTGGGTTTAATCCAATCAGGAAATGTACGGGTTGAACTTGACTAGTAGTCTATGGTTTGTTGACCTCCGTCAAGGTCATAGGATGCTAGGGGTAAAATATTATTAGGAATTTCAAGTGTTGAAATTTGCAATGAGATTGCATACCTCCTATGAGATAGTTGATCCTGATACCCACTGCGAGTAAGAGTTACTCCCGGGAGAGTTTTACACATTACAATTAGCTGATCAAGTAGGTGTCTAGAAAGGTGTCAACGGGGTTACACCCCTGGGAAAACGAGGTTTATGTTAATTAGGTCCGTGCGAAAGCACGGGGAAGCTCCCTCAAAGTACCGGCACTGGCCTGGCTGAAAGATTGGCAAACTTGTAGGGTATAATTAATCTCGGATGGTCTTTCCTTTTAGGATTTGAAGGAATATTTGACTAAAATAGTGGGAGCGATCCTGATTAGATAAATTAATAACCAATCTAATCTTACAAGAGCATACGCTGAGTGTTTTCTTCTCTCTCTCCAGGTAGCGACCATGTCATGCCTTAATCAAGATAATAATATGGATGTATTGACCGAACCCGCTTGTTATACTGAGCTAAGGAACATTGGTCCCGCTCCAACTTATAATTGTTATAAGACCGAGCAAGAAATAGGGGATTACCAGGATTCACGTGCCGCCCAAACGAAGAAAGTGTATGATGATGCATCTTCTTCGGGTGCGTTCATTACCGAGAACTGTTTCTCAGTATCCTTTACGTCCTGGGTATGAGATACCGGATCAGGATCCCACATATGTAATCAGTTACATGGGCTACAGATAGGTAGAGAACTGAGAATGGGTGATAAGTTTCAAGTGTTGGAAACGGTGCAAGTGTTGCAGCCAAGTATGCTGGCAGTTATCACCATGTATTACAAAATACATTGATTCTGAACGAATGTTATTAGATACCGAACCTGATATACAATATCATATCGGTCTCTTTATTTAGTAAAGAAGGATATAATTTTGTATTGTTGGATAATGTTTTGAACATTTCCTATATCAAGAGTTGATCGGTTCAGACACGTTATCTAAAAGCATATACGTTCTAAATCAAACTACAGTTCTTAACGTACAGAACACACACAAGAGGAAGATTCAGAAATGAACGAATCCTTCTTGAGGCATTGTAGACTAGGTCATATCAATACGACCCGACTAGCTAAGTTACATAAAGATGCATATTTAAATCAGTTTGAATTTACATCTTGTGAAACTTGTCAGTCATGTCACAAAGATAAGATGACCATAGCTCCGTTTGTTAGAAACAAAGAAAGAGTTAGTGAACTTTTGGGATTGATATATGATGATGTATGTAGGTCCCCTGTCTACACATGCCAGGACTGGTTCTTTGTACTTCATTACATTCATTGATGATCTCTCAAGATTCGGACATACGTTCCTGTTGAAATACAAGTCTGAACCTTTTGAGAAATTCAAAGAATATAAGTTAGAAGTAGAGAACCAAAACGGGTATAAGTATTATGCCCTTTGATGTGATCAGAGAGGAGAATACTTGAGCATGGAATTCCTGGACTATTCTAAAGGAGAATGAGATTCTCTCTCAGCATTACTTCTCCATATACACAACAGCGCATTGGTATATCGGGGCGGAACAATCACACTCTATGTGATATGGTGTGCTCTATGATGAGTACTACTGAGTTACCTATTTCCTTTTGGGAGTTATGCACTTGAGAAGCTGCATACCTATTGAATAGGGTTCCAATCAAATCAGGTGTCTACCAATCCATATGTGATATGGTATGGGAAAAGCCCATCTCTTAAGTAAGTTAAGATTTGGGGTTGTCCAACCTATGCCTAAAAGCAAAATCCGGACAAGCTCGAGGTAAGGTCAGTTCTGTGCAAGTTTGTTGGATATCCTAAGTATTCGCGAGGGAATATCTTCCACCACACAGAGGAACAAAAGGTGTTTTGTTTCTCAGCATGCCACCTTTTGGAAAGGGAATTTCTTGTGAAGAAATTAGTGGTCATGAGGTAGAACTGGAAGGAGTTCCAGCTATACAAACTGCAGCTGATGATTTGGTAGAACCGGAGAATTCAATAGTTCCCAACGAACCTCAGTCTCTCCGCCGATCTAGTAGGGTTCCTCACCCACCTGAGAGATACTTCGGTTTTCTCTATGACAGTGGGAGCGAGGATTGCATCATGAGATGATGACCCAACTAGTTTCGAGCAGGTCATCAGGAGTGGGGACTCTGTGAGAATGGATGGATGTTATGCGATCTGAGATGGAATCCATATACACCAACAAAGTATGGACTTTGGTTGCTTTATCTGAAGGGTTAAATGTAAGTCCATGTCACGCACCCCACGAACTTGCGGGGAGGCGGAATATATGAAAAACGATTATCAAAGCTTCGTAACACGGACTTGAGCGCATGAATCGTATCTAAACCGTTACTAGCAAACTATGAAAGGTTTAACTACTCGGATTCGAAGTTATACCTCACGTTACTTGTCCTTCGGGTCTTCATCGCGGTCCTCCACTCCTCGTAGGCTCCTTGGAACAACGGCACCTCAACGGCCTCCTCGAGTCAAAGACAATCCACCCGAGAGCTCCTACGCCAAGCTTGATCTCTAACTTGAGATAACTAGGTTGCTCAAAGTGCTAATCTAAGCTACCTAGGGGATATAGAGTGAGGTTATGGAAGTATTAGTCTAGCTAACCCTTGATCTCAACACATGAGAGGTTAGGGTTAGGGTTTCAAGAATGAGAGCTTGAGGAGAGAGAATGTGAGAAAGTGAATTACTTTGGATGAATGAAATCACTTGAGTATATATGAAACATATGATATTATTAAGTAAATAATAAATAAAGCATCATCATCATGTTTCATCAATACCCTGAGTGATTCATCATATGAGTCATATAAATCATTAAATGAATCATTAACTCATTGCATGAATCACTACATGACTCACTAATCCAATTAATGCAAATGCCACCTTAGCCCCCAAGTCACCATACTTCTAGAAGCTTCCCGGAAAATTACGAGAACACCCCTCTAATCCGTGAAAACACGGAAACAAACTTTAGACTGTATAAATCCAATAACCTGATATTAGAAACTGGCTTAAACCAAATCCGACTAGTAAAAACTGTCAGAACGTCGTACGTGCGTAAACACACGTATGCGTCCGAACCCTTGTCGTAAAACCATACGACCTCTATATCGTTTCGCCTGGAGCAGGGAAACTCTCTGTGTGGGACTCTAACGACTCGACACTACGCTGGCAGTGGGTTTAACCACAGACCGCAAGCGGCACTAGCTGTACGTAACGGTCCCCAGGTAGATGTCGATAAGAAGGCCGATGAGGAAAACCATCCGAACTCCTACTGAGCTTGATGTGACAATCTCCGTACAGTCCGGTCTGTTCGTCTAAGACTATCGCATATCGAGCCTAGGGGCGGCAAGCGTCAGTCCCCTAATAGCTGTATAAGTCATGTCGGAGCGTAGCCCATTACACCCTAAGAAACTACTGGAACCTACTAGTAAATCTTGCTTGCCCTAGCCAGGAACTTTGCGTAATGGCTCTCTGACACAGCGCGATATCAACTCCCAATACCGGGAGAGACGAATCCTATCTAACCGCCACTGCCTCCAAGTGCTCGGGACTGCACCCAACTGCTACCTGTTTGCACGACTCCTTTAAGCCATGGTAGGGTAGTAATCTAAGAACAGTGGGACACACTCGAGACGAAGTAGCAGTGTCAAGTCTGCGGACTATGCTGTACTCATGTCACCTGGGAACTGTTAACTGACGATGGGTATGTTTACCCCAATCAGAGCAAAACTCTGTTCAAATTCCAAGGTGGGAAAAGAAGCAATACTTCTGTTTTTCTCCAATCAGAGCAAAGCTCTGTCTTGAAAATTAAAGTGAAAATAAAAATTAAAATAAATGAAGTTACGCTTCAGATCTCCTGCGCTGCACGCAAACCGCCACGTGTCAAAATCAGACACGTGGCGCAAGGAGCGCAGCGCCCAAGGTAGCGTACTCCATCAGAGCAAAGCTCAAAAAAAAAAAAGTTGCGCAGCTGCGCAGTGCGTTGCGCGACACGTGTCTGCGCGCGCAGTCAAAAAAAAAAGTTGCGCAGTGCGCTGCGCGACACGTGTCAGCGCAGCTGCGCAGTGCGCTGCGCGACACGTGTCTGCGCGTGCAGTGAAAAAAAAAGTTGCGCAGTGCGCTGCGCGACACGTGTCAGCGCAGCTGCGCAGTGCGCTGCGCGATACGTGTCTGCGCGCGCAGTCAAAAAAAAAAGTTGCGCAATGCGCTGCGCGACACGTGTCAGCGCGCGCAGTCAGAAAAAAAAATTGCACAGTGCGCTGCGCGACACGTGTCAGCGCGCGTGCAGTGCAAAAAAAAAAAATCTAGCTGCGCGACACGTGTCTGCGCAGTTGCGCAACATGTGTCACGCGCTGGGGAGTTGCGCAAAAACAGAATGAAAATTTAAGGAAATCTTTTCTGTTTTTGTTAAAACAAGAAGATTTCTTCTGTAAAACAGGGGCCTTTGGATCAAAGATCCAACGGTAGAGAAAATTCCCCAAATCACTCAGAAAAAGATCTCTTTAACAAATTTAACTAATTTATGAGCACTATAAAAAGGAACCCAGACCTCATTTCAAAAGAAGGAAGATCTTGCTAAAAAAAAAAGAGAAGAGAACTCTTGAGAACTCTTGAAGAATAAAAAAAAGGTAAATACCTTTAAAAGAAGATAAAATTCTCTTATGAATAAGATCATGGATCTTCAAAAATAAATAAATAAATAAATAAAATAGTGCCTTGCACTTGTTTTATGAACCATCGATTCTTGAACCTAAAAGGTTCTTAAATTAATAGTGCTATGCACTTTCATGAACCTTTGGTTCTCTGAGATAAGAAAAACAAGAAAAAATTTGTTTTCTCTTAGATCTAAATAAAATAGTGTCTTGCACTTGTTTTATGAACTATCGGTTCTTGAACCTAAAAGGTTCTTAAATTAATAGTGCTTTGCACTTTTATGAACCTTTGGTTCTCTGAGAGAAGAAAAACAAGAAAAAACTTGTTTTTTCTTAGATCTAAATCAAATAGTGCTTTGCACTTCTTTTATGAACCATTGGTTCTTGAATCTAAAAGATTCTCAAATTAACAGTGCTTTGCACAAATGCAATGCATTACTTAAAGGGCCATGCCCAAATCAAAATGACCTGACAGGCCAAAATAAATTGCAAGGCAATAAATGGGCAGAGCCCAAATAAATTGATGATTTGCATTCTTTATACAAGGGCAGAGCCCAAATGAAATTGATGCTCTGCATCATTTATAAAGGGCAGAGCCCCAAAACAAATTGATGCCCTGCATCATTTCTGGGCAAAGCCCAAATAAAAATAAAAAACAAATGCAAATAAAATATTGGACATTTTTAACTGGACTTAGCCCAATCGTGGCCATAAGTCCTTAAACTAAATTAACTGAGCAAAACGGCTCTCCTAAACCAATCCACATCTGGTTCAAGGGTACATCTCCGAACTCCTTTGATATCCATCGTTGTAATTCCTCAACGACGTCAAAGAGGTGACGGGTCCCAACGACCATACATCAATATGGACTGCGGGGTCCTTAAACTCGTGGACCGAGACGTCCCTAAACTAATATTGGACCGAAATGTCCTTAAACTAATATCGGACCGAAATGTCCTTAAACTAATATCGGACCGAGACGTCCCTAAACTAATATCGGACCGAGACGCCCCTAAACTGGAGCATGGACCGCAGTGTCCCTAAACTACCTATGGACCACTACGTCCCTAAACTGGAACAATAGAGCCTCTTAATGCTCTTTTGCCGGATCTAAACGGTCCCGTTTAAGTTGATCTTAGCCCCAAACGCGGCTAACGTATTCTTAAACACTCAAATGGACTATAAAACTCCAAATCAACTTTGGTTCAAGGGTACATCTCTGAACTCCTTTGACACCTATCGTTGTAATCTTTCAACGATGTCAGAGAGGCGACGAGTCCCGACGGCCCTATATTAAATGGATCACCACGTTAAGTAGATCTTAGTCTCAAACAGGACTAACGTATCCTTAACGAACGTTTAAGTTGATCTTAGCCGCAACGCGCCTAATGCATCCTTAAACTAAAAACACCAAACCCAAATCTAATTAAATACGGATTTGGACTAATCCACGTCCTACAGGCGACGGCATTACTCAGTCTCCGTATACAATCCACGGGCAACCACAAACAAAACAAACACACATGACACGAAGTGAAATTCTGGAGAAAGAGAAAGTGGTTACCGCGATGCGGTAGCGTAATTAACTGCAGGGGCTTGCGCCTGCAGGGAAGAGCGTCCCCACAATCAAAAACCCCTCAATCGAGGGGGAATCTGACGAAGTCTGCTACATCGGCCGCATCCGTCTAAACCTCCGATACATGGTGCCATAAATCAACTTGGCATCTTCGGAGAGGTAGACGGATAAAACCAAATAGTATCTGCCCCGAATCTCAGGCACAGACGTCCTAACGTCTCGGCCGCCATTCGGAGGGGAACAGATTCTGGCACGCCTGGTGGGACCTCTTACTCTTTCCACTCCACACTTCGTGTGTCGTGTTCGCGAACAAATCGCGGTTTGCTGTGATTGCCTGTGGATTCAAGGTACTAAGATTTGGTGTCTTGCTTTATGCAGAAAATAGAAAATCGATGGCTTCGAACTGCACCGCCCGCAGCGATAACTCTCGCTCCATCATTGCTGGAGGAGTGACTTATGGGCCCCAAGCGGCCTCCCTTTTCAAAATGCTGGTGGAGCAGGTGGCTCAAGCCACCACTGGACTTTTTTTTGGGGCCATGCTCACACCAATGAGCTTCAACACCCCAATGACATTGCAAGAAGCTCCAAAGAAGTCGGTCTTCGATTGACTTACCGCTGCCGTGACCCCTCTCAACGGGTCGTCCAACTCCACTGCTTCAGTTTTTAACGGACTAGGCCAGAGCTCTAACAGGCTCATGAAGAAGCCTGCCATACCAGAAGGCGTTATCCCGAAGCGGATAGCCATTCCAACTCCCATTCCTGGCAAAATCACCAAGGTTGCTTCCCATGTTCAGAAGTCCGCTTCTGACAAGTTGGTCGTCCCCGTTCAACGGACATCGATCTTTAAAAAGCTGGTACCAGTATATTCTGACCAACACAGGGGGCATGAGGAGGTCACCCCTATAGCTGAAACAACTCCATCAGCAAGGCACGCTCGATGTCGCCACTGGCGTCGAGTAAGGAAGGCTGGGGGCAACTCCCCCTCTGGGATAACTCCGTCAGCTCCGATGGTGAGGATCGATACTGCTGTTCCAACCAGGAACAGCTTTGAGTTGCTGAACTCGGTGCGCAGAAACTCTCCTACTGCGGTGCTAAAGCGAACTCCTTCATCTGTGAAGAATATTCCAGAGAAGAAGCTAGAGCAGCCCCCTCAACGGCTGTCCTCTAAAATTTACAAAGTCTGGCGACAGGTCCAAGAGTCGGTGATCGATCAAGATTACCTCCGACGACAGAAAAAGATGAAGGTTCGGCAGGGGAAGGATTACTCTGTCAAACCACAAAAAGCAAAAGCTACATGGGTGCCCACTACAACGGCTCCCTTAACTCCAATCACTCAAAAAAGGAGGCCACAAAAAGCCCATGTGAACATGGCGAAGCATAAAAGCGCTGAACACGAACGCCCCAAATCTGGGGGCTTGGTGGTGCACACTGTTTATATGGCTTCTGGAAAGGAGGAAAGCCGCACTTCTACGGGCCACCGACCGCTCACCCGATCCGTGACGAAAGCCCAGGAGCAACAACAAAAGCTTCAGGAAATGATGACTACAATGGCTGCACTCACTGAGCCAAAAGAAAGCTCTGAAACGTCTTCGGATGAGCGTCAAGAACAAGAAACCGACGCTGATTTTTTACGCAGAGTCCTCGAAAAGAGGGACAAAGAAGCTGCAGAGCAAGCGGCTAACATAAAACAGATGGCGCTCCTCTTCCAAGATATGGTAGGGATGATGTTACAGCCGGACCCTCCTGCTGAAGATCCTCCGATCATCCTTGAAGACGACAGGGGAGAAACGTCAAATCCTCCGCCGGCTCTGTCAACAGCCAAGGAGGAGGCAATCTCCAAAGTTGACCTAGACGAATATATAGCTCAGCAGATCCGGGTTCATCAGGCGAATGAAGCGGCTGGGCAAATTGTTAGAACCGGACGACCGTTTCCGAGCTGGTATAACCAAATCAGTTACCCGCCAGGATATACGATCCCTAAATTCCACGTATATAAAGGGACAGGGAATCCGCATCAGCATGTCGCTCAATTCAGGGCTTTATGTGGCAATACTGGAGGCGATGACAAATTGTTGCTACGTCAATTCGTCGGTAGCTTAGCAGAAACAGCCTTTGAATGGTATTCGGAGCTACCTAACGACTCTGTCAAAACATTTGCAGAGATGGAACTGCTGTTTACACAAAGATTCGCGAGTGCTAGTGAACGCACCCCGATAACAGCACTAATAAATGCCAGGATAAGGCCAAGCGAAACGTGGGTTCAATACGCAACACGATGGCGGAACCTATGGTCGAAATGCGAACAACGCATAGAAGAGGCACCTGCGCAAGTTTGTGGGAACTCTCGATCCGCAGGCGACCATCTCGCAATTCATGATGTTCTTCAGGCCGACCACCTTCCAGGCCTTGATCGACAAATTAGCCCAAATGGACCAGATGGGCCATAAGCCGTCTCCTCCAAGACCCGATCCCCGAAATGTGAAAGGAAAAGCGATCATCGTCGCCAATGCTCAACAACAGTCGAGCAACTCAAAGCCGGTCGTTCGCCAAAATAACGTGCGTCCACGCCCATCCCTCGAAGAGAGGCTAGGACGTCCTTACTCGTTTCCTCAGAATAAAACGAGAAGACTGTTTGAGCTGGCAGTGCGTAACAGACTCATCAATCTGCCGAGTCCAAAGCGTCTGTCGCAGCCAGGCGATCTTAATAATCCCAATTATTGCCCTTACCACCAAACGGTAAGTCACCCGATTGAGGATTGTTTCGTCTTTAAGGGATGGATCGAGGATCAATACCTGCAAGGCAAGTTCGCGCTGTCTGAAAGCTGGAAGGTAAACCCACCACAGCCGCACTCTCCAAAGAAGACGGACACGCCGGGGGCAGCTTGTTCTTTAGTCAAGGATGAAAACAATGGAGAAAACTCATCGGATGAATCCGAAGACTACGCAGCGACTTGTCATATGATTTCTCATTCACTGACGGATGATAAAGAGGCTCCTTGCGTTGAGAAACCAATGGCGAATCCTGAGCCGGAGATTCTACAGCCATCAGACGAGTTGATCGATGTCTTCCTAAGTGAAATTCGTCTGAAAACAAAAGCCAATCTAGAACGTGAAATGACCATACTAGAAAGAACCAAGGTATTCCCGTCAAATCAAAAGCCATACACTGCGGGTAAAAACAAATTCAAGACGAGGAAACGGTTCGCCAAAGCTCTATCAGTAGGAATGAAGCTACCGCCCTCTGAAGAAAATTCTTTCTCTGAGGTAGAGATGCACCCTAACTTCTGTTTATATCATCAGAAGATCATACATTCTACCGAAGACTGCGAGTCCTTTAACTGTTGGTGGCAAGGGTATGTCGCTCAAAAGCAACACTTCGACAGGACAAAGTGTGAAGCTTGTGGACATCGGAAAAATGCGATATATGAGCGCAAAGGAGCCGCCGCAAACTGTCATATAGCCGACTTCAAGGGATCACAAATTGTCACCTTTGGAAGCGACTCTGACGAAGAAGCTATCCCCAACTTTTCCCTCGGGGAATCTATTTCGAAAATAAAGGAATTGAGAAGCTGCGAGAACGTTCAGCCATGTAATCGCACGTTATTCGAAAAAAATCTCGGCCCCGTAAACAAGGGACCGAGCAAAAAGAATAAAGGAAAAGGAAAAAAGGCCCTCGTCGCCAGCGCTCAACAACAATCAGGTGACCCTAGACCGGTTGCTTGCCAAAGCAACAAGCGGCAACCCCTCCAGGAAAAGTTGAAACGTCCTTACTCGTTTCCGCAAGATAAAACAAGGGGACTGTTCGAGCTGGCAGTATGCGACAGACTCATCAATCTGCCGGATCCAAAACGTCCGTTGCGGCCAGGCGATGTTAATAACCCTAATTATTGCCCTTACCACCAAACAGTAGGTCACCTGATCGAAGACTGCTATGTCTTCAAAAACTGGGTTGAAGACCGATACCAACAGGGCAAGTTTGCGCTGTCTGAGAACTGGAAGGTGAGTCCGCCACAACCGCACGCTCCGAAGAAGATGGATACGCCGGGGGCATCATGTTCATTCATGGAGAAGGACTCATAGACCAAAAAGTCAATAAACCAAATATTCGCCTCAAATACGACGACAATGGACCGAAATGTCCTTAAACTAATAGCAGACCGAGACGTCCTTAAACTAATAGCAGACCGAAACGTCTTTAAACTAATACCGCAGCATCCTTAGGCTGACGAGATAAAAAAATAAAAAAATATATATAAAATAAAAAAAAACGGTATGTCCATAAGCAAAAAGGGCACGGATGAAAACCCGAAAGGGTTCCGTGAGTAAAAACAGCAGGACTACCGGCGAGTGTTCGTGAAAACCCGAAAGGGCGCGACCTCGTAAAAAAAAAAGAAGAAGAAGAAAATAAAAAGAATAAAAGAAAAAAAAACGGTATGTCCATAAGCAAAACGGGCACGGATGAAAACCCGAGAGGGCTCCGTGAGTAAAAACAGCAGGACTACCGGCGAGTGTTTGTGAAAACCCGAAAGGGCGCAACCTCGTTAAGAAACACTTATAGGGGCCTCTCGACCCTATAAGGAGAAACCACCCGCGTGAGATCCTTACGACTCACAAGGGAACAACACACTTAGGAATCCTCACGATTCCTAAGGAGAAAATACACTTGCGAGATCCTCACGACTCGTGAGGAGAACGCTCTTATGGGACCCTCACGGCTCGTAAGATTTGAAAGTCTTAAGTTACAGAGGCCTAAACCTGTGCTTAAGCAACCCCCACAACTTTCGACATTACCCTACAAGTGGTCTTATATTGGCCATTGTATACAATCCACGGGCGCGAATAAACATTTCCCTAACCAAGTCCCATCCGTAACTGGGGATATGTCCACACGGTGAACAACCCTTGTGAGTCCTCTCGACTCATAAGGAGATAACACTCTTGTAAGATCCTTACGACTTATAAGAGAACATACACTTAGGAATCCTCACGATTCCTAAGGATAAAACGCACCTGCGAGATCCTCACGACTCGTAGGGAGAAACACCTTTATGAGACCCTTACGGCTCATGAAGTCAAAAGCCTTAGTCGACGGGATCCTAACCCTGTTTACTAAGCCACCTTTGTTCGACATCGACAGAGGCAAATGATGATTCGCTCCTGGCAATATTCCGGTTGTAGCGATGCTGATGCCTAAATCGGTATCAAATTCCAAGTCCTTTCATGGCAGATGATGATTCGCTCCTGGCAATATCCCAGTTGTAGCGATACTGATGCCTAAATTGGTATCAAATTCCAAGTCCTTTCATGGCAGATGATGATTCGCTCCTCGCAATATGCCAGTTGTAGCGATGCTGTTGCTGAGATTGGCACCAGATTCCAAGTTCTACGCTCGCGATAAAAATCAGCGAGCTGAAAATGCATACTAAATAGCCAAAATGATTGGGCAACTCGCAATAAAAAACAGCGAGTAAAAAAAAAAATATATATATATATATAGCCGAAATGATTAGGCAACTCGCAATAAAAAACAGCGAGTAAAAATAAAATAAACAACTGAAATGATTGGGCAACTCGCAATAAAAAGCAGCGAGTAAAAAAAAAATAGCCGAAATGATTGGGCACCGCGAAAAATAGCCGAAATGATTGGGCAATCGCGACCTTCGCGATATAAAAGCTGAAATGATAGAGCATCGCGGAAAGAATAAAAAAAATGAAAGAATGAAACTTTTTGCCCTACAGGTGAAATCACATCGATCCCTGTATACAATCCAGGGGCACAGATAAAGAGGGAGCCATACCTTCCCAACAGGCTCCATCAGAAAGCGAAGCCAAATCTCGACGGTCCATAGACAACCTAGAGACAATCTCGACATTTGTCGTAATATTACAGACACGATGTCAACAAATGAAGTAAACGAAGATCCCGAGCTTCAGGGTCTCGACGTCAACATCGACAACTTAGAGATCACCAACGGCGTTTCTCCTCACTCCAACTAGATGCAGACATGACGTCAACAACCGACCTCAGAATCGCAACGAAACGGAACCATGGCAAAGTCTCTAGTTCCAAATCTCAATGGCCACATCTGCAGCCTGGAGACCAACAACGGTGTGCCTCCTCATTCCAGCAGGACACAGATATTACACCATCAAGCAGAGCGATGGCAAAATCCCAGCTTCACCTCATCATTCGTCTCGATACAGTAGACGCAATGTCAACAACAGCGTTCCTCCGCAGTCCAGCTGGAGGCAGATGCAACGTCAACAAAAGACCTCACGGTCGAAACAAAGCGGATCCAGCAGGGTGTACATGCAAAGTTAACAAAAGACCCCACGATCGAAACAAAGCGGAGTGACGGCAAAATCCCAGCTCCACCTCAGCATTCGTCTCAATACACCAGACGCAGTGTGAGCAAATGAAGCGAAGGCCAAATTCCTAGCTTCAAGGTCTTAATGGCAAGTCATATAAGGCCTGAAAGACCACCGGAGATCATCTCACATGGAGTGGTCACCTCCTCGACGTTCGTTTCGATACAGCAGACGAGTTGTCACCCTAGCGTTCTTCCTCCAGCAGGGATTCAGACATGACAAAGCAAACGAAGCGAAGGCCACATTCCTAGCTTCAACGTCTTTACGGTAACTCACATAAAACCGGAAAGACAATCGAAGATCATCTCGCACCAGCACAGAGTGGTCACCACCTTGACGTTCGTCTCGATACAGCAGACGAAATGTCAACCCCAGCGTTCTTCCTCCAACAGGGATTCGAACGTGACAAAGCAAACGAAGCGAAGGCCACATTCCTAGCTTCAACGTCTTTACGGTAACTCATATAAAACCGGAAAGACAATCGGAGATCATCTCGCACCAGCACAGAGTGGTCACCACCTTGACGTTCGTCTCGATACAGCAGACGAAATGTCAACCCCAGCGTTCTTCCTCCAACAGGATTTAGACACACCAAAGCAAACGAAGCGAAGGCCACATTCCTAGCTTCGATGTCTTGACGGTAACTCATATAAAACCGGAAAGACAATCGGAGATCATCTCGCACCAGCACAGAATGGTCACCACCTCGACGTCCGTCTCAATACAGCAGACGAGATGTCACCCCAATGTTCGTCTCGACACAGCATACGCAAGGTCATTAAACGAATGGAGCCACGGCAAAATCCCTAGTTCCAAACCTCGGCGGTTCACCAGCAACCTAGAGACAACCTCGACGTCCGTCTCGATACAGCAGACGAAATGTCACCCCAACGTTCGTCTCGACACAGCAGACGCAACGTCATCAAACAAACGGAGCCACGGCAAAATCCCTAGTTCCCACCGCAATATTCGTCTCGATACAGCAGACGCAATGCCAGCAAACGAAGCAAAGGCCAAATTCCTAGCTTCAGGGTCTTGACGGCAACTCATATAAAGCCCGAAAGACTATCGGAGATCATCCCCACACCAGCGCGGAGTGGTTATGACTCATCGGGGCTCACCAAAATAAGCCTAACCTCAAGTAAAAAGCGACATGGCAAATTCCTAACGCTTGCTCTTCCGACGGTCAAACTGCCAAGGAGGATTGCTTGAAGACGTCTTGTCCAGCCCCCGAAGGGATCAGAGACACGGCAGTCGCAGGGCTACTCGAACAGCACGATTGCCTATCGAGGACTATATCAGCTTATGCAACGGTACGATGGCCAAAACCCTAAGTACCACCAACCTTAACGGGCTTCTGTCGTAAAGAGCAGAGGTTAAATGCGACGTTAAGATGTTCTTGCGAGAAACGTTCGATTCGTCTCGACTTGTGAAAAATTGTCAAGGCGGCTCGACTCGTGAGATAAAGCCTTAGGCAGTGGGCATAAAAGAAGCCTGTTTCCTAAGCATTGGGACCCCGCAAGTTGGCCCAAAACGGTCTCTTGCATACCATCCACGGGTCTCACTCTCCAACGTCGAACTTCGACAAGGAGGGAAACAACCGCTTACAAGTCCTCTCAACTCGTAAGAGGGAAAAATTCTCTTTTAGGATCCTTACGAATTACAAGAGAAAACCACACTTAGGAATCCTCACGATTCCTAAGGAGAAAAACCCACCTACGAGATCCTCTCGATCCGTAGGGAGAAAAGTCTCTATGAGACCCTCACGGCTCATAGAGTTGAAAAGTCTTAGGCAGTAGATCTGAACCTGCGGCCTAAGCCCTCTCTATCTCGTGAAGAAATCAAGAAGCTTACTCTATTACCTGCTAATTGTGACGACATGCTGAGAAAGAGGAAAAGCAACAGAAAGAGCATCCGATTTACATTTGATCAAGCGTTCAAGACACATTCATTCATGCATGGGCAAAAAGACTCAGGACAAAAGATATATAATAAAGACAAGCTGGGATTATAAAAAAAAAAATTCCATTAATATTGCCCAAAGTTCTTACAGTCATAAAAACAATAAACGAAAGTTACAATGGAATAACCTCAGATCCAGGGCATGAATTGAGGAATTCAAAAGCGACCCTATCTATGACTTTCCAAGCCTCGCGGACCATCCTAGTGTGCTTCCTTTCGCGAGCACAAGCGTCAGGGTCCCTTCCGATGTCTTCCACCCTCCTATAAGCAGCGAGTATGGCAGACTGTTGAAAGATCTCGTGCAAGAGGTCGATAAGACTGTCTCGCCGTCTCTTCGAGATAAAGTCAATAGGTTCACAGAGTGCACCTTGTCCTCAGCGGCATCCAACGCCCTAAGCGGCACGCCGGAACAGAATAGGGGAAGCGCTTCCCAGATAGCTCCCACGATAAGTTTAAGAAGAGAGGAACGTCGGGGAAGCAGTGGACCATTGTATGCGTCGAAGCGACTCATTATTTTAGCACACTCCTCGTTTGTGAACTCCTGATTTTGAGAGCGGCCAAGTCGGCGGATGTCCTCATTAGAGATGATCTCGTTAAGAGCATACATGTGAGCGTTCATTATTCCTGTGAAAGAGGATCAACAGAATTATCAGGAAGACTGATTAAGCAAAACGATATAATGCACTGAGGAATAAAATGTCATTTTTAAGTTCCAAGATCCATGAAGAATTCTTAAGAGTTCTTCTATATGATTTAGGAGGAGCAAAACTCCATTAATGAATTAAGAAAATCTAAGGAAAATCTTTCAGAGAGCAGAGCTCTATGGAACCCTAGTAGGGTCCCCTTTAGTTCTCTTTAGATCCCTTTAAGACCTGTAGAGTAAAGCTCTGCTAAGTGAAACCCTAAATAGGTTTCCTTTAGATCAGGGATCTATTGAGAGCGAGGCTCTATCAATGAAAATTAATTTAATTTAATTTAATCCAAATTAAAATTTTCACCTAAAAGTTTTAAGAATTTAACTCTTAAAGTTCTTGAAAATAAAGAGCAGGGCTCTGAGTTCTGAAAGTAAAATTTTAGAGATGAGAATCATCTAAGGGACCAAAGATCCTATTTATAGGCATCAAGTGCCCTTTCAGCTTCTAAGGGATGGCGCGACGATTCGGAGTCTGCCACCGTTGCGCTCACGTTAGGAGGCCACGTAAGCGCAACGGTGGGGGGCATCTGTTTACCCCAATCAGAGCAAAGCTCTATTCAAATTCCAAGGTGGGAAAAAAAGCAATACTTCTGTTTTTCTCCAATCAGAGCAAAGCTCTGTCTTGAAAATTAAAGTGAAAATAAAAATTAAAATAAATGAAGTAACGCTTCAGATCCCCTGCGCTGCACGCAAACCGCCACGTGTCAAAATCAGACACGTTAGCGCAAGGAGCGCAGCGCCCAAGGTAGCGTACTCCATCAGAGCAAAGCTCCAAAAAAAAAATTGCGCAGTGCGCTGCGCGACACGTGTCAGCGCGCGCGCAGTGCAAAAAACAAAAAAAAAATCCAGCTGCGCGACACGTGTCTGCGCAGTTGCGCAACGCGTGTCACGCGCTGGGGAGTTGCGCAAAAACAGAATGAAAATTTAAGGAAATCTTTTCTGTTTTTGTTAAAACAAGAAGATTTCTTCTGTAAAACAGGGGCCTTTGGATCAAAGATCCAACGGTGGAGAAAATTCCCCAAATCACTCGGAAAAAGATCTTTTTAACAAATTTAACTAATTTATGAGCACTATAAAAAGGACCCCAGACCTCATTTCAAAAGAAGGAAGATCTTGCTAAAAAAAAAAGGGAAGAGAACTCTTGAGAACTCTTGAAGAATAAAAAAAAGGTAAAAATCTTTAAAAGAAGATAAAATTCTCTTATGAACAAGATCATGGATCTTCAAAAATAAATAAATAAAATAGTGCCTTGCACTTGTTTTATGAACCATCGGTTCTTGAACCTAAAAGGTTCTTAAATTAATAGTGCTTTGCACTTTCATGAACCTTTGGTTCTCTGAGATAAGAAAAACAAGAAAAAATTTGTTTTTTCTTAGATCTAAATAAAATAGTGCCTTACACTTGTTTTATGAACCATCGGTTCTTGAACCTAAAAGGTTCTTAAATTAATAGTGCTTTGCACTTTTATGAACCTTTGGTTCTCTGAGAGAAGAAAAACAAGAAAAAACTTGTTTTTTATTAGATCTAAATCAAATAGTGCTTTGCACTTCTTTTATGAACCATCGGTTCTTGAATCTAAAAGATTCTCAAATTAACAGTGCTTTGCACAAATGCAATGCATTACTTAAAGGGCCATGCCCAAATCAAAATGACCTGACAGGCCAAAATAAATTGCAAGGCAATAAATGGGCAGAGCCCAAATAAATTGATGATTTGCATCCTTTATACAAGGGCAGAGCCCAAATGAAATTGATGCTCTGCATCATTTATAAAGGGCAGAGCCCCAAAACAAATTGATGCCCTGCATCTTTTCTGGGCAAAGCCCAAATAAAAATAAAAAACAAATGCAAATAAAATATTGGACATTTTTAACTGGACTTAGCCCAATCGTGGCCATAAGTCCTTAAACTAAATTAACTGAGCAAAACGGCTCTCCTAAACCAATCCACATCCGGTTCAAGGGTACATCTCCGAACTCCTTTGATATTCATCGTTGTAATTCCTCAACGACGTCAAAGAGGTGACGGGTCTCAACGACCATACATCAATATGGACTGCGGGGTCCTTAAACTCGTGGACCGAGACGTCCCTAAACTAATATCGGACCGAAATGTCCATAAACTAATATCGGACCGAGACGTCCCTAAACTAATATCGGACCGAGACGTCCCTAAACTAATATCGGACCGAGACGCCCCTAAATTGGAGCATGGACCGCAGTGTCTCTAAACTACCTATGGACCACTACGTCCCTAAACTGGATCAATAGAGCCTCCTAATGCTCTTTTGCCGGATCTAAACGGTCCCGTTTAAGTTGATCTTAGCCCCAAACGCGGCTAACGTATCCTTAAACACTCAAATGGACTATAAAACTCCAAATCAACTTTGGTTCAAGGGTACATCTCTGAACTCCTCTGACACCTATCGTTGTAATCCTTCAACGATGTCAGAGAGGCGACGAGTCCCGACGGCCCTATATTAAATGGATCACCACGTTAAGTAGATCTTAGTCTCAAACAGGACTAACGTATCCTTAACGAACGTTTAAGTTGATCTTAGCCGCAACGCGCCTAATGCATCCTTAAACTAAAAACACCAAACCAAAATCTAATTAAATACGGATTTGGACTAATCCACGTCCTACGGGCGACGGCATTACTCAGTCTCCGTATACAATCCACGGGCAACCACAAACAAAACAAACACACATGACACGAAGTGAAATTCTGGAGAAAGAGAAAGTGGTTACCGCGATGCGGTAGCGTAATTAACTGCAGGGGCTTGCGCCTGCAGGGAAGAGCGTCCCCACAATCAAAAACCCCTCAATCGAGGGGGAATCTGACGAAGTCTGCTACATCGGCCGCATCCGTCTAAACCTCCGATACATGGTGCCATAAATCAACTTGGCATCTTCGGAGAGGTAGACGGATAAAACCAAATAGTATCTGCCCCGAATCTCAGGCACAGACGTCCTAACGTCTCGGCCGCCATTCGGAGGGGAACAGGGTATAATACCAACCAATCAGTTCCCCTGCGAGTCCTTTCTGGTGTACCCGTAACCTAACGAGCACATGTATACTATCTCCAGTACAACGTACTGACGGCTGTGGGACGGACCATCTCCCCAACTGGGATGAGAAGCGTACACACTTAGTCTACTCTGGAATATCGATGCCCTATCTCGATACTCCAACGACCAGGGACCTGTATAGGATGTTGCTTACAGACTATCCAGCCCCCACTAGTGTGACTGCCATCACAACGCTGGTAATCAAGCAAAGATCCTATGGGCTCTACTAATGTATAAGTGATACGTTACAAGAAACATATGCACATATTAAAGTAGACATAAACCAAGTAGCATACTACTATTTTTAGCAAGACTGTATATACAACTGTGAATATCCCAAGCTTCCATTAAGTAATATACAAACAAGTATGATACAATAATGGCCCCTAGGGCATATATACTAACATTAAATCCCCATCAGGAGCAAGTATTTCTTGAGAAGATTACTTGGTGTACATGAAAAAGTTAAGACTTTCAAAGCTAAGACTCGTTGTAAAAGGTTCTCTTCATTGACCAGGTATGGATTATGATGAAACCTTTTCTCCTGTGGCTATGCTTAAGTCCATCCGGATCCTACTTGCCATTGCTACATACCATGACTACGACATCTGACGGTTGTCGTGACTGTTTTTCTAAATAGTGATTTAGAAAAGAACGTCTATAAGTACACAGCCAGAAAGCTTCGTAGACAGTGAGAGCAGCGGAAACGTGTGCAAGTTGCTTTACAGGTTAAAGCAGGCATCGTGGAGTTAGAACATCTGTTTTGATGTGGTAGTCAAAGAGTTTGACTTCATCAAAATGGTAGATAAACCTTGTATATACAAAAAGTTAGTAGGGAGTATGGTGGCGTTCCTCGTATTGTACGTGGATGACATACTCTTGATAGGGAAGGAGTTTTCTATGCTACGCTCAGTCAATCTCCTCTTATCACAAGGATTCTCCATATAGGATCAAGGTGATACATCCTAAATCCTAGGTTTTGGATCTATAAGATAGATCTAATTGGATATTAGGATTCTCACTAGGTGTCGTGAGTTGGTATCAATCAATCCTGGGGAGAATCACTGGATACCTTCCAGGGTGGTAAGCTCGACTGAATGTCAGTCACAGGCATTAGCTTTACCCTCAGTGGAGGGACGGTGTGTTGGAAGAGTTCCAAGCTAGATACCGTGACACACTAGACGATAAAGGCTGGATACATTACTACCAAAGATGCTACTAAAGAGGTAGTGTGGATGTAAATAAGTTCATGAGATAAACTTCGTTCCTACCATTATGTGACAATGGAGTTGTGGCTTAGGCCTAGGAACCCACGTCCCATCAGTGATCCAGACATATTCTTAGGTAGTATCTCCTGATCATAGAGATGGTTGATCTCCAGGGAGATCGAGGATAGGAGAGTAGACACAGAGGACAACAGCACGGATCCACTCACAAAAGCCTATTTCCCAGGAAAGACTTTTATGGGATGGTTGAGTATGAGATACTTCAACCATTGCCGATTGTTGGGTATGAGATACTACAAAAGATGGCCCTAGTGCAAGTGGGAGATTGTTAGTTATATGTGTGCCCTAGAGGCCATTACTGTATATACGATGTATATTGTAGTGGATGGTTGGACATATATATGGAGGACTTTCTTGCTCGACATGATAGTATGTTATCCGGTTGCTCTTTATCTTAACATGTACGCTGATTGTCTCTATGTTACATGTTGATAAAGCCCTTAGGATGAGTACTTGACTACCAGGACTATGATGCAGATCATACTAGTGGGGACAGAGTAGTCGTTAAGTACATCCTTCAAATGTTCCTAGTCGTGGGTGTATCGAGACAGGGCATCGATATACCAGAGTAGACTGGCGTATAGCTTCTCGACCCATGTAGATGGGCGATGGATGATCCCATATCCATTGGTGTTTGACATCAGAAACTGTATACGGGTGCTCAGTGGAGACTGGATACACAGGACGGACTCGCCGAGAACTCCTAGATGGTATTATACCTATCGTCAGATAGCAGTTCTCTTGTGACACTAGTACAGGTTAGTCTGTAGACCCGAGATCGTCATAGAGTCTTGTGTGATTCCCACTGTGCTTTGATTTCTACCTTACCACATTCAAGAGAACGTGCAAAACGGTGGCTTTTGGGTACAGTCCCGAATCACATGGAGGCAATGAGCGATAGGAGGGGTTTCGTCTCTCCCGGTATTGGGGGTTGATGTTGCGCTGTGCTCGATTGGATATAACAGGAAGTCCTTGGCCAAGGCCGCTTCAGAGATATACTGGTAAGTGTTATCAGTAGTTTCTCGACCCGTTATAAGCCTCATATCGACACGACTTATCGAGTTACTGGGATCTGACGTTTACCACCCCTAGACAAGATATGCGACATATCAGACGAAGAGACCGGACTGTACGGTAGTGTTACTGATTGGATTCGCAGGAGTATGGGCATGCTTTCTTGTTGATCTTCTGATCGCTCAATACCCAGGTGGCCGTTACGTTTAGTAGACCGCTTGCGGCTTGTGGGTGTTTGATATGATCATCATCTACTGCCGACGTATTGACGAGTCTTTAGAGTCCTACATAGGGGTTTCCTGGCTCAAGCGAAACGGAGTAGAAGCACATATGTGATATGTGCGGGACCGAGATTAATACGATATGAGATACCGTATTCTATTCTCAAGTCATGTAACATCGGTCGGTTATATGAGATATAGCCGGGTTATTGGATCAAGTGTTGATTCGATAAGTTGTTACATTTGATATTAGTCGGTTATATATAATATAGCCGGATTATTAAATCAATTGTTGGTTTAATGATTTAATGTATAATTATATATTTGATATATTAAATTACATTAACTAATATTAATTCACTTAAGATTTCTTTTCTCACTTGGATTTTGCACATTGTATATATGTGAAATATGCAAGTGTACATTATTTTGTGTCATGCTTGATGATACATGGATATGGGTGTGTGTATGACTTACACCATACTTGGTTTAATTGCTAGAGTTTTATTTATTTTGGTAATTACAAAATGGTGGTATTTTGTCATGGATGAAAGCTTGTAGAAGCGTGTAGTTATCTTTGACCAAGTCCACTCTTTTGTTTTGCCTTAGATTTTTATTAACCCAACCAATTAAACCTAAATGGTTAACTCTCTATAAGGGTTAAGGGATGTCATATACTCACCATGGTTTATTTTCTAATCTCATGATTTATTTTTCATTCACTTGATAATTATCATGAGAGTTATCTTCTTCTTCCTCCTCAAAGCTTTCTAGTTTCAATGGAGGTATGAGAAAAAATGTGAGAAAATCAAATCTAAAGTGAGCCCACTTCCTACTTCATCATCCTCTACTAATTTCCATTTAGTATAGAGTGTTTGCTTCACTAATTTCACAATTAGTGAAGAGATAGCTTGGGTTAGTGTCTCCTCGACGTAGATCATCTTCGGCCTCGAAGACTTCGAAGCAAGCATGTTCGTTTCTTCATGGGAGCCTCTATAGAGTCCGGAGTTCACGATCACAGCGAAGGAACTACTACACGGAGCTATTGAAGTGAAGGACCGGTCTACAAAGATTGTATTCCTTGCTCTCTTTTACTTGCAAAGTGTTTGCATTTACCTTTCCGTAGAATTCTAGTTAACGATTCTTAGTTAGGATTAGCTAGAACGGAAAATTTTTGAATTTGGCATGGACGATACCTCCCGAAACCTTACTACCGTCCTAAGTAACCCTGCAACTGCCCCACGACGCTAGGGATCTAAGCCCTCGCCAAGAGGCAGCCCAGCAGCTACCCTGCTCGGCTATCCCTGACTGGTTGTTCACTACCCCACGACGCCAGGGATCTAAGCCCTCACCAAGAGGCTCCGGGCAGCAACCTTGCTCGGCCCGTCCTTAAGGATCAAAGCCCTCGCCAAGAGGCACCGGGCAGCAACCCTACTCGGCCCGTCCTTAGTAGGCCTCTTACGGCCCCTCCCGCGCTAAGGATCAAAAGCCCTGGCCAAGAGGCAACCGGGCCTGCCCTTGCTCGGTTATCCCTGGCTGGTAGCTCCCTACCCCACAACGCCAGGGATCTAAGCCCTCACCAAAAGGCAACAGGCAGCAACCCTGCTCGGCCCGTCCTTCAGGATCAAAGCCCTCGCCAAGAGGCACCGGGCAGCAACCCTGTTCGGCCCGTCCTTAGAAGTCCTCTTATGGCCCCTCCCCCACTAAGGATCTAAGCCCTCACCAAGATGCAACCGGGCCCGCCCTTGCTCGGTTATCCCTGGCTGGTAGTTCACTACCCCACGACGCCGAAGATCGAAGCCCTCACCAAGAGGCAACCGGGCCCGCCCTTGCTCGGTTATCCCTAGCTGGTAGTTCATACCCCACAACGCCAGAGATCGAAGCCCTCACCAAGAGGCAACCGGGCCCGCCTTTGCTCGGTTATCCCCCGCCGCTTAAACATCTGGTTGAGACCTCTGCTGGTGGTTCACTTACCCTCCAACGCTGAGGATCGAAGCCCTCACCAAGAGGCAACCGAGCAGCTACCCTGCTCGGTCATCCTTAGCGGGTAACGTCTTATCCACCGACGCTGAGGATCTGAAGCCTTCCTCACGAGGCCACCGAGTTTCTTCCCGCTCGGCGCATCCCCAGCAGGCATCCTCCTGCCCATCAGACGCTGAGGATCTGAAGCCCTCATCGCGAGGCCGCCGACTTTCTTTGTAACATTTTAAAAATAATTAAATAAATAATTAAATGAATAAAATTGTTTAAGTGAATTTTATGATTTTCGGTAAAGTAAAATGTATTTTTCGTAAAACAAAACCGTGATTGTTTTTCATTATAATTTCAAAAATACCTATTTTAATTATGTAATTACTAGTAAATGGTTTTTATTTAGCCACTTATAAATTTTTAGTTTAATTAAATATTTTTCCTAAATTAATTATTTTAAATATTAACATAAGCTTTATTTTTACACTAAATTAGTGTAAATTACAAATTTGAATGGTTTTAATTTGTAAAAATGAACCATGGCATATTAGAATTTAGTGTGTATCATGCAAAATTTATTTGCAAATTTTCCCATTTTTCTAGAGTTTTCTTGGTTGTTTTAGTAAAGAAATGAAAGAAAATGAAGAAATTCGTGAAAAGACATTAAGTGAGATATTATTTGGTGAAGTTTCTACACAACTCATGAAACTCTTTTCTCTTTCTCCCTCTCTCCCTTGCTTGGCCGGCCACAACCTCATGGCAGCCCCCTATTTCCCACTCCATTTTTATTACAAAAATTCATCAAAAATACATCAAAAAATTCAATAAAAATCCACAAAATCCTATTTATTTCATACCCTTTATTCCTTGCTCATTTTTATATGGAATTTGGAGATGGAAAGCATGCATTTTGGAGGCTCATTTTCTTGTTTGGATTTCATATTTTGGAGGTACCCCTCACGTGGACTGCGGGCGATGAAGAGGAGGATGGCGACACCGTCTTCGGCAGACATGGACCAGGTGAGTAGATGCATATCTACGGGGGGAAGTCGGGTGGATGGCGTTTAGCACCCCCGCAACGTAGAATAGGAATAGTACTTATTGACATTAGGAAACAAGATGTGACCCTAGATTCTTAATGAGTAAGACCCTAGTAATGACCCTAGGCTGGACTAGACTGATTTAGGAAAACCATATCAGAGGATGAGGTCCTTGGAAGACGTTCGTAGGTTTCAGATAGAAACACACATGCACACACTGAAACTCGACATGGTGTATACGTATATGTGTATGTATATATAGGACTAGGTATAGTTATATATATATATACACACACACACACACACAACACGTATATGGGATTCATTGATGTGATATGATATCTGAGGTGTGATGAAATAGTATAACTGGGCTTGATGCCGTGATTCTTAACTATATAGTCCTATTAAAGTGTTAGCGGATCATTAGAGAATGAGATAACGAACATGGATACATAAATTATAATGGGTGGTGATGATATTGAGATACTTGGGACTCTAAAATAGTACCTGGACTGTAGCTTGTGACTGATCACGATATGGGATACGTATGACTTGATCACGACATCATATAGGTGTGATCTGATGTCGATATCATATAGGTGTGACCTGATGTCGATATCATATAGGTGTGACCTGATGTTGATATCATATAGGTGTGACTTGATAACGATATGATATCAGTATGACTTAATCACAATATGATATCTATGACATGATATTTCTGAGGATAAACTAATGATGCATATTATGAGGGCAATGATATATGATTGATGTAGGCGATTACAGTTTAGCACCTTGATCATGAGATGTGTTGGTGATGACATTATACGAATGATGAGACACCTAGGAGATACTTGACCCGTACCCCGATATTGGGATGCCGTACGATGGATTTTACCGTACGAGGCATAAATATGATGATTGATCCGCACTCTTGATTCGAGGAAGCCGTACTACGTACGTGACGCTATTGAGGCCGGATCGCCGACTATTCGAGATATTGAATCAGACCTTAGGTAGACTCTTGTTTCTTATTGACTAGTTTCTTAGGTTTTGTTCCTTAGGAGGTTAGATGGTCATTAGGTTAGGTTCGAGTCATATAGTGGTAGTGGTAATGGTATATCAAATGAGTGGATAATGCACATCTGTCTTTACATTCATACTGTAATCATCATGGTACATGTTCTTATATATGTTGCTATAATCAGTATAAACCAGACATGTTAGGACACCAGCACCATTACCGATGATGCGCATATTCCATGCACACTTATTTGCCGGCTCACACACATCATCATCGGTAATTGCTATTTCACGTACACTTTAGATCATATTGTCTTTTATGGATAGAATCAGTTAACAACTAGACCGATATAATATTGTGATTATTCTCTGATGTTTATATAGACATGATATTTATTACTTAGACATTCATGCATTCATATTTTCATGTTATCATGCAGTATTATGGGCATATGCCGACACTTATCATATAGTTACTCATGATTTTGAGATTTGGATTTCTATGAGATTTCTGGATTTTTGGGGAAAACCGCAAGAATATATAAAAATTTCTCTCTCTCCTCCTCTCTTTTTAAAATATAAGACGCGGTTTTCTCGTGATGTATGTGTCGTCCACCATGAGATTTCATGTTTTCTGATGGATTTCGAGACCCGATTCGAGGAGTGGATGAACCGTCTCGGGTACATGGTGGGCCCGGTATGGTACCCCGGGGCAAGAAGATCGAGTTGTAGACGATGAGCCTGGCAGGGGAAGGCTACCTACCGGTGATGTCTGGCGCGGCGGATATCCGGAGGATACCGACCGTTGTCGTGAGATTTGATGATATGGGCCGATCCGGACTGACGGAGCCCGAGATATTGAGACTTGAGATTACATGTGATTGTGTCGATACTTGACACGGATTTCCATGGATTTCATTATTGAGATTTCAGATTCTTATACACATTTTACTATGATAACAGCTAAAGATTTCTTATACAGATATATCTGGATTTCAGGATTTGTTACTTTACATTCATGGTGCATGCATTTCATTTCATATGGCATAGTATTATATGAGGCACTGACACGAGCACGGAGTATCTGCACTTACACGTAGTATTACCCTGCTATTACTAGATGTTTGGGATATAGTAGTGTATTATTATGACCTAGGATAGCGTCGTGCATTCGATTTCTTTTCGTAGATGTCTTCTACTCACGAGTTGGCAACTCACCCCCGTTGTGCCAAATTTTATTACAGGTTCGATGTACAGGTTTCCCTGGCAGCTTGCTGGCACATCTTTTCTTCAGGGTGATTTGCACGGTAGGTTGGTTCACTTGTATCTGAACCACCATTGTATTTTTATTCTTTCATTTGTATCTAGTAAGCTCCATCAACCATACTTGTATTACTTGATAAGTTTGTAGGACCAGTATTTTTTTTATTTCGACTTTAGAGTCGTGCATGTATTATTCTGATCTGGTGGTTTTGTTTTATTTTGAGTTTTGAGCCTCGCCCTTTGGTGTTGTATATTATTGTGCTTGTTGTGGTTGTTTCCGCCAGTTGGCGTTGAGCTAGCATCCGTTTGGGGATGCTTTTTATTGTTTATGTATATTATACTTGTTGTACCCGTTTGGGGGCCAGTTTTTACAGAGGAGACTCTGCCGAAATTTTTGGGAAAATTTGCTGATACTTTTAAACTTGTTTTTCTTCATGTTTCTTTTACTTCTTCTTCTTTTATATGGTTTAGATTTCTGGGCTTCGACTTACTTAGGTTACGTGGCGCCTCTAGACGCTTCGTAATCTATGTGCCGGTCACGTTCCGTACTTTCGGGTCGTGACATTCTTCCTGCTCGGCGCATCCCCAGCGGGCAGCCTCCTGCCCATCAGACGCTGAGGATCTGAAGCCCTCCTCACGAGGTCGCCGAGTTCCTTCCTGCTCGGCGCATCCCCAGCGGGCAGCCTCCTGCCCATCAGACGCTGAGGACCTGAATCCCTCATCGCGAGGTCGCTGAGTAGCTTCCTGCTTGGTGCATCCGCAGCGGGCAGCTTCCTACCCTACAAAGACACGGATCTAAGACCCGCCGAATAAACTCATACTCAACGCACGATCAGCACCTCAACTCCGGCAAAGGGAGGATATCGTCCTTCCCGCGCTCGTCCTTCATTCGACTCATACTCGATGCGCGACAACAAGAACGCCGTGTCGTCCCCGAACAATCCACCATAAGGAATTACCAGCGCCAAGCCGCACAGAAAGAACCAAGCGGTCCACTCTTGACTCGACCCATAAATAGATCGGAACGAGAGTGGGGGGCTAATGATGATGCTCAATAACGGCAATTCCTTATATCATGACACGTGGCGGATGACGTATCATATGCGTAAACCAGTTAGGCCCCTGAGGGCCACGGAGAGGGAACCAGTGTGCTACAGTGGGGGCTTCCCTTAAATCCTGTCTCCGAGGTTGCACCCCACTCCTTACCCCCGAGCACGTCAGCAGCCAAGCCAAACTATCCATTTGCTCTACTCCGAGCTATCACAAGTAGCCTCCTTGGCACTCTCAGCTCGCCTCCGAGGCGTAGCAGAACCAAGATACCTCGGCCTTCCGCTCGTCCCCGAGCCTCCCGCCGAACTCGTTTTCCTCGGTCTCATCGACCGACCAATGTCACCCATCACAGGCGCAACCGCCTCATCTCCGCGAATCTCGTCATGCGCCAGATATCCGCTGGCCACGTCCCGTGTTCTACGCCATCATGATCCCCTATTAACTAGCATGTCTCGTCATTAATGGGAGATCTCGTCCATCATGCGGGCGTGACGCCGGGAGTGTAACTACCGACGTAATTCTCGCGCCTACCTGCCTGTTTCCACCACTATATAAACCCCTCCTTCAGACGGTTCAGATAAGTCATTTTTCTCCCCACTAGGCCGTTACTCTGCTCAAATATCCGGTCTAACTTGATCGTCGGAGGGTCCTCGGTGGCAAAACCGTCCCGGGACTTCCTTGCAGATAGCTTGGCTGCATCAACCTCAAATCCATTGAGATCCACACGCTTCAGGAGGTAACCTCCAACTCAAATCTCAGCCGTCCATCATCGCCAACAGCAGATCAACGGAAGGTAACATCTTGCCGTGATCCGACATCCGTCACTATGTAATGTGTGTTTGCTTTCTGCTCACTTAACCAATGACATACAAATCTTGAGTTCATGGCTACTGAGACCTACTTCAAGCTGTAAAATTTTCGGCTTTGATATAATCGTTGATCTATAAAATAATGCTAGTGTTGACCAAATATTAAATTTCATAATGTAAAGTATATATTACCGGACAACAATTCATTAGGTTTTCTAGATAAATGATTATATATATATATATATATATATATATATAGAGAGAGAGAGAGAGAGAGAGAGAGGAGTGATCCAATGCAAATCAGTCCGCGTTTTTTAAAAACAAGAACTTCCGATCCATGACATATTTTGATGAACGGATCCGTTCAAGTTGATCATCACACCCTCAAATATATATATATGAAAAATAAAAAGATTTAAATACCTTTAACTCATGCAAACTCATGCATCGAATGAGTGCAAAATGAACTTTTAATATATCGACATAAACTACATCTAATACATTGGTTAGAGAACTTTAAATCTTTTGATTTTTCATACATATAGACTTGAAGGTATAGTGATCAACTTAAACGGTTCAGATAATTGAAATATGTCATGGATCGAGAGTTTCCGTTATTAAAAAATGCGGACCGGTTTGCAATAGAGCCGCTCTTTTATATATATATATATATATATATATATATATATATATATATATATATTACTCTACTAAAAGAAAATGATAACAAAGTTTTGATAGTCTTTATAGTTCCTTTTGTTATATACATTCTTTTAATTTGAGTTGCGTCTCCTAATACGAATGAAAGTAAATGAGTAGAAGTGTAAGCATAATATGAAAATAGGGTGGTGATAGCATCGTACATTTAAGTGCTTTCATTTGGTGATTCATTAAATTTAATACGGTTTATAGCCATGGGTACAAAAAAAGAATATGAGAAGATACATGTGAGAACCCAATTTAAAAGTTTAAATTAATTTTCTTTGTAATTTAATCATTTGTACAAGTACATTCATTAAAAATTTGTAATTTTAATTGTTTGTGCAATTTAATTGCAATAATTGATTGTTAGTGAAATAAAATGGTACGATAAATCAAGATCATATCATAGTTCACGATACCAAAACCTACACTATCAATACATACAATTAACTAAACTATTTGTTCATCTTCCCTACTACATGCATGCATAAATTACTATAAATCATGTTCACGTCTTTCAACTTTCACCCATAAGAATCTTCTTTTGATTTATCTCTTAGTAATTCATATTATTCCCTCATCCTTCTCTGGGACTTTATAGTTATCTTTCGATCTATGAGCTAGCTATAAATTTTGGTTTATGCTAAGTATTGGGGTGTGCGCAAACAACATGGGAAAATAGTGAGAGTCATAGATGGAGCTTGGTTTATATATTCAACACAGAATATGGTGTTTTTTTTCAGTAGCAAGAATTATCCATGCTCAGAAATTGTTATGCCAAGTGTTGGGGGCAGTAATTTCCATGCATAAGCATTTAAAATGATCGAGGATGAGATATCATATATAAAAGCTTCTGAAAATTTTGTGCTGCTATATATTTTTCCAATATTTTTACTCTGTGCTTGCTTTGATAATCATCAATGTATATCTTTGTTTTAATTGTGGACGGTATCAATTTGTTATGATTTTATCTATCTTTTGTTAAATATATTTTGCATGCTTATGTATTCTCGTCTATTTCACCTTTAGAGTTTATACAAGATGATCATAATAATCTAGATTCAATTCTCACTTCATAATAAATTAGAAGTCTTTTTATCAATGCAAAATGTTATCTTATGTGCCACTTTTTTCTTACCGTGCATATTATCAAATATAAAATATACCAGTATCATCGTGCATCTCACGTACAAAGGACTAGTGTGTGTGTAAGAATAATGGAGGAAAGAGGCCCCATGAGGCTTTTTCGTAAGGTGGCGTCAAATACTACACGCTCCACCATTTTATTCAGTGATTGACACCATTCATCTTGATTTTCATCGTCAAATATATCAATACACCAAATTTCATATGATTCTAATAATTTTTCACCGTTGATTTAGTGGGTGCAAAATTAACGGTTTACCGATAATAGAACTTTTTACAAGCTTATTCAACAGTGAAAAAGTGGTATAATCACATGAAATTTGTCGTATCCACATTTTAGATGATAAAGATGATGATGATCGGTGTCAACCATCAAATAAAATGTTAGATGATTGATTTTTGTGGAGTGTTTTTCGTCACCCATTGAGATGGATGCACACGTGCCTTAGGCATGTAAATGTTTTCCCCTGTCTTGAGTAGGCGGAGGTTTATTCATTGTGGGGATCCTTTCTCCAGCAGCCGCAGTCAAAACTGCTATTAACTACCCCCTCGCTCTTGCTGCAAAGGAATCTCCGATTAACGGGTCATATGGGTCGTGCGAACTCAGTGTGCAATATTCTCATATATTATTTGAAGACAAATTTAGACACGGTTTGAACATTTCGGAGACCTCGCGGAATTTACGAGGGTCCCGTTGACCGATCAGGAAGCTAGTACCTCCTTTGCGGGGCTCGAGACAGCGCCCCGAAACAATTTATTTTGAAGGGGATGACTTGAGTATGTTGGAAAGCTTCCGGGAGAGGAAGAGATAGAGATGATCAAAGCGATGAGACCCCTAAAGGAGGGGTTTAGAAGTGGTGGGACCTTTATGAGGAAAGTCCCGAAGTTAGGAGGCTCCTTTTGAAGGGTCCTGAAGATGGGGGATCCCATTAGGGAGAGGTCTCGAAGTAGGGGACCCCTTTGGAGGGGTCCTGACAGCGGAAGACCCTCTTTGAAGGGGTTTCGAAATCGGGAGCCCCTTTAGAGAGGATCCCGACAGCAAGAGCCCCCTTTAGAGGGGTTCCAAAGTGGGAATCCCATAGGAGAACCCGAGACAGGAACCCTTTTATGGGGGTCCCGATGGTGACGACACCTCAGATCGAAAACATAGGTCATGTTCCCATGAATCTAAAGGAAGATCCGGCATCGGAGAATCTTCATAGGCGAAAGGTATGAGCTTTCATCCCAAAGTTGTCGATTTCGGAAGTTTTGAGGGTGAAACTAATAGGTTTCACCACGGTCCTTCGTCCATGACTATCCTATGTGCTTGGAGCGATCGATCCATGATGAACCCACGGGTGTCAATCCCTCCTTCTTCTTCCTTGGATTTGAGAAAATGATTCTCCTTTTTCTTTAGATCTTTAGTTTTAATATTATGGGTTTATAGAGTTTTTGAAGAAAAGGGGTTCCTTTCTCTCTTTTCTTGGAGGGCATGCTTAAAAATAATGAAGCAAAAGATCACCACAAGACTGGTGGAGGCTCAAAACCATAGAAAAATACTAGGGAATGAAAAGTTCTCATTTCTTCATTTGGTGGGGTTTAAATACCCCTTACATTTTAGCCCTTAGCTTTTACAAAATTGGTTTTATACTCATTCTTCTTACATCTTTTCTTATTTATTATATATTGCACTTATTACATTTTTTTCTTTCTATTTTTCCTTGGAATGGGGCCAGCCCCCATGCTTGAGCTTAGTCTCAGTTTGGGCTGAGCTAAGGCCTATTTGGTTTGGGCTCGGGCTTAGGCCCATTTGGTTTTGATTTTGACTTCTTAGCTTTTTTATTTTGGCAATAGAGTGTAATTTTTTACCCTAACATCAATTTTTATCGACGTCGAAGTCAAAGAAGGAAATTCCCTCATATGGCACCCATATATATATATATATATATATATATATATATATATATATATAGAGAGAGAGAGAGAGAGTAATGGAGGAAAGAGGCCATAGGAGGGAATTCCCTCCTATGGCGTCGAAAAAATACCCCCTCCACCAATTTTTCCGACGATCGGCCCCCATCATCTTCATCGTCATCATCTAAGATGTGCGTACACCAAATTTCATGTGATTCTACAACTTTTTCACCGTTGATTTAGCAATGTAAAATGTTCTATTGTCGGTAAACCGTTAATTTTGAACCCACTAAATCAACGGTGAAAAAGTTGTGGAATCACATGAAATTTGGTGTACGCACATCTTAGACGATGACGATGAAGATGATGGGGGCCGATCGTCGGAAAAATTGGTGGAGGGGGTATTTTTCCGACGCCATAGGAGGGAATTCCCTCCTATGGCATCTTTTCTCCATTATTCTCATATATATATATATATATATATATATATATATATATGGGGGGGGACGAAGTATACTATGGTGTAGTAGGGTGTCACGCTCCGCTTTTCAAAAAACGGAAGAAGGCATGTGAAGGTTCTTTCTCGAAATAAATACGCTAAGCATAAATAAGCAATATAAAATGACACAAGAATAAGTATAAAACTAAAATTTTCAACAACAATTTTATTTACATTCAACTTCAATAAGTTTAATTACATTGATAGATTGTCTGAAAAGTAAATAATATGAAATATAATGCCTAAACAAGTGGCATACATAAACTGAAACTGAAAGGAAAATATATGGATCAGCTTGTGAGCTGAGCTGGTCATAGTACTCTGTAGTCGGTTCCACCTCCTCAATCTCTAGATTATCTGATGAACATTCCAAGAAAGAAAGAAAAATGGATGGAATATCCGTCAGCAAACTTTCGCTCTGTAAGTCCCCAAGAAAGGTGGGATTTGAATGTATATAAATGAACATGCAAGATGGCATGGGATAAAAATAATGAAGCATGAACCAATATAACATGGCAATATTAATGGCAACTATGTAAGCATGGCAAACAAGTATAGTATGGACATGTAGTGTAAGTACAATGAATATGAAGTGTATTGTCAATGTGTCCTAAAGAGATCATTAATAAAGTAAGTTAATTAACGCAAGTTCAAGTGTGAATGTCAACCAATTTCAAGAGTGTTCTCGAACTGAAGGGTAGGGCCCGAGGAGTAAAAAATTACGAGCACTCATTCGTGAATTCGTGATGTGACGTTACTATGAGACTGATGAGATTCCGTTGGATTCATACTCAAAACACCCCAACATCCCGTGTATATTAATTAGTCTACGATTAATATTACAAGTCTGTATCGAATTCATGAATACAAAATATGTATAATATCAAGTTTTTAAGATTGAGTTCATATCAAGTTCATGTAGTCATGTAAATTGCAAGGTTTCATGTCAGATGTATTCATAGTTCGAATCAAGTGGGATCAAGGATGAAGGTTTAGTACGAGTCATGTATCATGTATTCATATCAAGTATCATGTGTTGGTTTATATTTGAGTCTATATTCATGTAACTTGATTTTTCATGAATATATTATTTATATATATCTGGAGTTAGGCAACGGATAACACTGATTGTTTCTGGCTCCTCGAAACTCAAGAGAGAATAGGTCGTTTAAACTCATCTGCTACCTATATACCAGCTAACTATTAGTTTTATAGATCTAGTTATATTATGAAAATATATCATTTCTCATTTTAAGTTATTTATGTAAAATAATCCTTTAAAATCTCGAGTGGGTTTTATGTAAGATACATTATTTTGAAAAAATAAATCTCGAGAGTGTTTTTGGTAAAAAAAATATATTTTTTAATTAGAATGTCGAAAGTTTTTATTAAAAATAATCTATTTTAGTTTTTGTGGTATTTTAGTGACAAAACCTAGCTCGTAAGGGTTTATGATATTTTAATGAAAAATTTAACTTCTGGAAAATGTGATATATTTTAATAAAACTTGATCTTTTAATTTAGAGTATTTTATTGAAATTAAATTTGCAAAATTGCTTTCTTTTAAGTTACAAATAGATGATAAATAAGTTATTAATTTTTTTAACTTTGTTTTTAAAAAACCTTTTTTTTTTCCGAGAACGCGCTCCTTGAAGAGACCCGATCTCACCTATAAGACTCAAGATGTACGATAATCCGCACCATTTTTTAATAGGTCTCCCCTAAAGAGAGTTGTAGGGACTTAATTGCCAAAGGAAAGAATATCAATTAAAAACTGTATTTTGAACTTGAGAGTGTTTTAATGAAATATTTATTCTTTACGTTAACATCACAATTTATGGATTAAGGTTCATGTTACGTGTGGGATAGGTCATTACCCCGTGCGATAACTACGTTAACATGTCACAAAAAATAGAAGTATTGAACAAGAATAAAGAATATGGTATTTAGCAGTTACTTTGCATATCAAAACTAATATAGTAAAAATTCTATTTCATGAAAAGGTTTATGATAGCATGGGTGATTTTAGTATAAAGAGGATATCATTTAAGTGTGGAAATTGGTATCATGATGAGGGATTAGATTCAAAAGAGAGTATGAGAGGAAGGGAAAACTTACGGGTTTACACGTACAAGAGGGAATGAAGACAAAATCTCGGTTGGAAGAACCGACACTAAAGATGCGAGAAGAAAACTTGACGGCGTCAAGAACGAACTTGAGGGAACTTTGAGCTTGGCTTGGATCCTTGAGGAAATTCGATTTCTAAAGGATCTTGAGGGTGATTAACTTCTTAGCTAGAATATAACTTGATAGATGGAGTTTTTGAGTGAAAAAATTATATTATTTCATGGGGGAGAGGTTGAGGCAGGTTGGGGTTTATATAAGAATGAGAATTGAAGGGATGGTATAAAGAATTTGATTAAATTGCATTTAAAAAGAGGTTAAATGGAGAAATGAAGAAACTGCTGTTTTCTGGTTAAATTCAGAAGTTTTAGTATATTAAAAGGGGTAAAGGGGAGTCGAAAGGACACACGGGCAGAATATGGAGGTGGATGGGCTCCTCTAGGCCGCCTAACCCCCCCCCCCGGTCGGCCCCATGTCTGTCCCTGGGTTCGGGTCTCGGGGTCCGGGATCATGCCTACGTTTTTGGTCCATTTTCATATATCTTTGCTTTTGTAACTTGTCGTAAATTCGTCAATCGCACGTGCAAGTTTCAGGATTCAAAAACGCAAAAAAATTAAATAAAATAAATAGAGATACAAGAATTCGAACGCACAGGTTATGCGCCAGCAACATAGAAAATTAACCAGTGGGCTACTAGATATTCTTTGCATACATTTAGCAAATATTAAATATATGCTGAAATCAGCAAGAAATACAATAAGAGATAATTCAAAGGTATATGAGATTTGGGGTCGTTACATAGAAAATTTCCTACCGTGGTGTCTCAAAAAATCAACTATCCGTCAATACTTTTTACGATCGGCTTCGACCATATTGATCTCCATCTCCTTAAATATACGTCTATCAATTTTCATGATATTTGGATACTATTTTACCATTTATATAGCTTTTCAAAATGTTCTATTATCATTAAACCGTTAATTTTGCAATAATCTAATGCAAGGGCCGGGTGAATTGTATCCAATTGATATGAAAATTGATAGAAATGTATTTAATTACATTGAGATGAACATGGGCGAAACCGATTACCGAAAATATCGACAGATGGTTGATTTTTAGAGACGCCGCGATAGGAAATTTCTACCGTATCACGGTATATCATTTAAGTGTGGAAATTGGTATCATGATAAGGGATTAGATTCAAAAGAGAGTATAAAAGGGAGGGAAGACTTACGGGTTTGCACGTACAAGAGGGGATGAAGACAAAATCTCGGTTGGAAGAACCGACACTAACGATACGAGAAGAAAACTTGACGACGCCAAGAACGAACTTGAGGGAACTTTGAGCTTGGCTTGGATCCTCGAGGAAATTCGATTTCTAAAGGATCTTGAGGGTGATTAACTTCTTAGCTAGAATATAACTTGATAGATGGAGTTTTTGAGAGAAAAAATTATATTATTTCAGAGGGGGAGAGGTTGAGGCAGGTTGGGGTTTATATAAGAATGAGAATTGAAGGGGTGGTATAAAGAATTTGATTAAATTGCATTTAAAAAGAGGTTAAATGGAGAAATGAAGAAACTATTGTTTTCTGGTTAAATTCAGAAGTTTTAGTATATTAAAAGGGATAGAGGGGAGTCGAAAGGACACACGGGCAGAATATGGAGGTGAATGGGCTCCTCCACGCCGCCCAAACCTCCCCTCCCCCCGATCAGCCCCATGTCGGTCCCTGGGTTCGGGTCTCGGGGTCCGGGCTCGTTTCGACGTTTTTGGTCCATTTTCATATATCTTTTCTTTTGTAACTTGTCCTAAATTCGTCAATCGCACGTGCAAGTTTCAGGATTCAAAAACGAAAAAATTAAATAAAATAAATAGAGATGCATGAACACACAGGTTATTGGACAGCAACGTAGAAAATTAACCAGCGAGCTACTAGATATTCTTTGCATACATTTAGCAAATATTAAATATATGCTGAAATCAGAAAGAAATGCAATAAGAGATAATTTAAAGGTATATGAAATTTGGGGTTGTTATATAGAAAGTTTCATACCGTGGCATCTCTAAAAATCAACTATCCGTCAATATTTTTGACGATCGGCATCTACCATGTTGATCTCCATCTCCTTAAATATATGTTTATCAATTTTCATGACATTTGGATACTTTTTTACCATTTATATAGCGTTTCCAAATGTTCTATTATCGGTAAACCGTTAATTTTGCAATCATCTAATGCAAGGGTGAATTGTATCCAAATGATATGAAAATTGATAGAAATGTATTTAATTACATAGAGATCAACATGGGCGAAAGCGATTACCAAAAATATCGACGGATGGTTGATTTTTAGAGACGCCGCGATAGGAAATTTCTACCATATCATGGTATATTCCGTTTGATATATATAATGGAGGAAAGGTGGCATAGGAGGAAATTTCCTTCTGTTGCGTCAAAAAAATATATCCTCCATTGTTTTTTTCGATGATCGGCACACATCATCATCATCTTTATCATGTAAGATGCGGATACACCAAATTTCATGTGATTCCTTCATTTTTTCACCGTTAAATTAGTGGGTGCAAAATTAACAGTTTACCGATAATAGAACTTTTTGCGTTGCTAATTCAAGAGTTAAAAAGTGATGGAATCACATGAATTTTGGTGTATCCCCATTTTACATAATAAAGACGGTGATGGTGGATGCCGATTGTCGAAAAAAATTATGGAGGATATAGATTTTTGACGTCACCTAACAAAAAAGTTTCCCAAGGTCTCTCTCTCTACATATATACATATATATGTAGAGAGAGAAATGGGGAAGATGTGATAAAAAGGAATTTCCTTTTATGGCGTCGAAAAAATAGGCTCCTCATCATTTTTTGATGATCGGCAGCCATCATCATCTTCTTTATCATCTAAGATGTGGATACACCAAATTTCATGTAATTCCATCACTTTTTCACCGTTGATTTAGTAGGTGCAAAATTAACAGTTTACCGACAATAGAACTTTTTACATTATTAATTCAACGGTGAAAAAATTGTGGAATCATATGAAATTTGGTGTATTCACATCATACATGATAAAGATGATGATGATGGGCGCCGATCGTCCAAAAAAATCGTGGAGGGTATAGATTTTTAACGCCACCTAACGAAAAAGCCTCACATGACATCTTTTCTTTTATATATATATAACGGATTATAAAAGAAGTATAAAATGCTAGTGCTTTTTTTATATTGTATAAGCAAGTGATTAATAAATATTAAGTAACTTGCATTCAGCTCCTATTCTTTTAACATTTCCTAATACAAAGCCCTTTCTCCATTTGCTTGAAGTTGTAGCTTTTTCTTGGGGCAAAAAAAGATTCTTAACAACCATCACAAACTGTATACAAACAGTCTAATTAATTGGTAAAAGGAGGGCCAACCAAGCAAAACTTCCTTCTTCTTTTAGCCATGCATCCATATCTATTTTTATTCATTCAGTAACTTGTCTTTATTTCACCACTTGCTCAAAAACTGAAATCAATTTAGCGAACAGTGAACCAACAATTATATCAGCGCCACATGCAAGAGGCATTATACTTTAAAGTCGATATTAATTAGATTACAACTGTTTCAGTCGAAAATTAGAATTATGCTACTAAATTGCCGCACAACAATTATTTTATCGCATAACAATGACATCTTTAAGTGCGGAAAGTCGGTACAATCGCTGCCAATGGACCATTCTCAAAAGAAGAAGAAAAAAGCCTGATCCAACAATGGGGATGGAAAACGAAAGCTTAACCGTTGCAATTTTATGTATCGGCAGCGACGGAAACGGAAGCCGATCCAACAATTTGATATATTAAATACAAATTAAACTTATTTATAGTAAGATAGTCATGGCTCAATTCAAACACAAATGACATGCTATCAAGAATAGCTAAATCTGGATATGAAATGCAAGCCAACTATCTTGATATAATAATATGTTTTTAACTTCTTCGCCTTGAGCACGGACCCTTGCTAGTAAAATCACAATGCATGTACAAACCACATCTTTTATTTTAGGGTAAATTGTCAAAAAAAAAAAAACAAGCATTTTTTTTCTGCTGTCAAAAATCCTCTGGGCTCGAAGCGGCGGTCAAAATATCTTGAAATTTTTTCATATAGTATCTACATAGTGGCCTGTTATTTCTAACTAATTCATACAAACTATTTAGATATCGCAAGAAACAGTTTGGATATCGCAAGAAACAGTTTGGATCTCACAGGAAACTGCTTAGATATCGCTGGCTGCTACTTAGATATCGCATAAAACTAGATATAGCAAGAAACTACCACATATCACAGGTAAAGGGCTTTTTGACAACTAAAAACCTTTTTAAGGGGTTTTGACTACAGTTTCGAGGCCGGGAGTTTTGACAACTGAAAAAAGTGCTTGTGGTTTTTTGACAATTTACCCTTTATTTTAAACCTACTCCCTATGGATCATAGAGAGAGTGAGTTTCACAAAGATCCTAACGGGAGGGTTTGGAAAACAAATCATTCTCACTTTTTTGCCATTAAATTAATTTTGGGATGTGTGCTAACAATTATGAATAAAATCTTTCATTTATTACCAAATATAATATAATTGAATACACAAATCCCAAAATTAATTTAATCATGAAAAAATAAAACTATTTATTTCCAAATCATTCCGATAAGGCCTTATTCGAACTCTCCAAATAGGTTTGAGATTAAAGATTGTCCAGAAGAATGGTATCCACGTCACCATCATAACTTTTTTGGGGAAAAGAAATCTCTTTCGGACCCAAAACTTTCTTTTTGAACTTTTGATTGGAGGCACCAATCTCAGAGAAAAAGTGACATAAAAAACTATTTAGAACCTGTCATGGAGTACTATTTAATTTGTTATTAAAAATGCTATCATTTCTCATTTTCCAAATAACCCAGCAAGGGCTTCCAAATCTGCTTTTTACAGTTTTACATTCAAAGAAAATATGGTTGACCGTTTCGATCATACAATTATCAAAATGACATGCGGCATTTCTAAACCAACATCTTCTAATCAAATTTCATCTAGTAAGAAGTTTATCATTTAAAAGAAGCCGAGGGAAAATCTTTCTTTTGAGAAGTACATGATCGTTCCATATCGTTTTGAGGAGAGGAAAGGTTATATCGGTTTTATTTATCCAATACTTAGGTACTTGTACCATATATCCCACCGTGTATCCAATGAGAGCCTTGGTAGCTGATGATACTCATGAGTGGGGATTTCTCAGATCACGGCACGTAGCAGATCATGTGTCATCTACGTAAACCCACTAGATTTCTAGGAGCTACGGAACTGGAATAAGTATGATACAAAAGGGAACATTTCTCGGATCCTCATCTCTGAGGCTCGGTCCGAGGAATAGGCTCCGAACTCTCGGGGCCTTCACCTGGTGCATTCCTCCTTCGTCTAACCACCAGCCAATGGTTTTATCTCCGAGCAATCATAGAGCCGAGCTTTCTCAGCTTCTTTACTCATCTCCGAGCTATCCTATAGCCGAGATTCCTGGACGTCTCTGTTTGGCCGGGAGCTATCATATAGCTGAGAATTTCGTATCAGCTCGCCCTCGGATGACCCTTATATAAACTTTTCCTCCATACGACTCGGATAACTCGAATTAAATCCAATATGTCGTTGCTCTACCCAATTATTCTCCCCGGTTCTTACTTGATCATCAAAGGGTCCTACAGTGGCTTCCCACTCGGGGACTTCTTTTACAGGTAGCTCGGCGTCAACATCAACCAGCAAACCCATTAAGATCCACACTCTCCCTCCAAATCGCAGCCCTTCAGCCTTGCTGGCCAGACAATCGACGGAGAACGACATCTGAGGGAGATCCCGACTTTCATCAGTAGCCTATGGGAATTCCACCGCACCGATACAAAAAGTATTACTCTAGAAAAATGCCCGACTTTAATATTGAAATTTAAGCCTAACAAAGAGATAGCCTTGCATCTTTCACATGTGACTTGAGGGTCACGAGGGTCACGTGATGCTCGGACACGCGATGCACGCCATGCTATAAAATAATTTCACGTGATTGTTCACATGAAAATAATTTAACCCGTGACCAACTGACCAATCGCTATAGCTTTATATATACAACATGTGCTTCAATGTTGTATGTAGACATATTCCTCAGTTTAATTTGCTTCACTACTGTTTATTTCAAGCCCTTCTTCTCCTTGGTTATTCATTCTTCTTCTTGGCTTTGTAATCAAGACACACAAAATACTTGACATAAACTGAAACAATTAGCTAGGAACGAGGTGCCTAAAACTTAGTTAGTTGATAGAAGGTGAAATAAAATAGGATAGAGAAGAATCTCACACCCCTTGATGATGGTGGTGACTGGTATAGTATTATATATTATAGATAATGAATTACAAATCATTGCAGATTTAGTGGGTGATGGAGCTCTGGATCTCCTTCAGATGTTGTCTTCCATTAATCCGCAGCGAGTGATGATGAGTGGCTGAGATTGGATCTGAGGGTTTCTCCTTGATACGTGTGGATCTCAATGGGCTTGATTTGAGGATGAAGTCGAGCTACCTGCGATGAAGTCCCGGGATGGTTGTACCACCGAGGACCCTCCGACGATCAAGTTAGTCGAAATATTTGGGCAGAGTAACGGCCTAGTGGGGTAAAATTGTCTTACCTGAATCGTCTGATAAAAGGGTATATATAGTGGCAGCCATGGGCTAGCGGGCGCGAGATTCACGACGGCCGTTATACCCCTGCCGTTACGTCTGCGTGAAAGGCGGGATCCCCCATTAATGACGAGATATGCCAGTTAATGGGGGAACGCGATGGCGTAGAAAGCGGGAAAGTGGGTGGCGGATATCTCGCTTCTGGCGAGATTCGCGGAGCCGTGGCGGAGACGCCTGTGATCTGTGCTATGGGTCGGTCGATGAGACCGAGGAAGCTAGGCTCGGCGGGAGGCTCGGAGGCGAGCGGGAAGCCGAGCAGGCTTGGTTCCGTGATAGCTCGGAGGCGAGTCGGGAGAGCCGAAGAGGCCTATCGTGCAGGAGGGCTCGGAGGCGAGCCAATGGTTGTTTGTAAGGCGGGCATAGGAATGATCTGGGAGGCCACTGAAGGTCGGAAACATCCTAGGTTCGAAGGCCCGAGGCATGCTTCCTATGTACCGTTGTTGCTCATTTCCCATAAGCTATGGGACACGTCATCTGTCATATGTCATGATCTGGGGAGTGCTCAGTACCAAGCATCATCATTAGCCCCCCACTCTCGAACCGACCTATTCATGGGTCGGGCCGAGAGTGGTCTGATCGGTCACCCGGGATAAGTTCTTATTTGAAGATATCGTCGGCGCAGATTCCCTAATAATTAGTCGTATTTCTTGATGACGTCAGCGGATCAGGAAATAGATCTTGCATTAAAAAGGAAGCACTGATTCGGGCGTACGTTCATCGGAGCGCCAGACCACGTGGCCGACGCCGGTTGGCCAACATGACGGGCTGCCAGTGTTTTTCGCGTTCGACGGGACGCGCCAAATGCGCGTGCGACAGGTAGAGCGTTGATGGCCGTTGAATGCGAAGTGTCATTTTAGCGAGAGACGGCCGGCGCCGCTGGATGTGTTCGCCGACAGCTATAAATAGATATGGGATCCCCCCGAGGGTCCACACTTCGCTATAATTTCCTCTTCCCTTTGTCTGTTAGCACGGCGCTCTTCTCTCTAGGTCAGATTTCCTGCGTTCTTTCCTCGGAGGACCCCTTCTTTTGATCAGGTTAGATGTTTTCCTCTGAGGAGTCCGTAGAAATAGTTCGGGTAGAGTCTAGAGAGTATCCTGCAGCTTCCTCTTCTGCTTCTTCATCTTCCTCACCCGAGTCAGAATCCCCCCGGGAAATTAGAGTTAGTCATACACCCCGGAGCCGTCTGACAGGGACGGTCCCCAAAGTGGGTGTCAAGAGTGTTCGTGATGCACCTTCCCTCCTAAGGCATGCGTACGAGCTCGCCACAATCCGAGCTCGCATCCACATTCCCCCCGGCTACTCGCTTTGCTTGGCCGGGGAGGAAGAGAGGGCAGATCAGGTACAGGGCAAGGAGATTGCCTTGTACTTGGAGGCCTTTTGGGCCGGCATGCGTCTGCCCTTTCTCCCTCGAGGTGAGTGCGGCGTTACATTGCTTTCAATTAGCCCTGGGCCAGTTAGTGCCGAACTCGTGGAGGATTCTCCTTGGGTTCCTGGTCCGGTTGAGACTGCAAGAAATCCCTTTCAGCCTGAACGTTCTCGTTTCCTCCCTCTGCTACAAAAATCACCCCGGCACTCGTAGGGACGAGCCTAGCTGGGTATATATTTCTTTTAGAAAACACAGAGGAGGGGCGGCCGGGTCGGGGGTCGTAGCAGTGCTTTCTTCCATTCATGAATGGAAGGAGAAGTTGTTGTTCGTCAGGCCACCTGAGGGTGAGGATTGGCCTGTGGCCGTCCAGTGGCACAGGGCCACCTGCCCTCGGGTGAGGCGGTAGAACGATCCCGATGTGATGGCGGTGTCGGAGTGGGAGCCCTTCCAACCGGCCGATGTGTTGCTGTCTGAGCAGGCCCTCAGTTAGGCCGCACTCAGCCCCGCTCGGTTTGTGGGTAAGTTGGGAGTTTAGGCGACCCGTTTAGACTTGAGTGTTTCTCTATTTGTTCGGCATTGCTAACTTCTTCTTTGTATTTTCGCTTCTTTTTGCAGAGCCGATGGACCGATCAAAGTTCCGGGCTGCCCTAGCCGAGAAGAAAGGGAGGAAGGCCGAAGGCGCTGGCCCGTCACGCTCCGGCCAGGCACCCCAGCACGCCCCAGGGCTTGGAGGCCGGCCACGGGCAGAGCCGCAAACGCATTCGGGGGCAGGAACCCCGGGTCCTGGAGGTCGGAAACGAGGAAGATGTTCTCGCGCCCCTCCTCAAGAGGCACCATAGGACGGTGCCCCGTACCCAGGCTTTCCCGATCTTCGTGGATGAAGGGGAGCTTCGCTTCGAGGTGCCCTCGGGTCTTTTCGTCGCCAACATCCTGCTCTCGAAAATGGAAAGGTCGGCCGGGGGTAAAATCCCTCGGGGGACCTTCAGGGCCCAAATGGCGGCCATAACCCAGGAGCCGTGCAGGTCAGTGTTCGTCTCCCACTCGGGTTTTTATTCAGTACTTTTTGTTTGCAAGATTGGGTGCCCCCCTTTTCTTTTTAACCCCTCCTTTGTTTTTGTCACGCGCCGCTTCCCAAAATACAGAATACGAGGGGTGCCAAGGCCAGCCAATGCTCCTACAGTCAAGGAAATATCCTGCCGTTGTCATACTTCGGCTTCTAGCTTTACGTGATAATCAGTAATCAATGCACAGGTAATGAGAAATACAGTCACTAAATCAAAACAGATATAAAAACTAACCATATAGAGATCAAGGAAAGATGGCACTGACGTCGCTGATCTAGATGTCCGCAATATCCTCAAGGTACGACAGGTGCTGATCCGAGCTAAGTCCACTTCTCACTCTGAGCATGCATACTCAGGTCGTTAGAGCAACACCATAGCATTATATATAAATGCAAAAGTAAACACGTGTAATGATGATGAATAGGAAGCAGTAAATATAGAATGATGACGCACATGAAATAATCGGTATAGGTAAACAGTAAAGTAGGTATATCAAATCAGTAAGCAATGCATATCAATATCACTAACCCTATTAGTTTCTAAGTCTCACTGTCCAGGTTGCTAAACCTATCGTCAGTTCAAGTGTGAGAGTCAACTACGCAGGAGTATCCCCAACTCAAGGGTAGGGCCCTAGGGGCCAGGGAACACGGGCCCGAAACGCTCGCTAATAATCAGTAATATGACCCATATGACTCCCAGAATCGCTGTATATGCCGGCAATGGGACTCCCGAGATTCTGCTGAACTCACACTCAAACTACCCCACATCCCGTGGTCTACGTCAGACACTGACCATAAACCCAAATACTAGTCGGTTCATGATAAGTCTACGCGAGAACTGAAGACAGGGTCTCCATCAAGCATGTCTCAACTGGTACCTAAGATAAATGGACTGTGTTTGAAGCCTTACTTATGACACTAATATAAATGCTTCCATAACCGTCCCATACCAGTTATAGTTACACTTATATATGCCCCATAGGCGTCGACAATGCAATAAATTAACTCGGTCCGCTGATTGTGTACAACTACGTGTCACTTCACTTATTCATTCACTTAAACACTAACGTACTTACCACAATCAAAACACTGATATCTATCACTGGGTAATATACACAATCAATAGGTTACCACTGTATATGATCTCTACATGATATGATGAGAATGCAATAATTACGATATGAATAAAAGTATCAGCAGCCAGTATTGTACAACTTACAAAATTTACTATAAATCGTACGTGCAGAATTAAACAAAACAATATAAAAGGGGTAAGCAGTAAGTTTGATTATCTGTCCATCAAAATTGGTTTCGCGTCAATCGGGTTTCAAGTTTGCTAGTTATGGTCATTTCATTTTAAGTGTTTACTGCTGGAAATCCAATTTCTGAATTGAAAGCCCGTTTCGTAACACGTTTTAATTCTAGTTGCTATCGTAATTAGGAAACGCTAGAGTTAGATAATATTTAGGTTTAACAGTTAAGTTTCCAACGTATCAGAAGGATTGATGATATCCATGGTATACGGAAAGATATGTTCAGTTTAATATCAATGTGTACAAACTGTCATTGCAGAAAACTGCAGGACACAATGGTATCCGAAAATACGAATTAAATATCAAATGAAGGTGAAACGACATAGGACCAGATTTAAGTGTTAGCTAACTAAATTATCTACGCGACCATATGGGGCTCTGTGCATTTTCAGTTTAAGGAAGGGGTGTATAGGTGTTCCCAAGGCCAGGCATTCAAAACAAACGTTGCCCCGGACTGCAGTTCAGGGCCACGAATCGCCTCTGTATTCATTGATATAAGTTATCAAAATGTCAAGGTAAACTATGGAGAGCTGTAGGTTTATATGTTAGCTTCGATACGAGCCATAGAACATCGCATTTCAATCCGTATTTAATTTACTATTAATTTTACAACGTGATATGTACGGGAATTTCCAGACTTAGCGTCGGTCCTCAGGGATATTGTTTCAATATATAAACATTAACTTTTAGATTCCAACATGTATTCATTTATCAGTACGCGATCTATATATCACGAAACAGGAGTTTTAAGTGATCGGAACATATATAAATATGCATATCAAAAGATGATTATCGAGTTTTAATAACCACAACTAAGGGGTTTTATAATGATTTATTACATACGCATACATAAGTATATTTGAGTATATGTAGCATGATAGCAAGTTCAGAAACTTGCCTGGCGACGGCGCAGCTACGGCGACCCGGTAGAGACGGCAATGACGCGAGCACCAGCACGGCAACAGCAAAGCGACGAGCTCGGTTGGCTCGGAGTTCACGTCGGAGGTGAAGTTGGAGGTGGTGTTGTTATGGGGTCGGCGACGGGGATGGTCGAGGCAGTGATGGGTGCTGGTGGTGAGAAGGGAGAGAGGAGGCAGAGCAGCGGGCTCAGCTGTCGGCGTTGGAGTGAAGAGTTTTGGCGAGGTGAGCTTGGATGCAGCTTGTAGGTGAGGGAGCACAGAGATGGTGGCAGCACGGTGGTGGCCGGGCTCCGATGAGGCGATGGTCTCAGTGATGCTGGAGGCGACAGAAGCGCTGTCGGTGGTGGTATGCAGGCGGTGTTGGTGCAAGGCAACGGTGACCGGGGGTGAGGCGGCGAGGTGCTTGAGTGATGATGGGTTGACATTGAAGTTGTGCACGAAGTGGGTTGCGGCACGGGTGCCCCGGAAGAAGGTGGTCGACAGTGAGGTGAGGATCTCGAAGGTGAGCAAGGGGCGTTGGAAACTCGGCGGTGGAATCCTTTGTGGTCGAAGGTGCCGTCGATGGGTTTTTTGACGAGGTAGTGGGGGTCACAGGTTGTGCAAGTGCTCGTCGGGGTTATCTCGGGGAAGAAGGTGGTGCTAGGTTGGAGAGGGGAGAACGGGGTGGTGGCGAGGGAGCGACGACGACGTGCAAGCGAGGTCAGAACTGTGGGTTGGAGTCGTCGTGGTGGGTGTGCAGGGAGAGGTGAGGAAGATGAGTGGGGAGAGGTGGAAGAGGAGGTGAGGTTGTCGAGGCGGAGTCGGGGATGCAGGCGAGGGTACTAGGGCGACGGCAAGGAGTCGCCGGCGAAGAGGCGATGGAGGCTCGGGTGTGCAGGGAAGAGGTAAGTGAGGATGATGATGGTGGTGGTTGTGGTGTTGGGAGGGCAAGGAGATGCAAGTGAAAGAATGAGAACGAGAGAGGGGTCGGTGGGTTGAGGGGAGGTCGTAGGAAGCGGGTGCGGCCGTTGGGGCGTGGGCGCGGGTCGTGGGGGAGTGGGCGAGAGAAGCGGGTGAGAGTCGTTGGGGAGGCGAGGACGTGGTCGCTGGGGTGGAGCGAGTTGCTTGGACATGGGTGCGAGCGTGGGCGTGGGCGCGATACGCAGAGGCAAGGTAGAGGAAATGAGCGGGAAAGGGAGCGAAGAGAGGAAGAAGAAGGGAGTAGGGAGCGGGTCGGGTGTGGGTGCGAGGGTTCGGGTCGGGTGCGAGTCGTGGGTGAGGGAAGTGTTTGGGCCGGGGATTCTTGGGCTGGCTTGGGACTTAGGTTAAAAATAGATGAAGTAAAAATTAATTGGAAAAAGAAAGGGTTAGGGTATGGGGATAGATTAGGAAATTAATTTGGAAAAATAGAAAAGGTTTGGTTTAGGTTATGGGTTATGGGTTTAAAAGGCAATAATTTAGGAAATATAAAAAGGGAATAGGGCTTGGGGTTAGAAAATTAAATTTTGAAATTAAATGTAGAAAAATTTAGGAACTAAAAATTGTACAAATTTGAAATAGAAATATTTTGGAGAAAGTATTTAATTTAAAAATACGGAAGGTATTTATAGTGAAACTGGGTATTACAGTTTTCCCCAGGTCCTCCAACACCGTGTCCTCATTGTCAGCATGGAGGACGAGAAGATTGTTCCGGCGATGCAAATCGCTAGTGAATACACCTCGCGGGAGGAAGGCTTGAGCTGGGAGCTGCGCGAGGCGAAGGTGAGGATTGCCGCCCTCGAAGACCGGGTGGCGACCGAGGATCGGGTGAACTCCAACTTCCGGGAGACCATCCGGGTTATGATGGAGTCCAACAAGGCCGTCGAGACCACGTTGGAGGATGCCATGGTGCTCGCCGCCACCCTGAAGAAGACCCAGGACACACTCAAGAGGGAGAACGAGGCGTTGAAGGAAGCGGTGAGGCGCGCCGACCTCCAGGCTACGAAAACGGTGGAGACCTACAGAATGTCGGATCAGTTCTATGCCGACCTCGCCGAAGCCTCGGCCCTTGTCTGGCATGATGCCCTTGATGCCGTCAAGGCGCTAATGCAGGAGTTTCCCGACGCTAAACTCTGGCTCGAGTACCCCTTAGAGGGTGGGGGACAGGGGATGCCACTGGAAGCGTCGCTGGGGGGAAGGTCCCCGGTGGGGGCGTCGTGGAGAAGGTGGTCACCCCGGCTCCCAGTGCTGAAGTCCCTGCGGTGGGTGCCGACCCTCAAGCAGTCGTCCCAGCTCCCAAGGTGGCCGCGGAGCAGGTCGAGATCCTTCCCGGCCCTGAGGCCTAAGTCTCCCTGCCTTTTGTTCACCGCCGGAAGCCGGGAAGACTGGACGTCTTTCCTGAATCTGGGGGCAGACGCTAATTGGTGCTATCCGTCCACCTCTCCGAAGATGCCAAGTTGATTTATGGCACCATGTATCGAAGGTTTAAACGGATACGGCCGATGTAGCAGACTTCGTTAGATTCCCTCTTACTTGAGGGGTTTTTGATTGTGGGGACGCTCTTACCTGCAGGCGTAAGCCCCTGCAGTTAATTACGCTACCGCATCGCGGTAACAACATTCTCCTTCTCCATATGGTCACTTCGTGTCGTGGGTGTTTGTTTTGTGTTTGGTTGCCCGTGGATTGTATACGGAGACTAATTTGTGTTATCGCCCGTAGGATGTGGATTAGTCCAAATCCGTATCTTTCTTAGATTTAGGTCTGGGGGGGTTGTGTTTAAGGATACGTTAGCCTTATTTGAGACTAAGATCAACTTAAACATTTGTTAAGGACACGTTAGTCTAATTTTAGACTACGATCAACTTAACGGGATCGTTTAGATCCAACAAGAGAGCAATTGGGCTCTATTATTTAGTTTAATGACATTGCGGTCGATAATTAGTTTAAGGACATTACGGTCCAATGTTAGTTTTAAGGCATTGCGGTCAAGGTTAAGGACATCATAGTCCGTGAGTTTAAGGACCTCACAGTCCGGTGTTAGTTTTAAGACATCGCGGTCGAGGTTAAGGACATCATAGTCCGTGAGTTTAAGGACCTCATAGTCCGATATTAGTTTTAAGACATCACGGTCGAGATTAAAGACATCAAAGTCCGTGAATTTAAGGACTCCACAATTCGACGTTAGTTTTAAGATATCACGGTCGAGGTTAAGGACATCATAGTCCATGAATTTAAGGACCCCTCAGTCCGTTGTTAGTTTTAAGACATCACGGTCGAGGTTAAGGACATCATAGTCCGTGGATTTAAGGACTCCACAATCCGACGTTAGTTTTAAAACATAACGGTCGAGGTTAAGGACATCATAGTCCGTGAGTTTAAAGACCTCACAATCCGTAAAATGTGTGGTCGTCGGGACCCGTCACCTCTTTGAAGATGTTGAGGAATTACAACGACAAACATCAAAGGAGTGAAGAGATGTACCCTTGAACCGGGGTGATTTGGTTGAAAGAGCACATGTGCTCCTTTCAAAATAAGTTGAGGACTTATGGCCATAATTGGGCTAAGCCCAATTAAAATGTTTTAACATTTTATTTTTTGTGCTGGCTATTAAGCCTTTATTTGGGCTTGGCCCTTTTTAATAATGCTAAGCATTGGGTTTTGACATTTTTTTGTCTGGTATTAAATGCATAGCATTCATCAGAACAAAGTATGTTCTGACAGCGCGCCACGTGGCGCACTAGGCGCTTTGTGCCAGTCAAAGAGCGCATTGCGCTTCTGTCGGTTAGCGCAAATGAAGAGGACACGTGTCGCGCTTAACGCTAAGCGCTAGTTTGTTAGCGCACTGCGCTTTTAATTTATGAGCGCGCTGCGCCAGTTTGTGGGTGCACCAGTGAGTGACACGTGGCACGCTTGGCGCTGAGTGCCAACCCAAGAGCGCAGTGCGCTGTTTTCAGGAGCGCCAAGCGCAGATCGTGTCACGTGGCATGTTTTGGCGCTGAGCGCCAGTCCAAGAAGCGCAAGGGCGCAGTTCATGAGTGCAAAGCACTTTCCAGTAGTGCAAAGCGCATCAGATCAAAATTAAAATCAAAGAACAAGTTTATGTTCTTCAAAGGAGGCCTTGCCTCAAGATCCAAGAACCAAAGTTCTTGTTTTTATTAAAAGGCTCTGCCTTTATAGATCAAAAGATCTGTGAATGAAGTAAAATACTTCTTTTTTATATTTTAAGAATTAGATCTTTTAATCCTTTATGTTAATCAAAGACCTTGGACTTTTTTATAGATCTAAGATCTTTTTAGAAGATGTTTCTTCTTTTTACGAGATGATTTCATCTCTGTTGTTCAAGAATTAATTGTTTTACCTTTAAAGATGAAGAAATGATCTTCTTTCTTCAAAAGCTTGCCTTTCTTTCTCTTTGAGTTTTTCTCAAAGTTTTCAGAGGGTTTTCTCTATATGAGACTTGAAGTCATGGGGCCTTTATATAGGGCCAATCGATTTGTTAAATCGGTTTAAGAGATCTTCCTTTTGATTGATTGGGGAATATTTCCCACCGTTGGATCTTTGATCTTAAGGCTCCTGTTTGACAGAAGGTAATCTTCTTGTTTTAATAAGATTGGAAAAATCTTTCTATGCAGAATTTGTTCTGTTTTTGGTAATTTACCATTGGATCATTGATCCAGCGGTGCTTAAAGCACAATCTTGTTGTTTGGAAAGATTTTGAAAAATCTTTCCTTATCAGAATTTAATTCTGGTTAATAAATGATTTATTATTATTAAATCCTTTGATCTGACGGTGGGAATTTTAATTCCAGCGCTGGCGCACCTACGCTGGACACGTGGCGCGCAGCGCAGAGCGCAGCGCAACTGCGCTAGCGCACTCGTGCTTACCACGTGGTGCGCAGCGCGCAGAGCGCTGGATCTGAAGCGTTGCTTCAGCAGAGCGCTGGATCTGAAGCGTTGCTTCAACAGAGGTGTCTTTTCACCTTCCTTTTTAAGTCAAACTTATATTCCCGAGAATTTGACATTTCCCAATCTTGGAAATAGTTCCATTGTGCATAAATTTTTTGTTCTTCTTCTTTATAACTCGAAGCAAAGCTTCTTCCTTTTCTCATCCCCAAAGAACTTTCTCAACTATGGCTTGTAACCGCCCTCATGCTTATAGACAACCATGGGAAGTGCCCATTCAGGACCTTGTTACTCGCTTTACTGTGTGCTTGGTGGATCCTTCTTTCACGGATGAGCAGTGCGACGCTGCGCTGCACGATCTTTTGACTCGTGTGGGGTCCCCTCTTCCCCCACACTCTATCTGGCTTCGGATGATCCTAGCGTCTGTGCTCGCCGATCTTCCCCCTCCTCCAGCAAAGATGTCCTCGGCAATGCTGGATACTGCCGAAGACAAGATCGAGTGCTTCTTGGAGGCGCACTTAATCACTCAAGCCCTGAGGGATTGCTCCATCCACTTGCTGAGCCAGATACGGGCTCGTCGGGTTGTCATCACCACTTTCTCTGAGGAATGCGGCGTCGACCGTTGGATGGCTACCCCTCAAGAGGATCGTCGTTTCGACATGGTGGAGAGGACGGAGAGGGAACTGGATAATCTTCTTTTTAGCTTTGTGAACCCCTGTCCTTCTGATCCCATATTTGGTGATCTTTTTTAAATGTAATAACAATAATAATAATAAAAAGATGCTTTAATTTAGTTTTTTATTATCTGTTAAGTGTTCTCTTGTTTTTTAATTCTTTGTTATTCCTTTGTGAGATGTTTATGCGCTGCATAATCATGAAGCGTTGCTTCGCTTTTCAATCTTGGAAACAGAGGTTTGCTCTAACTTGGGGTGCGCAGCGCAATTGCGCTAGCGCTAGCGCATTCGTGTTTGGACACGTGGCGCGCAGCGCGCCTTGCGCCAGCGCACTCGCGCTCGACACGTGGCGCGCAGCGCTCCTTGCGCCAGCGCACTCGCGCTCGACACGTAGCGCGCAGCGCAGAGCGCAGTGCAACTGCGCTAGCGCACTAGTGTCAGACACGTGGCGAGCAGCGCAACTGCGCCAGCACGCCTGTGTCAGACACGTGGCGCGTAGGATTTGAAGCGTTGCTTCAAATTTGACTCTTAAATTTCTAAACAGAGCTTTACTCTGATTGGGAGGAAGCAGAAGCGTCGCTTCATTTCCAGTCTTGGAATTTGAACAGAGTTTTGCTCTGATTGGGGGAAACAAATGCCCCCCACCGTTGCGCTTACGTGGCCCTAAACGTAAGTGCGGCGGTGGTAGTATCTCAGTCGTTGGATCAACTTTGGGGAGTTGGAACGGCTCTCAATGCCTATAAATAGGACCTTTGGTCCCTTTGATGATTTTCATCCTTTTTCTTGAGAATTTTCTCTTATTTAGAGCGCTGCTCTTCAGTTTTAAGAACTTTTCAAGAGTAAAACTCTTCCAAAACTTAGGTATAGTTTAAAACTTTTAATAAACCAGGGTTTTACCCATTAACAGTGCTTTGCTCTTTATAGATCTTTGATCTAAAGAAAACCTATTTAGGGTTTTATTTAGCAGAGCTTTGCTCCATAGGTCTAAAGAGATTTAAAAGGAACTAAAGAGAATCCTATTAAGGTTCTATTAATAGAGCTCTGCTCTCTAAAAGGATTCTTGTGATCTCTTAATTCATTAATGGAGCTTTGCTCCTTTCAAATCATATAGAAGAACTCTCGAGAGTTTTTCATGGATCTTGAAGATTTAAGATGGAATTTTTATTTTTGATGAATTATATCATCTTCTTAGAGCAAAGCTCTCAATGTTCTCGGGGGCCTTCTTTAACTTCCGTTCATAACTGATTTTGACAAGTGTCACTCCTGTCTGCAGAGCATTGCTCTCGAGGAGTTTAACTCCATATGTCTATTTTGAATAAGAAATTGCTTATTCCGTCTGTCTGCTGATCTTTGCTGATTTTCTTTTACAGGAGTAATGGATGCTCACATGTATGATCTCGAAGAGATTATCTCTTACGAAGACATCCGCCGACTCGGCCGTTCTCAGAATCGAGAGTTCACAAACGCCGAGTGTACCGAAATTATGAGCCGCTTTGACGCATATAATGGTCAACTGCTTCCTCGGCGTTCCCTTCTTCTGAAGCTTATTGTGGGAGCGATCTGGGAAGCGTTCCCTCTAATCTGTACCGGCATGCCACTTAGAGCATTGGATGCCGCTGAAGATAAGGTGCACTCGGTATATCTGATGAACCTAATCTCGAAGAGACGGCGAGACAATCTTGTCGATCTCATGCACCAGGCTTTTCAACAGTCTGCCATACTTGCTGCCTATCAGAGGGTGGAGGACATCCGTGGGGATCCCGACGCTTGCGATCGCGAAAGAAAGCACACTAGGATGGATCGCCAGGCTTGGAAAATTCTGGACAAGGTCACTTTTGAGTTCCTCAATCCATATCCTGGATTTGAGGTTTTGCCATTGTAATTACTTCAGTAATATCTTTGTTTATTGCTTTCATAATTGTAAGAACCTTTTTGCAATACGAATGGCAAATTTCTCGTTTTAGCGTGTTTTATTTCACGTTCTGAATTTTTTTTTGCAAATGCATGGATGGGGCGTGCCTCGAACGCTTAATTAAGTGCAAATCAGATATTCTCCTTGTTGCTTTCTCCTCTTTACTGTGTTGTTGCCATGTGAATTTAGCAAGTATATAACTGTCGGTCTTGGATTTTTTGTGGAGTGGTGATGGCTTAGAAAACAGGGTTAAGATCTGTCACCTAAGACTTTTCAACTTTATGAGCCGTGAGGGTCTCAGAAAGAATTTTCTCCCTACGTGTCGAGAGGATCCCGTAGGTGTGATTTTTCCTTAAGAATCGTGAGGATTCCCAAGGGCGTTTACTCTTGAGAGTCGTAAGGATCTCACAAGAGAATTTTCTTCCTTACGAGTCATGAGGACCCGCAAGTGATGGGTGAAGTTGTCCTTATCCGTATTTTACGGAGTCAGAGGTTGCTCTGGATGCTTCCCACGGGTTCACTGCCGTGTTTGGCAGGACCAGGCTCCGCTCTGGACGTTTTACAAGATACCGTAGTTTAAAAACATCGCGATCGAGGTTAAGGGCATCACAGTCCGTGAGTTTAAGGACCTCACAGTCCAATGTTATTTTTAAGACATCACGGTCGAGGTTAAGGACATCATAGTCCATGAGTTTAAGGACCTCACAGTCCAATGTTAGTTTTAAGACATCACGGTCGAGGTTAAGGACGTCATAGTCCGTGGATTTAAGGACTCCACAGTCCGACGTTAGTTTTAAGACGTCATGGTCAAGGTTAAGGACATCATAGTCCGTGGGTTTAAGGACTCCACAGTCCAATATTAGTTTTAAGATATCACGGTCGAGGTTAAGGACATCATAGTCCGCGGATTTAAGGACTCCACAGTCCGTTGTTAGTTTTAAGACATCACGGTCGAGATTAAGGAAATCATAGTCCGTGGATTTAAGGACTCCACAGTCCGATGTTAGTTTTAAGACATCACGGTCGAGGTTAAGGACATCATAGTCCGTGGATTTAAGGACTCCACAGTCCGTGAAATGTGTGGTTGTTGGGACCCGTCACCTCTTTGAAGACGTTGAGGGATTACAACGACAAATATCAAAGGAGTAAAGAGATGTTCCCTTGAACCAAGGTAAAATTAGTTTAAAATCATTGCGGTTGATTGTTAGTTTTAAGACATCACGGTCGAGATTAAGGACATCATAGTCCGTGAGTTTAAGGACCTCACAGTCCGATATTTGCTCTGGATGCTTCCCACGGGTTCACTGCTGTGTTTGGCGAGGACCAGGCTCCACTCTGGATGCTTCACACGGGTTCACTGCCATGCACAGCGAGGACCAGGATCCGCTCTGAACGTTTTCCATGGGGTCAGAAGTGACATTATCCGCGTTCCACGTGACCGGGAATTTTATTCTAGATGCTTCCCACAGGTTCACTGCCGTATTCGGCGAGGACTAGGCTCCGCTCTGGATGCTTCACACGGGTTCACTGCCGTGCTCTGCGAGGACCAGGATCCGCTCTAAACGTTTTCCACGGGGTCAGAAGTGACGTTATCCGCGTTCCACGTGACCAGGAATTTTGCTCTGGATGCTTCCCATGGGTTCACTGCTGTGTTCGGCGAGGACCAGGCTCCGCACTGGATGCTTCACACGGGTTCACTGCCGTGCTCTGCGAGGACCAGGATCCGCTCTGTACGTTTTCCACGGGGTCAGAAGTGACATTATCCGCGTTCCATGTGACCAGGAATTTTGCGCTAGATACTTCCCATGGGTTCACTGCCATGTTCGGCGAGGACCAGGCTCCGCTCTGGATGCTTCACATGGGTTCATTGCCGTGCTCTGCAAGGACCAGGATCCGCTCTGGACATTTTCCACGGGGTCAGAAGTGACATTATCCGCGTTCCACGTGACCGGGAATTTTTCTCTGGATGCTTCCCACGGGTTCACTGCCGTGTTCGGCGAGGACCAGGCTCCGCACTAGATGCTTCATACGGGTTCACTGCCGTGCTCTGCGAGGACCAGGATCCGCTCTGGACGTTTTCTACGGGGTCAGAAGTGACGTTATCCGCGTTCCACGTGATCAGGAATTTTGCTCTGGATGCTTCCCACGGGTTCACTGCCTTGTTCGGCAAGGACCAGGCTCCGCTCTGGATGCTTCACACGGGTTCGCTGCCGTGCTCTGCGAGGACCAGGATCCGCTCTGGACGTTTTCCACGGGGTCAGAAGTGATGTTATCCGCGTTCCACGTGACCGGGAATTTTTCTCTGGATGCTTCCCACGGGTTCACTGTCGTGTTCGGCGAGGACCAGGCTCCGCTCTGGATGCTTCACACGGGTTCACTGCCATGCTCTGCGAGGACCAGGATCCGCTCTGGACGTTTTCCACGGGGTCAGAAGTGATATTATCCGCGTTCCACGTGACAAGGAATTTTGCTCTGGATGCTTCCCATGGGTTCACTGCCATGTTCGGCGAGGACCAGGCTCCGCTCTGGATGCTTCACACGGGTTCACTGCCGTGCTCTGCGAGGACCAGGATCCGCTCTGGACGTTTTCCAGGATACCATAGTTTAAAGACATCGCGGTCGAGGTTAAGGACATCATAGTCCGTGAGTTTAAGGACCTCACAGTCCAATGTTAGTTTTAAGACATCACGATCGAGGTTAAGGACATCATATTCCATGAGTTTAAGGACCTCACAATCCAATGTTAGTTTTAAGACATCACGGTCGAGGTTAAGGACGTCATAGTCTATGGATTTAAGGACTTCACAGTCCGACGTTAGTTTTAAGACGTCACGGTCAAGGTTAAGGACATCATAGTCCGTGGGTTTAAGGACTCCACAGTCCATTGTTAGTTTTAAGACGTCACGGTCGAGGTTAAGGGCATCATAGTCCGCGGATTTAAGGACTCCACGGTCCGTTGTTAGTTTTAAGACATCACGGTCGAGGTTAAGGACATCATAGTCCGTGGATTTAAGGATTCCACAGTCCGATGTTAGTTTTAAGACATCACGGTCGAGATTAAGGACATCATAGTCCGTGGATTTAAGGACTCCACAGTCCGTGAAATGTGTGGTGTTTGGGACCTGTCACCTCTTTGAAGACTTTGAGAAATTACAACGACAAATATCAAAGGAGTGAAGAGATGTTCCCTTGAACCAAGGTAAAATTAGTTTAAAATCATTGCGGTTGATTGTTAGTTTTAAGACATCACGGTCGAGGTTAAGGACATCATAGTCCGTGAGTTTAAGGACCTCACAGTCCGATGTTTGCTCTGGATGCTTCCCACGGGTTCACTGTCGTGTTTGGCGAGGACCAGGCTCCGCTCTGGATGCTTCACATGGGTTCACTGCCGTGCTCTGCGAGGACCAGGATCCGCTCTGGACGTTTTCCACGGGGTCAGAAGTGACGTTATCCGCGTTCCACGTGACCAGGAATTTTGCTCTAGATGCTTCCCACGGGTTCACTGCCGTGTTCGGCGAGGACCAGGCTCCGCTCTGGATTCTTCACACGGGTTCACTGCCGTGCTCTGCGAGGACAAGGATCCGCTCTGGACGTTTTCCAGAATACCGTAGTTTAAAGACATCGCAGTCGAGGTTAAGGACATCATAGTCCGTGAGTTTAAGGACCTCACAGTCCAATGTTAGTTTTAAGACATCACGGTCGAGATTAAGGACATCATAGTCCATGAGTTTAAGGACCTCACAGTCCAATGTTAGTTTTAAGACATCACGGTCGAGGTTAAGGACGTCATAGTCCGTGGATTTAAGGACTCCATAGTCCGACGTTAGTTTTAAGACATCACGGTCGAGGTTAAGGACGTCATAGTCCGTGGATTTAAGGACTCCACAGTCCGACGACTCCACAGTCCGACGTTAGTTTTAAGACATCACGGTCGAGGTTAAGGACGTCATAGTCCGTGGATTTGAGGACTCCACAGTCCGACGTTAGTTTTAAGACGTCACGGTCAAGGTTAAGGACATCATAGTTATTGGATATAGTGCCCTCTAAGTCAATTATTGGATCGCAGGTACGTGATTGCAATGATTGAGGGAGGACCTATACCGATAAAACAGTCTTACTCGAGATGATAGTATGCTATCTGGTTTGTCTTTATCACTGTTATACTTTGATAGAGCCCATAGGATTCTTGTTTGACTACCAGCAGTATGATGGCGATCATATATGTGGGAGCTGGGGTCTATAAGCACATCCTTAAAGTGTCCCTAGTCGTGGGAGTTTCGAGACAGGGCATCGATACTCCAGAGTAGACTAGTGTATACAGTCGAGACCCCGACGAGGGGCGGTGGCCGGTCTCACAAGCCACTGGTGTCAGTTCGATCACCTAAGATGTATACAGGTGCTCATTAGGTTATGAGTACACCGGACAGGACTCGCCGGGAACATGCTAGTTGGTATTATACATATCGTCAGATAGCAGTTCCCTGGTGACATGTGTACAGGTTAGTTCATTGACCTGAGGTCGTCATTTGTCTCGTGTGAGTTCCCACTGTGCTTAGATTACTACCCTACCACGCTCAAAGGAGTTGTGCAAACAGGTTTTAGTTGGGTACAGTCCCGAGCCACATTGGAAGCAAGTGAGCGGATCTTCGGGGATTCGTCTCTCCCGGTATTGGGGGTGAGATCGCGCTGTGTTTAGGAGAGCCATTACACGAAATTCCTGGCCAGGGTAATCGAGATATACTGGTAGGTATACCAGCAGAATCTCAGGGTGTTCTGGGCTGCTCTCTGACACGACTTATATCGCTGTTGGGGGTCTGACGTTTACTGGCCCCCTAGGCCGTATATGTGATACTCATAGACGAATGTTCCGGACTGTACGGTTATTTTCACTGTCAGGCTCAGTAGGGTTTATAGATGAGTTCGCTCATCAGCTTCCCTTCCAATCAATACATAGGCAAAACGTTACGTACAGTTAGTGCCTCTGACGTGCTAGTGGTTATACCCAGTGCCAGTGTACTGATGAGTCATTAGAGTCCCCCACCGACACTTTCCCAAGTTCGGGCGAAACGTTGTAGAGGCCGTATGGGTTTATGGCAAGGTTCGGAAAATGCACGTGCGTTTTCGCACGTGTCAGTTTTCGGGCAGATAATACTGGTAGGCTTTGGTTTAAGCCGAAACCCAGTATTATACTGTGTAGATATAATATCTTTGTCTCAGTTGCATTTGTATTCGGTCGTAATACAAATGCGGGTATGTTTATACCAATACGGGGTTATCCTGAAATTCGTTTCGGGATGATTTTTGGAAGTTGCCAGTTTCCAGTTTTCTATCAGCCGTATTTTGACATTCGGTTAAATACGGATTTGTCTTTTCGTCTTCAGGGTGAGTCATGCTTCTAGAAGGTTCTAGAAGTGATGATTAGGCTTGTGACTCATTTGTGTCATTAATGGTTCATTAATGATAAAGCATGACTAGGTTTAATGTGATTGGTTTGCATTTATTGCTTTTAGTGATTCATGCTTTGTGTTTAGGTTATGATAAGGATGAATGCTTAATGTCACCACTTGAAGCTCCTACCATCACCTCCCTCCTCTCATATATATGGCCGGCCCTCTCTCTCCTCTCACTCACTCACTCACTTGATGTTTCATTTTGTGAAAAAGATATGATAGATTTTGGGTGTATGGAATTTCACAGTTCATTTCATTCCATCACCCGATTCCAAAGGCAACTTCTAATAACCGTTCGTCCATAGCCTTGGACGTAACGAGACAAAGTATTCTACTCATTCTCTACTTCATCTTGGTCGTCTCTTTTAGAAAACTTGACGACCGAGTTGCCTCGGTTCAGAGGCGGGAGCCCGTTTAAAGATCCGTCGACGTGGTGCCACCTGGACGACGAGACCGGAGATCGAGCAAGTTCGGATCAGTTGCAACATAGCGTGGGATGATGGTTGAAGACCGAAGGACTCGGATCATTCGGTATAACAATTCTACCCTCTTTACAATTTGTTAGTTTAGCTTTAATGGACGATCCGGGATAAAGTACGCGATAGCGCCAATCGTAAAAGTTTTGTTCCGCATATCGGCGTCTGTTAGACGGCCGGGGCGCCGCCTCGAACTTACAATAGTCCGCGGATTTAAGGACTCCACAGTCCGTTGTTAGTTTTAAGACATCACGGTCGAGGTTAAGGACATCATAGTCCGTGGATTTAAGGACTCCACAGTCCGATGTTAGTTTTAAGACATCACGGTCGAGGTTAAGGACATCATAGTCCGTGGATTTAAGGACTCCACAGTCCGATGTTAGTTTTAAGACATCACGGTCGAGGTTAAGGACATCATAGTCCGTGGATTTAAAGACTCCACAGTCCGTGAAATGTGTGGTTGTTGGGACCTGTCACCTCTTTGAAGACGTTGAGAAATTACAACGACAAATATCAAAGGAGTGAAGAGATGTTCCCTTGAACCTAGGTAAAATTAGTTTAAAATCATTGCGGTTGATTGTTAGTTTTAAGACATCGCGGTCGAGGTTAAGGACATCATAGTCCGTGAGTTTAAGGACCTCACACTCCGATGTTTGCTCTGGATGCTTCCCACGGGTTCACTGCCGTGTTTGGCGAGAACCAGGCTCCACTCTGGATGCTTCACACGGGTTCACAAGCTTAATCTAGCCCGAATGTGGTTGCCGCTGCCCAAGAACAGCCGCCCCCGCTGGATGAAGAAAACCCTCTCGATGAGGATGATAGGCAGAAAGACCCCTCGATCCATGCAGAGTCAAGCTCGGACAGCGAGGAGGAGCCGACTTTCCGCCCCAGGACTGCGGAGCAAGAGCTGCTTCAAGAGCTTCGAAAACAGCTCAGGAGCAAAGATAAAGAGATGGCCAAGCTCTATTCGAAGATAGACGACTTAACGAACGTGGTGATGCAGCTTACGGCTTAAATTGCTCGAGCGCCTCCCAATCAAGCACAAGCCGCTACTAATCAGCCGGGTGATGACAATCTGAGGCAGCCAATGCCTGTTCCTTTGGGTCCAAGACTGGTCGAGCCGCATGAAAGCCGGCCACACTCCGCTTCTGGGGACGCCTTGGCCCCAAATAGCACTATCCCGCTAACACAGGATCGGATAATGGATTTGGTCACCAGCAAGGTTAAAACATTGGTGGCCGAAGCCGAAGCTCAAAAAGAAATCGGCAGTAGTGGGCGGCCATATCCCGCGCAGTACGATCTGATTGAGTTCCCAAGCGGCTACGTCATTCCTAAGTTCGGAAGATTTGATGGAACGGGGAATGCAAATCAGCACGTCGCCCACTTCAAAGCATCGTGCGGAAATACAGGGGGCAATGACGCGCTCCTTCTTCGTCAGTTTGTCAACAGCCTGACCGGTGTTGCTTTCGACTGGTACGCGAGCATACCAGATGGGTCCGTCATTACCTTTGCCCAAATGGAGTCTCTGTTCCGGCAAAGGTTCATGAGCGTCAGTGATAAAATCTCCATTGCCGACCTTGTGAGGACCAAGCCGGGGAAGAATGAAAGTAACACTGACTTTATCGCCCGATGGCGTAATCTCACGGTCAAGTGCGAACCGCCGCTGGAGCAGGACCAGTCCGTTAGCCTTCTCATTGGGAACCTCAGCAATTGGATGGTCCCATTCTTGTGTACAGCAGGCCTCAAAACATTCCAGGAGCTAACCAAGAAAGTCCAAATGCTGGAACGCTCGGAGCAAGAGTCCCCGCCAGACTCTCAGAGAGACAAAACTTGGAAAAGCAAGCGGGACGACAACCGTAGAAGCAGGAGTTCCAGCAGTACCAATGTCTTCAATGCCTCCGATAATGAAGAAAAGCGAAGGGCGGCCGAATCCAAAACTAACCGGTCTCGAAAGCCATTGCTGGGAGGAGATGGGCCTTCTCTAGAGGAGAAAAAGAACAAGGTTTACTCTTTCAGAAGGGACAAGGTCCGCAAGATATTTAAAGATGCCTTGAACAACGGCCTACAATTGCCGGAGTCGAAAAGACCCCAGGAAGCAAAAATGACCGACAATCCTTTGTATTGCCCGTACCACCGAGTAGTGAGCCATGCGATCGAGGATTGCTATATCTTCAAAGATTGGGTCGAGAAGCAGTATAAGGCTGGAGAGATCGAGCTGTCCAAAAGTGTGTTGGTGAACAATCAAGTTGCAACCACCAACTTTATACAGACAGAAGTTGAAGCCTTCTGGGAGAAGACAGCCGAACCCGCTGCCCTGAGAGATGAAACTGACTCATCGCGGCCTCCGTGGAGTACGCACATATCTAATAAGACGAAGAAGATGATAAAGCTACTTCAGAAAGAACCCAGGACGGAATGGGAAGGGCAGAAGAAGCCTACCAGTCCAGCTGCCAATGCGGCTCCATCAGGCTCAAAATCCAAGAAGCTGAAGAAGAAGAAAAGTGCAGCTCGGCGCGAAAAAGAGTCTGCAGGGAGATCGACCATTCAAAAATATATCGATTCTCTCGAAGAATATGAACAAAAGGAAAGAACATTGATTCAATTGAAGGAGTTCTTCCCTGTACAAGCGGCTGAAATTCTGGAGGAGTTAGAAGAAGACTCCAATGAAGAGATCCCAGTAGCGACCTGCTACGCCATCCATCTTGGCAGCGACTCCGAGGATGATCTCTGTTTTCCGGAAGAGGACGAGGAGCTCACCACAAAGGCCAATCAAATCCAGCTCAGAAGCGGCAGGGCTCTACCGCAAAATCAGGGCAACGCCCCAAAAGGGAAGGAAAAACATGTTGCTAATGAAGAAGATGGCAGAGAACCGGCCGATGAAAACATAAGTCCTTCCTCGGTGGACTATAATGTCTTGGCACATCTCCGGAAGCTTCCATCTCTCCTGAGCATCTACGACGCCTTGGTCCTATCTAAGGAGCTTAGAGACGTTCTCATTCACGCTCTACAAAACCCCGAGCGGTATCAGGCTCACTTTGCGGAAATTAATATGAAAGAAGCCCAGCACGCTTTGCATGCCGCCGCAGTCACATTTAAGGATGAAGACTTGCTACTGGGAACGGCTGAGCATAATCGGCCGCTTTACGTGACCGGGTACAGCGACGGAGATCGAATTAATCGCATATTGATTGATCCGGGGTCCTCAGTGAACATCATGAACTTGCGAACTCTGAAGAGTTTGTCAATGGACGTCCGACACCTGTCGAGGGAAAGGATTGTCATTCAAGGGTTCAACCAAAATTGCCAGCAAGTTCTAGGGTCTATAGCTTTGCCAATCAAATTTGGGGATCTGCAAACTGAAGCTAAGATATACGTGATCGACGCCGACACGTCTTATAAGATTCTCTTGGGGCGGCCATGGCTCCACGATTATGGCATCATTCCGTCAACTCTCCATCAATGCATGAAATATACTAAAAATGGCGAAGAAAGACGCATTGACGGAGACATCCAACCGTTCGGTGTGCATGAAGTCCGCTACGAAGATTCTCGGTACTTTATGAATCACCAAAATGCTAAGCCACAACTGACTGAGGATAGACCAGCTCCAAGACTCAAAAGCAAATCTGCGCCGGCTATCACTTTCAAAAGCAAAAACGCCCAAGTACGCCCGCATTTCGGCAGCGACACTGATGAGTCCGACGCTGGAAGCCCGTCCTTCCGCAAAACTCTCCCTCATTTCGGCAGCGATACGGACGAATCTGTTACTGAAAGCCCATCTAGCAGTAAAGTCCGCCCTCATCTTGGCAGCGACACTGAAGAGTCAGAGGAGGAGGACCTGTCGTGCAACAGCGGTGCAGATTGGACCCCCACGTAACAAGAGAAACTACGAGAGACCTTTGAAGTTGCAGAAGGGTCCCTAGCCGTTACAAAGGTACCAGAGCAAATGTGTAAAGAGCTCGATGCATTATCAATCTCCACCGTGGACCAGCTGAAAACTTTCTACGTTCCCGGGAGGAAAAGTGGACAGAAGGGCATCCTGTTTTATGGGTCAAACCCCGTTGTGCACCCGGGCGATCTGTCTGTCGCGTGCCTTCCATATGAGAGAGGCATAAGAGCCGTTCTCAATCCCAGATACTATGCGCCCGAGATGCGGGAATACTTTAAAAAGTGCGGATGCCGGTTATATCAAACGGAGTCCGAAGCAAAGTTTTACGAAGGGCTATGGCATCCGCCCCAGGTCCGAGCACTCATCGATGGACGAATTCCAGATAGACGGGGCATAGGCTACATTCAACCTGATTCCAAAGCGTGCTACATGATCCATGTTGGTGAGGCCAGCGAAAGATCAAATGATGACGACGAGATAGCCGAGCCAGAAGAAGCTCCTCAAGAGCTCGAAGATGGCGGACAAGCAACCTTTGACGAGCTAACCGAGATTGACTTAGGAACGCCCGATAATCCAATGCCGACCTACATTAGCTCGCTCTTGTCAGAGGAAATGAAAGCGCAGATAATTGCCCTGCTGCATGAGTTCGTCGACTGCTTCGCGTGGACATACAAAGAAATGCCTAGCCTTTCCCCTGAAGTGGCCGTACATAAGTTGGCTATATCTCCTGATGCTAAGCCAGTCAAACAAGCTCCTCAAAGAATGAGAAGGGAACTAGAAGAAAAGGTCATCGAGGAAACTAAGAAGCTCATCGATGCCGGCTTCATCAGGGAAGAGAAATATGCAGACTGGATCGCATGCATAGTCCCAGTGAAGAAGAAAAATGGGCAGATCCGAGTCTGTGTCGATTTCAGGGACCTCAATAAGGCATGTCCTAAAGACGACTTCCCGCTACCGGTCATGGAAATGATGGTCGATGACACCTCAAATTACGAACTGTTCACCTTTATGGACGGCTCGTCTGGATATAATCAGATCAAGATGTCGCCTGAGGATGAGAAGCACACAGCATTTCGAACCCCGATCAGAATATATTGCTACAAGGTAATGCCATTCGGACTGAAGAACGCAGGTGCTACATATCAAAGGGCAATGACCAATATCTTTGATGACCTGATCCATAAAGTCGTCGAATGTTATGTCGATGATCTGGTCGTCAAGACTAAAACCAGGGCCGATCATATCCAAGATCTTAGGACCGTTCTCACCAGACTGAGGGAATACGATCTGAAGATGAATCCTCTGAAGTGCGCTTTTGGCGTGTCATCGGGAAAATTCCTGGGCTTCATAGTCCGACATCGAGGGATCGAAGTTGACCCGTCGAAGATAAAGGCCATCATGGAGATGCCCCCTCCGAAGAGTCTGACGCAGCTAAGATCTTTTCAAGGCAAGCTTTCTTATATACGGAGGTTTATCTCAAATTTATCGGGGAGATGTAGGCCCTTCTCAAAGCTCATGAAGAAAGGAGCTCCTTTTATCTGGGATGCCGAATGTCAAGCAGCGTTCGAAAGCATCAAACAATACTTGTTGCACCCTCCAGTGCTGGCCGCTCCTATTCCAAATAAACCGCTGATTCTCTACACTGCCGCGCTAGATGAGTCACTCGGTGCGCTCCTTGCCCAGAATAACGAGGAGGGAAAGGAAAATGCCCTCTACTACCTTAGTCGAACTCTAGTCGGGGCGGAACACAACTATTCCCCAATCGAAAAGCAATGCCTGGCTCTGATATTTGCTGTGAAGAAGCTGAGGCACTATCTGCTGGCTCATCGGGTTATGCTGATCTCCAAGGTCGACCCGCTCAAACACTTAATGACCAAAGCAAGCCTAGCCGGCAGAATGGCAAGATGGGCTGTCATGCTACTTGAGTTTGACATAGTTTATACTCCTCAGAAAGCAGTAAAAGGGCAAGCTCTTGCAGACTTTCTCGCTGCTCATCCCATTCCAGAAGGGTCGCCGCTAAATTGTGAGCTACCCGATGAACAAGTTCTGCACCTCGAGGAAGATGGGCCAAGTTGGGAGCTCTACTTCGATGGAGCCTCATCAATAAGGACCTCCAGTAAATCAAGTGTCCCGGAGATAAAGGCAGGGATATGATTGGTGTTCATCACGCCATCAATGGGAACCCTACGGCGCTCTTTTGCTCTCACCGAGCCTCGCACAAATAACGAAGCTGAGTATGAAGCTCTGATAGCTGGTTTGGAGCTCGCCGTAGAAATGGAAATCCGTCGGCTACGAGTCTACGGTGACTCCCAGCTTGTCGTCAACCAAGTAAGCGGCGACTATAAGATATACAAACCCGAGTTAGCTCGGTACAGAGGTCGAGTGGTGGAACTCATGAAACGGTTCACTCATATTGAACTAACGAGAGTCCCTAGAGCGTTGAACGGAAAGGCTGATGTACTCGCTCGCCTGGCCAAGGAGCTGGCTGATCCTGACATGGACGAAATTCTGATCATAGTCAGGAGCCGGCAAATCCTACCCCCTGTCTTTCTACGAGAAGAGGAAAGCGCGGAACAGAAGAGCAATCCCGCCGAAGAAGCTTCGATCGTTCAAGACGAGCCCGATTGGAGAGAACCCTTCATAGAGTACCTCCGATATGACAAGCTTCCCGAAGAAAAATCTGCGAGAATTCAGCTGAAGAAAAGAGCTCTCCGATACGTGTTTGTAAATGACACGTTATACCGCAGGTCATACGACCAACTATGGCTCAGGTGTCTGTCATTGGCCGAAGCCCAAAAGGTCATGAAAGATGTCCACTCGGGCGTTTGCGGTGCTCACCAATCTGGCCCCAAGATGCGACTTCAAATCAAACGGCTTGGGTATTATTGGCCCACTATGATACGGGATTGTGGAGAGCATGCAAAGAAGTGTCAGATCTGCCAAATCCATGGTGATTTCATTCACAAGCATCCCAATCCATTGCATCCTACGGTGGCGTCGTGGCCCTTCGAAGTCTGGGGCACCGACATTGTTGGCCCAATTGATCCTCCGTCATCCAAAGGCCATCGGTTTATACTGGCCGCCACAGACTACTTCTCCAGATGGGCTGAAGCTGTCCCGCTAAAAGAAGTCAAGACAAAAGATATTCTGACATTCTTCCAATACAATATTTTATACCGCTTTGGTACACCAAGAAGAATCATTTCTGACAACGGGCCTTCTTTCAAGAGCTTCAATGTCTCAAGGTTCGCTACTCAGCACAAGATAGACTGGAGATATTCCTCCATCTACAATCCAAGAGCCAATGGGCTAGCCGAAGCCTTCAATAAGACTCTATGCAAGCTCCTGAGGAAAAATGCTTCAGCCAACAAGAGAGATTGGAATCTCAAACTTCACAAGGCATTGTGGGCATATCGTACCACGCACCGTACTCCAACACAGTCCACTCCATACTCATTGCTCTTCGGAGTGGAGGCGGTCCTCCCCCTCGAAGTCGAAGTTCCAAGCTTAAGAATGGCCATTCAGCATGAGTTGACAGAAGAGGAAAACGTGCTCCTTCGACTTGAAGAACTCGATGCCCTCGAAGAAAAGAGGCTCGCGGTGCAGCAAAATATGGAGCTATACCGAGCCCAAATGTCACGGGCCTATGACAAGATAACTCGTCTCCGTGCTTTCAAGAAAGGCGAATTGGTGTTGGTCCTCAAAAGACCGATCATCCTCAATCGACATGCCAAGGGAAAATTCGAGCCAAACTGGGAAGGACCATACGTCATTGAGAAAGTGTTCGACGGAGGATCCTACCAACTAATAAGTGCAGAGGGAGAAAGGCCCATGCCGCCCATTAATGGCCGATATCTCAAGAAATACTACACATGAATGCTCCAAGTCGCAGGCGAATTGAGCACATCAGCCCTACGGTCTGGATCAGACATCCTGCAAAACCGTATACAATCCACGGGCGTAAATAACCCCTATTTCTCCTAAATCCTGCCGGTGAGACTACTTTTAAAGTCCCACCAGCGGCAAAAAAAAAAGAAAAGGAAAGAAGAAGAAATAAACGGTATGTCCACAAGCAAAACGGGCACGGATGAAAACCCAAAAGGGCTCCGTGAGTAAAAACAGCAGGACTACCGGCGAGTCTGTGAAAACCCGAAAGGGCGCAAACTCGTGAAAAGAGATGAAAAACACTCGCAAAGTCCTCTCGACCTTGTGAGGAGAAAACACCTGCGTGAGATCCTTACGACTCACAATGGAGCAACACACTTAGGAATCCTCACGATTCCTAAGGAGAAAATACACCTGCGGGATCCTTACGACTCGTAGGGAGAAAATGCTTTATGGGACCCTCACGGCCCATAAAATTGAAAAGCCTTAGGTGATAGGGACCCAAACCTGTCTCCTAAGCCATCATTCCCCAACGGGCAACGGCAAATGATGAGTCGCTCCTGGCATTTCGCTTCAGTGTTAGCGGTGCTGATGCCGACCAAAAACCCAAATCCCAAGTCCTCCCAAGGCAAATGATGAGTTGCTCCTGGCATTATTCCAGTGCAGCAATGCTGATGCTAAACAAGATCCAAATTCCAGGTCCCCAACCCCAAAGTGGCGAATGATGAGTCGCTCCTGGTATCATATTCCAGTGTAGCGATGCAGACGCCAACCAAATTCCAAATCCCATACCCCAACGGCGAATGATGAGTCGCTCCTGGTACCACATTCTAGTGCAGCGATGCAGACGCCAACAGAGCCCTAAAATTTTTCTGGCCCTACGGTCTGGATCATACATCCTGCAAAACCGTATACAATCCACGGGCGTAAAACAATCCTAATATCTCCTAAGTCCTAACCGGTGAGACCACATTCAAAGTCCTCTAAAAAAAAAAAAAAGGTATGTTCACAAGAAAAACGGGCACGGATGAAAACCCGAAAGGGCTCCGTGAGTAAAAACAGCAGGACTGCCGGCGAGTTTGTGAAAACCTGAAAGGGCGCAAACTCGTGAAAAGAAGATGAAATGCATTCTCAAAGTCCTCTCGACTTTGAGAGGAGAAAATTCCCGCGTGAGAGCCTTACGACTCGCAAAGGAGGCACACACTTAAGAATCCTCACGATTCCTAAGGAGAAAATACACCTGCAGGATCCTTTCGACTCGTATGGAGAAAATGCTTCAATAGGACCCTCACGGCCCATAAAATCGAAAAGTCTTAGGTGATAGGGATTTAAACCTGCCTCCTAAGCCATCAATTCCCAAATCCTCTCGGGGCAAATGATGAGTTGCTCCTGGCATTATTCCAGTGCAGCAATGCAGATGCCAAACAAGAACCAATTCCCAAACCCTGTCATGACAAATGATGATTCGCTCCTGGTACCATGTTCCGGCGTAGCGATACTGACGTCAACCCAAATCGAAATCAACAAGTCAACTTCCACTCCGACACCGCAGAAAGCGGAGCAAGTCAGAATCCAATCTCGACACCGCAAGAGGCGGGGCAAGTCAAGTCTACCCCTGACACTGCAAGAAGCAGAGCAAGTCAAATCAAGCACCGACCGTCCACGTCGCTAAAATGGCAGCATCGACCGTCCACGTCGCTAAAATGGCAGCACCGACCGTCCAAGTCGCAAAAAGGGCAGCATCGACCGTCCAAGTCGCTAAAAGGGCAGCACCGACCGTCCAAGTCGCTAAAAGGGCATCACCGACCGTCCAAGTCGCTAAAAGGGCATCACCGACCGTCCAAGTCGCTAAAAGGGCAGCATCGACCGTCCAAGTTTCAAAAAGGGGAGCATCGACCGTCCACGTCGCTAAAATGGCAGCACCGACCGTCCAAGTCGCTAAAAGGGCATCACCGACCGTCCAAGTCGCTAAAAGGGCAGCATCGACCGTCCAAGTCGCAAAAAGGGCAGCATCGACCGTCCACGTCGTTAAAATGGCATCACCGACCGTCCAAGTCGCTAAAAGGGCAGCATCGACCGTCCAAGTCGCAAAAAGGGCAGCATCGACCGTCCAAGTCGGTAAAAGGGCATCACCGACCGTCCAAGTCGCTAAAAGGGCAGCATCGACCGTCCAAGTCGCAAAAAGGGCAGCATCGACCGTCCACGTCGCTAAAATGGCAGCATCGACTGTCCACGTCACTAAAATGGCAGCACCGACCGTCCAAGTCGCAAAAAGGGCAGCATCGACCGTCCACGTCGCTAAAAGGGCAGTATCGACCGTCCAAGTCGCAAAAAAGGGCAGCGCGGGATTTCTAGAAAGCGGGAATCAAATCGCTCCGGGCCAGGGAAACGTCTATCACGGACATTCCGTCTCGGAGACATGTCAAGCAATGACCGTCCATGTCATAAAAAGGGCAGCGCCGGCTTCCCAAAAAGCGGGAACCAAATCAGGTCGCCTCCAAGTAAAAGAAGATCCATCAATTTCATGCACACGACCCACATATGTGGTGTGCATGTATTGATGGGGGGCAATTTGTTGGGGTAAAAATTTACACCCCGGTTGACCAAGTCAAAATCCAAGTCAACCCCAAGCCAAGTGGGCCCAGGCCCCGACCCAGCGGGCCCATGCCCGGGTCGAGCCCGAACATGAAGCGGCCGACCTCCCCCATGCCAAGATAAAAATTTTGTAATAAATAATTTTGTTGCATTTTCTTTTATTTTATTTTCGGATAAATGTAAGAAAAATAGGCATAAAGCCAAATTTTTGTAAAGCCCATGGCTTATGTGCAAAAAGAAATGGCACATGAGCCATGGGATAGGCAAAATGCCATTTTGTGAAGCCCAAGGGGCTATGTGTAAAATGTATGGCCTATAAAGGCAAGGATAATGAAATATCCCAAGAACTTTTTCTCTCTCTCCAAACAAAAAAAAGTCTTAGAGCTGAGCTCTTTCTTCCATCTTCAAGGTTCCAAAACCTTCTTCTTTCTCTTGAATTAAATCAAGAGTTTTACTCTTCCTTTTTCAAAACAAATTAGTTTTTCACCACAAAACCCACAAAGGGGAACTTGGATCTACCATTAGATCTGAAAAAGAAGAGATTTTGAGATTTCACATCTCTTGATCTTCAAGATCCAGCAAGCAACAGGAGGAAGAAGAACATCGTTCACTAAAAAAAAAAACACACACTCAGGAGTCCAACTCCTCTCTGATTTCTCTTCTGAGAAATTTGTTTTAGCAGCGCGCAGCGCAAGTGCGCAAAGCGCCCACGTGCCGACACGTGGCGCGCGCGCTCTTGCGCACCTGCGCGCTTGCGCAAGTGCGCAAAGCGCCCGTGTGCCGACACGTGGCGCGCGCGCTTGCGCAAGTGCGCAAAGCGCCCTCGTGCCGACACGTGGCGCGCGCGCGCTTGCGCAAGTGCGCAAAGCGCCCGCGTGCCGACACGTGGCGCGCGCGCTTGCGCACCTGCGCGCTTGCGCAAGTGCGTAAAGCGCCCGCGTGCCGACACGTGGCGCGCTTGCGCACCTGCGCGCAGCGCTCATGCGCAAAGCGCCCGCGTGCCGACACGTGGCGCGCTTGCGCCTGAGCGCACAGCACCTAAGCGCACAGCGCCCAAGGTGCTGCGCCACGCATCCTTTGGATGCCATTTTCCCCTTTATTTATATATACATGTATATATATACATATGTATACAAATGTACACATACACATACTCCGCAACATTCTCCCCCTCAAAAAAAATTTTCGGGCCGGGGCGCTGCCCCGAACCCCGCAAGGGGGCTGCTAGCCCCCTTGACCCCCAGCCCGCTATCCGGGTAGCGGGACCCCCGTAAAACCTCTGCGTGGCTCCCGATATATCCAAAACCCCCCTTTCAAAACAAAACACACGCACACCACACATTGAGTTCGTATGACCAGTTTAACCCATTAATCGGAGGTTCCCTCGCCCCAAAGGCGAGGGGTAATTAACGGCAGCTTAGTCCGCGGCTGCCGGAGATTCGGATCCCCACAATCATTAAACCCTGGCCTACCCTGGGCAGGGGGAATCTGTAGTACGCCTGACAAGCGCGTGCGTATTCCCATCTCAATGGGGTGACGAAAAAACACCCTACAGTAGGGGTCCAGGTTTCATTGCACAGGCTATCCACACGACCAGGGGAACGTCGAGTTTCAGCAGCGGTTCTATGAAACCCGGGGATCTCAGATTATCTGTATTGTTCTGTGATGCTTATTACTTTTCTGTAATGTTGCATTTATCACGCCTGGAGCGATTACTGTATATTAGTATATATACTATTAGATGTTGTATATGTTTTACACCCGCGCTAGTCCAGTTCCCGCTCTGTCATTAGTTAAGTAACCTAACGAGTGATGACGGGACCCAGTGACGAATGCGGATGGCATATACGTACATTTTATTTTCGTTCTTTTCTGGTGTGATTGATTGATGGGACTGCGTTGATTTTTATCAATGCGAGATAAAACAAACATATATTTGATGTTGTTGGAACAAATTTTAAAATTATTACAAAGACGTTTCCTTTTGTTTTGCATAGCGGTATTCAGTTGGAATATCCTGCACCTCATTCCACGAGGAAAGAGTCGAGATCCCTTCACCGGGAGTGACTTCTTTAACAAAAGGTTTTCGCTACTATATATTTTTATAAAGCTATCAGGTTCCTTCAACGAGATCAAGTTCATTACGTTAAAGGTTTTTCGCCAAAAACCAGCCGTAATCCTCCGTCATTTCTTATGGATGGTCAGTAGTATTCAAGCTATGTTTGTTGGCCTACGTCAAGACATAGTGTTTGGTATGTAACGCCCCACGCCCCAGTACAGATGGTATTGTCCGCTTTGGCCGAAACCGCACGGTTTTTCCCTTTAGAGCGAACCGGACCCGACCAGGGCCCACTTCCCAGGAGGTCACCCATCCCAAGACTTCCCTGGCCCGAGCACGCTTAACTACGGAGTTCTCAAGCTCCTGTAGTCCCGGTTCACTTAAAAGGCGCCTCTGTAATTGAGGGTGGTATCATTATATTTATAATGCAGTTCGGTCCTCTTTCGGAATGTGCTTTAAGGACCCGATCCCATTGCTCTGAAATGGCTCCCTCACTCAGATCACCAAGATGTCCGCAACAGACCGCACTGAGTGTGGACAGAGCAGATCACCATGATGTCTTAAGACCGCACTGCTCTGGGGACAGAGCAGATCACCATGATGTCTTAAGACCGCACTGCTCTGGGGTATTACATTCCCCCCATCTAAGAACAATGGTTCGTCCTCGAACCACAGACCTACTGTTGAGGGACCTGCATGGGCCACCAACAAAACCTGTCACGCCCCGCTTCCCAGTGTACGGCGAAGTGGACGTGACGAGGCCCGCTACGTATGTACTCAGAAGTACATACGCTAAGCGTAACTAAGCAATATAAAATAATCACAAGAGACAAATGATATTGAAATAACAGCAACTTTTATTAATATCATTCTTTGTACAATGCATGAAATGAAAATACAACTGGAATGGAAAAGCAATGTCTAAACAGTGGCATAATAATAAAAGGAAATACTGGAAAGAACAAAGTACAATTATCTAGAGCTCTGGGTCTTCTTGGAACTGTTCCAAATCTTCACTTGTGGGCTCGGTCTCAACTTGGTCCAACGCACCTGACGACATTCAAAGAAGAAAGAAATAGAATGTCGTCAGCGAACAGGTCGCTCGGTAAGTCCCAAAGAAAAGAAGAATGAGAATGGCAGAGTAGCAGTATTTTCTAAAGTATTATGTTGTTGAATATTATGGAATATTGTTTAACGCCGTTGTTTGTAGCTTGGTACAGAAGGATGCCAGTGTATACGAGGGGGATCTCTATATGCTAGAGATCAGGGCAAATGGAGAGTACAAGGAACCGTTATGCCACGGTACAACAGCAACAGTATTCATGTTAGGTGTCTTAATCTGACCACCTCGTGCCACCTTTAACACCTTCCGTACCAATCTACCCCTTAAACCCCGCGATATCTAGTTTGTATTGTTATCTTGTAAAATTGTATTGATTGTAAGATTGATTAACCGACTGTCCGAAACCATGATATCAGGAAACGGTTATAACCGTAAAGTCATGTAAATGGAATACTGGGAAACATGTAAAAGGAATATCCATGGTTCGGTTCAGTCAAGTTATATAGATTGTTAACTGGATTCAGGGATTCATGTATTCATATTGAGTTGGAATATAAAAGAATATAGATTGACTTGAATCATATTCAAGTCAGAAATAGTCAGACTCTAACCCGAGCAGACTAAAAGAAGGTAATTTGAAGTTCAATATTAGTTAGGGGCCTTATTGTAATTTGTGAAACTTGAGGGGGTTTATTGTAAAAAAGTAATATTGTATAGTTTTCAAGATACAACTCAAATATTTAATTATCGTATTTATGTACATACAACAATTTAATGATCAAGATAAATATATATACATGTTCGAATAGTATGAAATGAGTCAAGTATATTATACGAGTAACTACCGAAAACAATGCTATAAAGAAATATTATGTACGACTAATTAATCAAGTTGAACGAATGCGGAATATAAACAGAGATATGTCTCTAAATGTTTTTCATGCGTGAGTTCCACTTTCACCTAAATACGACTACCGGTTTGAGAGATATATATGTTTTCGTATCGTCGCGCAAAACAGATCAGAATCTATTCGGCACCGTCACATATTTTTAAAACGCAGTTTGAGTTAATTTCTATCGGTTTTCAGGTTATGAAAAGTATTAGAAAATTGTAGGTATTTCGATGAACTTATCGAAAACACCAAGATTCACATGATTTGGATTTCTGAAACTCTAGTTATGATCATTTTAATATCAGCGTTTAAAACAGAAATTCAGATTTCTGGACAGCAACTATATATTCTATTGCAAAGCCTATATCAGGTTGTTTCATGCATTCATAAGTAATATAATATACATAAAATTATAGTTCTATCAATGGTGCATCTACACATCTAAATTTTGTCACAAACGGACATCGGGTGTTCGAGTTATGTCCAATTTAAAAACAATGTACGAATCAGGACAGATTCTGTCCAGATCCGTCAGTTAATATTGTAACGCAGTTTTCTTTATCTTAGATGGGTTTTCAGTAAAACTATAAAACTAAGAAAATCTAGATCATTCGATGTAGATATCAAAAACACCTGAGTTTGCTCAATTTGGATACCGGTATACCAAGTTATATGTCCTAGAAGTTGACCGATAACTGCAGTATTCTGTTTTACGATCAGTGAATAAATACGATGTAATTCCTAAACCGTTATGCGGATCGATCTAAAATTTTTACAGCATAAAAAAAAAATATATATTCTATCATATGTAAATTTCATGAAATTTCCAGAAGTAAAAATTAATTTCTACAAATTATTTTAAAGGTAAAGATATTGATATGTATACTAAAATCGGCAAAAAGATTAGTTCGAATTTTTACGCAAGCTTCTTCTTTTCTTTTAATAACCAAACCGATTCCATGAGATATCGTAAATATATTGTGTCATGAAATCTATGTTCTCACTACTCATAATAAATATTTATAGTCATGAACAAAGAATTTAAAACACTTTAATTTGAACAAGAGGTAATGAGATATTATTAAACCATATAGAATCATATATATCTAAACTTATGTATATGTATATGTATATGTTTATGTGTGTCTTCTCTTATGGATTATGATATGAAAAGAATAGGGGGTTCACGATGCATGACAAGAGGAAAAAAAAGAGATGGGGGGAAAGGAGAGAGAAGGGACTTACATGCACAAGCCGGTATTGTCACCGGGCTTGTCTATCCGCCGATAGCCTCGCGTTACTAGCGAGACCTTCTTGAAGACTTCTTCATGTTCTTCTTCTTGTCATCTTGGTGAAGAGGAAGAAGTGAGAGATACAAAAATATGAGGAAGGAAAAGATGGAGGAGGACAAATAAAGATGTTGTAATGGTGAATAATAATATATGCATTTAACATGAGAATTAAAAGAGAAATGAAAAGTCACCATTCATTTTGGAAATGAAAGGTCTCATTTGTAGGTTATGAGAAGAATAAAAAAATGATAAAAAATAATTGCAAGAATGGGGATTTGAACATGTGACTTATGGAATAACAATGCAAGGGCTTAACCAATGAGCTATAAGCTTGTTCATGCATATATTTAATTAGAATTAAATATATGATGTTGCTTAAAAAGAAAATGGGCTTTTTAGATGGGCTGTAGAGAATAAGAATAATGGATTTGGGTTAAATATTTATGAAAGGAAAAATAAGAATGAGAAGTTAAAAACTTAAATATAAGAAAAAGAAATTGTACCTAGAAAAAAAATACATAATAGATTGAGGAATAAAATAATAATAAATTTAATAGAAGAAGGAAAATACCAAGTACAAATAAATACGGTATATTATTGAAGAGGGATAATACAAATGTATAAAGATTTTGGGGTCATTACATTCTACCCTCCTTAAAAATAATTTCGTCCTCGAAATTACTCAAGAAGGATGATGTAACAGAGCAAGGAAACAGGATTAGGATGATGTCTTCTTCGAGCTCTGTCGATTGATACTCTAACCAATTGAGCTAATAAGTCTACAAGATACAAATAGAAAGGATGAATAAGAATTAAGGATTCAAAAGTGGAGAGATGGAGTTCAAGGAAACCGAAGGTGGAGTTCAAGATGGATTCAAGGAATATGTAATGTAAAGAATGTTTTCAGTTGCTGTTTCTTGTGTTATATTGCTTAGGTTGTTCACGCAGACCAGAACTGCATGACAGGGATTCATACAGCTCTGACCTGCATGGGCCACCAACAAATGTAACGCCCCACGCCCCAGTACAGATGGTATTGTCCGCTTTGGCCGAAACCGCACGGTTTTTCCCTTTAGAGCGAACCGGACCCGACCAGGGGCCACTTCCCAGGAGGTCACCCATCCCAAGACTTCCCTGGCCCGAGCACGCTTAACTACGGAGTTCTCAAGCTCCTGTAGTCCCGGTTCACTTAAAAGGCGCCTCTGTAATTGAGGGTGGTATCATTATATTTATAATGCAGTTCGGTCCTCTTTCGGAATGTGCTTTAAGGACCCGATCCCATTGCTCTGAAATGGCTCCCTCACTCAGATCACCAAGATGTCCGCAACAGACCGCACTGAGTGTGGACAGAGCAGATCACCATGATGTCTTAAGACCGCACTGCTCTGGGGACAGAGCAGATCACCATGATGTCTTAAGACCGCACTGCTCTGGGGTATTACATGGTAGCTGCTGGGTATTCATTTGTTGCATAGATAGATGCATTAGTTTAAGTCAGACGTACACCTTGTTGGCCTACGTCAAGGGCTTGTATGATGACTTAAGTTGATCAGGACAACGACGGGTAGAACTTGACATGTTGCTTATGACTTGTTGGCCTACGTCAAGGTCATAAGAGCATGGGATAAAAAATTACATCGGGAGTTTCAAACATACAAGAAATTTGCCAGACTTGCGCAAACCTTCTGGAGTGTGTTAACTTGAGTGGCTTCCATCAAGTTATCATGCGATGATAGTTGGATCCCGATTCTCACTGATGAGTTGGTTTACTCTTCGGGTGACCCCGACTAATTCTTCTTTCAGGTTTGGAGGAGAATTTGAGATTACAGTGGGAGGTTTCCTAATTAGATAAAATGATAACCATTCTGATTTAGACTAGAGTGCACGCAGAGTGTTTCTTCTCTCTCTCTCTTTGGCAACGACTTTTGACCGACCCTAGACTATAACTCAGTGACCAAAGTTGACCGAACCTTCTTAACATACTGACTTTTGGATTGTCTTTAGTTGCATAAGTCATTGCAGCTTCTTCTTTTATCCTTTGTATTTCTCAGAACAACCCGTATTACTACGAACATCCACTTCCATTGGATAGATCCATCGTATGGTTATATACGAACTCAAAGGGACTTCTTTGAGGATGGATCCAGGTTCAGGAGAAATAGAATTGGTTTATTCTGTTGTCTTTTATTATCACCTTCTCTCAGGTTGCGAAGGCTCCTTGGTTTAGGAAAGTACACCTATTACGCTTATTGTATAGTCTTCTTCCAAACCATAGGCTGGTGCCGAACGGTAGGGTATGAAGAAAACCAATTAGCCTAAGTAGGGTGTGCAAAAGGTAATATGTAAAGACAAGATAAAGGAATTAGAAAGAGGGCAAAGTAAATTGCGACTATTTACATTCATGACCAAATCACGTATTTCATCGCCACTCCTACTTCACCTTTAATTTCTCCAGAACAACCCGTATCACTACGGACATCCACTTCCATTGGATAGATCCATCGTATGGTTATATACGAACTCGAAGGACATTTTTCGAGGATGGATTCTGGTTCAGGAGAAATAAGAATAAGGTATTATTCAGTTGTTTTTATCATCACCTTCTCTCAGGTTGCGAGTACTCCTAGGATTAGGAGGGTACCCCTATTATGCTTACTGGATATTCTTCTTCCAAACCATAGGCTGGTGCCGAACGGTAGGGAAGGAAGAAAACCATTTAGCCTAATAATGGTGTACAGAAGGTAACGACTAAAGACAAATAAAGGGAATTGGAAAGATGGCAGGGAAATATACGGTTAAAGTCATGATTTGGATTATGGAAGAGGCATTACTAGGAATACCAGGAAACCCCTACAAAACATATTTATGTTTCATATTCACTGTGCAATGTTAATTGAAAACTGATTTCCCGATTGGATACTTACTCCAGGGTATGTATTTACCAGGTTTCATTCTCACATCTGTATGAGAATACAGATGTTGAGTGGGAGCAAGTTATTGGAAATTAGGTGATCATCCTCATTATATCGGAATTCGTTGTAATTGGTGATATTTGAGGAAATCGCCTGGGTACAGTTTTTCAACCTACGATGCACAGGTTTTGAGTTATTAAACTCAGCGGACTTATACAGAGTTGTGTATGTTGTCCAGTGTCCGTAAGGACAAAGGGGTTGGTCATCGTACTATATTCTATTTACTTGTGACTTCTCTAGTTTATAGACAAGTGTTTCGTAGAAATACAATGTCTGAGTATTGAGAAGTTGTGGGTATAGGAATAAAGTAGAGAACCACGTATCGCAAGTATCGGAATTCTTCAAAGAAATCGAAGATGTAGATTCTTGTGATTAGTATTCAGTTGATAGTAATGGTTTTGAGAAACTTGTTTCTCTTTCAGGTTACTCATAAATGGATGGATTCCTAAGTTGAGTAAAATTGATCAGCCTTTCTCCATTAAGATGATATGCACTGGAGACAGCTGCATAATTTGAATCCGGTTCCAATTAAAATGGTGCCAAAGTTTCTATATTGGATATAGAACGATTCATATCTTAACAATGTTAAGGTAAGGGGAGTTGTCCAGCTTATGCTTAAAACCAGACACTGGATAACTCAAGGCACGTTTCTGTAATGGCAGTTTGCGGGTTGACCCTAGCTTCGACGAGGGTTGATTTTCTACCATCCGGATGATCAATAGTGATATTGTTCTTGACTCGCCACAGTTTTATTAAAATGGATTTTTTCAGAAAACAGTAGTGGGAGCATGGTAGAACTGGAAGTGATTCCAGAACCGCAAACGATTACGGAAAGTTTAATAGGACCTATATATTCAATCAGGTTTGACATTCCAATAGCTACTCCGCAGATATGGTGGGTAACCTCAGCCACCCGAGAGGTACTCCGGTAGCCTCAAGGACGGTGACAGGGAGGTTCTTGTTTACCCAGACTTGACACTACTGTTGTTCCAGACTATGAGACCGGGCAGAAGGATATGTATAGCGTCGTTCTAAACTAGTTTTAGAAGTGTACGTATATATTACTCTGCCAGAGGGTTGTCATAGTCAGTGGGAGCAGCGGAAGCATAGTGGGCAAGTAGCTAGTGTCTATTTATAGACTTGAGCAGATATAGTGGAAATAGATCATCTGATTTTTGATAGTCATGGGTTTGACTTCATCAGAATAGGGGATGGATCTGTTAAGAAGATAGTAGGGTGTAATGTCATGGTATTTGGATGATATACACAGAGTAGGAAGTAAAATTCCTATACTACGATCGGTTGTACTGTGGTCGTCACACAGTTGTTTTTCCACAAAGGATATGGATATAATATCTGACATTCTGGTTACTAGATCTATGGTTTTAGATCTAGATTTGGGTAGTTTCCCAATGTGGGTACTTTGACAATATTCTAATAATATTTTAGAATAGATGACTCCTGGCATGGTGGTGTACCTACAGGTAATGGAGTCACCCTCTCTAAAGGTGTCTTACAGACTAAAGGGGAGAGGGATGTGCATGATTGGTAGATCACTTGCTTAGGCAATTGATTCAATCGTGAGATGTCAAGTACCACACCAGATGTTGTTATTGCACTAGATACGATAAGTTTATATTTATCCAATTCTGGAGAAAACATCAGGAAGCAGTTTTGGAACATAAGTGAATGTTCTAAGGATTTGATGACGGCAGCCTCGTTCGGGAGACGGTTATTATTCCAGGCTTCAAAGGTGACATAGATGACAGAGTGATTGTCAAAGTTACAGTTTTCCCTCTGACGAGAGACAGTATTATGGACAGGTGGTCCAAGAGGATACTGTGGGAGGCATAGTGCGCAACACTGATTAGTTTCAGTGATCGATACAGTCTAAGAAGTTTGAATTTGGAGTTCATTTATGAACTAGGTCCCATCAGATATCCAGACATATTCTAAGACACGTATTACTCAATTCGGGAGATGTTTTTTTTTCCACGAAGTTGAGATATAGAGAGATACAGAAAGAAATACCGAAGCGGATCCACTCACTGAGGCTATTTCTCGAACACAATAGTTTTGCAAACGAGCTTTGTGAAACTGATTAGTAGAGAAGTTGGATGCTCGGTATCACACGAGCTGTGAGTACACGACATCGCAATAATTAGCCTTAAGTGCAAGTGGGAGATTGTTGGATATAGTGCCCTCTAAGTCAATTATTGGATCGCAGGTACGTGATTGCAATGACTGAGGGAGGACCTATACCGATAAAACAGTCTTACTCGAGATGATAGTATGCTATCTGGTTTGTCTTTATCACTGTTATACTTTGATAGAACCCATAGGATTCTTGTTTGACTACCAGCAGTATGATGGCGATCATATATGTGGGAGCTGGGGTCTATAAGCACATTCTTAAAGTGTCCCTAGTCGTGGGAGTTTCGAGACAGGGCATCGATACTCTAGAGTAGACTAGTGTATACAGTCGAGACCCCGACGAGGGGCGGTGGCCGGTCTCACAAGCCACTGGTGTCAGTTCGATCACCTAAGATGTATACAGGTGCTCATTAGGTTATGAGTACACCGGACAGGACTCGCCGGGAACATGCTAGTTGGTATTATACATATCGTCAGATAGCAGTTCCCTGGTGACATGTGTACAGGTTAGTTCATTGACATGAGGTCATCATTTGTCTCGTGTGAGTTCCCACTGTGCTTAGATTACTACCCTACCACGCTCAAAGGAGTTGTGCAAACAGGTTTTAGTTGGGTACAGTCCCGAGCCACATTGGAAGCAAGTGAGCGGATCTTCGGGGATTCGTCTCTCCCGGTATTGGGGGTGAGATCGCGCTGTGTTTAGGAGAGCCATTACACGAAATCCCTGGCCAGGGTAATCGAGATATACTGGTAGGTATACCAGCAGAATCTCAGGGTGTTCTGGGCTGCTCTCTGACACGACTTATATCGCTGTTGGGGGTCTGACGTTTACTGGCCCCCTAGGCCGTATATGTGATACTCATAGACGAATGTTCCGGACTGTACGGTTATTGTCACTGTCAGGCTCAGTAGGGTTTATAGATGAGTTCGCTCGTCAGCTTCCCTTCCAATCAATACATAGGCAAAACGTTACGTACAGTTAGTACCTCTGACGTGCTAGTGGTTATACCCAGTGCCAGTGTACTGATGAGTCATTAGAGTCCCCCACCGACACTTTCCCAAGTTCGGGCGAAACGTTGTAGAGGCCGTATGGGTTTATGGCAAGGTTCGGAAAATGCATGTGCGTTTTCGCACGTGTCAGTTTTCGGGCAGATAATACTGGTAGGCTTTGGTTTAAGCCGAAACCCAGTATTATACTGTGTAGATATAATATCTTTGTCTCAGTTGCATTTGTATTCGGTCGTAATACAAATGCGGGTATGTTTATACCAATACGGGGTTATCCTGAAATTCGTTTCGGGATGATTTTTGGAAGTTGCCAGTTTCCAGTTTTCTATCAGCCGTATTTTGACATTCGGTTAAATACGGATTTGTCTTTTCGTCTTCAGGGTGAGTCATGCTTCTAGAAGGTTCTAGAAGTGATGATTAGGCTTGTGACTCATTTGTGTCATTAATGGTTCATTAATGATAAAGCATGACTAGGTTTAATGTGATTGGTTTGCATTTATTGCTTTTAGTGATTCATGCTTTGTGTTTAGGTTATGATAAGGATGAATGCTTAATGTCACCACTTGAAGCTCCTACCATCACCTCCCTCCTCTCATATATATGGCCGGCCCTCTCTCTCCTCTCACTCACTCACTCACTTGATGTTTCATTTTGTGAAAAAGATATGATAGATTTTGGGGTGTATGGAATTTCACAGTTCATTTCATTTCATCACCCGATTCCAAAGGCAACTTCTAATAACCGTTCGTCCATAACCATGGACGTAACGAGACAAAGTATTCTACTCATTCTCTACTTCATCTTGGTCGTCTCTTTTAGCAAACTTGACGACCGAGTTGCCTCGGTTCAGAGGCGGGAGCCCGTTTAAAGATCCGTCGACGTGGTGCCACCTGGACGACGAGACCGGAGATCGAGCAAGTTCGGATCAGTTGCAACATAGCGTGGGATGATGGTTGAAGACCGAAGGACTCGGATCATTCGGTATAACAATTCTACCCTCTTTACAATTTGTTAGTTTAGCTTTAATTGACGATCCGGGATAAAGTACGCGATAGCGCCAGTCGTAAAAGTTTTGTTCCGCATATCGGCGTCTGTTAGACGGCCGGGGCGCCGCCGCGTACTTACAATAGTCCGCGGATTTAAGGACTCCACAGTCCGTTGTTAGTTTTAAGACATCACGGTCGAGGTTAAGGACATCATAGTCCGTGGATTTAAGGACTCCACAGTCCGATGTTAGTTTTAAGACATCACGGTCGAGGTTAAGGACATCATAGTCCGTGGATTTAAGGACTCCACAGTCCGATGTTAGTTTTAAGACATCACGGTCGAGGTTAAGGACATCATAGTCCGTGGATTTAAAGACTCCACAGTCCGTGAAATGTGTGGTTGTTGGGACCTGTCACCTCTTTGAAGACGTTGAGGAATTACAACGACAAATATCAAAGGAGTGAAGAGATGTTCCCTTGAACCTAGGTAAAATTAGTTTAAAATCATTGCGGTTGATTGTTAGTTTTAAGACATCGCGGTCGAGGTTAAGGACATCATAGTCCGTGAGTTTAAGGACCTCACACTCCGATGTTTGCTCTGGATGCTTCCCACGGGTTCACTGCCGTGTTTGGCGAGAACCAGGCTCCACTCTGGATGCTTCACACGGGTTCACTGCCGTGCTCTGCGAGGACCAGGATCCGCTCTGGACGTTTTCCACGTGGTCAGAAGTGACGTTATCCGCGTTCCACGTGACCAGGAATTTTGCACTAGATGTTTCCCACGGGTTCACTGCCATGTTCTGTAACAACCCCAAAATCTTTATACATTTGTACTATCCCTCTTCAATAATATACCGTATTTATTTGTACTTGGTATTTTCCGTTTTCTCTTAAATTTATTATTATTTTATTCCTCAATCTATTATGTATATTTTTCTAGGTACAATTTCTTTTTCTTATATTTAAGTTTTTAACTTCTCATTCTTATTTTTCCTTTCATAAATATTTAACCCAAATCCATTATTCTTATTCTCTACAGCCCATCTAAAAAGCCCACTTTCTTTTTAAGCAACATCATATATTTAATTCTAATTAAATATGTTCATGAACAAACTTGTAGCTCATTGGTTAAGTCTTTGCATTGTTATTCTATAAGTCACATGTTCAAATCCCCATTCTTGCAATTATTTTTTATCATTTTTTATTCTTCTCATAACCTACAAATGAGACCTTTCATTTCCAAAATGAATGGTGACCTTTCATTTCTTTTTTAATTCTCATATTGAATGCATATATTATTATACATAATTCACCATTATACCATCTTTATTGTCCTCATCTATCTTTTCCTTCCTCACATTTTTCTATCCCCTACTTCTCCCTCTTCACCTAGAGTCCAAGAAGAAGAACATGAAGAAGTCTTCAAGAAGGTCTCGCTAGTAACGCGAGGCTATCGGCGGATAGACAAGCCCGGTGACAATACCGGCTTGTGCATGTAAGTTCCTTCTCTCTCCCTCCCTCCATCTCTTTATTCTTCTCTATTCATCTCTCGTGAACCCGTTTTTATCCATATCGTAATCCTTAAGAGAAAAATAAACATAAACATATACATATATATAAGTCTAAATACATATGGTTATATATGGTTTAATAATATCTTATTACCTCTTGTTCAAATTAAAGTGTTTTCAATTCTTTGTTCATGACTATAAATGTTTATTATGAGTAGTGAGAACATAGATTTCATGCCACAATATATTTACGATATCTCATGGAATCGGTTTGGTTATTAAAAGAAAATATGAAGCTTGCGTATCTTTTTGCCGATTTTAGTATACATATCAATATCTTTACCTTTAAAATAATTTATAGAAATTAATTTTTACTTCTGGAAATTTCATGAAATTTACATATGATAGAATATATTATTTTTTTCAGGCTGTAAAAATTTTAGATCGATCCGCATAATGGTTTAGGAATTATATCGTTTTTATTCACTGATCGTAAAATAGAAAACTGCAGTTATCGGTCAACTTCTAAGACACATAACTTGGTATAACATTATCCAAATTGAGCAAACTCAGGTGTTTTTGATATCTACATCGAAATATATAGATTTTATTAGTTTTAAGTTTTTACTGAAAACTGACGTAAAATATAGAAAACCGTGTTACAATATTAAGTGACGGATTTGGACAGAATCTGTTCCGATTCGCACACTGTTTTTAAATTGGACATAACTCGAACACCCGATGTCCGTTTGTAACAAACTTTAGATGTGTAGATGTATAATTGATATAAATATAATTTTATGTATATTATATTACTTATAAACACATGAAACAACCCAATATAGGCTTTGCAATATAACATATAGTTGCTGTCCAGAAATCTGAATTTCTGTTTTAAACGCCGATATTAAAATGATCATACTAGAGCTTCAGAAATCCAAATCATATGAATCTTGGTGTTTTCGATAAGTACTTCGAAAGACCTACAATTTTCTAATAATTTTTGTAACCTGAAACCTGATATAAATTAACTCAAACCGCGTTTTGAAAATATGTGACGGTGCCGAATAGATTCTGATCTGTTTTGCGCGACGATACGAAAACAGATATATCTCCCAAACCGGTAGTCGTATTTAGGTGAAACTGGAACTCACGCATGAAAAACACTTAGAGACATATTTTTTTTTATTTTTTGTATTCGTTCGACTTGATTAATTAGTCATACATAATATTTCTTTATAGCATTGTTTTCGGTAGTTACTCGTATAATATACTTGACTCATTTCATACTATTCGAACATGTATACATATTTATCTTGATCATTAAATTGTTGTATGTACATAAATACGATAATTAAATATTTGAGTTGTATCTTGAAAACTATACAGAAGTATTTTTACATAAAACCCCCTCAAGTTTTATAAATTACAATAAGGCCCCTAACAATTATTGAACTTCCAATTATCTTTCTTTTAGTCTGACTCGGGTTAGAGTCTGATTATTTCTGACTTGAATATGATTCAGGTCAATCTATATTCTTTTATATTCCAACTCAAAATGAATACATGAATCCCTGAATCCAGTTAACAATCTATATAACTTGGCTGAACCGAACCATGGATATTCCTTTTACATGTTTCCCAGTATTCCATTTACATGACTCTACGGTTATAACCGTTTCCTGATATCATGGTTTCATTCAGTCAGTTAATCAATCTTACAATCAATACAATTTTACAAGATAACAATACAAACAAGAAATCGTGGGGTTTAAAGGGTAGATTGGTATGGAAGGTGTTAAAGATGGCACGAGGTGGTCAGATTAATACACCTAACCTGAATCCTATTGCTGTTGTACCGTGGTATAACGGTTCCTTGTACTACACGTGCCCTAGTCTCTGGCAAGTGAGACTCCCCTCGTATACACTGGCATCTTTCTGTACCAAGCTACAAACAACAGCGTTAACATAACATTACAGCAATAGTTTACACTTTAAAAATTGTATCTTCTTATTCTGTCTTCTCTACTTCCCTCTTACCTTTGGGACTTACCGAGCGATCTGTTCGCTGACGACATTCTGTTCTCTCTTCTTTGGATGTCGTCAGGTGACTTGGACCCGGCAGAAGTAGAGCCACCAGAAGAAGACTTGGAGCAATTTGCCGAAGACCCAGCAGTATAATTTCATTGTACATTTTTCTTTTCAGTATTTTCCTTTTCCTGTTATGCCACTGTTTAGGCATCTTTATTTCAGTTGTATTTTCCTTTCCATGTATTGTACAAAGAATGTTAATAAATAAAAGTTGTTGTTCTTTTTATACTCTTGTCTCTTGTGTATTTATATTGCTTAGCTACGCTTAGCGTATGTACTTCTGAGTACATACGTAGTGGACCTCGTCGTGTTCCCTTCGCCGTATACTGGGAAGCGGGGCGTGACATGTTCGGCGAGGACTAGGCTCCACTCTGGATGCTTCACACGGGTTCACTGTCGTGCTCTGCGAGGACCAGGATCCGCTCTGAACGTTTTCCACGGGGTCAGAAGTGACGTTATCCGCGTTCCACGTGACCAGGAATTTTGCTCTGGATGCTTCCCATGGGTTCACTGCCGTGTTCGGCGAGGGCCAGGCTCCGCTCTGGATGCTTCACACGGGTTCGCTGCTGTGCTCTGCGAGGACCAGGATCCGCTCTGGACGTTTTCCACGGGGTCAGAAGTGACGTTATCCGCGTTCCACGTGACCAGGAATTTTTCTCTGGCCGCATTTCACGGTGTCGGGGTTTGACTCTCGGTCATCTGTGCACCGCCGAGTCATGAAACTGAGGGTTGCCGCTGTTCCGCTTTGTTTGATATTGTGTCTGTTGTAATGAGACGGATGTTGAGATGATCTTCAGGCTATCTGTGAACCGTTGAGATTTGGCTTCTTTTTCCGATGAAACCTGGGGAGGAAAGGTGTGATTCCTTCTTTGTTTGCGCCCCTGGATTGTATACAGGGATTGACATGATATCACCTGTAGGGCATAAATTTTATTTTTATTTTTATTTTATTTCTTTCCGCGATGCTCTATCATTTCAGCTTTTTATATCGCGAAGGTCGCGATTGCCCAATCATTTCGGCTATTTTTCGCGGTGCCCAATCATTTCGGCTATTTATTTTATTCTTACTCGCTGCTTTTTATTACAAGTTGCCCAATCATTTCGGCTATTTTGCATGCATACATTTTCTTTACTTGCTGATTTTGTTGCAAGTTGCCCCATCATTTCGGCTATTTCGTATGTATGTGTGGCTTGCTAGCTTTTCGCTGCAAGCTTGGGATTAGACACCGATTTCGGCATCAGCACCGCTACAACTGGAATATTGCCAGGAGCGAATCATCATTTGCCTCTGTCGATATCGAACAAAGGTGGCTTAGCGAACAGGGTTAGGATCCTGTCCACTAAGGCTTTTGACTTCATGAGCCGTAAGGGTCTCACAAAGGTATTTCTCCCTACAAGTCGTGAGGATCTCGTAGGTGTGTTTTCTCCTTAGGAATCGTGAGGACTCCTTAGTGTATGGCTTCTTGTAAGTCGTAAGGATCTTATAAGAGAGTTTTCTCCTTATAAGTCGAGGGGACTCACAAGGGTCGTTCACCGTGCGAACATATCCCCAGTCACTGATGGGACTTTGTTAGGGAAATGTTTATTCGCGCCCATGGATTGTATACAAGGGTCAGTATTGAGCCGCTTGTAGGGCTGTATTGGAGGTTGTGGGGGCTGCTTAAGAACAGGTTCAGGTCTCTGTAGCTTAAGACTTTCAAATCTTATGAGCCGTGAGGGTCTCATAAGTGGATTCTCCTTACGAGTCGTGAGGATCTCGTAAGTGTAATTTCTCCTTAGGAATCGTGGGGATCCCTAAGTGTGTTGCTCCCTTGTGAGTCGTAAGAATCTCACGCAGGTGATTTCTCCTCACAAGGTCGAGAGGACCCTGTAAGTGTCTTTTAACGAGGTTGCGCCCTTTCGGGTTTTCACAAACACTCGCCGGTAGCCCTGCTGTTTTTACTCACGGAGCCCTTTCGGGTTTTCATCCGTGCCCATTTTGCTTATGAACATACCGTTTTCTCTTTTTTTTTATTCTCTCTCTCTCTCTTTTTTAACGAGGTTGCGCCTTTTCGGGTTTTTCACAAGACTCGCCGGTAGCCCTGCTGTTTTTACTCACGGAGCCCTTTCGGGTTTTCATCCGTGCCCATTTTGCTTATGGACATACCGTTTTTTTTTTATTATTCCTTTTTTTTATTTTAGTATCAGCTTTGGGATGTTGCAATCCACCGTAGTTTATCGACATCTCGGTCAACAGCTAGTTTTAGGACATAGTGGTCCGTTGTTAGTTTAAGGACGTTTCGGTCCGTGGTTAGTTTAAGGACGTTTCGGTCCGTTGTCAGTTTTAAGGACGTTTCGGTCCATTGTGAAGGAAGCCGGTTACTACTGATAGAGTTTGGGCTTAGGAAGATAGCGAGCGGACATAGTCTTCGTCATCTATCATTGACCTAGGTCATGACTCGTCAAGCGTAGTATTTCTTCAGGAAGCGACCGTTTATTGACCTGAAAGGTCTTTCACCATGCATGTCCATGAGTAGATAGGCTCCACCATGGTAGACATTGTCTATGATGTACGGGCCTTCATAGTTCGGCTCGAATTTTCCCCGCTTGGTGCGATTGGGGATCATAGGTCTTTTGACCACTAGTACGAGTTCGCCCTGGCGGAATGTCCTCGGCCTAGTCAATCTTTCGTAAGAGCGCATCATCTTTGCTTTATAAGCCTCCAGACTTTGTTGCGCTATGAACCGGGTTTCATCAAGGGCATCGAGCTCCTCAAGCCGAAGGTGAGCATTCTCTTCGTCCGTTAGCTAGTAATGAACTGCCACTCGTAGAGAGGGTAGCTCTATCTCGAGGGGGAGTACCGCTTCTGTACCGAATACCAATGCGTATGGAGTTGTGTTCGTGGCCGTCTTGAACGTAGTTCGATACGCCCAGAAAGCTTCTTGCAGTCTCTCGTGTCAGTCCTTCTTATTTCGGGACACCGTCTTTTTCACGATCTTTGTCAGGGTCTTATTGAAAGCCTCAGCTAGACCGTTAGCTCAGGGGTTATAAACTGAGGAGTATCTCCAGTCTATGTTATGTTGTTGTGCGAAGCGGCTGATCTTGTGGCTTCTGTAGGCTGGCCCGTTATCGGAGATGATCCGTCGCGGAGTTCCAAACCGATAAATAACGTGCGTCTTGAAGAAATGGAGGATATTCTCCGTCTTCACTTCCCTCAGCGGTACTGCTTCTGCCCATTTGGAGAAGTAATCAGTTGTCGCCAAAATGAATCGATGTCCTCTGGACGATGCTGGTTCGATGGGGCCGATTATGTCAGTCCCCCACATTTCGAACGACCAGCTAGCCACCATTCGATGTAATGGATTTGGGTGCTGATGGATAAAGTCCCCATGAATCTGGCATTAGTGGCATTGCTTCGCATACTCGAGGCAGTCCTGGATCATCGTGGGCCAATAATAACCCATCCGTTTGATCTTCAACTTCATCTTCGGTCCGGCTTGGTGAGAACCGCAGAGTCCATCATGAACTTCTTGGACGAATCTTTTCGCCTCTTCAGGTCCCAGGTATCTCAACTACAGAGAATCAAATGACCTCTTGTACAGAGTATCATTGACGAAGGCGAAAGATAGGGCTCGCTTCATGAGCTGATGTTTTGAGGACGCATCTTCAGGTGTTCGACGGGATCTGAAGTAGTCTATGAAGTCTTCTCTCCAATTATCAACCTTTTCTTGGTCTTTTTCTCGTAGAGCCATTTGCTTGGTCACTCCCTTTTCCTCGGGTGATTCCGGCGATATTTCTGCCGGTGTGAGGACCCGACGGCTTTGCACAACGATCTTCACGTCATCGAGGTTCTCTTCGGCTAGTTCCTTAGCGAGCTTGGCTAATGCATCCGCCTTACTATTTTCCGCACGTGGTATGCTTTCCAAGGTGTAGGAAGGAATTTGAGTCAGCAGCTGTTGCACTCTCTCGCCGTATTTCACCAACTCTGGTTTGCACGTCTGGTAGTCGCCGTTTATTTGACTAATGACCAGCTGGGAGTCTCCAATATGAGGAGGTTTTCAATTCCCATGTCGATGGCGATCTCGAGGCCTGCTATCAAAGCTTCATACTCAGCTTCATTGTTTGTCCTCGGCTCTGTTAAGGAGAAGGCGAAGCGCATTATCCCTCCTTGTGGAGTCACGAAGATGAGGCCTACCCCTGATTTGATTATGGGCGTGTTCTATTTGCACTTCTTCATGGAGGATGCTCCATCGAAATAAAGTTCCCACCAGGTACCACTTCCGTCGATCGCATCAAACGCATGTTCGTCTGGTAGTTCATAATTTAAAGGGGAATCGGCCGGTATCGGATGCTCAGCGAGGAAGTCGGCGATGGCCTGGCCTTTCACTACCTTAAGAGACCGATAAGTTATCGAGAATTCCATCAAGAGTAAGGCTCATTTAGCGAATCGACCTGTCAATATGGCCTTTGACATCAAATATTTGAGACGATCCACCTTCGATATGAGACGGACTTCATGCGCCAATGCATAGTGCCTGAGTTTCGTTATCGCGAAGATCAACGCTAGGCAGTGTTTTTCGATGGGAGAATAATTGCTTTCTGCCCCCAGGAGAACTCGACTCAAGTAATAGAGAGCTCTTTCTTTCCCTTGGTCGTTCTCTTGTGCCCATAATGCGCCTAAAGAACCTTCGAGGGCTGTTGTATAAAGAATAAGGGGCTTTCCTTTGACCGGAGCAGCCAGCACTGGCGGGTTCTGCAGATACTGCTTGATTTCGTCCAGCGCGCCTTGGCATTTGTGATCCCAAACGACCGGGGTTCCCTTCTTCATCAGGTGACTGTAAGGGCGGCACTTGCCAGAGAGATTGGCTATAAATCGCCGGATATACGCGAGCTTCCCTTGGAGAGACCGCAATTGCTTGAGAGTCCTTGGCTGGGGCATTTCCATAATCGCCTTGATCTTTGACGAATCTATCTCGATGCCTCGGTGTCGGACGATGAATCCCAGGAATTTGCCTGAGGACACTCCGAACGCGCATTTGAGAGGGTTCATCTTCAAGATGTATTGCCGAAGGCATTGAAATACGATCTTCAGATGCTCGAGATGTTCCTCGTATGATTTGCTTTTAACCACGAGGTCGTCGATATAGCATTCGACGATTTCATGTATAAGGTCATCGAAGATCTTCGTCATGGCCCTCTGATAGGTGGCACCGGCGTTCTTTAGACCGAAGGACATCACCTTGTAGCAAAATATACCCAAAGGGGTCCAGAAAGCGGTGTGCATCTGGTCTTTGAGATGCATCTTTATCTGATTATATCCTGATGAGCCATCGATGAAGGAGAAGACTTCATGAGTGGACGTGTTCTCTATCATTAGCTCAGTGACCGGTATTGGGAAATCGTCCTTCGGGCAGGCTTTATTGAGATCCCGGAAGTCCACGCATATGCGCACTGTCCCATTTTTCTTGATAACTGGTACGATGTTGGCGATCCAATCAGGATACCGAACTTCTTGGATGAAGCCGGAGTCGATTAGCTTCTTGACCTCGGCGTTGATGCTCATCTCAAGTTCAAGTTGCATTCTTCTCGGTGCTTGTTTGATTGGCTTGACGTCCAGGGATATCGCCAATTTATGCACAGCAATCTCTGGATCTAATCCTGGCATTTCGGAATAGTTCCACGCGAAGCAATCCTTATGCTGCATAAGCACGTCTTTTAGCGCAGCCACCCTTTCTTCAGATAGCAACTCACTGACGAATGTCGGTCGCGGGTCATTTGTCGTCCCCAAATCAATTTTCTTGAGGTTATCTACAGTGGTGTGTATTCCATCTTCCAGCTCTTTTGGCGCTAGTGGAAACTCTGAAATCACCTCGTCATCATCGTTTTCGAAGCACCAGGGGAGGTCATCCCTATCCTCAGGCTCTTCTTTTGATAGTGTTATCATATGACAAGTACGAGCTCGCTTCCACGACCGATGTTGATCTGGTTCTCCTCTCACGGATTTGGGTTCATGTTTCTGCGGCGGTGTTACCCTCCAACTGCTGGATAGAACGAATTTGCCAAGCTGATATTGATTTTCGACCCAGTTCTTGAAGGTGAAGCAGTCTTCGAGGGGGTGTCCTATTGCTCGGTGATAAGAGCAATAGTCTGGATGAGAGTCCTCGTTAACTTGCTCGGGGTGTTTGGACTCCGGAAGTGTAAGCATTTGATGTCTTATGGCAAGATCGAATATCTTCCATGTCTTGTCTTGAGGAAAAGAGTATGCTCAACTCATCTTCTTCATAAGGGACAAATCCGGACCGCTCAATTCCCGATTGCGTGACTTCTTGGTTGCGCTTTGTCGTTGTCGAACGCCTTTTCCGCTCTTTGACTTATTTCTGCTTCTGCGTCGGGCCTTTTGTACAACAGGTTGATAGGGAGGGGCATTTTCATCTTTCGCAGCCTGTTGAAGAAGGCGCTGAGTCTTGGCTTTCTCGTAGATGGCCATTTCGCGATTATGGTCGTCTCAAACTTTTTGACCAGCTTCCCTTATAAGCTTGTCCATTTGTTCTTCAAATGACGGACTGGGCATTTTCACGTCGGGGGCTCTTTCTGGTTCAGGGTTAGTATTCTCCCATTGAGCATCCCCTTCTTCATCAAAGTCATGTATGACATAGCAGTCGCGGAGTAGCTCCCGTTTTTTGGACCGAACATATCCAAGCCAGATCGCTTCCATTCTCCTGTTGGGCAACTTGCGCTGAGTTCCGGGAACGTTCCAGATCCTGTCATAGAACTTAGCTTTTCGAGCAGTTTGCTTAAGGGGTACACCTTGGCGTCTCAAGAGTCTCTTTAGTCCGTCCGTGTAATATCTGGGCAAACGGATGGGCTGAAACCTGTCAAGTGTAGAATCTGCGCCATGCCAGATTTCTTTCTCTACTTTGGTTTCCCCGGATTGGTAGAATAGGATCGCCTTTTCGCCTTTTCGCGTGGGAGGGATGTAGAATGTCTGCAGCTCTTCCACACTGTAGGTATCAAGCACGTCTAGTTCTTTATGATATTTGGGCGGAACCATGGCAACTTGCAAACTTTGCTCTTCATCAGCGAATATTTGTATTGAAGGCCGAGCGGAGAATATAGCATGGACCTCATCTTCCGAGTCACTGCCAAAGATCAACATGGGAGCGGACGGTCCTGGCTTGTTGTACTGGGGCGGGCCTGGATAAACTATCTCTTCCTCTTCCTCAGTATCACTCCCGAAGACAGGAATGGTGGTGATAGTTTTGTTCTCCGGCTTGCGACATCTCTCTGCGTCCTCGAAATCTGGCAAAAAGTATTTTGCATCTTCATACTTGCGGACTTCGTTCATGGAGAATGGGTTCAGCTCTCCCGTTACGGTATACTCGAGACCATCCTTAAAGTATTTCATACACTGATGTTGTGTAGAAGGGATGATGTTGTACTCGTGTAACCAAGGCCGGCCGAGCGAAGCGTTATAGCATGTCTTGGCGTCAATGACATGAAATTTAATATCCGTGACAAGTAACCCCAATCGTAATGTCAATATCACAGACCCGAGAGTCCGTGATGATTGGGAGTAAAAACCGGAGATGGTGATTTTATCACGAGCGAGATGCTGGACGCTCATGCAGATTTCCTTCAACACTCGCACGTTGAGGAGATTGACAGAAGACCCATTGTCGACCAGGATTTTTCCTATCTTTATATCGTGGCAGTACCCTGAGACATAGAGAGGACGGTTGTGATCGCACGTCCCAAGGAGGAGGTCTTCATCGCCGAAGGTAATATCGGCTGTGTGCACTTCTTCCTGCTCGTCCTTCATCTTTTCTTCGGCGAAAAAAGCTTGGAATTGCTCTGGCTCTTGTAGCGCCTTGATCAATGAATCTCTTGCTTCTTTTGATAGTAAAAGGGCGTCGAGAATGCTGAGCTGTGAGGGCAACTTCCTCAAGTGCGCCAGAACGTTGTAGTCCCCTTTACTTTTCTTTGGCAGGTCCTTAGCGGTCAGTTCTTTCATGACTTGGTCATCTAGGGCGATATCCTCAAAGACCTTTTCTTTTCCCTTATCTTTTCTATTCGTAGGTCCAAGATTCTTTTTTGGAAGCATGTGATTGCGCAGCTGAATGTTTTCACAGGCTTTCGGTTCCTCCTCCTTCCCTAAGGTGGATTCTTTAAAGAGAGGGCCAAGAGCCATCTCTTCGTCAGAGTCGCTTCCGAAGGTGAGAACCTGCGATCCCCCGATGTTGACCATGCGACAATTACCGGTAGATCTTTTATGCTCCTCGGTCGCACTTCTTTGCTCCCGACGAGTTTTGCGTTTCATCCGCTTAAAATGTTGCCGGTGAGCAACATATCCCTGCCACCATCTTTTAAAAGCGTCGCACTCTTCGGTAGGGTGCGAAATTTTTCGATGATATAAGCAGTAACTAGGATGTGTTTCTACTTCACCGGGAGTGTTTCCTTCAGAGGGTGATAACTTCATTCCCATTGATATGGCTTTAGCAAACCTTTTCCTCGTATTGAACTTCTTTTTATCCGCGACGGATGTTCCTTGATTCGGCGGGAGTGTCTTGACTCTTTCGTCCAGTCGTCGGCGTTTGGCTCTTTCAAATATGGCCATCTCACGCTCCCGATTGGCTTTACTTTTCAGATGAATCTCATTCAGGAAGGCGTCGATCATTTCGTCTGACGGCCATAGAAGTTCCGGCTCGGGACCTGTCTCCAGTCTCTCTGTGCAGGGAGCTTCTTCATTGTCTAGCGATGAATGAGAGATCACATGGCATCTTGCTACGTAATCCTCAGATCCATCCGACGAGTCTTTTCCGTCATCTTCGTCCTCAAGGACGTGGCTGAGAAACTCTTGGAGCGTGATTGGAGTCCGCGCCTTCTGGTTATACTCTTCCAACTCCAGCACATAATCTGCTTCTGTAAGTCTGTGCGCTTGTCGCCAAGCTTCACGGGCTTCTTGGATTTCTTCTTCTTTTTCGAAGATTTCGACGGCTGGGTGTGAGTGCTTTGTCCATCACCACCAATCTTTGGAGTTGGGCGCGGCTTCAGCATCCCCTCGATGACCTCAGGTTCCAATGGATTCTTCCACTTGATCGCCGGGCATGCCTGGAGATCATTCAGCATCCTTTTGGTTTTGGCCGAAAGAACGACCTCCCATGGGGCTTCTTCAACAAAAGAGCGCGTTGCCCCCGGTGTGTCCGTCTTCTTAGGAGTGTACGGTTGTGGTGGGTTTACTTTCCACTTCTCAGACAGCGCAAACTTGCCTTGTAGGTACTGATCTTCGATCCATCCCTTAAAGACGAAGCAATCCTCGATCGGATGGCTCACCGTTTGGTGGTTAGGACAATAATTAGGGTTATTCGTTTCGCCGGGTTGCGGCAGTCGCCTTGGATTTGGCAAATTGATAAGCCTGTTGCGCACCGCCAGCTCAAACAGCCTCTTCGTTTTATCCTGCGGGAATGAGTAAGGGCACTTTATTTTCTCATTGTAATAGCGCCGTCTCTCCTCCAGTTGATCCGCTAGCTTTGGGGCACTGGGCTGCTGTTGGGTGTTTGCAACGAAGATCGCCTTCCCTTTACCCTTTTCGTTCCGCGGTTCCGGCTTCGGGGGAGACGGTCTGTGACCCATCTGATCCATCTGGGCTAGCTTATCGATTAAAGCCTGGAACGTGGTCGGTTTGAAGAACATCATGAACTGTGAAATAGTTGCATGAGGGTCTAGGGTGCCCACAAACATGCCCACCGCTGATGCTTCTTCAATGCGTTGTTCGCACTTTGACTACATATTTCGCCATCGGATTGCGTATTGAACCAAAGTTTCGCCCGGCTTTACTCTCGCATTGATCAATGCTGTTATTGGGGTACGTTCACTTGCGCTCGCGAATCGCTGGGTGAACAATAATTCCATCTCTGCGAAAGTCTTGACGGGGTCATTTGAAAGTTCGGAGTACCACTCAAACGCCGTTTCCGACAAGCTGCCGACGAATTGACGGAGCAAAAGCTTATCATCGCCCCCGGAGTTGCCGCATAGAGCTCTGAACTGGACGACGTGCTGGTGGGGATTACATGTCCCCTTGTATACGTGGAATTTGGGGATCGTGTATCCCGGCGGGTATTTTATCTGGTCATACCAGCCCGGATATGGTCGCCCAGTCTTCACGACCTGGCCAGCCGCTTCATTTGCCTGGTGAACTCGTATTTGTTGAGCAATATAATCATTCAGGGCGGCCTTGGAGATAGTTTCCTTTTTGGCTGTTGACAGAGCTGGCAAAGGATTCGATATTTCCCCTTTGTCGTCTTCAATAATGATCAGAGGGTCTTCAGCTGGGGGATCCGGCTGGATCATCATGCCCACCATATCTTGGAATAGCAGGGCCATTTGCTTTATATTGGCCGCTTGCTCCGCAGCCTCTTTGTCCTTCTTCTCAAGCATTCTCTAAAGGAATTCAGCATCAGTTTCCTGATCACGGCGTTGCTCCGTGGATGTTTCCGGGCTTTCTTTTGGCCCGGTGAGTGCGTCCATTGCAGTCAGCATTTCTTGAATCTTCTTCTATTGTTGTTCCTGAGCCCTCGTGATGGATCGGGTGAGTGGTCGGTGGCCCGTAGAAGCGCAGCTATCCTCTTTCCCGGATGCCATGTAAATAGTATGGACCGTTATGCCCCCCAAACTTAAGGCGTTTGGGCTTAGTGCCTTTGACATTTGTCGCAGGCATGGGGATCTTCTCCGGCCTTCTCTTCTTATGAGCGGTCGAAGTTGAGGGGGCCATCGCATTGGGCACCCAGATAGCTTTTCGTGGCTTGGCAGGATGGCTTTCTTCTCGTTGAACCTTCGCCTTTTTTGTCGACGAGGGTAATCTTGATCAACTACTGAGTTCCAGACCTGCCGCCAGACTTTGTAGATCTTGGAGGACAGCCGCTGAGGGGACTGTTCTGTCTTTGCTTCCGCAACATTCTCCACCGGAGGAGGAGATCTTTTCAGTACGGCGGTTGGAGAATTCCTACGCACCTTATTCAGCAGCTCGAAGCTGTTCCCGGTTGGAACAGCAGCATCAATTTCCGTCGTTGGGGCCGGTGGAGTTAGCCCGGAGGGGGAGTTGCCCCCAGCCCTCCTTACCCGGCGCCAGTAGCGACGTCGAGCGCGTCGAGCTGATGGAGTTGGTTCGGTGACAGGGATGGCTTTGCCTTGCCCCCTGTTCAGGTGAGGGGCTGTTGCTGTTGTCAGCCTGTTAAAGACTGATGTCCTTTGAGTAGCAGGAATGGGAGTGGGAGTTGGGACAGTCAATCTTGTAAAGACAGACCCCTTGGCAGGAAAAGCCGCCTTGACGACTTCAGGACCAGGGTTGGTTACTCTCTTCGGAATAACCTTTTCTTGAGGTGCAGGCTTCATCATGGGCCCACCTGAACTTTCGCCCAGTCTAGCGAAGACTGAGGCGCTGGAACTGGACGACCCGTTGAAAGAGGCCGCAGTAGGTATAAGCCAATCAAAGACCGACTTCTTGGGAGCTTCCGGTGTCAGCACAGGAGCGGTGAAGCTCGTTGGCGGGAGCATGGTCCCCAAAAAAAACTCTATGGTGGCTTGAGTGACCTGTTCCACGGGCATCGTGAACAGGGAAGCCGCTTGGGGCCCGTAGGTTATGCCCCTAGTTGAGGCAGGACGTGGGTTGCAGCTGCATGTGGAACACTTTGAGCAGGTGAACGCCATTGATCCTTGGCTTTCTGCACCAAGCAAAACGCCAAATTTTAGTATCTCGAAACCCAAGGGCAACCATTAGCAAACCGCGATTGGTTCGCGAACACGACACACGAAGTGTGGAGTGGAAAGAGGAAAAGGTCCCACCGGGCGTGCCAGAATCTGTTCACCGCCGGAAGCCGGGAAGACTAGACGTCTTGCCTGAATCTGGGGGCAGACGCTAATTGGTGCTATCCGTCCACCTCTCCGAAGATGCCAAGTTGATTTATGGCACCATGTATCGAAGGTTTAAACGGATGTGGCTGATGTAGCAGACTTCGTCAGATTCCCCCTCACTTGAGGGGTTTTTGATTGTGTGGACGCTCTTACCTGCAGGCGCAAGCCCCTGCAGTTAATTACGCTACCGCATCGCGGTAACAACTTTCTCCTTCTCCATATGGTCACTTCGTGTCGTGGGTGTTTGTTTTGTGTTTGGTTGCCCGTGGATTATATACAGAGACTAATTTGTGTTGTCGCTCGTAGGACGTGGATTAGTCCAAATCCGTATCTTTCTTAGATTTGGGTCTGGGGGGGTTGTGTTTAAGGATACGTTATCCTTATTTGAGGCTAAGATCAACTTAAACGTTTGTTAAGGACACGTTAGTCTAATTCTAGACTAAGATCAACTTAACGGGATCGTTTAGATCCGACAAGAGAGCAATTGGGCTCTATTGTTTAGTTTAATGACATTGCGGTCGATAATTAGTTTAAGGACATTACGGTCCAATGTTAGTTTTAAGACATTGCGGTCAAGGTTAAGGACATCATAGTCCGTGAGTTTAAGGACCTCACAGTCCGGTGTTAGTTTTAAGACATCGCGGTCGAGGTTAAGGACATCATAGTCCGTGAGTTTAAGGACCTCACAGTCCGATGTTAGTTTTAAGACATCACGGTCGAGGTTAAGGACGTCATAGTCCGTGGATTTAAGGACTCCACAATCCGACGTTAGTTTTAAGACATCACGGTCGAGGTTAAGGACATCATAGTCCATGATTTTAAGGACCCCACAGTCCGTTGTTAGTTTTAAGACATCACGGTCGAGGTTAAGGACATCATAGTCCATGAGTTTAAGGACCTCACAGTCCGTTATTAGTTTTAAGACATCACGGTCGAGGTTAAGGACATCATAGTCCGTGAGTTTAAGGACCTCACAGTCCGTAAAATGTGTGGTCGTCGAGACCCGTCACCTCTTTGAAGACGTTGAGGAATTACAACGACAAACATCAAAAGAGTGAAGAGATGTACCCTTGAACCAGGGTGAAGAGATGTACCCTTGATCTATTAAAATGCTCTGCCTTTATAGATCAAAAGATCTGTGAATGAAATAAAATACATCTTTTTTATATTTTAAGGATTAGATCTTTTAATCCTTTATGTTAATCAAAGTCCTTGGTCTTTTTTATAGATCTAAGATCTTTTTAGAAGATATTTCTTCTTTTTACGAGATGATTTCATCTCTGTTGTTCAAGAATTAATTGTTTTACCTTTAAAGATGAAAAAATGTTCTTCTTTCTTCAAAGGCTTGTCTTTTTTTCTCTTTGAGTTTTTCTCAAAGTTTTCAGAGGGTTTTCTCTATATGAGACTTAAAGTCTTGGGGTTTTATATAGGGCCAATCGATTTGTTAAATTGGTTTAAGAGATCTTCTTTTTGATTGATTGGGAAATATTTCCTACCGTTGGATCTTTGATCTTAAGGCTCCTGTTTGACAGAAGGTAATCTTCTTGTTTTAATAAGATTGGAAAAATCTTTCTATGCAGAATTTGTTCTGTTTTTGGTAATTTACCATTGGATCATTGATCCAGCGGTGCTTAAAACACAATCTTGTTGTTTGGAAAGATTTTGAGAAATCTTTCCTTAACAGTATTTAATTCTGGTTAATAAATGATTTATTATTATTAAATCCTTTGATCTAACGGTGGGAATTTTAATGCCAGCGCTGGCGCGCCTACGCTGGACACATGGCGTGCAGCGCAGAGCGCAGCGCAACTGCGCTAGCGCACTCATACTTGCCATGTGGCGCGCAGCGCGCAGAGCGCTGGATCTGAAGTGTTACTTCAATAGAGGTGTCTTTTCACCTTCCTTTTCAAGTCAAACTTATATTCCCGAGAATCTTTCATTTCCCAATCTTGGAAATAGTTTCATTGTTCACAAAATTTTTTGTGCTTCGTCTTTATAACTCGAAGCAAAGCTTCTTCCTTTTCTCATCCCCAAAGAACTTTCTAAACTATGGCTTGTAACCGTCCTCATGCTCATAAACAACCATGGGAAGTGCCCATTCAGGACCTTGTTCCTCGCTTTGCTGCGTTTGGTGGATCCTTATTTCATGGATGAGCAGTGCGACGCTGTGCTGCACGATCTTTTGACTCGTGTGTGGTCCCCTCTTCCTCCACACTCTATCTGGTTTCGGATGATCCTTGCGTCTGTGCTCGCCGATCTTCCCCCTCCTCCAGCAGAGATGTCCTCGGCAATGCTGGATACTGCCGAAGACAAGATCGAGTGCTTCTTAGAGGCGCACTTTATCACTCAAGCCCTGAAGGATTGCTTCATCCACTTGCTGAGCCAGATACAGGCTCGTCGAGTTGTCATCACCACTTTTTTTGAGAAGTGCGGAGTCGACCGTTGGATGGCTACCCTTCGAGAGGATCGCCGTTTCGACATGGTGGAGAGGACGGAGAGGGAACTGGATAATCTTCTTTTTAGCTTTGTGAACCCCTGTCCTTCTGATCCCATATTTGGTGATCTTTTTTAGATGTAATAACAATAATAATAATAAAAAGATGCTTTAATTTAGTGTTTTATTATCTGTTAAGTGTTCTCTTGTTTTTTAATTCTTTGTTATTCCTTTGTGAGATGTTTATGCGCTGCATAATCATGAAGCGTTGCTTCGCTTTTCAATCTTGGAAACAGATCTTTGCTCTAACTTGGGGTGCGCAGCGCAATTGCGCTAGCGCTAGCGCATTCGTGTTTTGACACGTGGCGCGCAGCGCGCCTTGCGCTAGCGCACTCGCGCTCGACACGTGGCGCGCAGCGCAGATCGCAGCGCAACTGCGCTAGCGCACCAGTGTCAGACACGTGGCGAGCAGTGCAACGCGCAGCGCAACTGCGCCAGCGCGCCTGTGTTAGACACGTGGCGCGCAGGATTTGAAGCGTTGCTTCAAATTTGACTCTTAAATTTCTAAACAGAGCTTTGCTCTGATTGGGGGGAAGCAGAAGCGTCGCTTCATTTCCAGTCTTGGAATTTGAACAGAGCTTTGCTCTGATTGGGGGAAACACCTTTTCCTTTTTTGTATATTTTTGTTTTTTTTTTTCGGATTTTGTAGGCTTTCGGGCGATTTTGTAAGGCTGAGGAGCCCAAAATACCTTTGTACAGACTTCTGAGTTGTGAATAAAGCCTTTTGCAGAAATTTTGTTTGTAGCAATGTTCTAGTTTGTGGTAATGTCTCGTTTTGCTCTCCAGATGAATATCTCTTCGGCGGCCGGTCCTTTAGATGGCGATCGTGCGTCGGGTTAAATCCAGTCATTTGTCAAGTGTGCAAAGACCGGTGTATAGTCGGCGTGTTTATGGCCCCGAAGTCGAGGTGAAGATCGCTTGTTGAAAGTAAGCCGAGTTGGACCGGCGACCGCCGCTCTTAAGACCGAGCTGAGTAGCTGCTCGACTGCCTCTTGGCGAGGGCTTTGATCCTCGGCGTCGGTGGGTAGTGAGCTACCAGCCATGGATGGACCGAGCAGGGTAGCTACTCGGTTACCTCTTGGTAAGGGCTTTGATTCTTAGCGTAGATGGGTAAGAAGTTACCCGCTAAGGATAGACTGAGCAGGGTAACTGTTCGGTTTCCTTTTGGCGAGGGCTTTGATCATTGGCGTCGGTGGGTGTTGAACTACCAGCCATGGATGGACCGAGTAGGGTAGCTGCTCGGTTGCCTCTTGGCGAGGGCTTTGATCCTTAGCATAGATGGGTAAGAAGTTGCCCGCTAAGGATAGACCGAGCAGGGTAGCTGCTCGGTTGCCTCTTGGCGAGGGCTTTGATCCTTGGTGTCGGTGGGTAGTGAACTACCAGCCATGGATGGACCGAGCAGGGTAGCCTCTCGGTTGCCTCTTGGCGAGGGCTTTGATCCTTAGCGTAGATGGGAAAGAAATTACCCGATAAGGATAGACCGAGCAGGGTAGCTGCTCGGTTACTTCTTGGCGAGGGCTTTGATCCTTGGCGTCGGTGAGTAGTGAACTACCAGCCATGGATGGATCGAGCAAGGTAGCTGCTCGGTTGCCTCTTGGCAAGGGCTTTGATCCTTTGCGTAGATGGGTAAGAAGTTACCCGCTAAGGATAGATCGAGCAGGGTAGCTGCTCGGTTGCCTTTTGGCGAGGGCTTTAATCCTTGGCGTCGGTGGGTAGTGAACTACCAGCCATGGATGGACCGAGCAGGGTAGCTGCTCGGTTGCCTCTTGACGAGGGTTTTGATCCTTGGCGTCGGTAGGTAGTGAACTACCAGCCATGGATGGACCGAGCAGGGCAGCTGCTCGGTTTCGTGAGGCTCTGCCCGACTTTCCGAGATGTGTGAATATCGAGGAGAGTGACCGTCGTGCGGCATGTGGCAGAAACGCATAGGGGAGGCAAAGCGTTTGAAGATCTGTGTCTCTCTGACTTCGATTCACCGAGAAGTACGGGATATCCGCCGCGTGGCGGTACAGTATTGGAAGGACCGAGCGAATCCTTGGATTCGCACCCATGCGTGCGTAAATCTGGTCTCTTGGGGGCATTGTGGAGGCTATAAAATAGAGAGGGTGTGTTGTTCATTCCTAGATTCGCTCCCCGAAACATAAGAATGGAAGAATTCTCTTTCTCTATCCCCGATATCATTTCTTTCGAAGATGTATACTTGTACGACCAGCTTAACTGCAGGGGCTTGCGCCTGCAGGTAAGAGCATCCCCACAATCAAAAACCCCTCAAATGAGAGGGAATCTGACGAAGTCTGCTACAACGGCCGCATTCGTCTAAACCTCTAATACACGATGCCATAAATCAACTTGGCATCTTCGGAGAGGTGGACGGATAAAACCAAATAGCATCTGCCCCCAAATTCAGGCAAGACGTCAGTCTTCGCGTCTTTCGGCGGAGAACAGATTCTGGAACGCCCGGTGGGACCTTTTCCTCTTTCCACTCCACACTTCGTGTGTCGTGTTTCGCGAACAAGTCGCGGTTTGACATGGTTGCCTTTGTATGTGAAGTACTAAGATTTGGTATCTTACTCCGTGCAGAAAAACAGAAGATCAATGGCTTTAAACTGCACTAATTGCAACAACTCCTACTCCGTCCTCGCCGGAGGAGTGACCTACGGGGCTCAAGCGGCCTCCCTTTTTACGATGCCGGTGGACCAGGTGACGCAAGCCACCACAGGGCTATTCTTTGGGACCATGCTCCCACCAATGAGCTTCAACGCCCCATTGTCATCGCAAGAAGCTCCGAAGAAGTCGGTTTTTGATCGGCTTACAACTACCGCGGCCCCTCTCAACGGGTCGCCCAAGTCCAGTGCCTCAGTTTTCAACAGACTGGGCCAAAGCTCAAGTAGGCCCGTGAAGAAACTCGCGATACCTGAAGCGGCCATCCCAAAGCGGATAGTCGTTCCTGTTCCTGAAGTCATCAGAGCGACTTCCCCTGCTAAGGAGTAGGTCTTTGCAAGACTGACCGTTTCAGCTCCCGTTCCAGGCTAAGTCATCAAAACTGCTCCCCCTGCGCGAAAGTCTGCCTTCAATAGATTGGCCATCCTCACTCAACGGACGTCAGTTTTCAAGAGGCTAACGCCGGCAGCAACCCTCCGCCAGAACAGGGGGCATGACGAAGCCACCCCCATAACTAAGCCGGTCCCATCAGCACGACATGCTCGCCGTCGTCACTGGTGCCGAGTAAGGAAGGCTGGGGGCAGCTCTCCTTCTGGACCGACTCCGCCAGCTTCGAATGTGGAAATTGATGCTGCTGTTCCAACCGGGAACAGCTTTGAACCACTTAGGAGGGTACACAAGAACTCTCCGAAAGCCGTGCTAAAAAGATCTCCTCCACCTATGGAGAACGCTACAAAGGTGAAGCCAGAGCATCCCACTCAGTGGCTGTCCTCTAAAATTCATAAAGTTTGGCGACAGGTCCAAGACTCGGTGATCAACCAAGACTACTCTTGCCAACCGAAGAAGATGAAAGTTCGGCAAGAGAAGGACCATCCTGTCATACCACAGGAGATGTCATCTATTTAGGTGGCCGCTGCAACGGTTCCCTCAACTTCGACCGCCCAAAAAAGAAGGAGGCCGGAGAAAATCTCCATGTCCACGACGAATCTTAAGAACACTGAATCTAAATGCCCCAAGTCTGGGGGCATGGTGGTCTACACTGTTTATATAGCATCCGGGAAAGAGGATAGCCGTATCTCTACGGGCCATCGACCGCTCAACCGATCAGTGACAAAGGCTCAGGAGCAACAACAAAAAAAGCTCCAGGAGATGCTGACAACTATGGCTGCACTCACTGGGCCAAAAGAAAGTCCGGAAACATCGTCAGAACAGCGTCATAAACAAGAAACCGATGCTGAGTTCCTCCGCAGAATCCTCGAGAAGAAGGACAAAGAAGCAGCGGAACAAGCTACCAACATAAAACGAATGGCGCTTTTATTCCAAGACATGGTCGGGATGATGTTACAGCCGGATCCTCCAGCTGAAGACCCTCTGATTATCCTTGAAGACGATAGGGGAAAGACATCGAACCCTCTTCCGGCTTGTTCAGCAGCCAAGGAAGAGACCATTTCCAAAACCGTCCTGGATGACTATATCGCTCAACAGATACGAGCTCATCAGGCGAGCGAAGCGGCCGGCCAAATTGTTAAGACTGGACGACCATATCCGGGTTGGAACGACCAAATAAAGTACCCGCCAGGATATACGATCCCTAAATTCCATGTATATAAGGAGACGGGAAATCCACACCAGCACGTTGCTCAATTCAGAGCCTTGTGCGGTAATACTGGGGGTGACGACAAACTACCACTTCGCTAGTTTGTGGTAGCTTATCGGAGACAGCTTTTGAATGGTACTCTGAGCTCCCGAATGACTCCGTTAAGACATTTGCAGAAATGGAGTTACTGTTTACACAAAGGTTCGCAAGCGCTAACGAATGCACCCCCATCACAACATTAATTAATGCCAGGGTGAAGCCAGGCAAAACATGAGTGCAGTATGCGAAACGGTGGTGGAATCTATGGTCGAAGTGCGAGCAGGGCATCGAAGAAGCGCCTGCGGTAGTCATGTTTGTAGGTACTCTTGATCCGCAGGCGACCATATCCCAGTTCATGATGTTCTTCAAGCCAACTACTTTCCAGGCCTTGATTGACAAGCTGGCCCAAATGGATCAGATGGGTCATAGACCGTCTTCTTCGAAGTTCGAATCTCAAAACGAAAAAGGGAAAGGGAAAGCGACCGTCATCGCCAATGCTCAGCAGCAGCCCAGTGGTCCAAAACCAACTGATCGCCAAGATGATAGATGGCGATTCTTCAATGAGAAACTGAAGCGCCCTTATTCGTTTTCCCGGGATAAAACGAGGAGACTGTTCGAGCTGGCGGTACGCAACAGGCTCATCATCCAAAATGCCCATTGCAACCCGGTGAGGCCAATAATCCCAATTATTGCCCCTATCACCAAGTGGTAGGCCATCCAATCGAAAATTGCTTCGTCTTCAAAGGCTGGATTAAGGACCAATACCAACAGGGCAAATTTGCACTGTCCGAGAATTGGAAAGTAAGCCCGCCTCAGCCGCTCGCTCTTAAAAAGGGGACATACCGGGGGCATCATGCTCTTTTATAGAAGAAGCTCCATGAGAGGTCGCTCTTTCAGCCAAGACGAAAAGAATGCTGAAAGATCTCCAAACATGCCCGGCAATCAGGTGGAAAAGTCCGCTGGAAACCGAGATCATTGAGCGAATGCTGAAGCCGCGCCTGACTCCAAGAATTAGTAGCGATGATCAAAACGCTCAGGCCCAGCCGTCAAACTCTTCGAAGAAGAAGAAGAAGACCAAAAAGCCCGAGAAGCCTGATGACAAGCGCACGGACCTGAAAAAACATATTGACGCGCTAGAGGAATATAACCAGAAGGCGCGAACCCCGGTCACACTCCGAGAGTTTCTCAACCACATCCTTGAAGATAGAGATGGCGATGAAGATGAGGGAGAAGACTCATTAGACAAACCTGAAGATTATGTGGCAAGCTGTCACGTGATCTCTCACCCGTCAGTGGATGGTGAAGAAGCTCCTGATACAGAGAAACTGGGGGCAGATCCCGAACCAGAACTCCTAGGACCGTCAGACGAGATGATTGACATATTCCTGAACGAAGCTCTTCTAAAAAGCAAAGCTGATCAGGAGCGTGAAATCGCCGTATAAGAAATAGCCAAACGTCGGCGACTGAACGAAAGGATTGAAATACCCCAACCGGATAGGAGCACTTCGGCCGCCAGCAAAAGCAGGTTCAAGACAAGGAAAAGGTTTGCCAAAGCCATATCGATGGGAATGAAGTTGCCACCCTTCGAAGAAAACACTCCTGATAGGATACACCTTAACGAAGAGGATGCACTTCCAAATTACTGCTTGTACCATCGGAGGACCACACACCCTACTGAAGAATGCAACGCCTTTAAAAACTAGTGGCAGGGATATATTTCCCACCGACAACACGTCAGGCGATTAAAGCATAAGACTCGTCGGGAGCAAAGAAACACGACAAATGGGCGTAGAAGAACTGCCGGCGACTGCCACATGGTTAATTCCGGGGGATCACAAGTTCTCACCTTCGGGAGCGATTCGGAAGAAGAAGTAACCCTCGGCCCACTCTTTAAGGAATCCATCTCTGAAGTAGAAGAGATAAAGACATGTGAGAACATTCAGCTGCGTAATCGCACGTTACCCGAGAAGAATCTCGGACCCACAAATAAGGGGTCGAGTAAAAAAGATAAAGGGAAAGAAAAAGTCCCTGAAGATATCACCCTCAATGACCGAGTCGTTGAAGAGCTGGCAGCCAAAGACCCGCCATAGAAAAACAAGATGGATTACAACGTTCTGGAACACCTGAGAAAGATACCCTCACGGCTAAGCATTCTCAATGCCCTTCTGCTATCTAAAAAGGCGAGAGATTCTTTGATAAAGGCACTACAAGAGCCCGAGCAGTTCCAAGCTTTCCGTGCCGAAGAAAAGATGAAGGACGAGATGGAAGAAGTGCACACTACTGACGTCACTTTCGGTGATGAAGATCTCCTCCTCGTGACGTGTGAGCACAACTGTCCCCTGTACGTCGCCGGATACTGTCATGACATCAAGATAGGGAAGATCCTAGTTGATAACGGGTCCTCTGTCAACCTCCTAAATGTAAGGGTGTTAAAAGAAATCTGCATGAGCGTTCAACACCTCGCTCGGGATAAAATCACTATCTCCGGGTTCGACTCCCAGTCATCACGGACGCTCGGGTCTGTGATACTGACGTTACGCTTTGGGCTGCTCATCACTGATATCAAGTTCCACGTCATTGACGCCAAGACTTGCTACAGCGCTTTGCTCGGCAGGCCTTGGTTACACGAGTACAATATCATCCCTTCTACACAACATCAGTGTATGAAGTATTTCAAAAATGGTCTTGAGTACACCGTGACAGGGGAACTGAACCCATTTTCCGTAAATGAAGTCCGAAAGTACGAGGATGCAAAGTATTTTCTGCCAGACTTTGAAGACACAGAAAGATGCCATAAGCCGGAGAATAAGCAAAAAGCTATCACCACTATTCCAGTCTTTAGGAGCGATACCGAAGAGGAGGAAGATATAGTTTATTCAAGACCACCCCAATATAACAAGCCCGAACCGTCTACCCCTATGTTGGTCTTCGGCAGCGACCCTGAAGATGAGGTCAATGCAATATTTTCTGTTCGGCCATCAATACAAGCCTTCACTGGCGATGAACGGAGTTAGCAAATCGCTATGGTTCCGCAAAAACATTACAAAGATCTCGACGCACTTGATACCTATAGTGTGCAGGAACTGCAGACGTCCCTCCCAGGCGAAGAGATGAAAAGGTGATCCTCTTTTATCGATCCATGGAAACCAAAGTAGAGAAAGAAATCTGGCATGGTGTCGATTCTGCACTTGACAGGCTCCGGCCCATCCGTCTTCCCAGATACTATACAGAAGGATTAAAAGGGCTGTTGAAGCGTCAAGGCGTACCCTTCAAACAGACTGCTCGACAGGCTCAGTTCTACAACAGGATCTGGAACGTCCATGGAACTCAGCGAAAATTGCCCAATAGGAGAATGGAAACGATCGGGCTTGGATATGTTCAATCCAAGAAACGGGAACGATTCCATAGCTGCTACGTTATACGTGACTTTAATGAAGAAGGAGATGCTCTGTTAGAAGACGCTAACCCTAAACCAAAACGAGGTCCCGCCATGAAAGTGCCAAGTTCGTCGTTCGAAGAACAGATGAACAAGTTAATAAGGGAAGCGAGTCAAAAGGTCCGGGATGACCATAGTCGCGAAATAGCCATTTACGAGAAAGCTAGGATGCAGCGCCTCCTTCAGCAGGCTGCGGAGAATGACGATACTCTTCGTCGCCATCCCGTCATACAAAAGACCCGATGCAGAGGCAGAAACATGCTAAAGAACGGAAAAAACGTTCGACGGCGGCAAAACGGGTCCAAGAAGCCACGCAATCGAGAATTGAGCAGCCGGGATCCGTCTCTTATAAAGAAGATGGGTCGAGCATATTCTTTTCCCCAAGACAAAACAAGGAAGATATTTGATCTTGTTATGAAACATCAAATGATTACGCTCCTGGAGTCCAAACACCCCGAAAAAGCAGACGAGGTCTCTCACCCGGATTATTGCTCCTATCACCGAGCAATAGGACATCCTCTCAAAAACTGCTTCACATTCAAAAACTGGGTTGAAGACCAATATCAGCAAGGCAGGTTCGCTCTATCCGGCGGTTGGAGGGTAACCCCGCCACAGAAGTATGAACCGAAAGCTACATATGCACCGAGAGTAGAGCCGGATCAACATCGGTCTTGGAAGTGATCTCGCACCTGTCACGCGATAACGCTGTCAGGAGAAGGAGTACGCGAGGATATGGCTGACCTCCCCTGGTGCTTCGAAAATGATGACGACGAAGTGATCTCAGAGTTTCCACCAGCGCCAAAAGAGCTAGAATATGGGATACATACTACTGCAGATAATCTCAGAAGAATCAACTTGGGGATAGCAAACAACCCATGGCTGACGTTCGTCGGTGAGCAGTTGTCCGAAGAACAGGTAGCTACGCTAAGAGACGTGCTCATGTAGTATAAAGATTGCTTCGCATGGAACTATTCCGAGATGCCAGGATTAGATCCAGAAATAGCCGTCCACAAATTGGCGATTTCTCCGGACGTCAAGCCGGCCAAACAAGCGCCGAGAAGAATGCAGCCCAAACTTGAAATGAGTATCAACGCCGAGGTCAAGAGGCTAATTGACTCCGGCTTCAACCAAGAGGTTCAGTACCCTGACTGGATCGCCAACATCATCCCAGTAATGAAGAAAAATGGGACGGTGCGTATCTGCGTGGACTTTCGGGACCTTAACAAAGCCTGTCCAAAAGATGACTTTCCTGTACCGGTTACCGAGTTGAAGATAGATAACACGTCCACTCATGAACTCTTCTTCTTCATGGACGGCTCATCGGGGTACAATCAAATAAAGATGCATCCCGAAGACCAGAAGCATACTGCTTTTCGGACTCCTCTGGGCATATTCTGCTACAAAGTAATGCCTTTCGGCCTAAAGAACGCCGGTGCTACCTATCAGAGAGCCATGATGAAGATTTTCGATGACCTCATACATGAAATCGTCGAATGCTATATCGATGACCTCGTGGTGAAAAGCAAGTCGTACGAGGAGCATTGGGAGCATCTGAAGATCGTGTTTCAGCGCCTTCAGAAATACAATCTGAAGATGAACCCTCTCAAATGCGCATTCGGAGTTTCCTCCGGCAAATTCCTAGGATTCATCGTATGACATCGGGGTATCGAAATAGACCCGTCAAAGATCAAGGCGATCATGGAAATGCCTCCGCCAAAAACTCTCAAACAACTGCGGTCTCTCCAAGGAAAGCTCGCGTATATCCGGTGGTTCATAGCCAATCTCTCCGGCAAGTGTCGTCCCTACAGCCATTTAATGAAGAAGGGCACCCCATTAATCTGGGATCGTAAATGCCAAATCGCACTGGACGAAATCAAGAAATACCTGCAGAATCCGCCGGTACTGACCGCTCCGGTCAAGGGAAATCCCCTCATCCTATATACGGCAGCTCTTGAAGGATCTTTAGGTGCGTTATGGGCACAAGAGAACGACCAAGGGAAAAAGAGAGCCCTCTACTATTTGAGTCGAGTTCTCCTGGGGGCAGAAAACAACTACTCCCCCATTGAAAAACACCGCTTGGCGTTAATCTTCGCAATAACGAAGCTCAGACACTATGTTTTGGCGCATGAAGTCTATCTCATATCAAAAGTGGATTCTCTCAAATAATCGATGTCAAGAGCCATACTAACGGGACGACTTGCTAAATGGGCCCTCCTCCTAATGGAATTCTCGATAACATATCTACCGCTCAAGGTAGTGAAAGGACAGGCCATCGCTGACTTCCTCGCTGAGCATCCGATACCTGCCGATTCACCTTTAAATTGTGAGCTGCCAGACGATCACGCATTTGACACGATCGACAGGGAGAAAGAAAGGAGTGATACCCGATGGGAACTCTACTTCGATGGAGCATCTTCCATGAAGAAGCGAAAGCACAGCACCACTATAATGAAATCAGGGGTAGGCCTCATCTTCGTGACTCTACAAGGAGATAATGCGCTTTTCCTTCTCCCTAACAGAGCCGAGGACAAACAATGAAACCGAATATGAAGCTTTAATAGCATGTCTTGAGATCGCTATCGACATGGGAATCGAAAACCTTCTCATATACGGAGACTCCCAGCTGGTCGTTAGTCAAGTAAACGGCGACTATCAAACGTGCAAACCAGAGTTGGTAAAGTACGGTGAGAGAGTGCAACAATTGCTGACTCAAATCCCTTCCTACGCCCTGAAAAGCATACCGCGAGCGGAAAATAGCAAGGCAGATGCGTTAGCCAAACTCGCTAAAAAACTGGACGACGAGAACCTCGATGACGTAAGGATCGTTGTGCAAAGCAGTCGGGTTCTTGCACCGGCAGAAATATCTCCGGTGTCGTCCGAAGAAAAGGGAGCGACCAAGTAAACAGCCCTACAAATAAAAGACCAGGAAAAGGCTAAGAATTAGAGAGAAGTCTTTATAGACTACTTTAAATCCCGTCGAACACCTGAAAATGCGTCCTCAAGACATCAGCTCATGAAACGAGCTCTATCCTTCGCCTTCGTCAATGACACTCTATATAAGAGATCATTTAATTCTCTATGGCTAAGATGCCTGGGACCTGAAGAAGCAAGGAGAGTCATCCAAGAAACTCACGACGGACTCTGCGGTTCTCACCAAGCCGGGCCGAAGATGAAACTGAAGATCAAAAGGATGGGCTACTATTGGCCCACAATGATCCAAGACTGTCTCGAATACGCGAAGCAGTGCCACTCGTGCCAGATTCACGGGGACTTTATCCACCAGCATCCAAATCCGCTACATCCAACGGTGGCTAGCTGGCCGTTCGAAATGTGGGGAACTGATATAATCAGGCCCATTGAACCAGCATCGTCCAAAGGACATCGGTTCATACTAGCGACAACTGATTACTTCTCCAAGTGGGTAGAAGCAGTACCACTAAGAGAAGTGAAGACGGAGAATATCCTCCATTTCTTCATGACATACGTCATCTATTGGTTCGGCACTCCACGACGGATTATCTCCGATAACGGGCCAGCCTACAGAAGTCACAAAATCAGCCGCTTCATGCAGCAACATAATATAGACTGGAGATACTCTTCGGTCTATAATCCCTGAGCTAATGGTCTGGCTAAGGCTTTCAACAAGACCTTGACGAAGATCGTGAAAAAGACGATGTCCAAAAATAGAAAGGGCTGGCACGAGAGACTGCATGAAACTCTCTGGGCGTATCGAATTGCGTTCAAAACGGCCACAAACACAACGCTGTATGCATTGGTATTCGGCACTGAAGCAGTACTCCCCTTGGAGATAGAGCTACCCTCCTTACGAGTGGTGGTTCATTACAAACTAACGGACGAAGACAATGCTCATCTTCGGCTTGAGGAGCTCGACGCCCTTGACGAAACCCGGCTCATAGCGCAGCAAAACTTGGAAGCTTATAAAGCAAAGATGACGCGCTCACACGAGAGATTGATTAAGCCGAGAACATTCTGCCAAGGCGAACTTGTGCTAGTGGTCAAGAGACCTATGATCCTCAATCGTACCAAACGGAGGAAATTCGAGCCGAATTATGAGGGCCCATATATCATAGACAAGGTCTACCAAGGTGGGGCTTACTTGCTCATGAATATGCATGGCGAAAGACCCTTCAAACCAATGAACGGCCGTTTCCTGAAGAAATACTACGCCTGACCGAGACGTCTATAAACTACTACGGACTGCAGCATCCCAAGGCTGACGCAAAAAATAAAATAAAAAAATAAAAATAAAAATAAAATAAAATAAAAAGAAAAGAGAAGAAATTAAAAAAACGGTACGTCCATAAAAGAAATGGGCACGGATGAAAACCCGAAAGAGCTCCGTGAGTAAAAACAGCAGGGCTACCGGCGAGTTTGTGAAAACCCGAAAGGGCGCAATCTTGTTAAAAGACACTTGCAAGGTCCTCTTGACCCTGTAAGGAGAAAATACCTGCGTGAGATCCTTACGACTCACAAGGGAGCAACACACTTAGGGATCCCCACGATTCCTAAGGAGAAGCTACACTTACGAGATCCTCACGACTCGTAAGGAGAATTCCCCTTTGAGACCCTCACGGCTCATAGGATTCAAAAGCCTTAAGATACAGGGATCTAAACCTATTCTTAAGCCGTCATACACCCCGATTATGCCCTACAAGCGTTTCAATACTGACCCTTGTATACAATCTACGGGCATGAATAAACATTTCCCTAACAAAGTCCCACCAGCGACTTGGGATATACTCACACGGTGAACGACACTTGTAGGTCGTCTCGATTTATAAGGAGAAAATACTCTTGCAAGATCCTTAAGACTGACAAGAGAACATACAATTAGGAATCCTCACGATTCCTAAGGAGAAAAGACACCTATGAGATCCTCACGACTCGTAGGGAGAAATATCTTTATGAAACCCTTACGGCTCATGAAGTCAAAGCCTTAGTTGGCAGAATTTTAACCTTGTTTGCTAAGCCACCTTTGTTCGACGTCGACAAAGGCAAATGATGATTCGCTCCTGGCAATATCCCGGTTGTAGCGATGCTGATACTGAAATCAGTATCAGATCCCAAGTCCCATACTTGCGGCAAGAAATCAGCGAGCCAAAAATGCATATGAAATAGCCGAAATGATGGGGCAACTTGCAACGAAATCAGCAAGTAAAATATATGCATACAAAATAGCCGAAATGATTGGGTAACTCGCAATAAAAAAAGCAGCGAGTAAAAAGAAAAATAAATAGCCGAAATAATTGGACACCGCGAAAAATAGCCGAAATGATTGGGCAATCGCGACTTTCGCGATACAAAAAGCTAAAATGATAGAGCATCGCGGAAAGAAAACAAAAAAAATAATATAATACATATAAAATGAAACTTTTACCCTACAGGTGAGATCAGATCGATCCCTGTATACAATTCAGGGGCACAAACAAAGAGGGAACCATATCATCCCACCAGGCTCCATTAGAAAGAGTGCTAAGTCTCGATGGCAACATCTGCATCTCAAGAGATCAACAACGGTGTTCCTTCTCGTTCCAACCAGAAGCAAATACGATGACAACAAACGATGCTATGGCAAAGTCCTCTAGTTCCAAATCTCGAAGGTTCACAGACAGCCTAAAGACTATCTCGGAGCCACGGCAGAGTCCCTAATTCCAAGTCTCGACGGCCACATCTACAGCCTGGAGACCCACAACAGCGTTCCTCCTCATTCCAGCAAGATTCGGACGCGACAATCGATCTCGGAGCCATGGAAGAGTCCCTAGTTCCAAGTCTCGACGGCCACATCTACAGCCTGGAGACCCACAACAACGTTCAACCTCATTCCAGCAGGATTCGGACGCGACAATCAATCTCGGAGCCACGGCAGAGTCCCTAGCTCCAAGTCTTGACGGCCACATCTACAGCCTGGAGACCCACAACAGCGTTCCTCCTCATTCCAGCAGGATTCAGACGCGACAATCAATCTCGAAGCCACGGCAGAGTCCCTAGTTCCAAGTCTCGATGGCCACATCTACACCCTGGAGACCCACAACAACATTCCTCCTCATTCCAGCAGGATTCGGACACGATAATCAATTTCGGAGCCACGGCAGAGTCCCTAGTTTCAAGTCTCGACGGCCGCATCTACAGCCTGGAGACCCACAACAGCGTTCCTCCTCATTCCAGCAGGATTCGAACGCGACGATCAAGCGGAACCATGGCAAAGTCCCTAGTTCCAAATCTCGACGGTTCACAGACAACCTAGAGACCACCTCGACATTCGTCTCGTTACAGCAAACGCAACGTCAGTAAAGCGGAGCCATGGCAAAACCCCTAGTTCCAAATCTCGAAGGATCACAGAAAGCCTAGAGACTATCTCGGAGCCGGGGCAAAGTTCTCAGTTCCATGGCTCAATGGTGCACAGACAACCGAGAGTCAATCCTGACCCCGTATGGCTAAAGTCAATCCTGACTCCGTATGGCTAAAGTCAACTCCTGACCCCGTATGGCCAAAGTCAATCATAACCCCGTATAGCCAAAGTCAACTACTGACCCCGTATGGCTAAAGTCAACTCGTGACCCCGTATGGCTAAAGTCAATCCTGACCCGTATGGCTAAAGTCAATCCTGACCCCGTAGAAAACACCAAAGTCAACCCCTGACCCCGTAGAACACGGCAGAATTCAATCTTGACACCGTGGAAAATGGCCAAAGTCAACCCTCGACCTCCTCGTCGAAGCAATGCTTTGACTCGGGAGTAGCTCAACTCATCAACCACTTACGAGTTCTCTCGACTTGTAAGGAAGAAAATTCTCTTGTGAGATCCTTACGACTCTCAAGAGAAAACACGAATCCTCACGATTTTTAAGGAGAAAATACACCTACGATATCCTCTCGACTCACAGAGAGAAAAATCTTTATGAGACCCTCATGGCTCGAAAAATTGAAAAGTCTTAAGCGGCAGATCTGAACCTGTTTCCTAAACCATTACTACCCTACAAGGGGTCAAGATAGACTATCTACAAGCCACATTTGCCAAAATTATAGGCCACTGAAATAAAAGAGCTACTTACGGGTCCTCACGATTCATAAGGAAAAATACCCGAGTGAGATCCTTACGACTCACGGAGGCGATGAACACTTAGAAATCCTCACGATTTCTAGAGAGAATATGCACCTATGAGATCCTCTCGACTTGTAGGGAGAAAAAACCTTCTTGAGACCCTTGCGGCTCATGAAGATGAAAAAGTCTTAGGCTACAAGGACCCTAAACTTGTCTCCTAAGCCATCAATTTTATGGCCATTGTTCCCTGATAAAATATCAGGAAATACCCCAATGGGGTATCACGTGCTCACATGTGACCAAGGGTCACGTGCTGACACGTGATGGTTTCCTGGGACTCTGTTATAATAGAATTAAAATTCTAAACAAGCAAGCAATTAGTGGAGTAACGTGCCCCACACGTGATGGACCTTTAAAGAACCCACTGAAAGAATTAAAAGGCATAATAAAATGGCAAGGAAAGATCCCAATGAGGCATCATGTGTCTACACGTGACCAAGGGTCACGTGATGACACGTGATGATTCCTTAACTCTTTAAAACAGCAGAATTAAATTCTGTTTAAAATGTTAATCAAGGGGGGTCACGTGTTAACACGTGATGGGTTCCTAAGTTCCTTAATTAATAGAATTGAATTCTACAGAAATGATCAAACGGTGGGATCACGTACCAACACGTGATAGACTCTTAAGCCTTCTAAACTAATAGAATTAAATTCTAATTAAGAAAAATCAAAGACCCTAAATGGAAAAATATTTCTTTAAATCTTTCCAAACAAAAAGAGATTGCGCTCTGTAAAGTGGAGCACCGTTGGATTAAAAATCCAATGGTGATTAAAAATCACCAATTTATAGAAAGATTTTACACAAGGAAAGATTTCCCTGAAATTCACCAAGAATAACAAACATAATATCTTCTGGATTAAAAATCCAATGGTGAATAAAATTCACTGGGTGATCTAAAAGATCATGTTGGTTACAAAAACAACCAAAATCTTTCAGTGAAAGATTGACTAAACAAATTGATTCCTTTCTTTCTCCTATAAATAGGAGCCAAGAAGAGAAGAGAGGGGATCTTGGATTTTGGAGAGAAAAACAACAACAGAGAGAAAAAAGTGAGGAGAATTTAATTCTCAAGAGAGAAAAGAAGATTTTTTCAGAGAAAAAAAACCCTAGGTGAGAAAGGGAAAAAGAGATCTAAGCTCCATAAAACAAAAAAGAGAATTTAATTCTCAATTTAAGAGTTTAACCCTTCTGAATAAGAACTTAGTTCTTCTTTTGGTTGAAGATCTGCAGAAGCAGATCTCCCCACAAGTTGAGAATTTAATTCTCATCGGAGAGATTCTGCCATGCAGATCCAAAACTTAAAGGGAGAATTGAGTTTAAGGAATTTAATTCCCCCAAATTCATAGGAATTTAATTCCCCCAAATTCATAGAAATTTAATTTCTCCAAATAAAACTAGGGTTTAACCCTATATGAGAATTTAATTCTCCCAAATTCATAGGAATTTAATTCCTCCAAATGAAATTAGGGTTTAACCCTACATAAAAATTTAATTCTTCCACATACATAGGAGTTTAATTCTTCTAAAACAGAATTAGGGTTTAACCCTTCAGAGAATTTAATTCTTAAAACAAGAGACTTGGAACTCTCTATGCACGTAAAGAACTTGGTCACGTGGTAACACGTGACCCTTCTCCTCAATGAGTAAAAAAAGAAGGAACAAGACTAGGTCGCGTGCCCCCACGTGACCCCTAAAACAGATCCCTTAAAATGAGAAAGAAAAACTTGGAGGCAATGCCTTACGTGACCCTCAAAATAAAGGGAACAAAGCCAAAGGCAGAATCAATTTTGGGCGCCCTCACGTGTCCCCACGTGTCCTCTTAATAAACACTTTAATAATCAATACATGGATATCAATCACGTGCCAACACGTGATGGCCTGAAGAATAAAAATGTTTAACACTTATTTGAATATTCTGATAACAAAATAAAGGAGGTTTGGCCCAATTCTTAGGCGCCTCACGTGACCCCACATGACCACCCCACTTTTAGTGTTTAACACTATTTTGAGCATTTTGTCCCCAGTGTTTAACACTGTTTTAAAGCGCATCGCGTAGGAACACGTGATCGCCAAATATATGTTAGTGTTTAACAATATTCTCAAACCAGTCTTAGCTCAAAGTGGCTAAGTCTTTCTGAGTCAAGACTCCCCTTCAATTAAACCCCGACTACATTCTTTCAAACTTGATCATTTCATATGACATTCAAAGAAAACTCCAGAGCCATGATGAATGGTCAATGCCCAATAAAAGACAAAATGTTGTCAGATCCTCAAACTCCTGTTTAAGCATTGCTAAATAATGGGGGGTTGAACCCAGACAAATGTTCAACAGTCCAACAAAGGGCCAACATCTCAAATCTAATTGGACTTAGCCCAAGTTGGCCATAAGTCCTCAATTCAGATTTAACTGAGCCAATGTGCTCAAAATCTAGTTAATTTATCTTAGCTCCAAATTGAACTACATATTTCCCAATCAACCTTGGTTCAAGGGTATATCTCTTCACTCCTTTGATATTTGTCGTTGTAATCCTTCAACGTCTTCAAAGAGGTGACGGGTCCCGATAACCAATCATTCCATGGACTGTGGGGTCCTTAAACTCATGGACTATGATGTCCTTAAACTTTATAGACTATGACATCTTTAAACTACGGACTGTGGGGTCCTTAAACTCATGGACTATGATATCCTTAATCTCGGACGGTGGGGTCCCTTTAAACCCATGGACTATGATGTCCTTAACCTTGGACCGATATGTCCTTAAACTAACATTGGACCACCATGTCCTTAAACTGGTAATCAACTGCAATGTCCCTAAACTAAACAATAGAGTCCAAATGCTCTTTTGTTGGATCTAAACGATCCCGTTAAGTTGATCTTAGTTTAAAATTAGACTAATGTATCCTTAACAAGCGTTAAGTTGATCTTAGTCTAAAATTAGACTAACGTATCCTTAACTAACGTTTAAGTTGATCTTAGTCTCAAATGAGACTAACGTATCCTTAAACCTAACCCCCCAAACCCAAATCTAAGAAAATACGGATTTGGACTAATCCACGCCCTACGGGCGACAATATAAATTAGTCTCCGTATACAATCCACGGGCAACCAAAAACAAAACAAACACACAAACGACACGAAGTGACCATCTGCAGAAGGAGAAAGTGGTTACCGCGACGCGGTAGCGTAATTAACTGCAGGGGCTTGCGCCTGCAGGGAAGAGCGTCCCCACAATCAAAAAACCTTCAACGAGAGGGAATCTGACGAAGTCTGCTACATCGGCCGCATCCGTTTAAACCTTCGATACATGGCGTCATAAATCAACTTGGTATTTTCGGAGAGGTGGACGGATAACACCAATTAGCATCTGCCCCGAATTCAGGCAAGACGGACCTGTGCGGTCGTGTCTCCGTGTTTCAGCGGGGTACAAATTCTGGCACGCCCGGTGGGACCTCTTTCTCTTTCCACTCCACACTTCGTATGTCGTGTCCGCGAACGAATCGCGGTTTGATATGGTTGCTCTTGGGTTCGAGGTACTAAGATTTGGTTTTTGCTCGTGTAGAAAAAAGAGATGGCCTCCAATTGCTCCAACTGCGACTGCAACTCCCGTTCCGCCTCATCTGGAGGTGTAACCTACGGGCCCCAAGCGGCCTCGCTGTTCAAGATATCGGTGGAGCAAATTACTCAGGCTACCACTGGACTGTTCTTCGGGACCATGCTCCCACCCATGAACTTCAATGCCCCGCTGCCGTTGCAGGAGGCCCCAATGAAGTCGGTCTTTGATCGACTTACCACTACTGCGGCCCCTCTCAACGAGTCGTCCAGCTCCAACACCTCAGTCTTTGACAGACTGGGCCAAAGCTCATTTGGGCCCATGAAGAAGCTCGCAATACCAGAAAGAGTTATCCCTAAGCGGATAGCCATTCCTGCTCATGAAGTCGTCAAGGAGGCTTCTCCTGCTAAAGGGTCGGTCTTCACAAGGCTGACTATTCCGGCTCCTGCTCCAGGCGAAGTCCTCAAAGCTGCTTCCCCTGCCCAGAGGTCTGTTTTTGACAGGTTGGATATTACTTCTCAACGGACACCGGTCTTTAAGAGGCTGACGCTGGCGACAACCCTTCGCCAAAATAGGGGGCATGAGGAAGTCACCCCTACAGCTGAGATAATCCCAACCGCACGACATGCTCGACGTCGCCACTGGCGCCGAGTAAGGAAGGCTGGGGGCAATTCTCCTTCCGGACTGACTCCACCAGCTCCCATAGTAGAAATCAATACTGCTGTTCCAACTGAGAACAGCTTTGAACCGCTTAGGAGGGTTCGCAAGAATGCTCCGACTGCCGTGTTGAAGAGATCTCCTCCACCTATGGAGATTACTACAGAAAAGAAGCCGGAGCAGCCCCCTCAGTGGCTGTCTTCCAAAATTTACATAGTCTGGAGACAAGTCCAGGAATCGGTGATTGACCAGGACTACTCTCGCCGACCAAAGAAGCTTAAAGCTCGACAAGGAGAAAACCATCCTGTCAAGCCATAAAAGGCGACAGCCGTCTGTGTGCCCGCTGTAATGGCTCCCCCAACGTCAGCCGCTCACAAGAGAAGGAGGCCGGAGAAAGCCCCTGTGACCGCGGCGAACCGCAAAGACGCTGAATCTAAACGCCCCAAGTCTAGGGGCATGGTAACACATACCGTTTATATGGCTTCCGGAAAAGAGGAAAGTCATGCTTTCACAGGTCATCGACCGCTTACTCGATCGATAACAAAGGCTCAGGAGCAGCAGCAGCAGAAACTTCAGGAGATGCTAACTGCAATGGCCGCACTCACTGGGCCGAAAGAAAATCCGGAGACCTCAGAGCAGCGTCAAGAACAAGAAACTGATGCTGATTTCCTCCGAAGAATACTCGAGAGGAAAGAAAAAGAGGCCGCGGAGCAGGCAGCCAATATAAAACGAATGGCTCTTTTGTTCCAAGACATGACCGGGATGATGTTACAGCCGGAACCCCCAGCTGAAGACCCCCGATTATCATTGAAGACGACAGAGGGGAGACATCGAACCCCCCTCCGGCTCTTTCAGCAGCCAAGGAGGATACCATCTCCAAGGCCGCTCTGGATGATTACATTGCTCAGCAAATACGAGCTCACCAGGCGAATGAACCGGCCAGCGAAATTGTTAAAACTGGGCGACCATATCCAGGATAGTATGACCAAATAAGATACCCGCCGGGATATACGATCCCTAAATTCCATGTATATAAGGGGACGGGAAATCCGCATCAGCATGTCGCCCAGTTCAGGGCTCTATGTGCCAACACTGGAGGTGATGATAAACTTCTGCTCTGCCAATTTGTCGGCAGCTTGTCGGAGACGGCGTTCGAGTGGTTTTCTGAACTTCCAAATGACTCTATCAAGACATTTGCGGAGATGGAGCTACTATTCACTCAGCGATTCGTGAGTGCTAGTGAACGCACTCCAATAATGGCGTTGATCAATGCCAGGGTGAAGCCAGGTGAAACGTGGGTGCAATACGCCATACGATGGCAGAATCTATGGTCAAAGTGAGAGCAGCGCATCGAGGAAGCACCGGCAGTGGGCATGTACGTAGGCACTCTTGATCCTCAAGCAACTATTTCCCAATTTATGATGTTCTTCAAGCCGACCACGTTCCAGGCCTTGATTGACAAACTGGCCCAAATGGACCAGATAGGTAATAGACCGTCTCCTTCGAAGCCGGAGCCACGGAATGAAAAGGACAAACGGAAAGAGACTTTCGTCGCAAATGCTCAACAGCAGCCCAGTGGCCCAAAACTAACTGATCGCCTGGACGAGAGGTGGCAATTCTATAATGAGAAAATAAAACGCCCTTATTCGTTTCCCCGGGACAAAACGATGAGATTGTTCGAGCTGGCAATGCGCAACAGGCTCATCAATTTGCCAAATCCAAAATGCCCATTGCAACCCGGTGAGGCTAATAATCCCAATTATTGCCCCTATCACCAAGCGATAGGCCATCCGATTGAAGATTGCTTCGTCTTTAAAGGCTGGATTGAGGGCCAGTATCAACAGGGCAAATTCGCACTGTCCGAGAAGTGGAAAGTAAACCCGCCTCAACCGCACGCTCTCAAAAAGACAGACACACCGGGGGCATCATGCTCTTTTGTAGAAAAAACTCCATGGGAGGTCGTTGTTTCAGCCAAGATGAAAAGAATGCTGAAGGATCTCCAAACATGCCCGGCGATCAGATGGAAAAATCCACTGGAACCCGAGATCATCGAGGGAATGCTGAAACCGCGCCCAACTCCAAAGATTGGTGGTGATAGCCAAAGCGCTCACACCCAGCCGTCAAAGTCTTCGAAGAAGAAGAAGACCAAAAAGCCCATGAATCTTAGTGACAAGTGCACAGACTTGCAAAAACAGATTGACGCGCTGGAAGAATATAACCAAAAGGCACGGACCTCAGTCACACTCCAAGAATTTCTCAGCCACGTCCTTAAAGACGGAGATGATGACAATGGAGAAGACTCGTCGGATGAATCTGAGGATTACATGGCAAGTTGCCATGTAATCTCTCACTCGTCGATGAATGATGAAGAAGCTCCTTATGCAGAGAAACTGGGGGCAGATCCTGAGCCGGAACTTCTAGGGCCATCAGACAAAATGATTGATGCATTCCTGTACGAAGCTCTTCTTAAAAGAAAAGCTGCTCGAGAGTGTGAGATGGCCATATTTGAAAAGGCCAAACGCCGGCGACTGGACAAAATGGTCAAAGCGCTTCCAGCAGATCAAAATACATCCGCCACAAATAAAAGCAGGTTCAAGACGAGAAAGAGGTTCGCCAAACCCATATCGATGGGAATGAAGCTGCCACCCTCCGAAAAAAACACTCTTGATGAAGCGGATATATATCCTAACTACTGCTTATATCATCAAAAGGTTACACACCCTACTGAAGAGTGCAAAGCTTTTAAAAGATGGTGGCAGGGATATGTCGCTCACAAGTAACACTTCAAAAGAATGAAGCGTGAAACCCGTCGACAGCAGAAAAGCGCAACAGATGAGTGCGGAAGAACTGCCGGCAACTGCCATATGGTTGACTATAGGGGATCGCAAGTTCTCACCTTCGGGAGCGACTCTGACGGAGAAATGACTCTCGGCCCTCTCTTTAAAGAATCCACCTCAGGAAAGGAGGAAGAACCAAAGAGCTGTGAAAATATTCAGCTGCGCATTCGTACGCTGCCCGAAAAGAATCTCGGGCCCATGAACAGTGGGTCGAATAGAAAAGATAAGGGGAAAGAAAAAGTCTCTGAGAATATCGCCCTAGATGACCAAGTCGTTAAAGAGCTGACAGCCAAGGACCCGCCAAAGAAAAGCAAGGTGGATTACAATGTTCTGACACACTTGAGGAAGCTACCTTCGCAGCTAAGCATTCTCGATGCCCTCTTGTTATCCAAGGAGGCGAGAGATTCGCTGATCAGGGCATTACAAGAGCCCGACCAATTTCAAGTTTTCCTCGCCGAAGAAAAGATGAAAGACGAGCTGGAAGAAGTGCACATAGCCGATATCACCTTTGGCGATGAAGATCTCCTCCTCGGGACGTGCGAGCATAACCGTCCCCTCTATGTCTCCGGATACTGTCATGATATCAAGATAGGAAAAATCCTGGTTGACAATGGGTCCTTCGTCAATCTCCTCAATGTGAGAGCGTTGAAGGAAATCTGCATGAGCGTTCAGCACCTCGCTCGTGATAAAATCACCATCTCCGGATTTGACTCCCAGTCATCACGGACGCTTGGGTCTGTAATATTGACACTATGCTTTGGGCTGCTTGTCACAGACATCAAGTTTCATGTCATTGACGCCAAGATATGCTACAATGCTTTGCTTGGCAGACCTTGGTTACACGAGTACAACATCATCTCTTCTACACAACATCAGTATATGAAGCACTTCAAAGATGGTCTCGAGTATACTGTGACGGGGGAATTGAACCCATTCTCCATGAATGAAGTCCGAAAGTACGAAGATGCAAAATACTTCTTACCAGATTTTGAGAACACAGAAAAATGTCACAAACCGAAGAACAAAGCTATCGTCACTATTCCAGTCTTCGGGAGAGACACTGAGGAGGAAGAGGAAATAGTTTATTCAGGACCGCCCCAATGCATCAAGCCGGGACCGTCCACCCCTATGTTGATCTTCGGCAGCGACTCGGAAGATAAAGTCAATGCCGTGTTTTCTGTTCGTCCATCAATACAAGCCTTCGCTGGCGATAATCAGAGTTTGCGAATTGCCATGGTTCCGCAAAAGCATCGCAAAAAGATAGACGCGCTTGATACCTACAATGTGGAAGAACTACAGACATTCTACGTCCCTCCCAGGCGAAGAGATGAAAAAGCGATCCTCTTTTATCAATCCACGAAAAACATAGTGGAAAAAGAAGTCTGGCATGGTGCTGACTCGACACTTGATAGACTTCAGCCCATCCGACTGCCCAGATATTACACAGAAGGATTGAAAAGGCTGTTGAAGCATCAAGGCATACCCTTCAAACAAACTGCTCGACAAGCACAGTTCTATAATAGGATCTGGAACGTCCCCAGAACTCAACGAAAGTTGCCCAACGGGAGAATGGAAACAATCGGGCTTGAATATGTTCAATCCAAGAGACGGGAACGATTCCATGACTGCTGCGTTATACATGACTTTGATGAAGAAGGAGATGTTCTATTGAAAGACGTTAACCCTGAACCAAAACGAGGTCCCTCCATGAAAGTGCCGAGTCTGTCGTTTGAAGAAAAGATGGACAAGCGAATAAGGGAAGCGGGTCAAAAGGTCCGGAATGACTATAGCCGCGAAATGGCCATTTATGAGAAAGCTAGGACGCAGCGTCTCCTTCAGTAAACCGCGGAGAATGACAATGCTACTCGTCGTCAGCCCGTCACACAAAAGACCCGGCGTAGAGGCAAAAATAAAGCAAAGAACGAAAAAAACGTTCGACGGCGGCCAAGCGGGTCTAAGAATCCATGCGATCAAGAATCGAGCAGCCGGGATCCGTCTCTAATAAAGAAGATGGGTCGAGCATATTCTTTTTCCCAAGACAAGACAAAGAAGATATTCAATCTTGTCGTAAAGCATCAGATGACGACACTCCCGGAGTCCAAGCACCCCGAGCAAGCGAACGAAGTCTCTTACCTAGACTATTGCTCCTATCACCGAGCAATAGGACATCCTCTCGAAAACTGCTTCACCTTCAAAAACTGGGTCGAAGACCAATATCAACAAGGCAGGTTCGCTCTATCCAGCAGTTGGAGGGTAAGCCCGCCATAGAAGCATGAACCGAAAGCGACGCGTATAGCGAGAGTAGAACCAGATCAACATCGGTCTTGGAAACGATCTCATACCTGTCACGCGATAACGCTGTTAGAAGAGGAACCCGAGAATATGGATGACCTTTCTTGGTGCTTCGAAAGCAATGAGGATGAGTTAATCTCAGAATTTCCACCTCCGCCAAAAGAGCTGGAAGATGGAATACATACTAATGCAGATGACCTAAGGAAAATTGACCTGGGAACGGCAAACGACCCACGGCCGACGTTCGTCGGTGAGCTGTTGTCTGAAGAAAATGAGACTACGCTAAAAGACGTGCTCATACAGTATAAAGATTGCTTCGCATGGAACTATTCCGAGATGCCGAGACTAGATCCAGAGATTGCTGTGCACAAATTGGCGATATCTCCAGACGTCAAGCCGATCAAACAAGCACCAAGAAGAATGCGGCTCGAGCTTGAGATGAGCACTAACGCAGAAGTCAAGAAGATAATCGACTCTGGTTTCATCCAAGAGGTTTAGTATCCTGACTGGATCGCCAACATTGTCCCGGTGATGAAGAAAAATGGGACGGTACGCATATGTGTGAACTTTCGGGATCTTAATAAAACCTGCCCGAAGGATGACTTTCCAGTACTAGTCACTGAGCTGATGATAGATAATACGTCCACTCACGAAGTTTTCTCCTTCATGGACGGCTCATCAGGATACAATCAGATAAAGATGCATCCCGAAGACCAGAAGCATACCGCTTTCCGGACCCCTTTAGGCATATTCTGCTACAAGGTGATGCCTTTCGGTCTAAAGAACGCCGGTGCCACCTATCAGAGAGCCATGACGAAGATTTTCGATGACCTCATACATGAAATCGTCGAATGCTATATCGAAGATCTCGTAGTTAAAAGCAAATCATACGATGAACATTTGAGTATCTGAAGATCGTGTTTTAGCACCTTCGGAAATACAACTTGAAGATGAACCCTCTCAAATGCGCGTTCGGAGTGTCCTCAGGCAAGTTCCTGGGACTCATCGTCCGACACCGAGGCATCGAGATAGACCCGTCGAAGATCGGGGCGATTATGGAAATGCCACCGCCAAGTACTCTCAAGCAACTACGGTCTCTCCAAGGGAAGCTCGCGTATATCCGGCGATTTATAGCTAATCTCTCTGGTAAGTGCCGCCCCTACAGTCACCTGATGAAGAAGGGAACCCCTTTCGTCTGGGATCGCAAATGCCAAAGCGCACTAGACAAAATCAAGCAATACCTGCAGAATCCTTCGGTGCTGACTGCTCCAATCAAAGGAAAACCTCTCATTCTGTATACAACAGCCTCGAAGGTTCTCTAGGCGCATTATGGGCAAAAGAGGACGACCAAGGAAAGGAGAGAACCCTCTACTATTTGAGTCAAGTTCTCCTGGGGGCAAAAATAATTACTCTCCCATCGAAAAACACTGCATGGCGTTGATCTTCGCGATAACGAAGCTCAGACACTACGCGTTGGCATATGAGGTCCATCTCATATCGAAAGTGGATCCTCTTAAGTATTTGATGTCGAAGGCCATATTAATAGGACGGCTCTCTAAATGGGCCCCGCACTTGATGGAATTCTCGATAACTTATCGTCCTCTCAAGACAGTGAAAGGCCAGACCATCGCCGACTTCCTCGTTGAACATCCGATACCCACCGATTCTCCTTTGAACTGCGAATTGCCCGACGAGTACGCGTTTGACACGATCGACGAGGAGAGAAGAGAGAATGATACCCGATGGGAACTTTATTTCGACGGAGCATCTTCCATAAAGAAGCGCAAACAAAGCACCCCCATAATCAAATCAGGGGTAGGCCTCATCTTCGTGACTTGACGAGGAGGGATAATGCGCTTTGCCTTCTCCTTAACAGAGCCAAGAACAAACAATGAAGCCGAATACGAAGCTTTGATAGCAGGTCTTGAGATCGCCGTCAACATGGGAATTGAGAACCTCCTCATATACGGAGACTCCCAACTGGTCGTTAGTCAAGTAAATGGTGACTATCAAACGTGCAAGCCAGAGTTGGTGAAATATGGCGAGAGAGTGCAGCAATTGCTGACTCAAATCCCTTCCTATGCCCTGGAGAGCATACCGCATGCGGAAAATAGCAAGGCGGATGCATTAGCCATGCTCGCTAAAGAACTGGCCGACGAGAATCTCGATGACGTGAGGATCGTTATGCAAAGCCGCCGGGTTCTTGCACCAGCAGAAATATCTCCGGAGTCGTCCGAAGAAAAGGGAGCGACAGAGCAAATGGCTCTGCAAGTAAACGACCAGGAAAAGACTATGGATTGGACGGAAGTCTTTATAGACTACTTCAAATCCCGTCGAACACCTGAAGATGCATCCTCAAGGCATCAGCTCATGAAACGAGCTCTATCCTTCGCCTTTGTTAATGATACTCTGTATAAGAGATCATTTGATTCTCTATGGCTAAGATGCCTGGGACCCGAAGAGGCAAAGAGAGTCATCCAAGAAACTCACGACGGACTCTGCGGTTCTCACCAAGCCGGCCCGAAGATGAAGTTGAAGATCAAAAGGATGGGCTACTATTGGCCCACGATGATCCAGGACTGCCTCGAATACGCGAAGCAGTGCCATTCATGCCAAGTTCACGAGGACTTTATTCACCAGCATCTGAATCCACTACACTCAACGGTGGCTAGCTGGCTGTTCGAAATGTGGGGAACTGACATAATCGGGCCTATCGAACCAGCATCGTCCAGAGGACATCGATTCATTTTGGCGACGACCGATTACTTTTCTAAGTGGGCAGAAGCCATACCGCTAAGAGAAGTGAAGACGGAGAATATCTTCCATTTCTTCAAGACACATGTCATTTATCGGTTTGGCACTCCGCGACCGATTATCTCCAATAACGGGCCGGCCTATAGAAGCCACAAGATCAGCCGCTTCGTACAACAGCATAACATAGACTGGAGATATTCATCGGTCTATAATCTCCGAGCTAACGGTCTAGCTGAGGCTTTCAACAAGACCTTGATGAAGATCATGAAAAAGGCGGTGTCTCGAAGAAAGAGGGACTGGCACGAGAGACTGCATGAAGCTCTCTGAGCATATCGAACTACGTTCAAAACAGCCACGAACACAACGCCGTATGCACTAGTATTCGGCACAGAAGCGGTACTCCCTCTCGAGATAGAGCTACCCTCTCTGCGAGTGGCGGTTCACTATGAGCTAACAGATGAAGAAAATAATCACCTTCGGCTTGAGGAGCTCGATGCCCTTGATGAAGCCAGGCTCATGGCGCAGCAAAATCTGGAGGCTTATAAAGCAAAGATGACGCGCTTATATGAGAGATTGACTAGGCCGAGAACATTCCGCCAAGACGAACTCGTGCTAGTGGTCAAAAGGCCTATGATTCCCAATCGTGCCAAGCGGGGGAAATTCGAGCCGAACTATGATGGCCCGTATATCATAGACAAAATTTACCAGGGTGGAGCATATCTACTCATAGACATGCATGGTGAAAGACCTTTCAGGCCAATAAACGGTCGCTTTCTAAAGAAATACTATGCCTGACGAGTCACGGCCTAGCTCAACGATAGATGACGACGCCTATGTCCGCTCACTATCTTCCTAAGCCTAAACTCTATAAGTAGTAGCCGGCTTCCTTTTCTCAGACCGAAATGTCCTTAAACTAACAATGGATCACTATGTCCTAAAACTAGCGTTGGACCGAAACGTCCTAAAACTAACAATGGACCACTATGTCCTAAAACTGGCTGTTGACCGAGACGTCGATAAACTACTACGGACCGCAGCATCCTAAGGCTGACAAAAAAAAATAAAATAAAATAAAAGAGATGAAAACGGTATGTCCATAAGCAAAATGGGCACGGATGAAAATCCGAAAGGGCTCCGTGAGTAAAAACAGCAGGGCTACCGACGAGTTTTGTGAAAACCCGAAAGGGCACAATCTCGTTAAAAGACACTTGCAAGGTCCTCTTGACCTTATGAGGAGAAACCACCTGCGTGAGATCCTTACGACTCACAAGAAAGCAACACACTTAGGGATCCCCACGATTCCTAAGGAGAAATTATACTTACAAGATTCTCACGACTCGTAAGGAGAATTCCCCCTTTGAGACCCTCACGGCTCATAGGATTCAAAAACCTTAAGCTACAGGGATCTGAACCTGTTCTTAAGCAGCCATCACAACCTCCAATGCTGCCCTACAAGCGGTTCAGTATTGACCCTTGTATACAAACCACGGGTGCGAATAAACATTTCCCTAACAAAGTCCCATCCGTGACTGGGGATATGTTTGCACAGTGAACAGCCCTTGTAAGTCATCTCAACTTATAAGGAGAAAGCACTCTTGTAAGATCCTTAAGACTAATAAGAGACCATACACTTAGGAATTCTCACGATTCTTAAGGAGAAAACGCGCCTACGAGATCCTCACGACTCATAGGGAGAAATACCTTTATGAGACCCTTACGGCTCATGAAGTCAAAAGCCTTAGTCGACAGGATCCTAACCCTGTTTACTAAGCCACCTTTGTTTGACATCGACAGAGGCAAATGATGATTCGCTCCTGGCAATATCCCAGTTGTAGCGGTGCTGATGCCGAAATCGGTGTCTAATTCCAAGCTTGCAGCGAAAAGCCAGCGAGCCACACATGCATACGAAATAGCCGAAATGATGGGGCAACTTGCAAATCAGCAAGTAAAAATGTATGCATGCGAAATAGCCGAAATGATTGGGCAACTCGCAATAAAAAGCAGCGAGTAAATAAAACAAATAACCAAAATGATTGGGCACCGCGAAAAAATAGCCAAAATGATTGGGCAATCGCGACTTTCGCGATATAAAAGCTGAAATGATAGAGCATCGCGGAAAGAAAAATATATAAAATGAAATTTTTGCCCTACAGGTGAGATCACATCGATCCCTGTATACAATCCAGGGGCACAAACAAAGAGGGAACCACACCTTCCCACCAGGCTCCATCCGAAAGAAAGCCAAGTCTCAACGGTTCACAAAGCAGCCTGGAGATCATCTCAACATTCGTCTCATTTTAACAGACACAATATCAACAAATCGGAGCTGCGGCGAAGTTCACAGTTCCATGACTCGACGATGCACAAACAACCGAGAGTCAACCCCCGACTCCGTAAAATGCGGATAAAGTTAACCAATCCAGGTTACGCGGAACACGGCTATGTCAATCCTGACCCCGTGGAAAGCGTCCAGAACAAATCCTGGTTTCGTGGAACACGGCCTATGTCAATCCTGACCCCGTGGGAAGCGTCCAGAGCGGATCCTGGTCCTTGCGGAACACGGCCTATGTCTATCCTGACCCCGTGGGAAGCATCCAGAGCAAATCCTGGTCATGTAGAACATGGCCTATGTCAATCCTGACCCCGTGGGAAGCGTCCAGAGCGGATCCTAGTCCTTGTGGAACACGGCTATGTCAATCCTGACCCGTGGGAAGCGTCCAGAGCGGATCCTGGTCCTTGCGGAACACGGCCTATGTCAATCCTGACCCCGTGGGAAGCATCCAGAGCAAATCCTGGTTTCGTGGAACACGGACTATGTCAATCCTGGCCCCGTGGGAAATGTCCAGAGCGGATCCTGGTCCTTGCGAAACACGGCTATGTCAATCCTGAGCCCGTGGAAAGCATCCAGAGCAAATCCTGGTCACGTGGAACACGGCCTATGTCAATCCTGATCCCGTGGGAAGTATCCAGAGCAAATCCTGGTCATGTGGAACACGGCCTATGTCAATCCTGACCCCGTGGGAAGCGTCCAGAGCGGATCTGGGTCCTTGCGGATCACGGCTATGTCAATCCTGACCCCGTGGGAAGCATCCAGAGCAAATCCTGGTTTCGTGGAACACGGCCTAGGTCAATCCTGACCCCGTGGGAAACGTCCAGAGCGGATCCTGGTCCTTGCGGAACACGGCTATGTCAATCCTGACCCCGTGGGAAGCATCCAGAGCAAATCCTGGTTTCGTGGAACACGGCCTATGTCAATCCTGACCCCGTGGGAAACGTCCAGAGCGGATCCTGGTCCTTGCGGAACACGGCTATGTCAATCCTGACCCCGTGGGAAGTATCCAGAGCAAATCCTGGTTTCGTGGAACACGGCCTATGTCAATCCTGACTCCGTGGGAAACGTCCAGAGCGGAACCTGGTCCTTGCGAAACACGGCTATGTCAATCCTGACCCCGTGGGAAGCATCCAGAGCAAATCCTGGTTTCGTGGAACACGGCCTATGTCAATCCTGACCCCATGGAAAACGTCCAGAGCGGATCCTGGTCCTTGCGGAACACGGCTATGTCAATCCTGACCCCGTAGAAAACGTCCAGAGCGGATCCTGGTCCTTGCGGAACACAGCTATGTCAATCCTGACCCCGTGGGAAGCATCCTGAGCAAATCCTGGTTTCGTGGAACACAGCCTATGTCAATCCTGACCCCGTGGGAAACGTCCCGAGCGGATCCTGGTCCTTGTGGAACACGGCTATGTCAATCTTGACCCCGTGGGAAGTATCCAGAGCAAATCCTAGTTTCATGGAACATGGCCTATGTCAATCGTGACCCCGTGGAAAACGTCCAGAGCAGATCCTGGTCCTTGCGGAACATGGCTATGTCAGTCCTGACCCCGTGGAAAGCATCCAGAGCAAATCCTGGTTTCGTGGAACACGGCCTATGTCAATCCTGACCCCGTGGGAAACGTCCAGAGCGGATCCTGGTCCTTGCGGAACATGGCTATATCAATCCTGACCCAGTGGAAAGCATCCAGAGCAAATCCTGGTCATGTGGAATACGGCCTATGTCAATCCTGACCCCATGGAAAACGTCCAGAGCGGAACCTAGTCCTTGCGGAACACGGCTTATGTCAATCATGACCCCGTGGGAAGCATCCAGAGCAAATCTTGGTTACGTGGAACACTGCCTATGTCAATCCTGACCCCGTGGGAAGCGTCTAGAGCGGATCCTGGTCCTTACGGAACACGGCTATGTCAATCCTGACCCCGTGGGAAGCGTCCAGAGCAAATCCTGGTCCCATAGAACACGGCTAAAGTCAATCTTGACCCTGTGGGAAATGGCCAGGGCAACCCCTGATTCCGTGAAATGTGGATAATGTCAACCTCATCCATCACTTACGGGTCCGCACGACTCGTAAGGGAGAAAACTCTTTTATGAGATCCTTACGACTCTCAAGAGAAAACCCACTTAGGAATCCTCATGATTCTTAAGGAGAAATTACACCTACGGGATCCTCTCGACCTGTAGAGAGAAAATTCTTTAGGAGACCCTCAAGTCTTATAAAGTTGAAAAGTCTTAGGAGGCGGATCTTAACCCTGACTCCTAAGCCATCGCTGTCCTACAAGGAAATCAAAATAGAATATCCACAAAATGCATTTACGAAAAAGGGACACACCATCTTGGAGCAAAATATGTCTTTTATTCATGAATCAAAATGAATACAAAGTACAATTTATGAAAGAATCAAAAAAATACTCTCATTCAGGAGGAGTATGTACAAAAGAAGAATAAAAAGATATACAATTCTTCAAGCCGGCGGACGATTCAATAAGTTTGCCAGTTCATCCCTTTTCCGCTGAGCCTTGGCTTCATGATTCATTATCGTCAAAAGACGGGCCTCCGCTTGAGCCTGTTGGGCCTGGTATGAGGCAAGACGACTTTCAAGCTCTTTTTCGGTAACCTTGTAGGCTTCGACCATCTCACGGGTGAAAATGACGGCTTTATCAATGGCTACCACCTCCCTGATAGCCTCTTAAAGCCCTCGCAAAAGATCATATGCCCGAGTGGTCTTGGCCGTAAGATTAGCTTGAAGTTCCCTCAGCGCTTTGGAAGCCATCTCCATTTCCAAAAACTTTCGGCTGAGCCTCTTCTCGCATGACAGCATATTTGAGGCGCATCGCTCGATCAACCCCCGCAAGCTTGCCTTTGCAGCTACAACCTCTGAAGGAAGACGTGTACACTCAAGACTATATAAACAAGACTCCATTGGACGACAATACTCGATCTAAAATACGAACAAATCACCTGATATAGGAGGCAACAAGGAAAGTCTCCGATGTATAGCCCATCAAGCATGCATTTGCAACTATATGAATGTTTAAAAGGAAATGATACCCAAAGCACTAATGTGCATGCAACATAACGATAGTGCTCACAATTAAAGAAAAGTCCCATGGAAAAATATAAAGCTCGTTTACGCAAGCAAGACGCACGTACGAGTATCCGACAAACATGAAAATTCAACAGAAAGCATGCAACAGCCAATGATAAAAAGAGTACATTGATTTTACTACGCTACCGGGAAAAGGTCACTAAATAAAGGATCAATGGCACAAGGGTTAGCAAAACAAAATACAAAATTTTCTAACTCCCTCTCTGCCTTCTCCAGCACATCGAAACGACGATTTTCACGATGAGTCGCTCCCCACCGATTAGCGCCATGTCCATCCGCAAAGGCAGACAGAATAGCCCGCCGGGCTCTTATCTGGCCCAGCAGATTGACCGAGCAGTCTTTCAGAGCCTGAGTAATCAGGCACGCCTCATAAAAACACTCGAGCTTATCTTCGGCCGCGTCAAGGATCGCCAGGGTCATCTCTGATGGGTGAGGAGGGATATCAGCGAGCACGGCAAGAAGAATCATCCGGAGCCAAATGGAGCCCATTGGAAGAGGGGATCCCTACAGATCAGGAGTTCATACGTCACCGCGTCACATTCGGCATCGGTGAGAAGGGGATCCATTAGTCGCGCAGCAAAGCGAGGAATCATCTCCTCAACAGGTACCTCCCATGGTTGTCGGTGAGCATGGGGGCGGTTGCAAGCCATAGCACTCAGTTGTTTCCTCAAGATAATCACCCTAAGTTGTAAATGGATTTCTCTGTGAAGAGAGAAAGAAAACTATGGCTTCAGGTTATAAAGGGGAGTATTAAATGCTGCGTACGGAAAATATTGCATGGTGGAACTATTTCCAAAGCCCAGAAAAAGGAAAGGCATTGGAAATTAAAGAGGTGGAACTATTTCCAAGGCTCCCTCTCCGCATTCAAAGCCATACACAGAAAAGATTGCATGGGAAATTAAACAACCCCATCAATAGGGCCCCACGTGCAGAGTACGTGAGCACCAATCTTGATATGCACTGAAAAGTAAAATAGTGCCTCACATGCCAAACACGTCAACGGCAACAACAATATGACAAAATTTCATAAGGAAAGCATGCGAACACAAAAGGGAAAGGAAAGACTTATCATTCATACTTTAAAAGTTCGTACAAAAATAAGAGAAAATGTTACAATGGTAAAACATCAAATCCGGGACACGGATTGAGAAATTCAAAAGTAAGGCCGTCTAAAATGTTCCTGGCCTCCCTGGCCATTCTCGTGTGCTTCCTCTCACGCTCGCAAGCATCGGGATCTCCGCTGATGTCCTCCACCCTCTGATAAGCAGAGAGTATCGCCGCCTGTTAGAAAGCTTGATGCAGGATATCAACAAGATTGTTTCTTCTTTTCTTTGAGATTAGGCCCATCAGATACACTGAGTGTACCTTATCTCCGGCATCATCCAAAACCTTAAACGGCATGCCTGCACAAAATAAAGGAAGTACTTCCCAGATCGCCCTCATAATGAGTTTCAAAAGAGAAGAGCGACGAGAGAGTAGTCGACCGTTGTACTCGTTGAATCGGCTCATGATCTCAGCACACTGAGCGTTGGTGAACTCCTGGTTCTGGCTGTGGCCCAGTGCGCAAATGTCTCCGTAAGAAATGATCTCGTCAAGATCATACAAATGGGCAGCCATAGTATCTGAAATAAAGATCAGTGAGAATTTAATGGACAAACTGATCAAGAAGAATGCTTGCTAAAATGAATAGTGAATTTCAAACAACTCTACACATTCCCCATGGAGAACACCCACTGCAGAACTCTATGCAAATCATGAAGGGTCTCTCTGGAAGCATTTTTGCAAAGAACAACTTAGGGCAAGAAAATCTTAAGAAGTTCTCTATGAAGAATTAAGTCCTTTAGAGGAATTAAATTCCTTTTGAACGGATGAGTTAAACTCCCAGAATACTTTTTCAGAGCTAAAATTCTTTGGAATGAAATTAAATTCCAGAGAAGACAAGCATCACCATCGATCCCTGAAGATCAGAGAAGCCCTAAGGGATTTATTATTTAAAGATTGAACAGTTTTTTTAAAAGAACTTAGAGAAGATGGGTTCTTGTTAAAGGGAAAAACCCTTGGTGTGGATTTAAAATCCAAATTCCTATAAGAAGTTCTTCAGCCGTTCAAGATCATTACCTGAAAAAGGGAATCATTGTTAACAGAGTTAAACTCTGAAAAATTTCGAAACAGAGGACTAAGCTCTGAGAGAGAGAATTAAATTCTCAAGGAAAGAATAAGTAAGGAAGAAGATGGAAAGTGGAGGCGCTTCTGAAGGGTCTCCTGCATTTATAGGATGTGATGGGAAATGGTTTATCTTCTCTGTTCCCTAGACAGATCCAACGGTCACAAAGGTGACAGCGTTGCACTCACATGCAAACACATGAGAAAAACGCTGTGGGGGCATTTGTTCCCTGATAAAATATCAGGAAATACCCCAATGGGGTATCACGTGCTCACACGTGACCAAGGGTCATGTGCTGACACGTGATGGTTTCCTGGGACTCTGTTATAATAGAATTAAAATTCTAAACAAGCAAGCAATTAGTAGAGTCACGTGCCCCACACGTGATGGACCTTTAAAGAACCCACTGAAAGAATTAAAAGGCATAATAAAATGGCAAGGAAAGATCCCAATGAGGCATCATGTGTCTACACGTGACCAAGGGTCACGTAATGACATGTGATGATTCCTTAACTCTTTAAAACAGCAGAATTAAATTCTGTTTAAAATGTTAATCAAGGGGGGTCGCGTATTAACACGTGATGGGTTTCTAAGTTCCTTAATTAATAGAATTGAATTCTACGGAAATGATATCAAACAGTGGGATCACGTGCCAACACGTGATAGGCTCTTAAGCCTTCTGAACTAATAGAATTAAATTCTAATTAAGGGAAATCAAATACCCTAAATGGAAAAATATTTCTTTAAATCTTTCCAAACAAAAAGAGATTGCGCTCTGTAAAGTGGAGCACCGTTGGATTAAAAATCCAATGGTGATTAAAAATCACCAATTTAAAGAAAGATTTTACATAAGAAAAGATTTTCCTGAAATTACAAACAAAATATCTTCTGGATTAAAAATCCAATGGTGAATAAAATTCACTGAGTGATCTAAAAGATCATGTTGGTTACAAAAATAACCAAAATCTTTCAATGAAAAATTGACTAAACAAATTGATTCCTTTCTTTCTCCTATAAATAGGAGCCAAGAAGAGAAGAGAGGGGATCTTGGATTTTGGAGAGAAAAACAACAACAGAGAGAAAAAAGAGAGGAGAATTTAATTCTCAAGAGAGAAAAGAAGATCTTTTCAGAGAAAAGAAACCCTAGATGAGAAAGGGAAAAAGAGATCTAAGCTCTATAAAACAAAAAAGAGAATTTAATTCTCAATTTAAGAGTTTAACTCTTCTGAATAAGAAGTTGGTTCTTCCTTTGGTTGAAGATCTGCAGAAGCAGATCGTCACACAAGTTGAGAATTTAATTCTCGTCGGGGAGATTCTGCCATGCAAATCCAAAACTTAAAGGGAGAATTGAGTTTAAGGAATTTAATTCCCCTAAATTCATAGGAATTTAATTCCTCCAAATAAAACTAAGGTTTAACCCTATATGAGAATTTAATTCTCCTAAATTCATAGGAATTTAATTTCTCCAAATGAAATTAAGGTTTAACCCTACATAAGAATTTAATTCTTCCGCATATATAGGAATTTAATTTCTCTAAAACAGAATTAGGGTTTAACCCTACAGAGAATTTAATTCTTAAAACAAGAGACTTGGAACTCTCCATGCACGTAAAGAACTTGGTCACGTGGTAACGCGTGACCCTTCTCCTCAATGAGTAAAAAAAGAAGGAACAAGACTAGGTCACATGCCCCCACGTGATCCCTAAAATAAATCCCTTAAAATGAGAAAGAAAAACTTGGAGGCAATGCCTCGCGTGCTCCCACGTGACCCTCAAAATAATGGGAACAAAGCCAAAGGCAGAATCAATTTTGGGCGCCCTCACGTGTCCCCACGTGACCCCTTAATAAACACTTTAATAATCAATACATAGATACCCATCACGTGCCAACACGTGATGGCCTGAAGACTAAAAGTGTTTAATACTTATTTGAATATTCTGAGAACAAAATAAAGGAAGTTTGGCCCAATTCTCAGGCGCCTCACGTGACCCCACATGACCACCCCACTTTTAGTGTTTAATATTATTTTGAGCATTTTGTCACCAGTGTTTAACACTGTTTTAAAGCGCATCACGTGGGAACACGTGATCGCCAAATATATGTTAGTGTTTAACACTATTCTCAAACCAGTCTTAGCTCAAAGTGGCTAAGTCTTTCTGAGTCAAGACTTCCCTTCGATTAAACCCCAACTATATTCTTTCGAACTTGATCATTTCATATGACATTCAAAGAAAACTCCAGAGCCATGATGAATGGTCAATGCCCAATAAAAGACAAAATGTTGTCAGATCCTCAAACCCCTGTTTAAGCATTGCTAAATAATGGGGGGCTGAACCCAGACAAATGTTCAACAGTCCAACAAAGGGCCAGCATCTCAAATCTAATTGGACTTAGTCCAAGTTGGCCATAAATCCTCAATTCAGATTTAACTGAGCCAATGTGCTCATAATCTAATTAATTTATCTTAGTTCCAAACTGAACTACAGATTTTCTAATCAACCTTGGTTCAAGGGTACATCTCTTCACTCCTTTGATATTTGTCGTTGTAATCCTTCAACGTCTTCAAAGAGGTGACGGGTCCCGATAACCAATCATTCCATGGACTGTAGGGTCCTTAAACTCATGGACTATGATGTCCTTAAACTTTATAGACTATGACGTCTTTAAACTACGGACTGTGGGGTCCTTAAACTCATGGACTATGATATCCTTAATCTCGGACGGTGGGGTCCCTTTAAACCCATGGACTATGATGTCCTTAATCTTGGACCGATATGTTCTTAAACTAACATTGGACCACCATATCCTTAAACTGGTAATCAACCGCAATGTCCCTAAACTAAACAATAGAGTCCAAATGCTCTTTTGTTGGATCTAAACGATCCCGTTAAGTTGATCTTAGTCTAAAATTAGACTAATGTATCCTTAACAAGCGTTAAGTTGATCTTAGTCTAAAATTAGACTAACGTATCCTTAACTAACTTTAAGTTGATCTTAGTCTCAAATGAGACTAACGTATCCTTAAACCCAACCCCCAAACCCAAATCTAAGAAAATACGGATTTGGACTAATCCACGCCCTACGGACGACAACATAAATTAGTCTCCGTATACAATCCACGGGCAACCAAAAACAAAATAAACACACACACGATACGAAATGACCATCAGGAGAAAGAGAAAGTGGTTACCGCGACGCGGTAGCGTAATTAACTGCCGGAGCTTGCGCCTGCAGGAAAGAGCGTCCCCACAATCAAAAAACCCTCAACGAGGGGGGATCTGACGAAGTCTGCTACATCGGCCGTATCCGTTTAAACTTTCGATACATGGTGTCATAAATCAATTCGGCATTTTCGGAGAGGTGGACGGATAGCACCAATTAGCATCTGCCCCAAATTCAGGCAAGACGGACATGCGCGGTCGCGACTCCATGTTTCGGTGGGGAACAGCCATGCATAACTATGCACCACTTCACCCACGTATATATTTACGTGGGCAAAGTAGTGGAGGGCATTTTTTCCCACCAAAAAATTCTGCGTAAAAGAGCCCAAGGTTTCAAATGGCAGCGATACGCTTAAGAAAATGTGAACCAGTATTTTTCGGGCTGTATTTTGACAAACTTTCGAATGCGAAACTGCTAAATTCTGATGGTATCGAAAGCTCCTCGAAACAACCTTCGATTTGATATATTATGAGCCTCATAATTCATCCGGGATCAAAAGTTATGAGCAAATGTACTATGCACGTGTAATCTAAGGAAGAAAATGCGAACCAGTATTTTCCGGGCTGTATTTTGACAAACTTCCGAATGAGAAATAGTTAAACTCTGATGGTATAGAAAGCGTCTCAAAAAAACCTTCGATTTGATATATTATAGGCCTCATAATTCATCCGGGATCAAAAATTATGAGCAAATGAGCTATGCACGTGTAATCTAAGGAAGAAAATGCGAATCAGTATTTTCCAGGCTGTATTTTGACAAACTCCCGAATGAGAAACAGCTAAATTCTGATGATGTCAAAATTTTCTCGAAAAATCCTTCGATTTGATATACTATGGGCCTCATAATTCATCTGGGATCAAAAGTTATGAGTAAATATGCTACGCACGTGTAATCTAAATTAATGCTCTACTACATGGGGGATGTATTTTTATTCCCACATCGGGAAAAAGAGAGATCCCTTCTCTACCACTCCCATATAAATAAAAGGGGATAACTCTTATAAAAGGTAGAGAATTCAATTCTCAAAGGAGATTAGTTCTCTATAGGAGCTTGCTCCCCTGCATAATGCGCATATGCGCAAGCGCCATGTGCGCCACGTGCTCGCTACGTGCAACGCACGCGAGCCAAACACGTGCAACGCACGTGGGAGAATTCAATTCTCAAAGGAGCTTAGTTCTCAATATTAGGGCCTTAGCTGCCCCCCATGATGTGCGCCCGCCACTTGCGACGCACGTGCGCCCGCCACGTGCAACGCACATGCGCGAACGCAAAGAAGCCTTTTTCAGCAGTTAGGAGTTTAATCTTCAACATATTCTTCCTCCTGATAAATAGGACATGGTTTAAAGGGCACATCCCTCCACACCTTCGATATATGACGTTGTAATCCCTCAACGTCGTCGGATAGGTGGTGGGTCCCAATGACCAATGATCTCTCTTTCCAAATATAGAGGAACCCCTCCCAAAAGCTCCCCCAAAAAGAGAATTTAATTCTCAAACTAAGAGTTTAACTCTTCTAAAAGAAATTAGTTCTTTCTCTGGTTAAGATCTGCAGAAGCGGATCTCCCCACAAGCTGAGAATTTAATTCTCATCGGGGAGATTCTGTCATGCAGATTCAAAACCTAAGGGAAAGAACTGAATCCAAAAGAGTTTAACTCTTACAAAACTTATAGGAATTTAATTCCTCTAAAACTAGGGTTTAACCCTTTAAAAAGAATTTAATCCTTTTAAAGAACAAAACGAGAACTTGATTCCCCAGAACCATAGAAGAACAGCCTGGTGATTCATTAGCGTTCAATACTACACAATAAAAGCTCATGTGTTCCCACGTGAGCATCTTTGAAGAACGAAAAAGGAAAGACTAAGATCTAGCCACGTGACCCCACGTGACCCCTCTTATAAAAGAGGAAAGGGAATAAATCCTTTTTTTGGCGCCTCACATGACCCCACGTGACCCCAAGCAGTGCTTAAAGCAGGAAGGGAATAAATCCTATTTTTGGAGCGCCTCACGTGATCTCACGTGAGCGCCTCAAATTCTTAGTGTTTAACACTATTTCAAGCGCCTCACGTGAGAGCATGTGAGCGCTGATCATACACTAGTGTTTAACACTACTTTAAGGCCTCACGTAGGAGCACGTGAGTGCCGATTATATATTAGTGTTTAACACTATGAGAGGGCGATATTAACCAAAATTAGATCAAATCTCCTGAGGGCAATCAATCGAGCCCCCCATGTTCAGGTCTCCCCAAACTAATCCTAATCTCAAAAATAACTAGTGTTCTCCTAACAGATGACATCTAAACTGATGTTCATCCCATTTCCCAAATCGGGATATTGGTTCAAGGGTACATCTCTTCATACCTCTGATACATGTCGTTGTAATTCTTCAACGTCTTCAGAGAGATGGAGGGTCCCAAAAACCAATAACTCTTAGCGCACCACCGAACAAGCTTTTCAAAAAAGGGAGTAAATCTAAAACACATCTCAATTTGGGGGCGCCTCACGTGACCTCACGTCATCCCTTGATAGTGCTTAGCACTCAGAAAAAGAAAAGGAGAATAAAACAAAGGCAATTTTCATTCTTCAGAGTGCCTCACGTGACCCAATAGTGCTTAGCACTCAGAAAAGGAAAAAGGGAATAAACCCAAGATAGATCCCATTTTGGGGGCACCTCAAAGTGTTCCCATGTGACCCCCAAACAATGGTGTATAAAAGAGGGAGAAAATTCCAAAGACAGTGCTCGCATTTTGAAGGCACCTCACGTGTCTGCACGTGACTGTTTGATGAACCAAGTGCTTAGCACTTATAAATGAAAGAGGAATAAAATCCAGAGAACAGTTCTCACCTAGGGCGCCTCACGTGCTCATACGCGAGCCAAGTGCTCAGCACTTTTATACATATATAAGGGAATAAACTCAAGGAATAATGCCCACTTCGGGGCCCCTCGCGTGTTCACACGTGAGCTCCTCCAAAGTCCAGTGTTTAACACTGATTCAGTGCTTAGCACTATGGGGTGATTAAGGGAAATCAACCTTGGCTCAAATTAGCCAAGCCTTCCAAAGCCAAGACCCTTTTTGTTACCAATCAACTGAGCCCCCATGTTCAGGTCTCCCCAAACTAATCCTAGTCCTAAAGATGACTAGTGTTCTCCTAACATATGACATCTAAACCGATGTTCATCCCATTCCCCAAATCGAGATATTGGTTCAAGGGTACATCTCTTCATATCTCTGATACATGTCGTTGTAATCCTTCAACGTCTTCAGAGAGACGGAGGGTCCCAATAACCAATAACTTTTAGCGCTCCCCAAACTGTGGAGCCAAAATACCATGGACTGTGATGTCCTTAAACTTTATAGACTATGATGTCTCTAAACTACCATGGACTGTGGGGTCCTTAAACTCATAGACTATGATGTCTTTAAACTTTATAGACTATGATATCTCTAAACTCCATGAACTATGATATCCTGAAACCCACTGGACCGTAACGTCCTTAAACTAAAACGATAGAGCCCAAATGCTCTTTCGCTGGATCTAAATGATCCTAAAACCCCTGTTAAGTAGATCTTAGTCTAAAATTAGGCTAACGTATCCTTAACAACCATTTAAGTTGATCTTAATCTCAAATGAGATTAACGATCCTTAAATCAATCCAACTACAGATCTCTCAACTGACATTGGTTCAAGGGTACATCTCTTCACACCTCTGATATGTGTCGTTGTAATTCTTCAACGTCTTCAGAGAGGTGGTGGGTCCCGACAACCAAAAACTTTATAGACTATGATGTCTTTAAACCCCATGGACTACGATGTCCTTAAACCCAATGGACCGCAAAGTCCCTAAACTAAAACATTAGAGCTCAAATGCTCTTTTGTTGGATCTAAATGATCCTGTTAAGTAGATCTTAGTCTAAAATTAGACTAACGTATTCTTAACAAACTGTTAAGTAGATCTTAGTCTAAAATTAGACTAACGTATCCTTAACAAACGTTTAAGTTGATCTTAATCTCAAATGAGATTAACGATCTTTAAACCCAAACCAAAACCCAAATCTAAGAAAATACGGATTTGGACTAATCCACGCCCTACGGGCGACAACATAAATTAGTCTCCGTATACAATCCACGGGCAACCAAAAAAGAAAACAAACACACACGACACGAAGTGACTATCTGGAGAAGGAGAAAGTTGTTACCGCGATGCGGTAGCGTAATTAACTGCAGGGGCTTGCGCCTGCAGGGAAGAGCGTCCCCACAATCAAAAACCACTCAAATGAGGGGGAATCTGACGAAGTCTGCTACAACGGCCGCATCCGTCTAAACCTCCGATACACGATACCATAAATCAACTTGGTATCTTCGGAGAGGTGGACGGATAAAACCAAATAACATCTGCTCCCAAATTCAGGCAAGACGTCAGTCTTCGCGTCTTTCGGCAAAGAACACCCATCATTGACGGTGCCTTTTAAGTATCTTAGAACCCGTTTGATAGAATTCTAATGTGTCGTAGTGGGAGGAGAATGCATGAACTGACATGCTTGGTTGCAACGAATGCAATGTCTGGCCTGGTTAAAGTCAAATATTGGAGGGCTCCAACAATACTTCGATATTCGGAACCATCATCAAGAGGATCACCTTCATATCCTTCGAGAGCTTTCCACCAGAAACAATAGGAGAAGAGTAAGGCTTGACACCAATCATTTTAGATCTAATAAGAAGATCTAATATATATTTAGACCTGGTTAAATACAATCCATTTGCATCTATAGGTTTCAATTCTAAGAAAATAACTAAGAAGTCCCAAGTCATTCATTGAAAATGATGATTTAAGCTGATCAATTAACATGAAAATAGCTTGATCTTTATTACCAGTCATAATGATGTCATCAACATAGATAAGAATAAATAATGAAACCTCATTGCGATGATAGACAAATAAGGATGTATCAACCATAGAGCCTGCAAAACCAATATATGTTAACAAGGTTGAGAGACGTAAAAACTGTTGCTGTCATCAAGACCGATCGGTAACGCAGCAGAAAACCTTAGACGAATAACAAAAGAAAACCGGATGCAAACAACAATAAAAATAACAAAAGAGATTTAGGGAGGAAACGAGAAGAACTTTTATTAGAACTTGAAAAGAAGAAAACGTTACAGAGAATTATTACGCCCTCTCTTTATGACCTCCAACGAGATTTCTCTCCTTCTACAAATTCTCCTTTATTTTTGATAGCCTAGCTCTCTTATGGAGACGCTATTTACTCTTTTTACTTTATGATCTAAAAATTACCAAAGGTTCACCTTAATTCGATGATCTTGATCCCTTATGGAGCGACGGGTCCCTTTAAGCTTATGATCAAAAACATCAACCCTAAATAATAACTCTAAGATCGTATATATAGCCTAAACAATTTAAGTTATAATAAGATCTCAGAAATTATAAATCTGCCACTAAAAAGCTGAATTTCGAGATAAATCTTGAACTTAAATTCGCAGTTATCGCCGACCAGACATCAGTACTTGATAATGTTTTTAACGCCCTAGCCGCTACAACCGCGGCCTAAGCGGAATGAAAAACAAAAAATTTCGAGAGGCATTAAAAACTAAAATCCTAGAATCTAAACCAAACACTAAAACTAGCTAACTACAAAGAGTTTTAAACTATTCGGTTAGGAGGTTATACCTAAAGATTCTTGTCCTTCGGTCTTTTATCCCTTTATTTAGCTCCTCAAGACTGTTGGATCAAGCTTGTATGTCGATCTTCTTTAGTCCTAGATGATCCACCAGAGATATGGTTTAAGGCTCTAGGTTCACACAAATAAATAAGTGAAGCAACGAAAGACCCTAAGTTGCTAATCTAAGATGCTTAAAGAAGTAGTAATGTGTTCTAGTATTTTTCTATCTCTTTCCCTTGATTCTCAACATATGAGAGTGTAGGGAAGATGAAGAAGAAAGTGAAGCTCAAGAACTAGAGCAAAAGGAGAGAAAGAAAAGAAACGGTGAGAATGAAAAATCTTAGTGAGAGAAAATACAAGCTATGGTTTTGTAAAATAATTTTTGCAATTAGAAAATAGCAAGCATACTTGAATAATAATTAATAATTCATTTGTCTATCGTATTCAACCATACCTCACACCATTCTTAAGCCACCTTACTCCTCCACCTCATTTCCATTTATCAAAAATAGAAAAACCAATTATGAGGTGTCATCCTTCTAGAATGCATACTTGTATAAATACAAGAATATATTTCCGTATATACATACCCATATTCGTGTCGAAATACGAATACCCAAAAAGATAGAATAATATAATGAATATAATACTAGAATATACATATTGAAATATATATATATATATATATATATATGTATGTATGTAAATAATTAAATCGATACTTGATTTAATAATCCGGTTTAATCTTAAGCCGGCTAGTATTACCATCCGTCCTATTAAACTTCGTGTATTTAGTACACGTATTTAATCGGAACCCTGCACGTATCAAAATACAGCCACTACAACATTTCGCCTGAACTAGAAAAACTCTCTGTGTGGGACTCTAAAGACTCGACAGTACGCTGGCAGTGAGTTACTGGATAAATCCATAACCACAAGAACGTTAGCGGCATTAGCTGTACGTAACGGCTATCCAGGTATCTGTCGAAAAGGAAGGTCGGCGAGTAAACTCATCCGAACCCCTATTGAGCCTATCTATGACAATCTCCGTACAGTCTGGTCTCTTCTTCTAAGAGTATCACATACCGGGTCTAGGGGTGGTAAACGTCAGACCCTAATAACCCGATAATTCATGCCGATGTGGCTCAGGACCAATCCGAGAAACTACTGATCTAACTATCAGTAAATCTCACATGCCTTGGCCAAGGTCTTATGGTGCTGGCCAACCGAACACAGTGCAACATCGACTCGCTATACCGGGAGAGACGTATCCCTAACAATTGCTCACTGCCTCCATGTGGCTTAGGACTGTACCCAACTAAAACTTATTTGCATGACTCAGTAGAGCCATGGTAGGGTAGTAATCAAAATACAGTAGGAACTCACACGAGACAAATGACGATCTCAGGTCTAAAGACTAATTTGTACTCATGTAACCTGAGAACCGCTATGTGACGATAGGTATAATACCATCTAGAAGTTCTCGGTGAGTTCGTCCAGTGTACTCACCCCCAGTGAGCACCTGTATACAATCTTAGGTGTCACACACCAATGGCTGTGGGACCAATCATCGCCTCTCGTCGGGTTCTAGAAACGTATACACCAGTCTACTCCGGAATATCGATACCCAGTCTCAATACTCTCGCGACCAGGGACATTTAAGGATATGCTTATAGACAACCCAGCCACCACATGTATGATCGCCATCATAACACTGGTAGTCAAGCAATAATTCAGTGGGCTTTATCAATATGTATTAGCGATATGTAATAACAAGTAAAACATATACATATGTTAAAATAAAAACAAACTAAATTGCATACTATCATATCGAGCAAGATTGTCCTATATATACATATGTCTAAGCATCAACTATATATACAATAATAGCCTCTAGGGCATACATATCCAACAATCTTCCACTTGCACTAAGGCCATATATTGGCGTATCGAGTACCCAACTTCTGCACTATGGCCAGTTGGTCTATCGCATACCCAACATCTCAAAAACTCGCTCGAACTGTGCTTGAGAGAAGGCCTTTGTGAATGGATCCGCTATGTTCTCTTTCTTATCTACTTTCCGCACCTCGATCTCCTAGCGATTTACGATCTCCCTGATCAGGTGATACTGCCTCAAGATGCGTCTGGATTTCTGATGAGACCGTGATTCTTTCGCTAAAGCCATAACCCTATTGTTGTCGCAATACAAAGGTATTGGATCAACAATGGACAGAACCATCTCAAGTTCAGTAATGAACTTCTTCATCTAGACCGCTTCTTTTGCGGCATCGTTGGTAGTAATGTATTCAGCCTCCATCGTCGAGTCTATGACGGTGTCCTATTTAAAGCTCTTCCACCAGACCGCCACTCTATTGAAGATAAACATATAACCCGAGTCAGACTTGCTGTCATTCTTGTCACTTTGGAAGCTTGAGTCGGTAAAAGACTCTACCTGGAGGTCTCCATTACCGTACACCAAGAACAAATCCTTAGTCCTTCTCAGGTACTTAAGAATGTTCTTCATTGCTGTCCAGTGTTTCTCCCCTAGGTTTGACTGATACCGGCTTACCATGCTAAGCGCATAAGCTACATCTGGTCTGGTATATAGCATCGCATATAATCTTACCGCCGAAGCATACGGTATAATGCTCATGTGAGCCATCTCCTCATAAGTCTTAGGAGACATCTCTTTAGAGAGGATGATTCCGTGCAAAGCGGGTATATTACTGTGCTTGGAATCTTCCATATTAAACCTCTTTAGTATGGCGTCTATGTATCTGGACTGTGAAAGTCCCAACAATCTCTTGGATCTATCTCTGTAGATCTTTATCCTCGGAATGTAAGAGGCCTAGGTCTTTTATGGAGAACCTTTGTGACAAGAATAGTTTGACCGATTGTAGCATAGGAATATTATTTTCTATCAGGAGAATATCATCGACGTACAAGACGAGGAATACGACAGCTCTCTCTACAATCTTCTTGTAGATACATGGCTCATCATCGTTCTTGATGAAGTCAAATTCCTTGACCGTCTCATCAAAACAGATGTTCCAACTCCGCGATATCTGCTTTAATCCATAAATAGATTTAAGCAACTTGCACACCTTCCCACTGCTCTCACTATCTATGAATCCCTCCGACTGATCCATATAAACGCGCTCTTCTAAACTTCCATTTAGAAAAGCCGTTTTTACGTCCATCTGCCAGATATAATAGTCATGGAAGACGGCAATGGTAAGTAGGATCCGAATGGATTCCAGTATAGCCACTGGAGAAAAGGTTCCATCATAGTCCATACCGGGTCTTTGAAGAAAACCTTTTGTAATAAGTCTAGCCTTATAGGTTTCTATATGTCCATCTACACTAATCTTCTTCTTGAAAATCCACTTGCATCCAACGGGTTTACTCCGGGAGGAGCAACATCCAAAGTCCAAATTTTGTTGGTATACATGAACTCCATTTCGGATCGCATAGCATCCAGCCATTTCTCAGAGTCCCTACTAGTAATGGCATGCTCGAAACTAACATGATCATCTTCTTACAAGATGCAATCCCCTCGACCTGTCTATGAGAAAACCGTAGTATCTCTCAGGCGGACGATAAATCCTATTAGATCTACGGAGTGACTGCAGTTTGTTCGGGATTATTGAATCTTGAGCTTCTACCAAATCGTTAATTTCAGTTTGTGATTCCAGAATTTATTCCAGTTCTACCGTGCTCTCACTAATTTCTTTTGTAAGAAATTCCTTCTCTGAAAAGACGGCATACTGAGTAACAAACATCTTCTGTTTCTCGGTGTGGTAGAACAGATATCTATAACCATTTTTTGGATATTCCACAAACTTAGATAGAACTGACCGTATCTCAAGTTTGTCCGAATTATACTTTTAACATAAGCTGGGCAACCCCATATCTTAAATCTTTTATGATATGGTCTCTTATCATTCCAAATTTCAAATGGTGTTTTGGGCACTGACATGGATGGAACATAATTTAATAGATATTCGCTATCTGAAGCGTATATCCCCAGAATGAAAGAGGCAATTCGGAACTACTCATCATGGAACAAACCATATCCAAAAGGGTGCGATTCCTCCGCTCCGATACACCGTTGTGCTGTGATGTATACAGAGGAGGAAGCTGAGAGAGAATATCATTCACTTTTAGAAAATTAAGGAATTTCGTGCTCAAGTATTTCCCTCCTCAATCAAATCGAAAGATCTTGATACTTTTTCCTGTCGGTTCTCTATTTCGCTCTTATATTCTTTGAATTTCTCAAAGGTTTTAGATTTGTGTTTTATTATAAATACATATCTGAATCTAGAGAGATCATCAGTGAATGTAATGAAATACAAGAATCCACCCCTTATATGTATAGACATTGGACCATATACATCACTGTGTATTAGTCCTAAGAGCTCTGTAGCTCTTTCTCTGTGTCCCGTAAACGGAGTTTTGGTCATCTTTCCTTTGAGACAAGACTGACAAGTTTCATAAGATGAAAAATCGAACGGATTCAAATATTCATCTTTATATAACTTAGATAGTCTTTTCTCATTGATATGACCAAGTCTGCAATACCACAAGTAGGTTTCGTTCACATCTGAACTCTTCCTCTTGCGTGTTCTTTGTATATTGAAAACTGAGTTTTGATTTAGAACATAGATACCATTACATAATATACCTTCTGCAACCAGTATATGATTAAGCTAAATGTTCATGATATTTCTATCTAGAATAAAGTTATATTCATCTTTATCTAATATAGAAAATGATATAATATTGCAAAGCATGGAAGGTATATAGTAGCAGTTGTTCAAAACCATAGTGTTGCCATTTGGTAACTCTAGGTGATATTTGCCGATGGCAGCAGTATCAACTTGTGTTCCGTTCTCTACTCTGAGAGACATATCACCCGGTCCAACCATTCTATTTTTTCTCAGTCCTTATAATAAATTATAGATATGAGATCATGATCCGGTATTTAGTACTCAGGAGGTAAGGCTGACCGAAAAACAGTTCCCAATAACAAATACAACTGAAGAATATGCATCAGAATACTTCTCCGTCATCAGGGTCAAATGGAAGTCCTGGCATTCCTCTTTTCCTTACTCATACTCATGACAGTTGTCACAAGTTAAAACCGAACCGACGTTCCTCAGCCCAGTATAATTAGATGGTTCGGTCAAGTCATATATTTTATTATCTTGATTAAGGCGTGATATAGTTGCTACCTAGAGAGAGAGAAAAGAAACACTCAGCGTATGCTCTTGCAAGATTAGATTGGTTTTTAATTTATCTAATCAGGATGGCTCCCATTGTTTTCTCGAATTCTCCTTCAAATCTTAAAAGGAGAATTAGTCGGGATCATTTACACTTTATAAGTTTGCTAACCGTTCAGCCAGATGAGTGTTGGTACTCCGAAAGAGATTCCCCGTACTCTCGCACGGACCAAATTAAAATAAATCTCGTTTCCGCGGAGACGTGGCTCCATTAACACCTTTCTAGACACCTAATAAATTAGCTAATTGTGAAGTGAAAAATATCTTCCAAGAGTAATCCTACTCATCAATGGAAATCGAGACACAACTATCATCGCGTGACAATCTAGATGGAAGCCACTTTAGTTACAACACCGCAGAAGGTATGCACACACTTGGAAAGTTTCCCTTATATTTGAAACTCCCGATATGGTTTTTACCCCTAGCGGCTTATGACCTTGAGGAGATCAAAAAATCATAAGTCGCTAGTCAAGTTCAACCTGTCATTATCTTGATTAATTTAAACCCAACCGCACAACCCTTGACGAGATCAAAAGGTTGTATAACTGTTCTAACCAATCGCAATGCATGATACAAACGAGAACTACTTAGCTACCGTACACTACGTCTTGACGAGGTCAACAAACGCGACACGAATACTAAGTACTAGTAGGAAATGATGGAGGCTACGACTGGTTTTTAGCGAAAAAAACCTTTCACGTAATGAACTTGATATCGTTGAAAGAACCGAGCGGTTTTCAAAAGGAGTGGTTTAAGCTCTGCTTTTTAAAACGAGTATGGTTTTGAAGAAAACCGAGTAATCTATCGTAACACAAACTTTTGTTTAAGAGCGAAATCCCCATGAAGGGATCAAGGCTCTTCCCTCATCGAATGAGACGCAGGATATTCCTAACCGAATATCCTATGCAAAACAAAAGAATACGACTATAGTTTTCGAAAAATTTGTTCCAACAACATCTTATTAGGTTTATTCTTTGCATTAATCAAAATTAATGCAGTCCTATCAATTAATTCTTATCACACCGGAAAACAACGAAAATAGAATGTACGTATATACCATCCGCATTCGCCACAGGGTCTACAGACTTCACCGTAAGGTTACTTAACTTACGGTAGTGCATGGACAGGGCTAACGCGAATGCAGAACATATACAACATTTATTTATCTATATATATAAATATATAGTTATCTCAGGCATGATACAATAAACATCACAGGCATTCGATAAGCAATATAGAATAGCGGATTATCTAGGAGCCCCGCATTTCATTTGAGCCGCAAAAGAAACTCGACATTCCTCGGTCGTGTGGATAGCCCATACAATATCAAACCAAGACCCCTATGAGCGCGGCAAGTTATCCGCCAATTCTAGAAGTGAGGCAACCCACACTCTAGGTCATGAGTGGACCACTCGGCACTTCATGGAATCCAGTAGCTTGAACACTCCACCGTAGGTCATCCTAAAACCCCTACAAACGAGACAACTCGAACTCACCATTGCGATACGACAACCTAGCGCACTCTAGAACCCAGTTATTTGAGCACTTCTCAGCAGGTATATCCTAATACAGAAATGAAATAATATACAATGTTGACATTGACCTCAACCAGGCCGTGTCCCAAGAAAAGAATATACAAACAGACAGAAATGATAGTCCACAAGTCGGACACTCATCCCGCAATAATGAATATACAAATAATACAACTATACAAATAACATCGCACGAGGGGCTATCCAATACGACAATCCGTCTAAATCATCATAGAGATAAACATCACAGCAACATAAACAAGTATATGCAACCCCGTTTAAATGACATATAGCAATTAGACAACGTTTGAAAACACATATACAACATCACAAATATCAACGATGCAAAAGTTTCGGCTTTTAAAACTTTCCGAGTTGCTCAAATACAAAGATAACACTAAATAAAATCTAGGAAAAATCAAACATAATCAAAAATCTCAATCCCAAAACCCAAGATACAGGATGAAAACGAGGACGGAAGGAGCACGCAAAACCGCCAAAAACGAGAAAAAGTGGATTTTCGGCAGTTTTATTAGCTCTGTTCTACCTCATTTTCGTCGTGTGTCAATTTCATATCAAGAACACTCCTCTGCACTTGTTTAAAAAAAATTCAAAGGTCAAAAAAATTTCGAACTGAAACAACGTTTTGAAAATCGGAAATTTTTGATTTTGAAACTTAAGTATCGTCGACTACTAGTTTATAGTATTTGGGTGGCTTTGATACCATGATAACGTTCCTAGCGCCTAGCTGTTACAACCGCGGTCTATGCGGAATAAAAAACAAAAAATTTCGAAAGGCGCTAGAAACTAAAACCCTAGAATCTAAACCAAACACTAAAACTAGCTAACTACAAAGAGTTTTAAACTACTCGGTTAGGAGGTTATACTTAAGGATTCATGTCCTTCGGTCTTCTATCCATTTCTTTTAACTCCTCGAGGCTGCTGGATCAAGCTTGTAGGCCGATCTTCCTTGATCCTAGATGATCCATCCGAAGGATATGGTTCAAGGCTCTAGCTTCACATAAAAAAGTAAGTGAAGCAACTAAAGACCTTAAATTTCCAATCTGATGTGTTCTAATATTTTTTTTATCTCTTTCTCTTGATTCTCAACACATGAAAGTGTAGGGAAGATGAAGAAGGAGTTGAAGCTCAAGAAATAGAGCAAAAGGAGAGAGAGAAAAGAAACGGTGAGAATGAAAAATCTTAGTGAGAGAAAATACAAGACATGGTTTTGTAAAATGATTTTTGCAATTATAAAATAGCAATCATACTTGAATAGTGTAGACAAATGAATTAATAATTCATTTGTCTATCATATTCAACCATGCATGTCACAATTCCTAAGCCGCCTCATCCCTCCACATCATTTCCATTTATCAAAAATAGAAAATCCAATTATGTGGTGTCCTCCTTCTAGAATGCATACTTGTATAAATACAAGAATACATTTCCGTATATACATACCCGTATTCGTATCGAAATACGAATACCCAAAGAGATAGAATAATACAATGAACATAACACTAGAATATACATATCGAAATATATATATATGTAAATTATTAAATCAATACTTGATTTAATAATCCGGCTTAATCCTAAGCCGGCTAGTATTACCGTCCGTCCGATTAAAGTCCGTGTATCTAGTACACGTATTTAATCAGAACCCTGCACGTATCAAAATACGACCACTAAATCATTTCATCTGAACCAGGAAAACCCTCTATGTGGGACTCTAAAGACTCGGCGGTATTCTAGCAGTGAATTACTGGATAAATCCATAACCACAAGCACGTCAGCGGCACTAGCTGTACGTAACGGCTATCCAGGTATCTATCGAAAAGGAAGGCCGACGAGCAAACTCATTCGAACCTCTACTAAGCCTATCTGTGACAATCTCCGTACAGTCCGGTCTCTTCATCTAAGAGTTTCGCATACTGAGTCTAGAGAGTGGTAAACGTCAGACCCTAATAACCCGATAATTTGTGTCGATATGGCTCAGGACCAATCCGAGAAACCACTGATCTAACTATCAGTAAATCTCACCTGCCTTGGCCAAGATCTTATGGTGATGGCCAACCGAGCACAGTCCAACATCGACCTATACCGAGAGAGACGAATTCCTAACAATCGCTCATTGTCTCAATATGGCTCGGCGCTGTACCCAACTAAAACCTATTTGCACGACTCAGTAGAACTGAGGTAGGGTGGTAATCAAAGTACAGTGAGAACTCACACGAGATAAATGACAATATCAGGTCTAAAGACTAACATGTACTCATATCACCTGAGAACTGCTATCTGATGATAAGTATAATACCATCTGGCAGTTCTCAGCGAGTCTGTCCAGTGTACTCACCCCCAGTAAGTACATGTATACAATCTTAGGTGCCACACACCAATGGCAGTGGAACCAATCATCGTCCCTTGTCGGGGTCTAGAAACGTATACACCAGTATACTCTGGAATATCGATGTCCGGTCTCGATACTCTCACAACCATAGACATTTAAGGATGTGCTTATAGACTACCCAGCCCCCACATATATGATCGTCATCATAACGTTGGTAGTCAAGCAATAATCATACGGGCTATATCAACAAGTATTAGCGATGCATAATAACAAGTAAAACATATACATATGTTAAGATAAAGACAAACCAAATAGCATACTATCATATCGAGCAAGATTGGCATGTATATATATATATATATATATATATATATATATATATATATATGTCTAAGTATCCACTATATATACAATAATGGCCTCTAGAGCATATGTACTGATGTCTGCACAGATGTCAGTAGCCATGCAGGCTAACGTATGATACTTTAACATGCTTCTGTCCAAATTGCAGGCAGACGTTTATCCTTTGCAGGCAGAGGTCTATAGTTCATCTAGGTTTCTATATTTTCTTTTGACTAATGTTTATTCTTTGCAGGCAGACGTCAGTCTCTCTTTCTGATGCGCGGTGTTCTTTAAATATGAGACACCTTCACAAGAATCTCCACATTGGCTCGTATTTCCTTATAGCCACCTTAAAAACTTGTTGCCCTTTGTCTTGTATCCTTTTACGGTTGCTTTATCTTTTCTCCCATTTCTTCCTGCTGGCATAATCTTTCTTCAGAATTGCGAAACTGATGTTGTCACCGTTTTTAAGAAGAATTGAGAAACCGGTTTCCGATTCTCCTACCGAGATCGCCCTTCCTGATATTTGAGTACTTGAATAGAAGTCAATGTAGACTTCAACTTTTCTGCAGGAATGACCTTCGTTAGCATGTCCACCGGATTCACCTTAGTATCGATCTTTATCAAGTCAATTTTCTTTTCGGCCCACTCCATTATCTTGTGATACCGCATATCGATATGCTTAGTTCGACTGTGGTATACTTGATTCTTTGCCATGTGAATGGCGGTTTGACTGTCGCAAAACAAAGGAAACATGCTCTTATCGAACCCGAACTTGCCAACTAGGCACTTTAACCATAAGGCCTCCTTAAATGCTTCCATTGTTGCCATGTATTATGCCTCCGTTATTGAGAGTGTCACGGTATCCTGAACTGGACTTCCAACTGATAGAAGATTCTGCAACTGTATATACATAGCCTGTAAGAGATCTCTTCTTATCCAAGTCCCCAGCGTAATCCGTATCTACATATCCTTACAACTGGCTCGATTTATTTTCTGACTTATGAAAGAATAAACCGAGATCTTTAATTCCCTTTAGATACCGAAATACCCACTTTACAGCTTATCAATGAAACTTCCCTGGATTTGACATGTATCGGCTAACCGAATTACCGCATAGGATATGTCTGGACGTATGCATACCATAACATACATCAATGATCCCATCGCACTTGCATATTGTACTTGAGATATCTTTTTCTTCTCCTCCGTTGATTTGGGACATTTGTTGGAGGATAACATAAAAAGACCGACGATAGGGGTACTCATCGATCTAGAGTCCTTCATGTTGAATCTCTCTAACACCTTCTCTATATATCTGACTTGGGATAGACACAGTTTTCCAGCCTTTCTATCTCGAATAATTTCCATCCCAAGAATTTTCTTCGCTTCATCTAAGTCTTTCATGTCAAATTCTATGTTCAATGAAGTTTTGAGCACCTTTATTTCCACCATACTCTTAGCTGTAATCAACATGTTATCGACATATAAGAGTAGATATATCGACGACCTATCCTTAAGCCGTTTCGAGTATACGCATCTGTCATATTCACATTGAGAGTATTTAGTCTTCCTCATGAACGAATCGAAGCGCCTGTACCACTGCTTGGGAGACTGTTTCAATCCATATAAAGACCGCTTGAGTTCACATACATGATCCTCCTTGTCGGACTCTATTAATCCTTCAGGTTGCTTCATGAAAATCGTCTCTTTCAACTCCTCATGGAGAAATGGCGTTTTCATGTCCATTTGCTTTACTTCAAAATCTTGAGTAGCCACCATTGCCAACAACACTCGAATAGACGTATGCTTGACTACTGACGAGAAAATCTCGTTGTAGTCAACCCCCTCTTTCTGAGCAAAACCCTTCGCAATTAAACGTGCCTTGTATTGCTCATTTTCTTTTTTTTCTGTATATCCACTTGCAGCCAATAGCCCTTTTAGTTTTCGGTAACTCTGTCAATCTTCACGTACTATTCTTTCGAAATAACTCCATCTCCTCTGTCATCGCCATCATCCATCGATCACCATCCTCTTGCCCAATGACCTCCTGATAAGAGCTAGGACACCCTTGACAACCTTTAATACTCTATCTTGACCAACGAATTTACATCCTGCCGTATCTAATACTCCAAGAGAAATCAGGTTCCTCTTTAGTTCTGGAACGTGTCGCACGTTCACAAGCGTTCGCATCACCCAATCAAACATGTGGACTTTGATGTTCCCTATGCCAATGGCCTTGCACGGCACATTGTTCCCTATGAGAACACTGCTGCCATGTGGTATGAATATCCGGAATTAAGGATCCAAGCATCAGAATTTGCCTCCCATGTATGTACTGCTAGGATGTCACATAGATCTTCTTCTGCTTCGGTCGCAACACTGGCTTGATCCGAACCCTTTGAATTGGCACTTTTACCCTTTTTCTCCAACCACTACTTATACTATTGGCATTGCTTCTGTAGATGTCCTGACTGTTTGCAAAAGAAGCACGGTCCACTCTCTTTCCCAGATGATTTGTATTTCTCCCTTATGCTCTTGCCTCCGTCTCTATTCTTCGATCTTCCCCTTTCATCGGTGAACAACCCCGATGACTCCTTCGATGGATTTGATTTCTTCATGATCTCGTTGTTCAAAAGAGTCGCCATAACCCCCTCCATCTCGAAAGTCTCCTTCCCATAAAAGATCGTTGTCACCAAATGTTCATACGAATTTGAAAGTGAAGATAAGAGCAATAGCGCTTGGTTCTCTTTTTCTAACTTGACTTCAAGAAATAAAAGATCGTTCACCATCTTGTTGAAGCTGTTTAGGTGGTAGGTGGTCATGAATAGGAATCCCTTCCTTCATGCGTAAACCATATACTTGCTTCTTCAATAGCTTGTTTGACAACGATTTTATCATGTACAAACTCTCCAGTTTCAACCACAAAGTTGCCGCAGAAGTTTCCTTCATAACGTTATACATCACTTTATCTACCAAATAAAGTTCTATTGTGCATTGTGTCTTCTGATCTAATTCTGTCCACGCAGTATCCGTCATGTCGGTAGGTTTACTACCATCAAGTATCTTAAACAACCCTTCTTCCATCAGAAATGCCTTCACCCTTCTCTGCCATATAGAGAAGTTCTATTTCCCATTAAATTTCTCCATCTCAAATTTTGTGTTATTTACTTTGTTATCTGTCATCCTTAATTCCAAAGAAAATATATTTCCCTTGGATCCTTACGAACCACTATCAATATAATTACGATCTAAGAAAATAGGGAGCGGACACAAGCGTTGTAACCTAACATAAACTTAAATCGCAAAAATATGGAATGTAGCTCTGATACCAATTGTTGCTGCCGTCAAGCCCAATCGGCAACGTAGCGGAAAACCTTATAGATGAATAACAAAAGAAAAACGGATGCAAACCGCAATAAAAATAACAAAAGAAATTTGGAGGGAAACGAGAAGAACTTTTATTAGAACTTGAGAAGAAGAAAACCTTATAGAGAATTATTACACCCTCTCTTTATGATCTCTAATGAGATCTCTCTCCTTCTATAAATTCTCCTTCACCTTTGATAGCCTAGATCACTTATGAAGACGCCATTTACTCCTTTTACTTTATGATCTAAGAATTACCAAAGATTCACCTTAATTCGATGATCTTGATCCTTTATGTGGAGCGACGGCTCTCTTTAACCTTATGATCAAAAACATCTACTCTAAATAATAACCCTAAAATTCTATATATAGGCTATACAATTTAAGTTATAATAATATCTCAGAAATTACAAATCTGCCACCAAAAAAAATGAATTTCTAGATAAATCTAGAACTTAAATTCACAGTTATCGCCGACCAGACGTCTGTAGCCATGCAGGTTGACGTTTGATACTTTAATATGCTTATGTCCAGATTGCAGGCAGACGTCTATTCTATGCAGGCAGACGTCTGTAGTTCATTTGGGTTTCTGTATCTTCTTTTGACTGACGTCTATTCTTTGCAGGCAAACGTCAGTTTCTCCTTCTGATGTGCAGTCTTCTTTAAATACAAGACATCTTCACAATAAGAACCAAACCTGTGGAGCTTGTTTAAGCCCATAAATTGCTTTGTGCAGGCAACAAACATGATCCAGAAATAACGGATCAATAAACCCTTAGGGTTGCTCCATGTATACCTCCTTGGTAAGAACCCTATTTAAGAAGGCATTTTGAATGTCGAGCTGCCGAATAGACCAACCGAAATGGATAGCAAGTGAAATAATTAAGCGAACTGAAGTTGGTTTAATGACAGGACTAAAGGTTTCGGCATAGTCAACTCCGGATTCTTGACTGTAGCCTGTAGCCACGAGGCGAGTCTTGAACCGTTATATAGAGCCATCTGATCATTGCTTTATATTAAATACCCGCCGGTTGCCAACGACATTGCAATTATAGGGACGTTGCAATTATGACCATGTGTTGTTCTTTAGAGAGCATCAAACTCACACCCTGTTGCAGGGGGCCATTCCACAACTTTCAAAGCATGAGAATAGCTTGTAGGTTCTGAAGGAATATTCTGCACATGTAATACCATCGGAGCCGGACGCTTGGTAGTGTCCAACGTATGCGTCTAGTTCCATCCTGAGTACGAGTTACCATAGGATGCTTGATATGGCGGGATGTAGCAGTAGTATCTGGTTCTCTTGAAATTGGTTCATTCATATACTTGATTAGATTTGCTCATGGTTCTCATCTGATGTTTGAGAATCAACAGAAGCTTGTGGTGAAGAAATATAATGAGTTGATGGATGAGATGTGGTGGTATTGAGAGGAAATAAGAGTGTAGGAGAACAATCTATTCTCGGGCATTGATCAACGGGCATACCATCTTTAAATGGGAAGTGAAGTTCATTAAAGAAAACATCACGAGAGATATATACTGTACCTGTGTGGATCCAAGCAACGAATAGTCAAGATGGTTAGTACTATATCCTAAAACCACACATTGTTTAGAACGAAAATCCATTTTGTGTTGTGTGTAAGAATTGTGACAATGGATAACAAGCACAGCCAAAAGTGCGTAAAAAGGTATATTTCGGCGTTTTGTTGAAAAGCTTTTGTACTGGTGACAAGAACTTCAACGTTTTCGTAGGAAGAACATTGATAAGAAAGACAGCTGTCCTAAAAGCTTCTACCCAATATTTTTTAGGAAGATTTGATTGAGCGAAGAGAGTGAGTCCGATTTCTACAACGTGTCGATGCTTGCTTTCAATGGTTCCGTTCCGTTGATGTGTGTATGGACTGGAATGTCTATGAAAAATATCATGAGTGTCAAGAAATTTTTTGAAATGTGTACTAGTGAACTCTCATCCTCTATCAGTTTGCAATTTTTTTAATTTTGCATGACAATTGGTTTTCAACTAGTGTTTTAAGATGAACAAAACAATGGAACACATCAGAGTTTTGAACTATAGGATATAACCCACGGTATTTGGAGTAATCATCAAGAAAGGATCATAATAACGGTACCCACTTATTGAAGTAATATGAGAAGGGCCCCATACATCTGAGTTTACTAATTCAAGGGGAGAAAAAAACTTTGAATGTGACAAAGAGAATGGAAGGCTTTTGCTTTTACCCAATTTACAAGCATCACAAAACTTGATGCTCTTAGAAGAGCCTTTAATAGACAAACCATGACTAGAAATCAAATGTTGTAAAATAGAAACTGTAGGATGGCCAAAGCGTTGATGCCGACAAGTAGATGAAACTCTCTCGTCAATGAAAGCTACTGGATTTGGAGATTTATTAATGTGGGTGCGACCAAGATGGATGGGGTATAGCCCGTTTTCACTCCGCCCGCTAAATAGCATCTTCCAGGAATGATTGTCCTTGACAAAAAAACCATCAGGGTTAAAAATAAAGTGGCAATCATTATCATGGGTAAATTTATGTACTGAAAGAAGATTAGCGGAAGCATTTGGACAATGTAATATTTTGTTCAATTTAAAATTGTTCGGAGAATGATGAAGGGTAGATGAACCAATATGAGAAATAGATAAATTGTTACTGTCGTGGGTCGGATCACGTCAAGATGTTAACTTCGGTTGATCTGCTGATGGCGGCGATGGACGGCTGAGATTGGATCTAGAGGCTGGCTCCTGAAACGTGTGGATCTCAATGGGTTTGAGGTTGTTTGGGTCGAGCTACCTGCAAGGAAGTCCCGGGATGGTTGTACTACCGAGGATCCTCCAACGGTCAAGTTAGAGAGAAGATCCGAGCAGAGTAACGGCTTAGTGGAGTAAAAATGGTTTACTTGAACCGTCTGAAAGAGGGGTTTATATAGCGGTGGCTGCAGGCAGGCGCGAGAATCACGCCGGTCGTTACGCTCCCGATGTCACGCTCCCGTGATGGGCGGGATCCCGCATTAATGGCAAGACAGGCTCGTTAATGGGGAATCGTGATGGCATGGAACGTGGGATGTGGCCGGCGGATACCTCGCGCATGGCGAGATTCACGAGATGGCGGTTGCACCTATAAGCGGTGTCGTTGGTCGGTCGATGAGACCGAGGAAGATGACCTCGGCAGGAGAGCTCGCGGACGAACGGAAGAGCTCGCGGACGAGCGGGAGAGCCGAGCTATCTTGGTTCTGCGGTAGGCCGGAGACGAGCTGGGAGGCCGAGGAGGCCAATTGTGCAGGGGGCTCGGAGGTGAGCCAGCGTTTGCTTGTAGGACGGGCATAGGAGTGGTCTAGTCGGCCACTGTAGGTACTTTCTTGTGAGCTTTGGGACACGTCATCTGCCACGTATCATGATCTGGGAGATCACCGATATCGAGCATCATCATTAGCCCCCCTCTCGTCCCGACCAGTTGACGGGTCGGGTCGAGAGTGGTCTGCCGGGTCACCCGGGATGAGCTCCTTTTCGAAGATATTGTTGGGGCGTGTTCCCGGGCAATCTGTTGTATTTTCTGGATGACGCCGGCGAATCAGGGGTGAGATCTTTGCATTAAAGAGGGTGTGCCGGATCGGGCATACGTCCACTGAAGCGACAGCCCACGTGTCGGGCGCTGGTTGGCTGACGCGACGGGCCGCAGACTTCTGGCGTCTGATGGGATATGGCCAATGCGCGTGCAACGGGTGGAGCGATCGTGGTCGTCGAATGCACTGAACCGTTTCGGCGGGAGATGACTATCGCCATAGAATGTGTACGCTGCCAGCTATAAATAGAGGTGGGTCCACATGAGGACCCGTTCCTCTTCGTAATTTCCTTGTCTTTGGTCTTGTCAGCTCGGCGTTCTCTTCTTTAGGTCGGGATTCCTGTGTTTTCTCTTCCGAGGACTCCTCTTCATCAGGTTAGATGTATTCCTCTGAGGAGTCTGTAGATATAGTTAGGGTAGAGTCTGGGTTGGGTTCTTCCTCTTCTCAATCTTCTTCTTCTTCTGGATCGGAGTCCTCCCAGGGAGTTAGGATCAGATCATCTTCCCAGGGTCGCCCGATGGGGGCGGTTCCCACAGTGGAGGTCGCGGATGCGCCTGGCGTGTTGTCCACGGTGAGGTACGAGGAAGAACTCGTCACCGTTCGGACTCGTTTCTATATTCCTCCCGGCTACACGTTGCGTCTGGCCGGGGAAGGGGAGAGGGCAGATCAGGTACGGAGTAAGGAGATTGCCCTGTATTTGGAAGCCTTTTAGGCCGGAATGTGCATGCCCTTCTCCTGGGAGGTTGTTAGAGCGCTGAATCATTTCGGGTTAGCCCCGGGCCAGCTAGTGCCGAACTCCTGGAGGATTCTCCTCGGGTTCCTGGTCCGTTTGAAGTTACAGCTGATCCCTTTCAGGCTGTCCACCCTTACCTCCTCTCTCATTTACAAAGGTCACCCCGGCACTCGCGCGGGCGACCCAAGGTGGGTTTACCTCTCCTTTAGAAAACAACGGGGGAGTGCAGCCGGGTCGAGAGTCGTCGTCTTGCCTTCTTCCATCCATGATTGAAAGAAAAAGTTTTTCTTTGTTGGGCCGCAAGAGGGTGAGGACTGGCCCGTGCCCACCCAGTGGTCTAGGGATAGGTGCTGGCGGGGAAGCTAGTCCAACAATCCCGACGCGGTGAAAGTAGCGGAGTGGGAGCCCATTCCCCGGGCAGACATGCTACTTTCTGAGCGGGCCCTTAGTTGGGCCGGGCTCAGCCCCGCCCAGTTCGTCGGTAAGTTAGGAGTTTGCAGGCGATCTGTTAGGCTTGCGTTTATTTTCATTTTTGTTTGTGTTGCTGACTCCATTTTATCTTGTCTTATGCAGAACCCATGGACTTGAGCCAACTTCGAGCGTTCATGCGCAAACCGAAGAAGGGGTCGAAGGCTGGAGGTGCCAGCTCTTCTCGTCCAATGTCGGTCCCGGCTCCCCCGGCAGCCGTCCCACCCCAGCATTCGAGTGCGGGCCGTGCCCCAGAACCCAGCCAGGCGCCGAGCCAAAAGCGGGTTCGGGGACAGGAGGCCCAGGCTTCGGAGATAGAGACCGGCTCTCCGCCGTTGTCTCTCAAGAGGTTCCCCCGAACGGTTCCGCGGCCCCGGCCTCCCTGATCTTGATGGACGAGGGGGACCTCCGCTTTGAGGTGCTGTAACATCTTAGTTCGATCATACGTTTCTTTTTCTTTTGGATATATTGGGTTTTGTTTTATTTTTATTATTATAACTTGGAGTTTAATACTTTTAATCAAGATATATATATATATATATATATATATATGTTTTTTCAAGTTTGTTAAATATGCATATTATTAGTATTTAAATATTTATTTGTCTAACACTATTTTATAACCATATTTATATTTTAGTATCATAGTTTAAACAAAAGATATTTTATTTGGTATTTCTTTAAATAATATATATACATAAGATTTTACCCCTTTTTAAATCCTATTTATAAGATATTTTGTCTTACGATATTTATTTTGTTAAAATATTTAATTTTGAAAAGTCATGAGAGCCCATGTTAAATGTTTAACCATATAAATATTTTTCCTAAACTAACAACTCAATTTTCTCTCTCCAATCACCATATATGTCTCACCTGATAAGTTTATTCTTTTAAAACAAATACTATTCTCTCTCTCCAAACAAATATCTTTTCCAACAGATTTCTTTCTCCCCGTATTTTATTCTATCTACATATATTTTTCTATATCACTAACTATATTCACCAAACCCCCGCTCTCTTTCTATATATATTCCCTAACAAAATCCCCCTCTCTCTAATCTAATCTAATATCTCTCAGCAGATTCTCTTTCTCAAATCTACTCTCTCTTTAATTATTTTTCTACAAACCTATATACATGCATATATATAATTGAAGATATTTTGTTATGATAGTTTAACTGAAAATATATTTTAGTTGTTTGATATCATAAAATCCTATATAAATATAACTAATTATATTTATTTTCATTAACCCATAACCATATACATATCTATATATATTTTCACTATATACTAATATGTTTATATACATATACTTTTCTATTTTTCTAATTATATACAAATTAATATGTATATATACAACTTTTCTAATATCTTATAGAAGTATATAACAACCCATCATATCTCTCTTTTATAAAATCAAATCCAAATCTCATCTCATCAGAATATTTCTCTCTCCAATCTTTAAACAATATCTCTCTTCCCTATAAATAACAACCTAATTATTATCATCTCTCCCATTCTCATATAAATCAACATTCTCTTTTTCCCATTACACCATTTTCTTCTTCTTCAAAATTAGCCGAGCAATCAAACCTTGGAGTTGTTCTTCATGTCGTCGTCTTTATCTGTCTTCGAGGTAAGTACTCTTACTCTTTTATTTTTTTAGTCGATGCAACATCGGTAATTCTCTAAATAAATTATTAACTTGCAATATTTAAATAAAATTCTAATATTTTGCCGCTTTATTAATATATCTTATAATACTTGTACATATGATGAAAACCCTAAGATCTAGAATACCTATTAATCCTTTCATCAAGTGAACAACTGTAAAAGTGCAAGCGTAATAAAATAACTATTAACATATAAATGTGATTTAATATATAAAAAGCTTTATAAGTAATTATATGTTTCTGTTGCAACAATATTGGTATACACTAGCATGCAAAATGTCAACACTTTCCTAATCTAAAACATAAAAATATATTACTGTTAATCAATAAACGTTTTGGGCTTAATATTTTATATATATAAATTAAACTTTCTACACTATCACTCCTTATAATATCGCTGCACTCTATGTGCCCTAGTGATATAAATTATTTTGATACTATAATTTGAATTAATATTTTCTATTATCACATGATTATAAAACTTATTATTAGCACTTACATGATGACTAGTCAATCTGTCATTTATTTTATTTTACTATTATCTCGTAATTATACTATTACCACTATCCGCTTTATGCATCTGTAATTTGTCATTCCTATTTAACTATATTAACCTTTTAAAACCATGTTTCATTTTATTATTCTTTTCAATAAATAAATCTGGATGTTAAATACAGATACTTGCATATTTATGTTGAGTCGTGTTTACATTTTTGACCTTATTATATCCTATCGTCTATATTTAACATTTTACTTGAGACAATCATTGTCGGCATGCTTGAGAAATCTTAACATGCTATTCTTGTTTATGGACACTATCATTTTATAACTATTGTACTTGACATGCCATGACTACTCATTGTTCCAGACTACTCATATTAAAACGAGTTCTCTAATTTGAATGCTGAATTACATGACATGACACAATCTATACTGTTTACAAGTTTCTTTTTTATACAATTAACATGATATTATAAGTTCCAGTCTTTTCAGCATTCTTAATTAGTGTTTTAGTCATTACCATAGTAGCTATAAATACGCGGGTGTTGAGATAGTTTGAGTGTGCGTCGTACAACAGGATCTCAGGAGTCCGATGCCGGCAGCTCGTACCGGGCTATATCGGTCTCATGTTTACAGTTCGTACCGGGCTATATCGGTCTCATGTTCATTCCACAGTTGGGCCCGTGTTTTCTAGCCCCTGGGACACCACTCTTGGGTTAGGAATACTCCTGCAGAGGTTGACGCACACACTCGAACTTACGATAGGATAGTTTACCTTTTAGTGACCAGTTAGGTTATGACTTGACCTCTTACATGTTTGTTTCATAGTATCTATGTATTTATTTATATATCTGTTTTGCTTGCGCACACGGGCTTCACTACATTTATATATTCATGTTATCATACCACACATACACTTTATTCGTTGAGTACTTGCTGGGATATTCTGACATCCCTGAGATTTGCCATCTCAGGTTTAGTGATAGATTTTCAGGATGAGCAGGACCGCAGCGGCAAACAGGACTTTGCCAAAGATCAGTAACCCGTAGGTTTATTTTCCTTTCAGTTAGTTTTTAGCACGTACGCCCTTATGGGAAATTAGGACTTATGTATCTCTTTTGGATCTTGTTTTTATTTCGAATCTATTGTATCAGATCTTTATTTGCATCAATTATCTAGTGGACCTATTTTTAGTATTTTTGTGGTTTCGTTGCAGCATGATTATCAGTATTATCCATTTTGGTTTGGGATTTTATTTTGACAGGTTAATCTAGACAGCCTTATGTGACTATGGAAGGATTTTTCCTTACTGTAGGTAGCACGGCTGGCCTTCGTCGCTCTCCGTATTCCGTATTTTGGGAAGCGGGGCGTGACAGGTGCCCTCGGGGCTCTCCGTCGCTGACAGCTTGCTGGCCGACATGGAGAGGTCAGCCGGGGGCAAGGTCCCTCGGGGGACTCTCAAGGCACAAATGGCGGCCATTGCCCAAAAGACCGTGCAGGTTAGTGCTCGCATCTCACTCGATTTTTCACTCAGCGTCTCATCATTCGCGAGATTTGGTGCTCCCCTTCTCTTTCTGACGCCCTTCTGATTTCTTCAGGTCCTCCAGCACGTCGCCCTCGTCATCCAGATGGAGGAAGAGGAAATTGCCCCGGCGATGCGGGCCGCGGGAGAGTTCTCTTCGCTGGAGGAGAGCTCAAAGCTGGAGCTGGAGGTGGTGAGGGTGAGGGTCACTACCCTGGAGGGTGAGGTGGCGACGGGAAGCAGGAGGTGGCGGCCGGGAAGCAGGAGGTTGCCAGGTACCACGAGGCCAAGCTTCAGGACTCCAAAGTGCTCGTCGGCACCCTGAAAAAGTCGGCGAGCACCCTCCGGAAGGAGCTGGAGGTGGCAGTAGAAGGGACGAAGTGAGCCGATCTCAGAGCAGCGAAGGCGGTGGAGAACTACAAGAAGTCGGATCATTTTTACACTGTCCTAGCCTCGGCCACCACCCTCATCTGGCACGAGGCCCTCGACGCCGTCAAGGCTCGGATGCCGGAGTTCGCTGACGCAGAGCTCCGAGCTGAATATCCTTGCGGGGATAACGAGCAGGGGGACGACCCCAGGGGCGAGGCCGGGGAAGAGATTTCCGGCGAGGGCAACGCCGAGGCTCCTGTGATGGGCGCTGAGCCCTCAGACGCCGCCCGAGTCATGGTAGATATTGAGCTTCCCGGGGTTGCGCCTGGCCCTGAGGCCTGAAGCCCTTGTCTTCTTGTTTCTTTTCTTTTGCTGCGTCGGGAATTTTGTAGGCCTCTGGGCATTTTGTAAGGCTGAGGAGCCCCCAATACCCTTGTAAAGACTCTGATTTTGGGAATGAATTATTTTTGCAGTAGTATTTGCGCGCGTACTTTCCTTTGTCGGTAAACACTTGTATTTGCACAGTACTACCTTCGTGTTATGTCGGTTCTTCGTTTAGCGATTACGCGTCGAGTTGAATCTGTTCATTTGCCAAGTGTGCAAAGACCGGCGGGAAGACGGTATCCGGCGGGAAGGCGGTATCTCCATGGCCCCGACGTCGAGGAGGAGATCGCTCATACGTAGATAGACCGGATGCCTCTTGGTGAGGACTTTTGTTCCTTAGTCGTGTCCGGCACGGAGAGGCATACTAAGGATGGGCCGAGCAGGGTAGCTGCTCGGTCGCCTCATGGCGAGAGCTTAGATCCCTGGCGTTGTGGGGTAGGGAACTACCAGCCAGGGATAACAGAGCAAGGGCGGGCCCGGTTGCCTCTTGGTGAGGGATTTGATCCTTAGCGCGAGAGGGGCCGTAAGGGGCTTATTAAGGACGGGCCGAGCAGGGTTACTGCCCGGTGCCTCTTGGCGAGGGCTTTGATCCCTGGCGTTTTGGGGTAGGGAGCTACCAGCCAGGGATAACCGAGCAAGGACGGGCCCGGTTGCCTCTTACGAGGGCTTTTGATCCTTAAGAACGGGCCGGGCAGGGTTGCTGTTCGGTGCCTCTTGGCGAGGTCTTTGATCCCTGGCATCTTGGGGTAGGGAGCTATCAGGCAGGGATAACCGAGCAAGGGCGGGCCCGATTGCCTCTTGTGAGGGCTTTTGATCCTTAGCGCGGGAGGGACCGTAAAGGGCCTACTAAGGACGGGCCGAGCAGGGTTGCTGCCCGGTGCCTCTTGGCGAGGGCTTTTGATCCTTAAGGATGGCTGAGCAGGGTTGCTGCCCGGTGCCTCTTGACGAGGGCTTCGATCCCTGACGTTGTGGGATAGGGAACTACCAGCCAGGGATAGCCGAGCAGGGTAGCCGCTCGGCTGCCTCTTGGTGAAGGCTTTGATCTCTGGCGTTGTGGGGTAGGGAGCTACCAGTCAGGGATAGCCGAGCGGGGTAGCCGCTCGGCTGCCTCTTAGTGAGGGCTTAGATCCCTAGCGTTGGGAAAAGGGACAGTCGCGGGTGACATGTACCATGAACGCGTGGAGGAGGCGAAGCGCCTGAGCTGCGTCATTTTGATTTCGTCGAGAGAGGCTAGATGCCTGCCGCATGGCGGCACAGTTGTAGGTGAGCGACTATTGGACTCCTGGAGGTTGTTCGTTATAAAACGGAGGGAGTGTTGATCACTCCATCCTTCACACCCAAAACGTAAGAATGGAAGACTTCCTTTTTGCCATCCCTGACATTATGAGCTTCGAGGACGTCTACCTCTACGACCAACACTGCACCGAGGACATGGTGCGGTTAGTGATTGGCCGCATTGAGGATCACCTCCGGCCGACTGCTTCCCCGACGTTCCCCTTGCTACAGCTGCTAATGTACTCCATCTGGAAGGCGTGGTCGGGACTCTACAACCCCTTGTCCGAGCAGCTGAGGGATGAGGCGGTCGGTAAGTTAAGCTCTCTGCGGCGCTTCGGCCTGATCTCCGCGGGTAAGCGGGACCGCTCGGTGGCGCTGATCCTTGAGTGCTACCAATTGAGGCACGACGCCGACGTTCCCGGGCGGCACCGGGGGCAGAGGTCTGAGGCTGCGAGGGCTCGGTTGGCGGAGATCTCCTAGAAGTACCATGAGCAATGTTTCCTGCACCACTTCCCCCGCTACTGTAATTTCTCTTTTTGGATGTACGGCTGAGGAGCCCACAGTACCTTTTGAATGAATGAGATTCTTTTGTTTTTTGCAATGTTTTATTGATCCCTTTTATTTTATAAACAAAAAGATCTCAAGAAAGCTTTACATTGCCTTGAAAAGAAATACATGCTAGCAGATGTTCTTTTTATTGGTGCAGCTTGAGCTCCTCAGATGTCTGTTGGGCTCCACGACCGGCATAGCGTGCTGAGCTTCGTAGGTACCCGGCGACCCTCCGCTGACACGACCATGATTTGGCCGATTGTCAGCTCGCCGAGAGGGGGACGCTGCTCTTGCTCGCGGTCAGCTTGCCGCTTGTCTCGCAAGTACGCTGCGAGGTGTCCCGATCGGATGAGCTCTTCGATGTAGTCTCGGAGCTGCTTACAGCTCTCTGTGGAGTGGCCTAGTGACCTGTGGAAACCGCAGTAGGGGCCCCGGGTTCGCTTTGAGGCCATGCGCGAGATCGAGGGAAGCTTGAAGAACCCCTCGCCCCTAGCCTCCTCTAGCAGCACTGTCTGGGAGACGTTAAGCGGGGTGTACTCCTGAAACTTCGGGAGGTAGAGCTTTGGCCGCTCGAGTCTCCTTCTCTCTTTCCTCGCCCTCTTCTTTTGGTTGGTTTGCTCTGCCCTGGGGAGGTTGGCGTTCACCTCGGACTCGAGCTGGACCTCGCGCTCGGTCTAGGCCTTTACCTCGGCCAAGGTCTTAGGTTGCGCAAATGCAAAGGAGCGTAACCACTCCTTGTGCCTAAGACCAGACCTAAGTGTTGTGATGACCGTCTCGTCCCGGTGCTCTGGGACCTCGAGAAGGGCGTTGTAGAAGCGGGTGACGTATTCTTTGAATGTCTCTTTGTCCCCACTCTTGATCGTGAAAAGATGGTCGACTGTCCGTTTCTGCCGCCTGTTCCCGACGAAGTGGCCGAGAAATTGGGTGGCCAGCTCGTCGAAAGTTGAGATCGAGCACGGCACGAGTCCTTGAAACCAGTCTCGTCCAGAGCGTATGAGAGTGGCCGGGAAGGCTCGGTACTGGGCGGCGTCGGAGTTGTCTTGGAAGCTCATTCCTGCGGTGAATGCGTCCAAATGATCATTCGGGTCAGATTTACCGTCGAAGAGAGAGACCTTTGGGGGCTTGTTATGGTAGGAGACGTGGACGGCAAGCAGCTCCTTGGTGAATGGTTTGGTGAGCGAGTCGGCGGCGTACTTAGCCCCGTCGCTCGAACAGTGACCTTCCTGATGCATACCTTCGATCTTCTTCTCGAGGGCGTCGAGTCGACCGTGGTATCCCGACGATTCGGAACATTCTGATCCTCGGCCTCTGCTGTTGGAGACCCACGTCTGGCCACGGCTCCGGTTCCTCTCAATGAGGTTCCTTAGATCCCCCGGCGAGGTAGTCTTCGAGCCGCCGTGGCGAGTCCCGTCCGCGCGACCCCGTCGAGGGAGGGGGTGTCGGTCATTCCTGGGAACAGGCGAGCTGACCGACATCTCCTCGGGAGGGAGAGGGGCACGAAGAGGCTCGGGGCGAGGCGCTCTGGCAACGGACCTCGGTGTTGAACTGTGGGACGCCCAGTGGGTCGCAGAATGTATTGGCCAGGAAGATCTGCGGCCGTGGGAGATAACGAGGAGGTGGTCGGCAGTGCCGACGCGAGCGAAATCTTCTCTCCCTCTGTAGGGATCCTGGTCCTAAGGCGGGGAAGTGGCGACCTGAGGATCTTGCCCTGCCGTTTGGACGCGGATGAGCGCCTCCACAAAGGACGCGAGTCGGTCTATCCGGCCGGCTAGGGCGTTGATGGCGTTCGGGGGAGGAGTTCGTCTGCGCCTCCGTTGTGGGGGAGGCGGCGGCTAATGCTTGGATCGTCGTAATGACCGCTCGCTATTTGGTTGAGATCGGAAGATGAACTTTTGTTTTATAAGTTTTCCCATATACGGCGCCAGCTGACGTGGGTCGGATCACATCAAGATGTTACCTTCCGTTGATCTGCTGATGGCGGCGATGGACGGCTGAGATTGGATCCGGAGGCTGGCTCCTGAAGCGTGTGGATCTCAATGGGTTTGAGGTTGTTTGGGCCGAGCTACCTGCAAGGAAGTCCCGGGATGGTTGTACCACCGAGGACCCTCCGACGGTCAAGTTAGAGAGGAGATCCGGGCAGATAACGGCTTGGTGGAGTAAAAATGGTTTACTTGAACCGTCTGAAGGAGGGGTTTATATAGCGGTAGCAGCATGCAGGCAGGTACGAGAATCACGCCGGCCGATACGCTCCCAACGTCACGCCCGTGTGATGGGCGGGATCCCGCATTAATGGCGAGACAGGCTCGTTAATGGGGGATCGTGATGGCATGGAACATGGGATGTGGCCGGCGGATATCTCGCGCATGGCGAGATTCGCGGAATGGCGGTTGCGCCTGTAAGCAGTGCCGTTGGTCGGTCGATGAGACCGAGTAAGATGACCTTGGCGGGAAAGCTCGTGGACGAGCGGAAGAGCCGAGGTATCTTGGTTCTACGGTAGCCTGGAGACGAGCTGGGAGGCCGAGGAGGCCAATTGTGCAGGGGGCTCGGAGGTGAGCCAGCGTTTGCTTGTAGGACGGGTATAGGAGTGGTCTGGTCGGCCACTGTACGTTCTTTCTTGTGAGCTTTGGGACACGTCATCTGCCACGTGTCATGATCTGGGAGATCACCGATATCGAGCATCATCAGTTACCATTACCAACACCAACTGTATCCTTCCCGCAATACTCAGAGCGAAGCGTCAAATTTGCAAGATCGGATGTCACATGATTGGATGCACTACTATCGGTAAACCATGTAGGATCAACCGCTGCAACATTTTGAGAAGTAACCGTTGCCACAAGTTGTTGACGAGGATGCCTTCATTGATATGCAGTCCATTCTGTGGCAGCGGTCTAAAGCAGAGTGACTGTTTTTGCCACATTTTTGACAAGCGATACGTGCCCTGTTATGTTGTAAAGCTAGTTGAAGAGAACCCGTGTTAGGACACCCTTTAGACTTTTGAGAATTTCCACCTCGAAATTGTGTAAAAGAGCTGGAACGTCCACCCATCAAATTACTAGCGGACCTTTGGATCTAGCAGAGTTATTGCTGCTTTTTTATGACAATAAAGCTACTGAGTGGGTCTCTGGTTCAACTGATTGTTGGATCTCCAATCTCATTTCAAAATCCAATAAATCGGTATGAAAATCATCTACTGTAAATTAGGATCTTGATGGAGACCTCCATCTCCGTCAGATGTTGTCCTCCGATGATCTTCCGATGGGTTTTCGTGGTGATCTTCTGTTACATGTGGATCTCAGTGGGTTTTGGCGGAATTGGTGATTTGAGGAGTCTAGCGCCGAGTACCTGCAAAGAAGTCCCGGGGTGGTTTGGTACCACCGAGAACCCTCTGACGATCAAGTTAATGCTAGATCCGAGCAGAGTAACGGCTAAGTGGAATCAAAAAAGGCTTACTTGACCCCTCTGTGATGGGGGTTTATATAGCGGTGATGGCACGCAGCAGCAAGCGCGAGAATCTCGCCAGCAGTTACGCTCCCGACGTCACGCCCGCGTAGAGAGCGGATCGCCCATTAATGAGGATCGCGGAGGCGTGGAACGTGGGATGTTGCTGGCGGAGGATCCACGCATGGCGAGATTCGCGGAGCGGCGGTTACTCCTGTGAGCGGTGGAGCTGGTCGGAGGGGCCGAGGAAGACGGCCTCGGCTGGGGAGCTCGGAACCTGGCAAGAGGGTTGAGGAACCTTGGTCCTGTGGCGGCCCGGAGCGAGCTAAAGGGCCGAGGAGGCAAATATGCAGGGGGCCCCGTGGGGGGCCGGCTTGTGCTTGCAGGTCGGGTACAAGGGTGGTCTGGTCGGCCTCCGTGGGCCCTTTCTTCCGGGTCCTGGGACATGTCGTCCGCCACGTGTCCTGATCTCGCATCGCCAATATTGAGCATCATCAGACCTCGACAAGATTGTTGGACGGATTGAACAAATACATTGTATTCGGCGCCCGAAGACTCCCTTTTTCAAGATTAGATGTCTTCCTTTGTAGAGTCAGTAAATGTTGTAGAAATAGGTTCTATGGACCCTTTAGTTGTGTCCGAGTCCCCCGGGGGAGCAGGAGTCGGATCCTCTCCCCGGGATCGTGCGACGGGGGCAGCCCCAGGGAGGAGGCGGTAGATGCGGCCCCCGGCTCCTCGTGTTGGGTGAGACATGAGGACGAGCTCGCCAATGCTCGGGCTCGCTTCCATATCCCCTCGCGTTACTCGTTCCGACTGGCCAAGGAGGGAGAGCGGACGGATCAAGTACGGGGCAGGGAAATCGCCCTGTATTTGGAAGCTTTTTGGGGCGGAATGCGCCTGCCCTTCTCTCCCGAGGTCCTCGCCACGCTGAATATTTTCGGTTTGGCCCCCGACCAGTTAGTGCCGAACTCGTGGAGGATCCTTCTCGGGTTCTTGATCCGCCTGAAGTTACAGGCGGTTCCTTTTAGTCTCTCCCTTCTCGATTCTTCTCTCGTCTTCAAAAGTCACCCTGGTAGTCGAGCGGGCGACCCGAGATGGGTCTATCTCTCTTTCAGGAAGCGGACGGGAGGCGCTGCCGGGACCGGGGTCGTGGCCTTGCCCTCTTCTATTCATGATTGGAAGAAGAAATTTTTCTTCGTTTCCCCTCCCGAGGGAGAGGACTGGCCCGTGCCTACCAAGTGGTCGAAGGAGAAATGTTTGCCGAGGGACCAGTCCAATGACCCCGCCACGGTGAGAGTGGCGTCGTGGGAGCCCATCCCCCGACCTGATGTGCTGCTGTCTGAGAGAGTCCTGAGCTGGGCCGGGCTCAGCCCCGTTGAGTTCGTCGGTAAGTTAGGCTAGCTTTCTTGGCTTGTGTTTTGCTCGTGTTGCTGACTCGCTGTGTATTTGCTTTGTGCAGGATCCATGGACTTCGACTCGCTTAAAGCCTCCATGCTCCAGCCGAGAAAGGTTGCGAAAGCTGGGGGCGCCGGCTCTTCTCACGCGAAGCCCGCTCCGGCTCCTACTGCTCCGGTGGTGGCGTCCCGTGAGCGTTCGGGGGCGGATCCCACCCTGGGTCCCAGCAGAGTGTCGGGCCGGAAGCGGGCCCTGGTTCTGGAGGACCTGGACTCAGAGGAGGAGATCGGCTCTCCCTCAGAGCCGCTCAAGAGGAGCTCCCAGAGATCTTCCCGGGACCGATCTTCGTCGATCGTGGTGGAAGAAGGGGGCCTCCGGTTCGCGGTGCCATCGGGGCTGTCCGTTGCGGATAGCCTTCTGCATGAGATAAAGGTCTCGGCCGGGGGTTGAGTTCCCGGGAGGATTTTTAGGGCTCAGCTGACGTTTATCGCCTAGTAGTCCGTGCAGGTAAGTGTTTGGTTCATCGTGAGATTCGGTGCCTCCTTCGTCTTTCTGATCTCTTTCATGTCTCCCAGGTTCTCCAGCACGTTGCCCTCGCCCCTGCGTATGGAAGACGAGGTGGTAGCCCCGGCGCTGGAGGCTGCGGGCCGGCTCACCTCGCTGGAAGAGAGTTCCAGGCGGGAGCTGGAGGCGGTGACGGCGAGGGTTGCCGCCTTGGAAGGTGAGGTGGAGGCCGGGAAATGGGAGGTATCCCGGCACCGCGAGGCTGCCGTGATTGCCGAGGTCAAGCTCGAGGATGCCCAGGTGCTTGCCGGCAACCTGAAGAGGACGGTGAAGACCCTCCGGAAGGAGCTTGGGCGGCGGCCGAGGCAGCCAAGTCGGCCGAACTGAAGGCGGTGGAGAGCTATAAGAAGTCGAAGGACTTCTATGATGATCTGGCCGTGGCTACGACCCGCATCTGGCACGACGCCCTCAATGCCGTTAAGGCCCGGATGCCGGAGTTTGCCGACGGAGATCTCCGGGCCGAGTTCCCCCTCGCGGACACCGATGAGCAAGGGGAAGAGGTTCCTGACGAGGAAACCGCCGAGGACCCCGCGCGCCATGTGGTGGATGTCGAGGACCTTGAGGTCGCACCTGGCCCCGAGGCCTAGAGCCCCCTTCTTCCTCCTTTTATTTCTTTGTTTTTGGAATTTTGTAAGGCTGGGGAGCCCCCAAAAATACCCTTTGTAAAGCCTTTTTCTTTGGCAGTAATAAAATTTTTCCTTGGTTTCATCGAATCGCGCTCTATCATCTGTTTGTGAAGAATGCTCGTAAGATATCTCTGCTTGTACCGTTGTGCTTTCATGTCAGGTTGGCCATCTGTCTAGCGATCGTCCGTCGAGTTGATTTCGATCACTTGCCGACGAGCATGCCAAGCGCTGCCGAGGAGGTATTCCCATGGGCCCCGAAGTCGAGGGGAGATCGTTTAGACCTGGATAGACTTGATGTCCCTCACTGGGGTCTCGGATCCTCTGCGGGTGACGGGCAGGGCGCTGTTCGCCGTATTTGTGCCGAGCGTGAGTGGGAGGCCCCATGGGGGGTGCCATCTTTTGACTTCTGGCGATGCAAGCATCGACCACCAGCCGGGGATGACCGAGAAAGGTAGCTGCTCGGTTGCCTTTTGCGAGGGCTTTGATCCTTCAGGACGGGGATCGAGCGGGGTTACCGCCCGGCGCCTCTTGGTGAGGGCTTTTGTCCTGTCGGACAGCCGAGCGAGGGATCCTCAGGCTCGACTGCCTCTAGGAGGGCTTTCTGATCCCTGGCGTTGTGGTAGGGAAGCTACCCGCCAGGGACGACCGAGCAGGGTAACTGCTCGGTTGCCTCTTGTGAGGGCTTTGATCCTTAGCGTTGGAGGGGCTGTAAGAAGCCCACTAAGGACGACCGGGCAATGAAGCTGCATGGTTTCCTCTTGGCGAGGGCTTTGACCTCTGGCGTCGTGGGTAGGCAACCAGCCGGAGTTGACCGAGCAGGACAGCTGCTCGATTGCCTCTTGCGAGGGCTTTGATCCTTCAGGACGGGGACCAAGCAGGGTTACTGCCCAGTGCCTCTTGGCGAGGACTTTGATCCCTGTCGGTTGTGGTAGGAAGCTACCAGCCAGGAATAGCCGAGCAAGGACTCAACTGCCTCTGGGAGGTCTTTGGTCCTTGGCGTGGGAGGGGCTGTAGAAGCCTACCAAGGACCCTTGGCTGGGCAGGGTTACTGCCCGGTACCTCTTGGCGAGGGCTTTTGTCCTGAAGGATAGCCGAGCGAGGGATCCTCGGGCTCGACTGCCTCTGGGAGGGCTTTCTGATCCCTGGCGTTGCGGTAGGGAAGCTACCCGCCAGGGATAGCCGAGCGACGGTTAGGCTCGACTGCCTCTGGGAGGACTTTCTGATCCCTGGCGTTGCGGCAGGGAAGCTACCCGCCAGGGATAGCCGAGCGACGGTTGGGCTTGACTGCTTCTGATCCCTGGCGTTGCGGTAGGGAAGCTACCGGCCAGGTATAGTCGAGCAGGGTAGCTGCTTTGGCTAATTCTTCGCGAGGTATAGCCCAACCATCCAGCTGTAGGCATAGGGAACGGGAACGGGCGCGGCGACTGTGCGCGTAGCATGCGCATTGAATGTGGGGGGAGACGAAGCGCTAGGGGCGCGTCGTTTCGATTCCACCAGAGAAGGCTTGATGACCGCTGCGTGGCAGCGACTTTTTGGGTGAAAGCGGGCGACTGTTGAGCTCCGTTGGGACGCAGTGGGCTATATAAGGCTGAAGGAGTACTGGTCCTCCCATCCTTCATAAACAGGTCATCGAAAATGCAAGACTTCCCGTTTACCATCCCCGACATCATCCATTTCGAAGACGTGTACCTTTACGACCAGAACTGCACCGAGGACACGGTGCAGTTCGTTTATGGGAGCATCGAGGACCATTTCGGCCGGATGCTCCCCCGACGCTCCTCCCTTCTGCAGCTGCTGATGTACTCCATCTGGAGGGCATCGCCGGGGCTTTACAACCCCCTGTCCGAACAGCTCTATGACGAGGCCGTGGGCAAGCTGCGGTCCCTAAGGCGCTTCGAACTAATCTCCGCGAACCGGCTGGCTCGCTCGGAAGCGCTCGTCCGCGAGTGCTACGAGTTGAGGCTCGGGATCAACGCGCGCGGGGGGAACCGAGGGGAGAGGTTGAATCTCGCGAGGCCTCGGCTGGTGGAGATCTTTGCCGAGTATCATGAGCAGTGCTCTCTGCACCCCCTTCCCCCGCTGTTGTAATTTTCTTTTTTTTTCTTTTTGTGTGTATGGCTGAAGAGCCCATAATACCTTTTGAATAAACAAGGTTCTTCCTTCTTTTTCGCAATGCTCCATTGATCTTTATTAAATTAACAACAGACCCTAGGAAGAGTTTACATTGACCTAAAAGAAAAGTACAGGCTAGTAGATGATTTTATTGGCTCGGCCCGAGCTCCCTGGAGGACTGTTGGCCTCCGTGCTTGGCACAGGGTACGGGGCTCCCTGAGTTCCGTACTGGCCGTCCGCCGAAACGAGCATGATCTGACCGATGGTCAGGTCAGCAGGAGGGCGATGCTGCTCCTGCTTGTGATCGGCCTGTCGTTTGTCCCTCAAGTATGCAACGAGGTGTCCCGATCGGATGAGCTCTTCGATGTAGTCCCTGAGTTGCTTGCAATCCTCCGTGGCGTGGCCCAGTGTCCGGTGGAAAGCGCGGTAAGGGCCTCGGGTTCGCTTCGCGGCCTGACGTGGGATCGGAGGGAACTTGAAGAACCCCTCGTTCTGGGCCTCCTCTAGCAGTACTGCGAGGGAGACGTTGAGGGGGGTATACTTCTGGAACTTCAAGTGATAGGGCTGCTGACGCTCCGGCCTCTCCTCCCGAGCCCTCTTCTTCTGGTCTGATCGATCTGCCCGGGGGAAGTTTGCGTTCACCTCGGACTCTAGCTGAACTTCGCGCTCTGTCCACGCCTTGACCTCGGCCATGGTCTTAGGCTGTGCCAGCGCAAAGGAGCGCAGCCACTTCTTGTGCCTCAGACCAAATCTGAGCGCCGTAATGACGGTCTCATCCCGGTGCTCGGGAACCTCGAGGAGGGCGTTGTAAAAGCGGGTGATGTAAGCTTTGAACGTCTCCTTGTCTCCACTCTTAATTGTGAAGAGGTAGTCGACCGTGCGCTTCTGCCGACGGTTCCCAACGAAGTGGCCGAGGAACTGAGTAGCCAGCTCGTCGAAGGTCGAGATCGAGCGAGGCTCGAGTCCTCGGAACCAGTCCCGGCCAGAACGGATGAGGGTGGCCGGGAAGGCCCTGCACTGGGCGGCATCAGAATGGTCCTGGAAGCTCATTCCCGCGGTGAAAGCATCCAAATGGTCCTTGGGGTCGGTTTTCCCGCCGAACAGAGAGACCTTCGGGGGTTTGTTGCGCGAGGAGACGCGGACAGCGAGTAGTCCCTCGGTGAACGGTTTGGTGAGCGAGTCCGCGGCGAACTCGGCCCCGCCGGCTGAGAGGTGACTTTCCCGGCGCATGCCCTCGATCTTCTTCTCGAGGGCGTCGAGTCGGCCGTGGTACCCCGAGGACTCGGCGCCTCGTGATCCCTGGCCTCTGCTGTGGGAGACCTGCGTCTGGGCACGGCTCCGGTTTCTCTCGATGAGGTTCCTCAGATCCCCGGGCGCGGTGGCTCTCGAGCCGTCGTGGCAAGCTCCTCCTGTGTGTCCCCGTCGGGGGAAAGGGTGCCGGTCATGCCTGTGGACAGGCGAGGTGACTGACATCTCCTCAGGGGGCAAGGGTCGCGAGGAGGTTCGAGGCGTGGTGCTCCGGCGGCGGACCTTGGGGTGGAGCCGCGAGGTGCCCAACGGGCCTTAAGGAGTATCGGTCCGTGAGATCCGTGGTCGAGAGTCGCAGCCTGCTGGTGATCGGCCGTGCCGACGGGGGCAGAGCATTCCGGAGGCGGAGGGGCGGCGATCTGGAGCCCAGGCCCCGCCGTTTGGGCGCGGACGAGTACCTCCACAAGGGACTGTAGTCGATCTATTCGGCTGGCGAGGACGTGGATGATAGTCGCCGGAGGGGGTTCATCCGTGCTTCCGGTGAGGGGGAGGCGGCGGCTGGTACCCGAATCTTCTGGATGGTCGCTTGCCATGTTGACGGAGATCGAAAGGCCAAATTTGTTTTTTGTGGAGTTTGGGCGTTCCCACAGACGGCGCCAACTGATGGAGGTCCTTTTCAGGTCTCCGTCAGATGTTGTCTTCCGTTGATCTCCCGGTAGGTTTTCGTGGTGATCTTCTGTTGCGTGTGGATCTCAGTGGGTTTTGACGGGATTGGTGATTTGAGGAGTCTAGCGCCGAGTACCTGCAAAGAAGTCCCGGAATGGTTTGGTACCACCGAGGACCCTCCGACGATCAAGTTAATGCTAGATCCAAGCAGAGTAACGGCTAAGTGGAATCAAAAAAGGCTTACTTGACCCCTCTGTGATGGGGGTTTATATAACGGTGATGGCACGCGGCAGCAGGCGCGAGAATCTCGCCAGCAGTTACGCTCCCGACGTCACGCCCGGGTAGAGAGCAGATCGCCCATTAATGGGGATCGCGGAGGCGTGGAACATGGGATGTCGTTGGCGGAGAATCCGCACATGGCGAGATTCACGGAGCGGCGGTTACGCCTATGAGCGGTGGAGCTGGTCGGAAGGGCCGAGGAAGACGGCCTCGGCTGGGGAGCTCGGAACCGGACAAGAGGGTTGAGGAACCATGGTCCTGTGGCGGCCCGGGGCGAGCTAAAGGGCCGAGGAGGCAAATATGCAGGGGGCCCCGTGGGGGGCCGGCTTGTGCTTGCAGGTCGGGTACAAGGGTGGTCTGGTCGGCCTCCGTGGGCCCTTTCTTCCGGGTCCTGGGACATGTCCGCCACGTGTCCTGATCTCGCATCGCCAATATTGAGCATCATCAGACCTCGACAAGATTGTTGGACGGATTGAACAAATACATTGTATTCAGGACCTAATCCATCAGCTATAAACATTATATAATCATCATCGATAGGCTTACCACATGTTGCGAGAGTATCTACCAACTCTTTAGCCCGGCTAAGAAAATCTAAACAATGACCGTTGCAAGCACCTTCGGAGATAAAGTCGCATTGATCCAACTTAGAATATATTGATCTTGCCTATTCCACTCAAGATAAGCACGACCGATCTCAATGGAAAAGGGGTCGGAATCATTTGTATCATACTTTGGAGGACATGGTTTGGTTCCATCAACAAAACCAACCAGATCATTGCTGCGCAAAACGGGCCCGAATTGTGCCAACCATAACAAATAGTTGTTACGGTCCAGCTTGATCGAGATAAGGTGAGCGATATTAGGCACAAAAAGAAGTGGCTGAGATGTAGAGGATGTTGGTGAGTCCATGATAGCTTTGAGAATTATAGGATCCGGATGCCTCAAGCTAAAGGCTCTGATACCATGAAATAAAATATGAAATAAAATAAGATAGAGAAGAATCTCACACACTTGATGACCGTGGTGATTGGTATAGTATAATTTATAGATATTGAAGTGCACATCATTGCAGATTTAGTGGGAGCACAATATACAAATAATATCTAAATACAATGCATTAGAGTGGATCAAGGGATATAATCAGGTAAGTGAATATTTGATTTGTAGAAGATCAGGTAAATCTCTGATTTGAACATGTATGATTTGATCACTCTTACTATGTTTAGAAGAAATGATAGGTGGTCTAACAGGGCTCATGGTTTCTAATGGAAATTATTTGAAAATCTTACTCTTGATCTCAGATATTTGGGATTTGATGGCGTCGGGATGCAATGTATTAAGAATCAAGGAAAATGTGGGGCAGGGTGACAATCAAATTCACTGCATCGCTGATGCGGCAACGGAGAGTTCAGTGTTCAGTGGGTGTTCTCAACCTGAGACCAGTCGACAAAAAAATAACAAATTGAAGGGCATGCATGATAACTTGAACCGCACTAGCATGACAACCATCTATCCCTTGCTTCTTTCTTGCCATTGCTGGTGGAATTTTTCTTTAAAAAATAAATTGATTGCCATTGATGTTCTTTGGCTTTACTGAAAGGAAAATCTTAGCCCTAAGCTTTTAATTAGATGGGCCCTTTGATATTTATTGTTGCACTGATCTTAGCCCTAAGGGTAAAATCAACGGTTGAGAATGCTTATTGGAATCTCCATTGCCCATCAGCAATGGAGAAGGGACCACCAACTAGTATTAGCCCAGTTGGTATCAATTTCCTCTCCACCATGAGAGGCCGCAAGTTTGATCCTGAAGGGATTGATTTCAAAAAAAAAAGTGGAGAAGAGACCGGTTAAGAGGATTAGCAAACATAATATTATTGTTACTTTAAGTTTGTAAGGAAACTGTCAAAATCCCTTTTCTTTCTTCATGTGAGCTACAGTGTAAAGGCCAAACCCTCTCTTCTTTCTGCCTGTGAGCTACAATTTAGGTCTTGTTTGGGAAAAATTATTCCGTGTGCCGGCCGTATATATCCGGACAAGAGAGAGAAGAAATAAAAGTGTGGGCCCTACAGACTGCCCGAAACTCTCCCCTCTCTCTCTCACCCCCTGTCCGGATGTACTACACCCAGCACACCGAATAATTTCTCTTTGTTTGGGAATGGAGTTAAGTCTTGTGATATGTGGTTTCATAAAGTTGGCAAAAGTTAGCTTCAAAATGCTAACCTTGTTTTGTTTGGCAACCACAACTCCAATCTGATCAAAGTTTACTAAACTCCATTTTTGTTTTGAGTTTGGGCCTTGCAAACCATAATTTACTTCCACTTTAAAATAAACAATGATTATCCTAACTTTTTTTTTTGTATCCAAACAAGGCCTTAATGATCCACAAAGAAATGTTTGTTTTCTCCTTGCTTAACCAATGATATGCAAAGCTTAGGCCACGGTGACAGAGGCCTAATTTAAGATGAAAAGCTTAAATGCTTTTGAAAAACAAGCTTCCAATCGCCGCATATTCCCTAAGGTTTCGTGTAAGATGGTCTCCAGAAGTTCGAAAATTCGGCTTTGATATAATCATCGATCCATAAAAATAATGGTTGTGCTGACCAAATATTACCCATCCTGAATAATTCTTATATATTACCGACAACAACTTCAATACTCAAGGTTTTATAGATAGTACTATTTTATATGGTAACATAGTGCTGAATCTTTTACGGTTTTAGATTTGAATCTGGAAATTTAAACATCTATATCTGTATTTATTCATTCACTGTGTTACTAAATAAAATATTTAAAAAATCAATTTAGCGAACAATGAAATAACAATTATAACAGCACAGGATGCAAGGGGCACAAATTCTTTAAGCCTAGATGGGCTACTGTTTTGTTCGAAAATCAAAAATTAAGCTAGTAATTGATATATCATAAAGTGTACATACTTTAAATGTTGAAGGTCGACACGATCGCTGCCAAAGGTCCATTCTTAGAAAACGAAAGATGATCCAATAATGGCGAAGGAAAACGAAAGCTTACGTATTTTGGCATTGACCTGCACTGCAATTTTATGCATCGGCAATGACCTGCAAACAGAGTTGTCACCCTCTTTAGTCCCACCACCTCTACTGGCATCTAATTTCCATCTGCCATTCGACAAAGGGGTTTTCTGCAAATATGGCTCTTCATGCCTTTTTCACTTTTAGCCCTCCCAAAAAATATAGTTATTAGCATGTAAGATGATAATTAAAAGCCACCAAATATTTAATTTCATGAAGATCCAGCTCCTAAGTGAAACAATCAATTGCTCATCAACAATTTGATAAACTAAATACAAAATAAACTTATTTATTAAGTAGTAGTCATGGTTCAATTAAAACACAAATGACATACAATCAAAAATAGCATATAAATATAAAGATAAAATCCTCTTTACAAATTAAAAAATTCAAAAGATATATATAATACTAATACCTTAACGTGCGCGCCCACGCATTCAAATAATAAAAATTAATTTTTCAAAAAATAATCCTACCCGAATCTAAGCTAGTAGGTAAACATGAATTCCAATTTCCATATATATACTGCATTCATTTGAGGAAAAATTTCTGTGTGCCGGCCATATATGTCGGGTCATGAAAGAAAAAGAAATAAAAGTACACGTTCAATAAGCCACCCAACAAGTGTCCAATAGATTCCATCTCTTTCTTTCTCCTGCTTAGATGTACTAAACCTAGCATATCAGATCATCCCGCACGAGTACACATGCAAAAATTCCCATAAAAAATCTTGCATATGCATCTAGGACTCTTCTATCAAAACAAGAGCCACATTGCCCTTTCTCCTCTACAGCAAGGATGCTTGATGAGTGAACATCCTTCACCAAAAGTGCATCCCTATCTTTTGACCACAGGAGCTAACTTTATCATTTTCTTATGGTCGGCTGGTATATTCTGATCACACTTCAATCATCCCCTCAGCCAAAGACATGAAGAAAATTCCCTTTGGATTGAATACTCCAAGAATTATACATTGGGCACCGCCATTTTCCCAATCCTTGATAGAGACTTCAGTTTAAGGCAGAAGAAAATGGAACAGAGAGCTTTTCTGTCATGGGACCTCCCTTTCGTTTTCTCCGCCGCGCCTCTATCTTTTGAAACAATATACTCAACAATTTAAGTTTGTTTGATTGTGAGCTAGTGGAATATATATCAAAATCGCTCTTTCACATCATCAAAATACTTTACTCAAAAGCTTCGTTGTTGGGTTGTGGCTAACAATGTTTAGCAAGCCTCTTTCTCACGATGGAACGCCTGCTCAAAAACCGCATTGTGTGCTAACAATGCATATCGATTCTCTTTGTCTCCTGTCATTAAAGCAATGTACTCAAAATAGGCCGTTGGTTTCAGGCTAATAGTGTATCGAGGGATCGCTTAACTCGAAAGTTTTAATCTGGGCCCACTCCTTTCGTATTGCCAAATCATTATGAGGCCTTCATCAAATTAAACAATAAAAGTAATAGCTATACATTAACTTGTCGATGATGACGTTAGAACCCTCGGTTTCAAATGACCTGACTCGGCTACCATGTCAAGAATCGGTTTACTAAAAAACTACAATTTTCGGATTATGTGCTAACAACAATTATCAAGTAAACTTAAATAGTAACATATCTTCTCTCTTTTACACTCAAACAAAATGATTCCTTGTGTGTCCCCACAACTTTTAGCTTCCTAATATTCCTTTCCTCCGAGTACAAATAAACCCACAACCTCTGATTCTTAGTTCGTCCCTTGCAATCTCCTGAGAACCTTAGCCCACTACCCGTGTTCTCAAAACCTGCTGATTCTCTTCATTTCCTAATTCATAAATGGCTGCAGATTTAGAGGTATGTCAACTAAACCTATTATATATTCTTCCACTAATCACATCATAAAACTTTTAAAAATTTCTCGCCCCTAATTCATCGATATCATATATAACAGAAAGCTCCAGTAACTGAATTGCTCGTTCGCATGGACTGTAACGGCTGTGTTCAAAGGATCAAGAAAGCAATCCAAAGCATAGACGGTAAAACTTTCAATTCTCAATTAATATATTTTAGCTGAACTTTCATAAAAATTTTATAAGAAGAAAATATATATATATAATAGCCGAACTAGTTCTAATTTCTATAATTTTGTATTCTGCAGGCGTAGACAATATCTACGTTGATTTCCCTCAACAAAAGTTGACAGTAGTAGGAAGAGCCGAACCCGAAACCCTAGTAAAAGCTATCAAGAAAAGGAAGAAGATAGCTACAATATGCTCTCACACTGGGCCTAGCGCCACCGAGCCTCGGACAGAAGCCCTGCCAGCTGAGCCGGCCCCACCAGCGGAGCCCCCAAAAGAGGACCCTCCGCCACAAGAAAACCCGGCCCCTGAGGAACCCAAGCCATCGCCGGAAGCTGAGGGGCCCACCAAGCCAAGTGAAGCTAAAGACGTGGAGGAAGTGCACATGGTGCATGATTATCCACATAACTACCCTATAATGGCACATGAGATTAGGCAGGAGGCCCCTTACTATGTTACTCATAGTTATGATACATATAGGCCATCACCTTATGGAACCGAGTATGGATATCTTCGAGAGACTCCTCGTGATGTGCGATATAGTAGTATTGAAGGCTATAGTGATGGGTATCATCAGAATCAGGGAAGCGAACAGTACCATCATAATCATGGTGGCACCGAAAATCAAATGAACTCCATGTTCAGTGACGAGAACCCAAATGCCTGCACGATAGTGTAAGGGGTGTAGAGATGAGGCTATTTTTTCCCTCCATAAAGAGAGTATCAAGGAAGTAGTTAACGATGTGAAATGGTGCCAGGTGTCAGTAATAAACAATAAATGTGTAGGTAAAGAGAGAAGAGAATAATAAGATCCTTAGCTTGTAGATGGTGAAGAGTTTTTCATGTGTTCCACTACATCCATCACTTGCTAACCTGTCATTTGCATCAAGAATCAAAAATAGTGCAATATTTCTAAGCACTCCTAGGATATGCAAGAAAGATGTAGCATTTAAGATTGCTAGCCCACGGTAATTATTATTAAAAAAGGTATTGATATGAGATCTTCAGGAATTTTTTGCTATATAATGATCAGTGGTCATACCTTTTTTTGGGAAAAATTTCTGCCGCTAAGAAATTTTAAATAGTAAAATCATACCAAGACTTGAGATCTTTTCCAGCAGTTTCTAGCATCGATCTAGCTGACGCAAGGAATAGCAGGTACCACACGATTCTGCAGAAGCATCTTCAATCAATTGGATGTGGTTGTAGGTTTAACCTGAACATGAAAAAGAAATTAAGATGCCAATTAAGGTTGCAACGAAAACTAAATATCTAATTGAACTCGGTAAAATGATACAGTTTGAACCTGGACATGAAAGGGAGAAATAACTCGTAATTCATAAAGACCTACAAACCTGTCAGAAAGTAAACTCGAGAAAGATTTGTCAGAAAAAAGTTTCAGAATAACACGGATGATTAAACAGTGAGCAATAATATCAAAAGGATATACATATCCACAGTAACTAATAACATTACCTTTCTAGAAGTACATTAATAATTCGGAAATGTATACTTCATGAATAAATTATCTGATATATTAATTGTTCACAGAATCTTCTTGCCAGGTTTACATGATACAAATAATCAACCTAATCACGGTACCAAATAACTTTCTCAATGCAAAAAACAAAATTTGTTACAGTGAACAACAAAAAGAAACTATCAATAACAAATTTAGCTGCAGCGCTTAACTGTAATTATAATATTACTCAGCCAAATAACTCGTCTGATTCTACAAGATTTCTACACAATGATTTCAATGAGAGGCCACTCGTACCCAAACAATAGAGAAAAGTTTAAATCGACAAAACTACCTATCATGCTTCCATCACATCTTCATCATCGCTGCCACTTAGTGAGGCATTGTCTTCTTCCCCATAAACCAACTCATCAATGTCTTCATCTTCTTCCTCTTCATCACTTTTATCGGTTTTATGCTCAGCTGGCAGTTCTTGAACTACGTTTTGTCCAGCCTTGTCAATCTGAATGAAGAAATTGCATATCAACTTTGAATTAAACAGGGGCTACTTTTTTATTGTAACTGAATAATTCAAATAATATTACAAACCCGAGTCATAATGAGCTGAAGCCAACCCGATAGATTTAACAGCGGTTGCATGGCTGCACATCTCATTCTTGTCATCTGCGCGAAGACGAAAGAGTTAGATGGTAGGGGTCATTTTTCTCCTACACAGGCTTCCTATTTTAAATAGCATGGAATACAAGTTTTAGAGACAGAAAGAAAAAGGATGATGCAAGAAGATGCTATGTAATTAAATAGTATGGAATACAAGTTTTAGAGAGACAAAAATAGGACGAGGCAAGGAGATGCTTCGGAAGTGTATGTGGAGACTTAGGTTTCATTAAGCGTGAAGATCATATAGGGTGCACCATGCACATCCCATACAACATTAAATTCCTTTATAGAGGAACAACAATAAAATTCCAGAAGTAACATGCAAGGTGCAATTCAGTATCTTCAGGTCAAATCAAGTTACAACTTACAGGATATAACATGAAAAAAGGATAAAGCATAATCAAAATAACGTTTAAAGAATTTAAAAGATGGAAGAAGAGAAGAAATTGAGGCAATAAAGATATAAAAGAACAATGTTAATTGCACAAACATCCTTGTAGCTTACCCTGTATAGCCCTTGTACCCTCCCTCAAGTGATTTATTAGCGTAAATATCGACCAAAACATTAAAAAAAACCAGAATAAACTCTAAGCAACTTAAATGATTGTCTAATCCAACTCTACAACTTTTTTGTGTTGTTTAAAGTAGAATTTGGGTATTTTGGAGGGTTTTGGTTGATGAACAGGGGGGCATAAACTTGAATGGTTATAGGCACTATATGGGGTAAAACTACATGGGGTTTGTGCGATTAACAAAATAATATGATTTCACAATTTGTGCTTCAGCCCCAAATAAATGGAAAAAGAAAAAAAGAAAGAATATAAAATAAATGATACATCAGTATGATATACAACAACATGCATATTCATTTTGTACCTTATGGAACCCATCAAGCAATTGCTTAGAAGACTCATGAGATATGATGAACTGACCATGGATGACCAAAATATGATATATCCAAGAAAGGGCATGCCTTGAAGTGGTTAATCTGTTCAAGGATATATGAATTTAATCATCACATTAAGAATTCATGTAGCAATTACACGTTTGTGAGGAAGCAATAGTACATTTCAAATCTTTAGTTGTCAAAATCAAAAAAAAAGGAACTGCAAATGGAAATCTAGCAGCAATATCTTTCCCATCTACAATAAACGGTAATGCAGCAAACAATTTGATGTCGATGAAAAACTGGCTTCCAGGAAATAATTCAAGATGTTAGTATTTCATTGTCTGTTGATAATACAGTTTCTATTAAATTATCTGACCAACAGAAAATTATCAACAGGAAATAATTTCGCTTTATATCATACTGTTTGGACTATTTCAATTTGGAAACCGTCTGTGGTGTTGTTAATTTCAGTTTTCAACTTGATAATTATTGCCAGTTTAACCATAGGTTGGTTAAAAATACCAACATCTAATTATCTGACCCAGTTGCAGCATACTTAAATGAAAGATGATGTCCCAACATCTTGTTGCAGTGATGATTTCCAATATAAGAGGCAAATCAAGATCACGAGTCAAGAAAATTAGTAAGCTGTTACGAAGATTGATCGAAAGTAAGACCTATACAATCAGGTAGGAGATGACTAACCTTGCCCTCCAGGAAGTAAGCAAGCTTTCCAATAATTTGTAAGCATCATCGGGGTTCATGGATGAGATATGGCTCCTTATCTAGTATAAAAGATAAAAAAAAAAATTCAGTGATATTTATAGGCAGTAGGCTACTAAAAATTAGTCTGTCAGCAATATTTAGTTGCCAAGAAAAAGTAGCCGAGGAAAAAGGTATCTAAGCTAATGAAGAACCATAATATTCTACTGTATTACATAAGCAACAAGAAGAAAGTTATAATCGCAGGCTCGCAGCTAAAATGGAAATGTGTGTCAGATTATATAAACTTAGTCAAAAGCAGTAGGGATGGTGGTAGCCACAGATGATAGCAAACATAGAAACTTAGTAACCTGGACAACAACCTAGTAAAATTGAGAAGATTCCTGCATATCGGTGTTTTAGAAGTGAAAGGTGATGTCAAGGCTACGAAGTCCGCCTCGAGGCGTTAAAAAGACGACTGCGTGAGCGAAGTGAGGCGACAAATATTTAAAAATAAATATAAAATATTTATATATTATATGTAATTTAACATTCTTTGTATAAATACATTTTATCAACAAATGATACCTAACTTATATCGAAAAAGTATTAGGTGCAAGTATAGCATTCAAGCACATATGATAGACGATAAATGAAGTCATGATAATCAACTTCACAAAGGTAAAATTTCTCAATAATCTTTCAGAAAAGGAGAAGAGGTGATGGGTAGAGAAGGCGTCACGGGTAGTGGGTGGAGGAGACGTCGACAACGGTTATTGGAGAAGTTGCAAGCAGCGGGTAGAGGATTTTGCTGGGTCGGTTCGGGGATTAGCGAGGCTATAAAAAGAGAAATATAAGACTTTTTTGGTTTGGAATAAAAACCCTAGTTTATTCTCATCCTATTTAAGTCAATTTAATACTCCTGAAAGACTTCAATACTTCATTTGAGAGAGTGAGCATACATAGACAAAAAGGCGAGAGGAAGTAGTGTGAAATTTGTATTTCTTTCTTATATTATATTCAGTCAGGCGCTCGCCTCAGTGGCTTGATTTGGACACCTGAGGCGAGCACCCAGACATTTGCTCACCTCACTAAAGTGTGGCACCTTGCACAACTCCAAAGTGGCCGCAGCTCAATTCGTCTCTCCTGGGTGCATGCAGCGCTTCTCCTTTAAAACACTGCCACATATTATGGAACAATACCCAGCTTTTCATCCACTGCATTTTCTCTTCTAACTTATTGCCACAACTAAACAACATGATAAATAGATTTCTCAATTTTAATGCATTTTCTTCTCATCTACCCATATATACAACTTTCATGTCAAAAATTATCTATAAGATTATATTTAGATATTTACCATTAGTTACATACTAAGGGAAAGGGCAAAGGACAAACCTTCTTTATTGGCATATTAGCATCAATTGTGAAATGGGTACCATTGGCCATAGTGGCATTAATAGAAAGATCAGAGATGATTCCAGGATCGCTCTTGACAATGGGATTATCCTTGGGACCAAGAATTCCTGCTTCTCTAAGTCTGTCCTCAATCGATGTAAGGCCATCTTCTTCCAGCTTGTGCAGGTCAACCGCACATAGCAACAAATAAAGCAAATGATATCAGGATTTTTTTAAAGTAATAATTCAAAATGGCTTTTTTTTGTATTTGGCCTTGGGGTAGAAAACGCATTTTGCTTAATAGACCTACATAGTACATACAGAAAGAGAAGGGAAATAGACAGTTAAACACTAAGAATCGGCATTGTAGAAATTTATAAGGATGGCTGTCAGCTTTAAAGATTTGAAAGAGAATGGGAATTTAAGAGTACTTCAAGATATATCAGAAAAGGAAAAGGGGATCTATAACTACCTTTAGCACGTGCAGGCAGAGTTTATTCGTTTTGACATCAGGATCGGTAGCTTTCTTCACCTCTGGAGTTGAAGGCAACATACTATGCTTTCTCTTCTTTTCATGAGCGTAGAGTTTTGGAAGCGGAATAATAGCATCTTCAGCATTTGCATGATCAAGTGCAGTGAGTACTAAAGCAATAAAAAAGTACGTCAGAAAAATTACACAAAAAATGGAGAGATGATGACAGGATCATGAAGATGGATAAATTGTTTTAGAAATTATAGATCTTCCTCTGAATACTACTTATGCTTCTGGTGTTGCCTTAGCACTGTTATTAATTTCTGGTGAACTTTACTACATCAAGATTTCCAAACGCCTCAACAATAAATATTTTTAACATTTGATAAACGAAAATGGCATACCTCTGGTCTGAGACACCTGGCTCTTATGTGAGATGTTAGATTGACCAATTGGTAATAGAACCCCATCTTGAGATGCATTTAACTCTACATCGTTTCCGTACTCTAATGTAAGTTTCTCAAATGATGGTTTTACCAACGCACCATAAGCAACAAGCGTTTTATAGAGGCATGGCTGATAACAAGGTGGAATTTTGCAGCAAATATAGCAAGCCCCTTGTTACTCCTTGAAAGGGAAGAGTCGGGGGACAAGGAAATCTTCATAGGTTTGTTGGCCTGCAATGTTTGAATGCTACAGCCATACCAAAAATAGCAAATTCCCACTTCCGAAATGGACATAACATAGAAAACTTCGGTATCAGAGCCTTTGCTATCTAGAACAATAGCAGGATGATCCATCGAGATAACACAGCTAGCAGATTGCTTTTTCCCACCATCAATTTTCCAAATGGCAACAAACCTCTCACCAACCTAAGAAGATAAGATATAGTTCCCATCTTCACTGAAGATCATGCGACGTACGCCCATCTAACACAGTAGAGATATAATAAATGAGAGAGAGTAAAAATGTGCGGGGAAATAACTAATATGCCATTGCCACCAAACTAATTTCAACCCACAGGGTGCCCAGAAAACTTTTGCATCTTTTTATTATTCGAGGAGTTAAAGATTTTCAACTGCGCTGAAGCTGTTGCCATTAGCTTTCCATCTGACATTTTAATCAAAAAATTATGTGACAAATTTCAGTACAAGCAACTAATTGCTTTTGTGGTGAAATATGTAGAGCGTAAGAACTACCAAGAACGTATAACACTAACTGGATGTGAAATACCATAATCACTGCATGATATTTAAATCTTCAAGTTGAACTGCAAGTAGATCAATGTTAATTTAAAGTGGAACATAATTTTCTGGTTAAGAAATTACTAGATAGTCCAGTTAAATCGATGGTACA